>CM038621.1:63706480-64956005 GCA_021554675.1 Leuciscus idus
GCCAGGCTGTGCTCGCTGAGTCTCTCTCTCACACACACACACACTGGCTCTCGATGGCCAGGCTGTGCTCGCTGAGTCTCTCTCACACACACTCGCTCTCGATGGCCAGGCTGTGCTCGCTGAGTCTCTCTCACACACACACACTCGCTCTCGATGGCCAGGCTGTGCTCGCTGAGTCTCTCTCACACACACACTCGCTCTCGATGGCCAGGCTGTGCTCGCTGAGTCTCTCTCTCACACACACACACACACACACACACACACACACACACACA
This sequence comes from Leuciscus idus, assembly GCA_021554675.1. Classification (NCBI taxonomy): domain Eukaryota; kingdom Metazoa; phylum Chordata; class Actinopteri; order Cypriniformes; family Leuciscidae; genus Leuciscus; species Leuciscus idus. The sequence goes on from CM038621.1 coordinate 63,706,756, forward strand.
CACACACACACACACACACACACACACACACACACACACACACACACACACACACACACACACTCACACTCACACACACACACACTCTCAATGGCCAGGCTGTGCTCGCTGAGTGTCTCTCTCTCACACACACACACACCAGCCTAAACAGAAATACCTAGAGCATTACATCTAACATTCAAGTCAAGTCCCCATTATCTTTTATAGCACGTTTTACAATACAGATTTAATGTGAACTTTGCTATTTTGAATAAACCTGTAAATAAATATCATTACTAATTTTGGCAAATCAATTTTAAAAATGCCATATACAGTACAGGCCAAAAGTTTGGAAACATTACTATTTTTAAAGTTTTTGAAAGAAGTTTATTCTGCTCATCATGCCTGCATTTATTTGATCAAAAATACAGAAAAAAATATTAATATTGTGATATGTTATTACATTTTTAAATAATTGGTTTTCAATTTATTATACTTTAAATTATCATTTATTTCTGTGATGCAAAGCTGAATTTTCAGGATCATTGATCCAGTCTATCCTTTAGAAATCATTCTAATATGATGATTCATTATCAAAGTGGAAACAGTTCTGCTGCTTAATATTTTTTCATAACCTGTGATACTTTTTACGATACTTTGATGAATAAAAAAAAAAACTGCCATGAAATTATAGTATCTTACTCCTATGCAATTAGATAAACTGTTCATTCACTACATCACTTTACCTCTGTCTTTATCCCCTTTTATCCTCTTCTCTTCTTTTTGGCACTGTATCTATCACAGACTATAATGCTCATTTATAATGTGTCATGTAAATTCGGCCATCCGTCACAATCAGGAAACTTTCACCGTGTCTAGAACTGGCGCGAGCTGCCAGGCCCGTTTCTACGAGCTGTGTGTTAGCAAAAGCAGTGCTGTCTACATTGGATGCGGCGTCGCGCACGCTACACAACAAATTACCATACCAACAACTGATCGCGCGCGCGCTCTGTTTCTGACGCACTTCAAGCACTCGCTGGGCGGGGGAAGATTGATGAGCCGGACTTTTTTTGCTTTATTTGGTAGTATTTCGAATGAATGGTTTTAAAATAGTATTATATATATAAGAAAAAAAGTAAAAAAAAAAAAAAAAAATCCACTCGTTCACTCATTCTGGCGCCCTATGGATGAGTGGCGCCCCTAGCATTTGCCTATTCCGCCTATGCCGTGGGCCGGCCCTGGGTAGGGGGGCTGAGTGACCTCAGAATGATATAAATAAATATTATTTTAATATTTAAGAAACCGAAGCAGCACAAAATAAACGTTTATCGGCGCAAATTAGAACAAACATATGAGTCTATTTTGGGTGAATGTGGACTAGTTTTCCGACGTTTTGCATTGGATTGGGGGCGGGGCCAACTTCACGCAGTGATTGACAGGGCGGGGCGGGCACGTGATCGGCTCAGAATGCATTTTCAAATTGCACATTGAATTTTGCTACATTCATTGCGTGACACTTAATGGAAATGCAATCGCAAGTGTCTTGACTGAGTGTAAATGCAATTAAGAAAAAATAACATTTAAATGACAATTTTGCCACAGTTTTTGCTTGAACATGTTAAACATATCTAATCATTTCTGTAATACATTTTAATTTTAATTTTGCAACTTATAAAGCATTAAATTATGTATTCAATTTGCATATTAAAACTAGTGTATGAAATGGCAAATGTAAATTTTATAATTGAATTTTCATTTTCATTTAGCACCAAACGTTGCACAAATGTATGGGAAAATTAAAATTTAAATACAGAAATGCATTGCCATTTTACATATTGCATTGTCATTTTGCATATTACATTTCAAATTGAAATTTGCTACCCATATGCTTCCATAGAAAGAGGCCGGGAAAGCTGTCTGCATATCAAGCTGTAGATCAGCTCATCAGATTTCAAAAGGTATGCTTAAAGGATTAGTTCACTTATAAAAATTGTTTTGCTGATTATTTACTCTTTAACTATTTACTGTTTAACTAATCCTTTAACAGTTGTTTAAAATATATATTCCATCACCTTAATCTTGTGCACAGTTTGAGGTGATCTGATCTATTGTCAGAAGTTAGTCACTAAAACAATTCTGTTAAATGTGTTTTGTTGTAGGTTGGAACCAGTGTGCAGCAACATCTAGACAACATCACCCAAAGCAGTCAGCCCTACCTTCTCGCCCAGGGATCCACACAGAGCACCATTCACTCCTACTTCATTGTGGTTGACAACCATGCACTTCCATGCAAGGCAACAGGTTCAGTTGGAGCTTTTGACGAACTCTTTAAAGCCCATTACGTCTTTGGTACGTCATACAGTTTTTCCCTGAGCAGCTTTTTCACTTTTGTGCAAACAACCATCTATAACATCGACATGGGGGAAACAAAGGAGACTCCTAGAGTTGCAGAGTTGCGAGCAAGAATGGTGCGTTAGTTGAGATAAAACGATGAAGTGTTTTCTTTGCAAAAGTGACCATGGAAGTCCAAACAACCTTGTTAAACACTTTAAGGTAATTCATGGGCTATGTACAGGCAGGACTCTTTTTCTGAAGTGTGGTCAAGAAGGATGCTCACGTTTTTTTGGTAGTTTTTCTGGTTTAAGAAAGCATCTTAATAAGTGCCATGGAAGCAGTTTAGTTGATTCTGTAGAATATGATCGTTCATATCCTCAAAGTACCGTCAATACAGGTAATGTTTCTCATGTTGAAGAGTCGACTGAATATTTAGAGGCCGAGTCACAGTTATCTTCGCCATACATTGTAAAGAGTTGTTCAGCTGTAATATCTGATCTAAAGGCAGCAGGTGTTGGTCAAAGTACAGTGAATTCTGTAGTGATTTCCATGGAAGAGATCGTTCAAGATATCCATCAGCATGCTAAAGAGACAGTGATAAAGCATGTATTTAGTAATGAAAGAGAAACGGAAATGTGCAAGAAAGTTGAGGCGTGTTTTGAGGGGTTAGAGAATCCTTTCACAATTCTAAATTCGGAATACAAGCGATCAAAATTTATGACTGACAAGTGGGAAATAGTAGAACCAGTTGAATGTGTGATTGGTTCAAGATTTGACACAAGACGAAATAAAAAGACTGGAACATATGATCAGGTAGTAGTTCAAGATAAATTCATGTATATTCCAATTTTATCTACACTGCAGTCAATATTTAAAAGTCAGTATGTTGCAGAAATGTTGCAAAGCTCAGCTACCAGCGACTCTAGACTGAGAGATATTTGTGATGGATCTTTTTTTAAAAGTCTGTTCTCAACTGAGAAGCAGACAATACAGATCCAGATGTTCTATGATGACTTTGAGGTCGCCAACCCTCTGGGTCCTAAGCGAGGTATTCATAAATTGGGTGGAGTATATTTTACTTTAAGAAACTTCTCTCCAAAATGGAATTCTTTCTTGGCTAACATACACCTGTGCGCCTTATTTCATACTCAAGATGTTAAACGGTATGGTTTTAGTGAAATTTTTGCTCCCATTGTTCGAGACATTAAAGTGTTAGAGAGTGATGGTATTGAGATTCCATTATACAATGGTTATGTTCGTGGCACTGCAGTACAGGTTACTGGTGATAATTTGGGTTTGCATAGTTTGTTTGGTCTGGTGGAGTCTTTCAGTGCAAGGTACTGTTGCAGGTAAATGGTGAGTGCTGTGATCTAGTGTTATTGTGCTTGTTTTCATTTGATAGTAGTTGATAGTTCTATAATTCAGTAACTGCATCTTATGATTTATATTTTTTTTTAAAACACTGTAGAGAAATGAAAAGTAAATATTACACTTTAAGTGTCATTTTTTTAAAGTAAAATTGTAGTTAAATTAACTATATACAGTGTAATCATATTACTCTTAACAGTGTGATTAAACTACAGTGTTAAATACTTTTACACATTTCATTGTTATTTTTTACACAATATTGAGTAGAATTAACTCTAAAAAATTGACACTGACCAAAGAGTAAATTTTACACTGATTTCGAGTGGGACCAAATGTTATCTGAAACAGAGTCAAATTCAACTCTATTCATGGGTTTCATCAGGTCCCTTTACACAGGTGTATAAAATCAAGCACCTAGATTATGAATGCAGACTGCATTGTGCTTGATTAATACACCTGTGGAAAGGGACCTGATGAAACCCATGAATAGGAGTTGAATTAACACTTCTGTTTTTACTGTGTAGTCAGCCACCAGCAAGTGACCAATCCCCGTTCTACAAGCCAGCTAGTCAGCCACCAGCAAGTGACCAATCCCCGTTCTACAAGCCAGCTAGTCAGCAGCCAGCATGGAGCCAACCACCTCTCCAACAGCTAGGTAGTCAGCCACTGCCAAATCACCAACCATCTCTCTTCCAGCAGAATAGCCAGCCAAGTTTAGATTACTTGCAGCCAGCAGGCTCAGAATCTGGCATAAGGAGAAACCAACCACTACAAAGTATGTTACAATTGTGCAACTTTAAAGATAACACAGGTTTAATACTCTTGATTAAAGGATTAGTTCACCCCAAAATGAAAATTTCCTAATAATTTATTCACCCCAATGCCATCCAAGATATCCATGTCTTTCTTTCTTCAGTGGAAAGAGAAACGGGCTTTGCTCGATCCCAGCTAAGGACGGGGGGGTTTTCTAGCGAAACAATCTGTCATTTTATATATATTAAAAAAATTATAATTTAGATACTTTTTAACTACAATAGTTCAGATTGAGCTGACCAGGAACAAACCAGGAACTACGTCATCATGATCAACGGCGCAGGCGGAAATACCCATATATGGAAGTACCGTTTGTAAACAGAGGGCGGTACTTCCGCCTGCGCCGTTGATCGTGATGACGTAGTTCCTGGTTTGTTCCTGGTCAGCTCAATCTGAACTATTGTAGTTAAAAAGTATCTAAATTATAATTTTTTTTATATATATAAAATGACAGATTGTTTCGCTAGAAAACCCCCTCGTCCTTAGCTGGGATCGAGCAAAGCCCGTTGAAGCATTTCAAAGACCTTTGAAACTGCATTGATTTGGACTTCAAAACGATGGTAACCATTGAAGTCCATTCTGTGAAGAAAAATCCAGAAATGTTTTCCTCAAAAAACTTAATTTCTCTTCCACTGAAGAAAGAAAGAAAGACATGGATATCTTGGATGGCATTGGGGTGAGTAAATTATTTAGAAATTTTCATTTTGAGGTGAACTAATCCTTTAATATCTACGATGAATGGTTGTAGAGATGAATGTTCTTTGGACATATATGGCATTTAGAAAATAATCTATTAAATAATCTAAACTGTTCTGGGGAATATATCAAGTCCTAATGCAACACATTTACTTGATTAATGTGTCGGTCAGCTAATTTGCATGTTCATTTCTTTCAGTTTTGCTAAGAGAGATATTGACAAAACAGGAAATGCTTCTAGACCAGCAAAATACAATTATGAGAATTCTACAGTCAACACATCGCCCAAGGTCTGATGTCCATGATGGGGCCAAGTTCAGAGATCGTCTTCCTGTCAAAGATGTAGAGTCTCTCCATTGCCTGGAGGCTGAGCTGAAGATGAACCCTGATTCTAAATCAGAATTGGTAAGAAATAAAATATAGCCTAGTAGTTCGAAACAGTAAAGAAATAAAAAAATTAAATGTAAAAATAAAATACTTCATAGTCTTCCCTGCATGAACTAAATATAAATCTGTTATTATTTAAGCTATAACGGTGCATTCACACGGGGCGTAGCGCTAATGGTTTTTCCCCCATTTACTTTGAATGGCTGATGTCATGCGTTGCCGAACTGAATTTTGGGTTCCGTTGTGTCGCTTCACTGGCATTGCTTGCGGCAGAAGTTGAAACTTTTCAAGCGCCAATGAAGACGTCAGCCAATCAGATCACCTTTATGCAAATATCCTAGTGCGTTGCAGTCCAGTCTGAAAGTAATGTGATTGGCTGTTGTCACTATGACAATTGTCAACACCAAGCTTCAGACATCCATCAAGCATTGACGCTGACGCTACGCGTGAATGCAGTGTAATAGTTATTCAGTCAAGAGCAGTAAGTTATTTTCTCTTTTGTTTGATTAGCTTTAATGGCACAGAGAGCAATAAGTATATTAGGCTGCTAATTATAGTGATCATACTAATAAACATCTAGTTTACACCCAACTGTTTATGTTCACTTCAGACACAACCAACTGTTTGCATGAATACTACACACGATTGTCATTTTGTCAAAAGAAAGATAACTGAATTTTTTTTGTGTGTGTGTGCACTTTAGCTGTGTCAGCATGTGCACCACATTAAGTTATTTTTCTTGACTTCTTGTGCTTAAAGGGACAGTTCACCCAAAAATGAAAATTAGCCCATGATTTACTCACCTTCAAGTCATCCTAGGTGTATATGACATTCTTCTTTCAGACAAACACAAAGTTATATTGAAAAATGTCCAGGCTCTTCCAAGCTTTATAATGGCAGTGAATGGCCGTTTCTGTCCATATATTCTGTCCAGTGCATCCATCCGTGATTAAAGTAATCCTCATGGCTCTGAGGGGTTAATAAAAGCCTTCTGAAGTGAAACCATGAGTTTGTGTAAGAAAAATATCCACCTTACACAAACACTTCGCTTCAGAAGGCTTTTATAAACCCCCCAGAGCCATGAGGAGTACTTTAATCACGGATGGATGCACTTTTATGGACAGTTTTTTATTATAACTCCGATTGTATTCGTCTGAAAGAAGAAAGTCATATACACATAGGATGGCTTGAGGTTGAGTAAATCATGGGCTAATTTAAATTTTTGGGTGAACTATCCCTTTAACTCTTTTTAACGTCAAGGTGTCCTGCACATTATTCTCTCGTACATGCGTTTCATTGCTAAAGTTTCAATATTGCTGTGCTACGTGTATTGTTTAACATGATATAGCAAAATTTCTAATGATAATTTACTCTCAGATCATATACTATTGCTAATATTATACTACTAGTGCAAATTGCCAGTGCAAAATCAGTTTTTGTGTGTGTTTTTAGTAATTGTTGTTGGTTTGGTGTATTTGAGTGCTCATTGTTACAATAACACAGCAAAAGTTCAGTGACATTTTTATTTGTGCATGGTAGAAAGCAAATACTGATTCTGACATAATGACATACAATAAATATGGATTCAGGCAGTGGGGTACACAGTGAACTGTATTGGCAAAAGCCAATGTCTGATTCTTTTACCAATATATTTAATGATTTGCATTTCCAATCCAAACAACGTAAAACTTGGCACTGCACTTACTTGTGCCCGTAGCAAGACACCTGTCAAGCTTGAAATCCATCGGACATATGGTTTGAGAGATATGCGAATAACACACACACACACACACACACACACAGACGTTCCTGTAATTTATATATAGATAGATGGTATATTTTGTCATACTGCCCAGCCCTAACGTGCGGTATGGGTTGGGCAATGACAAGAATTTCCATATTACAAACCTAGAAAATGTTTTCAGATGGAGTATGTGATAGTTTATAGTTAATTTTTGAATATAAAAGCATTTTCATTTTAGGGTGGTCTATTTAAATGCATATTTCAACCACTTACACAATGTTGTTTTTTTCCCTATCAGATTACCTATCTGGGTTTGGTTGGTGGCTTTGACCTGAAAGACACCGTGTGGAGAGTGCTGAAAGGCACTTTTACAACTGCTGTGGCACGCTATGAATTGGAGAGAAGTCAATGGGAAGATTGGTGTCCAAAGCCTGGTCTTAAAGGAAGTTGTCATTGGTAAGAACCTTTTTTAGAAGTCATTTTTATTTGTATAGCACTTTGCACAATACACAACTTTTCAAAACCGCTTTACAGAACATCATATTGTAATTTCTGTTATCTCTGTAAAAGTTAGTCACAAATTCATGGTTTGGTGCTTAAATCCCCTAAACAGCTTTTCTCTTAAATTGATTCATTTTCTGCCATGTGTTTTACTTGATCTGTACAATCTGGCAACCCTGTGCATGGTAGTGTTCATTTTGTTAATGAAATCAACACATTTTTCAAACGTCATTCCAATTTGACAGATAATACATTTTCTTGTCCCTAACAATCAACATAATGCAGGATAAACATTATGAGATAAACTAGAACATAATAAACATTATGAGTTCTAGCTTTCCTGTAGCTCAAATCAATGCCAAGGTCATGGGTTCGATTCCCAGGGAAAGCAAGAACTGATAATGTAAAAATGTGCACCTTGAAATGCAATGTAAGTCGCTTTGGATAAAAGTGTCTGCTAAATGCATAAATGTAATTAACAATACAAATAATCAATGTATGAGTCAAACTCCCGAAGATTGCCGAAAGTTTCTTTTCCAAGCATCATTTTATTATATCCACGTAGGGCTGCCCTCGACTAAATATTTTTCTAGTTGCGCTGCATCACAGTGAATGCTTCTCTGCAAGCGCTCTGAGTTTGAGCCGCTTATAATTTGCATTTGGGAACGCAATGTGCACCAACCATCTGTAATAAGAATCGTTTATAAATCTGTTGTCAAAAAAGAGAAACGTCTGTGGTTTTCTGCTAAAAATTAAATCTCAGTTGTTTAACTTTTGAAAGCAAGACCTCATACTGTTCTGTAAAGAGAATTAAAATATATATATATAATTATTGTTTATCAGAAGCAATCCACATATTATTGTATTATTATTATTATTATTATTATGAATACATAAGTACTCTTTTTTTTTTTTTTTTTTTACAGTACAAATATAATTGCAATAGTAAGATATCTCTATTAATTTAATTAAAATAATAATAATTACAGGGGATGGGGTTAGCTATTCTTGTTTTCCCTCTTTTTTGTCATTAGCTGATCACATCCCTGGTCATCCCTTAAGTGACTGCATTTTTTTTATTTATAAGTTGTTTTGTTTTTGCATAAAGTTATTTATTTATTTATTTATTTATTTATTGTCAATCATACATTTTAAAGCTGTAATCACAATATTTTTGCTTGATTATCATACTGTCAAAGTCTCATACCAGTGCATGCCTACACCTATCTGTATTTAGTTCATTATCACTGTGTATTTAAGTTCCTCCTTGCATTCAGTACTTGGCTGTTTGTGCTTGCACGCTGTCTCACATCATTGTGTTTGAGTTTATATTGTGTTCGTAAAAACACTTCTATTTGAGTCTTTGGACTTAAACGTGACATTTATGCTATCTGTGTTGGTGTGTTTTTACATTAAAGTGTGCATGTCTTTTTTAAAGCAGAATACATGCAGTGTTGTAACCGGTTGCTGAAAAAGTATTCTAAAAATATATTCTAAAAACAAAATCTAAATAATTTGTCATAAGAAATTATGGTATTATTATGGCCCACATTTTGCAATTCCTTTTGAAAATATACTGGATTTTTATATATATATATATATATATATATATATATATATATATATATATATATATATATATACAGGTCCTTCTCAATAAATTAGCATATTGTGATAAAGTTCATTATTTTCCCTAATGTAATGATAAAAATTTAACTTTTATATATTTTAGATTCATTGCACACCAACTGAAATATTTCAGGTCTTTTATTGTTTTAATACTGATGATTTTGGCATACAGCTCATGAAAACCCAAAATTCCTGTCTCAATAAATTAGCATATTTCATCCGACCAATAAAAGAAAAGTGTTTTTAATACAAAAAAAGTCAACCTTCAAATAATTATGTTCAGTTATGCACTCAATACTTGGTCGGGAATCCTTTTTGCAGAAATGACTGCTTCAATGCGGCGTGGCATGGCCGTAATCAGCCTGTGGCACTGCTGAGGTGTTATGGAGGCCCAGGATGCTTCGATAGCGGCCTTAAGCTCATCCAGAGTGTTGGGTCTTGCGTCTCTCAACTTTCTCTTCACAATATCCCACAGATTCTCTATGGGGTTCAGGTCAGAAGAGTTGGCAGGCCAATTGAGCACAGTAATACCATGGTCAGTAAACCATTTACCAGTGGTTTTGGCACTGTGAGCAGGTGCCAGGTCATGCTGAAGAATGAAATCTTCATCTCCATAAAGCTTTTCAGCAGATGGAAGCATGGAGTGCTCCAAAATCTCCTGATAGCTAGCTGCATTGACCCTGCCCTTGATAAAACACAGTGGACCAACACCAGCAGCTGACATGGCACCCCAGACCATCACTGACTGTGGGTACTTGACACTGGACTTCAGGCATTTTGGCATTTCCTTCTCCCCAGTCTTCCTCCAGACTCTGGCACCTTGATTTCCAAATGACATGCAAAATTTGAGCAACCACTGAGCAACAGTCCAGTGCTGCTTCTCTGTAGCCCAGGTCAGGCGCTTCTGCCGCTGTTTCTGGTTCAAAAGTGGCTTGACCTTGGGAATGCGGCACCTGTAGCCCATTTCCTGCACACGCCTGTGCACGGTGGCTCTGGATGTTTCTACTTCAGACTCAGTCCACTGCTTCCGCAGGTCCCCCAAGGTCTGGAATCGGTCCTTCTCCACAATCTTCCTCATGGTCCGGTCACCTCTTCTCGTTGTGCAGCGTTTTTTGCCACACTTTTTCCTTCCCACAGACTTCCCACTGAGGTGCCTTGATACAGCACTCTGGGAACAGCCTATTCGTTCAGAAATTTCTTTCTGTGTCTTACCCTCTTGCTTGAGGGTGTCAATGATGGCATTCTGGTCAGCAGTCTTACCCATGATTGCGGTTTTGAGATATGAACCAGGCTGGGAGTTTTTAAAAGCCTCAGGAATCTTTTGCAGGTGTTTAGAGGTAATTAGTTGTTTCAGATGATTAGGTTAATAGCTCGTTTAGTGAACCTTTTCATGATATGCTAATTTTTTGAGACAGGAATTTTGGGTTTTCATGAGCTGTATGCCAAAATCATCAGTATTAAAACAATAAAAGACCTGAAATATTTCAGTTGGTGTGCAATGAATCTAAAATATATGAAAGTTTAATTTTTATCATTACATTATGGAAAATAATGAACTTTATCACAATATGCTAATTTATTGAGAAGGACCTGTGTATATATATATATATATATATATATATATATATATATATACACACACAGTGGTCAATCAGAGGTGGTTAATAATTGCAATTAAAATATTAAAGGAAATAATTTATATTTAATGATTTTTTTTTTCCCATTATCCTCCAGCTCTAGCTTCCAGGTTGTATTGCTGCTAACATTATTTAAATTCATCTTTATTGCAGGTGCAGTCAGGCAGAATCCCCTTACTGGAAAAGCATCACACAAAGACATTGAATTCAACATCATTAAATGGTTGCACCTCGCTGGAGACCGAGAGGGGGGGAGGAGGGAACACATTGCCGACCCTCATTAGAGATGTCCCTGTACATCAACACACATCTCAACTTACCTTTCAAGTTTCTTTAACTTTACCAATTTCTCTTTAAAGTTCTCTGTATAAGTTACTTTTATTTTTTTATTTTTCTGTGATTTTTTTTTTTTTATTACTCTCAGAGTTGAACATAACATAAATATATGCTTTAAAACATGAATTTTGGTGTAAAAAAATCATTAGTCTAAGACTCTTTGAATGTTATTTATATTATTAATATTTATTCTTGTTTTCAACTGAATTCCACTTAAATTATTAAGTACAACTGAGTAGCTGTAATTATATTTATTCTTAAATGTATTCTTAAATGTTATATTTATTCTTAAAGCTGTAATTATTTAAACACATGTCAAAAGTAAATTGTTTTGAGTACATTTGTTGTTGAGTGTTTCATTTACCTTAATAACTAGTTAATAAGACTTTTACATACTGTCAGCTGCATGTGGGCCACATAAGGGCCGTTAGATTTTAACAGAACTCAACCATACTAAAGTTGCATATAAGGCTCACATATGGGCCACATGAAATTGTATTATTTGGCTTATGCTTGGTGGAGTTATGGCAGTCCTTTGGTTCAGTTCTGGCAAAGAAGAAGTGTGCCATATTTGGGCCACATAAAATTATATTTGGCTCATGCTTGGTGGAGTTATGGCACTGCTTTGGTTCAGTTCTGGCAAAGGAGATGTGGGCCATATCTGGGCCGGCAAACACAAACTAATCTGGGCCACAGCTCAGCTGTTTATCTGGCCCACATCTTTGCCAAAGGAAATTTGCTGACTGGGTTGTCTGCTTGTCAGACGCCACTCTGGATTTTGTCGTTCGCTTGTACGGTGGCTTTGAATTGTCAAAAAACCTCTCAAAATACTGGCTGTGGATGCGAAAAACGCAGAAAATCGAACCCGATCCGAATTTTTTTATTACGGACAAAAGTTTCGTAGACAGTGTGCAAGCGTGATTGACATAACGTGAGGTCGAATTTTTTTTTTAACGTGCGAAAATTTCGGATGTGAATTTCGGACTGGCCTTTAGTGTTGACACTAGATTATCAGGTGGTATTTTAGTGTAAAAAAGATTTATTGCCTAAGCATTTTGTGTTAAAACCAAAAAATATCAGTGGCATAAGACCATAAGATATTAGATCATGTAAATGAGAAGATTCATGAAATTCTAGATATGTATACTACTTAGAGCGAGCGAGCGAGTGTGTTTGTGTACTGTCAACAAAATGAGCTGGCCCTGATCCGGCATGATTCTGGACCAGATCTGGCCCACACTTGGGCCAAATCGCCATAAAGGAATCCGGAGCTGGCCCAGTTCTGGTCCAGATGAGAAAAAAACGGATCCGTGCCGGTATTGGCCCGTTGTGCCAAAAGACACCGGCCCGAGTCCGTTGCGCGGATCTGGCCCAGAACTTACGAAGTGTCTGGGCCAGATGTGGGTTAATTACCCACATATGTTATTACCCACATAATGGGTAATAATGGGTAACAATTTAATTAATGGGTAACAATTAACCCTAATGTGGGTAATGGGTAATTACCCACATTATGGTTAATTACCATTAGATGTGGTAATAATTTAGTTGATTATTAATCAACTAAACGGATGAGTTATAAAAAAATTCACCCCCCTCACAGTTGTTATGAAGGGCAAAATTAGCTGTATAGACCAAAGCCACATAGAGATCCAGGCTGTAAACATGTTTTTTTCTGCTGTAAAGTTGGTCATTTTAACATGGGGGAGATACAGATTTGACTCACTTCTGAAGCCAGCCCAAGCGGCCAGTCAATGAATTGCAGTTTAACTCACTTCCGTGGTTTCAAGAGACGGGGGCCCTGTCCCAAATGGCACACTCCGGACTTGTGGACTTCCTCAGAGTCCACACTTTGGTGACGTCATGTAGTGCAGACCTATAGGGCCCTTGGCGCGAGTCCACGAGGGCGCATTGAGAGGTATTTTTGGGACAGACTCGATCGGCATGCCGGAAATAACGGTCTGGTTGTTGTTGGACAGGAGAAATCACATTTTTGCGCTATACACAGCCTAATTTTACAGTTCTATATTTTGATATTGTGCATATCACCTGGGCATTAGACAATAGATATATCATGCTTATTTAAATGATGTATACAGTTGTACATAATAATACATAATGTTCCATTTGAACTAAGATTACAATTTTAAAACATAATTTAAACTTAATTTTTTTCAATTTACAGGTTTCAATATTCATACTATGTTTACATATGACTCAGTAAAGCCCTACCATTCGGTTCTTTTTATTTAATGAATCATAATGCGATCGTATTATTAAACACGCTATTATTATGTTTGAGACATCAACCACTGCTCGATGACCATAATGTTTGTATTAAAGCTGCCGTCGGCAACATTTTTTTTATCATATTCAGTGTAATCGACACTATAATCCGACAGAACAACATAAATAAGGTGGTTTTAGAAAAAAACCCGAGCTTCTAACTCCACCTGGAGCGTGTTATTTGTTTTGCAAAAATCCAGCGCTCCCGCTTCATCAGGTCCAATCAGCGCAGGGGGGGGGTGAGATCTGACTGTCAATCACAGGTCGTGCACACGCCACAGATCCCCCCTCACTCGCGCACGTTAATATCACATGCACACGCCACGCATGAAGTTCGCCTGGAGATTGCATGAAGCGTGATGGCGGAGAGAAAATCTACTAACAAGCTTCCAATTCCTCGGTTATTGCTATCTATGGATAGATTAGCCAGGGCAGCCTACCTCCGAGTCCATGGTGTTGATAGATGCTGAAGAGACGGACGCGTTCACAGAAAATCAGGTACACACGCACAGTGACGCACTGACGAGCACGACCTCGATGGGAGGGTGCTCGCTGGTAGTGGGGAGGGGCATGAGAGTTGTAAACATTCAAAATTTTGGCTAATCGACCCAATCTGCCAGACTTGCCGACGGCAGCTTTAAACTGTAGGTAACAACTGGTAAAATGTACGTTTAGGTCATAAAAACCGTAATATTTTCTTCTCAGTCATGTCAACAATTATCCGTGAGTGAAATCTCCATAGACATGTATAGAAAGGCTAGATAGCTTACCGGCGCTGAGAGCCAATGGGACCCGACGACGTCACACGGCGGCCATCTTAGGACAGGTCCGCTCGTCCAGTTATAACATTAAAGTCTATTGTGCATGTAGTGCTGAAATAACTATATTTTGCTCAATTTTCAACCGATTTTCAAACGGCTTGGTGTGTCATAAACGTCAGGGATGCGGCTATTTAACTGCATACTTGTGAAAAATTATAGCCACAAACGGCATCAGCACAAATCATAGCCACGTTAATAAGGTTTGTAATAAACCAAACCGTTTGTAAATCCGTCAAGAATTCAGCAAGTTACGAGCATTTTAGTTGGCGTATGTCACTCATCTTCCGTCCACAGCAGCAGGGAGCAGCAGCGCAGTCTCCTGACCTAAGATGGCCGCCAAGTGACGACACAGCTGACTCCGCCTTGAGCCATCTAGCCTTTCTATACATGTCTATGGAAATCTCCACCTATCTGTTGTCTGATTGGCCTTTCGCAAGGATTCCTGGGTAGTAAAAGTGCGTGGAAACTGCTTCAATGCCGCTTCAAGGGTACAAAGGGGGCGCTGCTGAGCACACTTCAGAGCGGTAAAATGCTGAATGGGACGGCCTACGGACTCGTAGACTCAGCGAGCACGCGCAATTCAAGTCCACAAGACCGAAAGTCCGCATGAAGTGCGCCATTTGGGACAGGGCCGGGGAGGTTGCCGCTTGACTGGAACCAGAGAATGTCTAATTCGGTTGTTAAGTCGTGACGTAACCAATACTCTTTCCGGGTCCAAAGTCCAGGTCCTCTCTACCTACCTACCGCTTTCGCTGGTGTTTTGGTTATTATTGAGTGTTTTTACAATGCCGCAGTGCTGTGTCTCGTGTCCCGAGCTAACTCACTTCAACCTCGTAAATCTTCTTTTTCATTGAGGACTCTACCCTTAATTATGCCACCTGAGTGATGAGCTACACTAACCACTCTGTTGGTGTTAAAGGAATTTAAACCCTTTTTGACCGCCAAGGGTGCCTCACTAAGAAGGACGTGATCGTAAATAAATTTACAGGTTCCACCGTTGTTATTTCTGGACCGCTTGGGACCCAAAACGTCACGCGTGACGTCAGACTTAACAATCGGATAGGAAGAGAATTGGCACTCTCTGCTTACTTCCGGTTTCTGGACTGGCTGCAGTAACACGTCTCTGTCCATGCGGGGGCGCTCGCAGGCGAGTGCAGAATGAATGGAGGTCTATGGCGAAAAACCCTCAAAATCCACTTTTCTCAGGATATAATTTTTTGTCTAGTAATTTGAATGTTGTATTCGAAAGGAGATGCAAAGAAATTACACATTGCTGGGTGTTAGATTTTTTAGAGTCACTTATTTGGTTTAAAAAGTCTTTTAAAATGTCAATGACGTCAGAATGCTGACGTCATTAGCAGAATGCTAGCGTGTTATGGGCAACAACAACTCAACCTGTAAGAAATCGAAAAGAAATAAGTACTCGTTCATTCAACTTTCGACCTATAATCCATGTTGAACTTGCAAAACCTACAATAAAATCTGAGATTTCTCAACGGCAATCGGGTGAAAGAGACACATTTAGCCGTCTAGCCCCATAGACTCCCATTCAGTCTGCACTCGCCCGCGATCACCTCCAGTGGAATTCTAATGGAACTGCAACCAAGATCGATACAATGGGGCTAATAGGAAGTGCCAAGGCTCTCCGTTGACGGGCTCTGCTGGAACGCAGCACTTGTTTCACAATCTGTGTGGAATCTGCGTGGCCCTGATTGGCTGCAGGGGTGTCCCGTACGCGCGTGGCCGCGTGCTTTGGAGGCCGATGACGTCACCGCTCGCTCAAGCCGTCTCTTCCCTCATTGAGAGTTTCAGTGTCGAGTTTTCTGAGGTGAGGAGAGCAGTTCACGGTATTTCTCATATTTACACAACCATCACACACACTTTATACAGTTTGATTAAGCGACAGGCTCATTTCTGTATTGTTTTCATCGATCACAGCGATACTTGTGCGTCTTTTCTGGCGTCTTCCTTCTGAAATAAACATTTAGTGCAGCAGCAGCGAGCATGAGGAGAATATGTTGAGTTCATTCAGACCTGAGCGATTTTGTGTTCGTTTGTGTGATTGTTTCAATGTTTGGAGTGAGAACTGTTACTAAATGTCAAGTTAAAGTTTGAGATCTGTGAGGGGAATCGATCTCAAGTGTTGCTGTTGCCATTTTCATGTTTACCTTTATTTATTTGTCGAGCTTTATCTTTGGCAGATTACATTTACTTATTAAAATTGATGTAGACCCTTTATAATGCCCCTGAATGAGCAATGAATGTGGGAAATATCAAATATATACATGCATTGGAATATTACTGAAGATTGACACAGGAAACATTACATTTTCTTCATTTTTAAAAGTTTTATGTTCATTGTCAGTTTCTGTACATACGAATATGTAACATGTTAATGATGGAATTACTTTATTGCTATTAATAGTTATTATAAAGTCAAACTATATTTAGATTCACATATTATGGTGTTGTAGTTATTTGCCCGAAGAGGTTATTTATTTAATTATGTTTTATTATTGGTGATTTATCACTTATTTTGGTGGTTATATTTTGAGAAATAACAGTATTGTCTTTCAGTAGAGCAGTTTTACAGGCTTTTATCATGTATCCTGACTCAAATAATGTGTTTCTAACAGCAAACACTCAGAATAAAGTGAGATGATCTGCTGATGATCCTGAATGGCTTGTTGAATGAGTGTTGATAGTCTGAGGCTCATCAATATTAACAGATCTGCTGAAAACACTCTTTATTTCATTACAATAGTTCCTGTTTTCACCTCATTTATTATGCTGATGTCTTCAGATCTCCTGTAAATTTACACTTAAAGCTCATTTCATTGGTGTCAGCAGACTGAGGGGATTTGTTGGCTACTATACGTTTATTTCTGTCTTTATGCTTTTAACTGTTTTCCTTACCATTATTTATATTTGGAAGAATTTAAATTATTTATATTCTTTTCTATATTTCTAGATACCTGCATTTTAATGAAGAAGCAGAATAATGTTAGGATTGGTAATACAAATAATGAAAAATAATGAATTGGCATCAGTTACTGCACGATAAATAGATAGACAGACATAAATGCTTAGAAGTGTAATTTATTATAAAAACTAACTCAGTAATTTATATTTTTGATTTTGGCAGATCAGCTCCTCCCACACTGGAATACATCATCAGTGAAGCTCCTCCCACACTAGAATACATCATCAGTGAAGCTCCTCCCACAGTAATTCTCCAATAAATGCTGTAAATTCTCATCAGCTACAAGTGAAGACGAGCATCAGAGCATCAGGAAGAGCTGAAATCTGCAAAGACTGAGTTTATTAAAGAGGACAGTGAGAACATGAGTGATCCAGAACCCTGCAGAATGAAACACACTGAAGATCCTGAAGAACAAAGAGGTTGGTGTTTATTCTCCATTCATTCATGAGGCTGAAGAACATTCATGTTAGAAACCAGTGTTTCCCACAGAATTAGATTCTATGGTGGTGGGGTGGGGGGTGATTAAGGCACAACAAAAGGGTTAAATATATCATATATTTTTATTAATACGTATACACATTTCCATTGTCAACACTTAGTGTTAGATAACTTAAAGACATTGCTATTGCTACATTGCTGTGCCATTGCTACACTTTCTATGACTGCTGCACAGACTTCTTGTTGCAATTTTTGCACCCTTTGAACATTTTATTTTACGGGCCTTTCTGAAAAAAATATTTCAATGCCCTATCATATGGGAAGGCCTCAGGACAGGGTCCATTGATGGAGATCCTCAAGCAGGCTTAAGAAGATGAGAAGCTGGTTTCAGAGGTCTGCTTTGTTGTAAAGTTTTCTTTTATCGAAGCAGAGACCAGGAGACAGTTGGGATTACGTTCAAACAGAAGAGTTTCTTTATTTGAGCGCGGCTGCGGTTTCGTCCAACATAATCTAATCTAAAGTAACTTTTACATGGTATCAAGGTTTGACGCTCGCGTGAGGGTTTTTTCGGGCAATTCGAAAAAAATATTTCGCAAAACTGCAATGGAAACAGTTTTTGCACATTTATAGTTACCTGACTTACAAAGCATGGTGTGTTTGGACAGAATACGAGACAGAGTTCTGTATTAAATTCATAAAAGACAAAATAATTACAGGAATACAGGATTCTAAACCTCAAAGAAATGCCACAATCAAGACCTCGCAGCAGAAATGAGTGAGAAAACACCTCATATGTGCCGCTCACAGTATAAGGGTCTTTCCATTAATGCTTGGATAACACGCTTAGGCCTACGTCTCTTTACGTTAATAATCATAATAATAATGTCTAGTTTGGTGGCTGTGAGATATATATATATATATATAAACCTACCAACGTCCGTTGCCATGATTTTTGGAAACGCTGTAATTTTGCAATAGTTTTTTATTGATATGTAGAAAAAAAATCACAACAGTTTTGCGTGAATCTGTAATGGAAACGTGACAGCGTTTAACATAGACTAACTTCTCAGAGTTATGTTGTGCAACATTGTTCATTATACTAACCATTCAACTTGATTCTGGAATCTTCGCTGAGGGAATAAGCACCGGCAACAATCCGTCCTCCAACGCATGCTCATGTTTTCAAATCGTGCTGGAAGAGGAGGGGATCCGTTGTCAGTTTGTGAGAGAGAGGGAGCAAGCTGCGCGCAGCTCTACAATAAAATACAGTTTTACCCATATTAAATAGTTAAAAAATCTGAAAATCAATCCGTGGCGGTCAGCGTTGATATTGTGGGCCACCACAAATTAATGAATTTTCAAGCACATCATCACATTTAGATAAACAGTTCAACTATGAAATGGTACAGAATGTTCTGGGTTTGTTTCAACAAATGGTCAGTAAAGGGAGGTTTGAGACATTTTTATATTGATTTTCAACATCAGATCAGGCTAAATACTATTTTAACTGTTTCTCAGTTTATGGCCATCAATAAAAACGGCGAATGGCGCCGCCGGTGTGTGTATAGTGAATAATGTGTTCGGATTTGAAATACGAGGCACTGCGCTTCACTTCTCGTCCAGAGTGCGACCCCCCCCCCCCCCTTTAACGTTACATTTTGAGTGGATGAATGATGAGCGCGAGACGACGAAATGGATGCCAATAAGATTCTGAATGGGAAATTCCCGCAAACATTGATTCACTTAAGCATGTAGGTTGTATTGGTAAATTAATCCACACAGATTATACAATCAAATCAGTAATTTTAAAACTGTCAGCGAGACGCAAAATGACATAAACATCTTTTCCTATTCTATTTTGCCTGGAAACGCTTCCAACACGCTTGCGTGTCGCGTGAAAAATAGGCGTCGGTTCTATTTCTAGCATACACGCGTTTTCCGCGCGGCTCGAGCTGCGCCCAGACGCGTGTCACGCAGGCAGTTAACATGGGAGCCGAAATAAAAACGGACACGACACGCAGCCAGTGTGTCGCCGGCTGGCCTTACAAATCTGGAACGCGGTCATTCTTAGAAGTATCGATACTAATAAATTAAGGAATCGTGACGGTTTTAATTTCCGATTTACTTATGAAGTATCGGTGCACCGTGCAACAGAGAAAGGTAGGCAACGTACTTCCATATGTCACTCCTCGCGTCATCTTTTTCTACGAGTCGTGGACCACTTGTGCTCGCAAATGCAGCCATCTCGCTGTAGTGTTTTGTCACATGACACTGACAGCCGCAGGTTCTTTGCTGCGTGCGTCAGGAAAAAAACACAGACGTCCACAGGGAGGCGTTTTTATTTTTATTTTTTAAAGTATCGATACTGATAAATTTAGGTATCATGACGTTTTTAATTTCCGAGTATCGCGATAATTTTGAAGTATCGGTACACCGTGCAACACTATTCAGCGGTGCTGCGTCTTCTATCTGTCGTCTCTCAAAATGGGTTGCACAAGGCAATCGTTAAGCACTGCAGGCGGCGATAATACACTCTCGCGCTTCGGGAGTCGGGATAGACGGAATTGTCACTTGCATAATCGGGCCAGCATTGCATCACGAGTAACTAAAGTTTACCATTTGCACGTCTTTTTAAGTCTTACCAGTTTAAACATTCACGCGATTTTAAACTATTCAGTACTTGCGTGCTGTCTGAGAGATGTTTTTTTCTCTGCACACTTATAGAGTAAAGCCGCCACACAAACAGCTCGCGGGTAACAAAAGTTATTTTTCGTGGATTATATCGCTTTAACAGTCAAAAACATACGAAAATTATGTCAATTTCGGTCTTGGTGAGTATCCTCTAAACACAGTCGGTGTCTTAAATGAGCATAAATCGCACGTGACCATATAATGAACACAGGATCCGTGCACGAGCTCTTAAAGGGACAGCAGCCATATGTGTCTGTCATTAAATTGGTTGTCAAAACAACAAAACATAGCTTTCATTTTAAGGAATCAGGATTAATGTATTTAATTTAGTCAGGACTAAAATACTACCCAGTGTTATTTTACATTTGATTACTTTATTCAGTCTCTGTAGTATTTCTGAATACTAGTGTTAGACCTAAGCAAACACTTCTCTCTTTATTTCTCTTTATTGGGATCTTTATTCTATTGTATTTATTTGTGCTACTTTTTTCAATTTAATTCAAAGATTGAAATCAAGCTTCCTTGAGTTGTGTAAATTCTTAAGAACAAAATTACCCCATTGTAAAAATGCGATGAGTGAGCATACATTTAGGCGAGATTAATGTAATAAAAAAAAAAAAAAGTCTAAACTCCCCCCTCAAAAAAAAAATTCCCCCCCATAAGAATCACCTAAGGGGGGATTCCCCCCTCATTTTCTAAAATGAAATTCAGGCCCTACAAGACCAAAGTGATCTATGTCTTTTGTCGTTGTGAACTGAGCTATCATCGCAGCACGTCCAGTCTGAAACACCACTGGATGGCCAAACACACACACAGCTGATGCGAATTCTCCGCCCCCTCGTCAATAACAGGACCTTGTCAGTATTTCTTTCACCCTTTTATTGATGGACAGTGTTACATTGTGTGAGAGATTATTTGCTCCAAGTGAGAATGTTAGTGTGAAATTGAACACTACAGTATATGCCAATGTTGTTTTGTTGTTTATATGCCAATGTTGTCAAAAAAACATTTGCACAAAGCAAATTAATCCACTTTTCCATGTTGATAAGAGCATTAAAATGAGAAAAAATAATGGGGCAAAACGAAATCAAGAGACATTTAGAATAGATACAAATGTGCGATTAATTGCGAGTTAACTATGACATTAATGCGATTAATCGCGATTAAATATTTTAATCGTTTGACAACACTAATTTATACACATAACTTGAGATCAGAGTTTTAAAATCAAACAGTTTAAAAGAGAACAATACATCACGGTTGTTTAAACCAATGAGCATTAAGCTGTGTCGTCAGCAAGTCGTTTCCCATCATGCTTTGGATCATCAGTCGGTGGAGAGCAACTGCAGAATCCGACACGTCCGCCTTGCGCTCGCGAAAGTTTCAGACACACGTCAGCATGACATCAGAGCAAGGCGGACCGCACTCGGACACATTTATAACCAGCATGCACCTCGCGCTCATCACCGGTGTTCAGTTCTGCGCAGATTTTGCTCATCAAGCCTATTTTTTTCTTGTCTTCCCATCATGCAGTAGAAAGAGCCCAGATGATGTCACTTCCTGTGTGTCACAGTATTAAGAAATGCTCTGTAACAGGGTTGAGTGAAACATGTAGGACACAGATAATGCTAATAAAAGAGTTAATTTAAAGCCAGTTAAAGTTATGGCCACTCTACACTTTGAGCTTGTGAAGTTTCTACAGACACTGCAACGGCCGTGAAATGACGTCACATTCTGCGGCAGCTTTTTTACAAACACAAGTTCAACATATAACAAATAATAATAATTAAAAATTTAAAAATAAACAATCCACTCCACTTGAATGCACTTGTGTTATTTCTCACAGGGTAATTCACTTGAGCTTGTGTTTCTGGTGTCCCACTTTCACATGCGCATTGTAACGTTTTCACACACTCTTTGGTTTGGTTTTCTTTTTCTTTAATGCTGGGGTGCCAGACAGGATTTCTGTCATTAATTTAGTTCTATTTACGAAAACGTACAAAGGTCTTGTGCAGTCTGGTTTCTTTCACAAAACCCCTCTCTTACTTGAGAAAAGAATTAGCATCATTCAATATGACAGACAACTAGAATTCATTCTAATACATTCACCTAAAGGATTATTAGGAACACCATACTAATACTGTGTTTGACCCCCTTTCGCCTTCAGAACTGCCTTAATTCTATGTGGCATTGATTCAACAAGGTGCTGAAAGCATTCTTTAGAAATGTTGGCCCATATTGATAGGATAGCATCTTGCAGTTGATGGAGATTTGTGGGATGCACATCCAGGGCACGAAGCTCCCATTCCACCACATCCCAAAGATGCTCTATTGGGTTGAGATCTGGTGACTGTGGGGGCCATTTTAGTACAGTGAACTCATTGTCATGTTCAAGAAACCAATTTGAAATGATTCGAGCTTTGTGACATGGTGCATTATCCTGCTGGAAGTAGCCATCAGAGGATGGGTACATGGTGGTCATAAAGGGATGGACATGGTCAGAAACAATGCTCAGTTAGGCCGTGGCATTTAAACGATGCCCAATTGGCACTAAGGGGCCTAAAGTGTGCCAAGAAAACATCTCCCACACCATTACACCACCACCACCAGCCTGCACAGTGGTAACAAGGCATTATGGATCCATGTTCTCATTCTGTTTACGCCAAATTCTGACTCTACCATCTGAATGTCTCAATAGAAATCGAGACTCATCAGACCAGGCAACATTTTCCCAGTCTTCAACTGTCCAATTTTGGTGAGCTCGTGCAAATTGTAGCCTCTTTTTCCTATTTGTAGTGGAGATGAGTGGTACCCGGTGGGTCTTCTGCTGTTGTAGCCCATCCGCCTCAAGGTTGTGCGTGTTGTGGCTTCACAAATGCTTTGCTGCATACCTCGGTTGTAACGAGTGGTTATTTCAGTCAAAGTTGCTCTTCTATCAGCTTGAATCAGTTGGCCCATTCTCCTCTGACCTCTAGCATCAACAAGGCATTTTCGCCCACAGGACTGCCGCATACTGGATGTTTTTCCCTTTTCACACCATTCTTTGTAAACCCTAGAAATGGTTGTGCGTGAAAATCCCAGTAACTGAGCAGATTGTGAAATACTCAGACCGGCCCGTCTAGCACCAACAACCATGCCACGCTCAAAATTGCTTAAATCACCTTTCTTTCCCATTCTGACATTCAGTTTGGAGTTCAGGAGATTGTCTTGACCAGGACCACACCCCTAAATGCATTGAAGCAACTGCCATGTGATTGGTTGATTAGATAATTGCATTAATGAGAAATTGAACAGGTGTTCCTAATAATCCTTTAGGTGAGTGTATATATATTAACAAATATCAACACAGTTTTAAGATTTTAGATTTTTTGATTTGAGTAGGAAGAAGAAAAACAAAAATTAGTTCACAAATTGTCCCGCCACAAGGGCTACAAAAAAGAAACAAAATTAGCTCAAGTCACAAGATCAGCAGTAATTCCAACAGTTTAGTTCATATAGTTCAATAGTTCACATAGACAGTAAGGGAAAAAATATATAAAAACATTTCCCCGATCAAAAAACAGTCAACAGTCAAAAGTCAAGTCACGTCAGAACTGGCCTAGTGTACTCACGACTCCTTTTTCCTTTAATAGTCTGGTCCACGTTTTTCTGGAACTTCCCAGACGTGATTAACAGGCTGGAGGCTCCCAATCCGTCAATTCCGCCCAGATTTTAGAACTGCTCACACGTACTGTTAGCCCTGCAGCATCTCAACGACCATCCGCTAGTCACACAATGACGAGGATACAATGCTTTCCTTTTAATGATCCAGAGCGCGATTGATTAGAACGCAGACGATACACACTTTTGCCACGGATAAAACAATAAATTGCGGGAGTCTTCGAGCGGAGCTCCGTGAGATACACTCACTGGCTTGGCTTCCGACAGCCGCCTCAACTTCCTTCAGCGGCGCACGTCATCCAGATAAAGGTAACTGGGCTGGACCCAAGACGTCACCATCTTCGTCGCTATCTTATGACGACCGCAGATTCACATACTATATACATTGTTTTGATTTTTATGGATGAAGAACTCGGATTATATTACAGATGAAAGATGACTGATAAATCTAGGATAAATAAACATTTAATTGCTTATTTTATTTCCTTGAAGTCAGTGCAAGGAAAAGTCTAGTGTGAACGGCCATTAATAGTTAAAATGTTTTAGTCAAATAAATATCAATCTCAAAGTTGGTATCGAAACATGGCAGTATTGTATATTTTAATGTTAATATCATGTTAGATAATTGTGTCATTGATCAAATATATTCAGTAGTTCTTGCTAAAGAAACATGGGATTCGTGCCTAAAATGTTTTAAAAATAATAATTGGAAGATAAATTTACCTCGTTCATGGAAAGTTTCAAGGACATATAATCAGTTATAAAAAGGCATCAAATTATCATAATATTTTATAGCAGTTGTCTACTTTCTACTATTACATCAGGGCTCACTTTAATGTCCTTTCACTTTATATTTCTCTCTTTTAATTATTTTGATGTACTGAAAATTAAATGTGATCTTTTTTTTCTTTCCTGTCAGGCCTGATGGAAGTGAAGGAGGAGAGTGAAGAACTGAGTGAAGTGAAGGAGGAGAGAGAAGAACTGAGTGAAGTGAAGGAGGAGAGAGAAGAACTGAGTGAAGTGAAGGAGGAGAGTGAAGAACTGAGTGAAGTGAAGGAGGAGAGTGAAGAACAGAGTGAAGTGGAGGAGGAAAGTGAAGAACTGAGTGAAGTGGAGGAGGAGAGTGAAGAACTGAGTGAAGTGAAGGAGGAGAGTGAAGAACTGAGTGAAGTGGAGGAGGAGAGTGAAGAACTGAGTGAAGTGGAGGAGGAGAGTGAAGAACTGAGTGAAGTGAAGGAGGAACATCATGTCAAACCTGGAGAAAAACCTTTGAGTCGCTCAAAGACTAAAAATAAATTTTTAAAGAAAACAAGAGCCAAGAATTCTTTCACCTGCACTCAGTGTGGGAAGAGTTTCACAACCAAACAAAGTCTTGAGATTCACATGAGAGTTCACACCGGAGAGAAGTCGTTCTCATGTGATCAGTGCGGGAAGAGTTTCAGCCAATTATCTTCCCTTCATGTTCACATGAGGATCCACACCGGAGAGAAGCCGTTCACATGTGATCAGTGTGGAAAGAGATTCTCATGCAAACAATATCTTAAAGAACACACGAGGATCCACACTGGAGAGAAGCCTTTCACATGTGATCAGTGCGGCAAAACATTTCTTAGGTCATCAGGCCTGAAGACACACCTGACAGTTCATACGAAGGAGAAGCCGCATTCATGTTCTGTGTGTGGAAAGAGTTTTTCACAGCTGCCTAATTTACTTAGACATGAGAAAATACACACTGGTGTGAGAGAGTACATGTGCTTTGAGTGTGAGAAGACTTTTATTACAGCAAACGATTTAAAACAGCACCAGAGAATTCACACTGGAGAAAAACCTTACAAGTGTTCACACTGTGACAAGAGATTCAATCAGTCAGAACATCTGAGATCACATGAGAGGATCCACACTGGAGAAAAACCTTACAAGTGTTCACACTGTGACAAGAGATTCAAACACTTAACAGGTCTGATAACACATGAGAGGATCTACACTAGAGAAAAACCTTACAAGTGTTCACACTGTGACAAGAGATTCAGTCTGTCATCATCTCTGAGATCACATGAGAGGATCCACACTGGAGAAAAACCTTACAAGTGTTCACACTGTGACAAGAGATTCAGTCAGTCAGCATCTCTGAAAACACATGAGAGGATCCACACTGGAGAAAAACCTTACAAGTGTTCACACTGTGACAAGAGATTCAGTCTGTCATCATCTCTGAGATCACATGAGAGGATCCACACTGGAGAAAAACCTTACAAGTGTTCACACTGTGACAAGAGATTCAGTCAGTCAGCATCTCTGAAAACACATGAGAGGATCCACACTGGAGAAAAACCTTACAAGTGTTCACACTGTGACAAGAGATTCAGTCAGCTATCCCATCTGAGATCACATGAGAGGATCCACAGCAGAGAGAAGCCGCACACGTGTGGTCAGTGTGGGAAGAGATTCTCTTTTAAAAGTCACCTGAAGCAACACATGATGATCCATGCAGTGGAGAAACCACATCACCGCATGCATCGTTAAAATAGTCCAACAGACTACAGTGGCTCAACCTTAAGTTTATCAAGCTACAAGAATACTAGCTATTTGTGTTTATCAAGCGATGAGAATACCCCGCTCTCTCCTACGTAATATTTACATATGATTTGACAGTTTACTTGAATACATACCTAAAATATAAAAGGAGTGCATCATGCCTGACCCCTACATGAACACTTTTGGTTTTGTGAATCAGAAAATTCAACTGAAAATAAATACTGGTTTAGAAAATATTAAGCACGATTTCCAAAATCTTGTGCAATGCCACACAGGAAAACTGGCAGAGTAATTTTTCCAGAGTCATTTTTTTTTTTACCTCAAAAATAGTTGTTTTTTTATCTATTTTGAGTGAACAGAGTAAAATGTGTCCATAGAGTGGGAGCAAAATTAAAGAGTAACTGTGACTCCTCCCCAAAATCTTCTCCGAAAGTTTCGTTTATCCGCCATTACGTTGGATACGGCGATCGCTGCATGTGGATTTGGAAGAAGTTGTGCTTCTGCTGGATGTAAAAGTAAGTAGAATTTCAAAGTTGTATTACTCATTTTCATAATAATCGCCTCTGTTTTGAGCTCAGATCATTTTGCCGCGTTTTTTAAAACATTACAGAGATCGCTTTCTAATGTTAACTTGATGTGAAGTTTAACGTGGACGTTAGTGCTCGACAAGACTTGTTTGGCTAGCTAACGAGGGAAAATCACTAACGTTAATCACTTGTTAGATACAATACAATACAATACAATACAATCTTTATTTATAGAGCACAATTTAAAAACAACCGAAGTTGACCAAAGTGCTTTACAACACTATAGATACTACAAATAAATACACAGTAAGAAATACACAAATTTATAAAACATAATAACATAGAAGCTGTGAACACAGGCGAGGTTCCTAAGGCCAGAAACACAGAACAATAGTTCAAGGGATGTTAAACACCAAGGAAAACAGATAGGTTTTAAGAGTGGACTTAAAAACAGACAAGGTTGGGGCAGTTCTGATGTAAAGCGGGAGATCGTTCCATAACTTTGGACCCACAACAGAAAAGGCACGGTCACCTCTGGTTTTTAGTCTTGTCCTAGGCACTTGCATCAAATTAAAATTAGTAGATCTGAGTGATCTTGATGGAATGTAAGGCTGTAACAAATCAGTTAAAGGACAAGTTCGGTATTTTACACTTAAAGCCCTGTTTTCAGATCGTTTCTGATGAAATATGTTACGAGTTTCAAATTGAGCAACTGGAGTAACAAAAAGATTTTACTGGGGTTCACTACTCTCAACTCTCGATGTCAGCCTGGAAGACAAAATCATACTCGGTTAGAGAAAGAGCGAACCGCCATCTTCATTTCCAAATCTCAATATCTTTATTACAAATGTATCAAATTATAGTATAAAACAATAGCATTCCCTTTGTGTAAACATGTTTCAGTTTCAATGCAATTTCAATCTAAGCACCTCAATAACGGCTTTCTCTTTACTCTTCACATATCAGCGGGCGACATTTCACACTCATATTCACAAAATATGTCTCTGGAAAAATAAACATCACTTTCTTTAAAGTGCAACAACATCCCAAGGATAGATCATATTTTAAGCTATACAGTTATTTATATATGTTTATATAACTAGTTTTCTTTTAAACCTACTTACTAATGAAATAATATGAATCACAAACCCTCTTTGGCTGTTTACAAACTTACAAAATGACTTTAAAGTCACAACATGAATATTACACATTGGGAAAACTGTTCAAATTATAATACGCTGTCAGACACAGACAGCCAATTGCTTCTGTAACTAGTAACAACTCTCTTTTCTTGACATTTACAATATTTGTATAATCTGTCAGGATACCTTAAAACACGAAATAAAACATTTCTAGGGAGTGAGGACCTCAATGCACCGATTCACACATTCAGTTACAATACCAACGTGTTATACAGCCACTAGCGCCATTGTTTACACATGCTTTCTCCCGCGATTATAAACGCAGCTCTCTAACTCGGTTTCACACATCAAACAGTCCATTACAGTTTCAATACACTTCAGGAGGAAACAGTTCATATGATTGTTTTTTACTAGGTACGAACCTGGAAGACAAAATCATACTCGGTTAGAGAGAGAGCGAACCGCCATCTTAATTTCCAAATCTCAATATGAGAGAAGAGGAAGACGTACATCACTTAGGCGGCGCGGTGCAACAATACACTTTGGTTCTGCTTTCTTTGGTTCCCCCCTAATTTATATTGTACAACACAATAACAGTCGCAATTCTAGTTAACGCTGTATGTTATTAGATAAACTCATATCCTTTAAAAATTTTATTGTACTGTCACTTAAAGGTGTATCATGTCTTTCATGGCTTCTCATCCACAGTGAGCTGGGTACACTACAGGTAAGCCAGGGTATGGGGGGATGGACAGGGGTTGGAAGTGGTGGAGGTATGGTGCACTGAGACACTGGTAAGTACACTGAACTGGCTGGATTTCAACTGCATTCACAGTGGGCCGCGGGTGATAAGCGGGTTGACCCAGGGATGGGTAAGTAAACACATATTTTGGCCGTCTCTCTCTCGTGGACTGTCTCAGTGGGACCTGATGTTCAGGTTGTGGTGTGGAGACATTGTTCTCTTGATGGACAGCATACAGTTCCTCTTGAACAGTCGCCGGCTGAAGCTGCTCCATGCCATGTTCATCATCACTGGATGTCCCCTGTTCCTCGTCTCTAACACTCTCCCTGTCCTGTTCAGGTTCTGCATGAATCATTTCTCCCAGGTAGGTCTCATTCTGTTCAGATCTGTTTTTGCAGCCAGGAGTAACATGCGGCACAGGTACGTAACTTCCAGCTCTTGGCTTCTCCATCGGTATTCGCAACCAGTATCGAGGCATACCTTCCTCTTCCTCAGAGTCACTTATATCTGGGTCCTGTGTCTCATGCGTAGGTTTCGGGCTGTCTGAAACTCTCTTCTTTCTCTTTTGTGACTCAGCTATGTTGGTCATCGGGTTCTGAGGTGGCTCTACAGGTAGGTTGTTGACTTGCAACAGGAGGTTCCTGTGTAGAGTGTGAACTGGTCGGCCTCCCGCCTCCGGGCTTACTTTGTAGACAGGATTATCTCCAACCTGTTCTCTCACAATGTAAATAAACTGCTCCCAGTACGGTCTAAGCTTTCCAGGGCTTCCTCGTTCACTGAGATTGCGTACAAGGACTCTGTCCCCAGGCTGAAGAACCACACCTCTGCTCCGTTTATCATAGTATGTCTTCCCTTTGGAGCTGGACTGTTGGCTGTTTGCATTTGCTATTCGGTATGCCTCCACCATTTTTCCTGCCCATTTCTCAGCATATCCTTTTGGTCCATTAGTGTTGGCTGTTGGGTGCAATGCAGTACTAACTAATTAATGAATTACTGTAATTTAATTAGGAATTACTCTTTTAAAATAATACAGTAATCTTAGTACACAGTTGAAGATGTAATTAGTAGCTTTTAGTAGAATAAAGTAAAAGTTATGAGAATACCTAGTCTTCTGTAGAAGTATTTTTATTTCAGTGTTTTTTTCTTTAGTAAGGAAATGTCGAACTGCCTCATGGATCTAAACAGTAAAATCATGTCCTGTCAACTTGCAGTGTCTCACTACAAGTGTCTCACTGCAGAGTTATAACAACCTCAACTTGAAGGGAAATGAAAAACTTAAAATAACGTGTTCATATAACAACACAACATAGGTTCTTTCAATTTTCTGCCTCATGCGCATGTGCCAGAAACTCTACGTCATGATGACGTACTATTTTAACGAATTTGAGCCAGACGCGCCATCGTCATTTTCTGCACGAGAAGACCAGATCGACACGAGTTGCTGATGCAAGAAAAAAGAAGACGAATGAGCTCTTATTTGAACGACCACAGATGGATTTTTATAGTAAGTATACCCTGATTTGTTCTTTCTTTCATGTAAAAATTAGGCTTGTTTCGTTTGCGCTCACCGACCGCATATTGATTTCAGGCTATCACATTTGACAAACTAAGACAACTTGATTAGTAATCAGGAGCCACACGTACTGGCACGCACATTTTTGCTAGCTAGATATAGTGTGTTAGACACCGAGCTGCTGTCGAGACGTGAGCAGAAAGAGAAGTCGTCTTTGACTAGTATAAGTTTATGTTGGTAAATAGATAAAAAAGTGTACATATAAGTTACTTTTTAGTGTGTTCTTGATCGGATCTCATTATCGTTAGAAACACAGAATGACCAGTAACGTTAATATCTGAAGCACCGCCGCCAGTCCATATTTGTGTTTACCATTACGAATAAAAATGCTTGATTTACTTATGTTAAACGCCCAGTTGTTATTTTCAAATGACATACCATAATGTTTTTGATCACGTGCAAATGGTGCGTCTTCTGTAGGCCTAGCCTATATAACGTTAGGTAACTTGCCATGATTTTGTATTAATATAATGTCAACTTTTTGTAGTTCATAATCACGATTAAACTTTTATGTCAATGGTGTTACCTGTGAAGCCCTGAAGAATCATGAGTTTCAGGATTACGTTATTTATATAAAACATTTTCACATAATAAAAGCTATATTTACAGCACTGCTCAATTTTATATTGACAGCAACATCATTAGTGTAACATTAAATGCATCACCAGAAATAGAAATAAAAAGTTTAAAAAAAAAAATTTTTTTTCATAATTGTATTTGGGAAGTATAGTTGGGGGCCTTAAGCACATAAATAGGTAATTTCGCGCAAATTCATCTAAAAGCGCCAAATTTGGCACAGATGTAGCTCAGGTCATACCGAAATGATTTAGCTAGGGCGCCGGAGCCAGCGACCCTCGGGGCCAAGATGGCGGCCAAATCCATTATGGCCGCCGCCCGAAAAGGGTCCCGGCTTTAACTTTTGAACCACATGAGTTACAAATACAAACTTGATATGTTTTTCAGCTTAATTGATCATGAGAAACACATAGGAATGTTTATATTTATGACCCAGTATATCTGGACCCCTCGATCCTCCAATTCCAATATGGCCGCTGTCCAAAAAAGCAGTTTGGGCTGTAGTATGGGGCCTTACACACCATTGTTCGCGCAAATTCATCTACAAGCACCAAATTTGGCACAGATGTAGCTGAGGGGATACTGAAATGATTTAGCCAGGGCGCCCGAGCCAATGGTCCCTGAGACCAAGATGGCGGCCAAATCCAATATGGCCGCCGCCTGAAAGGGTTTCGGCTATAGCTTTTGAGCCAGATGAGATACAAATACAAACTTGATGTCTATTTTACCTTCTTTGACCATGGGAAACCCATAGGAATACTTACATTTATGATTGGGTATATCAGGACCCCCCAAATTCCCTAAATTCAATATGGCTGCTGTCCAAAAAACGGTTTTGACTACAAATTTTGAACCAAATGCGCTACAAATGAGGATGTGGTGTCTATGTTATGTTTATTGACCACAGGAAGTCCATTGGCATATTTATATTTATGCTTGTGTAAGTCTGGAACCTGTATTCTTTTCAAGACTGTGGTTGAAAATCCTTTTTTTTTTTACCACAACTTTGAAGGTTATTCTCAATGTTGATTCATTTCCTTACAGAAGTGAAATGGTTTTCAGTTTACCACAGGTGAATACATTTCAAAGTGTAATCATATAAGAAAAAATAAGACACAATTAATATTGCAAGGCAATATTTATATTATGTCAAATTGTTAAAATCATAATATAGTCAATTTTTCCAAAACTCTTAAAGGTTTGGTGCCAGCCGTGTAGATGAAGCTAGACATCACCTTTTCTCGAATGGTACCAAGTCTCTCGAGAACCTGCCACCCACCCAAGCTGCATTGATTCAGCACATCAAAAGAGCACTGCTGCAGGCCAGCTTCTACTGGAATCAGGCAACCGCTGTCCAGCAAGATATCCCAGAGTTTAATGCATGGGGATGGTTTCGGGACTCTACGAGCAAGACTTGGGAACCTTACTGGACTAATCTCGGAGACGCCAGTAAAGCCTGCACCATTCTCCTCCACTGTGGCTGCAAGACAGCATGTAGAGGGCACTGTAAGTGCTGTAAAGCAGGAGTTCGTTGCACTTCTATATGTGCATGTGAGGGTGCTTGTACAAACAATGATGGTGAAGACAATGAGAGATCCGGTGATTGTGAGTGATAATGATAATTCATGTGAGAGACCATAAGAATTCACTGTTGTTTTTTATGTTATTGCTGTTTTTTTGTTATGCTAAGTAGGGATGGGACGGTATGAAAATTTCATATCACGATTATAGTGACCAAAATTATCGTGATTATCAATATTATCACAGTTTTGTTAAAACGAGATGAAAGTGTTCAAAAAGAACTGATGCTCACACTGAAAACAGTTTAATATTTGAAAATCAACAAACAACAAATAAAACAAGCAGCTCTATGTACTTTTTTAAGCAAGATTATATTCTATGGCATTTCCTTCCTTATAATGACTGTCGTCAATAGCAACGCATTATAACACAGCACACATTCATGTATCGCAACGGAGGCGCTCTCGTTTCATTCAAATACAACTTGCCGTCTTACGTCTCCGTTTTTGAACAATTGTTTTGTACGTTGTACAAAATGGACATTAATCTCAATTCAGTATGTCCCTGTAATTATGTGGTAAAAAAATTAAAATAATAATCGGTGTAATAAGTGTACAATGATATACATTATTATCCCTTAAATGTCACTCTTAATAGTCTTGTTTGAACTTGATCGTTCGTCTTTGGCTCAAAGCCACTTGCTGCAAACTTTTCTTCGCGGAAGCTTCACGTTTATTTCAAGTGAGTGAGATAATATTTCAACTCAAAACACCATTTTGTGCCCAATTATTTCCCAGACGTAGTTTTGGTATTGAGGTCAAAGTTAACTTGCCTTGCGTTCGCTATAAACAGTGGGTGATGGTCACACAAGACGACTTGGCAGATTTGAAGTGTTTCCCCCCTATTGTAGTGACCATCCTCGATTAAGTTTCACTCAGGACTTTTGTAAAAGTTAAAATATGACCACACCTCAGATTTGGTCCTCTTAAAAGGCTGAAAAATCCAAGCACGGTCACTGCCTTCCGCCATTCCTTCTCGAATAAAAAAACAACAACTTTGCGCGCTGCGCCTGCGTCAGACTGTTGCTGGCTGGACAGGATTTACAGTGAGTTATTAAAATCGCGATAATCAAACACGGTTTTAATGATAATTCAATTTTAAACGATAATACTAACCGTCAGTACATTTTATCGTGGTTTATAGTGAAACCGGTAATCGTCCCATCCCTAATGCTAAGCAAACCTTTAAGAGTTTTGGAAAAATTGACTATATTATTATTTTAACAATTTAACATAATATAAATATTGCCTTGCAATAATAATTGTGTCTTATTCTTTCTTATATGATTACACTTTGAAATGTATTCACCTGTGGTACACTGAAAACCATTTCACTTTTATAAGGAAATGAATCAACATTGAGAATAACCTTCAAAGTTGTGGTAAAAAAAAGGATTTTCAACCACAGTCTTGAAAAGAATACAGGTTCCAGACTTACACAAGCATAAATATAAATATGCCAATGGACTTCCTGTGGTCAATAAACATAACATAGACACCACATCCTCATTTGTAGCGCATTTGGTTCAAAATTTGTAGTCAAAACCGTTTTTCGGACAGCGGCCATATTAAATTTAGGGAATTTGGGGGGTCCTGATATACCCAATTATAAATGTAAGTATTCCTATGGGTTTCCCATGGTCAAAGAAGGTAAAATAGACATCAAGTTTGTATTTGTATCTCATCTGGCTCAAAAGCTATAGCTGAAACCCTTTCAGGCGGCGGCCATATTGGATTTGGCCGCCATCTTGGTCTCAGGGACCATTGGCTCGGGCGCCCTGGCTAAATCATTTCAGTATCCCCTCAGCTACATCTGTGCCAAATTTGGTGCTTGTAGATGAATTTGCGCGAACAATGGTGTGTAAGGCCCCATACTACAGCCCAAACTGCTTTTTTGGACAGCAGCCATATTGGAATTGGAGGATCGAGGGGTCCAGATATACTGGGTCATAAATATAAACATTCCTATGTGTTTCTCATGATCAATTAAGCTGAAAAACATATCAAGTTTGTATTTGTAACTCATGTGGTTCAAAAGTTAAAGCCGGAACCCTTTTCGGGCGGCGGCCATATTGGATTTGGCCGCCATCTTGGCCCCGAGGGTCGCTGGCTCCGGCGCCCTAGCTAAATCATTTCGGTATGACCTGAGCTACATCTGTGCCAAATCTGGCGCTTTTAGATGAATTTGCGCGAAAATGTGCTTAAGGCCCCCAACTAGTAAGCTGTTTTAGGGCTGCACGATTATGACAAAAATCATAATTGTCGATTATTCCCTTAAAGGGATAGTTCACTTTGAAATTAAATTTTGGTATGTTTTAGCTTACCTCAAGGGCATCCAAGATGTAGGTGTCTTTTTCCGCAGTAGTTTCAATTTTGATATTTTTAGGTCAAACCGTTTTTGTCTGTCAGTCATATAATGCAGGTCGATGGTCACCACCTCAAAGAGCATGCACAAAGTCCAAATTAAAACAATTCCCCATCGTCCAAATTAAACAATTCCCCATCGTAAGTACACATTGATGGCCTAAGACACGAAATGAGCTTCCTCCTGGGCTTTAGCGCATGGCACCTCGCTAACAGACATTTGTAGAGCTGCAGGCTGGGCGACACACATCACTTTCACGAGATTGTATAATCTCCGGGTAGAGCCAGTGTCCTCTCATGTACTCACTTCCACTAGCCAGTAAGTAGGATCTGCTCTGTGTCATTGCTTGCTGCGCCATTCCACTCCATGGACTGGATACGTGCATTATTTCACTCAAATTAGTCCTCGTTAGAAGACTGAGTTCCTCCTGCACTGTTGATGCCATCACCAGAGCGCATGCCTGCTCGGTCAGCCCTCGTGATTGGCTAGGTGCTCCATGTGCATGGTTACCCCTGTTGGGCAACCTCCACATGTGTATTGCCACGGTCAGTCTCCTCAGAGCACGTTTTCCCTCGACAAGACCCTTCTTGCCATCTCGAGGTTGAAACATTCCACCCTGTGGGCTGGATACCTCTGAGTTTTCCATATGCATCCCGCTCTCGGGTCATATGTGTTTTCTAAGTCCTCCCTATTCCACCTTGGATATGCCACCCAGTGTACCTTGATATTCCAGCATTAAGCATAGCCCTTCATCCGTGCTAGTCTCACGACAGGGAGCTCAGACTTGCGCAGGGCACTGGAAGACAGCCGTTGTTGCGTGATTGAATTAGGAACCCCATTTCATCATTCACTGACGTAACTCGTAGTGACTGAACGAAAGGGAACGTCTTGGTTACATATGTAATACGTATGTAATACAGCCATAACCGCTGTACCGCTGGAAAGGCCTGGAGTTCAGTCTCGCCTCCTCAGCGGAAAACATGATGCGAGATTGTCTGCGTCCTTTTATACCCACGCAGTGTTTTGCTCCCTCATGTTTTGAGTGATTACATTTTTATTTTTTTCAGGGTTTGGATGAAGATTTTTTTTTATAATATTAAAACTAGGAATTTCACTTGGCCCACCCTCCATCTCAAAGCCGGGCCCGGTGTTGTTTAAAGTTAATAGTAATTGACTTCATGAAGCCTCATTGTGTGTGAATGAAAACTCCAACTGACTAGAACAAACTCTTTGAAATTTATATATGATAATGAATATCAAGGGTGAAACGGTTAATAATGTAGACAGAAAGCAACCTGATTCAATGTCAGTCATGTGTGCAGTGAAATATAATTTATTAGGCATTTAAAAGCTCTGAGAACATGAAAAGTTCAAAAAGCAATCATATCAGGCTACTTCATGGCTTTCAGAACTGTGTAACGACTGAGACAAGTCAGACACGAATATTTGTTATAGTTTAACAACTGATATTTAGAACTCACTCTGGGAATCTGTGTCCCAGCCCCCAAACAGGCCAAGAAGATCTCAGTTACCCCGGAAACTATCAGATAAGGAGTTTTATGACTTTTAGCAATGTGGACAGAGCCTCTGCTGCAATACTAGAACAAACTCTCCTGCATTCATTTAGCAATGAACTGACTAACATGAAATTAACATACATTCCAGAACATTTTGTGAATGATTTACTGGCTTGTGTACTATTATGTATATATTTTGATATATATTTTATTATACAACCAAAACGGGACTCTCACTTCTCGCTGAGAAGGAGAGATAAACCCTATTAATCATTTGTATTCTATGTATAACCTCTTGAGAAATGTGTAGACATGTACAGTGAGGAAAAAAAGTATTTTAACACCCTGCTATTTTGCAAGTCCTGCTATTTTGCAAGTTCTCCCACTTAGAAATCATGGAGGGGTCTGAAATTGTCATCGTAGGTGCATGTCCACTGTGAGAGACATAAGCAAAAAAAAAAAAAAAATCCAGAAATCACAATATATGAGTTTTTAACTATTTATTTGGATGATACAGCTGCAAACAAGTATTTATTACCAGGCAACAGACAAGTGACCAATCCTGAGTGGCAATGTCACTACACACATTCAACCATCACGGTTCGGCATGGTCAGCCAAGTGTGCTGAGAGTTCAGGGCCGAGAACGGTTATTAATTGTGCCGTGCCGTACCAGAGCTCAAGTGGAAACACAACTGGAACCTTTTCTGAAGGTGGAAAAGCAGCTTTTGTTTCTCAGCACATAAAGATGAACTACTTACTGTGATCTCAGACTGTGATGATGTGGTTTCTCCACTGCATGGATCTTCATGTGTCGCCTCAGGTGACTATTAAAAGAGAAACTCGTTCCACACTGGTCACATGTGTGCGGCTTCTCTCTGCTGTGGATCATCTCATGTGTTTTCAGATGTACTGATCGACTGAATCTCTTGTCACAGTGTGAACACATGTAAGATTTTCTCCAGTGTGAATTCTCTGGTGCAGCTTTAAGCAGTACGCTGTGATAAAAGTCTTCTCACACTTAAAGCACATGTACTCTCTCACACCAGTGTGGATTTTCTGATGTGCATGTAAATTGTGCAGCACTGAAAAACTCTTTCCACACACAGAACATGAATGCGGCTTCTCCTTCGTATGAACTGTCAGGTGTGTCTTCAGGTGTGATGCCCTAGGAAATGTTTTGCCGCATTGATCACAAGAGAACGGCTTCTCTCCAGTGTGGATCCTCATGTGAACAATAAGGTGTGATGATTGACTGAAACTATTCCCACATAGATGGCATACATGTGGCTTCTCTCCTGTATGAATTCTCATGTGAATCTGAAGACTAAAACTGGTTGTAAAACTCTTTCCACACTGAGTGCAGGTGAAAGATTTCTTGGCTCTTCTTTTCTTTAAAAATGTATTTTTAGTCTTTGAGCGACTCAATGGTTTTTCTCCAGGTTGGACATGATGTCCCTCCTCCACTTCACTCAGTTCTTCACTCTCCTCCTCCACTTCACTCAGTTCTTCACTCTCCTCCTCCACTTCACTCAGTTCTTCACTCTCCTCCTCCACTTCACTCAGTTCTTCACTCAGTTCTTCACTCAGTTCTTCACTCAGTTCTTCACTCTCCTCCTTCACTTCACTCAGTTCTTCACTCTCCTCCTTCACTTCACTCAGTTCTTCACTCTCCTCCTTCACTTCACTCAGTTCTTCACTCTCCTCCTTCACTTCACTCAGTTCTTCACTCTCCTCCTTCACTTCACTCAGTTCTTCACTCTCCTCCTCCACTTCACTCAGTTCTTCACTCAGTTCTTCACTCTCCTCCTTCACTTCACTCAGTTCTTCACTCTCCTCCTTCACTTCACTCAGTTCTTCACTCTCCTCCTTCACTTCACTCAGTTCTTCTCTCTCCTCCTTCACTTCACTCAGTTCTTCACTCTCCTCCTTCACTTCACTCAGTTCTTCACTCTCCTCCTTCACTT
Source organism: Leuciscus idus (assembly GCA_021554675.1). NCBI lineage: Eukaryota > Metazoa > Chordata > Actinopteri > Cypriniformes > Leuciscidae > Leuciscus > Leuciscus idus. Next base: position 63,745,581 of record CM038621.1, read on the forward strand.
CACTCAGTTCTTCACTCTCCTCCTTCACTTCACTCAGTTCTTCACTCAGTTCTTCACTCTCCTCCTTCACTTCACTCAGTTCTTCTCTCTCCTCCTTCACTTCACTCAGTTCTTCACTCTCCTCCTTCACTTCACTCAGTTCTTCTCTCTCCTCCTTCACTTCACTCAGTTCTTCTCTCTCCTCCTTCACTTCACTCAGTTCTTCACTCTCCTCCTTCACTTCACTCAGTTCTTCACTCAGTTCTTCACTCTCCTCCTTCACTTCACTCAGTTCTTCACTCAGTTCTTCACTCTCCTCCTTCACTTCACTCAGTTCTTCACTCTCCTCCTCCACTTCACTCAGTTCTTCACTCAGTTCTTCACTCTCCTCCTTCACTTCACTCAGTTCTTCACTCTCCTCCTTCACTTCACTCAGTTCTTCACTCTCCTCCTTCACTTCACTCAGTTCTTCACTCTCCTCCTTCACTTCACTCAGTTCTTCACTTCCCTCAGTTCTTCACTCTCCTCGCTCTCTTCCATCAGGTCTGAAATCAAAGAAAAACTCTCATTTTCAAATTCTCTAAAGTTTACTGGTGGGATTCTCTCTGAAATTTGTCTGAGATCCTCCAGCCGTGATTAAAGCTTCTTCTTGGGGGAGATTCTCTGAGAACTGGTCGAGTACTCTCCCGGCCGAGATTAAAGCATTTAAAAGACATTGTCTGAAGTGTGTCGGTTATTATTGCTGCACAGAAAGTTAGTTAGGGGAACAAGTTAGAGATAGGGGACGTCGACTGTAGTCGAGACCCATAGAAACTAACATCGACTGAAGACGTTTGGAGGACGTTGATTGTAGACGAGTCCCAGGTAGACTTAGGTCATCTACCACAGTATACATGTTTTGTAAAAATACGCACAAAATTCAGGTCAAAATTCTAGTAACATTGTTACAAAATGTAAACCATATATAAAATAAATGTAAAATACAACTGTTAAAATATTTAAATTTAGTTTGACCTGATGTTGACAATCAATATGAAACCTCCTTTTACTGACCATTTGTATACATTTTTTTTTTTTTTTTTTTTTACTTTTGCAGCCATTTCACAGTTGAACTGTTTATCTAAAAGTGATGAAGTGCTTGAATGTTTCTAACATGAATGTTCTTCAGCATCATGAATGAATGAAGGATAAACACCAACCTCTTTGTTCTTCAGGATCTTCAGTGTGTTTCATTCTGCAGGGTTCTGGATCACTCATGTTCTCACTGTCCTCTTTAATAAACTCAGTCTTTGCAGATTTCAGCTCTTCCTGATGCTCGTCTTCACTTGTAGCTGATGGGAATTTACAGCATTTATTGGACAATCGCTGTGGGAGGAGCTTCACTGATGATGAATTACAGTGGGAGGAGCTTTACTGATGATGAATTAGTGGGAGGAGTTGATCTGCCAAAATCAAAAATATATAAGTTACTGAGTTTGTTTTATGTTCATGTACTACAGAATATAATAATGTCAATTTTCCCAAATATAAATAATGGTAAGAAAAACAAGTTGTGGTGGCAAACAATTTTCTATGACAGAATAAAAGATAAACATATCAAATGACCACGAGAGGAGGGCATCCTTCCTTCATTATTGTCCTGACTCACCCCAAGGTTATTTTTCTAGGATAAATGAAGATATGTCTCAGTTACAACTTACACATTGTTACATAATTTATCATACATGCATCATATATCAGTTCACTGTTATATCCATGTAGCAGAGAATCATGGGACTTCACATGCAATCCCTGTGCATTTTATTACCATCATGTTTTCTAAGTTTCTATGAATATAAGAAAATGCAAACACATATAGTAACCATCAAATACCCTCAGTCTGCTGACACCAATGAAATGAGCTTTAAGTGTCAATTTACAGGAGATCTGAAGACATCAGCATAATCAATGAGGTGAAAACAGGAACTATTGTCATGAAATAAAGAGTGTTTTCAGCAGATCTGTTAATATTGATGAGCCTCAGACTATCAACACTCATTCAACAAGCCATTCAGGATCATCAGCAGATCATCTCACTTTATTAGAAACACATTATTTGAGTCAGGATACATGATAAAAGCCTGTTAAACTGCTCTATTGAAAGACATTACTGTTATTGCTCACAATATAGCCTAACATTATATAGCCTAATCATCAATAATAGAACAAAATAATTAAATAAAAAACCTATCTTTGTGAACCTCTTCAGGCAAATAACTACAACACCCAGGGCCGGCGCGTCCATATAGGCGAACTAGGCAATTGCCTAGAGCGGCACTTTTGTAAGGGCGGCAAAATGTGTGCCAACCGGGATGAACAATTCACAAAATAGGCTATATGATTCGCTGAACTGCCGCTGCCCCGCCCCGCCCCCTGCTCTCACGAGTCATGACTGAGTGATGGGAAGTTCAGATCATTTTACTGACTCTCTTTTACGATCTCGTTCATCAAAATGAACGAATCTTTATTTGAGTAATTTCGTGGCGTAATTTAAGTGGCTTTAAATGTTACTTTTAACAGCCAAATTCCCCGATCACATCCACCTACGCAATGTTGATCATATTCTGAATTAAGAAAATCATTATAATGCAGTCAAAAATAATTTACAGGGAACATAATAATGACTTAACCTTCCGAGTCTTTCCATTTGTCACCTGACATACGCAATGAACGGATCGTTCATAAATCGAGACTTTTTTGAAGGAGAAAGCACACCAACAACAGAGGGGTTCGTTGTTAAAATATATTGATCCAGGGAGTATTTGCAAGGATGACACGCCGTCAAGTCCACCAAAGAACCAAGAGGCCGCTAGCACAGCTAACCTTACTGGAATTTCTATGAAAAAAAATGTTACACACCTGGCATCCCTCTCGAAACGGTTCTCATTCGCGCTTGAATATGTTCACACTATAAAAAAAATATATATATTTTTTTATATATATATTTTTTACAATTATCTTATATAGCCTATAGCCATTTTAATAGGATGGACAGTTGAAGGAACCCAACCTAATATATTTGCTTCCTCTTGGCCTACTAAAGTGTTCATACAACGGGAGTATTCTCTGGCTAGAGCAGAACAGCGGAGTGTGTGTGTGGACAGAAGTGCCTGAGCTTGTATTTTGGGTTAAGCTGCGTTGCTTTGACATTGTGGAAAATAGAATAACAGAAACAAAATGTATTAGTCTTTTTACCCGTTATTATTAATCTAAATTAATCTCGTTTTTAATTTAACTTAATTTCGTTTTTCTTTATTTAAATTTCGTTTTTTTCTTTATTTAAATTTCGTTTTTTCTTTATTTAAATTCGTTTTTTCTTCATTTAAATTTCGTTTTTCAAATTTCATTTTTTCTTTATTTCAATTTCATTTTTTCTTTATTTCAATTTCGTTTTTTCTTTATTTAAATTTCGTTTTTCTTTATTTAAATTTCGTTTTTTCTTTATTTAAATTTTGTTTTTCTTTATTTAAATTTTGTTTTTCTTTATTTAAATCTACCCTTTACTGTGTCAGTAATTTTTTAATCAGAAAAATATAACCCTAACCTAACCTAACCCTAACCCTAACCCCACCCTAACCCTAACCCTTAAAAGTAGCCTATTGCTTAAGTTAACAGACCTGTGAGTGTGCTAATAAGCAAATAAGCCCTGCCCGCGTGAGGTGCGCCGCTTCCCGCTCGCGCTGTTCTGTATACTAAAAGTTTATAAATTCTGAACGTGTTGCGTCTCGTGTGTCCATCTATATTGCACCAAATGCGATACTGCACTCCCTTGTGAAGTCGATTGGATGAACGGTTCTCCAAATAATCAAATGCAAACAGAAAGACAGACATATGAGATTCCTGCCTTTATTAGAGAGAAGAATATGTTCAGCTCCCTCTGCCCGAAGCTTCAAATATTCGATGTTCATTACTACCGAAGCTTCGAAGCTCAAAAGTGGTATTCGGACCAGCCCTAGGGGCGGCACAATTGTTTTTCGCCTAGAGCGGCAGAAGTGCACCCGCCGGCCCTGACAACACCATAATATGTGAATTTAAATTCGACTTTATAATAACTGTTAATTGCAATAAAGTAATTCAATCATTAACATGTTACAGATTTGTATACAGAAACAGACAATGATTATAATACTCTTAAAAATAAAAGAAAATGTATTGTTTCCAGTGTCAAACATGAATGTATAGATTTGAGATTTCCCTCGTTCGTTACTCATACAGTAATCTGCCAAAGATAAATGTCGACAAAGAAATAAAGGTAAACATGAAAATGGCAACAGCAACACTTGGGATCGATTCCTATCAATTCTCCTCACAGATCTCAAAATTTGACTTGACATTCAGTAACAGTTCTCACTCCAAACATCGAGACAATCACTCTGCCGAACGCAGACAAAATCGCTCAGGTCTGAATGAACTCAACATATTCTCCTCATGCTCGCTGCTGCTGCACTAAATGTTTATTTCAGAAGGAAGACGCCAGAAAAGACGCACAAGTATCGCTGTGATCGATGAAAACAATACAGAAATGAGCCTGTCGCTTAATCAAACTCTATAAAGTGTGTGTAATGGTAGTATGAGAAATACCGTGAACTGCTCTCCTCTCCTCAGAAGACTCGACGCTGAAACTCTCATTGAGTGAAGAGAGACGGCACGAGCGAGCGGTGACGTCATCGGCCGCCAACGCACGCCCGTATGGGACACCCCCGCAGCCAATCAGGGCCACGCAGATTCAGCTTTACTAGTAGCCTTCCATTATTATTATTTTAGAATTGAAGTGACTCCAGTTACTAAAGGTGAAAGGAACTTTTTCAAGTGAAGCACAAAATAGTCAGAATAAGCAGAGGAGGATCACCTCCATCCAGTCTGAAAAGTGTTTTGGCCTGTAAAGTCCGGCTCAGTATATTCTGTAGCGTAGACAAATAGTAAAGGCATGTTGGTAGATTAGCACCTGTAGAATTTATTTTTGTTGAAACCCCAGATAAAAGTAGAAAGCTACTATTATGTTTAGATCCATGAGGCAGTTCGACATTTCCTTACTAAAGAAAAAACACTGAAATAAAAATACTTCTACAGAAGACTAGGTATTCTCATAACTTTTACTTTATTCTACTAAAAGCTACTAATTACATCTTCCACAGTATAATAAGATTACTGTACTATTTTAAAGAGTAATTCCTTATTTTACTTTTAGAATAATAAGTAATTAAATTACAGTAATTAATTAATTAGTTAGTACTGCATTGTACCCAACACTGATTACGCAATTATGCTGATAGATCCTGAATTGACCCTTCGCCACGCCGGAAAACCGCCACAGGCCAATCGTGGCTTAGCAACCGTAACTATGCGCGGGAGGTCTGGCAAGCTTTTGAGCGAGAGGGAAACATGCTGGAGCGTTGTGCGTATGGATTGTGCAAATCTGATCCGGTATCCTAAAAGTTTGGACGGGGTGGTGGATTTTGTTCCCTTCCCGAAACCTGAAACCTAAAACCCAAGGGGAGAAATGCCGGGCGTCATCTTCATTTATATAGTGCTTTTAACAATGTAGATTGTTCCAAAGCAGCTTTACATTGATAATAGGAAATTAAAAGTGTAAGAAAATGAATTCCTCCAAACGATAAGTGCCTTTTTCTCTCCGTCCTTTATTTGGTGTAATGAATGAATAAAACAAAAAGAAAAGAAAAGACCAGCCTGGGAAGCTCAGAAAATAGCTTATCTTCCCATTGTTCTAGACAAAGAATATATACTGAAAATGTATAGGGAGTATCACGACTTAAACCAATAAGATCATACATAACATCAAATCATATCAGATATACTTATATAACAATCCTATAAATGGTAAATATCCGGTCAGATCTCCTTCCTTGCCTTGCGGTCCAAAAGGCTTTTGTAATATACAATACATAGAAAAGGATAGGACCCTTTCTCCCCCTTTCTACAATGGGGTGCTTCTTAATATGAAACAGATGTTTAACTTACATAAATGTTTGAATTACATAAATGCAAAGGAATGTGCAAGCAGGACATGTTTTCTCCTAGAGAGAGCTGAGATAAGAAAATTATATTTCTAACAAAAAGTAATGTGTTTTGGCTTTATAGCAGCTCTAGAATAAAGTTATTGTCCAGTTCGTGGATCAAGCAGTGTGATTAAAGGCAAGACAGAGGCTCACTGACATAACTTAACGTTACTTAAAAATATATTTAAGCATTTTGTCAATCGATGGCCAAACCAGTAACGTAACCCCAATCCGATCGCGACTCTCCCGGTGTTAGTTCTAGTAAAAGTGAAAAGGTAGTTAGTAAAAGGAGGAAACATCACGGGGCTTGCTGGAGATCTCCAAGGAAAAGGTTGGTATGCAAACTTAATCAGTTTATAACAGTAAGTTAGTCCGACGTGTGAGCAGTAACGTTAGCCTGGCGCGCTAAAAATATAAGCGGGAGAATGTTATCATTGCAAAGTGGTCAGGCTAATGTCTTGTGTTTATTTCACAATACATATGGATAAGCTGTTTGTTTTATAAATATTAGAATATTTTCAAATTTCATTTACCCTGCTGTGCATGCACAAAGCTGTTCCTCAAATTTGTGTGTTTCCCATTTGAATGGTCAGAGTACGAGGCGGTACTGCAGAGTACTGCTGCTTGCGCTCGGACCTAACGTTATGCTTTAGCTTCAATTTTGATGAAATTATTCTCTAATCGTTTGCATATTATGTCGTGGATATAGCCCACGAATGCATACTGCAGTCTTGCTCTCTCATATTTTCACCTGTTTGCCAAAAATGACTAATCTCCTTAGAAATGTCTGAAACCAGTGCATACATACTGTAATAGACGTGCCAGGCGCAAAAGCTTGACAGGCGTAGCAACAGTAACTAAGGAGGGCGGGGCTTAGCGAAGGGTCAATTGTATTTTAAAGACTATTTAATATTACCTCTAAACTTTGACTAGGCTTGGCATGTTGCATATTAATTGTTCTAGGAACCTCAGATAGGCTATATTTTAATTGTTGTGTATGTTGTGCTACTCTATAATGATGTTCTAGTTAAAGCTGCAGTAGGGAGTTTTTAGAAAAGGTTGACTTAGCCTGAAAATTTGAACAAGCACAGCTTACAGGTCACTCCCCCTCGCTCTTGCTGCGCTACAGCCCTCCCTCCACAGCTCCTCCCCCACAACGAACGCGCAGGCTAGTAAACATACAGGGCCACCGATGACGGCGGATAAACAGTTATTATGGCACATTCACTGGTAGGGACGAAACATCAACAATATGCTTTACATTTACTATGGCCTGCCCATACTTTTACTACAAACTTTGTCCTCAAATCATTACGTATTTTGCAATACATGTAATGTAACTATATGACGTTGCACTCTTTCTACAAGTTATAAATAGCTAGTAAGATAATATAACGGTAACTAACGTTACAGTATGTAAGTAATTATTCTAGCGATATGTAATGCTAAATAAGGTTTGCTAGTACATTATTTCAGCAACATGACAAGCCGGTGAATTAGCAGGTAGCACAGTGCGTGACATTTTATCTGTATGTTATGCGGCTAGAGTTTTGACACTGAGTCAATGGGCTCCGACGAGGAATTCACACCCACAGCGACTTCGACGAGTCAACGGACGGGGAGAAGAGGAAGCCTTGGTGTGCGCGGAGCATCAGGCAGGGCATGTGTTCGCCGAGTGGGTCCAACTCCCGAGCACCTCAGCAGAGAGGACATGGCGCGTATGGAGAATCTAAGATTAGAGAGGACTGCTTATGAACGTGTAAGTTACCCCAGTTATAAATGTTTTCCCTTTGCACATCATAAGGTATAATATTGTTCAATTCAATTTTGTTTATATAATATAGGCCTATGTAGTGTAATGTTATCTGTTTATTTGTGGATAATGAGATTTTTTTTCTGTTATCACTAGGAGCAAATTCAAATTCATAGGAGCCCCTTCTCTATCCACCCCTTGTCTCTGTGCTCCTCCATGCTGACAGGCATCCAGTGACCACTCGTGCTCTCCCGTGACAAGGTGAAGAAGGCCAATCCACATGTCCTAAGAGTTTAAAATTACTTTTAGAATAATTAAACATACAATTTGTATAGTCTTTGCATTTTTTTCCACAATGTTTCACTGTTGGCGGATGTGTATTCATTTGATAACTGTAATACATTTCCCATGCAGTAATGCACAATATCAAGTTCTACACAAACCTGTTGTTTTTACCCCACATGTCAACAACACCTGAGTGCTGAAGAATTATCAAAGAAAATGTAATCTAGTATGTTTGGGTGAGTAATAGTATTACTCACGAAAAAGTCATCATAGTTTTCAGCCATCCTACAGTAGAACCAGAAATGATTGCAGACATCCTTGTTCCACTGCAGACGAATGGAACAACCCCTTTGCTGCCCTGCCTAAATATACATACACACAAAAAAAAATTGATAAAAATATACAAGTTTTGACAATAGTGAAGTAAATTTTTATCAAAAAACTTACAATCAATGTCAATGTTGACTATTAATAGGATTTCTTTGGTGTCATTCTCCATGATGTTGTAGGTGCAGTACTGAGCACAAAACCACAAAAAAAGGACTGTCCATACGCCCATCACCTATACAAATGAACAGATGCACAAGAAACAAAAAATTCTTGTCAAACCTGGGGACAACAGTGTCAGCAGAGATGCATGTGAACATTGCCTGGGGTGCTATAATTATACTCACCAAGTACTAAAACATTGTCCTTTGACTGCAGCCTGGAAACTACTTCTGCTCTGTTGTTGTCCCAAAAGTCTTTGATGGTATCAACACAGTATGTGTCCTGTATTTTGAAGAAGGTTGACCGCTCCACTATTCCCATATTCATAAACTTGAATAGCAATGCAACTTTGGCATAATTGTTGCCAGACAGTAATATATTTGATTACATTCTAACTATTACAATAATGAAGTTACAACGGATTAAATAACACAAATTAGCATACCCATTGCATGATGACAGCTGTTCCTCTGGACTTGGTCTGGATCTGGAATGGTCCAGGGGCCCGACATTCCACCAATGTCAGTGGGTCTTTCACTGTACACATTGGGATTGGCAGCAACAGATACTCTGCGAGTTGTTTCAAACAGACATGATAAGTGATGGCTGCAGGATGATCAATGATGTCATCCTCACTCTGGACTTTAATTATTTCTGGCACTGGTTGGAATTCTATTAGCTCTGGGTCTAGAGTGTGTTTGGGGTGTTGAGGGAGGCCCACCTGAGAGTGGCACTTCCTTCGCTTCATTTACACCTCCAACTTGACGTCAACGCAGAAAGGGTCGTAATAAGAAATCTGTAACTAAGGATGCAGCCAACGAACTATCTTGGTTAATAAAAAATATAACCATCTAAAAGTGTTCTGCTGAATAAAGAGGTTGTTGTTCATCTCTGCATCTCTCAAATCACATGAGAGAGCCGTGACAAGAGTCATTATCCACAAATACAAAGGAACTGTTGTATCTTCAGCTGCTCGCTGGAGAACAAGCCGCTGGCTAGACATAGTCATGCTTGCACAGAAATAGCAGGACTACACTTGCTAGAAACAGCAGTCATGCGCTTGATATTAACTGTGATGAAGACGGCTGGATTCAGACTATAAAAGAAGAGACCTGGACAGGACTCTTTGCTCTTCCTTGCAATCTCCAGTCTGATACACCAGCAGTTATCAGATGCAAGAAGCTTTAAGCCTAGCTAGTATCTCTCTGTTAGTTAGTACTCATTTTATAATCTGTAACAAGTATTCTTTTCATTTGATTATTTTAATAAATATTGTTAAACATTTATTATAATCATCTGACTGGACCTTGGATTCTTGGGTACGTGTCACATTCTTCTATCTGGATCAGGAAGATCCTAACTGGAGGAAACGACAAGAGGGTGAGCATTCTTTTGATATAAGAATAATCACTGTGAGATTTGATTGATTAATAAAGCCTAGCCAAAGAGGCAGCTTACGACAGGGTTATTGTTGTATTATCGCGGGATTATCTATATGTCCTGGATAGGATGTAGGATAATTTGGAACGGTATTAATCGTGATAATCCATCGGTAGTGTCCTCCATGCTGATGGCCTGAAGAGCATCCAGACATAATTTTTGTTGAATGGCACCACCAGTGCTGATGGAATACAAACAAAAAACATTGGGAAAAGGAAATAATTTTCATTTAAGACAACTTTTAGTTAGGAATTTACTGAACACATAAAGGTGGAATGTAATCCTCATCATCACTGTCATCATAGTCACTGCCCTCCTCTATGGTTTCCTCTTCCTCTGATGTTGAAACATCTCTTGTGTCCTCATGTGGAGCCCATGTCATGGTAACAATAAGAACATTTAGTAATAAAACTTTCTAAGAGAAAATTGTTGCAGATACACATAACAGAGTATTGTTATCTGTCTGAATTGTCTCACTACCTTTAATCACTTACAGAAGTTCAGTGTTTTTTCTTCCAACATTACTTTTATTTTGTCAAAAATATTTGTTATTATACTATTATACTCATCATAAAGAGGCAAAAGCAACAACAACGCAAGAAGTGCTCAAAGTACGAAGTTCAGGTATTATTCAGAGTAGCATAAGCCTGATAAGTGATGTTACAAAGGGAAAGGAAAACGAATTTCCAGATGTTACAAAGGGAAAGGAAAACAAATTTCCAAATGTTACAAAGGGAAAGGAAATTTATTTTTATTTTTTTTTCTATAAGGTAATTTCCGTATAGCGTCAAATACCTCATGTGCCAGAATACTTATTGATTCATTACTGATAGCAGAGTCCTCCACATGTGGATCATGTTTTAAACAGTTAAAGAGGGAGCTATAGTGCTGTCTCCATATTTCAGCAACATTATCTTCTCCAGAGACTCCTTCAACGGTACAAGGAAGGGAAGATTTACAGTTATTGAGGGACCTCACCTCCTTCCAAAAGTCAGTGATATTGTTGCTCATCATTTTACTGGCCATAGAGTCAGCCCTCATGGCTTGCTCATTTCTAGATATAAAACGAACAGCATACTTGTATCTGGCATTGGCAAGCTTTTTATTCTCAAGCTCAGGGCCCTGCCTAGGTCTCCCAGCCAGTGCCCAAAGCTTGTAAGCTTCCCGAGCTTCAGTGTGATATGGAGCTACATGCTCATTCCATCCTGGTCTAATATTATAGGCCCTGTTTCTCCTGTGTTTTTGAAGAGGTTTACCACCCTCAAACAGAGCAGCCACAACATCATCATACATGGCACATAGATTACTCTTGTGCTCCTCAATCTGACAGTTGACATCCTTACACAGAATAGCTTCTCTGGGCAGATAAACATTACTTAAATATTGGTCTGTGTTTGTATAATAAGCCAATAAATCCTCTTCAGAAAGAGTTGACCAGTCTAATTTAGCACTCACATTACCACTGATAGCATTGTTGTTGCTGGCTGTAGATGGTAATTCTTCAATGTTAATTGTGAGTGCCAAAGGTATATGGTCTGTTATTGTGACCCCATACTTAATACCCATATTCTCTATGGCTGCATGCCCATCAGCTGTACTAAAACAATGGTCAAGCCATGATGTTGAGTGCCAGGCTTCACTTATGTATGTATAACTATCTGCAGGCAACAGTACTCTACTTGATAAAGTGAAGTTATTATCTTCACTGAAGCAGGTCAAATGCTTAGCAAATAATGAATTGCTATCATTGATATCAGCATTCATATCCCCAACAACATATACACTGCAGATGCTATTGTCTTGAATAAAAGCATTTATAAAAGCCAGTCTATTGAGATATTCAACCTCATTCTCCCTAGACTCATATGGAGTATAAACATTTAAAATGACAAAATTATTACATTTATAAGTATATTGTATACCAATACACCAGTCAACATCAAGCCTGATCGGTTTTATCACGGCATCAAGCTTTTTGTGCCAGAGCACAGCCACCCCACCTGGGATTCTGCCTCTGACTATAGCCTTGCTAAGATCAGTCGTTGACACTCCCACTCCAAGAAAGTTTTCATTAAGAGTGTTCAGTTTCTCTAGATCTTGTTTAGCAATAAAAGTCTCTTGCAAACATAAAATGTCACATTCTGCAAGCAAACTGTCCACCACAGAACGTCGAGCTTTATCCCCTGCACTCTGTCCCAGGCGCAGGCCACGGCAGTTGTAGGACAGTACCCGAATTGACATTTTCATGCCGAAAGTGTTTCTGTTGCCGTTTTCATGTTTTCCTTTATTTATCTGTCAACATTTATCTTTGGCAGATTACATTTACTTACATTTACTAAAATTGATGTAGACACTTTATATTGCCCCTGTATGAGTAATGATCGTGGGAAATCTCAAATCTATACATGCATGGGAATATAGATATGATGTTTGACACAGGAAACGTTACATTTTCTTTTTAAGAGTTGTATGATCATTGTCAGTTTCTGTATGCGCATATGTAGCCTAACATGTTAATGGAATAACTTTATTGCAATTAATAGTTATTATAAAGTCAAACTATATTTAGATTCACATGGTGTTGTAGTTATTTGCCTGAAGAGGTTCATAAAGAGAGGTTATTTAATTATTTTGTTTTATTATTAATGATTTATGTTATATTGTGAGATATCTTTCAATATAGCAGTTTTATAGGCTTTTGTCATCAGGCAGGGGTCGAGAATAACGGCATGCTATCCTGGGGACGATAGAAAATGTGTTTAGTATTCTCCAGGATGCCTACAGGACGAAAGACATTTTTGTATGTGTTCATTTATTACTAGCCTATTAGGTTAACTTACTTAGAAAATGCCAGAATTAACGGACCAAGCGCTGACTACAACGGAGCACGTCTTCTCATGCTGCTGGACACACTGCCGAACAAAGAACCGCACGTCGTAAAGTTTGTTTCTCACAGTAAACTGCCATGCAGGCTAGAATTGCGAAACATTATTGGATAATTCTTATAACTGACATTTCTCTGGGCCAATCGGAATCTTAGCACTTTTTCTATGAAGGTAAAATAGTAGCAAAACTCGAGAGCACGTAGATGTGAATTTGAGAACTTGTACTATAAATATTCGTACTTGTACATGAACATTTACACTCACAGCTCCAATGTGAAAACCTGTAAAATAAAAATCTGAAGTTGAATGTTGAAATTTGCACTCGCATACAATAGTCACAAACCTGTATTCTGAATCTGAAGCTGCAAACAAGTAGACACAAACGTGTAAAATGCCATTCACAGAAATACAACGACAGACACAAACTTGTAATATATATTTTGCGTTTAATCTTACGTTCACATTCGCAGTACTACCTCAAATAGGCACTTGCAACTTCTCACATCTGTCACTGCAATTTCAAATTTCGCGCCTTGACTTTTGCTACTCTTTTCGCGATATATCAGGTGCAAAACTAACTTGTGCACTTGAAACTCAGAGGCGGCGAGAGAGAAAGGGGGGCGGGAGTGGGGGGTTCAAAGGAGCCGTTTTATTGGTTGGCAGCTAGCCAATGAAATGGGACTTCGATGATGTCACGAAACCCGCGTGCACTGAAACGCTAACATGGCTCAAATTCTCAAATTCACATCTACGTGCTCTCGAGTTTTGCTACTATTTTACCTTCATATTTTTCTCTTGGCCAATTGGAATCTTAGCACTTGCGTCATAATCTTGAAGCACACACACAGCGTCAACTGAGCGGGGTTGCCAGATTGGGCAGTTCACTCTCACAAACGACTTCACCGTCTCCAAACTAGGCGCTGTGTTGCTCTCTCTCCCTTGCTCATATTAATCAAAATAAATCGACACGGTGGTAAAAGGTTGGAAGACCAAAGTTTCATGTGGAGCATTCTGAGATTACTGCTGGGTGTGAATTGTGCTAAATAAGTTTCCTTATCTTCTCTGAAAAGCGTTCCGGACATTCAGCTGACATAAAACAACACTTTAATTAAACGAAATAAAACTATACAGTGATGAAATGTTTTCTATGTTGACACAAATCTTGGATGTCCATGTCCTAACTGCTGGGATAATCACACAACGCGCACGACACGTCCAATTCGCGAACTAATGACTCGATTCATTTTAATGAATGGTTAAAACAACTGATCTTTCCAACAGTGAACTCAGGAGACGTCTGAATCGGTGTATAACTAATCAGTAACACTTTACAATAAGGTTCTATTTATTACATAAATTATATAAAAAGTACAGTTTGCTAACTCAAGCTTAACCTTTAAAATAAATAAAACCACTTGTTTTAAAAAAAAAAGCATTTTAAACATTTTTCCACACAGTGCTATCAAGAATCGATAAGAGAATCGTTAAAGAATTGGATCGATAATCAGAATCGTCAGTGGCATTATTATTGATAAAATCTTATCAATTCCCATCCCTATGTGAAGACAGTAAAATTATAATCAAACATTAAAGAACATACATGTTTTTTTTATATTATTATACATCATTCATCAGCATGCATTGATTAATCCCATGGCATGTATAAAAAAATAAAAAAAAGTTAGTCTGCACCCCCAACCCCGGCGAACGTCAGAAGAACTAGCCGAGGAAAGGCTCATCCAGCCAGGAAACATGAGTGCCGAGCGCCCGCTGACCGCATGGATCTCACAACCGGGGGGAAAAAAAATCATCTTTATAAATAAACCACAGATTTGAGCTTTAAACAACTACATTCTCGCCTGAAAACTCTTAAAATTACATTTCGTGACACACTATACCGTGATACAGATACCTTTTACAGTAGTATTATATTAAACTGTATATTAAAAAATGGCACTTCTAATGTTGTCATTCCCCTTGTAGTGGAGTGGCTAAGTGATATAATCGTTCAGTTTATGATACAAGCGTGACAATTGGCATGAGCAGTCTCCATGGGTCACTTGACAAGAAAATTGTCCGAGCCACTTGAAATTTCACGATTTTTCATTTTTCAAGATAGCCGACACCTTAGTGGAGCAGTTAAGTGATATAGTGGTTTATTTGGTGATACAAACATGAAAATTGGCATGAGCAGTCTTTGATGGTCACTAGGCAATAAGCCACCTACAGCTACTTGAAATTTCAAGATGGCGGCCTTTTTTCAAGATGGCCACCACCTTAGTGGAGAAATTAGGCTCATGGCAATTTTCATGCTTGTATCACCAACTAAATGATTTCTTAAGCCTAATTGCTCCACTAAGGTGGTGGCCATCTTGAAAAATGGCTGCCATCTTGAAATTTTAAGTAGCTGTAGGTGGCTTATTGTCAAGTGACCCACAGAGACTGCTCATGCCAATTTTCATGCTTGTATCACCAAATAAACCACTAAATCACTTAACTGCTCCACTAAGGTGTCGGCCATCTTGAAAAATGGCCGCCATCTTGAAATTTCAAGTGGCTCAGACAAATTTCTTGTCAAGTGACCCATGGAGACTGCTCATGCCAATTTTCTCGCTTGTATCATAAACTGAACGATTCTGCCAAACATAAGCACTTAGCCGCTCCACTATTGTAGCACGCGCAAGTGACGATTCTCTGTCAACCAATCAACGTCCTGCAGTGAGTCTAGCTCCACCTTTTAGTACCGTTAATGTTGATTGGATTGGATTTTTTTCTGCCGCATCCTTCTCACCTTTTTTACCCCTGACCTGTTTTCATGCCTGCTCATAAAACGTTAAAAAATGTAAACGTCTAGGAGAATGAGTAGAGCAGACATATAGATCTGAATAAGAGTGACGACGCAAAAAAGAGCTCTATTCGGTACGGTTTTCTGTGCGCACACCCGACCCAGCGCGCGAGTACTTAAATGAGCTCTCTTGCGTGTCTGAATGAAAAAATACACACAACGTTATGTCGAAATGTCCAAGTATTCACGTAAACTATGTTGGTTACGTCTTAAACAGTTTTGAGTGTATCGGATGAGATCCCTTTATTTTATTGTCCATGTTGGATCCGCATGTCATTGGACATGTTCCGATGTCTTAAAGTGACTGTGGGTAATAAACCTAATGCGGTCTGTGTCCTTAATATTGATCAAGCAACAAAAGAAAAAGAGAAAAGCATTCACTGCTCGTTATTAGCTTTAATAAGGATTCATTATATTTAATTCATACAAATAAATATGTCTGCTGCTTTAAAGAATAAAAAATTATAATATTTTTTAGATATGTAACTTTAGTCACCAGTATTTATTTATTGTTTAATCCAACCAACTCAAAAACGTTTTGAGCTGTATGTATTTTTCTCTTAATTTTCTTATTTATTTATTTATTTATTTGGCGAAAACTAAACGTTTTCTTGACCGACCACCGAGCTTCATTAGTTGAAACCGGTTAACCGATTAGTTTAAAATATTCGCTATTTGAAATAACAGCCATTTCGAGCCGCGCCTACAAAAATTTTGCAACTCTGTCGCATCTCTCTGCCGCTCTGCCTCCCGCTCACACACACACGCTGTTTGTCACATTTCCTACCAGCTTGCATAGATAACACGGTAGGTTGGCTTTGGCTACCTTTCTCACCCGAAGAGGCTTGCGGGTGTCGCGTTTTCAGGTGATGCATCATAAGCCGCATTTCCATTACCCTTCAAATTGCGCAAATTGAAATTGCGAATTGAAAATACGCACAATGGAAACGCGTCAATTTCGCATAAACTCCCGTTGATCGCAATAAAGTTTTTACGCTTGCATGAGGTGGTTTTTCAGGCAATTCGAAAAAGGAATATTTCGCAAAACTGCAATGGAAACAAAAGCAAAAAAGGAACAAAGCTGAGTGTGGAGCGCGCACTGCATGGCACGGAGGCGCAGGCGCGAACACTTGCATTTTCATATCAACAGTCGAAACAACTTAAAATACTCTATCATTTCTGGTCATACAGAAAATAATACATTATTCTCAACTACTTTTATTTGTGTAAACTCACAGTAAAATAAAATAAAACAATCAGACGCACTTTCATGATCTTCGTAAACCTGAGCGCGAGAACTGAAACAAAGCCTATGTAGGCTAAAGCTTGAAATGTCCACTTTAAAACGAACCAATTCGAATCGAAAGCTAATACCTTCTGATTATGTAATCCGTATGAAAGGTGCATTTCTCTCTAAGCGCATCTGCTTAACACTAGAAGTGCCAGAATTCCATAACTACTAGAACTGCCGCAAGCGGTCATTTTGACCGCTAGATTCCAAACTCTATATCTTTAATGATACATACCCAATTGAGAGATTAATGCATTTATTGTATTAGGATATATTTTAAAAACAAAACAACACCAAACTGTACATTTAAACCAGTTTAATTATACATTTATAAATAATATCTGTAGATGTCCTGAACAAAATAACGGAGTAGCCTATGTTTTCATGTTTCCACTGTTCGATCGCGCCCGCGCCCGCCGACACACACCATATTACAGCATTGCAGTCTTGACATTGCAGCCTGTTCATTATAGCCATAATAAAATAGTCAACCTAACATATAAAAATTCCACTGCTCTGTTTATATAGTCAGTATAGCCTCGTACAATTCGTACCATTTTGCACGTGTGAAGAGGATGATTTTTTCCGTCGATATTGGAACGTGAGTGAAGTACAAAGCCTATAATAAAGTAGTTTAGTTTAAAATAGTTTACCATCCAAATACATCGCAAATGTTGAAACATTTTGATTCTAATTAGAGAATTACGTGAGCCTAACGCCGCTTACTTTCACTTTCGCTTATAAAGTATTTCATTTTGGCTTGTTTATAGTTATTTTTTCATTCTTGTTCTCTTCTGAATATCATTACATTTAAATGATTTGTTGTTGAATATGTTTTGTGTATTTTTACCACATTTTATTGTTGTGTATATTGGTATAGCCTATAATACCGCGAAATTCAGTGCGGTCAATATGACCGTCTATGGCCGAAATAGGTAAATATGTTCATTTGTTTTTTTGCCTTATGTGCAATTTATATGAAAAACATTTTAAATGAAAATACAGACACTTTTAGGAAAAGTCAGGTACCGGCAGGATTTTATTTATTTTTTCAACAAAGTTATTGCAGATATAAAATTCAAAACGGTCAAAATGACCGCCATGGCACTTCTAGTGTTAACAGCGGAGATGGAGATGTGATTTTAGCCGACACTTAGAAAACAATAGTTTATTAATAATATGAATGGCTCTTCTCATTCAGCACTGCGTGAAAAATATAAATTCCAGGTTCTAATTTGGCCTTAGAAAACCAGTAAAATCGACATGTTTTCCATATTAATTTGTGAATATTTTAAATGTTTAATAAAGGGGCAAAAAGTCATAAACAAAAATCTGAAAATTAGTTATTTACTTTTTTGCGCAGCAGTTGGTGTAGCCAGTTCAAATGAAAATTTTGGTGTTCAACTTTGCGTTTTAAAAAGACAACAACAGTTCATTTTTCGTTTTTCAATTACGGGTTAAAAAAGGAAAAACGAATGGACACAAAAGTAGCCTACATGGATCGTTTGGACAGAATACGAGAAAGTTCTTTATTAAATTCATAAAATAAACAATAATTAGCCTTCTCGGAGCAGAAATGAGGGCGAAACACCCAGAAACTCCTTATATGTGTCGTTCGTAGTATAAGTGTCTTTCCCTGCCATTAAAGGGCACCTATTATGCCCCTTTTTACAAGATGTAATATTGGTCTTGGGTGTCCCCAGAATGTATTTGTGAAGTTTCAGCACAAAAATACCCCACAGTTCATTTATTATAACCATTTGAAAATGTCATTTTTGGGGCCTGTTTCAAAAAGAGCTGTTTTGGTGTGTACCACCTTAAATGTAAATGAGCTGCATAATCCCCGCCCTGCTGGACCCAGATGATGAAGAGAGTCCGGCACAGAATAAAC
This sequence comes from Leuciscus idus, assembly GCA_021554675.1. Taxonomy (NCBI): domain Eukaryota; kingdom Metazoa; phylum Chordata; class Actinopteri; order Cypriniformes; family Leuciscidae; genus Leuciscus; species Leuciscus idus. The sequence continues at coordinate 63,764,495 of CM038621.1, forward strand.
ACGAATGAGAATGGACCAGGGCGTCTCGGAATGTTTTTTTTAATACATTTATGTACTTATAGAGTTTTAATCGCGTCCCCTTTGCAATTATGGATGACGTGCAACACACACACACGCACACGCACACACACACACACAGACAAATTGTGATAACTTTCGCGCAATTTTTTGAAACTACACACACACACAAATACTGTGATAACGTTTGCTGAGTAGAAACGAAATGATATTTATATGCGAGGGGTTCTGTTGCGTCATGTTGACATTACTTGTCATACAGGTGCTTATGTGGCAAATGTGAAAAGATACAGAACCAGAAAACAAATGCTGCAGGGAGATAGACGTTTATATACTGTCTATGGAGATAGAGGTTTTAATTTATTTACATTTGTAATTGCTGCAAAAAATAATACGTGACAAAAAACTGTCTGACGTTGTTTGTTGAGACATCCTATGACGACGACAATAAATAGCTTTAGACGCATTTGTTGTTGAACTGCTGACATCGATTGAAATGACTATTTGCTCACAAATCATAAAATACACTTACTTCTTCTGGAGGTGACATTGGATCGCGAACAGTAGGCAATGATCCACACTTGATGATTAACTTTGACCCTCGTTCACTAAACAGTCAGTCAGAAAATGATTCTCGCAAACATAAACGTATTTAGGAAGTTTAAATGGCGCCTTTTCTTCATAAATAAAATCCATCCGCTGCGTTTTCAGTGGCTCTGATGTCAGTGAAGACTACTATGTTCATTCTTAAATCCCACAACAGAACACCTAACGTTACACTTCTTAGGAGACATTACCGGCTGTCGTTGAAACAATGGATGATGGTGTACAGATCACCGAGGGCGGGGTCTATGCCAAAACCAGATTGTCAATCATCACGTCGGTAGGGGTGTAAATCGGACAGTTCATCACGATACGATACGATATCGATTCTCTCAACCAGCGATACGATATTTGCCGATACTTCAAAAAATTCTACGATTCGATTCGATTCAGGGCTATATCGATCGATTAATCGATATTTAGATATTATGTTCACACAACCAGTTACGTTTTTATTAACTCACAAATGCAACCAAAATATATAACATGAATGTTTAATTAAACTCTTTGAAAATTGCACACTCTCTCCCAATTGGGACATTTACAACAGAAGAGGTCATTTGCAAGTACTCCGTTCTTGTTCATTTTCATAAATCATGTTTTTTATTATTATTATTGTGCATTCCAAGTAATATCAATCAAACTGCAGCTGGGTTGTTTTGATTAATAATAATAATAACTTAAATACAGGTAAATTACAAAATCAAAGTTAATTGAAAGTATGCTTTAATATGTTAAAAGGTTTTTTTTTTGTTTTTTTTGCAGAGCAGATTCACATTTCTCTGAGTCAAACAAAATCTAGTAATTGCTATGATAAATAATACAACACTCGGTTAATCTTCGTAACGTTAATCTCCTCAGCTGACATAGACGCCTGACAAACTTTGTTGTTGTGATAACGTACACGCAGTACAGAGAGCTTTTCTCTCACCACTAAACGAACTGCTTTAGTAAGGTTCTGTGAAAATGTTTCCGGTTTTATTTTCCTTTTACGCCCTGAAGAAGATATCACGAGTTCATTGAAATTATCCACCCTCGATCACTTAGTCAGCTTTGACGAAACTCCTCTTAGCCAGCGCGTCTTTTCAAAGTGACATCTGACCCAGTGTTGCCAACTATTTTCAAAGGAAAGTAGCTAATGCCTCCCCTAAAAGTCGCTAAATGTCGCTAGATGACGTCATACGTCAATTAGCATATTCATGACGTCATCGCGCCGTACTTGCTTTCTGCCTGCCTAATGTTTTTTTCTCATTAAAATCATGCTCACATACTGTATTTTAATATAACATAATATAATATAATATAATATAATATAATATAACATAATAAAATATAATATAATATAGCCGAATGTCCAATAAAGCCAATTGTTCTCTGTTCTCATTTACTATATTTTTTTATCAGACAATAGAACCAGTAGCTATTGAATGACACATTTTTATATGTGTAAATTTTAGGGATGTCCCGATACCACTTTTTGCAGAACGAGTCCGATACCGATACTGTAATTTTTGGTACTCGCCGATACCGATACCGTAACCGATACCTGAATTTTCACTGCATTTGTAATTTTTAAATGTATTAGTAGATAAACCAAAAGATTATAAATCATATTAGTTGGCTTAATTTGTTCATCAAATATATATATTTCTTTCAGTTATTTTCATGCTTAATTAAGCCTGCTAAAATGCATTGTATGAGCTTCTGTAAGCCTACTGTCACTGTTCATTCTATTGCTCTATCATATTTTATCTTTCATTTAATAGCACAGCACATATTTAGAGCTGCTTCAGCAGGGCTCAGTGCTGAGGACTGGGTCAGCGGTTCAAATGTTTGTCAAAACCAGTGATATATCAATTATTTAATCCAATTTTGATACTACAACAAAAACTAGCAGCCTAATTAATGTGAATTTAAAACAAGTAAGCAGTCAGTAACAAAATAAAAACAAACAATCGAATTACAAATAGGACAAATATATACAATATAGAACAAAGAAAGGCTACAAATGAAATAAACAGTGTTTTTAGAGTTTTTCGGGTATCTAACAGTACAGAAATTTGAATAAAGTAATCAAATGTGAAAAAAGCATATTCATTACTGTATGAATTATATATAGATGGATATTTTCTAAAGTTGAAAAGGGTAGCCTATTTAGTCAAGAGCAGTGAGTATTTATTTCTCCTTTGTTTGATTAGCATTAAAACACAGAAGCAGGTTTATCAAACTGCTGCCCCTTTAAGACCGAACGCACAGACCGCACTTGAACATGCTACGTTCATTTGAGATATAACCGACTTTGTTTACTATAGGATACTCACCAAGACGGGCGTTATTACATTGTGTGTGAATTCGTCCGTACAAGCGCAAGACGTGAAAGACAATTTAATTCAGTATTCGCGCTGAGACGCTGGTTTGTGGGGCGCGCGCTTCGGATGTTTGCGTTCATGAAACTTCTTAACCTGCACACGTCCTGTAATAACGTAGGGAACCACTCGTTATACTTCAGTCAGGTAACAGTTCATGTTTTACTTTACTTAGGCTACATATACGATTTAGTTTTCATCCAAATAACATGTGCTGAGTGAACGATCAGCAATCAAGAGCATTCAACAGAAGTGCGCTCGCTCTCTCGCTCTCTCTCTGTCTCTCTCTCTCGTCAGTTAACGTTAATAATAAGCTAAAGCTACATGCCTCGTTTAATTTCGTTGCCATTGACATCCGACTGAACAAACTTTCCACTGATGTCTCGTCTGTTTAAACTAAGGCATGTGCTCGACCAGCTCGCGCGTCTATGCCTCAGTTCACCTCGACAAAGCACTCGCGGCGGCCAGTTTCGTTTCGCAAAATGGACGTGGTATCGGTGCGTGGTATCGGCGAATTTTTATGAGTACGAGTATTTGAGGACAGTATCGGCCCGATCCCCGATGCCAGTATCGGTATCGGGCCATCCCTAGTAAATTTATCTGAATTGAGAGAGTTCGGGAACTGGGTGAACTAAAGCACTGTGATAGTGAGTATTACAAGTGATGGACTCGCGTTCACCAACAAGGGTGCGAGTGCTTGTCTCTGCTCTGTAAAACATGAACTCGCGATGCCTTGACAGCGGACAACCGGCTTTTGTGAAAAAACTTAGGGTTTAGTCAGTCTTGTCAGGCGTCTATTTCAGATGAGGAGATTAACGTTATAAAGACACACCGGCAGGCGGTTGGTGAGTAAACGAAAATGTGCGCTTTGGCGGAAGGATGTTACGTGAGAATGTGGAGTGTCAAAATAAAGGTGTATATCGATATTTTAAGAGTGGAATCGATGCATCGTATCGTTAGACGTTATATCGATGCATCGATCCATATCGATTTATCGTTACACCCCTACACGTCGGTGGGGCTTAGCGCAATTCTACGTCACAGTGAGGGAAATCTAGAACAGGGCGTTCTGAGACAGTGCTTGTGTAAAAAAAACACTGGGTGGATTTTTATCATTCTAGGGTGGTTTTGCTCACACACTGCCAGTAGCGGTTTTAGGCACGGGCGAACCGGGCAATCGCCCGGGGCGGCATTTTGGGGGGGGCGGCACCGCCGGAACAAGCAGAAAAAAAAATAAATCTGCGCCGCGAAGCGGTTTTCTATTATCTATCATTTCATTGTGTGGGGAATTGCCAAATTTGCGCCCCCTGCTGCTACAGGCGCCCCTGCTTGCTGAGAAGATGCCGTGCACAGAAGCTGTTTGTTTGAAAAGGGGAGGGGGCGCGGGGCGCGGAGGCGCGGGCGCGGATGACAGTTCACCTCTGGGTCTCTCCCAAATGGAACGGACAAGGGGGGGGGATCCATATAGTTATCGAAGTTATCAGTCACACCTCGACTTTCTTCCAGATAACGCACATTTCATTCATAATATTATAAATACGGGCCTCTATATTTCCTGCACATTTTTGTTTTTCTGAATGGTCTGAATGGCTAATAAAAATAGGTAATACAAAACGATTACTTGGTCACCACCACCAAGGTGAATTGGTTTAGTCTTGACTTCTGGTCGTGACTCGTGATCGTGACGTGACTATGGGAAGCCAAACAAACCAAAAGTGGGACGAGACATCGGGGGTTTACAGAGCTCGCGCCGCGCTGACATGTCATCTGCGCGGTTCAATGGTCCGAGCCGCGCGGCCGATTCGTCAGCGCAGCGCGGACGTGTTTCCCAGCGACACCCAATGGGCAGCGCGGCGCGAACAATCCTCACCAGCGCTGCGCTGACCAATTTAAACAGCGCAGCGCAAACCATACATGCAAATAAATGTACAATAAAGAAACCCCTCCTTCCTTACAAAAAATTGGTTCTCTGCTGAAATTTTGGAGTTTTTCCCTACAGAAGACAAAGAAGAATGACAAGATGAAATGCATACATTTCTTATGTTTATTATCTTTAATAGTGTTAGTAAAGAGTAGTGTTGTGTGTCCATACTTTGAAGAACTGCACATATGTATAGAGGCTACGGAAAGAGCTAAAGCAGAAACTTCAATGACTTTCAATATCGTAGTCGTCTTGAGGAGCACGCCAACCTTCTGGTAATTATATATCGGACAGTTTACATGTTCAGGTAATGTATTTTATTACTGTAGTAAGTTTTGCATTCAGCCATCATTATTTTGTAGACTTTAAGCTTTTATGTCTGAATTCCATAATTAAAACGATCATTTGTTAATTTTGAATAAAATGTTAAAACTAAAGATCGATTTTATGTTATTAATATTTTGTGATATTGATTTATAGGGTGAATTCAGTGTGATTTGGACACTTTTTGCCATTGAGAATAATTGGAAAAAGTGTCCCTCCCAATCAACCTGAATACACACACACACACACACACACACACACACACACACACACACACACACACACACACACACACACACACACACACAAACAATATATATATATGTGTGTGTGTATTCAGGTTGATTGGGAGGGACACTTTTTCCAATTAATCTAAATAAAAAGCTTAAAGTCTACAAATGATGGCTGAATGCAAAACTTACTACAATAATAAATTACATTACCTGAACATGTAAACTGTCCGATATAATTACCAGAAGGTTGGCGTGCTCCTCAAGACGACTACGATATTGAAAGTCATTGAAGTTACCAATTATTGTAAACATCCGGGATGCGTGCGCATCGTGGTTGCAGAAAGACCCGTTTAACAGCTGATCATTACATGGATACGGTTAAGAATAATACTAATAGCTCGATTTAAAACATTTTATATATATATTTGAGTTTATATTTAATTTTCGGAATGTTCTCCGCGTATTTTTTTGACCACTTTGGTCCCGACATGCGCAGTAGAACCTGCGTGACGCCGTGTGACGTAGGGTGATAATTCCCCTATACAAATGTGCAGTTCTTCAAAGTATCAACGCACAACACTACTCTTTACTAACACTATTAAAGATAATAAACATAAGAAATGTATGCATTTCATCTTGTCATTCTTCTTCTTTGTCTTCTGTAGGGAAAAACTCCTAAACTTCAGCAGAGAACCAATTTTTTGTAAGGAAGGAGGGGTTTCTTTATTGTACATTTATTTGCATGTATGGTTTGCGCTGCGCTGTTTAAATTGGTCAGCGCAGCGCTGGTGAGGATTGTTCGCGCCGCGCTGCCCATTGGGTGTCGCTGGGAAACACGTCCGCGCTGCGCTGACGAATCGGCCGCGCGGCTCGGACCATTGAACCGCGCAGATGACATGTCAGCGCGGCGCGAGCTCTGTAAACCCCCGCTGTCTCGTCCCACTTTTGGTTTGTTTGGCTTCCCATACGTGACAGTTGGTATGGGGGGGGATCAGGGGAAATCTGTTGATTGTCGATGTCGAGTGCCAAATAAGAGATGGACAAGAAAGGTCAAAGCCATCAGGTGCCCAATTTAGAAACGAGCGAAAGATAAAGGTATGCAATGCAACTATGTTTACTCTATATGATTACAGTATCCATGTCATGAATGAAGGGGCAATATTAATTGGTGGGTATAACTCTTATTTGTTAGCCTTTTTTCTATGATTCTTGCTATGCTTAACAATAATTCGTTTTTAACTCAAACACGAGATCTAATTTCACCATAATATTGTTCTTTGCAACAAAACTGTTGCAAGTTCAGTTATTACACTGCAAAAATGCTTTTCTTACTTAGTATTTTTGTCTTGTTTCCAGTCCAAATATCAAACATTTCTTAAATAAAGATGCATAACGTTATTTTACTAAAGTAGTAAAATTACATAAGATATTAAGTCTTGTTTTCTGGGCGCGCTCGAAAGGGGTCTCGCCCAGGGTGTAATTCAATGTAGAACTGCCACTGCACACTGCCAACACACATTTATGTTCAAACACCATGTAAAAGTGAATTTTGCATAATAGGTGCCCTTTAATGCTTGGATAACACGTCCAAGCATAATGCTTCAAGCAATCTCTCGGTCACTTGGTCTATTAATTTCCATGGCTCTTCACTGATCTTCGGAATTTAAAAATGGCGGGCGGGCGGTGCAGAGTGCAGAAGATCATTCCGGAAATGCGTAGGAGGAAACGCGATGCTATCCAGCCGACCAATCACAGATCTTGCGGTCCGCGTCGCCGCGACGCGTAGTTACATTTTTGAGGAGGTGCGCGTCAGGGTACGGCGAAGGGTACGACGTATGGTACACGTCAATGCGTATGCTACGCCGTACCTTCTACGCGCACCCGACGCAGAAGTATAAATTGGCCTTAATAGCAAAATTATTTTAAGACATATGTTTCCCTTACGTTTCGTTGAGGGAGACAGGTTTAAGAACAGAAAATGCAAAGTGCTGTTAGAAACTTCGTTATCTTTGTGTCTCTGAAACGTCTGTCAGTGCAGCACGTTTTCTCACTCGAGCATAAATTGCTGGCGGCGCCCCTGCATGTGGATATTATTGTTTTTCTCAACATAAACGTGAAACAATATAAACCCGATAATCATGCTGACTCGAGTGTTTGTGTATGTTCTGTACGATATCTAGGCGTTTTTTTGCTGCTTGAGCTTAAATACTTTTTTTCTTTATATTTTGTTTACACAGGCCAACTGTTTAATGTTTTCATCTAAAAGAAAACTTAAACATATATTGTAAGCTTGTTGTGTATATTGCCTAATCGTAAGCTTGTTAAGAAATGGTGACAAACTTTTTTTTAAATGTACTTAAATTACGTCTTTTTCATTAAACGTCATTTAAATAAACTAATATTCGAGTATTCGATTTTTATGAGCCCGAATATTCGAATGCAATATTTTTGAAAAATGCCCATCCCTAGTTTCTAACAGTAAACACTCAGAATAAAGTGAGATGATCTGCTGATGATCCTGAATGGCTTGTTGAATGAGTGTTGATAGTCTGAGGCTCATCAATATTAACAGATCTGCTGAAAACACTCTTTATTTCATGACAATAGTTCCTGTTTTCACCTCATTTATTATGCTGATGTCTTCACATCTCCTGTAAATTGACACTTAAAGCTCATTTCATTGGTGTCAGCAGACTGAGGGTATTTGTTGGCTACTATACGTTTATTTCTGTCTTTATGCTCTTAAAGGTGCTGTATGTAGCTTTTTTACCAAAACGAATCCTTTTTTTATTGCCTGTGTGTGAAGGGGTTGTAATCTCACATTAAAATTATCCACTTTGCGGGTTTTGCTATTACCTCTGAAAGCAAGTATTCTTATTTTTATGTGAAGGTCCCGGGCCGGATTTACCGCCAGTGACGTCACCTGCATGCGCGCTCCCGAGCCTCTCGCCTCGTCTAGCCTACTGACTATTTTCCACTCAACAGCGACGACATTGCAACTTATGACATGGACTTATGATTATGCAACTTATGACATGTCTGATATAACACTAAGAAACGACCTGCGCCCAGCAAAACACCGACTCCAACACAAACTCCACATATTGATAAAAAACAAAACGTTTTTTCTGCTGAAGCTCGTATTAAAGGCCAGACGTGAATCGGATGAACTGCGGGTGAAAAACACGGATCAACATCGGCAGGGCATTTGAATCATGGAGAAACCTTATCTACAAACCTAGAATGTACATTTCCTGAAGAAAATGTGAAGTAGTGCTTGCAGTGGCAAAATTCAGCACGGTTGATAGGGTTCCATACTTATCATGGTAACATTACGAGCATGGAGAATTAGTTCAACGTCAAGCTGATAAAAGTAGCCTATTATAGTAACGTTGCAGTGGGAGTTTACCTGAGTTTCCAGCATGTTGTGTGATGCTTTGTGTGTTGCGTCTCAGTCTGGCCGGTACACACAGTGCTCGCTCATAAATTCGAGCATGCGGAAGAGCACGCGCTTGTAAACTTATTGGTTGCAATCTGAAACATTACCGCTAAAAACTACATACAGCTCCTTTAACTGTTTTCCTTAACATTATTTATATTTGGAAGAATTTAAATATATTATTTTTTATTAATATAAATATATTATTTTATCTTATTTTCTAGATACCTGTATTTTAACGAAGAAGCAGAATAATGTTAGGATTAGTAATAAACATTTTGAAAAATAATGAATTGGCATCAGTTACTGTACGATTAATAGATAGACAGACATAAATGCTTAGAAGTGTTATTTATTATAAAAACTCAGTGATTTATATTTTTGGCAGAAACTCCTCCCACACTGGAATTCATCATCAGTGAAGCTCCTCCCACAGTAATCACATCATCAGTGAAGCTCCTCCCTCTACGATTACATCATCAGCGAAGCTCCTCCCACAGCAATTCTCCAATAAATGCTGTAAATTCCCATCAGCTGCAAGTGAAGACGAGCATCAGGAAGAGCTGAAATCTGCTGAGTTTATTAAAGAGGACAGTGAGAACATGAGTGATCCAGAACCCTGCAGAATGAAACACACTGAAGATCCTGAAGAACAAAGAGGTTAGTGTTTATTCTTCATTGATTCATGATGCTGAAGAACATTCATGTTAGAAACATTCAAGCACTTCATCACATTTAGATTTAGATAAACACATTTAGATAAACCGTTCAACTATGACATGGCTGCAAACGTTTTTTTTTTTTAACAAATAGTCAGTAAAGGAAGATTTTTTTTTTAGTGTGTATTTTTACGAACATGTATAACAAATAACAATAAATCAACATTTGTGTTCTTTCTCACAGTGAAATTAACTTGGATCTTGTGTTTCTTGTGTCCCACTTTCACATGCATGTAAAGTCTATGGAAGAAGTTCAGTGTGAACGGCAATAATCAAAACGTTTTAGGAGTTTTTAACATAATTAAATATCAATCTAAAAGTTGGTGTTAAAATATGCCATTATTGTGTATGTTAACCCCCTGAGCTCCCGGCGCGATAGGCTCGTTTTTTTCCTTATCAGTGCAAAAAATAATCAAAATACTAATATAAATTTTTATCTTATATGCTTGTGTTATACATCAATCGATCCTGTTAAGTGTGTATTTTTTTTGTGTATACTCATAATAAAACCAAAGTGTTGTGCTTTTCACCAAATAAAGAAAAATAAACATGATGCGAGTTCTGCCTCCTCTCTGTCAGTGCAGTCGAATTCTGAAACGCGTCCGAAAATGAACTGTAACTCAGCGAATACTCAGTCAAACAGGCATACAGACACACAGGCATGAAGCTTGAATTCTCTTCTTTTAAATGAAGTGATTTATATAAAAAACAAATATTCTCAGTTCATGTACTATGTATGAAAAGAGAGATGTCAGTCGTTCTCATCTCAGCTCATTAAGTTGTAATGTGACTCCGCCCACGGAGTATATATATGTATGTGTATGTGTGTTTTGTCAAAAAAAGTCATCAACTAACTAATGAATCCTTTACTTTGAAATACGTATGATAAAATGTATACTTTAGTTTTGAAAGACGTTGACTAGTTTTGAATAGATTATAAAGTTTTTACTGTACAATAGACTGCCACATCAAATAAGCTTTTACTTGCCAATTTTGCTCATATGTTAAATATAGTATTTTTTGTCAAAAATAAAGTCAAATAATACGTTTTGTATACTTTAGTTTTTACAAAGAAAGATTACACTTGAATTGTTGTTGTAATTGATTTCAAAATTCAATGAAGATGGACGCCAATAACATTACGATGTCCAGCAATCGATTTAAATAGTAGGTTACATGGGGTTTAATTTGTCGTTTAATGAGATGTAGCCTAATACATGTTGTCAGTGCCAATACACAGATCCGCCTATGTAATCAACGTATATATGAATGGTACAGTGGTAGAGCTTTCGCCAGCCGTGTCAGAGATTGTGAGTTCGAATCCGCCCTTGTATAGGTTTTTTTTTTTTTTCTCGTATAGTTTTTTTTCTCTCATCAAAACGATTATGTTCATCAGTGGTTGTATATCAAGCAGGGACACGCAAACGTTTGAATTATTTTGTTATTTCAACAGAACGAATAGAGAGTATCCGCAACGCAACGGATTGAAGAGCACGTCGAGTAAAGACAATGCGGTGTGTGCGCGAGCCACACGAGTAAACACTGTATCTGCGCCACTGATCGCAGCGGCAACGAGCACTTTGATAAAAAAAAACACATTTCAGCGCTAGTTTCTTATTTAAAAAACGAATGAAATGAATGCTCTGCCAGTTAACTGGAGATGTTTTATTTATTTGTAGAATTGGTACATTCGTGTCACGAGATGTTTTAAAAAGTGGTGGGAACATGTCCCATCCGTCCCACCCGCAAATTACGCCTATGCCTATTTCCATAGTTTATTGCTTATTTATCATTAGCAAAAGTTTGTTTCATGTTGCACGAGATAACCTTACATTGACAATGGCAATACAATCTATTCTGATTCTGATTCATAGCCTACTCATACTAATATATATATATATATATATATATATAACCTGTTTGTTTAATTTTTTTTTCAATAACCACTCAAACATTATTCTCTTAAATTCAAACATATACATAAATGTTGTTCACATATTATGGTAGCCCTGTTTGTGCTACATAGAGTGAATTTACACCTTTGCCATTAACATGTTTAGAAATAACTGAAAAAAGCACAAATGTAAGGGCATGTCAGAACATCTCAAGGACCCCAAAAACACCACAGACCCCAGAGGGTTAATGTTTATATCATGTTAGATAATTGTCATTGATCAAACATATTTAATATTTCTCACTATAGAAACATTGGATTTGTGCCTATAATGTTTTAAAGATAATAACAGGAAGATCAGTGTATCTCATTCAGGGAAAGTTTCAGGGACGTATAATTAATTTATAAAAAGACATAAATTATTGTGATATTTTATAGAAGTTGTCTGTTACATCTGGGATCATTTTAATCTCCATTCACTCCATATTTCTCTCTTTGAATTATTTTGATTATTTAGAAAATTTTAAAATGAGAGTTTCTTTCATTTCAGATCCGATGGAAGAGAGCGAGGAGAGTGAAGAACTGAGTGAAGTGAAGGAGGAACATCATGTCAATCCTGGAGGAAAACCTTTGAGTCGCTCAAAGACTAAAAATAAATTTTTCAAGAAAAGAAGAGCCAAAAAATATTTCACCTGCACTCAGTGTGGGAAGAGTCTCGCATACAAACGATCTCTTCAGATTCACATGAGAATTCATACAGGAGAGAAGCCACATGAATGCCATCAATGTGGGAAGAGTTTTGGTCGATCATCATCCCTCAATGCTCACATGAGGATCCACACTGGAGAGAAGCCGTTCTCATGTGATCACTGCGGCAAAACATTTCTTAGGTCAGCAGCCCTGAAGTCACACCTGACAGTTCATACGAAGGAGAAGCCGCATTCATGTTCTGAGTGTGGAAAGAGTTTTTCACTGCTGCTATATTTACAAAGACATCAGAAATTCCACACTGGTGTGAGAGAGTACATGTGCTTTGAATGTGCGAAGACTTTTAGTACAGCTGAACATTTAAAACAGCACCAGAGAATTCACACTGGAGAAAAACCTTACAAGTGTTCACACTGTGACGAGATTCAGTCAGTCATCAAATCTGAAAATACATGAGAGGATCCACACTGGAGAAAAACCTTACAAGTGTTCACACTGTGACAAGAGATTCAGACTGTCAGGACATCTGAAAGCCCATGAGATGATCCACACTGGAGAAAAACCTTACAAGTGTTCACACTGTGACAAGAGATTCAGTCAGTTAGCATCTCTGAAAACACATGAGAGGATCCACACTGGAGAAAAACTTTACAAGTGTTCACACTGTGACAAGAGATTCAGTCAGTTAGCATCTCTGAAAACACATGAGAGGATCCACACTGGAGAAAAACCTTACAAGTGTTCACACTGTGACAAGAGATTCATTGACTCATCATCTCTGAAAAAACATGAGAAGATCCACACTGGAGAAAAACCTTACAAGTGTTCACACTGTGACAAGAGATTCATTGACTCATCATCTCTGAAAAAACATGAGGATCCACACTGGAGAGAAGCCGCACACGTGTGATCAGTGCGGAAAGAGTTTCTCTTTTAAAAGTGACCTGAAGCTACACATGAAGATTCATGCAGTGGAGAAACCACATCAACACAGCCTGAGGTCACGGTAAGTAGTTTATCTTTTTGTGCTGAGCAACAAAAGCTTATTTTCTATTGTCGTGCCGAACGGTTTATAGAATGGTAAGCAACCATATCGACTGGAACGGTTCAGCGAAGAGAATGGTTTGGCCCGGCGGTGGAAAAGCGGCTAAAGTCTCTTCTGTGTCAGTTAGTTTCCTGACAGCCACGATGAGTGGCAGGACAGTTTTTTGGTTGCTTTGTTTGCTTTGTATCTGCTTGGAAAGTTTCTCATTATTAGAAAGTGTCTGATTATTATTAGGGGCCAAGCACAGAATGTGCGTAGGCACCTATTGTATCTGTTGGCGTACCAAAAATAATTCTTCTTTTTCTTCCGCTCTGGGAGTCTATGGCAGCCCATAGAACCGCTTGCGGGAAAGTTGTGCAATTTGGCACACTGATAGAGGACAGACTGAACAGTCACCATAGCAAATTTGGAGTCTCCAACTCATTCCCTCTAGCGCCACCAGCTGTCCAAATTTGCACTCATGTTTATGCTGATAACTTTTGAACCACAAGGGCTAGAAACAAAATTCCTTTTTCCTCTGATTCCCTAGCTCAAGCCGATTCGATTGCACCATATGACGTCATTTTCCGTCATGGAAAGTTTTCCGCCATTTAGAATTTTCCGAAAAACCAACTTTTTCGAACTCCTCCTAGGCCGTTGCTCCGATTTTCACGAAAATTGAACCAGATCATCTACAGACCATGCCGACAAAAAGTTATGGAATTCAAGTTGATTCGCTTAGCAATTTTTGAAAAAACCCACCAACAAATTTTACGTAGCGCTTGCGAAAACAGACGTAAGGCTGTATCTCTGCAACGCTTTATTGGATTCAGACCAAACTTGGTACATGTCATCCCAACCATGACCTGAGGCTACATGCTGCGTTTCGGCGCAGCGCCACCTACTGGTCTGGAGATATGAAAAATGGCTATTTTTGCTTATAACTTCTGAATAGTTTGCCCAAAAATCATACAATTGGTCTCGTTAGATTCAGGCCAACATGCTGAGTCGACTGATATCCAATTTTACCATATCGGCCATTTTGGCTATCGGCCATTTTGAATTTTGTGCTAAAATGCTGTATTTTAGGAACGCATGAACGGATTGTAACGAAACTTGGTATGGGTCATCAGCACGATGCCCTGAAGGAGCGTGAGAAGTTTCGAACCAGCGTCAAAAGTTATAACAACATTTCCAAAAAGGCTAATAACTTTTGAATAAATCTGCCTATTGAAATGCCACTGGTCTTAATAGATTCCCTGGGTCACGCTGAGAACATGGATACCAAGTTTGCCATATTTGGCCGAACTTCCTGTCCGCCATCTTGATTTTCAATCAAAACCTACTTTTTCGAACTCCTCCTAGACCGTTTGTCCGATTTTCACCAAAATCGAATCGTATCACCTCCAGACTGTGCCGACAAAAAGTTATGGAATTCGTGTTGATTCGTCAAACCGTTCTTGAATACAGGCCATCTCCAATTTCGATTTAGGCCAGACAAATTTTCTGCTATGTCGAATTTTGTCCGAAACCTACTTTTGCGAACTAGTCCTGGGTTTTTCGCCAGATCGGAACCAAACCAGTCTAGGACATTTCTCTGGACTCTCTCGATCAATAGTTATCGAAAAAAAAGTAGAATTTTTGCATTTGGTTGGCTATAACAGGGTCATTTGGAAAATGGGCGGGGCAAAATACAGTCGAAAGCCTATAAATCCTAAACAAAAACTCAGAACATCACGAAAATCGCTGAGCATATGTGTCATGACATGGTGAAGAAGCGTGCCGAGTTTCATGCAGATCGGACCATAGGTGGCGCTATAAATGGCAAAAAGGTTCCCTTATTATTAGGGGCCAAGCACAGAAGCACAGAACAGATAGGCCAAGCACAGAACAGATAGGCACCTATTGTATCTGTTGGCGTACCAAAAATAATTAGGGGCCAAGCACCGAAGGTGCGTAGGCACCTATTGTTTTCGTTCGCGTTCTTATTAGGGGTTCAAGCATCCCTAATAAGCATGTTTTATATCGCTGGAATCCTTGGCTCGAGGCGGACCAGATGCATGCCTCGGATTTGCTCGCCCTTCAGGCGCCAATTTTGAGTAAATTGAGGTTTTTTGAAAAAACCTACTTTTGCGAACTACTCCAAGGTTTTTCGCCTGATCGGAACCAAACCAATGCAGAAATATTCTCTGGACAGTGACTATCAATAATCATAAAAAAAATACTTAATTTAAATTCACGGTCGCTAAGGGAAACCAAAATGTTTGATGGCACCAGGGCCACTTTTACTAAAACGATTATAACTCGTGAACGGAAAGGGATATTTTCGCTAAACTCAGGAAACGTGTTCATGAGCTCAATCTGAGGTTACTGGAAAAAAATCGCAACAATTGGCCACTTGGTGGCGCCACAACATGGAAAAAAGTCATGAAAATGGCTATAAACGCACCCAACCGTTTGTCCTTTGAAATCCTGAATCCTTCCCGAGTCCAACAATACCAAATATGCCAGGTTTCGCCTTATAGTTTTTGTATCATTGTCATTTAGCACTTAAAAAACTTGCAATTATCTTCGAAACCGTTAGTCCGATCGAGACAAAAATAATAATAATACATCACACTTGTATAGCGCTTTTTTGGACACTCAAAGACGCTTCACATGGGGAATAAAACAAACAAAACAAAAAAGGGTTTTAAGGAAAAGCTAGTTTGAACAGGTGGGTTTTGAGTACTGATTTGAAGTTTGGTAGTGAGTCGGAATTTCTAATGGATGTAGGGAGTGAGTTCCAGAGGGTGGGGGCGGCGATAGCGAAGGCTCGGTCCCCCAAGGTCCGGCGGTTAGTGCGGACGATCGGGGTAAGGCGGTTGGTGCCAGCTGAGCGGAGGTGGCGGGTGGGTTGGTGCTGTTCCAGGAGCTCAGTGAGATAGGGCGGGGCCAAGTTATGGAGGGACTTGTAGGTGAGGAGGAGGAGCTTATATTGAATGCGATAATGAACAGGTAGCCATTGGAGCTGCTGGAGAACAGGGGTGATGTGTTCTCGGTACCGGGTGTGGGTGAGGAGTCGGGCGGCTGAATTCTGGATATATTGCAGTTTTTGTAGTTGATTGGTAGGAAGTCCGTAGAGAAGGCTATTGCAGTAGTCAAGTCTTGAAGTTATAAATGCGTGAATGAGGATTTCAGCTGTTGACAGGGTAAGGGAGGGGCGAAAGCGGGCAATGTTGCGGAGGTGGAAGAAGGATAGTTTAGTGATATGATTGATGTGTGTTCGGTATGAGAGGGTGGAGTCCATTATGATACCAAGGTTTCGGACAGAGAGGGAGGGGGTGACATTATGTTCGTCGATAAGGAGAGAAAAGTTCTGAATAGAAGAGAGGAGAGATTTTGGGCCGGTGATAAGGAGTTCTGTTTTACTGCTGTTGAGTTTAAGAAAGTTATTGTCCATCCAGGTTTTAATGTCGGAAATGCATTGGTGATGGTGGAGATGATAGCCGGGGTGATGGATTTGGTGGACATGTAGAGTTGGGTATCATCGGCGTAGCAGTGAAAATGGAGTCCATGGTGGCGGATGATCTGACCGAGGGGAAGCATGTAGATGGTGAAGAGGAGGGGGCCGAGCACGGAACCTTGGGGGACACCATGGGTGACAGGGGAGGTGTGGGAGTTGCAGTTGTTAACAGAGACAAAGTGGGTCTTACGGTCAGAGAGGTAGGAGGTGAGCCAGAGAAGTGCTGTGCCAGAGATGCCAATAGATTCAAGACGATGGAGGAGGACAGTATGGTCTATTGTGTCAAATGCAGCGGAGAGGTCGAGGAGAAGGAGGATGGATATGGAACCAGAGTCGGCAGCAATGAGCAGATCATTTGTGACTTTAAGAAGTGCTGTTTCTGTGCTGTGGTGTGGACGGAATCCGGATTGAAAAGTTTCGAAGAGTTGAGACAGTTATAACTACTTATTATAACATATGACAAAAATAATTGTCTAAATTATGTTGCATATTCCTCAACAGTTCTTGTGGTGATATCACTAGTTGACAACATAGTACTATTTTCGGAAATCATAAGCTATGATATTGCGCAGGTGCACGTGATGCAACGCCGTCAGAGCCGACAGACTCGAGTGTCAGACTCATTTCAGTGCAAAATAATTAGGTCAAAAACGATTTTATATACTGCAAATAGCCTACTAGTTTTTTTTGTTTATTTATAATTCATTTAGGCGGACAACAAGGCTACCAAGTACTGCGCACAGTGCGCATCTAATTAATTTAACGTTTTTTTGTTTTGTTTTTGTTTGTTTTTTTTTACGTC
The DNA here is from genome assembly GCA_021554675.1 of Leuciscus idus. NCBI lineage: Eukaryota > Metazoa > Chordata > Actinopteri > Cypriniformes > Leuciscidae > Leuciscus > Leuciscus idus. The sequence goes on from CM038621.1 coordinate 63,782,051, forward strand.
ATTTTTAGTCGATTTTTAGTCGAAAATTTCAGGACTTCAGTCGACCAAGATTTTCTTTGGTTGAGTACAGCCCTAGAGGACACTTAATAAAAGTGGTGGAGATCAGGCAAGATGTGGTGCTATAACTGTCAAAAAAAACTTTCCTCAGTAAATTGCCTGTATTGGCTGTAAATGGTATTTTCCATCAATGATCTAAGTTTATTTGTTTATTTGGATCCCCATTAGCCACTACCTAGGCAGTGGCTACTCTTCCTGGGATCCCAACAAGTAAATCATACAAAACTACATTTAATCAACAAAAATAAAAAGTCAAGTCAATGAAACATACTAACCCATCATCCATTGCAAATATCAAAATCAACAATTTAATATATATTTTGCCATTAAATGTTCCTTTAAATATTTTTTTAAAACTCATTTTTCTTGTAAAAATGTGATATCAATGGTAAATGATTCCATATTTTCATTCCTCTATACATTACAGTCCGTTGTTTTCCAGTGGTTAATAATCTCCGTTAATAATCTCCGTTAATAATCTGTTACACAGAACTTTATTATATTAAATGTTAATCAAAAATGATTCACACCTTCACAAAATCCAAATATTCAGTGTAAGAGTAAAAAATGACATAACATTATTTATAGTAAGTTTATTTGATTCACAGCTTATTTAGAGTTTTGACCTCGACAACCCAACTGCATTTACTGCAAACAATCTAACTAAAAGATTGTTTTGGTTGAATCGGTTCAAAGGAGTCATTAGTTCGCGAATCAGACGTGTCATTAGCGGACTTGTAGGCCTAACGTTACGCGTTGTGTGATTATCCCGGCAGTTAGGACATCGCACAAGATTTGTCAACACAGAAAACATTTCATCATAGTTTTGTTTTGTTTATTGAAAGTGTTTTTCATGTCAGCTGAATGGGCGCAACGCTTTTCAGAGAAGATAAGGTAACGTAATTTGAATTTTTTTAGCACAACACCCAGCAGGAATTCAGGAAAAAAATACCCGAATGCTCCACGTGAAACTTCGATCTTCCGATCTTTTACCATCGTGTCAATTCTCAATTGATTTTGATTAATATGCGCGAGGGAGCGAGAGAGAGCAAGATAGTTTGAAGACGGTGAGGGTGCGCGCGCGCGACCGGGCCTCCCTCTCTCTGCTCGTTCTTTCAGTAATATGCTGCCAGCAAGCGCAGCAGTCATCTACATCACTCACCGATCAAATAAGGCTTTGGCGAGACAAAAAATCGCTTGTGAGAGAGACGCGTGAGTGACAGAGAGAAATGCAGCTGAATGAACACGCTACGTGTTTTAAATAGCGTAAAAAATTTTTTTATAACGAAACGCAATATGTGGCGGCCGGTGTTGATTCTGTGGCGCACCGCCACGAATTAGTCTATGTGTGGGAAACACTGAAACAACATGAGGGTGAACACATAAGAATCATATACTTATGATGACAGAATTTTCATTTTAAAGTGAACTACTCCTTAAATCAATTCATCTCTCCAGCATTTCCAATTCATATTGTTGAACATACTATTTTACTATAGAAAGATAAGGTGGTTTATTGGAAGGAATTATGAATCACATTGTGTTTTGAATCAAAACCAATACTAGTGTTTCTTTTGTCTACAAAAATTGACTAAATATCGTTGTCAAGGAACCACGTGACGAAAACGAGACAAGACACTATGTAAATGCTGCTCATGTGATTATAACTATAATTAAATGTATAATGCAATATTGTTGACGAATAAAAACAAGACTAAATGTGGTTAACAAAATAAAAACTATGCTAAAATGTCTCTTCATTTTCGTTGACCAAAACGAGACGAAATCTTATGACATTATTTCATCTCGTTTAGTCGCATTATTAACTGCTCCACCTGTTGGTCAAAAGTGATAACCCATTAAATCATATTTTGAATTACTTTTTATGACTTTTCAGCCATTTCGCCTAAAATCCTCTTTAAATGTCTTTAATTGCTCATTGTTGCAGTTGGTCTGACAGGTGAAAAAAACGGTGAAATAAACATCAAAGATGCTTTGCCACAAGCTGCTTCTGCCACTGTAGGAACTACTTACTATGGTGATGCAGATCTTCTTCCAAGATGGTATTCCTTGAAGCATCCACATTGTTGGAACCCTTCCACATCATCAGCAGGGATCTCAGGGTCTCAGGTGTTTCGCCCCTTAACCTGAACACCTCACCTGAGTGGGGCCATGAAGACTACCTAGCCTTCACCTGCAGAAGGATTCCAACTGTGGGCTCTCTTCAGCCACAGCCATCTTGAGCTGGACTCGGCTGCTGCAGCTATGCCTCTGGTGGCTTTCTTCAGCTGTTTCGGCTCCAGGCCCATCTTCTGGAGGAAGTAGCGCACCGATTTTGCTGGGAACCCGCGGCACCCGACTTCAATGGGGTAGCTGGTTGCATGCCACCCCTTTAAAGTGGCTTCGTCGACCAGGTCTTGGTACTTGGCTTTTTTCAATTGGTGTGACGTGGCTAGCCTCTCTTCCCAGGGCACCGTGAGTTCAGCAATTATGATGGATTTCGTGCTCCTGGATAGCAGGACCATGTCTGGTCGGAGGGATGTCACTGCCACATCCTGAGGGAAGACAAGTTTCTTCTTCAGGTCCACTCTCAACTCCCAATCAAAGGCTCGCTGCAAGGTAGAGGGTGGGTTCTTGGCCCCCATGTCGGTCTTATGAGCCTTGTCTCCTTCCCTCACAAAGGTTGTGGACTGGGGCGGGTAGGCCTGCTTGTTGTTGGCTTTGACTCGCTGCTGTTCCACCCATTTGGCAATTTCCGTGAGGACTTTGTCGTGCCTCCATCTGTAGCGGCCTTCTGCCAAAGCTCTTGGACAACCGGCCAGAATGTGGTTTAGTGTACAGAATGCTGCTCCACATTGGTTGCAAGATGGGTCTTCCTCTCCGCCCCAGATCTTTATATTCCTTGGTGTTGGCAGCAGGTCAGTCACTGAGCGCAGGAGAAAGCTTAGCTTCCCCTGGTCGGTCTGCCACAGTTCCTTCCAAGACAATGGTCGCTCCTGTGCCTGGTCCCACTGCGTCCATCGACCCTGAGAAGCAAGTCCAATCGCTTTCACCTGACGATCCTCCTCTGCTGCCTCGCGGACTCTTTGCACCACAAGGCCTCTTCTAGCTCTGGTATCAGCCCTGCTCCACCTCTTATCACTATAGTGCCCGAGGCCCAGGCATCCCTGGCATACCACACCTACGATTTCTTGGTGTTTCCAGTAGGATTCTGCTTCCATTATGGCTTGCTGGGGTCTCCACTTTCTGCCGCATTTGATGGTCTTGCTTGCATGTCTTACTTTCCCATCTTTAGACGAGAGCAGTGTACTGACTGCCCTTGCTTTGGTGGCTTTAAACTCCTCAACCACCGATGAGATTGGCAAGGGAAGCTTGGAGGTCTTGCTGTACAGGTTGACTGCACTGAATGATGGGGGAACTCCCAACCATTTCCGCAAATACTTGCTGCACAGTCTTTCCATTCCTTCCACCTGGGACACGGGAAAGTCGTAGAGTAGGAAGGGCCATTTCAGCCGGGGTATGATGCCGTACTGGAAGCACCAGACTTTAAACCTCCCGAGCAGCTGGCTGTGCTCGACTGCCTTAAGCCAGGTGTTCAGCTGGGCCTTGGTATTAGTGAGATTGCCAGTGTCCTTTAGAGAGCTGTCGTACTGCTTACGGCACCTTCAGTGACCTATCGGACACCTTCAGCCATGTTGGCATATCCTGTCATCTGCTTGCGCTTGGCCCCGATAATTGCTGCTTGCAGCTATATTTATTATTATTCTTTAGATCTAAGTCATTACAAGGAGAAATTCATAATTATGAGTTTCAGATTATTTTTTACTTGCATATTTACATTTTTGTACTTTGTCCCACTGACGTCACATGAAATAGATTAATACAAAGTCAAGTCACCTTCATTTATATATATATATTGAATTTATTCTATTCAATATAGATTGTTTCAAAGCCGCTTTACAGTGATAATTGGAAATTACAGTAACATTGTTTTGGCTTGACAGCAGCTCTAAAATAAAGTTATTGTGCAGCTAAACAAGATCATTATTTGTTAATTTAGGGTCCGCTTACACGACATTCAACTTGCTTTTAAATATTCCAAACAATTTGGACATAGGGAACTGAGCTCCTGCGGGAGTGGAGTAGATGACACTGCTTCGGCAGTGGAGCAAGTTTGGACGGAGTAACGGAGCTCCTGCAGGAGCGGAGTAGAAAGACTTGGTTTTGACTTGCTTTTAACTGTCTGATGAGCCAGTTGGGTGTAGAATGGGCTCCTGTTGGAGGAAGAGATGATGCTGCTGTGGTGTTGGAAACAACTTGCTTTCAAACTGTGATCCGAAAGGTGAGTGGGACAGAGATCTGAGCTCCTGCTGGAGTGGAAAATAGTACTGCTGTGGCAGTAAAGCGAGTTAGGATGGGGACCATGGCTCCTGCAGGAGTGATGGCCTGTAGGGTTGGGTGTATGAGAAGTTGACAAAAAGAATTTAGCTGATGAGGGTTCGTTGGGCACGTTGAAACGACCACAAAGTCGATCATTGACCTCCGGTCTAGGGTGTCCTGGTGCCATCTGCACTGATGGACACCCTTATGCTTGAACATGGTGTTTATGGACAAGCTGTAACTAGCACAGAAGTCTAATAACAGAACACCTTTCGGGTTCAGACCAGGGGGGGCGTTCCTCCCAATCACGCCCCTCCAGGTGTCACTGTCACTGCAGGGATTAAAGTTCTCTGTCGCTACGACGGATTTCCGTTAATTGCAGCAAGTCTATGACGGATTTCCGTCAATTGCAGGGTTCCAGTCTGTCCTTAATGTCTTAAATTCACTTTTCATAAATTTAAGGCCGTAAATAGGCTTTCATTTCTCAAATAGTGTAATAAATGTCTTAATTTTAGTTTGAATAGGTCTTAAATTAAGGAAAGACGAGGTGTATTCACCCTGCTGAGGGGGATGTGATCAAAGCCTGGAGTGGAGCAAAAGCACGTTCCTCTCTCCACTCTAAGCATTCTGTAATCACTTCGCTTATGGTCCACTCCGGGTTTTCAATTACCGCTCACGGAAAGTGCATGTCAGGCCACAGTTGAGCGCTGAGGTAGAGAACTATATTTCAGTTACCGTGGACACGCTTATAATGCAGGTAGGGCTGGGCGATATATCGATATATTTTTGAAATGCGATATGGAATTAGACCATATCGCATATATTGATATAGAATCAGAATCAGAATCAGAAAGAGCTTTATTGCCAAGTATGCTTGCGCATACGAGGAATTTGTCTTGGTGACAGTAGCTTCCAGTACACATACAATATAAAGTGACAAGACAAGTGACAAGTAACATAGGTATAAATAAAAATAAAAAAATAGAAAAAATAAAAATAAAATAAAAATAAAAGATTATAAATTATAAATATATATAAAGTTATAAGGTGTTATAATGAAATGTCTGAGGGAAGTATTGCACATGTTTGTTCCACAGTAGGGGAACATTTAAGTGTTCATGAGGTAGATGGCCTGGGGAAAGAAACTTTTCCTGTGTCTGGTTGTTTTTGTGCTCGGTGCTCTGTAGCGTCGACCAGACGGTAACAGTTCAAACAGAAAGTGTGCTGGGTGTGACGGGTCCAGAGTGATTTTGCGAGCCCTTTTACTCACTCTGGATGAGTGCAGTACTTTGAGTGTGGGAAGGGTAGTGCCAGTGATTCGCTCAGCAGTCCGAACTATCCGCTGTAGTCTACGGAGGTCGGTTTTGGTAGCAGAGCCGAACCAGACGGTGATGGAAGTGCAGAGGATGGACTGGATGACAGCTGAGTAGAACTGTACGAGCAGCTCCTGTGGCAGGTTGAATTTCCTCAGCTGACGCAGGAAGTACAGTCTCTGTTGGGCTTTCTTCACAATAGTCTATGTGAGTGTCCCACTTCAGATCCTGAGAGATGGTGGTGCCCAGGAACCTGAATGACTCTACTGCAGTCACAGTGCTGTCCATGATGGTGAGTGAAGGGAGTGCAGGGGGGTTTCTCCTGAAGTCCACGATCATCTCCACTGTTTTGAGCGTGTTCAGCTCCAGGTTGTTATAACTGCACCAAAGAGCCAGCTGCTCCACCTCCTGTCTGTACGCAGACTCGTCACCGTTCCGGATGAGTCCGATAACAGTAGTGTCGTCCGCAAACTTCAGGAGCTTGACAGAGGTGTCTTTAGAGGTGCAGTCATTTGTGTACAGGGAGAAGAGCAGTGGTGAGAGAACACATCCCTGTGGAGCACCGGTGCTGATGGTGCGGCTGTCGGACGTGATTTTGCCCATTCTGACTAGCTGTTGTCTGTCTGTCAGAAAGCTGGTGATCCATTGACAGACGGAGCTAGGGACAGAGAGCTGGGTCAGTTTGGTCTGGAGCAGTGATGGGACGATGGTGTTGAAGGCAGAACTAAAGTCCACGAACAGAATCCTTGCATAGGTCCCTGGTTTGTCCAGATGTTGTAGGGTGTAATGCAGTCCCATACTGACCACATCATCCACAGACCGGTTTGCTCTGTAGGCAAACTGCAGGGGGTCCAGCAAGGGTCCAGTGATGTCCTTCAGATATGCTAACACCAGTCTTTCGAATGACTTCATGGCCACAGATGTTAAGGCAACAGGTCTGTAGTCATTGAGTCCTGTGATCTTTGGTTTCTTCGGGATTGGGATGATGGTGGAGCGTTTAAAGCAGAAAGGGACTTTGCACTGCTCCAGTGATCTGTTGAAGATCAGTGAGAAGATAGAGGCCAGCTGGTCAGCGCAGGTTTTCAGACAGGCTGGTGAAACACCGTCTGGGCCTGGTGCTTTCCTTCTCTTCTGTTTCCTGAAGATCTGACGCACATTATCCTCACTGATCTGAAGTGCAGGGGGGGAGGGGAGGGGGATGGCTGGAGGTGTTGATGGCTGTGTAGAGAGATGGTCAGGGCGGGTATGGGGTGTCTGATCGGGGGTCTCAAATCTACAGTAAAAGACATTCAGCTCGTTCGCAAGATGCTTGTTGCTGTCGATGCTGGGGGATGGTGTCTTGTAGTTGGTAATGTCTTTCAGGCCTTTCCACACTGATGCAGGGTCGTTGGAGGAAAACTGGTTTTCCAGCTTTTTGGCATAGCTCTTCTTAGCCTGATTATACAAGATCCTATCCCCACTCCTGTAGGCATCTTCTTTGACCTGACGAAGCTGTCTGAGTTTTGGTGTGAACCATGGTTTATCATTGTTGAATGATAAGTAAGTCCTGGTAGGGATGCATAAATCCTCACAGAAACTGATGTATGATGTTACAGTCTCTGTGAGCTCGTCCAGATCGCTGGCAGCAGCTTCAAAAACACTCCAGTCAGTGCATTCAAAACAGGCTTGTAAGACCTGCTCTGTGTCGTTGGTCCATCTCTTTACAGTCCTTATTACTGGCTTAGCAGTTTTAAGTTTTTGCCTGTAAGTTGGTAGAAGATGAACCAGGCAGTGATCGGAAAGTCCTAGAGCTGCTCTGGCGACGGAGCGATATGCATCCTTTGTTGTGGTGTAGCAATGGTCCAAAATATTATTGTCTCTGGTGGGGCATGTAATGTGCTGTTTGAATTTAGGCAGTTCACGTGTGAGTTTTGCCTGATTAAAGTCTCCGAGAATGATAAGAACAGAGTCCGGGTGTTGTTGTTCTGTTTCTGTGATCAGATCAGCCAGCTGTTGCAGCGCCGTACTCACGTGTGCTTGCGGTGGAATGTAAACACTGATGAGAACGAGCGAGGAAAACTCCCGCGGCGAGTAGAACGGCTTACAGTTAATGAAAAGCACTTCCACATCAGGACAGCACATCTTCCTTAACACAGTTACATCAGTACACCACCTTCTGTTGATGTAAAAGCATGTCCCACCACCGCGCGTTTTCCCCGTTGACTCCATATCGCGATCCGCTCTGAACAGCTGAAAGTCCGGTAGATGTAACGCGCTGTCCGGAATGGCTTCGTTCAGCCAGGTTTCCGTGAAACACAGAGCAGCAGAGTTGGTAAAGTCCTTGTTTTTGCGTGAGAGCAGAAGTAGTTCGTCCATTTTGTTAGGGAGAGAGCGGACATTCGCCAGATGGATGCTAGGCAGCGCCGTTCTGAATCCGCGCTGCCTGAGCTTCACGAGTGTGCCGGCTCGCTTCCCACGCCTGCGCGTCTTATACTGTTTCCACAGTGCAGCGGCGCAACCGACGACAATGTTCCGCAAAACGCCAGAAGAATCAAAAACTGGTTGGTGATCAGTTGGTGTGCACTGCCGAATGTTCAGCAGTTCGTCCCTGGTATAACTGATAGCGAATGACAAACATAAAACAGGACAAACTAACAAAAACAGTGTAACAACTGGAGAGCTCAACACCGAGGCAGCCATCCGCGGCGCCATCTTGGATGCAAAACCAAGTTCAAATAGTTCAAATTTACGCTGTGATCCTTGCTCCCCGCGCCCCTCTCCTCCGCTCCTCCTTTTCCACTCTGCGTGCGTGTTTAGAGCATGTTATGTTATGAGGGGCGAATAATGACTACTTCAGATGACTACCAGGCAGTGACATAAGTGTACGCTGAAATAAAGTTTTTCACCTCAGAAAGACGGACTTTCTTGTCCTGTCAGCCGTTATCCTGTTCTCGTAGTGCACACTCTTCAATTGCACGCGCAAATGCGGCGGCGCGCGTGCTGTATCGCCTCACTGTATATAAAGTGCAAAAGAAACTACGAGCATGCAACGCCATTACGTTGTAAATTACACGAAATAAAGTAATGCAGGTATGATTTTCATTCTATTAACCAGGAGCAGTTTCCATGTTTCATTAACAGTTATTGTTAATATTGTGTATTCACCATGGTAACTGTCGTTTCCATATTAACGTTAACCCCAAAATGCCACTATTTTTCTTTGTGTTATTTTTTATATTTTTAAATGACTGTAGTGGCTCATACCAACATTGTATGCTATTTAATAGCTTTAGCATAATGTTTATTTATTAGTAGGCTACTAGTCTTTACTATTAGTCATATTCTTACAATTTATGTTAAATAAAGGGGAAAAGTACTTGTGTGTGTTAACAAATTTTGTGTAAACGTGTTATAATTTGCCTATATAATGTATACATGTATGTGTATGTGTGTGTGTGTGTATATATATATATATATATATATATATATATATATAATTAGAACATGTTTAAACAAAATTTGTATATATATATTCAATGTAAACTTTGATAATCATAATTAATAAATCGCAATTACAATTTGAAGGGAATAATCGGCAATTATGATTTTTGTAATAATCGTGCAGCCCTAACTTAGGTGAAGAAACCTGTTTATTATTTATTCATTTGATTTTGCAACTGTTCACTGATACGCCTACTGGCAATATTAAAGCGGTTTAAAACGTATCCCCTTAAAACGCTATTGGTCTCGACTATTTAAAAAGGTATATGACTTGGCCTAAAAAAAAATTTCAGTCAGAAGAATTTTTTTCACTTTAATCCCTGCTGTCACTGCCCACGTGGGCTTTGAAGTCCCCCAGTAGAACGACGGAGTCCCAAGTCGGAGCATTTTCCAGCACCCCTCCCAGAGACCCCATGAAGGCCGGGTACTCTACACTGCCGTTTGGCCCATAGGCGGACACGACAGTGGAGACCTATCCCTGACCTGAAGGCGCAGGGAAGCGACCCTCTCGTTCACTGTAGTGAACTCCAACACATGGTGGCTGAGCTGGGGGGCTATAAGCAAACCCACACCAGCCCGTCGCCTCTTACCATGGGCAACTCCAGAGTCGGAACCTCTGAACCTCACGCACAATCTCTGGCTCCTTCCCCGCCAGAGAGGTGACATTCCACGTCCCTAGAGCTAGTTTCCGCGTCCAGGGATCGGGTTGTCGAGGCCCCTGCCTTCGACTGCCGCCTGATCTACTACGCACCGACCCCTTACGCTCCCTCCTGTAGGTGGTGAGCCCGCGGGAAGGCAGTCCCACGTTGCTCCTTCGGGCTGAGCCCGGCCGGATCCCATGGGGGGGAGGCACGGCCACCTGGTGCTCTCATACGAGCACCAACCCCGGGCCTGGCTCCAGGGTGGGGCCCCGGCTGCGCCAATGCGTCACGGTCCTTGAATTTATTGACATCATAAAGGGTTTCTGAACCGCTTTTAGTCTGACCCGTCACCTAGGACCTGTTTGCCTTGGGAGACCCTACGAGGTGCATATAGCCCCAGACAACATAGCTCCTAGGGTCATTCGGGTACTCAAACCCCTCCACCACGGTAAGGTGGCAGTTCAAGGAGGGGTCACATAAATGTGTTTTTGCAAAATGAATATATATCCAATCTTCAATTCCCGTGCTATATGCAGATTAAATGGAGTACACGTCACCGAAAGCAACAGATGTGAGCTGCATTTTATTGATCATTAGCTAAAATTTCTAAATCAAAGACGGCAATAAGAGCGGCAACAGCCCTGGTAAGATAATTTCGGTTCTTTACTTTTAATGAAGATTATTGTTAAGCGTCTGCAACTTACTTTAACTTTGATTTGCGATAGTTTGCACGTTGGCTTGATGAATAGATGCTCAGCTGCGGCGATGTGTGTTATGACTCTCCTGTCATATCTGGCTATAACATGACAATATACCCTATCACGTGCTCTCACTAGTTTATTTTTTAACATTTTTTGGAGGAGTAAAATTTACATATGTGGTTTCAACAACCAGATGCAATTACACTTGTCCAGTTTTGTCTGGAATGCAGCCCAGACCACCTCCTGAGGTGGTTTGAGCGATCGGATTCAAATTCGTCTCAAATTTACATGGTTGAAATCAATGGATTACATGAAGATGCTTCTCTTTCACAATCTCTAAATAAAGTTTATTCAATCTCTAAATAAATTAAAGCAACTCCATGCATTTCCCAAAAGCCCCAATATGAAAACTTTGCGGTTTGCATGATCAGTCGGAAGAGGAGCAGCGGGAGCTAGAGGTAGAGATGGAGCAGAAACAACAGAGCAGGGCAAGAATGTGTTTTATCTTGGAAATTCAAACAGCATTTCACATAAAAAAAAGAGAAGGGAGAACAAAATATAACTGTGCAGTGCAACCTCTGCTTGCCAGCAACCAACCTCCTTTCAGTGTCCAATATCAGTGTTCCGTAACGGAAAACGTTACAAATGACATTTTTGGGCATGTATTCTGTAACGAAATACGTTTTGAAAGTATCCTTCCCAACTCTGCATATGATATGATATGATATGATATGATATGATATGATATGATATGATATGATGTATGATTTTATTGGTTGAGATAGTGATACTCTCTCCATATTCTTACTATATATTCCATACCCAGAGTTTTGGGAGTTGAGCTCTTACTTCCCAGTGCTGGTTAATTGTTCATTCATATGCCTGATTAAAGACGAAGACAAAAGGCACTTTCATGTTGGAGTTCTTCATTTCTGACAGCTTGGGGGCTCTATAGCAAAAGTGAAAAACTTTCTATCTAATAAAGACCTTGAAATTGTGATTCATGCGCTAATTTCCTCTCGATTGGACTACTGCAATTCTCTGTATGTTGGCCTACCTCAAACTACACTGTCTCGGTTACAAATGGTTCAAAATTCAGCAGCCAGATTGCTAACAGGAACTAAGGAAAGGGATCACATCTCCCCTGTTCTTGCCTCATTGCATTGGCTACCAATAAAATTTAGAGTCGACTTTAAGATCCTTATTTTTGCATACAAGGCCCTACATAGCTCGGCCCCAGATTATATTTGTGATCTTATTAGGCCATACACAGCCTCTAGGTCACTAAGATCTTGTGATTAGTCACTCTTATCTGTCCCATGCTCCCGGTGTAAATCAAAAGGTGATCGAGCTTTCTCTGTAGTTGCCCCAAAGCTCTGGAACGATTTACCTTTAAATATTAGGACCTCTCCATCTCTGGTTGCTTTTAAATCCAGCTTAAAGACCCATTTTTACACTCTTGGATTTGAGTAATATTGTGTATGTATTTTAAATAACTTGGTGTTCTACGTTATGTATGTACTGTATGTATACACTGAATGGTTTTGATACTTGACTTTATCTCTCTTTCTTTTTTATACTGCTACTTTTTTCTCTTATTTTGTTTTTATTCTATTTTTTGTATTATACTGTAAAGCACTTTGGATCAACTACGGTTGTGTTAAACTTGTGCTATATAAATAAACCTTGACTTGACTATGTGTCTGTATTGAAACGGTTAACAGCGTACAGCCAACTGACTGGCCGGGATTATCGCTTTATTCTAACTAAAACTAAGAGTGGTGGAGGAGGAGGATTAGGAATTTGACACAGACTGTACGTGGGCTAGTCCATGTAAAGTTTTTTTTTTTCAAACAATTAACTGCATTTTTACTGAAGTTGTCATCTGCTAAACAAGACATCTCGCACGCAGTCAATACTAAACAAAAAGCTGGCGAGAGTCCAGTTGCTTTCTTTAATCGATTTAAGTGTGCCTGGGTCGAAAAGTTTACAATTCCTGTTGAAGATCATAATTGTCTGTTGTTTTGTGAATTTTTTTTTCTTTCTAAATAACATTGTACAATTGTGCAACACTGTACAATTAATTCAAATTACGACAACAAATGTTTCCACGACAAATATAGATGACTTAGACAGGCCCTTGCGTGAACTTTCCTCTGCCGGAGCCTTTAATTCCTTCAGAGGAAAAATTCCAACAATGCTTTAAGTTAATGCTGCCATTCAAAACCGTCTGCGATACGTAGTCTACATGTAAATGAAAAAAGCACTGAAGAGGATGAATTTATCAAAGATTTGGACGTTAAAATACTACAAGCCAATCCTACTCAAGATGATTTGACTCATTGGGCAGACTCAATGAAGTGAAACCAGACCAAGCTGGTATTCTAAGTAGGGCTGTACTGTCCCAGTCGATTAATTGGTCGATACGTTCTGGTTCGACCAAAATTCTGATTGGTCGATTTTTTGCGGCGTTCATTTCATCAGTTTTGCCGTGTTTATTTCATCAGTTTTGCCGCGCTGAGGCGCGCTCATTTCATCAGGTGGAAAGCACTAACTGCTAATGGGGGTGTTTTCAGAGTACCCTTGTTTCACTGTAACAGTCTGTCTTCAGAACACCCCCCTTGTTTTCACCTTTTTTGGATTAGCCCAACCCAAGAGAGAGCGATAACTATAGAAGGTTTGATGCTGAATATTATTTATTTAATTGTGAGAGCGTTTAATAGTCAGTCCTCTTCTAACATGTCAACAACAAAGAAATCGACAGTGTGGCAGCATTTTGTTAAAATTGATAACAGGAAAAAGGTTGAATGCAAAGTTTGCAAGCAACAGTTTTCCACAGCTCGACGACAAACATGACATATCATCTAAAAGTGGTAAGCTCACTTGTCTGCGTTAGCTTGCCCTGTCTGTTTTGAGTAGGCTATGAACATATCAGAATTTGCATATTTCAATGTTTTAGTGTGATAACCTAACTTTTTTATTTTTTATTTGGAGCCTAATGCGCAATTGCGCTGTGCTGTTGGTTGTGTTAGTTTTGAGACTAGGATGCTTTATTTTTCAGTTATGCACTTTATTTCGTTTCTGCTCTTGATCTGGTTTGTTTAATAAATATTCTTTTTTTATTAAAGTGGACGAGCCTTTTGTGTTTATTAAGAGTAAAAGCTTTAAGTTAGTCTATTCGTGTCTCAGCTGCGAAGCTGAGCTCATGTTCAGCCTCGCTCGGTGCGAGGACATGCACGGTGAAATGATAGTGTCTGACAGTTATAACTTATTATTATAACATATGACAAAAATAATTGTCTAAATTATGTTGCATATTCCTCAACAGTTCTTGTGATGATATCACTAGTTGACAACATAGTACTATTTTCGGAAATCATAAGCTATGATATTGCGCAGGTGCACGTGATGCAACGCCGTCAGAGTCGACAGACTCGAGTGTCAGACTCATTTCAGTGCCAAATAATTAGGTCAAAAACGATTTAATATACTGCAAATAGCCTACTAGTTTTTTATGTTTATTTATAATTCATTTAGGCGGACAACAAGGCTACCAAGTACTGCGTACAGTGCGCATCTAATTAATTTAACGTTTTTTTTTCTACCATCATTTTTAGTCGATTTTGGTCGATTTTTAGTCGAAAATTTCAGGACTTCAGTCGACCAAGATTTTCTTTGGTTGAGTACAGCCCTAATTCTAAGAGATAAACAGGGTAGAATTACGCTGCCAGCATCCACCGTTGTAATGTTGTGCAGGCATTATCACGGTGTATCCGAGTGTCAAAAGAGAAAGTGATACAAAATTTGAACCATATTGCATAGCAAATGTTCGAAGGAATACTTTGTTGACATTGAATGCTTGCCTGGTGTGTGCACGAACAAACAGGCACAAGGCAATCACCCATGACTCTTAACCGCATCCTGAACTTCCTTTCCAATATTTACAGGGCCCGTATGTATAAAACTTCTAAGAAATGCTCTTAAGAATAGTCTTAAGCTTTGATTTAAGTGTCAGAAAATACTTAGTAAAGAGTAGGACTTTTCTAAGAGTAGGAGACTTTTATAAAGCAGCTAAAAGCAACTTTCAGTAAAGTATAAGACTGATTCTTAAGTGCTGACTGAAGTGGGACTTAAGTGTTGTAAACTAAGGACTACAGTGATGCCAACCCAAAATGGCTGCCCTCAACCACTGAATCAGCCAATAGTGAGCCTGCAAGAGTGAGGTCACTGCAGCATGACACCAATCATTTAATTTTATTATAATACGTAAAATCATTTAAGACACTTTAATATTTAAATCTTTTTTTTTTTTTAAATGCTTTGCATTGTGCAAAATTTTCGCAAATTAGTATTTATGCTGTGGAATCCTCTTCTATTGATGTGTGTCTCCTCATTTACAATTATGCAAACATGAGTTCCATCAATGGATCCAACAACTCAGGAAAGCCCGAAATACTCATTAAAGTGGCTTTATTTTGCTGCGAGATTTGCAAAGTCAATGAACTGCCATACAGTAGTGGCCAAAAGTGAGGCAAAGGAAAATTGTCAGATTCACCCTTTATTCAAATAGGGTTACAAATGTGTTAAAGATTTTGTACGCGTATTGTGTAGTTGTGCTTGGAGTCAATTGTTTATTTGTGATAACACAATGAAACATGCCAAATTGTACAGACATAATTTTTAGCCAGGCTGTCAAACAAATGAACAAGAGAGGACAATGAAATATTAATAACTGACTATATTGCAGACAATGTATGATTTTTTTTTTTTTTGAGCTTTTTTTTTTTTTTTTTTTGTAGCTGTAGTTTGCCCTTTTTTCAACAATATTATTGATCTGCCTGCATTGACACCATTGTCACTGAACTGAGCTGAACGATGTACATCACTGTTTTCTCCAGAGCGACTGTATAATGAACTAAATAGATAGCTAATGACTAATGATCTTTTACAATGGAAATGAATCATCATCGAACTTACTTAAGCTGTACAATGGCACTATGTTCTTCTAGAGCTGCTGTACAGCCCAAACTAACTTTGTTGCATTATTTTCCTGTTATCACTTTAAAGCTGCTTTGAAACAATCTGTATTGTAAAAAAGCGACTTGACTTGAAATAATTTTGTCAGATAAATATCTTCATTAAGTTTATTTTTATATTTATATATTTTAAATATTTTATAATATGAGGGAAGAACAAAACACCATTTTCCTCATATTTTGATGGTTTAAGCAAATTTGTAGGGTCATTAAAAAATTAAAAATAAAAACTCTGCACATCACTTTTAGCCACTACTGTATTTGATGTGGTCAGTGCCACAATAGTGCTATTGAGTTCTGATGAGTGGACTGATGAGTTCAAGTCATCACCGGTGCACTGCTGCTTTTTTCCAGTCAGCAACAATGACTACGTTTACATGCAGCCAATAACCCGTTCAAAACCGGGATATTAGCAATAACCCGGTCGCGCACGGCCATGTAAACACCGGCAAAAACCCGGATATGCTCATATCCCGGTTTTTAAAAACCAGGATATTATCCCTGGGGTACCCCTTTTCTAACCCGAATATTTGGTCATGTAAATGCATATCGGCATATCCCCATCAAAAGGAACATTGATTTGTGTTCTGCGCATGTTCTATTCGCAAGGAATCTTGGTCTTTTGAGTATAGACGGCGCATACAAAAACCCGCGTGCAGTATACCGGAAGTAAACAAGAAGTAGAGGTAAACATGGCGAGACGCAGCACAGCACCAGACTTTTGGAGCGAGGAGGAAATCGCAAACAAAGGCGATCGCTATCTGCCCCGAACTTTTCATTATCCGCATGCTGCTGCTGTTGTTGTTGCCTTTGGATACAGGAAGAAGAATCGGAAATGACGCACATTGCGTCTTAACGTTGTCCGTACGTCCAGACGCTAACCGTGCGTCGCCGTTTACATCGGGATATTGCCAATTGATTACAAATTCCATGTATACAGGAGTAACTCTCTCTACTCACGCATGTAAACGGGTTATTCCGAATGTTTCAGAAACCCAAATAGTGACCTTAACCCGACCATAACCCGATATTTGTCAGCATGTAAACGTAGTCATAGTAATTATTACTTTCCTTTAATTTCATTGCTATAAAATTTCTTAAAAGTCAGTTCGAAAAAGGATCCCTTGATGATCAAACTTTTATTGTTTGATCAACTCCGTCATCATTTACTGTAACTCCAATACATCATATTTTCATTGAAAAGTGCGTGGCCTCCTCCTCTCTGCGGCCATCTTGTTACTCCTAACTAGGTTAGGAGACCTCTTCAGCTCTCTTAAGTAATTTAGGAGCTGAGACCTAGTCTTGACACTTAGGAACCTTTATGAATCACACTTATTTTTAAGTCTAGGAATAAAAGTAAAGTGACGTCATTCTTAGAATTTTGAGAGACTTAAGACTAAAATTTTACTCTGAGTGGCTTTATACATACGGCCCCAGATCGATTTTACACACATGCCTCCATGTGGAAATCACAAATATTTGCCGATCGATTTTCTAAGTTGCCCGAAGCTTTTCTGTGTGGCAAAGAAAATGTACAGATGGTAGTAAAGGTTCTTGCAAAAGCAATTTGCAATGCCGCGTTTCGGCATTCCAACCGTTATAGCGAGTGACAATGGAACTCCGTTTGCCTCAAAAGTCACACAATTGTTAAGCAAAGAGCTTAATATTAATTAGCACTTCCATATTCCGTACCAACTGCAATCGTCGGCGGTCGCTGACAGGACTAACAAAACGATAAAAGAACAACTTAAGGCATGTTTAGATACAGGCAGAAATTGGGTTGATTTGTTTCCTGCCGTATTGACAGAAATGAGAATGTCTCCATCAGCCACCACAAAAATGTCTCCATTTGAAATTCTCATGGGTAGACCTTTCCCAACCCCTTGGGTCAGAGGTCGCACTGACAATCTTTCCACAGGTGATCATCGCGGATTCCCTTGTAGTTAAAACTTTGAATGGCATAAATGGTGATTTTTCTCTCTCTCTCCCTCTTCCTTCAGAAAAGCCAACTCATCCTTTCGTTCCAGGACAACAGGTGTTGATAAAGTGTCTGAAGCCCACGAGACTTGGGGTACCAAACTATCTTGGGTCTGCCACGGTGACTGCTGTGACGAGGACCGGTGTTCTGACTGACCTCCAGCCGCAGTGGATCCATGCTAGCAGAGTGAAGGCAGCTCCATCCCAGGGGGACGCATAAGCTTATGCAGAAGTGGACATCCAGCACTGATCGGAAGGAGAACGAGGCATGGAAGGAGAAGAGGAACGAGATTGCTGATTGAGAATTAGCAATAATTATCATTGAATCCATCAAGCCATGTCTGCAAAATTGACATCATACCTGTTTGTGCTGACAAACGTACTTATTCATACACAAGCCATTATTAGCAGTGGTAATAAAACTTGGCTAAATCAAGAAGAACCACATGCGTTTGGATCCAATATGTGGTGGAGGTTAGCCAACTTCACTGCTAAGTCCAAAGGAAAAAAAGGTTACCGTTATGTTTGCACGAAAATTTCACAAAGTGCTTCTGGACCTCATGTAAGTGTTAAATCACCAACGACAGTATCGACTGGATCGCTTGCACCTCAAAATTCATCTGTAAAATGGAGTTGTGGTGGTAACAGGACAATGACACTTGCAATACAGGTACATGAAAAATTGTTTCCAACAATACGTATATCCAGTCTTCAAATTGAAGTAGAAGTTACAAGATATGAATTGATTTCATTTATTAAAACTACAAGGGACACCTTAGCTGGTGTCCAACAAGAGCTTTGAGGACTTTGCCTAACTGCTCTACAGAATAGGTTAGTCCTGGATCAGCTGACTGCTGCGAGAGGAGGGGTGTGTGTTATTATTGGAACTTTTTGTTGCACGTACAATGATTTAGACTGCCATTCAATCGCGGAAGGTATAAACAACATGACAAGAATTGCTCAAGAACTACAGGGAAGAGATGTGAGTGATAGAAGTGGGTTTGGGAATTGGATCACAAGTTGGATTGTATCTGCTTTAATCCCAATAGGAGTTGCACTGTTAATCCTTACATTTATTATTTGTTGTATTATTCCATTTATTATGATTTTGATTCATCGTGCTACTTTTGTATCTTCTCAATATGCTTTGATGAATAGAACTGTAAAGTATTCATGATTTTGAAGGAAATGTTTGATTGAAGGATGTTTCATGTATTCTACAAGAATGGACATGATGAGAATGATATGATAATTATATAATTATCTTATCAGTGGGGCCATTGTTAGAAGTTATAGTTTTCTCCTTCTCAGCTTTTGTCCATAGAACAGTTATGCATGCTCTGATTCCTTTGCATGTATGTAATGCACATCTGTTATCCATTAATGTGGACCTCAGTGTTTGGCTGGAAAGAGCCCTCTATTCTATGTATTGTATAAGCCTTCTGGACCGCAAGGCAAATTTTACCTGATATTGACCATTTATAGATTTGTTATACAACGTATATATGATATGATGTCATGTATGATTTTATTGGTTGAGATAGTGATACTCCCTCTATATTCTTACTATATATTCCATATGAGCGTTGAGCTATTCTCTTGCTTATTCTGGTCTATTGTTCATTCATATGCCTGATTAAAGACCAAGACAAAAGGCACTTTCGTGTTGGAATTCTTCATTTCTAACTTACTATAGGAGATATTTTCTTAGATGGGGTTATGGCATCCTTTAGTCAACTGCAACAGGAATTTAAACTTCCACAGAGTATTTTTTTAGATTTCTACAGATTATGAATTGTATACGTGCTTATAATAAGATATTAATATATACGTTTATAAGATATAAGTAAGATATTAATGAACATTCTTTTAATTCCAGACACTGCCTTATTCAGTTAAAGGTCATTCACAGATTGCATTATTCAAAAAAGAAACTGCATAGAATTTTCCAAAACGTTTCGCCTCTTTGTAGGGCTGCACAATTAATCGAATTTCTAATTGCGATTACGATTATGGATGCCGCGATTACATAATCGCTCAAAGCCGCGATTACCACAAAAACTAAAAAATCTACTCTGCGTGCATTAAGAGCATGTTATGAGAGGCGAATCACAACTACTTCAGAAATCCCAGCACAATAGGAACTACCAGGCATTGACGTACGTGTACGCTGAAATAAAAAGTCTTTCACCTCAGAAAAACGGACGTTCCTGTCATGTCAGCCGTTATAGGCTACTGTGTTCGTAGTAGCGCACACTCTTCAATTGCACGCAAATGCGGCGGCGCGTGCTGTGTATAAAGTGCAAAAGACGAGCATGCAACGTTGTTACGTTGTAAATTAGTAAGTCAGGAAATAAAAGTAAAATAGCAATAAATCACGTTACTGGTACGTTGTGTGTTAGCTGAGGAGGATTTGCATGCAGGGATGATTTTCATTCTATTCACCAGGAGCAGTTTCCATGTTTCATTAACATTTCTTGTTAATATTGTGTATTCACCATGGTAACTGTTGTTTCTATATTAACCCCAAAATGCAACTTTATTTTCACTGTGTTATTTTTTAATTTATTTTTTTAAATGACTGTGGTGGCTCATACCATGCAACATTGTATTAACAAAA
The DNA here is from genome assembly GCA_021554675.1 of Leuciscus idus. Classification (NCBI taxonomy): domain Eukaryota; kingdom Metazoa; phylum Chordata; class Actinopteri; order Cypriniformes; family Leuciscidae; genus Leuciscus; species Leuciscus idus. The sequence continues at coordinate 63,802,256 of CM038621.1, forward strand.
GCTAGTTTGGGACTGCTATTTAATAGCTTTAGCATCTATGCATAATGTTTATTTCTTAGTAGTCTTTACTATTAGTCATATTCTTACAATTTATGTGTATGTTAAGTAAAGGGGGACCGTGTGTGTTCACAATTTTTAAGTAAACATGTATAATAATGTCTATATATTAGGGGTTCACAAAATTCACGGTTCGGTTCGATACGATACACTTGTGTCATGGTTCGGTTCGGTTCGGTACGTTTTCCATACAGCAACAATAAATAAATGCCAGAGAAATTTCCTTGAATTAATTTTTTTTATTATTTTTTTATTTAATGAAACTAACATCATAAAGTATAATTTGTTTATTTATTTCTTTTGTTGCTTTTTTTTACTGAGCAATAATGGAGCTATACTTGACTCTTCTTATGAGCATATAAAACAAAACAGCTCCTTAGACAAAATGAAATGTAATACTGTAGTAGTAGGCTAGTTATAAACAAAGGTTTATTTTAGTTCAGATTAACATTTGAGGGCAGCAATTGTATTCATAATGTCAAAATAAAACCGACGCAATGTTACTTGAAAGCATTATAGCCCACTGTTCCTGACAAACTTCCATACCCTGCAGTTAGTGTTACTACAGCAAATCCATTCCACGGTGAATGTTGCTGACCTGTGGACACGGCCAGTTCATTCATGGCACGATGTTTCTTCCTGGGGCTCGTTCTTCGTACGTCGCTAACTCAGTTAGCTGGATTTGATTGTTGACGATTTGGCATGATCTTGGATTGTTTGGTTCTTCGACGCTCATCCTGGACTTGCTGTCATAGCAACAGGTGCGCAAACTTGAACCTGCTCGGGAGCAGGCTTATTTCATGTAAACAGGATTAGATCCCAGCTTCATAAGCGGAGCTGATACGGGAAGTCCAGCGCAGCGCGATAGTGCACTTTCTGAGATTGAAATTTTTTTCTCGTGACTCGTGAGATTGTCGTTTACATTATTAATTTGTTGGAAACGCACATTATTTTCGACTTGTTGGAGTCGGGCTTTAACTACAGCACAAACTGTTTGCATTGCCCTATGATTATTTACGAGTGGCTCTTTCCTTTACACTATTGGAGCAGAGAACTTGATGGAAAGTGCTGTCTGTCGTGTCATTCGGAGTTTACCTGGCGCTTTTAGGTTTAAAAAACAGTTTTAGGTTTTTAAGACCCAATGTTGTAAAGCAGTTTTTTTAAAGCAGTTTTTTTTTTTTTTTTTTTTTTTTTTTTTGCCTATCATTTTTTATGAAGATCATGCAATCATGACCATGCCGATTACAGTATGTGTCACTCAGGCTTCACTAACGTGATTGGTACCATAGACTATAGGCTTCCATAGACTGCCATCAAGGCCTCAGTGAAGGGGATTATGTGAACAGAAAGGGGGTTCACAATGTAAATGTGCAGCCCAGTTACTATTGGGAGTCTTAATATTCCAGATTAATAATATTATATCAAATAAAAAAAGTCAGTTGACTAAAATCTTCCATATCACAAATGTGAAAGCAAAATGGCCAGGATCTGTGCATGACTTAAGAATTTTCAGAGATTCACATTATGCACATTATTTGAAAGTGGTAAGGAAAGTTCCACAATTAAATATCAAGCTCACTGTATTACATACACTTATGCTGATCCTAACAGAACTGCATTTCTTCATTGGTGATTATGACATGTTCCTGCCTGCAGACAGGTGTTTTATGACCCCATTCCCTGACCCAAACCAGTTACAATGCAGCTCTAGCCAGGACAAGGGCACACAATGAAATGAACTTTGGCTAACTAAAGGGAAGATTTCAGTGTCTGATAAGTCTGAGGTTTGCACACCTGACAGGGCCTGTGACATTGCTGCATGTGCCATATTACACAACATTGCCCAAAAAAAAAAAAAAAAAAAAAACTTTTCATTATAATATAATGAAAAGTTTAATAAAAGACCAATATACTTAGTTCCTTGAGTTTTATTTCAATTGTTCTTTGTAAAGAAAAGCCAGTGTTCAAGTGCCTGCAACAAGAGATATTAGACACATGCCTCATGCAACAAATAAAAAGGAAAAGTTGGCTATACACTGCCCACCTGTAGGCCTATGTCTCCTCTGTCTGTGCAGACTCTTCTGTAGGCCTTTCTGTAGATGTGGAAAGTTATTTATGCACTTGCAGGTAGGCTAGTTCCTCCATATGACAGTTATCTGAGAGGGTTTATTCACTGTCCAGTGAAATGGAAACAAATTGACATTGCAAAGTCTTATACTTTCTTTCCTTTGGAAAGTTATAAAAAAAATGTCCACTTACTGCACATATTTCAGCCACCACTTTCTTGGGAACAGATACAAGTGTTGGTGTATTTTGTAAAAGTGCACAAAAGAGGAAAACACAATGTCATTATATGAACTACACTCTGGAAAAATATTTTTACATTAATATAAGTTTATTAGTTTTGTCAAAGCAATTCATCATTACTCAAGATTTAACAGTTGAAATGACTATACATGTAGCCTTAATTTAATGCAGCAAAAATTATTTTACAGTGTAGGCTACTAAGATCTTTTCTTCTTTTTTTTTTTTTTGCTCAGCCTTTTTCTTGGTTGCTTTTATAAACAGCCAACCATTTATTTAACAGTGTCTTTTATAAAAGAGACTATAATATAACAAAAAAAATTACCATTATGTAGAATATTTTTGTACTTCACTTTTGTTTGTTCCCATGTTCTAGTGTGGTGACTCTGACATTACAATGAACAAAGTAATTATGCAATTATTCAAATACAAAAATATAGGCTAATAAGTGATAAAAAAAACATCTAACATGGCCACTTCTAACGGATTTAAATTGTCTGCTACTTTTTGCCAGCCCTCTCTCCTGGCTTTTGCAGACTTTGAGGTGTTCCCTGGCGTTTTGCATTAAAACATTAAAATTCCGAATAAACTTCGACTATTAGTTCTTGCTCTGCTGCGGAGAAAAACTGTGCGCGCTCTTTGGCCATGCTGAACAGCCAATAGCAGCGTTGCTGATCAATGTTTCTACTATCGATACATGTCCCCTTTTAACCCAGCGCATGAACGCGCAATTATCTCAGATAACTCAATCCAGCGATACTAATCCTATCCAGCAAGTGTGTTCGAAGAACCGAGTTAGCCAGATCATGATTAGCACGATGATATTATCTTGGATGTGTCATTTGATCTCGGATGTAATAAGCAACGTACGAAGAACGAGCCCCTGGTTTCCACGTCAGCGCTGTTTGATCCGTTAATAACAGAGAAATGTGCATGTTTCTCACTAGATCTCGCAGCGATGTTATTACTTCAGTGGCGAATTCAAAAAGCATTTGAAATTCAAATGCTTTCTTTACTGGTCTGGATCTCTTAGCGCTGTGTGGTGTTGCTTGATCAGGCTCGCGCATAGGGCTCGCAAGTCCCGCTTCACAGGTCAAAACTGATAAAAGGTCCACACAAACACAATATGAGTAGCTCAGTTTCGTTCCTTACATTGCGTTTGCCAGTTGATGTTGTGGTCGCGCCAGCCTCTATGAGCGCGCTTTCCACCCGCGACGCGCCTTCATTTGAAATAACTATTTTGGTCGGCAGAAAAAATGGTCCAACGAACCGTTCGGTACGTAATGCGTACCGAAAACCGAACCGAAAGCCTTGTACCGAACGGTTCGATACGAATACGCGTATCGTTACACCCCTACTATATATGTACACTCACCTAAAAGATTATTAGGAACACCTGTTCAATTTCTCATTAACCCTCTGGGGTTGGCAAACGCGCCGGCGCGTTTTGCTGGATTTTCTTCACATTGTAGCACAATAAACTTAAATTAATCCATTAATCCTACGAGATCAAGAAAATATGATCATATAACACCGATTTTATCATCTCTGCATTGGTTACCTATAAAGCTCCGTATTAATTATAAGATATTGCTACTGACTTATAAAGCCCTAAACGGCTTAGCTCCAGTCTATTTAACGGATCTTCTATCACCCTATAATCCATCGCGCTCTTTAAGATCACTATATTCAAGGCTTTTGGTCATACCTAGGATATCCAGAACCACCAAAGGAGGGAGAGACTCGCTCTCCCAGTTTAAAACTAGATTAAAGTCGCATCTCTTCAGCCAGGCATTCATATAATCCTACAGTTCAAACTACAATCCGGCCTCTAGCTCATAAATGCCAGAGGAGAACTGGCCCCCGACTGAGCCTGGGTTCTCCCAAGGTTTTTTTTTTCTCCATTAGGTCACCTGATGGAGTTTTAGGACACCATTAGGTCACTTGATGGAGTTTTTCGGTTCCTTGCCACTGTTGCCTTTGGCTTGCTCAGTTGGGGATATTTTGGGGATATTTAATTTAATTTTATCAATCAATAAATTCCTCTTGAAACAAACTTTGTTGTATTATTTTAATTTAATACTGTGAAGATGCTTTGATACAATCTGTATTGTGAAAAGCGCTATACAAATAAACTTGACTTGACATGTATGGTCATACAGAAAAAAGAAATATAAAAAAAGAATCTGTGAGATGTCTACTTTTCTATGTGTCCACTTACAATCAAATCAAAACTTTGTGCCTTTTTAAAATAAATAAAATAAACAGGGTGTGCGTTCTGCCTCTCCGTCGCGCTGAACTTTTTTTCTTGAGCACGTCTATAAACTGATACAAAACTCAACGAATACTTGTCACACATTTATGAGCCATATATCTTTATAATCATTTAAGTGTGTACTTTTAAATTATCGTATTCAAACTGAAAACAAATATTCTCTGATAAAGTAATTTGTATAAAACCAACAAGATTTCCAGTTTCTCACGCGCTTGCTCATTACCTTTAATTCGACCACGCGCAAAAGAGATTGACATGCAAATCGTCCACCACGCCTCACACGGACGTGCTCGTTACCTCAAAAACAAAGCAGAAACATCGCAAGTCTCTGCTTTTCGTCGAGTTTGGAAGACCGCGAGCTTACATTTGGATTTACCTCAGAAGAAGAAGAACGCAATTTGAAGACAAGAAAGATGTAAGGTAAGGGATTCTTAATTATTAGTTAATGTTATTGTTGCATAAGCTTCACATTGCAGTTGAACCGTTACTGTGTTTGTGGATATCTGCTCAAACGTAGATATGTATAAACCATGTATCATATTTTGTAGCGCGCTCTGCGTTTGAATGTATCATATTCTGTAGCGCGCTCTGCGTTTCAATGTATCATATTCTGTAGCGCGCTCTGCATTTGAATGTATCATATTTTGTAGCGCGCTCTGCGTTTGAATGTATCATATTTTGTAGCGCGCTCTGCGTTTGAATATATCATATTCTGTAGTGCGCTCTGCGTTTGAATGTATCATATTTTGTAGCGCGCTCTGCGTTTGAATGTATCATATTCTGTAGCGCGCTCTGCGTTTGAATGTATCATATTCATTTATATATCTGGTGTGTATACAGTATATCTGGTGTGCATTATATATTGTTGGAAACATTTGTGTGTGTGTGTATTCTATGAATTTTAAAAAGAAATCTGTTACAGTAGCATGAACACGACGGCTTACAAAACTATCAGATTAACTAAGGAATATGACATTTATTCATTACATCAAATCAAGTCACCTTCATGTATATAGCGCTTTTAACAATATAGATTGTTTCAAATCAGCTTTACAGTGATAAAAGGAGGCTACCTTTTCTCCCTCAGCATTGTTTGGCATTGTTCATTAAATCTAACAGTAAATCTAACAGTGGCCTATGTTTATTCCTGTTTACGCTTTCAACTGTTGTTCTTACCATTATTTATATTTGGAAGAATTTACATTATTATATTCTGATGTCCATGAGCATAAAAACAAACTCAGTAACTTATATATTTTTGATTTTGGCAGATCAACTCCTCCCACAGCAATCACATCATCAGTGAAGCTCCTCCCACTGTAATTCATCATCAGTGAAGCTCCTCCCACTGTAATAACATCATCAGTTAAGCTCCTCCCACTCCGATTCATCATCAGTGAAGCTCCTCCCACAGCAATCACATAATCAGTGAAGCTCCTCCCACAGTAATTCACCAATAAATTATGTAAATTCCCATCAGCTACAAGTGAAGACGAGCATCAGAGCATCAGGAAGAGCTGAAATCTGCAAAGACTGAGTTTATTAAAGAGGACAGTGAGAACATGAGTGATCCAGAACCCTGCAGAATGAAACACACTGAAGATCCTGAAGAACAAAGAGGTTGGTGTTTATTCTTCATTCATTCATGATACTGAAGAACATTCATGTTAGAAACATTCAAGCACTTCAGCACATTTAGATAAACAGTTCAACTATGAAACGGTACATAATATTCTGGGTTTTTTTTTTTTAAAACAAACGGTCAGTAAAGGGAGGTTTCATATTGTCAACATCAGGTCAAACTAAATTTAAATATTTTAACTGTTTTATTTTACATTTATTTTATATATGGTTTATACGGAAGAGGATTAGGGCCAAGCAATAATACAAATAATAAAACCATCTCAAGATTAAAGTCACTATAATGCGAGATTAAACTCATTAAATTTCGAGAAAAAAAGTCGAAATACAATCTTGAGAATAAACTAGGGCTGTCAAAAGATTAATCGCGATTAATCGCATCCAAAATAAAAGTTTGTGTTTAAAAAATATGTGTGTGTACTGTGTATAATTAAATTTGTATATATAAATAAACACACATGCTTGTATATATTTAAGAAAAATGTGTAATATATATATATATATATATATATATATATATATATATATATATATATATATATATATATATATATATATATATATATAAATTATATTTATATATAATATAAATTATATATAAATATATACAGTATATGTATGCAAATATTTCTTAAATATATACATGCATGTGTGTGTATTTATATATACAAAATAATTATACACAGTACACACACATATATTATGTAAACACAAACTTTTATTTTGGATGCGATTAATCGCGATTAATCTTTTGACAGCCCTAGAATAAACCTATTAAATTTCAAGAATAATGTTGTTGTGTGTCGAGAAAAAAAGTCGAAATGAAATGTAGAGAATAACGCATTCGATCAGTGTTCATTGCATAGCCTACTGATATCAACCTCATCGAGGTTTCGTAGCTTCCCAGGAAACTATAAGACGCATTTGTTGGTTGTGTACGCCTCCATCCACAGAATGTAACGACTGTAACCATACAGCCATTAATGGCAATGCCGTACGGTTTTAATTTATCATAGCTGTCCATATGCCAGAGCGCATTTGGGCCAACGCAAGTGTACTGGTGTCTTCTCAAGCGTCTCCTTCGTCGAAATTCCACACCTTGAGAATCAACAAGTTTAATAATGTGTCTTATGGTATCCTGGAAAATCACGAAACCACTATGAATTTCATGTTGGACAAAAGCGAGTACATCGCGCAAATTGGACTGATTGTTTCTTCTAAAAAGACCTAGCCGACCTAGACCTAAGAATGCTCTTTTCTTTGTTACTAAAAGAAAGTCTAAAATATAGCTTGACTAAAGGCAGGCGTACACGGTGCGATTTTTGCTGTTTTTACGAGCTCGCAGATGATTTTGTTCACTCGGTAGAAATCGAGTGGAATCGGTGATGCTCGCATGGTCGTGGCTCGTAGCGTGTGAGAGGAATTACGAGCCGAGCACGTTATGAGCACCTCCCCGACCTCCCGATCATTTTTAAACATGTTTAAAAAATTCGGGGAGTCGGCCCGATTTTCACCAGCTGTCCCCTATTGCTAATCATACACAACCACGTGGGGCTATACCTCAGTGGCAGCAACCATACAGCGTGCGCATACACTGTCACTGTCACACACACACACGCCTCTCTCTCTCTCTCTCTCTCTCTCTCTCTCTCTATCTCTCTCTAGTTTTTATGTTGAAAGGAATGGCTACTGTTTTACAACAAATCATTTGCACACACTTCTGTCATTTTTTTCTATCTGAAGCTTTGCCTGCATGCAACATTGACGGTCTCTGTGTTTAGCGCAAAAGCTCACGTGATTTCTGCCGGCTCGGGATAAAATTCGTGCAGGACAGTCGTGCCGTGTACCAGCTGCTTTGACGCGATTATCAGTTAAAATGACTCGCAACGTGTGCAATATCTCACGACCTCCCGAGTGTCCGATCCTGGTCCGAACTCGCACCGTGTACGCCCGCCTTAAGTGATCCAACTCTGCCATGTCCTCTATCAGTAGGTTTTGCAATGAACACTGATCGAATGGTTATTCTCTACATTTCATTTCGACTTTTTTTCCCTAAACACGACTTTATTCTCGAAATGTAATGAGTTTATTCTCAAGATTGTATTTAGAATATTTTCTCGAAATTTAATAAAAAAAATTCTCGAAACACAACGACTTTATTCTCGATATTTAATGAGTTTATTCTCAAGATTGTATTTGGACTTTTTTTCTCGAAATTTAATGAGTTTAATCTCGCATTATAGTGACTTTAATAAAAAAAAATTATTATTGCTTGGCCCTAATCCTCTTCCGTAGGTTTACAATTTGTAACAATGTTACCAGAATTTGTGCATATTTTTACAAACATGTATAACAAATAATAATCATTCCAAAATTTAAAAATTTTCAATCTACTCTGCTTTACTGCAAACATTTGTGTTCTTTCTCACAGTGAAATTCACTTAATCTTGTGTTTCTAGTGTCCCACTTTCACAAGCATGTGAAGTCAACCGAAGGAGAAGTTTAGTGTAAACAGCCCTTAATTAAAACGTTTTAGGAGTTTTTAACATAATTAAATATCATATCTCTTTGAACTATTTTGATTATTTAGAAAATTTGAAATGAGAGTTTTTCTTTCATTTCAGACCCAAAGGAAGAGAGCTAGGAGAGTGAAGAACTGAGTGAAGTGAAGGAGGAACATCATGTCAAACCTGGAGGAAAACCTTTGAGTCGCTCAAAGACTAAAAATATATTTTTAAAGAAAAGACGAGCCAAGAAATCAACAACCTGCACTCAGTGTGGGAAGAGTCTCACAACCAAACAGTATTTAAAAAAATAATAATTCATGGAATTTTATGCATGGCAGCATGCGAAAAGATAGACGCAAGACTCGTTTAGGTGACTCACCATGTCAATTAAGCGTGATGCCCCTGTATGTTCCTTTATTTGCATTAAATTAAATGATATACAGAAAAGACACGGTGGTGCGTGTTTCAGTGCTGAAGTCCTTTACTACAGAAGATGAACTGAAAGAGTGCCAGAAAATTCACACTAGAAAATAAAACATTTTGAAGGCAAAGTTCAGGAGCTGAAGAAGAGGCCATATTACTTTTGAGAGAGACATGAATCTGATTTAAATTTTTTAACTAATTTTTCTTGGTTTTTATCAGAACATCTAGTTTCTCTTCCACTTCTACTTTTCCATGCAAACACAAGATATACTTTCATGGATCTTTGAAACTGGACACTTTTCTTCTCTACTTCTCTTGAGATGAGATCTGTCTCATTCGCTTTCAATTCTAATGTTTGTATTTGCTTCATGTAATTATTGATTAAACTCTTTAGTCGTTTTATCAACATCTCATTGTTATTGTCCTTTTTTATTTTCTGCTGATTCAGCTTGAATCAGGAATAATTTCAGTTCTGAAAGCCATGAAGTAGCCTGATATGATTGCTTTTTGAGCTTCTCAATAGAGCTTTTAAATGCCTAATACATTATATTACACTGCACACATGACTGACATTGAATGAGGTTGCTTTCTGTCAACATTATTAACCATTTCACCCTTGATATTCAGTATCATATATACATTTCAAAGAGTTTGTTCTAGTCAGTTTGATGTTTCATTCACACAATGAGGCTTCATGAAGTCAATTACTATTAACTTTAAACACCAGGCCTGGCTCTAGCTTTGAGATGTAGGGTGGGCCAAGTGAAATTCCTAGTTTTAATATTATAAAAAAAATTCCCCATTACAAAACTTTATTTTATAACAAAAGAGGAAGGTCTTGATATTTGGCGGGCTCAACACAATTGAGTCAATTTGTTTGTGGAGAGTCTTCATCCAAACCCTGAAAAAAAATTATTCAATCTCTCAAAACATGAGAGAGTCAAGAGATAACACTGATCACGCCACATACTGACCAAATTAAGAACCAAAGTATGGTGACAATCGTCTCGGTTTAGTATGTAACCCTCGTTCCCCGAGGAGGAAATGGAGACGTTACGTTAGTGAATGACAAAATGGGGGTTTTAAATGCCTAATAAATTATATTTCACTCAGGCTCAAAGCCTATCACCTTGACACAAGCAGGTCCTACTTACTGGCTAGTGGAAGTGAGTACATGAGAGGACACTGGCTCTACCCAGAGAAAAAAGCTTACCATCAGGAATCTTTTTAAGCAAATGATCCTTTCATGTTACCTGCATTTCCTATAATGCTTATGCTGTACTTTACCCAGTCTGCTTCAGGAGTTATTTGTTGGTTTTTTACAGCCTTGCTGATACAGAGAGTTCTACCAGTAGGCCAAAAACATTAATCTCTTTTGGGTCCAGTAATCCAGCTTGTAGGGATGACATCAATGACAGTCAGTGACTTTTATCGGCTGTTAATTCATCAGTGAACTCCACAACACTAAAATGGGACATTCTGAACCATGACAATATAGAGTCAGTAATCATGCAGCTGTGGCAAAGCCACATACACATCAGTCATTGGCAGAAGAACAAGTTTTTTTGAAAGTTGTGCCACTGGAACAACAAATAACTGGCATAACCGACAGTAATTCCCAAGCATGAAGAATTGATAGGATAATAATAAAAAAAAAAAGTCCCTGCATTAAAAAACTCACATACTTCAAAAATGTCTGCTGCGGGAGAGACCAAAACATTTCTAACAAGGAAAACTCTGTTATCAATTTCAAAGCAGTTTCCCGGAGAGCAGCTGATGATCATTCTTTGTATTGGCATTGCTTAAACTGTGTGCATGTGGAAAATCCTGGTGGAGTTGGACACGTCTCACAATTTGCTCAACTGGATTTTGAGGTCTCCTAACCCTCCTTTTCAATTGTCCCAAGTAATTTTCGAATGGAAAGCATGATACAGAGTCAAGAGCACCATATTTACGAGCATCTTGTGCCAAATGTATAAGACCATGTATGTTATATACAAAAAATTTATTCCCATAGATTTTGGCAAAAATAGTTACAAAACATTTCAGCAAGTTTTCAGCATAATAACAATAGTTACTGCACAGATCCGGACTCAAAATAATTCTCATGGCAACTGATAAGACTAAAAAGTTTAGGAAATGTATTAACAACACAACAGGGCCCGTGTATAACAAAAACTGCCAAAATTCTGTAGCCTTCCAGCGGCTATATTCATAAAGTGACCGTGGCTTTCTTGAGAAATTCCTAGGCAAATTTTGCCCAAGTAATTTCAGGTTTTCAGATACAACTGAAAGAACACTTGATGAAATTCTACATGTCAAGGGTCCCTTGACCCACACTGAAACAAGTTTACGGACAATTCCTAAGCCCACTAAATGCATATAATCAAGAACAAAAGATGTAACTAATCCCACTCCCAACTCCCGAAGAGGTGATACATCACGATGGTGTTCCTCATCTATCATTTGGTTCCTCATTGGTCAGCTCTGCACATATTGCGTTACAAAGGCCAAACAAATGATAACTCCCACTTCCCATTTGTTTTACTTCACAGTCTTTTAAAGTAGACATAAGTGTTCTTGGATCTTTAGGTAAATTAAGACCTTCCATTATAAGTATCTGAAGTAATTCTGACAAAGCAGACTGAGAGATATTCCGACTAGCTGCCCATTCAGCCAATTTTGTCATGTCAAACTGAGGCTCTCCTCTTCGTCAGTATCTTGAAATTAGTAATTTGTTTCATCACTATCCAGTGTCAAATCCAGTTGATCCAATGTATCATTGTCAAAATCCTCATCATCATCCATTCTTTGCTCCACAGTTTCATCAAGAACTTACAAAGCATCCACAGCCAGGCTCATTAAATGTTCTTGCACTTTTGTTTTGATTCGTCGTCGTGTAGTACGTGAACTTGCACCATAGTATTCCATTTTCTAAAAACAAAATTGGGATTAATTTACAAGTGTATACATATGGTATGACCAATGATCTTTACATCATAATTTAGAAATTGTTTGAGATCAGAAAAACTATTCTTACTTAAGTACATACAGTATCTTAAAGGGGACATTGGATGAAATGTTCACTTTCGTAACTTTTTTGCATTTGGTTATGTTTCTGGCGTGTCTGCCAGCTCAGAAGAGCTGAAAACACGCAGCCAGTTTGTTATAAGCTGTCTGAGTCTGAAACGATGTCACCCAGTGAGTGGTTTAAATTTGCAACCGGTTTCTACGTAGATAGCTATCTATTTGAATAAGACCATCTCCAAATCATATACAGAGACCAGTCAGACCACCTTTCCCACCTATTTTGTACACTAGCCACCGAAAGTACATTTAGTTTCAGCAAGCGTTGGACAAAGCGATCCTGGCATGCAACCTGCTCTGTGTTCGCCTGTAAGGTGTCCTTACACCAAATCCCAACCTCAGAGGAGACAAAAGTAAAATGGCTTAATTTTTAAATTTGAAGGAAATGTCCCAGAAAGAGTTTACTTGGGTGTGCCAAACACTTTTCACCAGACTATTTTACAAAAGTCCACTAGACAGATGCTCAAACATAGATATGTATAACCATAATGTTTAATATTTTGGAGCGCGATGGCATTTGAATGTATCATATTTTGGAGCGCGCTGTGGGTTTGAATGTATCATATTTTGGAGCGCGCTGTGCGTTTGAATGTATCATATTTTGGAGCGCGCTGTGCGTTTGAATGTATCATATTTTGGAGCGCGATTGCGTTTGAAAGGAAAAATGCACCAAACATTAGGCTTTATGTTTTACTATTATCTCATTTCATATCATCATAACGAATGGAAACATTTGAAGTAACATAAGATAATCAATATATTTTTCTCTAGCATTGTTACTGAAATCTTTTGGAAGATTTATAGGCTGCTTTGTAAAATAAAATTATTTTATGCAGTACTGCACATAGCTTATGCCTACAAGGCACAACAAACATGGTGTTCATTATATTATATATTGTTGGAAACATTTGTGTAGGTGTGTGTGTGTGTGTATTCTGTGAATTTTAAAAAGCAATTTTAACCAGAAAAATCTAAAATGTATTCCCAAAATCGTGCAGGCCTAGTTTCTCTTGATACCAGTATGTTCACTTTTTTCTTTTCTTTCAGGGACCAGATGCAACTGAGTCCTGCTGACTTCAACATTCACATGAGTCTCTGTACATGAACATGGTAAAGTGAAAATCAAACACCTTGGAAATGAAAGGTATGTACAATGTTTTTAGGAATGGCACAAAGGTCTCTGTCTTTGGATCATTGTTTTCAATGTGCTCTTTTGTCATTTGTTGTGTATTTTTGGATTATGTTGTATTGTAAATAAATCCAAACAATCTAAAAGCCATTCTTTTTTAAATCTCCTCATTATTTGTGCAAGGTTGCTCTGAATGACAGGGCCTGGTCGCTCCTAATAGGGCAGTTAGGGGAGTGTCTTTGTCTTTCTCAGGTGTGAAAAGCTTACATATTAATGAGCTCCCGCATAAAGCTTTCTCACACAAAACACGTCGTAAATTTTTTAAATCAATATATTGTCTTATCTGAATGAGCAGTCAGGGTGATTTTCACATAGTTTTGGAGCAAATATTCTTGGCTACGTCATACAATTTTCAAAAGTCTTGTGAAGAAATAATCAGTATGGGTTTCATGGCCTTATTTCAGTGAGAATTTTTTTTTTTTGTATTTTCACAAACCACGCATAAATGTCATTATCTCAAAACTACAAACTTTTACATACATGCTGCTGATATATTATTGTAGCAGAGTTTGTGCTGAATACAGTGTAATTAGACTTTAGCCATGAAAATGTCACTAGTAACAGAAAAAAACACAAATGTCAGAGCATGTCAGAACACCTCCAGGGCCCAGAAAACAGCTCAGACCTCAGAGGGTTAAGGATGTAGCACTGTCTGATCATTTCTGTATTTTCTTTGATATATTGATCTCTCCTGCCACTGAAGCTAGATCTGTGTCTGTCAAGAAGAGATGCTTAAATGAGAACACTAGTGTACTATTTATGAAGGCTATATCCTTAACACCAAGCATATCTGCAGACTCTGTTGATTTCCTCCTACTCAAAAGTTAAAAGTGTTATTGATGATATTACTCCTGTTAAAGTCAGGAAGAAGAGTGGCAGACAAAAAGCACCTTGGAGAAACTCAACAACAGTGCAAAATATGAAAAGAAAATGCAGAAAAGCAGAGCGCATGTGGCGGAAGACAAAACTTGTAGTCCATTATAACATCTACAAAGACAGCATCCATGCTTTCAATATGGAAATAGGCAAAGCTAGACAGACTTTCTTCTCAAATATTATAAACAGTAATTTAAACAACACACGCACTCTTTTTGCTACTGTAGAGAGACTGACAAACCCCCCAAGCCAGATTCCCAGTGAAATGCTCTCAGACAGCAAGTGCAGTGAGTTTGCTTCTTTCTTCTCTGAGAAAATCAATAATATCAGAAAGGTGATCAGCACATCCTTGAGTTGCCCTGGGGTCAGACAGATCAAACCACCTGAGAAAGTAGTTACTATGTCTGATTTCAAAGAAATTGATGGCAAAATTTTGGAAGAAACCGTACAGCACCTTAAATCAGAATCAGAAAGAGCTTTATTGCCAAGTATGCTTGCGCATACGATGAATTTGTCTTGGTGACAGTAGCTTCCAGTACACATACAATATAAAGTGACAAGACAAGTGACAAGTAACATAGGTATAAATAAAAAATAGAAAAAAATAAATAAAAAGATTATAAATTATAATATATATAAAGTTATAAGGTGCTATAATGAAATGTCTGAGGGAAGTATTGCACATGTTTGTTCCACAGTAGGGGAACATTTAAGTGTTCATGAGGTAGATGGCCTGGGGAAAGAAACTTTTCCTGTGTCTGGTTGTTTTTGTGCTCGGTGCTCTGTAGCGTCGACCAGACGGTAACAGTTCAAACAGAAAGTGTGCTGAGTGTGACGGGTCCAGAGTGATTTTGCGAGCCATTTTACTCACTCTGGATAAGTACAGTACTTTAAGTGTGGGAAGGGTAGTGCCAGTGATTTGCTCAGCAATCCGAACTATCCGCTGTAGTCTACAGAGGTCGGTTTTGGTAGCAGAGCCGAACCAGACGGTGATGGAAGTGCAGAGGATGGACTGGATGACAGCTGAGTAGAACTGTACGAGCAGCTCCTGTGGCAGGTTGAATTTCCTCAGCTGACGCAGGAAGTACAGTCTCTGTTGGGCTTTCTTCACAATAGAGTCTATGTGAGTGTCCCACTTCAGATCCTGAGAGATGGTGGTGCCCAGGAACCTGAATGACTCTACTACAGTCACAGTGCTGTCCATGATGGTGAGTGAAGGGAGTGCAGGGGGGTTTCTCCTGAAGTCCACGATCATCTCCACTGTTTTGAGCGTGTTCAGCTCCAGGTTGTTATAACTGCACCAAAGAGCCAGCTGCTACACCTCCTGTCTGTACGCAGACTCGTCACCGTTCCGGATGAGTCCGATAACAGTAGTGTCGTCCGCAAACTTCAGGAGCTTGACAGAGGTGTCTTTAGAGGTGCAGTCATTTGTGTACAGGGAGAAGAGCAGTGGTGAGAGAACACATCCCTGTGGAGCACCGGTGCTGATGGTGCGGCTGTCGGACGTGATTTTGCACATTCTGACTAGCTGTTGTCTGTCTGTCAGAAAGCTGGTGATCCATTGACAGACGGAGCTAGGGACAGAGAGCTGGGTCAGTTTGGTCTGGAGCAGTGATGGGACGATGGTGTTGAAGGCAGAACTAAAGTCCACGAACAGAATCCTTGCATAGGTCCCTGGTTTGTCCAGATGTTGTAGGGTGTAATGCAGTCCCATATTGACCACATCATCCACAGACCGGTTTGCTCTGTAGGCAAACTGCAGGGGGTCCAGCAAGGGTCCAGTGATGTCCTTCAGATATGCTAACACCAGTCTTTCGAATGACTTCATGGCCACAGATGTTAAGGCAACAGGTCTGTAGTCATTGAGTCCTGTGATCTTTGGTTTCTTCGGGATTGGGATGATGGTGGAGCGTTTAAAGCAGAACGGGACTTTGCACTGCTCCAGTGATCTGTTGAAGATCAGTGAGAAGATAGAGGCCAGCTGGTCAGCGCAGGTTTTCAGACAGGCTGGTAAAACACCGTCTGGGCCTGGTGCTTTCCTTCTCTTCTGTTTCCTGAAGATCTGACGCACATTATCCTCACTGATCTGAAGTGCAGGGGTGGAGGGGAGGGGGATGGCTGGAGGTGTTGATGGCTGTGTAGAGAGATGGTCAGGGCGGGTGTGGGGTGTCTGATCGGGGGTCTCCAATCTACAGTAATAGACATTCAGCTCGTTCGCAAGATGCTTGTTGCTGTCGATGCTGGGGGATGGTGTCTTGTAGTTGGTAATGTCTTTCAGGCCTTTCCACACTGATGCAGGGTCGTTGGAGGAAAACTGGTTTTCCAGCTTTTTGGCATAGCTCTTCTTAGCAACTTCAATCTCCTTTGTCAATGTGTTCCATCAACCTGCACTCATCAACCTGCACTCATCGTTAAAACATCAACCTGCACTCTTGAAACACTTCCCACATCATTTTTTCAAAAGTGTGTTAAACAGTTTAGAAGCAGATCTTCTAGAACTGGTAAATGCCTCACTTCTCTCTGGGAGTTTTCCAAACTCCCTGAAAACTGCAGTTGTCAAGCCCCTCCTGAAAAAGAGCACTCTGGATAAGACCATATTAAGCAACCCCTCCTTTAAACAGTTCAGAAGCAGATCTTCTAGAAGTGGTAAATGCCTCACTTCTCTCTGGGAGTTTTCGAAAATTCCCTGAAAACTGCAGTTGTCAAGCCCCTCCTGAAAAAGAGCAATCTGGATAAGACCATATTAAGGCCGATTTCAAATCTTCCTTTCATAGGCAAGATCATTGAAAAAGTTGTCTTCAATCAGCTGAACAAATTCTTATGCTCGAATGGATACTTTGACAATTTTCAATCTGGTTTCCGGCCGCATCACAGCACAGAGACAGCGCTCATAAAGATAATAAACGATATTCACTTAAATACTGATTCAGGAAAATTATCAGTGCTGGTACTACTCGACCTCAGTGCTGCATTTGACACTGTCGATCATAACATCCTTCTTGACAGGCTGGAAAACTGGGTGAGGCTTTCTGGGATAGTCCTAAAATGGTTCAGGTCATACTTAGATGGGAGAGGTTATTATGTGAGTATAGGAGACCATAAGTCTGAGTGGACATCCATGACATGCGGAGTCCCTCAAGGCTCAATTCTTGCGCCACTCCTGTTCAACCTGTATATGCTCCCAATGAGCCAAATAATGAGAAACAACCAAATTGCCTACCACAGCTATGCAGACGACACACAGATCTACTTAGCCCTATCGCCTAACGATTACAGCCCCATTGACTCCCTGTGCCAATGCATCGATGAAGTCAACAGTTGGATGTGTCAAAACTTTCTTCAGTTAAACAAAGACAAAACTGAAGTCATTGTATTTGGAATCAAAGATGAAGTTCTCAAGGTGAATGCATACCTTCACTCTAGGGGTCAAACAACTAAAAATCAAGTCAGGAATCTTGGTGTGACACTAGAGTCAGGCCTTAGTTTCAGTAGTCATGTCAAAGCAATAACTAAATCAGCATACTATCATCTGAAAAATATTGCAAGAATTAGATGCTTTGTTTCCAGACAAGACTTAGAGAAACTTGTTCATGCTTTCATCACCAGCAGGGTGGATTATTGTAATGGACTCCTCACTGGCCTTCCCAGAAAGACCATAAGACAGTTGCAGCTCATACAGAACGCTGCCGCCAGGATTCTGAGCAGAACCAGAAAATATGAACATATCACACCAGTCCTCAGATATTTACACTGACTCCCAGTTAAATTTAGGATTGATTTTAAAGTATTATTACTGGTATATAAATCATTCAATGGCCGAAGACCTCAATATATTGCAGATATGCTCACTGAATATAAACCCAACAGATCACTCAGATCATTAGGATCATATCAGCTAGAAGGGGCAGTCATGGCCTAGTGGTTAGGGAGTTGAACTGGTAACCCAAAGGTTGCTGGTTCGATTCCAGAACCGGTGGGAAATGATTGAGGTGCCCTTGAGCAAGGCACCTAACCCCTAATCGCTCCCCGGGCGCCACACAAAGGCTGCCCGCTGCTCTGGGTGTGTGTATCCATGTTTGCAGTGTGTGTGTGTTAACTACTCACTACTCTGCTCCTAATGTGTGTGCATTAACTTGGATGGGTTAAATGCAGAGGTCAAATTCCAAGTATGGGTTACCATACTTGGCCGTTACGTGTCACTTTCACTTTCACTTTCACTAGAAATACCAAGGGTTCACTCCAAGCATGGCGAGTCCGCTTTTAGCTATTATGCCAGCCGCAGCAGGAACCAGCTTCCAGAGGAGATCAGACGTGCTCCTACAGTAGTCACTTTCAAATCCAGACTCAAAACACTTCTGTTTAGCTATGCATTTAATGAATGAGCACTATGCCGCTGTTCGTCCGACTGTACTGTACTGTACTGTACTGTATTTTTTTTTTCTAAACTGTTTTAATTATTCTTATTTCTTTTTATTATTTTAATTTATTCTATGTAAAGCACTTTGAATTGCCATTGTGTATGAAATGTGCTATATAAATAAACTTGCCTTGCCTTGCCATGGGCAGGAGCCGGAGACAAATTCAGTGGTGCAGGAGCCAACTTCAGGTGTGCAGGAGCTGGAGGCAAATTCAGGGGCAAATTCATTCACCTCTGAATTTGCCTCCGGCTCCTGCACCCCTGCCAACTTCAGTGGTGCCAGCCCTGCCAGCCAACTTCAGTGGTGCGGGAGCCGGAGGCAAATTCAGTTCTGTCTTTGCCCCCAAGTCTGTCAAGCCCAGTTAGAAGTGCAGACCAGTTAGGTCAGTTCCTGTGTGCAAGAGTGCCTCCAATCAAGTTGAACTTTTTGCCCGGTTCAAGGAGTTCAGTGAAGTTGGCAATTCACATATTCGAACTTCCTGGATCAATAACTCATAAAACACAAATTACAGTTATTTACAATCACAGTAACATAGACAATGAGCTACAACCTAAATTTCCTAAAAATGAGCTTTATAATATAAATTGATCTCTATGAGCAGGCGGTTGAGAGACTCTGAAGGCACTGTCTGCAAAGTGCAATATAACCCAAACATTTTTAAATAGTCATTCATTTCAATATTACACACTAGAGTGTCTACGTCACCTGGCTTCTTCAGTTGCACTTCTCATAGATTTTTGATTCCAGAAATATTAGATTTTATTTCACAAACAAAGTCGAACAGGTCCTGGAGAAAGGCGCTCCAGCTCAGTGGCAGCTTCTCACATATATATCTACACCCCTTCCAAAAATGGTAATACATTCTATAGATATTTTGAGAAGTATTTTGTACCATGTGACATTACTGAAATAGAATTCTCTGTTGCATCAACATTCTGGCCCTTCAGGCTTCCAAAGTAAAACCCAAAGACAAACACAGAAAGGAAATAATAGTGTACAAATATATAGCTAAATTAATTATTTTTTAATAATAAAATCTTCAACAGTGCGCACCCGTGATTCTTTGGAGTCCGATCGTGCCTTCTCTTCCCTCATTGAGTTTCAGCGTCGAATCTTCTGAGGTGAGGAGAGCAGTTCACGGTATTTCTCATTTTTACACAACCATCACACACACTTTATACAGTTTGATTAAGCGACAGACTAATTTCTGTATTGTTTTCATCGATCACAGCGATACTTGTGCGTCTTTTCTGGCGTCTTCCTACTGAAATAAACATTTAGTGCAGCAGCAGCGAGCATGAGGAGAATATGTTGAGTTCATTCAGACCTGAGCAATTTTGTGTTCGTTTGTGTGATTGTCTCGATGTTTGGAGTGAGAACTGTTACTGATTGTCAAGTCAAAGTTTGAGATCTGTGAGGGGAATTGATAGGAATCGATCCCAAGTGTTGCTGTTGCCATTTTCATGTTTACCTTTATTTCTTTGTCGACATTTATCTTTGGAAGATTACATTTACTTATTAAAATTGACTTTATATTGCCTCTGTATGAGTAACGAACGAGGGAAATTTCAAATCTATACATCCATGGGAATATAGATACATTTTAATGAAGTTTAACACCGGAAACTTTACATTTTCTTTTATTTTTAAGAGTATTATGATCATTGTCAGTTTCTGTACAAAAACATGTTAATGATTTATGTTAATGAATTACTTTATTGCAATTGATAGTTATTATAAAGTCAAACTAGTTTTAAATTCACATATTATAGTGTTGTAGTTATTTGCCTGAAGAGGTTCACAACGATAGGTTATTTATTTAATTATTTTGTTCTATAATTGATGATTTATCCATGTTAGGCTATATTGTGAGGAATAACAGTAATGTCTTTCAATAGAGCAGTTTTACAGGCTTTTATCATGTATCCTGACTCAAATAATCTGCTGATGATCCTGAATGGCTTGTTGAATGAGTGTTGATAGTCTGAGGCTCATCAATATTAACAGATCTGCTGAAAACACTCTTTATTTCATGACAAAAGTTCCTGTTTTCACCTCATTTATTATGCTGATGTCTTCAGATCTCCTGTAAATTGACACTTAAAGCTCATTTCATTGGTGTCAACAGACTGAGGGTATTTGATGGTTACTATATGTAGTCTATGTGTATTTCTGTTGTGGTAGAAGTTGTATATGTTCTGTGTTTGCATTTTCTTATATTCATAGAAACTTAGAAAACATGATGGTATTAAAATTCACGGGATTGCATGTGAAGTCCCATGATTCTCTGCTACATGAATATAACAGTGAACTGTTATTAACCCTTATGCATGTATGATAAATGATGTAACAATGTGTTAGTTATAAGTTATAACTGAGACATATCTTCATTTAGCCTAGAGAAATAACCTTGGGGGAGTCAGGACAGTAATGAAGGAAGGATGCCCTCCTCTCGCGTTCATTTGATACATGTTTGTCTCTTATTCAGTGATAGAAAATTGTTTGCCACCACACTGTTTATGCTTTCAACTGTTTTTCTTACCATTATTTATATTTGGGAAAATTGGCATTATTATATTATGTAGTCCATAAGCATAAAACAAACTCGGTAACTTATTTTTGATTTTGGCAGATCAACTCCTCCCACTACAATTCATCATCAGTGAAGCTCCTCCCACATCAGTCACATCATCAGTTAAGCTCCTCCCACATCAGTCACATCATCAGTTAAGCTCCTCCCACAGCAATTCTCCAATAAATGCTGTAAATTCCCATCGGCTACAAGTGAAGACGAGCATCAGAGCATCAGGAAGAGCTGAAATCTGCAAAGACTGAGTTTATTAAAGAGGACAGTGAGAACATGAGTGATCCAAAACCCTGCAGAATGAAACACACTGAAGATCCTGAAGAACAAAGAGGTTGGTGTTTATTCTTCATTCATTCATGATGCTGAAGAACATTCATGTTAGAAACATTCAAGCACTTCATTACTTTTAGTGATAAATAGTTAAACTGTGAAATGGCTGCAAAAGTTTTTTTTTAACAAATGGTCAGTAAAAGGAGGTTTCATATTGATTGTCAACATCAGGTCAAACTAAATTTAAATAGTTTAACAGTTCTATTTTACATTTTATTTTATATATGGTTTACAATTTGTTGACCAGTTGACCAGTTCTCAGAGAATCTCCCACAAGAAGAAGCTTTAATCACGGCCGGAGGATCTCAGACAAATTTCAGAGAGAATCCCACCAGTAAACTTTAGAAAATTTGAAAATGAGAGTTTTTCTTTCATTTCAGACCTGATGGAAGTGAAGGAGGAGTGTGAAGAACTGAGTGAAGTGAAGGAGGAGAGTGAAGAACTGAGTGAAGTGAAGGAGGAGAGTGAAGAACTGAGTGAAGCAGTAGCGTAGCCAGAAAAGAGACTCTGGGTGTGCATCTGAAAATCTGGGTGTGCCACTTTTATTGTCAGATTACCGGTACTGTGCAAAATTATTAACCATAACCATATAACCATGCCCCACATAACCATAAAACTATATCAAATATAACTATACATTACACTCAGGATCGCCAATAATTTAGTCATAACATAGTGCCTGAAAAAATTCTCTGTTTATATGCACGGCAAACATCTCTGGGGAGCTGCTGAGGTCACAGTCAGCTGCTGTTTGCTGATTGGTTGGCAGTCCGAATGTCGGCAGATATTTTTTTAATGAAAATAATTTAAACTGTAAATTACATTTTAACATTTTGAGCGTTATGGCACCATATATTGGATTCTTATTTCTGTGCCCCTGAGAGTATGAGTTAGAATGTTCAGTGACGTTACAGAACTGCCAGATTCAAACTGCTTTCGCGCGTTGGCTGGTGCTGAGCCAGAGACGGACGCGCTCAGCGCTTGTCATATATCAATATCACAACTAATATTCAGTGTTTTCAACCACAAAATGTTTATTTTATGTTTCAGACATTTAAATACACATAAGTACTAGTAAAACAATACATTTGTAGTTTGTAAAATACACAGTGATGTCTATGGAAGCAGCTGAAACAATCTATTAAAATGTAATTTGCCGACATGTTTTATTCATATGTCAGACACACATAGCGGAACTATAAAGTTTACTCTATTCTTCTCCCAGTTCAACAGTCACTTACTTTCATGTATTTCGGGAGAAACTGTGGAGTTCAGGTGCTGTAAATCCGGCTGACAGGACTCTGAACTGCAGCGCTCATCTCGTTATAGATCAAGATCATTTATAAAGGTTTTTAAATGAAGAATCGGAATAGCAGATAGTTGACATGGTAAGCAAGTTAGTGAATATTTTTTATAAAAAAGGAAAAACGAATAGCGATACGTCTGTTAGTTATTGTGGCTGCGGTGTCACGTGACAATCATGACGCGTCGCCATGGAAACAAGGTGTCAGTTAAAATATTTTTAACTTGCGCGTGAAAGGGTTGATTTAAAAATATATATATTCTAAATAAACAACAATAGCCCAAGTTTAGTAAAAAAAAAAAATTATTGAGACTATAAAAAATAATTCTGCATCCATTTTTAGGTGTGCCAGCTGCCACTGTGGGTGGCACCGGCACACCCTGGCACACCCGTGGCTACGCCCCTGGAGTGAAGTGAAGGAGGAGAGTGAAGAACTGAGTGAAGTGAAGGAGGAACATCATGTTAAACCTGGAGGAAAACTTTTGAGTCGCTCAAAGACTAAAAAGACATTTTTAAAGAGGAGAAGAGTCAAGACATCTTTCACCTGCACTCAGTGTGGAAAGAGTTTATCAAGCAAAAAATCTCTTAAGATTCATATGAGAGTTCATACAGGAGAGAAGCCACATGTATGCCATCAATGTGGGAATAGTTTCAGTCAATCATCAAACCTTATTGTTCACATGAGGATCCACACCGGAGAGAAGCCGTTCTCATGTGATCAATGCGGCAAAACCTTTCTTAGGGCATCATCCCTGAAGAGACACCTGACAGGTCATACAAAGGAGAAGCCGCATTCATGTTCTGTGTGTGGAAAGTGTTTTTCACTGCTGCTATATTTACAAAGACATCAGAAAAGTCATGCTGATGTAAGAGAGTACATGTGCTTTGAGTGTGAGAAGACTTTTACTACAGGGAGAGATTTAAAACAGCACCAGAGAATTCACACTGGAGAAAAACCTTACAAGTGTTCACACTGCGACAAGAGATTCAGTCTGTCAGCAGATCTGAAAAAACATGAGAGGATCCACACTGGAGAAAAACCTTACAAGTGTTCACACTGCGAAAAGAGATTCAGTCGATCATCATCTCTGAGAAGACATGAG
The DNA here is from genome assembly GCA_021554675.1 of Leuciscus idus. Lineage (NCBI taxonomy): Eukaryota > Metazoa > Chordata > Actinopteri > Cypriniformes > Leuciscidae > Leuciscus > Leuciscus idus. The sequence goes on from CM038621.1 coordinate 63,826,356, forward strand.
AGGATCCACACTGGAGAAAAACCTTACAAGTGTTCACACTGTGACAAGAGATTCAGTGACTCATCAAATCTGAAAACACATGAGAGGATCCACACTGGAGAGAATCTGCACACGTGTGATCAGTGTGGAAAGAGTTTCTCTGTTAAAACTAACCTGAAGCGACACATGAAGATCCATGCAGTGGAGAAACCACATCACAGCAGTCTGAGATCACGGTAAGTAGTTCATCTTTATGTGCTGAGAAACAAAAGCTGCTTTTCCACCTTCAGAAAAGGTTCCAGTTGTGTTTCCACTTGAGCATGGTACGGCACGGCACAATTACAAACCGTTCTCGGCCCTGAACTCTCAGCACACTTGGCTGACCGTGCCGAACCGTGATGGTTGAATGTGTATAATGTTTAGTATAGTTTTCTCCTGTGTTGTATGCATGTCCCTATGTTTTATTAGCCTACTTTTGATTCTTTAGTTATGTTAGAGTAACTTCCAATGTTGATATCCAAAGATGATGTATCACTGCTTTAATGTCTTCAAATCCCCTTTTGATTTTATAATCAATGGTGTACAATGTTTTGATAAATTGCATAAATATTTGTACCATACTTTTGTGTAAAGACTGCACAAATTCTCCATGCCAGCATGAACATGCAAATGGTAATAAGATGGAACAAAGACTTTCTCCCAGTCATCTTTGATTGGTCACCTCAACAAAAGGGGTGTGAACTGATAGGACCTATAAGAGTATCCGATTAGTTCAGATCTGGGCTCAATCTCTTTGAGACCACATTCTCCTGTCTTCTTCCGGCAACTTCATCAAGTTAACTTTGGATTCAACACAGACCAAGAACCCAAACAAACGCTTCAGCGCACTCCTGACAAAAAGCATCAAGAATCTCAAGAATTTCCTGCATCTGGACTTGGTCAGTAACCAAAGTCAATGCAAGTACCCGTCCACAGCCTTTAGATGCGTTATAAGTTATTGTGCCCCTTTAAGGTGACACTGATTCTCTGATGTTTCTCGTAGGTTGTGGTTAACTGATTGTAATCTTGCCATTCTCTTTTCTTTTCTTCTCTCTCTCTCTTTCTTCACGTTTCCTTAAAAGAAAATCTTAAATTCTAAACAAAACTGTAAGTATTCAACTACATCTACAATTGCACCAATGGTTAGCAGGTTTCAACATAACAGGATGAAGCTATCTGGATCAATGGAAAATAATTCCATGTGGCAAGTTAGCATCTGCAACCCTCTCTCTCTCCTTGTTGTGAGATGGTGCTGGCTTTATATGCTGGCTATAATATAAGGGTTTAGTAAATGAACCTAGGGTAGGCTACACACACAACTAAACTAAGCAAAAATTGTATACAAAATCAAGAAAGTAAGGAAACCTGTAGGGAGGTGGGTGCCATTTTTGTTTGAATTTGGTTTTCTCCTGGTTATGTGTCATCAGGGAGAAAGGGAACTTTATTTGGAACTATATTACTTTATTTTTTAATGTTTAGGTAAGTTCTGGTTTAAACTGAGTTAGAAACCTTTTTGTTTGTTTTGTTGGCCTTTGCCCCCTCCTGAAGTTTGTTTCCTTTAGTCTTTTTTTTCTTTTTCAATAAATACTTTTCCTAAGCTTATTCGTTTTGGATGTGTGCTACTGAGACTGGAGACAAGAAGTTCCTGTGCTCTCTCTCTCCAAAACTTTGTTACTGCTATGCCAAGTACCTCTAGATTAAAAAAGAGGGCTAGCACGTAGCACTAGACATTTTGATGGGTGTAAACCAAGCCCTGGGTATTTTTAAGAAAATGAAAGCTCAGACGGGCGAATCTAGAAATCTCCCCCTTATGTCGTCATAAGGGGAAGGGTTACCTCCCCTTTCTCTTCTTTGCCTGCAAAAAGAATTTGGCCTGCCCTTGAGAAAATGAGCTGCGCAAGCGCGATATGGTTTTTCCTTGAGAGACATCATGGCTTGCAAACGAGTGAAGCATGACAGTTGCTCAGTGTTTGATAGTACAAATGAACACAAAGCTATTTTTTTAGTTCCTTCATCCGAGCCAGATGATCCAGTGGGTTATGTGAATTTCTGATGTGTAATTGTTAATCACACAGCGCGAGTTTATCTAGACACTTGCCAAAACTCGTTATAAAATCAATGACAGTTTTATACTGCACAACGAAGCTCTTACTGTACTTACCTCTTGTTTGCATTGGTGAAATCATTAGTGAGAGTGCAGAAACTGCGTTATAATGATAAGATCTTCATTCACGCGATCAACAGGCTGTCATCTGCTCAATGCTCATTACTGCAACCTTTTATGTGAAGGAAAAAGATCTAAATACTTAAAACTTCTCACGATTCTTTAATCCCGATAGCTGTAATAGTAAAAACGTATAATAGCTGTAATAGTAAAAGTATTCGAGAGAGTTCCACATGTAATGCTAGATATTTCAGCCAATCACAGCAGTGGGCGTTTACACTGAAGTCTCACACAGACATGCCCCTTCAAACAGCGTTCAAATCAGAGGCTAAAATTAGGCTTATCAAATTATAACAAGTTTTGATCTAAAAAACATACTAACATTATAAGGGCACCCCAGGAAACATTCCAAAATAATAAAATAATCCATGCAATGGGACCTTTAATTATTTCATGAAAATAAAGTTTATAATCAACTAATTAATATGTATTTAAGCTACAAAGGTGAGGTGACCAATATCGCATGTATTTAGGGATGGGGCAGATCCGATCCAGTATCGGTATCGGGACCGATACCAGCGTAATTTACGTATCAGATTTTCCTAAACCAACCTGCGGAGATATCCGATATCCATGAGTCATGTCTGCGCTTTAATGTTGTCTGCTGAAATGACTCCAAAAGTGATTCCCGCCGGCTAGTCTGCTAGCTGGATGCAAACTGCGGAATGGATTTCCTGAACTGAGGCGCGGCTCAATGAGACACAGAGTTATGAGACACGCCCCCGCTCAGGAAATCCATTCTGTAGTTCGCGGCTAGCCAACATGTCTGTTTTGTGGAAATACTTCACACTGGAAACACCGCAGAGCAAGACAGCTAAATGCAATGTTTGCAAAGCCGTAATTCAGAGCTCTTTGAAGCTCCCTCGCGTCTTACAACACAACAAACGCAATCAAACATTTAAAAAAGCACCACGTTACTGTGCGTTCACACCAAACGCGAATAGCGCGTCAAATTCGCGTCTACCGTGTCTAGTTGGACGCTTGAATATTTTGAATCCATTCGCGTGCCCAGAGCGAAATTGACACGCGTAAAAAGCAAAAGTTTGAAGCGACATTGACGCATGTCTGAGGCAAAATCCACTTGTCTGTTTGCAACATGGCTGATGTTGATCGAGCATTCATCAAGAGAGTTACAGCATCGGAGCGAGGATCACCCTTCAGATAGTGTGTGTGTAAGATGTTTACACTTTCTTATATTTCAAGACTCAAGTATTTGACATTTTGGGAATGCTAAATATTAATAAAGAATAAATATTGACATGACAATCAATTTGAAACCCTTACAGTTGCATATTTGTTTTCAGAAGGGTTTTTTTCTTGTTAACAGGATTTTCAGTTTTTCTGACTTCCTTTTCTGACCTTATACTTACCTCAAGTTTCCTTTTGGGACACACATGCATACATACGTACATATCATACTTGCCTGTTGAGAGAAGTTTATTTCAGCATCATAGAAAATAAACAATAATGATAATAATAATATTAATGCAAACACAGCTCTGGTATCGGAATAGTATCGGTATCGGCCGATATCCCAATTCAGGTATCGGGATCGGATCGGAAGTGAAAAAATGGGGATCGGTGCATCCCTACATGTATTTCCTTTAGCATATATACTGTACTTCATGCCATTAAACAAACAAAATAGAACCTAACCATCAGCAGAATGTGGCAAAAGGTGAAAACACAAGTTGCTATTTCTTTGTCAAAGTAGAAACAGATTATTTTAAGATTACGTTACGTTTGCTTGCCACTTCCACTGCTTGCTTTTGGAGGACCATGAGATCTGACATCTTCCTCCTCTGCTCAGTGACGTACTGCTCAATCCACTCGGGTGTCCCAGACTTCGCCTTCTCTTTTTGCCATGTTCTGCTGATGGCTTAGGTTGTGAAGATGAAGGTTGTGAAGATGATGGTCCTGGGCCAACTGGATCTGATGAAGATCCTGAGTGGAAAGAAAGTTTAAAATGTCTACAAATGTTTAAAACTGATAAATCTGGTAAAACCCAGACACTTGTTCAATGGTTCACCGCATGATGGGTTCACAGAGATCATTGACGTTTTGAAACGGTTATGAGGCAACGAAGCCTCATTTACTGAAATCACGTGAATTTCACAGTTTGATTCACGCTCTGAACCACTGATTTGAATCAAAAGATTCAGAAAGGTGTCTGAGCTTCATGAAGCAGTGCTTCGAAATCGCCCATCACTACTTTAACTACATGAGAAAGACATGATTAGCAAGTTGTTTGCATAAAATAGTCCATTAAAACTCACTTGATTTAATGTTTCTTATAGACCTGATGGACGTGAACAAGAAAAGAAAAACAGAAGTAAAAAAAATCTGTCTCCTGCCCTCAGTGTAAAAAAACACTTCACATCACTTCTGCTTCTCATTCTGGAGAAAGACCATTTAACTGATCAGTGCGGTAAACAGTTTCATTGGGCGTCAGTCCTGAAGAAACACCTGAAGATTCACACAAAGGAGAAGATTCATTAGTAATATTACAGCAGAAAAGACACGGCGGTGTGTGTTTCAGTGCTGAAGTCCTTTACTACAGAAGATAAACTGAAAGAGTGCCAGAAAATTCACACTGGAAAAAAAAATTATAATAATTTTGAAGGCAAAGTTCAGGAGCTGAAGAAGAGGCCATATTACTTTTAAGAGAGACATGAATGTGATTTTAATTTTTAATGTTTTTCATCAGAACATCTAGTTTATCTTCCACTTCTACTCTTCCATGCAAATACAAGATATACTTTCATGGATCTTTGAAACTGGACACTTCTCTCTCTACTTCTCTTCTCTTTGGCTCTTATAAGTCAGTAAAGAGTGATATCTGTCTCATTCGCTTTCAATTCTAATGTTTGTATTTGCTTCATGTAATTATTGATTAAACTCTTTAGTCATTTTATCAACATCTCATTGTTACTGTCCTTTTTATTTTCTGCTGATCCTGGTTGAATCAGAAATAATTTCAGTTCTGAAAGCCATGAAGTAGCCTGATATGATTGCTTTTTGAGCTTCTCAATAGAGCTTTTAAATGCCTAATAAATGATATTTCACCACACACACATGACTGACATTGAATAAGATTGCTTTCTGTTTACATTATTAACAGTTTCATATCCAGTATCATATATACATTTCAAAGAGTTTGTTCTAGTCAGTTTGAAGTTCATTCACACCATGAGGCTTCATGAAGTCAGACCAATCACTATGAACTTTAAACAACACCAGCCCCGGCTCCAGCTGAGATGTAGGGTGGGCCAAGTGAAAATCCTAGTTTTAACATTAGATTATTTTTTAATCAATGAGTAAATAGAACAAAGATCAGGTCTGGGGCCCCTGGGCTTGAGTTTATGTTCGGGCCCTACATATGCTCCAAATGACCTTAAAGCTGCATTAGGTAACTTTGGTAAAAATCTATTTTTTTTTTTCACATTTGTTAAAACTGTCATTATGTCCTGACAGTAGAATATGAGACAGATAATCTGTGAAAAAATCAAGCTCTTATGGCTCTTCCCAGTGGTCCTATTGCCATTTGCAGAAATACACCGCTCCCGGTAAGAAACAACCAATCAGAGCCAGGAGGAATATCTTAGCAGTGTCAATTATGGAAGTAGAATAATGTCAAATGTTTTTGAAATAAAAAGCCTGTTGAATTGCACTACTTGAAAAAAAATAGGCATTGCATTAACCATGCTTGCATTTTAATGCATTGTATTTTTAGTGCTTACATTTTTATGGGCTGAAATTCAACATGGTTGAATATTTAAGCTGTGAATATTTCAATTAAAAACATTTCAAACACCTTTTCATTATTAAAAATTCAATAATCCATATTCACCTTTCATATTTCACTTCCAAAATATTCAAACTGTTTAAAAATACAACCAATAATATTCAACAGGCAATTTTCGGTCCATTTTATTTCGCTTTGCAAATTCGCTTCCACAAATTCAGTGGTTCAAATTCGACAGTAAATTCAACATTGACGTCCAGGAACTGCAGGAAAAGCAGTAGATTGCCGAGCATACTCTCCATCTGCTGTTAGTCTACCTCACCATCAGATGGTGCAAAAGCGCTTGTTGTTGACGAAGACATTCATTCATAAAATGAAAATTATTATCTGTGTCAGTATATGCGGAAAAGATGATAAACACACAAAAGCTGTGTTTATGTTTCATTCAATAACTTCATTGTTACTTTCCCTGTGTATTCTACATGTCATCAGCTTTCTCTACCATGAACAGGATTATAATCGGTTTCCCTCAATACCTCATACTCAAGGATTTCCCTTCCGTTGATACAGTGATATGAAAGACCAATCTTGCACCTTATTAGGGAAGTAGGCTGTAGGCTATTATATAGGCTACAGGCAAGAAGATGGACTCAGAATATGAACTTAACGCGCAAAGTTTCATGCTGAGCGTTTCGTGATATACTGGCATAAAATCAACACATACATACATATATACATATATATATATATATATAGTATGCATACGTGTATTACATTAGCTTAAACTGTCACAGCACTTGCATATTGTCCTCCTATTGTTAGTTTAACTGTAAATCGCTTTGGATAAAAGCTTCTGCTAAATGACTAAATGTAAAAATTGGCTTGACATTGGACATTCGCACATTTAGGGACCGTCTCTAAAGTTGAATACAACATTGGCATACACGTTTCTAACTTCAATAGCAAACTTAAATTTATTTGAATAAATATCAAAAATCCAAAGGGTGCGCATTATGCCTGACACTAAATTAACACTTTACAGTTGGTTTTATGACTGTAAGTCGTTCTATTCAAATGCTATCGGAGTTAGAAATGTGTATACCAAAGTCGTATACACTTTAGAGACGGTCCCTAAATGTGCGAATGTCCAACATCAAGCCATCTGTATGCCAATCTATCACTGGGAAACGCTCAGCATTAAGCTTTGCGCGTTATTCTGAGTCCATCTGCTTGCCTGCGAGTTTGGTCTTTTACATCACTGTAGTCCATTAAGCTACGTTAAGCGTTGTATATGTCCAGCAGGGGAATCCTTAAGTATTGAGGGAAACCCTAATAGCCTGCATGCAGCACATCGCCACAATATAAAGTTAAGGCAACTAAACAACCAAGAGAAATATATGTCAACCTCAAAAATTTAACATTGGATCTGTATATCCGCATCGGGGAATAACATTATAATCTCGTTCACGGTAGAGAAAGATGCATGTAGGCTACACAGGTAAAGTAACCGTGAAGACACCGAATTTAACATAAAACAGCCGTCATAATAATCACAAATACACTTACATTGCTGTAAATGAGTTTTATGAATGAATGACTTGTTCTAACTGTTGCTGGTCTTCAACACGCGCTTTTGCACCATCTGATGGTGAGGTAGACTAACAGCAGATGGAGAGTATGCTCGGCAATCTACTGCTTTTCCTGCAGTTCCTGGACGTCAATGTTGAATTTACTGTCGAATTTGAACCACTGAATTTGTGGAAGCGAATTTGCAAAGCGAAATAAAATGGACCGAAAATTGCCTGTTGAATATTATTGGTTGTATTTTTAAACAGTTTGAATATTTTGGAAGTGAAATATGAAAGGTGAATATGGATTATTGAATTTTTAATAATGAAAAGGTGTTTGAAATGTTTTTAATTGAAATATTCACAGCTTAAATATTCAACCATGTTGAATTTCAGCCCATAAAAATGTAAGCACTAAAAATACAATGCATTAAAATGCAAGCATGGTTAATGCAATGCCTATTTTTTTTCAAATAGTGCAATTCAACAGGCTTTTTATTTCAAAAACATTTGACATTATTCTACTTCCATAGTCAATCAAGCTCGTGTACGCGCACCCCTCTCTTGCACAGTGTGTACCGGTGTTAGGCCGGTGACACACTGGCTGCGTGGCGTGACGTTTTCCATGTCTTTGCACATCAGAAGCGTGTCTGACGCGGCGCTGCTGCTGCTAGGTGACATATGATAAGCATCATTGGTGATATATTCAACATATGGGGAGAGAGTTGTGGAAGGCCTATACTTCATTTTAAACATAAATATATAGCAGCAAAGACAACGTCGGCAGTGTGGACGGCAAAATAGGCTACATAATATTTCGTTCTGTATTGACAGGTGCAGTATTTGAAAACCGATAATATTTAGTAAAATTACATTTATATTTGCATTTATGTCAAAACCTAGACACTTTTAAACATCAAAATGACATTTATTAATATGTATTCGTGTCAAAATGAAATATAAACAGATTTTCCTATTCAATTTTACATGGAAACGCTTCCAAGACGCTTGCGTGTCGCGTGAAAAATAGGCGTCGGTTCTATTTCTAGCATGCACGCGTTTTCCGCGCGTCTCACGCAGGCAGTGTGCAAACTCTAACCTGTTAACATGGGAGCCGAAATAAAAACGGACACGCCACGCAGCTGAGACGCTTACGCCACGCATCCAGTGTGTCACCGGCCTTACAATATATTCAGTTTCTGAAATATTTGGTTCCAGTGGGTGGGGCTATCATGAATATTCATGAGATCAAATCGCGGGCGGGGCGACCAACAGGCGAGTAGCTACAGGCGAGTGGAAAAGAAAAAGAAAAAGAAAAGCTCTAAATTGAAACTGAGCTATAAGCATTTTCACATATATAGGAACTTGTGGTTAAATGTTTTTCTCTTAGCGCTGTGAAGTAGGGCTGGGAATCACTGGGTACTTCACGATACGATACGATACGATACTCGATACATTGTTCACGATACCGATAATATCACGATATGGCGATACTGCGATAATCGATATATTATCAGTAATAACTCACAATATATCATGTTTTAAGAAATAAAAAGTTTTTTTTTTAATTAGGAAAATGAATCTCCATTTATTTTTTTGGATGAAACACAATAACAAAAACAACTTGTGTCTTATCAGTTGCAACACAATTATTTTTGTTTTGCTCGCAGATGATTTTTTTTCACTCGGGAGAAATCGAGTGGAATCGATGATGCTCGCATGGTCGTGGCTCGCAGCGTGTGAGAGGAATTACGAGCGGAGCCGAGCACGTTACGAGCACCTCCCGACAATTTTTAAACATGTTTTTTTTCACCAGCTGTCCCCTATTGCCATAATTATACACAACCACGTCGATGGGGCTATACCTCAGTGGCAGCAACCATACAGCGTGCGCATACACTGTCACACACACATGCACACTTTTCTCTCTCTCTCTCTCTCTCTCTCTCTCTCTCTCAAGTTTTTATGTTGAAAGGAATGGCTACTGTTCTCTGCTTTTCAACAAATCATTTGCACACACATTTATGACATTTTTCTATCTGAAGCTTTGCCTGCATGCAACATGACGGTCTCTGTGTTTAGCGTGAAAGCCCACGTGATTGCTGCCGGCTCGGGATAAAATTCGTGCAGGACAGTCGTGCCGTGTACCAGCTGCTTTGACGCGATTATCAGTTAAACTGACTCGCAACGTGTGCAATATCACGACCTCCCGAGTGTCCGAACTCGCACCGTGTACGCCCGCCATAACGGCTTTTAAGATCGATACTTGGCAAGAGCGCATCGAGAATCGATCGCGGGAGAAAATATCGCGAGATATCGCCATATCGATATTTTGGCGCACCCCTACTGTGAAGTAACAGTGTCGCATGATCACGATCGGCTCGCGCTGCTTTGGTCCAAACTGATAAACAACGGTCCGTCGACCACACAATAAGGAGTAGCTCAGTTTCGTTCCGCTTGCATTACGTTTGCCATTTGATGTCGTACAATGTTGTGGTCGCGCCAGCGTCTCTTACATCCCGCCTACATTTGAAATAACGAAATTTTGGTCGGCAGGAAAAATGATCCAACGAACCGTTCGGTTTGAAAATGCGTAAATACCGAACACCGAACCGAATTTGGCTAGGTATACATCTGCGCTAAAATATCAAGGTGAAAGATCATAGCTTGCGTAGTATAGACCCGGCTCCCAACCCAACTTTGAGAATAGATTAACGGCAATATTTTTTTTATCGCCCGATAAGAGTCTCACGTTAACGCAGCACGTTAACACCGATAACGGCCCACCACTAATTTATATATATATATATATATACAAATATATATATATATATATATAAATTAGTGGTGGGCCGTTATCGGTGTTAACGTGCTGCGTTAACGTGAGACTCTTATCTTGCAGACAAATACACCACATGAATTCCCATCCCTTTGGATGCTGTGTGGTAATGTTTGACATTGCCACTTTGTGGTTGGAGTGCCTTTGCTGGCCATAAATTCACTTTGGTAGAAGAAAAGAAGATTAATAAAAAATAACAGACCAACATTTTGAGTATCTTCATACATTTGTCCTTACCTTACAACCTTTCTGCAGTGAAGCAGTTTGCCTCGGCTTTCACCAAAGGAGTTTACATACAAAATTCTCCTTTCTTTGGGATATATCATCTGTCAAGATGGGGTCATGAATTAATGACTCACATTTAAGCCTTTGTAGTTTAAAGAGAAGGATGGAGAAAAAAAAATTAACAAACCAGGAGTGTCCAGTGGTCATTATCGTTAACTGACCCCACCAGCACATCTGCAGCATACAGGTATAAATGTGGCATTCCAATAACAGATTACCAAATTATCTGAGAACATGAAAGTTACTTGTATGGGATCAGGATTTTTTGTTTTTTACCCTTTTCATCAAACTGGCCTTCCTCTTCCAAATATTTGTGGCTTGAAAAGAATCCAGGACAAATGCCCTGCCTGAATAATTCCTCACAAGGCAGGTCAGGTACGCATTAATGACCTGTGGTCAAAAAGAAGGATGACCGACTTGCAAGGTATAACTGTATGACTACAGAATATGGTCTATTCTAAAAGCAAAATGACAGTGAACTACAGGAAATTGAATCAATCATGTTAACTGCAGCACAAACCTCACTTTCAAGTTTCGCCCCAGGTTTGAGGCGTTCCAAATCCCAGGTAAAGACCTTGTACGGGCCAACTTTGCTGCAAAGTTTCCCACCCATTTTCCTTGCCCATATGTCTTGCAACACTACAGAGAGACAGAAGAAAATCTTGAACAAATGTTATTTACATGTAGGAGATATAAATTATGAAGGAAAACACGTACAACACATACCTGAAGAACAAGGTATTTGGGGGGAATGCTGTACGACCGATTGGGTGGCAGGACTGAAGGTAGGATGAGGTGCAAGTCCAGGTAAAGGTGGAGACTGGTTGGCAGGACTGGAGGTAGGCTGGGGAAGTTTTGTGCCCTTCTAAGAAGGACATATTTTTCATTTTTAGAAATGCCATGGGGAACCTTTCCAGATTGTTTAAACTCGTACAAGGTTTGAAACATTTGCTTATCCATACTGACAGCCAAAATGACAAATCCAACAAAAGATAGGTAGGCTTATTTATATGAATTGTGATTGAGACTCGTTATTCTTTTAACACATCTCCATAGATAATTGTTGAATGCTTCACTAACTATATGTAATGAATGTAATTTTTTTATTGGCCAGAGCTGTGTTCAATAAAGAATTGAACAGAAATTCAAGTCACAAAAGAACTTTCTCATGTGTGGTTGATCATGGGCATATAATTAAAAAAGTAATTTAAAGAAGAGCATATACCATGCTAATAATATAATACAATATACATAAAGTAAACTAAATCAAACACTATCTATACTGTTTAAATTTGATAAACAAAAAGTATCTCCCTCAACATATTTCTGTGTAAAATGTTTTTTTAATTTTATTCTTGCGTTCATTAACTGAAAAACTCCTCGCTCATCCAAGAACAAACTCCAGCATATTCAGTTGTCAGACATGACTGGATCTTCAAACGGCACAGGGTTCTGTGGTCAGATTAAACTAAAAAAAGAGCTTTTTGCCAGCAAACACGCTAGATGGGTTTGGTGCACACAAGGATAAAAAGTACCCCATGTGTACAATTTAATATACCATTGAATCTGACAATGAAACAGTATATCTAATTATATTTCTGTTGTCCTCTTATTCGAAAGACTCAGTCAAAGGAAAATACAGTCAAAGGATACCGGAGTGCTGCACACTCTAGACATGTGGCATGGTTCCAAAAACTTGGGCAAGAAGATACATGCTGTAAGTTTTTTGATTAAAAATTTACTTCACTATTGTCAAACTTGTATATTTTTTATCCAATATATATATATATATATATATATATATATATATATATTTTATTTTTTTATTTTTTTATTTTTTTATTTTTTTTATTATTTTTTATTTTATATTTAGGCAGGGCAGCAAAGGGGTTGTTCCATTCTTCTGCAGTGGAACAAGGATGTCTGCAATCATTTCTGGTTCTGCTGCAAGATGGCTGAAAACTATGATGACTTTTTCGTGAGTAATACTATCACTCAACCAAACATACTAGATTAAATTTTCTTTGATAATACTTCAGCACTCAGGTGTTGTTGACGTGGGGTAAAAACAACAGGTTTGTGTAGAACTTGATATTGTTCATTACTGCATGGGAAATGTATTACAGTTATCAAATTAATACACATCCGCCAACAGTGAAACATTGTGGAAAAAAAATGCAACTACTATACAAATTGTATGTTTAATTATTCTAAAAGTAATTTTAAACTCTTAGGACATGTGGATTGGCCTTCTTCACCATCTCACGGGAGAGCACGAGTGGTCACTGTATGCCTGTCGGTATGGTCCCTTGGAGGAGCACAGAGACAAGGGGTGGATAGAGAAGGGGTCCGTGGCATCAGGATTTATCAGAAATCATTCTCAATGAACGCTGGCTGAAGGACGTACACAAGTACTTGCACTTTAGGTATGATTATGCTTATAAATTTTCTTGTCATGTCGCCTGTAAAACACTATTCATTGGTATTACCTATATTACTGTTATGAAAAAAATTATATAATCTTACAGTTCTCACTGAATTTGTAGGTCAACCGCTGAGCTGGAGTCTTTTCATAATCATATCTTGATGTATGCCAGCAAGCGCTTCAGTTTCAGCCCTACTGTATATGAAGCCCGAATCTTACTGGCTGGCCTGGATTATAACAACCATGTTCACAGACCACCCAAGAGAAGGCCTGATGGCTCCATAGAGTATGTAATATGCATAATGTCTTATCAAGAGTGTTAGGTAGTAAATGTGATTATTTGCACATTGAAAAGTGCATTGTATTACAGACGTCTGCATTGTAATCACCATGTAATGTCAAAACATAATCTGGAATTACTAGCCTAAACAGAATTATAGCCTAATTCTATTGATTAGCATCTGTATTTTGGAATACTAATAGACTCACACCACTACAGCAAAGTGTGTCAAGTTAATATTTATTGTGCTTATCATTACTTTAACATAAAAAAAAGGCATAGAATGTAAATATTTTCACGTTTTCATTGTCTGTCAAATATCTAATTTCAGATATCGCAAACTCTATAATAAGAAGTCCAGAAAGAGGAGTTTGTATGCCATAAAAGAGGAAAAGGACGTTGGGGGCCGATGACGTCACCGCTCTCTCGCGCCGTCTCTCTCTCTCTTCCCTCATTGCAACATGACATCATGACTTTGCGTAAACATACACGCCACTTTCAAGTCAAAAGTGGCGTGTTATCTATACGCATTTTGAGCTGTATGTTCACGCCGAAACGAACCGTCATCTTCCGCGTGTATGTCTACGCCGTTAAATGTCCGAGCGAAACGGAGCAAAATGTACGTGAAATAATCATGTTGGTCCCCTTTGGAAAACGTGTAGATGTCACAGTTTAACAGCCTCAGACGTGAATCTTACACGTACCATTATCCCCGGACGTTTGCTAATCCTACCCCTAAATCTAATCATAACCATTTCTTAAAACTATAGGCTACAATTATAAAGAAAAACAACAGACAGACAAGTATAATCACAATATTTTATTTAATGAGAAAATGTCAAAATCGGTACCAAAAGTTGTTCACGTGACGATCGATGTGTCGCAGTCCTCTCTGGCAGTGGTTTTGTATGAGGTAACAGACAGAGCAGAATTTAAGTTATTAATTCAAATCCATGAAAACGTTAATCCGTCTTCGGTTCGGTTCGCTCTTACCCCTTTTCCACCAAGGCAGAGTTGGTGCTGGTTCGGAGCCAGAGCCTAGTTTCAAATCGGTTCTTTGTTTTTCCACCGCCAAAGCACCAGCTCCGAACCAGTAAAACTGGTTCTTAAGTAGCACCAAATCATTGCAGGGTCTAGAACGGAGCCAAGAAAGAACCGCTTGCGTCAGAGACTGGGGGCGGGGTTACCGTGGCCAACAAGACTGAAGAGATACTTGTGACCGCCATTTTTAAATAGCAGCTAGTCGAGCTAATAGCAGCTCGATTATAATATCCGTCTATGTAAGTTACGGCGAGCTGCACAAACGCGTTGGATTCGCCGTGTTTGGATGCCGATTTATTTTCGCAAATCCATGAGCATCCATAGTAACGCAACGTCTATTATTGTTGATGCCTTGTTCGAGATGCATCGGAGCAGCGTGGACCGATCAGAGCTGCGGGAGTGTTTGGAGATCATACGACTCCTTGTGCTTTTTGATCGCTTTCGCAGTGCTTTGATTTCATGTGCTGATCGTTCTGCGAGAAGCCGATGCATCTCAAACAAGTCTGGTGTGTTTGTGTTTGGCGCTGCCGCACTAGCGTTGCTGGGCAACATGATACGTATGCAGTGACGTAAGATATAGCTCTGTTGTGGCTCTCTGGCCGGTGGAAACGCAAACCGGTTCTTAGTAAGCTCGTCAGTCGAACCAACTCCGAACTGGCAATAGCTCTAGCTCTGAACCAGCACCCGGTTCTTGTTGGTGGAAAAGGGGTATCTGAGGGCTGCGCGGCAGTGCGCACTTCATTTCAAATGTGAATGTGCATGACGCAATCTGTGACGAAGCAGGAGACGAGAGCCAATGAGCGTTTGATATTACTGCCGTAACCATAGTAACCTGTCGCTTCTTGAGGGCGCAATTTTTGAATTTGAATTCATAACAAGCGCGGGATTTGACGTTTACGGTAAAGATGACGATTACTGGATAAAGGGCTGAGTTTGGATCTTTTTCTTGCAAATAATATGGATTCTGAAGGTTTGGATTACATCAAGCTAATAAAATTGGTGTATTTTGTGAATCGATGTTGTGTTGTAAGGTTAGTATATTATGGTTCTATAGGAACCATAAATAAATTATTGTGATTATACTCGTCTGTCTGTTGTTTTTCTTTATAATTGTTGCCTAGGTAGTTTTAAGAAATGGTTATGGTTATAGGTTTAGGGGTAGGATTCGTGGCTCAAACTATCTTTTAAAGCCATATTGTTCATAAAAATGCCATTTTCCTACATATCTGTCCATTACGTTTTATCATTTTAATATTGTCCATAAAATGGGTATGTTTAGGTGTGGGAAGATTAACCCCAGTGACGGGTAGGTTTAGGGACTTTTAGGGAGTTGGGATAGGTCATATCTATAATCTATATATACAGACTAAGTAATGTAACGTTAAGTCAACGGCGTTGATAAACACGCTGAAAAGCGATTATGCGTGTTGATAGCACGCCAAAAATGGAAATCGAATTTGCGTGTCATACATACGCCATTTCATGAGATCAGTCTGCTCATTGAGAGTTTCAGCGTCGAGTCTTCTGAGGTGAGGAGAGCAGTTCACGGTATTTCTCATATTTACACAACCATCACACACACTTTATAGAGTTTGATTAAGCGACAGGCTCATTTCTGTATTGTTTTCATCGATCACAGCGATACTTGTGCGTCTTTTCTGGCGTCTTCCTTCTGAAATAAACATTTAGTGCAGCAGCAGCGAGCATGAGGAGAATATGTTGAGTTCATTCAGACCTGAGCGATTTTGTGTTCGTTTGTGTGATTGTCTCGATGTTTGTGTGAGATTGTCTCGATGTTTGTGTGAGAACTGTTACTGAGTGTCAAGTCAAGAGTTCAAGTTTGAGATCTGTGAGGGGAATTGATAGGAATCGATCCCAAGTGTTGCTGTTGCCATTTTCATGTTTACCTTTAGGCCTATTTCTTTGTCGACTTTTATCTTTGGCAGATTACTGTATGAGTAACGAACGAGGGAAATCTCAAATTTATACATCCATGGGAATATAGGCTAGATAAATATTAATAAAGTTTGACCGGAAACGTTACATTTTATTTTATTTTTAAGAGTATTATGATCAATGTCAGTTTCTGTACACAAATCTGTTACATTATTAATATCCTGACTCAAATAATGTGTTTCTAACAGTAAACACTCAGAATAAAGTGAGATGATCTGCTGATGATCCTGAATGGCTTGTTGAATGAGTGTTGATAGTCTGAGGCTCATCAATATTAACAGATCTGCTGAAAACACTCTTTATTTCATGACAATAGTTCCTGTTTTCACCTCATTTATTATGCTGATGTCTTCAGATCTCCTGTTAATTGACACTTAAAGCTCATTTCATTGGTGTCAACAGACTGATGTTCTATGTGTTTGCATTTTCTTATATTCATAGAAACTTAGAAAACATGATGGTAATAAAATGCACAGGGATTGCATGTGAAGTCCCATGATTCTCTGCTACATGGATAAAACAGTGAACTGTTATTAACCCTTATGCATGGATAAATTATGTAACAATGTGTTAGTTATAACTGAGACATATCTCCATTTAGCCTAGAGAAATAACCTTGGGGGAGTCAGGACAATAATGAAGCAAGGATGCCCTCCTCTCGCGGTCATTTGATACATGATTGTCTCTTATTCAGTAATATAAAATTGTTTGCCATCACACTGTTTATGATTTCAACTGTTTTTCTTACCATTATTTACATTTGGGAAAATTGACATTATTATATTCTGTAGTCCATAAGCATAAAACTAACTCGGTAACTTATAGATTTTTGATTTTGGCAGATCAACTCCTCACACTACAATTCATCATCAGTGAAGCTCCTCCCACAGCGGTCACATCATCAGTGATGCTCCTCCCACAGCAGTCACATCTTCAGTGAAGCTCCTCCCACAGCGGTCACATCATCAGTGAAGCTCCTCCCACTGTAATTCTCCAATAAATGCTGTAAATTCCCGTCAGCTACAAGTGAAGACGAGCATCAGAGCATCAGGAAGAGCTGAAATCTGCAAAGACTGAGTTTATTAAAGAGGACAGTGAGAACATGAGTGATCCAGAACCCTGCAGAATGAAACACACTGAAGATCCTGAAGAACAAAGAGGTTGGTGTTTATTCTTCATTCATTCATGATGCTGAAGAACATTCATGTTAGAAACATTCAAGCTCTTCATCACATTTAGATAAACAGTTAAACTGTGAAATAGCTGCAAAAGTTTCTGTTTTTTAACAAATGGTCATTAAAAGGATGTTTCATATTGATTGTCAACATCAGGTCAAACTAAATTTAAATATTTTAACAGTTTTATTTTATATATGGTTTACAATTTGTAACAATGTTACTAGAATTTTGAGCGTATTTTTACAAAACTTGTATACTGTGGTAGATTTATTCCCTATTTTGCACCTGACCTAAGTCTACCTGGGACTTCAGTCGACATTAGTTTCTATGGGTCGCGACTACAGTTGACGTCCCCTAAACTAACTTGTTCCCCTAACTAACTGTCTGCACAGCAATAATAACCGACACACTTCAGACAATGTCTTTTAAATGCTTTAATCTCGGCCGGGAGAGTACTCGACTAGTTCTCAGAGAATCTCCCCCAAGAAGAAGCTTTAATCACGGCCGGAGGATCTCAGACAGATTTCAGAGAGAATTCCACCAGTAAACTTTAGAAAATTTGAAAATGAGAGTTTTCTTTGATTTCAGACCTGATGGAAGAGAGCGAGGAGAGTGAAGAACTGAGTGAAGTGAAGGAGGAGAGTGAAGAACTGAGTGAAGTGAAGGAGGAGAGTGAAGAACTGAGTGAAGTGGAGGAGGAACCTCATGTCAAACCTGGAGGAAAACCCTTGAGTCGCTCAAAGACTAAAAAGACATTTTTAAAGAAAAGAAGAGCCAAGAAATCCTTCTCCTGCACTCAGTGTGGAAAGAGTTTTACAACCAAACAATCTCTTAAGATTCACATGAGAATTCATACAGGAGAGAAGCCACATGTATGCCATCAATGTGGGAAGAGTTTCGGTCAGTCATCACACCTTAATGCTCACATGATGATCCACACTGGAGAGAAGCCGTTCTCATGTGATCAGTGTGGAAAAACATTTCCTAAGGCATCAAACCTGAAGACACACCTGACAGTTCATACGAAGGAGAAGCCACATTCATGTTCTGTGTGTGGAAAGAGTTTTTCACTGCTGCAATATTTACAAATACATCAGAAAACTCATACTGGTGTGAGAGAGTACATGTGCTTTGAGTGTGAGAAGACTTTTACTAGAGCGTACTGCTTAAAGATGCACCAGAGAATTCACACTGGAGAAAAACCTTACAAGTGTTCACACTGCGACAAGAGATTCAGTCAGTCAGCAAATCTGAAAAAACATGAGAGGATCCACACTGGAGAGAAGCCGCACACGTGTGATCAGTGTGGAAAGAGTTTCTCTATCAAAACTCACCTGAATCAACACATGAAGGTCCATGCAGTGGAGAAACCACATCAACACAGTCTGAGATCATGGTGAGAGTAGTTCATCTTTATGTGCTGAGATACAAAATTTGAAATCTTTAAGTTAGTTTGGCTTGTGTGCTTTTCCTGCTGTAGCTCACCATTGTGAACTTTATTTTTTTATTTGCAGTGGAGAATCACGCACACTTGGCTGACCGTGCCGAACCGTGATGGTTGAATGTGTGTAGTGACATCGCCACTCAGGATTGGTCACTTGTCTGTTGCCTGGTTACCAGTGTCTCTGTAGCTGGCTAAGCGATGTAAAAGCAATTTGAGTGACGTAAACAAACTTAAAATAAAATTGACATGGTTTCTGTGCTCACCAACCATGTTATTTTTCAGATGCGTTTTGTCCATAGAAAGGTTTTTCATTGCTGTAAATTGACATGATTGAGCATACACGATTAATCTATAATTAGCTTGGTTGTTGATTATTTTCATGATAGATTTCATCAAGAAGTTCTTGCAGCCCTAGTTAAAGATTGTTTTGATCATCAAACACAATTTAAGAAAATCAAACATCATATGACACTGAAGAACTAAGATTTACATCGTTTCAGGTCAAGAATATAAAAGACATCCAATTAATTATTTTAACATTTAACTTTTAACTTTCCTGATTTTGTCCTTTTATATTAATTTGACCCAGGAAAAGCCTAAAAAGTCTGAAAGCCTTTTTACACTAAACACAAATGTTTTGTTCAAGCTGATTTTGAATAAAGCAATGGTTTTTTTTTGTTCAGATAATATTTCTACTATTTGCTTTGCCCTTTAAAGACACGTGCTGACCAGATATAAACATACAAAATGTTTAAAATACAGCAACAGCTGAAGTTAATCGCCATTAAACAATAAAAATAAAAATAAGAAGCTACAAGTGAAGACGAGCATCAGGGAGAGCTGAAATCTGCAAAGACTGAGTTTATTAAAGAGGACAGTGAGAACATGAGTGATCCAGAACCCTGCAGAATGAAACACACTGAAGATCCTGAAGAACAAAGAGGTTGGTGTTTATTCTTCATTCATTCATGATGCTGAAGAACATTCATGTTAGAAACATTCAAGCTCTTCATCACATTTAGATAAACAGTTCAACTGTGAAATAGCTGCAAAAGTTTTTTTTTTTTTTTTTTTTTTTTTTTACAAATGGTCAGTAAAAGGAGGTTTCATTTTGATTGTCAAACATCAGGTCAAACTAAATTTAAATATTTTAACAGTTTTATTTTACATTTATTTTATATATGGTTTACAATTTCGAACAGTGTTACTGTTTCGCACCTGACCTAAGTCTACCTGGGTCTCGTCTACAATCATAGACGAGGTCTGTCGTGGTCGAGGCCGAGGCCAGCATTTATCCCCTATAAAGTTACCATAAACTTCGCAGCTTTAAAAAACAATCATCATTCCTAATGCCGAAACATGACAGCCAATACGAGTCAGAGTAACGTTAGGCCAGAAATGTTTTCAAAGTCTTTTACACCACGAGTCTGACAACTGGACACACACTGCCGAACAAACCGCACCCTTCTCACCTTTTTTTACCCCTGACCTGTTTTCATGCCTGCTACTGTTTCTGTATCATGAAATGTAGTTTTAAGTAGGGCTGCACAATGTGTCGTTTAAGCATCGATATCGCGATGTGCGAATCCACGATAGTCACATAGCAGGATGTGCGATGTAGGCTGTCATAGTTTATTATTAATTGCACAGCTTAACCATCATAGAGTGAAAGTTTATCATTTGCATGTGTTTTTAAGTCCTGTCAGTTTAACAGGGTGCATATAAGAACGAGCAGAGAGAGAGAGAGAGCGAGCCCCGGCTGCGCAAGCGCTCACCTTCACAGTCTTCAAACAACACGAGCGCTGTCTTGCTCTCTCTCCCTCGCGCATATTAATCAAAATCAGTTGACACGATGGTGTCAAAAAAAAAAAAAAAAAACCTATCCAGTGATGAAATGTTTTCTGTGTTGACAAATCTTGTGCGATATCCTAAACTGCCGAGATAATTACACAACGCGTGCCGTACTACACGTCCGATTCGCGAACTAATGATTCATTTGAACCGATTCAATTTAATGAATGGTTTAAACAACTGATCTGTCCAACACTGAACTCACGAGATGCCTGAATTGGTGTTTAAAAAATCTGTTACACTTTACAATAATGTTCTATTTATTAAACTATTTAACTACATTAGTTAACATTTACTATTAGGAAACTGCACTTCTACAACATTGTTAATTTCAACATATAGGCTATAGCTTACATTATTGAAATCAAAAGTTGTACAGTATGTGTTAACATAGTTAATGCACTGTGAAGTAACATTACCAAACAATAACAGCTGTATTTTTATAAACTAAGATAAATAAAGATTAATAAATACAGTAACAAAAGTATTGCTCATGGTAAGTTCATGTTAGTTGTTAGATACAGTAACTAATGTTAACAATTCAAACCATATCCTAAAGTTACAAACAAATAATTTACTCTAATTTAATTTAAATAATACTCTGATGTTTAAATCATTTAAAATGAGAATGTAAGTGTGCTTACCCCATATTTGTTTGTAAGAAAAAATTTGATTAGATTTCATTTCATATCGCAATATATATCGCAGAAAAATAAAATATTGCAATGTCATTTTTTCCCAATATCGTGCAGCCCTAGACTGATCGACTAACTCTTGAGGACACGACTAAAGGATAGGCTCTTTAGTTACCGCAGGATTATCTATCTGTCCTGGATAGGATGTAGGATAATTTGGAACAGTAGTAATCGTGATAATCCATAATCTCAGCTTTCTATGGAAGCTTGTTTCCGCCACTGAATAATAAATAAAGAAATAATAATAATTGGGACTTTTTATCTCACAATACTGACTTTTTTTCTCAGAATTGCGAGAAATAGTCACAATTCTGAGAAATAAAGTCGCAATTCTGAGAAATAGTCGCAATTGCGAGATATAGTCGCAATTCTGAGAAATAAAGTCACAATTGCGAGATATAAAGTAGAATTGGACTTCATATCTCACAATTCGGAAGCCTGACTTCGTCATACTCATATTCTAGTCATAATGTGAGTCTGATACTGCTCCATAGAGATTTGATTATGGGGCGTGTCTCAACCGAACCAGGAAAAAAAAACAACCTCTGCACTCAATTGGATAGACCTACAACCAATCAGAGCAACGGAGTAAATGACGCATATTCTTCATTCATATTTTCAACCAACAAAATGTCGCGTCTCTCTGTTCCTCTTTTAAAATGAATGCGCTGTGGATATCTTCTATAACAGACGCGATGGCGGAATCTACACATGATGTTTCATAAACAAAGTTCGGGAGGAGCACGCACATATAATCAATCCAATATCAACGTGTCATCAAACAATACCAGTCAACAATCTCCAGCTGCAGTCGTCTTTGTTGTAAACTAATTCAACCCAACCGCTCTTTGATGACGTGGGTGATTACGTAACCGCAGATCATCTGTCCATCATCGATTAAAGCCCGCCCTGGCAATTTGATTGGCTCGGCCTTCTGGGAGCCGAGCATAATTACTCCTCAACGGATTGAGTCCAGACCGAACTTCCCGACCAAAAAATGTTGTGGGCGGGGTTGGGGCTGGCACCCAGGCTAACAATTCAGAGAAATAAAGTCAGAATTGCAAGATGTAAACTCGCAATTGTGAGAAAAAAGGTCAGAATTCTGACTTTATAAGACAGAATTGCGACTTTATTTCACGCAATTCTTACTTTATATCTCGCATTTCTGAGAAATAAAGTCAGAATTGCGAGATGTAAACTCGCAATTGTGAGATAAAAAGTTTATCTTTTAAAATGTTTTATTTTGTGGTGGAAACAAGCTTCCATAGCTTTCTCCTACTACTTATCTTTGTCCACAGAACAAAAGCCTGTTAGCTTAGCTTCCAAAAAAAAAAGATGGCTGACACTATTTGTACATTCTGTGAGTGAGATCCCACACGGTTCAGACCGTTTCATTTCGCTCTCATTAAAAGTGTAAAAGCTTCACACAAATGCATGCTGCAGATTACTATTATAGACTAATTTTGCTGCGGTATACAGTGTTTCCCACAGGATTTTGTGATACTTTGGTGGGTGGACATTGGTTCCTCTAAGACCATTTTGTACATTTTATTAATCTGGTGTTTTTTGAGAGTTCAAAATGAAGAGCTCCAACCCATGTTCAGTGTGCAAAAGTCTGTATATTGACTTGTACCTGAACTTTAACGGGGCTCTAAAGCTCATGCGCTAGATGTGCAGATCAGCTCTAACTTCACCGGAATCTACTGTTAAAAATAAACCATCCACACGCCAAGCGCTCTAACCTATGATATTCTCTGATTTAGATATCTGATCATCACATTACAATTAATACAATTCTCAGTGTTAAGCATGATGATATGGTAACATATCGCACTGAAGTAGGCTGCTTTTAAATTAATATTGAAAATAAAAGCAAAATTACATTTCCTTAGCCTATAAACACAGGCTTTACTCCCTTCAAACTTGAATGATTAAGTTAAAGGTCTGTTTTTAGTATGAATATGTTAGGCTTAAGGTCATGAATTCAAAACTCTCTCACTTCCGCTAAAATGGATCAGGGAATTTTATGACATCACCGCTGACTTCAACTTCTCGTCACATCTTCTGTCCAATCAAATGCTCTCTAGAATCTAAAGCTCCACCCCCCTCTGCTATACACACCACCTGACCAAAGCGGCCATCGTTGACACGTCGCAGAGCAATATGGGTTTTTTGCCAGAGTCGATATTGCCCCCCCCCCCCCCCCACACACACTTTTTTTAAACAACTTGCGGCACGGATGTACCTAATGCAAATAAATAAAACTATATCTATAACTTAACTATCAGCGCATTCATTTACTTCTCAAAAAATTCTCGGCACTAACAATATTAGTAGATCTCATTAAATGGCAAATAAGACCCAATGTACTATTGAAATTGATTTCTGGACATTGCAATGTTACTTTTTCTGAGAATTGTTATTGTACACATACAGTATATCTTAGCATTGTATATTGATCAATGATCACTTCTCGTCTGCCTGCTGATTGCTGATTGGCTGTGCTCGTCAGCGACGTCAACACCAAAGCCTGCTGACTCTGTGTCATGACGACTGATTTTATGGAATACATGCACACTTGATGTTTTGTTTATTTAACAATTAGACTACAAAATGTAGATGTTTGAAAACCGCCGAACTGACCCCAAACCCATTTTTACCTGCACAATCAAATTCAAAATCGCCTAATCTGGCAACACTGGCCCAGATGATGTCACTTCCTGGGTGTCGAGGATTAAGAAATTGTATTGAGGAAAATCTAATTATATTGAGGAAAATCTTACAAAAATTATCATCAGAAGTTAACAGGGTTGAGTGAAATATGTAGGACACAGATAATGCCATTACAAATTGTTCATTTAAAACCAGTTAAAGCCGCAGTCAGTCAACACTTTGAGCAGGTGAGATTTCTACACACACTGCAACGGTCGTGAAATGACGTGCGGTGTCTTTTATTACAAACTTATATAACAAATAATTATCATTCCAAAAATATACAATCTACTGCACTCAGTAGCGTAGCCAGAAAAGAGACTCTAGGTGTGCATCTGAAAATCAGGGTGTGCCACATTTATTGTCAGATTAGGCCATCCTTAAAAATATTCTTGTTTGCCGTAACCCAACCGACCCTGTCAATTTAGGACAAACCCAATAATCTAATATATTGATTAATTCTAATATATTGAAACGTCTGTTTATACATCCATAATCCCTTAATAAAGGAGTCCAGACCATAGACTGTAAAAAAATATGGACGTACTGTCCGTGACGTCAGCTGTAGGTTTCTGAAGAGCATTTTTGAAGCCTAAAGTGGGCGGAGCCGGCCGCCGCCATCTTGGCCTTGCGTCACTCCTGGATAACAGAAAATGGGCAAAGAGGCGGAGTAGAGCTGAGGAGCCTGGCTATCTGAAATCACGCCCACCTAGCTCGACGTGATCGAGTTAGCTCAGGCTGGGGAGGTAATGCTATATGCTACTGACAGTACCAAGTCTGCGACTGCACAGGGCCTCGCGCTAAAGTGACAGTTGATGATGTAAAGCCAATTAAAAGTTCCTTTTTTTGCCCTTCAAAATATTGTAATAGTTAAAAGACATGGCTGTTAGCTTATTGTCACTGTTGTGTTCCGTTTGTTTTTTGTATTGGACTTGTCTTCCTGTCATGTCATGTGTCTTCACTGTCATCATTAGTTCAGTTTTATCACCTGTGTCCAGTCAATCATCATCTACATCACCTGTGTTCATCTGTGTTTGTATTTAGTTCCCTCTGTTAAGTCAGTCTTAGTCCGTTCTCGTCTGTGTAATTTTGTGTTAGGTGTGTGTAACCCTTCTGCCTGTACACTCACCTAAAGGATTATTAGGAACACCATACTAATACTGTGTTTGACCCCCTTTCGCCTTCAGAACTGCCTTAATTCTACGTGGCATTGATTCAACAAGGTGCTGAAAGCATTCTTTAGAAATGTTGGCCCATATTGATAGGATAGCATCTTGCATCTGATGGAGATATGTGGGATGCACATCCAGGGCACGAAGCTCCCATTCCACCACATCCCAAAGATGCTCTATTGGGTTGAGATCTGGTGACTGTGGGGGCCATTTTAGTACAGTGAACTCATTGTCATGTTCAAGAAACCAATTTGAAATGATTCGAGCTTTGTGAAATGGTGCATTATCCTGCTGGAGCCTGGAAGTACCCATCAGAGGATGGGTATATGGTGGTCATAAAGGGATGGACATGGTCAGAAACAATGCTCAGGTAGGCCGTGGCATTTAAACGATGCCCAATTGGCACTAAGGGGCCTAAAGTGTGCCAAGAAAACATCCCCCATACCATTACACCACCACCACCAGCCTGCACAGTGGCAACAAGGCATGATGGATCCATGTTATCATTCTGTTTACGCCAAATTCTGACTCTACCATCTGAATGTCTCAACAGAAATCGAGACTCATCAGACCAGGCAACATTTTTCCAGTCTTCAACTGTCCAATTTTGGTGAGCTCGTGCAAATTGTAGCCTCTTTTTCCTATTTGTAGTGGAGATGATTGGTACCCGGTGGGGTCTTCTGCTGTTGTAGCCCATTGTGAAGAATTTTTTTGCCTCACAAATGCTTTTCTGCATACCTCGGTTGTAACGAGTGGTTATTTCAGTCAAAGTTGCTCTTCTATCAGCTTGAATCAGTCAGCCCATTCTCCTCTGACCTCTAGCATCAACAAGGCATTTTCGCCCACAGGACTGCCGCATACTGGATGTTTTTCCCTTTTCACACCATTCTTTGTAAACCCTAGAAATGTTTGTGCGTGAAAATCCCAGTAACTGAGCAGATTGTGAAATACTCAGACCGGCCCGTCTGGCACCAACAACCATGCCATGCTCAAAATTGCTTAAATCACCTTTCTTTCCCATTCTGACATTCAGTTTAGAGTTCAGGGGATTGTCTTGACCAAGACCACACCCCTAAATGCATTGAAGCAACTGCCATGTGATTGGTTGATTATATAATTGCATTAATGAGAAACTGAACAGGTGTTCCTAACAATCCTTTAGGTGAGTGTATGTGCCTTTCTGAGTGAATTGGTAAAATTTATGTATTGGAGCCATTGGCCTCTTTGTCTTCTTCAACCTACACCACACCATGACAGAAGAACAGACCAATTTAAAATGAACGTGGAAGATTTATATCAGAACGGTCGTTCACTGGATGAGTATGTGGAGGTCTAACTCAACCTTCATCAAGACGCAAGCTGGGATGAGGATTCTCTGAAACAGCAGTTCTGGAGCGGGATGGACGATCTACTTGCCCAGATGCTGCTGTTAGGTGACATTCACCTGCTGTTCGTCGAGTTCATCGACCGCACCTTGTGGATATGTGGATCCTCCCTCACTGTGGGAGTTGTCGAGAGCCTCGTCTTGCCGTGACCACCTGTTCAGAGTCTCCTGTTTCTGTCCCCATCCAAAGTCCTGAAGAAGTTGACTTGATTGACTTTTTCACAGAGCCTTCGCCTCACGTCTTGTCCCCCAAGCTAGTGTCTCCGAACAAGATGGCCGCCTTCGAGCCTGCACTTCACGTCAGTCCTGCCGAGCCAGAGACTGTTAACGGCATACCCACAGAGCTTCCTTCGCCACTGGTCCCATCCAGCCCAGAGCTTCCTTCGCCGCTGGTCCCATCCAGACCAGAGGTTTCCTCGCCGCTGGTCTCGTCCAGCCCAGAGCTTCCTTCGCCGCTGGTCCCTTCCAGCCCAGAGCTTCCTTTGCCGCTGGTCCCTTCCAGCCCAGAGCTTCCTTCGCCGCTGGTCCCTTCCAGCCCAGAGCTTCCTTCGCCGCTGGTCCCTTCCAGCCCAGAGCTTCCTTCGCCGCTGGTCCCGTCCAGACCAGAGGTTCCTTCGCCAATAAGTATCCGCCATGGCCACCTGAAGGGTCATCTCCGCCACGGCCACCCGAAGGGTCACCTTCGCCACGGTCACCCGAAGGATCACCTCCGCCACGGCCACCAGAAGGGTCACCTCCGCCACGGCCACCCAAAGGATCATCTTCGCCACCTAAAGGGTCATCTCCGCCACAGCCACCCGAAGGACCATCTCCACCATGGTCACCCGAAGGATCACCCTTTGGTATGGCCGCCTGCGCTGCCTGATCTGCCATGACCTTCTGTCCGGCTGGTACCATCCTGGAGTCCCCATCCTAGTTATCCATCCTGTGATAGACTCCCTATCTTTGTCTCTTTGTCAATAAATTAATCTTTATTGCAAACTGTCATTCTTGTGTTGATAATCAGAGGCTCTACAAGCTCACCAGAATCTCACTAAATCCTTTAGATTGATCAGATGATGAACTTACTATAATTTATATAATTCTATCTAGTGATGCACAATATATCGGCCGCCGATATAATATTGGCCGATATGGTCATTTTTTTACACATCGGTATCGTTCCGATGTCAAAATATGGCCGATGTGAACAGGCCGATATTTGACGTGTGAAGTTGAAGATGAAGTTGACGATGCTGACTCGCAATCTAAGCAGTAGTGAATGCGCCTTAGAGAAATACACATTTCATACAGATGGCATAAGCAGAGAACAGTCTGTTTTCTTTCATTTTGAATTGTTCTGTGTAAAAATAGACATTTCAAGCTTTCTATATATGTCTCAGGTCTGTGAGGCAGGTAGGTTTCGGTTCATTTATGAGACACGCTCCTGGTTCATGCACCGTCGCCTCCGTGTTGTTGTAACAGGTCAAGTCTGAACACCAGGCCCTATCACGATCTGCGTTGTGTTGTGTAGCTGAAGGAAGATACGGGACAACTGGATCTGCTGCTGATCTGGAGTGTTTATTTTTTGTGGATATTTGGAAGCAGATAGTGCTGGATGAATTAAAGAGAGTACAGCATGAAACGTTTGCTTCTGTGATTTGATCTCCTCTCCTCAGCGCGCTCAAAGCAGACTCAGCACATCACAATGACAGTAAATAATCGAATTAACAATAAAATGGATGAAAACACATTACAAACAATATTTAAGGAAAATAAATTGTCACAATAATTAATAAATTGTCACAATGAACAAAAGTGAGCCATACCTGGATGAAATAAAGAGAGTACAGCATGAAACGTTTGCTTCTGTGATTTGATCTCCTGCACAGATCAAAGACCAATTAATTAATCGGCCAAAATCACCACATTCAGTCGACGCACACTCAAACCGCTGTACTCAGCTATAAAACTATTATATCCAATCCATCCATGCATAAAACACTTCGTAACACATTTCTAACACTCTTAACATGAATATAATTAAACATTATGTACTCAATCCAACTTCTGAAAACTTTGACACTTTATATTGAAAGAGCACCGCTAGCTGCTTACCTCTCCTCAGCGCGCTCAAAGCAGACTGAGGACGCAGCGCGAGGCGAACGGTAATGACGTCACGACGTAAGCAAAAATCCAACGCAAAACTTCTTTCCCAAATTAATATTAATGATATTAAAAAACAAATTATAGCCTTTTCTTAGACAAATAAGTATAAAGTAAATAAACAAAAATTGACAGGAAGGATTATTAGTGAAACATTCATTTACATTGTTAATATACACTATGAATATAAACATCTGTCACATTGTGATTAAATATTTTCTACTATATTTACTTCTTATTTATTAAATCCAGGCAATGAAACATTGATCAAAATTAAGATACAATTATTAATACAAAACGAAATAAAATTTAAAGACAGGCTTTGTGCTCTGTTTGAGGTCTCTGTGAAAGTTTTAAAGCAGTCTTTTAGTGCGGCTTTCAGACGTGCGTAACGGAGAACTGTCCCGTCCGTAACATTGTTAACGCAGTCCAGTGCGACTTATGTTTTTTTCCTCTTCATGACACATTTTTGACTGATCGTTTTTTGACTCGTAGATATTTGAATATATTGCTTGATATTTGATACCCGTTCAAATTAGTTTTTTCTCAAAAATGACAGCACGTGTGATTTGTTCGATTCTCAGTGTTGAAAAACGTAGCCTTCATGTGTTACGTTATTGTGTTAATAATAACTAAAGTAGCCTACCTAATTATGTTACGTATTTATTTTGTATGAAAACTAGCGAGTTCGTTACTTATGGATTAAAAAGTAGGCTACCATTGTATCAGTGCTGCGCGAGCGCTCTCTCACAAACACGGACGCGCGTGCACATAGAGAGAGAAGATAATTGTAAAATGAAAAATTGGCGGGCTAAGTTTAAATTTTGTTCTTGCTTGTTTTTTTCTGTCAAAATGTCAGAAAGCATTTTGTATTATCACTCCGTGTTTTTAAAATTCGTTAAATGACGGACGTTTTACTGTTAACACAGCCCATATGTCGGATTTGTCTTATAGCCTACTTGTTATTATTTTTAAAATAAGTGATTCGTTATGCTATTATTGGACTCCTGTCTATTCATTGTCAACTGTTTTCTATAAATATGTTTGTATTGGCTAACATTTATTCAGCTAATGCGTGTCCTGTTTAAAATGTGCAATGTTCAAACGCAAAGACAGCACGTCACAGCACGTCACAAGAAGCCGTTTTCCCTGTGGTATTTTTTTGTATCATATTTGGATATTGGAATAATAAATTAAGTAGCCTATCTTAATTGTATACAATGTTCCTGGTTTTTTTTTTACTGTTTTTTAAGGGTTTCTTAATTTTAGACAAGTTGACCAGCGCACATTATATGCAATGCAATATAATGCATGTGTGTCGTGTGACATATTTTGCACACAGGTAAAGGTGCCCAATATCAGTCATTTCTAAAGTTTAAAAAAAAGTGTTTTGGAAAATAGCTCTTTATTTGATAATCATTAAAATTTGTTTTCTATACAGAGATATCGACATCGGTAAACATCGGTATCGGCCATAACAGCAATATTAATATCGGTTATCGGTATCGGCCACAATTTTCACATCGGTGCATCACTAATTCTATTCCTTTCAACAATCTTCCATGATTGTGTTTTATTGTCAAGGTGAAATTCCTTGGCTGGTGCCCCGTAATATAGGAAGGAATCATCTGACACTCTCACACTCGCCTTAGGTGATACGTGACCAAAAACTCTCAATATTAATATTTAAGACCATACCACTACACTAATACATTATAGTTCACTGCACACATGACTGATATTGAATGAGATTACAAAACAAACTGAAATGGTTTCTGTCTCTATCTCAGCATAGTTTTACACAACCAGCAGAAAGAGATTTTTTTATGAGATTATGTTGATGTTTATAGATGTTTTGTTGTTGTGAACAGTATTTTGCCAATTTTTTCATCTACCATTGATGCACATCTATGAGCCGCATGTCGTATGAAAATATGTTGTGCACCTGCTGCAGCAAAATACAGATTATTCCATTTACATACAATAATTGATAATAACAGTAAAATAAAATAAAATAATTTTAACAGTAAAAAATATCAGATTTTTAATGCAGTTAATTATCATTGTATTTATGCATTTAATGTTATTATTAATACTATCATAGACTATGTGTAGTGTTTTAAGGCTATGTAGCCTAAACTAGTTATTTTTAGTTGGGAAAAAACAACCCTGTAGGAATAAATATCATTAGCGTGCAGACAAACATGCTGTTGCTCCGATTTAATAGCAATAGCAGGAGGTTCCTTCAACAAATAAACCAGAAGCATCGGTTATACCCAGGTCTACATTTAATTTAAACCGTAACTTACTGTCACTAATGGCAATAAAGTGAATGTAATGGCCAGAATAATCAACTCAACATCTTAGTTTGTCATTGACCTACATAATCATTGCTAAACTGAAAAGAAATGAAATGCTTAGCCAGTAATGTATTTACATTTATTAACTCTTTCCCCGCCAAACACGGAATTTTCCGGGTTTTATGAAAAAGCGCTTCCCCGCCAAACACGGAATTTTCCGGGTATCCGTGTTTTAGGTGGTATACGGTAAGGAAGACCCGCGCGCATGCTCTGAAAGAGTACGGAACTTTTTGATCAAAGAAACCGACTGCGATCGGCTCAAACATGAATGGAGTAGCGAGAATGTAACGTTAGGTCAAAATATCTGAAATGAAGAGGTTTACGGCTGATCAAGTACTGGAGGTGTTGATGGACTCGGAGTCCGATCACTCCTTATTTGATCATTCTGAATCTGATCGGGACGAAGTAGTTAGTGAGAGAGATGTTCATGTCACAGAAATATCTTTATGCACAATGTTGGATAATATATATATATATAAACACTATAATGTTTGTGTGTGAGTGTGCATGTAGGCTATTTGTGTGGCTGTGTGCATAAATATGAGCGTGTAATGCCCAAATTGTTTCTCTCTTTGTGCACATTTACCACACTGTAATATGTATTTACAGGTGGAACTATAGATATAGAATATCGTGCAAAAATGGATGATTATGGCTTACATCTTATGTAAACCCCAAATTCTAAATTAGAATATTGTGAAAAGGTTTTCATAAGCTGTAAGCCATAATCATCAAAGTTATAACAAATAAAGGCTTGAAATATCTCACTTTGCATGTAATGAGTCTACATAATATATTAGTTTCACCTTTTAAGTTGAATTACTGAAATAAATAAACTTTTGCACGATATTCACATTTTTCGAGTTTCACCTGTGTGTATATATATATATATAATGTATGTGTGTGTGTGTGTGTGTGTGTGTGTATGTCTTTTTTATTGAAAGTAATTCCAATTATTCATATAATTATTTACAGGTAGAACACAGCGAGGGGGAAATGTTTCCACATCCTGGGAAATGTTACTCAGTGTACCACTCAAAAGCAAATTACAGTGCCTAAATTTTATATATTTTAGATTTATTTATAATTGTAATTTATTTTGGAAGGTTTTATATATGATGGAAAAGACATCTGAATGTATTCTGCTTGAAAATGCACTTGTTTGATAAAAAAGAATAAAAAAATAAAAAATGAAGATAAAATATATATATATATTTTTTGTTTAAAAGCAGACGCTCAGATCTTTATTTTGATATGTAGCATGTTCATATATTCATAGAACAAAATATTCTGTGGGCCATTAAAATGTAGCTAAAATCGTCAAAAACTCTGGCGGTGGCTGGCAACTTTTCAAAAAAATGCTGGCGGGGAAAGAGTTAAGTAATTATTTGTCCCATTTTAACATTAGCATTTATGCATTTGACAGACATTAACATTCTTATCAGTTCTTGCTTTCCCTGGAAATCGAATCCATGACCTGGCGTTGCAAGCGCCAATGCTCCAGTGTTTGAGCTACAGGAAAGGTGATTCTTTCAGCTAATATTATTATTATGAGTTCAGGGATTCAGGACAAATTATGATTATGTCAAAACATAACCAACACCATCAGATCACCTTTTCTCTTTGTTCATCTGGCTGTTATAACTTAGTTACAACAGCCAAACAAAATCTAAAGTTAAAAATGTAAGGGTCAAGCGCCCAAATAAAGCATAAAACGATTTACATAATGGTGACTTAAAAATAGTGATTTTCTCCTTCAGTGATTCTGCTTGTTAACATCAGGTGTCTTCAAAAATGGTCAATCATCACTCAAATAATCACTTAATTATCTCATTAACTTTAACACTGCTTCAGTGCTAATTTAAAAGTCTTGAGTGTGGAGCCAAATAAACTCCCAGGAGAGTTAATTTAACACATGAGTTTTTTGTTGTGTAGAAGTGCATTTGCGAGGTCAGGCACTGATGTTGGACGAGAAGGCCTGGCTCGCAATCTCTGCTCTAATTCATCCCAAAGGTTTTCTATCGGGTTGAGGTCAGAGACGTATGAGACATAAAACTGAGGTCCTGACTCTCTGTGGTAATTAAAAATCTATGGCACTTCTCGTAAAGAGTAGGGGTGTAACCCCGGTGCCCTGGCCACATTCCACCCATCAGCCCTTGCCAATCATGGCCTCCTTATAATCCCCATCCACTGAATTGGCTCTATCAGTCGCTCTCCTCTCCAGCTGTAGCTGGTGTGTGGTGAGCGCATTGGCACTGTTGTACTGTGGCTGCCGTCACATCTTCCAAGTGGATGCTGCACAGTGGTGAGAAATTCCTACCCCTCTCTTTCAAGTGTGGTCCTCCGCAAACTTCGTTTCAAGGGCTATGTAGCCCTACGCCTTGGCCCTAGCCCTTAATCAAAATGAGAATTGGGACACCTCTTCCCCTCACATGAATGCGCAAAACCAAGGGGAAGGGGTAAGAGTAAGGGGTAAGACAGAGAAATGAGAAGCAGCCTTAGAGTGCCTCCAATCAAGTTCCCATTCCTCCCATCCCACCCTCTGTCTTTCATGGCTATGGTTCCCCTAAGCCGGCACCTCCTTGGTCAGCCTTGAACTTTTTGCCCGGTTCAAGGAGTTCAGTGAAGTTGTCAATTCACATATTCAAACTTCCCGGATCAATGACTAATAAAACATAAATTACAATTATTTAAATGAGCTACAACCTAAATTTCCTAAAAATGGGCTTTATAATATAAATTGATCTCTATGACCAGGTGGTTGAGAGAGTCTGAAGGCACCGTCTGCAAAGTGCGATATATCCCAAAAAACGTTAAATAGTCATTCATTTCAATATTACACACTAGAGTGTCTACATCACCTGGCTTCTTCAGTTGGGTGCTGTCGTGGTTTCAATGTTTTTGGGAAATCACTTTTCAGAAATCTTTGATATTTTGAGAAATATTTTGTACTATGTGAAATTACTGAAATAGATTTCTCTGTTGCATCAACATTCTGGCCCTTCAGGCTTCCAAAGTAAAACCCAAAGACAAACACAGAAAGGAAATAATAGTGTACAAATATATAGCTAAATTACTTATTTTCCACATAATAAAATCTTCAACAGTGCGCGCCCGTGATGCTTTGGAGTCCGATCGCGCCGTTTCTTCCCTCAATGAGTTTCAGCTTCAAGTCTTCTGAGGTGAGAAGAGCAGTTCACGGTATTTCTCATTGTTTTCATCGATCGCAGCGATACTTGTGCGTCTTTTCTGGCGTCTTCCTTCTGAAGCGATTTTGTGTTCGTTTGTGTGATTGTCTCGACGTTTGTGTGAGAACTGTTAGTGAATGTCAAGTCAAAGTTTGAGATCCCAAGTGTTGCTGTTACCGTTTTCATGTTTACCTTTATTTCTTTGTCGACATTTATCTTTGGCAGATTACTGTATGAGTAACGAACGAGGGAAATCTCAAATCTATACATCCATGGGAAGATAAATATTAATGAAGTTTGACACCGGAAACGTTACATTTTCTTTTATTTTTAAGAGTATTATGATCATTGTCAGTTTCTGTACATAAAAATCTGTAACATGTTAATGATTGAATTACTTATTGCAATTTATAGTTATTATAAAGTCAAACTAGTTTTAAATTCACATACTATTGTCTTGTAGTTATTTGCCTGTAGAGGTTCACAGATAAGTTATTTATTTAATTATTTTGTTCTATTATTGATGATTTATCCATGTTAGACTATATTGTGAGGAATAACAGGAATGTCTTTCACTAGGGCAGTTTAACAGGCTTTTATCATGTATCCTGACTCGAATAATGTGTTTCTAACAGCAAACACTCAGAATAAAGTGAGATGATCTGCTGATGATCCTGAATGACTTGTTGAATGAGTGTTGATAGTCTGAGGCTCATCAATATTAACAGATCTGCTGAAAACACTCTTTATTTCATGACAATAGTTCCTGTTTTCACCTCATTTATTATGCTGATGTCTTCAGATCTCCTGTAAATTGACACTTAAAGCTCATTTCATTGGTGTCAACAGACTGAGGGGATTTGATGATTACTATATACCTTTATTTCTGAGTTTTAACAGTTTTTCTTATCATTATTTTCTATTTGGAGGAATTTACATTAAGATATGAATGTTTTTCTTTATTTCTGCATATTGTAGAATATTTGTATTGATTATTAACTGGATTAAGTGAAATCAATGATAATATTACCAAAGACATTATACTATTATATCTGGCTCAGGGCAGAAGCATAAGAAAAACACATGTATTGATCATCTTTGAGGTGTATATATGTTTGATACTGGACTCTGGAGTTGGTTTTGCAAAAGCACTCGACTTTATTAGATAAAATAATTTCTTGGATAGTAAAGTTTATTTTCTGGCATCAAGACTTCAAGGTTGATTTTTAATGAAGTGACAGACTCCACAACAATATTCCTATATTCGAATGAAGAAGGAGAATAATTTTAGGGTTATGAATTGAATGAGCATCAGTTACTTTATGATAAGAAAGAAAGACATGATGTACAGATTGATGATGTACAGATTTTTTACAGATGTGTATTTAGTTTAAAAACACTAACTGATATATTTTTGTATAATATTATTTTTATTTTAATATAATTTTATTTTTTATATTTTGGCAGATAAGCTCCTCCCACAGCAATCAAATCATCAGTGAAGCTCCTCCCACAACAATAGCATCATCAGTGAAGACCCTCCCACAGCAATTCTCCAATAAATGCTGTAAATTCCCATCAGCTACAAGTGAAGACGAGCATCAGAGCATCAGGAAGAGCTGAAATCTGCAAAGACTGAGTTTATTAAAGAGGACAGTGAGAACATGAGTGATCCAGAACCCTGCAGAATGAAACACACTGAAGATCCTGAAGAACAAAGAGGTTGGTGTTTATTCTTCATTCATTCATGATGCTGAAGAACATTCATGTTAGAAACATTCAAGCACTTCATCACATTTAGATATGCAGTTAAACTATGAAATGGTACAGATTTTCAACAAATGTTCAGTAGAGGGAGGTTGGAGAAACTTTCATATAGATTGTCAACATCAGGTCAAATTATCTCCCTTATTACACTTATTTTATATCTGGTTCGCTTTTTTTGCTACTATTTTAGCAAAATGTCAGACATCCTCTAATATAGTTTACATCATTGTGTTTAAAAACAGTGTACACATTTTAGATTATTATTTAAATTATTTTTTAAGCAGCAAACAGCAAACTATCAAGTAAATGAACTTTCCAGAATGGCTGACAGAAATGTAATTAAATTACTTTGTGCACCGATAAGACAGAGCATGCAGAAAACCTTCTACCACACCATTGGATTCAGACGTTGGGACAATTGTTTTACCTTGTTTAAAAATCCTAACAAATACTGAGAGATAATTGTATTTGCACATCACTAGGCACTATTGTATAAATGTTAATATTACATTAAATAGTACACAAAGTAATTGTGTCATTCATCAAATATATTTAATATTTCTCACTTTTGTGCCTATAATGTCTTGAAAATAATACGGTAATTGAAATATCAATGTTTTATATTTAACAACCATATAATTTATCATAATATTTTATAGCAATTGTCTACTAGTACTTTCTGCCATTACATCAAGGCTCACTTTCATATTTCTCTCTTTGAATTATTGATGTGCTGAAAATTAGATTAAACCCTTTTTCTTTCATGTCAGACCTGATGGAAGTGAAGGAGGAGAGTGAAGAACTGAGTGAATTGGAAGAGGAACATCATGTCAAACCTGGAGAAAAACCTTTGAGTCGCTCAAAGACTAAAAAGACCCTTTTAAACAAAAGAGGAGCCAAGAAATATTTCACCTGCACTCAGTGTGGAAAGAGTTTCACAACGAAACAAGGTCTTGAGATTCACTTGAGAGTTCACACTGGAGAGAAGCCGTTCACATGTGATCAGTGCGGGACGAGTTTCGCACAAAGATCACATCTGACCAAACACAAGAGGATCCACACTGGAGAAAAGCCACATATGTGTGTTCAGTGTGGAAACAGTTTCAGAACCAAACAACATCTTGTGATTCACATGAGGATCCACACCGGAGAGAAGCCGTTCACATGTGATCAATGCGGCAAAACTTTTCCTAGGGCATCACACCTGAAGTCACACCTGACAGTTCACACGAAGGAGAAGCCGCATTCATGTTCTGTGTGTGGAAAGAGTTTTTCACAGCGGGGTAATTTACATACACATGAGAAAATTCACACTGGTGTGAGAGAGTACATGTGCTTTGAGTGTGAGAAGACTTTTATTACAGCGGACTGTTTAAAACTGCACCAGAGAATTCACACTGGAGAAAAACCTTACAAGTGTTCACACTGCGACAAGAGATTCAGTGATTTAAAAAGTCTGAAAACACATGAGAGGATCCACACTGGAGAAAAACCTTGCAAGTGTTCACACTGTGACACAAGATTTATTGATTTAAAAAGTCTGAAATCACATGAGAGGATCCACACCGGAGAAAAACCTAACAAGTGTTCACACTGTGACAAGAGATTCATTAACTTATCACATCTGAAAATACATGAGATGATCCACACTGGAGAAAAGCCACACATGTGTGTTCACTGCAGAACTAGTTTCAGACACAAATCAACTCATAAGCGTCATATGAGAGTTCACAATGGGTAGAAGCGGCTCAGGCTTTCGTTCTGAAATCACTTCTGCTTCTCATTATGAAGAAAGACCATTTAACTGTGATCAGTAAACACAGTATAGACCATTTAACTGTGATCAGTGCGGTAAACAGTTTCATTGAGCGTCAGTCCTGAAGAAACACCTGAAGATTCACACAAAGAAGAAGATTCATTAGTAATATTACAGCAGAAAAGACACAGCAGTGTGTGTTTCAGTGACGAAGTCCTTTACTACAGAAGATGAGCTGAAAGAGTGCCAGAAAATTCACACTGGAGAAGGCGGCCATAACACTTTCAAGAGACATGAATCTGATGTAAATGTTTAACTCGTTCTTCATTGTTTTTCATCAGAACATCTAGTTTGTCTTCCACTTCTAATCTTCAATACAAATACAAGAAAAATTTCCATGTATCTTTGAAATTGGACACTTTTCTTCTCGTCTTCTCCTTCACTTGACGTGCTTTGGCTCAGTCAGTAAAGAGAGAGATGTGTTTCATTCACTTTCACTTTTACTTAATGTTTATATTTGCTTCATGTAATTATTGATTAAACTCTTTACTCATTTTATCAAAATTGTATTGTCCATTTTTATTTTCTGCTGATTCTGTTTGAATCAAGAATTATTTTATTTCTGAAAGCCATGAAGCATTGTTTGCTTATTGCTCTTTCCATGTTTTAATTTTCTCCATAGAGTTTTGAAATGCCTAATAAATTATATTTCACTGCACATTTGACTGACACTGAGGGCCAGATGTACGTACATTTGCGAACGTAGTGTTATTAGCGCCATGGACAAACTGCAGATAGCGAACGCTGTTTTGCCCAAGTGTACGTCGTATTTATCAATCTTTCACTTCCTCGAGTAATCTGCGCCTTTCTACGCCTTTCTCCGCCCCCTACCACAATTTATGAACGTCCACAACTGAACGGCCTACATACAAGCGCAGTTGAATGAAGTTAATTGATGACAACATTAAAAAGAATTAAACATTCAGCGATCATGAAATAATACAATAAATACATGATAAGATGTAAACAAGCAGGGAGATAATGAAGATCAGTAGTTCTACTCAAACTACTTGTGCACGTAGGCTATGGAAGATTGGTCAAATCTAGCAAGTAGGAAAGTTTAAGTGGGTGACGTGAAAGTGAAAGTAAGACATTCGAAAGGCCAACGAAAGTTAAGGTTACTTTTGATATAGTACAAAGACGCAAAACTGGTGCTCTAAATTGCGATTATGTTGTCTTTGAAAGGTTTTCTTATTGACGCATTTAACACCTGCTTTTAGAAGGCGGAAATATTTAGGCGCAAAATAGACATGCGCTTTCACTGGCAGTTTTTGTACATACCACGGAATACATAATTAGGCGCTCTTTACACTTCCCCTCCCATCTCTTTACGCTAAACTCCCACTTTCCCCTTGACCCTCCCATGAATGCATATGCATGAAACGGAAAAGCGCAATTTGTTACTTTCAGCTCCCGCGACAGACAATCTGCGCTTTTAGCTCATTGCGGCCTGTTTGTACATACCTCGCCATGTTTTTACGTGCACGTTGCGACACAAATATGCCTAAAGTGGGCGCAAAAGCGTTAGTACAATTGGCCCTGAATGAGATTGCTGTCTGTCTACATTATTACCAGGTTCACCTAGGAGACACCTCACGGTTCGATTCTGGGTTAAAGAATAGAACAAAATAAACATCAACATCAAAGCACAATACACACACCAAGGGCAGAAAGTAGGCCTAATATTCAGAGGTCACTTACAAAGTTAGGTTAAAGACACAAGCAAAGAGGGATTCAAACAAATAGCATATCAATAACAATGTAGAATTTACAGACTGTGAGCTGAAGAGTAATATTCAGATAAAAAATGTGTTTTTGAAGGAGAGAAGGGTGGATGTTTGACGGATGTCTTGAGGAAGAGCATTCCACAACCTCTGAGCCATTACACTAAAAACTCCCATGGTTACCAGACTATTGAAACCGACTGAATATGACACAGCCCCACCTAAGATATTTTTCACCAGCCGCCACTGGAGATCTGTGAGGGGAATTGATGGGAATCGATCCCAAGTGTTGCTGTTGCCATTTTCATGTTTACCTTTATTTCTTTGTCGACATTTATCTTTGGCAGATTACTGCAACACAACTTCTCGTCCAGGCCCTGGTCATTACTAGGCTTGACTACTGCAATGCTCTTTTGGCTGGACTTCCATCATGTGCAACTAAACCTCTACAAATGATTCAGAACCCTGCAGCTCGTCTTGTCTTCAACGAGCCCAAGAGGGCCCACGTCACTCCTTTGTTCATCTCACTGCACTGGCTACCTCTCTCTGCTCGCATCAAGTTCAAGGCACTGACGCTTGCTTACAGAACTATCACAGGCTCAGCTCCCTCCTACTTTCACTCACTCCTACAAGTCTACATCCCTACCAGAAGCCTTCGATCGGT
Source organism: Leuciscus idus (assembly GCA_021554675.1). NCBI lineage: Eukaryota > Metazoa > Chordata > Actinopteri > Cypriniformes > Leuciscidae > Leuciscus > Leuciscus idus. The sequence goes on from CM038621.1 coordinate 63,866,837, forward strand.
CAACGAGCGACGTCTCGTGGTCCCATCACAGAGAGCCAAAAAATCACTTTCCAGAACATTCTCATTCACAGTTCCATGCTGGTGGAATGATCTCCCCACCGGCATCCGGAATGCAGAATCCATAACAACATTCAAAAAAGAGCTGAAAACTATTCTCTTCCGTGAGCACTTAACCAAAAAAATAATACTTAAAAAACTTTGTATACAGTATATATATATTCCTGTAAATTCTCGCTTATCGGGGCTTATGCTACTCTGAATAATGCCTGAACTTCGTATTTTGAGCACTTCTTGCGTTGTTTTTTGCCTCTTCACGATGACTTGACTTTTTTTGGACAAAAGCGTCTGCTAAATGACTAAATGTAAATGTAAATGTAAATGTACTGTATGAGTAACGAACGAGGGAAATTTTAAATCTATACATCCTTTGATCTATAAGCTGCTTTGATACAATCTGTTTTGTGAAAAGCGCTATATAAATAAACTTGACTTGACTTGACATGACATCCATGCGAATATAGAGAAATATTGATGAAGTTTAACACTGGAAATGTTACATTTTATTTTATTTTTAAGAGTATTATGATCATTGTCAGTTTAAATCTGTAACATGTTAATGATTGAATTTCTTTGTTGCAATTAATAGTTATTATAAAGTCGAACTAGTTTTAAATTTACATATAGTGTTGTAGTTATTTGCCTGAAGAGGTTCACAAATATAGGTTAATTATTTAATTATTTTGTTCTATAATTGATGATTTATCCATGTTAGGCTATATTTGTGAGGAAAAACAGTATTGTCTTTCAGTAGAGCAGTTTATAGGCTTTTATCATGTATCCTGACTCAGATAATCTGTTTCTAACAGCAAACACTCAGAATACAGTGAGATGATCTGCTGATGATCCTGAATGGCTTGTTGAATGAGTGTTGATAGTCTGAGGCTCATCAATATTAACAGATCTGCTGAAAACACTCTTTATTTCATGACAATAGTTCCTGTTTTCACCTCATTTATTATGCTGATGTCTTCAGATCTCCTGTAAATTGACACTTAAAGCTCATTTCATTGGTGTGAACAGACTGAGGGTATTTGATGATTACGATATGTTGCCTATGTTTATTTCTGTTGTGGTAGAAATTGTATATGTTCTATGTGTTTGCATTATTTTATATTCATAGAAACTTAGAAAACATGATGGTAATAAAATGCACAGGGATTGCATGTGAAGTCCCATGATTCTCTGCTACATGAATATAACAGTGAACTGTTATGAACCCTTATGATTGTATGTATATGTATGACTTTTGTATACGTGCAAATAAATGTGTAAGTATGACCGAGACAGAGGGTCTCCAATCAAAGGTAGCATGTGATAAATTATGTTACAATGAGTAAATTATAACTGAGACATATCTTCATTTAGCCTAGAGAAATAACCTTGGGGGAGTGAGGACAATAATGAAGGAAGGATGCCCTCCTCTCGTGGTCATTTGATACATGTTTGTCTCTCATTCAGTAATAGAAAATTGTTTGCCACCACACTGTTTATGCTTTCAACTGTTTTTCTTACCATTATTTACATTTGGGAAAATTGACATTATTATATTCTGTAGGCCACGAACATAAAACAAACTCAGTAACTTAAATATTTTTGATTTTGACAGATCAACTCCTCACACTACAATTCATCATCAGTGAAGCTCCTCCTACAGCAGTCACATCATCAGTGAAGCTCCTCCCACAGCAGTCACATCATTAGTGGAGCTCCTCCCACAGCGGTCACATCATTAGTGAAGCTCCTCCTACAGCAATTCTCCAATAAATGCTGTAAATTCCCTTCAGCTACAAGTGAAGACGAGCATCAGAGCATCAGGAAGAGCTGAAATCTGCAAAGACTGAGTTTATTAAAGAGGACAGTGAGAACATGAGTGATCCAGAACCCTGCAGAATGAAACACACTGAAGATCCTGAAGAACAAAGAGGTTGGTGTTTATTCTTCATTCATTAATGATGCTGAAGAACATTCATGTTAGAAACATTCAAGCACTTCATCACATTTAGATAAACAGTTAAACTATGAAATGGCTGCAAAAGTTTCTGTTTTTTTTAACAAATGGTCAGTAAAAGGAGGTTTCATATTGATTGTCAACGTCAGGTCAAACAAAATTTAAATATTTTAACAGTTGCATTTTACATTTATTTTATATATGGTTTACAATTTGTAACAATGTTACTAGAATTTTGACCTGAATTTTGTGCGTATTTTTACAAAACTTGTATACTGTGGTAGATGTTTTCCTATTTCGCATCTGACCTAAGTCTACCTGGGTCGCGACTACAGTCGACGTCCCCTATCTCTAACTTGTTCCCCTAACTAACTTTCTGCGCAGCAATAATAACCGACACACTTCAGACAATGTCTTTTAAATGCTTTAGTCTCGGCCGGGAGAGTACTCGACTAGTTCTCAGAGAATCTCCCCCAAGAAGAAGCTTTAATCACGGCCGGAGAATCTCAGACAAATTTCAGAGAGAATCCCACCAGTAAACTTTAGAAAATTTGAAAATTAGAGTTTTTCTTTCATTTCAGACCTGATGGAGGAGAGCGAGGAGAATGAAGAACTGAGTGAAGTGGAGGAGGAACATCATGTCCAACCTGGAGATAAACCTTTGAGTCGCTCAAAGTTTAAAAATACATTTTTAAAGAAAAGAAGAGCCAAGAAATCTTTCACCTGCACTCAGTGTGGAAAGAGTTTTACAACCAATTTTAGTCTTCAGATTCACGTGAGAGTTCATACTGGAGAGAAGCCGTTCTCCTGCACTCAGTGTGGAAAGAGTTTTACATGCAAACAATCTCTTAAGATTCACATGAGAGTTCATACAAGAGAGAAGCCACATGAATGCCATCGATGTGGGAATAGTTTCGGTCGATCATCATCCCTTAAGATTCACATGAGGATCCACACCGGAGAGAAGCCGTTCTCATGTGATCAGTGTGGAAAACCATTTCCTAAGGCATCAGACCTGAAGTCACACCTGACAGTTCATATGAAGGAGAAGCCACATTCATGTTCTGAGTGTGGAAAGAGTTTTTCACTGCTGCTATATTTACAAAGACATCAGAAAATTCACACTGGTGTGAGAGAGTACATGTGCTTTGAGTGTGAGAAGACTTTTTTTACAGCGAACGGTTTAAAACTGCACCAGAGAATTCACACTGGAGAAAAACCTTACATGTGTTCACACTGCGACAAGAGATTCAGTCAGTCATCAACTCTGAAAACACATGAGAGAATTCACACTCGAGAAAAACCTTACAAGTGTTCACACTGTGACAAGAGATTCAGTCGATCAGAACATCTGAAAACACATGAGAGGATCCACACTGGAGAAAAACCTTACAAGTGTTCACACTGTGACAAGAGATTCAATCAGCCAGCAAATCTGAAAACACATGAGAGGATACACACTGGAGAAAAACCTTACAAGTGTTCACACTGTGACAAGAGATTCAGTCAGTCAAGAAGTCTGAAAATACATGAGATGAACCACACTGGAGAGAATCTGCACAAGTGTGATCAGTGTGGAAAGAGTTTCTCTGTTAAAAGTCACCTGAAGCTACACATGAAGATCCATGCAGTGGAGAAACCACATCATCACAGTCTGAGATCATGGTAAGTAGTTCATCTTTATGTGCTTGGAAACAAAAGCTGCTTTTCCACCTTCAGAAAAGGTTCCAGTTGTGTTTCCACTTGAGCTCTGGTACGGCACGGCACAATTACAAACCGTTCTCTGCCCTGAACTCTCAGCACACTTGGCTGACCGTGCCGAACCGTGATGGTTGAATATGTGTAGTGACATCGGATTGGTCACTTGTCTGTTGCCTGGTTACCAGTGTCTCTGTAGCTGTCTAAGCAACGTAAAAGCAATTTGAGCGACGTAAACACAAACTTTGGAGTGACTGACTCCATAACCTATCCATAAACAATCAGTGTACAGTTCTGAGAACCTATTTAACTGTCTAAGCATTTATTTTCTGCTCGTTTAGGTGACTCACATCACAGCCTTGTATGTTCCTTTATTTGCATTAAATTACACGATATACAGAACAATAACTAATTTATACCGAAGACACGCACCAATTTGACAGAGCTGCACTGCTCTCTCCTGAAGAGGTTACAAAAAGCCTCCGATAAAGAAAACACAATCCCTGGAGTGTTACATCTGACCCAGGTTCTGGGGCAACAAAAAAACTACCCAAACACTGGGTTGTTACTTCTGACCCATGATCTGGGTAACACAAAAACTATCCAAACATTGGGTTGTTACGTCTGAACCAGGATCTGGGTTACACAAAAACTACCCAAACATTGGGTTGTTACATCTGAACCAGGATCTGGGTTACACAAAAACTACCCATACACTGAAAAAAATAACCCAAAAAATTGACCTAAAAGGCTAAACCCAGGATTTGGGTGGAAAAAAATAACCCAAGATTTTTTAAGAGTGTAGTGATGGGAAAAACTAAGCTTTTCAAAGGTTCAAATCAGTTGAATCAATTGCTTCGTAAATAATTATTCACTATTTCAAAGCGATTCGAAACACCACACGCTGGTCAGTACAGTGTAAATTCAAAAGAAACTCAGGCTAAACATGCGTCATAACACCTTTTGCAAACCATTGCAAATGTGTTATTGAAGGAAATCAAACAAATGCAATCAACAAATCATCTTGTATCATAAATATTATGTATCTGTATAATATATTTTTTTAAGAGATTATTAACTATTATTATTCTTTTTAATTATACAAATGTCTCATTAAAATGTCTACAAATGTTTAAAACTGATAAATCAGGTAAAACCCATAAACAATTGTTCACTGGAAGATGGGTTCACAGAGATCAATGACGTTTTGAAACGGTTATGAGGCAACAAAGCCTCATTTACTGAAATCACATGAATTTCGCAGTTTGATACACGCTCTGAACCACTGATTTGAAACAAAAGATTCATAAAGGTGTCGGAGGTTCGTGAAGCAGTGCTTCGAAATTGCCCATCACTACTTTAACTACATGAGTAAGACATGATTAGCAATTTGTTTGCATAAAATAGTCCATTACTCACTTGATTTAATGTTTCTTTTAGACGTGAACAAGAAAAGAAAAACAGAAGTCAAAAAATCTGTCTCCTGCCCTCCGTGTAAGAAACGCTTCACATCACATCTGCTTCTCATTCTGGAGAAAGTGTGGTAAACAGTTTCATTGAGCGTCAGTCCTGAAGAAACACCTGAAGATTCACACAAAGGAGAAGATTCATTATTATTTTGCAGCAGAAAAGACACGGCGGTGTGTGTTTCAGTGCTGGAAGTCCTTTACTACTGAAGATGAACTGAAAGAGCACCAGAAAATTCACACTGGAAAAAAAAAATTTGAAGGAAAAGTTCAGGAGCTGAAGAAGAGGCCATATTACTTTTAAGAGAGACATGAATCTGATTTAAATGTTTAACTCGTTCTTCATAGTTTTTCATCAGAACATCTAGTTTATCTTCCACTTCTACTCTTCCATGCAAACACAAGATATAATTTCATGTATCTTTGAAACTGGACACTTTTCTTCTCTACTTCTCTTGAGATGCTTTGGCTCTTATAAGTCAGTAAAGAGAGAGATCTGTCTCATTCACTTTCAACTCTAATGTTTGTATTTGCTTAATTCGCTTGTATATGTAATTATTGATTAAACTCTTTACTCGTTCTATCAACATCTCTTTGTTATTGTCCTTTTTTAATTTTCTGCTGATTCTGCTTGAATCAGGAATAATTTCAGTTCTGAAAGTCATGAAGTAGCCTGATATGATTGCTTTTAGAGCTTTTCATTTTCTCAATAGAGTTTTTAAATGCCTAATAAATTATATTTCACTGCACACATGACTGACATTGAATGAGATTGCTTTCTGTCTACATTATTAACCGTTTCACCCTTGATATTCATTATATGAAGTTTTATGTAACAAAGTTCGGAAGGAGCATGTTCAGGTAATCATCTAATCAGCACAAGAAGAAGCTAGTATAAATAAAGCCTTCCCTTACCGCCAATCTCATGACTAATTTCTCAGAATCCCGCCACCACCCCCATCACCTCACATTCGGCTGGGTCTACTCATAGATACCTATGATCTATATTCATGTAGAGGGATGTTACGTCTCTGTTCCCTCCTCAGGCATACGAGGTTTACATACGTAACCAAGATGTTCCCTTTCGTTCAGTCACTTCGAGTTACGTCAGTGGTTCCAATTCAATCACGCAACAACGGCTGTCTTCCAGTGCCCTGCGCAAGTCAGAGCTCCCTGTCATGAGACTAGCACGGATGAAGGGCTATGCTTAATGCTGGAATATCAAGGTACACTGGGTGGCATATCCAAGGTGGAATAGGGAGGACTTAGAAAACACATATGACCCGAGAGCGGGATGCATATGAAAACTCAGAGGTATCCAGCCCACAGGGTGGAATGTTTCAACCTCGAGATGGCAAGAAGGGTCTTGTCGAGGGAAAACATTCTCGGAGGAGACTTACCGTGGCAATACACATGTGAGGGTTGCCCAACAGGGGTAACCATGCACATGGAGCACCTAGCCAATCACGAGGGCTGACCGAGCAGGCATGCGCTCTGGTGATGGCATCAACAGTGCAGGAGGAACTCAGTCTTCTAATGAGGACTCATTTGAGTGAAATAATGCACGTATCCAGTCCATGGAGTAGAATGGCGCAGCAAGCAATGACACAGAGCAGGTTCTATTTACTGGCTAGTGGAAGTGAGTAGATGAGAGGACACTGGCTCTACCCAGAGATTATAGAATCTCGTGAAAAGTGATGTGTGTCGCCCAGCCTGCAGCTCTACAGATGTCTGTTAGCGAGGCACCATGCGCTAAAGCCCAGAAGGAAGCTACACTCCGGGTGGAGTCTGCCTTCACCCCTAGGGGGCATGGTCGACTTTGCGTCTGGTAAGCCAAGACAATGGCGTCCACTATCCAGTAGGCAAACCTTTGCTTGCAGAGAGTCTCTCCCTTCAGCTTCCCACTCTAACAGACAAAGAGCTGGTCTGAGGTCCTGAAACACTGTGTTCTGTCTACGTAAGCACAACATACTGGACAGAGCAGTGCCAAGGCTGGGTCTACCTTCTCCAAGGGCAGCACTTGCAGGTTCACCACCTGATCCCTGAAAGGAGTGATGGGAACCTTGGGCACGTATCCAGGGCGGGGGTCTCAAGATCACGTGAGAGTTCGCAACCCGAATTCCAGTCACGCTTCGTCATGAAGGTCATGCTGTCCCACCGTTTTTGACTGCAAAAGGTCGTGGTGCGCAGGGATGGCAGCCACGTAAACCTTCAGGGTGGAAGGAGACAGCCTTCGTTCCAACCCTCCTTGGAGGACGGAGAGCACGGACCCGATCAGGCATTTTCTGGGGTCTTCTCAGCGAGAAGAACATCAGGTGACGAAGAGGTTCCACTTCAACGCATAGTCGTGTCTTGTAGACAGGGCCCTCCCGGCTCCCGGCTCCGTAGACTCTAGCCCCTATAGGGACGTGGTGGTGCAAAAAAAAAAAAAATGGGATGGGAGAAATTTGTAAAAAAATATATATTTTGCCTTCCCCCAAGAAATGTTGCATTCCTTCGCAAAACTTTTGTGTTCCCTCGCAAAGAAATTTTGCATTCCTTCGCAAAACTTTTGTGTTCCCTCGCAAAGATATTTGCGTTCCCACGCAAAACCTGTTGTGAGCTCGGACACACACTTCCTATTTTAATGTCCCGCTGACAGTGTTTCAGAGAGCCGTACGTTAACATGGTTCATATTGTTTGAATTTGGACTCAAATATAAAGAAATACGGTCAGTGCTTAACTCAAGGAGTTTAGTGAAGTTGGCAATTCACATATTCAAACTTCCCGGATCAATAACTCATGAGTTAAACGTTGTTAAAACACAAATTACAATTATTTACAATCACAGTAACGTAGACAACGAGCTACAACCTAAATTTCCTAAAAACAAGCTTTATAATATAAATTGATCTCTATGAGCAGATGGTTGAGAGAGTCTGAAGGGATCGTCTGCAAAGTGCAATATAACCCCCCAAAAACGTTAAATAGTCATTAACTTCAATGTTACACACTAGAGTGTCACCAAATTCAGCTTACACATCAATGGTCTCCCACTGGTCATACTACAACACTTAGTTTAACCCTCTGAGGTCTGAGGGGTTTTTGGGGTCCTTGAGATGTTCTGACATGCCCTGACATTTGTGCTTTTTTCAGTTGCTTATAAACATATTAATGGCAAAGGTATAATTACACTCTATTTAGCACAAACAGGGCTACCATAATATGTGAGCAACATGCATGTACATGTTTGTATTTTTGAGAGAATAATGTTTATGCATGGTTATTGAAAAAACTAAAAACTAAAGTTTCTGAAATAAGGCCACAAAACACATACTAAATACGTGTCAATAAGACTTTTGACTAATTGATGTCTTTGCCTAGAGTTTTTTCTTCAAAATGATGTGAAAATCATCCTGCCCTTATCATTCACATAACACAATACATTGATTTAAATCTTGTAAAACACTTTTTGTTTGTAAAGGCAATATGCGCAAGGGGCGTCAACCATTCAACAGCATCATGCATTTTTTAGATTAGATTAGATTCAACTTTATTGTCATTACACAAGTACAGGTACAAGGCAACGAAATGCAGTTTAGGTCTAACCAGAAGTGCAATAGCAGCAAGTGCAGGATATACAGTGGTTCCATAAGTGCAGAACATGGATATGTACTGAATAAATATAGAGTTGAATACTATTATAAACAAAAATTTACAGATAAATTTGTCCTATGAATATAATATACAGATAACTATTACTGTGAAAAGAATTTACAGCTAGATATGTACTGAATATAATATACAGATGGCTATTACTATAAACAGAATTTTTACAGATAGATATGTACTGAATATAATATACAGATGACTGTTACTATAAACAGAATTTTACAGATAGATATGTACTATGAATATATATACAGATGGCTGTTACTATAAACAGAATGTGAGCATAATATACAGATGGCTATTACTATAAACATAATTTTACAGATAGATATGTACTATGAATATATATACAGATGGCTGTTACTATAAACAGAATGTGAGCATAATATACAGATGCTATTACTATAAACAGAATTTTACAAATAGATATATGTATAAGTTAGGCTAAAATGAGCAGTATAACAATGGATTTAAAGTAGTGCAAATAAAGTTTGGACAGAAGCTATCCGAGTGAAAGTGCAGTGGAAGTAATTGCATATTACAGTTAAAGTACGGTATTGCAAATGTATATGTAAACAGTCGGTACTGTAAATAAACAGTCGGCAGTGCAAATTGAGCATATTCCAGTCAAGGTAGTAGTGCAAGATGCATATGTAAACAGTTGTTACTATAATAACAGTCAGCAGTGCAAATGAACATTATAGTATTGCAAATAACAAAATGGAGGCAGGTGTGAGGAGGGAGAGGAGAGTCAATCAGTATAGAGGGGAGTGGGATCAATGAGGGTTAGAGTTTAATAAAGAGACAGCTCTGGGGAAAAAACTGTTCTTTAGTCTGCTGGTCCTGGTCCGGAGGCACCTGAAACGCCTGCCGGAGGGCAGGAGAGAAAACAGCCTGTGGGCTGGGTGAGAGGAGTCCTTAAGGATGCTGCGAGCTCGATGCAGACAGCGTTTCCTCTGGATGTGCTCGATGGCAGGTAGTGGAGTCCCAGTGATGCGCTGGGCGGTTTTCACCACCCGCTGCAGTGCCTTGCGCTCTGCAACAGAACAGCTCCCATACCACACTGTAGCACAGTTGGTCAGGATGCTTTCTATTGCACAGCGATAGAAGTTCACCAGGATAGTGGAGGAAAGCTGATTCTTCCTCAGTGTCCTCAGGAAGAAAAGGCGCTGGTGAGCCTTCTTGACCAGGCTGGAGGTGTTGGTTGTCCAGGTCATGTCCGCCGAGATGTGGGTCCCCAGGAACTTGAAACTGGAGACACGCTCAACAGCCATTCCATTGATGTGGATGGTGTCGTGTGTGCCTCTTGACACTTTCCTGAAGTCCACGATGAGCTCCTTCGTTTTGGTGGTGTTGAGGAGCTGGTTATTTTCAGTGCACCATGTGGCCAGGTGCTTGATCTCCTCCCTATAGGCAGTCTCATCGTTGTTGCTGATGAGACCAATCACCGTAGTGTCGTCCGCAAACTTGACGATGGAATTAGATCCGTACACAGGCTTGCAGTCGGAGGTGAAGAGGGAGTAGAGAAACGGGCTTAGCACACAGCCCTGTGGTACACCAGTGTTGAGTGTGATGGACGTGGAGCAGTTGGAGCCTGATCGAACATTCTGGGGTCTGTTGGTCAAAAAGTCCAAAATCCAGTTGCACATGGAGGTGTTGATGCCCAGGTCTCCAAGTTTGGCTATTAACTTAGTTGGGATGACAGTGTTGAATGCTGAGCTGAAGTCAACAAACAGCATGCGTGCATAAGTGTTCTTATTGTCCAGATGTGTGAGCACAGAGTGCAGTGCCATGGAAACTGCATCCTCTGTGCTCCTATTGCTACGGTAGGCAAACTGGTGTGAGTCCAATGTGGATGGAAGAGAGTCTTTTAGGTGTGCCAGGACCAGCCGCTCAAAGCACTTCATTACGATGGGTGTGAGTGCTACAGGGCGGTAGTCGTTAAGGCACTTCGGGCTGGAGTGTTTTGGCACTGGCACAATGGAAGTGCATTTAAAGCATGTTGGTACAGCTGCTTGGGCAAGAGACAGGTTGAAAATGTCTGTAAAAACCCCAGCGAGCTGCTCCGCACATGCCCTGAGTACGCGTCCAGGGATGTTGTCTGGTCCAGCAGCCTTGTGCGCGCTGATCCTGCTCAGTGCATTGCAGACATCTGTGGAGGAGAGTGTGATCGGCGGGTGGTCAGCTGAGGATTTGAGCTTGGTGGCAGTTTCTCTGTTGTCTCTTTCAAAGCGAGCATAAAAGTCATTTAGCTCGTTCAGGAAGTTGACATCAGTGGCTGCGGGGGTGGAGTGAGAGGGTTTGTAGTCACTGATGGCCTGAATGCCCTGCCACATGCGCCGAGGGTCAGCGTTGGAAAAGTGTCCCTCTATCTTAAGCTTGTAGCAGTGCTTGGCCTCTTTGATGCCCCTTTTCAGATTTGCTCTGGATGTGCTATAGGCTTGTGCATCTCCTGATCTGAAGGCAGTGTTGCGTGTCTTCAATAGGAGTCGCACTTCCCTGTTCATCCATGGCTTCTGATTTGGGTATGTGGTGATCTGCTTCTGGGTTGTAACACTGTCAATGGTGGTATTGATATAATCCAGTACAGAGGAGGTGTAGCAGTCAATGTCCGTGTGAGAGCCACTGGTGGCTTGAGAAGCAAACATACTCCAGTCTGTGTGTAGAAACCTTTCCTGGAGTGAGGAATCTGCCCCCACAGGCCACACCTTGATGGTCTTCACTGATGGCTTCACGCGATTGATGAGAGGTGCATATTTGGGGGTGAGGAACAAAGAAAGGTGATCTGACTGTCCCAGGTGGGGGAGGGGTGTCGCGACGTAAGCTCCAGCCATGTTTGTGTAAACATGGTCTAAGGTTTTGTTTCCTCTGGTGTGACAGGAAACATGCTGGTGAAATTTCGGTAGCACTGACTTTAAGTTTGAATGATTAAAATCACCCGCAACAATAAACGCAGCTTCCGGGTGAACGGTCTGATGTTTACTGATGGCTGCGTGAAGTTCTTTCATAGCAAACTTGGCATCAGCATCCGGGGGAATATAGGCTGCAGTTATAATAGTGGAAGTGAACTCCCGCGGTAGATAAAACGGTCTACATTTAACCATGAGAAACTCAAGGTTAGCTGAACAATGTCTCCCAACAATAGCAGAGTTTGTGCACCAAGCTTTGTTAATGTAAATGCACAATCCACCACCTCTGGTCTTACCGGAGCCATCTAATGTTCTATCCGCCCGAAATGTATGACGTCCCGCTAGCTCAATAGCGTTGTCCGGTATTCCGCTGTTTAACCATGTTTCCGTGAAAATTAGAACATTACAGTTCAAAAGTCTCTTACTGTATGTGATGTTGAGTCGAATCTCCTCCATTTTGTTCAACAGCGACCGTACATTGGCAAGGAAAATGCTGGGTAAAGAGAGCCGGTGTGGTGTTAGCTTTAGCTTAGCTCTTAGTCCTCCGCGCTTCCCCCGCCTTTGTTTACGATCTCGACGCCGCCTGCGAGCACTTCCGCCCGGCCGGGCAGAGTGCATAGCCTCGGGTGTTTTGGCGATCTCAGGAAGGAGTCGAAGGTTGTCCATAAAACTGTCGGAAATTCGCAAACCAATATCCAAAAGCTCACCTTGGGTGTACGATGTTAAGGCACATCAGGCACATCAGGTTCTGCACGAACAGACCCGAAATGAGCAAGAAAAATACTGCTAAATTGCAGAATCTGGAGAGACCGCGAGCCTCGCGATGTACTCGCGCCGCCATCTTGGTTTCATCTTGGATATTGTATAATATCCAAGGAAAACATGTCTATTAATTGTGCAGTTAATTCTCATACTGTATTTTCAGTTTTGGAATATGTATCCTCTCCCCAAATTTGTCAATATGTAGTGGTTCACACCTTAGGAGACAATGGGGCCCGCATACTTAATGAGCCATTCATTCAGGTGTGTCACCTATAGCCACAAGAAAGAATGCAAGAGCAATATATATACAGTATATATATATATATATATATATATATATATACTACCAAATTGGTTCACAGTTGGAAGCATGTCAAATATATATTTTTTTTTTTACAAATTTTGCTTGCAAATTGTATAATATCCAAGGAAAACATGTCTATTAATTGTGCAGTTAATTCTCATACTGTATTTTCAGTTTTGGAATATGTATCCTCTCCCCAAATTTGTCAATAATAAAACACAATAAAAATTATTTAAAGAAAATGCTTATATTTACCTTTTAAAATTTGTTTACATCTACCTTGTAAATATATATTTTTTTATTAAAAAGGTTACAATTACAACAACAATTGAAGTGTAATCTTTCTTTGTAAAAACTAAAGTATACATTTTATCATACATATTTCAAACTTCGAATATAGCCTACATTGACAAAACATACTATATTTAACATATTAGCAAAAATTGGCAAACAAAAGCTTATTTGAGGTGGCAGATATTTTACAGTAAAAATGTGTAATCTATCCAAAACTAATCAACGAAATGTTGTCTTTCATATGTCTGTAACATAGGTCTTTCGTTTTTATTATAAGGAATATAAATGTTAATTTGCAGTTTAATACGTTGCTTATACAAATACATTTTATTTCAACATATTTCAATCGATTTTACTCAGTAGGCCTATAGCAAAATAGTTTGCTAAAAGCAGATCATTTATTCACACACAGAAACGCAATTCAAATTTAAAACCGCAATTCAAAACCGTCTTTTTGCGAGTTGTGGTAAACAGCGCATCTCTGCCGTTCATTCATTCACACAGAAACGCGATTTACTTGAGAATGAAAAAAAAAACTTACTACATTATTCCATCCGTTGCTCCTCGAAATACCAGCACTTCTGAGGTAAGTTTTCCATTATTATTATTCCTCACAGCGCTGCGAGACAGTTTAGACAACTACACTTATCTGAATAAACTTGATGTGTTTTCTCGAGCTGATATGTGGGCGTTCACAGTTTGTATGGGATCGTCTCTCAGTCATTTGCGTTTGAATAGCGCGCGCTCTCCGTGGGCGGGGCCGATTATAACGTAATGAGATGAGATGAGCTCGACTGGAATCGCTCTCTTTTAATACAGATTTCACAAGATGAGAATATTTGTTTTTTATATAAATTACTTCATTTAAAAGAAGAGAATTCAAGCTTCATGCCTGTGTGTCTGTATGCCTGTTTGACTGAGTATTCGCTCAGTTATTGTTCATTTTCGGACGCGTTTCAGAATGGACTTCACTGGCAGAGAGAAGGCAGAACTCGCTTTGTGTTTATTTTTCTTTATTTGGCAAAAAGCACAACACTTTGTTTTTATTGTGAGTATACACAAAAATAATACACATTTAACAGAATCGATTGATGTATGAAACTCCTATGGAAAATCAAAGTCAACAGAGTATTTATGAGTTTCTTTTACATTGATAAAAAAAAAGCGAGCTGGTATCGCCGGCGATACCGTAGACCTCAGGGGGTTAAGTGTGCTTTTGCACATGTTATATTGTGAAAAATATTCAATAACTTCACTGTAACACACCTAATTCAGTTCACACATCACTGCTCTAATGCTGGTTATACAACACTTAGTTTGGCAAATAATGCCAAACTTCTTTACACAAATGATATTGGTACACAGCTTACATTATAGTTACAACCATAGCTTTTGCATTATATTTAACGAATGTCTAAAAACTCGTCGCGACGACAAGGCGGTTGTGTCGGATTCTGCAGTTTCTCTCCACCGACTGCGCTGAGCAAAAGCATGATGGGAAACGACTTGCTGACAACACAGCTTAATGCTCATTGGTTTAAACCAGTGGTTCTCAAACCTGTCCTGGAGGACCACTGACACTGCAGGTTTTCGTTGTCTCCCTAATCAAACACACCTGATTCAACTCATCAGCTCATTATCACATGGGTTAATGAGCTGATGAGTTGAATCAGGTGTGTTTGATTAGGGAGACAACGAAAACCTGCAGTGTCAGTGGTCCTCCAGGACAGGTTTGAGAACCACTGGTTTAAACAACCGTGATGTATTGTTCTCTTTTAAAATGTCTGATTTTAAAACTCTGATATCATGTTTTTACGTGTATAAATTATGTGTGAATATTCCCAAACTCTCTGACAGTGCGATCTCTATATGATATATATAAAAACACACCTGTATTAAAGAAAAAATTATTGATAAACACGTATTTGGATTGGTATTAAATAACAAGTAGGCTACTTTGTGTGTATTGTAACTTCATTATATATTTTTCATATAAAAGCAACAGAACTCAAATTACATCTATTAGCAACACCGTGCACGAGCGTCTATCAGTCTTTGATCTCACAGGTGTCAGATCCACTGCGAAGAGAGAGATCTGGTAGTCTTGTCTGCACTTGCACTAACGGCCGTTAGGAAGTATCGCTTCCTCTTTAAGCACTCGCGCTTAGTCTCACTGTGAAAGCAGACGGGAAGCACAGTCTCTTTCACTCTCTCATACCAATGTCCTATTTACAGTCACTTTGTAACTTTATAACAGTGTACATTTTGTTAAAACTTTGTTGATCAGCATAATTAGCAAACTCCCTTTGAAAGTGGAGCTTTTAATCGTGATCTGTCTATCGCTTCATTCATACATGTGTTTTTCCATGCTGGAGTGAGAGAGTTGGACTTACGGTGTGTTTTTGCTCAATTTGCCTCTTTCTACTCTTCTTTAAAGGTATGTTTGCATACTTAATGGTTATTTAATTAGTTTTATGTTTCAATGTGATTGAATAGCAGTCTAAGATATAATATTGGTTTGACTAACACCGTCAGATACCACATGGTTCAATGTTATTCAATGATACGGCATGATTGTACCAAAAAGACTTTATATCACACAATATTTACACACATTTTCTTGATGTGTTTACATAATGGAGCGTTGCAAGTATGCTTAGTATTTTATTTTATTTTTTTGCATTAACTGTTATATTAGCCTACATCGTTGCATTTTGTGAAACACTATAATATTTTGTTGCCTACATGTATACGTGCAATTACCTAGTACATTAATGCCTTAATTAATGTGTTTTTGCTAATTTTGCCTCATACTACTACTATTAAGGGATAATGTACATTTAGCTTGTTGTTCTCTCAAAATAACCCCCGACAGGGTGATGAGGACCCGAAGCGGAGATGTACATTATCCCGCTTATAACACGGCTACTTGCCACACGAAATATTGATCTGAGTTTAAATATTTTATTTGGTCTTTAAACGCAAAGCTTCCGTGGAGAGAGCAGTTTCAGTGGTAAGTTCAAACTAGAAGGACATTTAAGAGATACAGTATACAGTCATACCTCTGATCACACAGCATTTCGCTAGATAAATAACTATGGGGATAAGATACATTGATTTTTAGATTAAACAGTTTTAAAATCGTACCTGTTTGTATCTCATAATCCAACAGTGTATAAAACAATAGCCACAAAATGGCAGCATCAGCGTTTGTATGAAACGAGAGAGTGAGTCCACGATACTGGATGGCTTAATTACATAACTGTACACAAAATATTGATTCGACTGAGTTTTAATACTTTATTACACCACAGTGTTGAAAAATGCTAACTAAGTGAGTTGACGTGGTTAAACTGGAGGAAGAGGAGAGACTGACAACAGCGACGGCTTCTGATTCAGACCGTTTAATCTCGCTCTCATTAAAAGTGTAAAAGCTTCACACAAATGCACGCTGCAGATTACTATTATAGACTTATTTTGCTGCGGTATACAGTGTTTCCCACAGGATTTTGTGAGACTGTGGTGGGTGCAGACATCCCAACCTGCAAAAAGTCATTTCAGGGAGGTATCCCTATTCACCACAGAACATGACTTTACTTGTATACCGAAATACAGCTGAATATAATAGAACAATTAGTGAATAAAATAACTATTTACATACACGCCAAATGTAGCCTACATGTAGGCCTAGGCCTATTTCCTATGCCTTTTGCTTTTTCTGCGCTTTGTTGCTGCTTGCTTCGCAGATTTGAGCAACTTTCCAGAAACCTCAACCTCATAGCACTCTGTGTCAATGAATTTGTTTATCTTGCAAGACATCAGATTCACAAGTGTTTGGTGAGACATCTGACTCCTAAATTCTGTCTTGATGTGACGCACAATGCTGAATGCCCTTTCCACATCACAGTTAGAATTTGGCAGCACCAGTAGCACCTTCATCAGCTGACAGATCTCCCTGAATCTCAACTGCCCTGAGCTCACAGATATTACTTTGGACAGCTTCCCCCAGAGCTCATCGACTGGTAAATTCTTGTAATTTGGCACCAGTGCTTCCAGGTTAGTTGAGACATAATCCAGGATTTCTAAATGGAGTTGTTCTCTGGCATCTGCCTTCATCACATTTGGAAATCTCTCTGCCAAAGTCAAAATTTGCTCTGGTTCCACATCATCTTGGTTCTCTGGATTGACCACTGACAGATTTGTCAAGATTTGGTCTCTCATTGGGAACTTTTCTTTTACTTTTTGAAAGCTTCTGACATAGAATGCTCTGGCATCTTTGAAGAATTGCTTCGTCTTGTGAGTGGAGAGTGCTTCTTCACTTAGCAAATGCCTCCTCGCCAAGAACCCAACAAAAAGTTCCCTCTGTCTCCCTCTGTCATAGCGCTCCTGTGTCTAGATAGACTTAACTGATTAATTTGGTTCGGGAGAAGGGATAAAGAGGCCGGCCACACTGACAATTGATTGGTTGATTTGCCGAAACAGGCCAATCAGGATGTTCTCTGTCTTACAAGCGCTTGATGAGGCACACACGCACAAACACACACACACACACACACACACACACACACACTCTCTGCCGTGCGCGCTACACGGTTTGGAACACAGTCTCTGTCTCGCATGCACGCTCTTGCTCGCTCACTCTAGATTCCGGATTTTAACTCATTTGCGGGCATCAATATGTGGGAGACTACCGGAACTTCCGGGAGACTTGGGATGTCTGTGGGTGGACATTGGTTCCTCTAAGACCATTTTGTACATTTGTACATTACATCATTGTACATTGTACATGATGTACATTACATCAATCTGGTGTTTTTTGAGAGTTCAAAATGAAGAGCTCCAACCCATGTTCAGTGTGCAAAAGTCTGTATATTGACTTGTACCTGAACTTTAACGGGGGCTCTAAAGCTCATGCGCTAGACGTGCAGATCAGCTCTAACTTCACCTGAATCTGTTGTTAAAAATAAATCCTAACAATAAAGCTCTAACCTATGATATTCTCTGATTTAGATATCTGATCATCACATTACAGTTATTACAATTCTCAGTGTTAAGCATTATGATATGGTAACAAATAAATAAATAAATATTTAAAATAAAAGCAAAATGACATTTCCTAAGCCTATAAACACAGGCTTTACTCCCTTCAAATTGCCTGCTGATTGCTGATTGACTGTGCTCATCAGCGACGTCAATGACAAAGCCTGCTGACTGTGTGTCACGATGACTGATTTTATGGAATACAAGCACACTTGATGTTTT
Source organism: Leuciscus idus (assembly GCA_021554675.1). Classification (NCBI taxonomy): domain Eukaryota; kingdom Metazoa; phylum Chordata; class Actinopteri; order Cypriniformes; family Leuciscidae; genus Leuciscus; species Leuciscus idus. Next base: position 63,885,191 of record CM038621.1, read on the forward strand.
GTTTAAGATTATAAAATGTAGATGTTTGAAAACCGCCGAACTGACCCCAAACCAGCCCAAACCCATTTTTACCTGCACAATCAAATTCAAAACCGCCTAATCTGGTAACACTGGCCCAGATGATGTCACTTCCTGGGTGTCGAGGATTAAGAAATTGTATTGAGGAAAATCATGTCAGATGTTTACAGTGAAATATGTAGGACACAGATAATGCTATTACAAATTGTTAATTTAAAACCAGTTAAAGCCGCGGTCAGTCTACACTTTGAGCATGTGAAATGTCTACACACACTGCAACGGTCGTGAAATGATGTCACACTCTGCAGTGTGTCTTTTATTACAAACACATATAACAAATAATTATCATTCCAAAAATATACAATCTACTATACTGCAAATATTTGTGTTTTTTCTCACAGCGAAATTCATTTGATCTTATGCTAGTTCACTTGTTCACTTGCTTTGGTCCGGACCAAATACTATGTTTATTTTTTTATTTTTTTGTGTGTGTGGTTCGCTGTGTTGCCAGTTGGATTTTAATGATGTGGCCCTCAAGGACATATTTAGGGTGCGTCTAAATGAGCGAGTGATGATGAGCTAAAAAATTAAAATGGTCCCTGGCCCAATACATTGACCAGGTCTTGTTGTTAAGTGGCTCATCGTTTACGGTGGGTTTTGCGGATGAGGAACCCCGCAACCCAACAGTGCCATCTAAGCCTGAGTCTCTTCACGTCAAGCCTGAGTCACTTCACGTCACGCCTGCCGAGCCAGAGACTGTTCGGGTCACGTCTGCTGCCGCTGAGCCAGGGTCTGTCACGTTTTGGGTTTGTTCATGTCATGTTTCCATGTCTGTCATGTGATTCCCTGTTTGTCATGTGATCCTGCCATGTGTCTTGTCATTGGTTAATTGTCTGTTCATTGTTCACAGGTGTCTTGTCATTAGTCTGTGTATTTAAGCCCTCATGTTTGCCATGTGTCTTGGTCAAGTATTGTTTCCTGTATTCACTGTTTGTGAATCATTTTCATGTTCATGTTTTTGAGTTCATGCCACATCATGCTTTTGTTTTATGTTTTGATTTTCTTATTGAAATAAAGCTGCACTTGGGTTATCTTTACAACTTGCCTCCAGTGGATCACTTTACATATGGAGAAACTTTTGAGCACAATATGACCATATGGGGGAATGTAACTTTGTAGGCTAAAGTAACTTTGCTTTTCATTTGTTATTTAAAGCTCACTTGAAGTTCTTCGACACCACATGAAAACACTACTAGCCTAACTCGAAAAGTTTAAACATTATTAAAAACAAGTGAACAGTCTGTAATAAAATAAGAACAAATACACAAATTACAAGCAAATATAATAAAAAACCTACAAAGTCTAACAGTAATATTCAGGTATAGAAATTAAGTATAGTTTCATCTTTGTAAAAGCTGTATTTTGTTGTTTTATTATTATTAATAACACAGATAACAGTAGGAATATTAGGTGTCTGCTGTCACTTTAAGTCAGAATGCACGGACCGGAAAAAAATATGACATAACCGAGAGAATATTTGCCGAGACGGGCATTTACGTTTTTTAACATAATTTTGTATGCATGTGTCCGTTCAAGGGCAAGGAAACGCAAAAAAGAAATCAATTCTGTGTCCAAGTGCTGTCTGAAACACATCTCTCTCCGTCTCTCTCTCTCTCTCTGTGTGCGCTTCGGGGAGGGAAAGATAACATGTGAGTCCCAATTTTCGTCTTTACGTCTGCTTTTCAAATTGGGTGCCACTTTATATTAAAGCAACAACATGGAACTTTTCCTCTGCGGTCGCCCTACAGGTTGGAAGCGGAATTGTCCATTACCGCTGTCGTAAAATGATTTACGGTTACTGTATATGAAGCATGCAGGTTTTTTTTCATATGGGCAATGATAATATTATTAATCTTCCTCCTTTCATAATTTATACATATTTAGTAGACTAAACATTTTAACTCAAACATTTGCGATTTGCATGTCGATTGCAATGCTCAAATCTGAACGAGAATGATAGCGATAGCATCCTAACCATCTAAAACTAGCATGTTAGTGTCAGGCTCTGGCAGACGTCTCATTCAACCTATTGTAAGTCGATGTACCATCACAAGGGTCTTGGAAATATATTATGAAGGTTGAAAAACTACATGTTGTTACTTTAAGTGGCGTTAAGTACTATGTACTTACATCAAAAAATAAGTACAATGTACTTATTGTGTTCATGTTGTATTGTAAAACACTTTTGCTGCTATTGAGGTGTGATACAGGTAAGGTTAAGACAGGTGTGGTAGATTGGGTAGGTTTAAGGGTGAGTTAAGGTGTAAGGGAAGGGTAAACTGTGTAATTAGAAATGTAATTACATAAATTAATTACAACTGTAATTACATGCAGGAATTTTTTAAATGTAAGTACAATGTAAAAACATGTAGTTACACAATTAGTACATTGTATCAAATTATTAATTTCAAAGTAAGTACATAGTACTTAAAGTCACTTAATATAAAGTTGGACCAATTTAGCAGTTTATCCGCGAATCACATGCGTGCCGATCCGTGGGCCAGCTGGTCTGTATGGATCAACTGTGATCCGTTGCACCCCTAATGTATAGGCAATTCATCTCCCCAAATTACACAGTAAAAATCTGACCCTGTCAAAAAAGGTGTAGTGCTTTCTGCAGTTGGGTCGGGTCATGTTCACACCTTAAACAACCATACCAGAGTTCGTTTGGATCCGGACCGAGACTACCTCTTCAGCCAGTACGGTTGTTTGGTCCGCACCCGAGTGAAATTGCTGTATTCACACCCGCCCAAAAGATCCGCACCAATGGGCGAAACAAACTTGAGTTCAATTCAATCGAACCAAACAAGACAGGTGTGAATACACCCTTATAAAAAGGCATAAAAATTATTGTAATATTTATAGCAGTTGTCTACTTTGTTACATCATAGTTGACATTTAAGTCCTTTCACTTCATATCTTACTTGGAATTGTTTTGATGCACTGAAAATTAAATGTCTTTTTCTCTTTCATTTCAGACCTGATGGAAGAGAGTGAGGAAAGTGAAGAACTGAGTGAAATAGAGGAGGAAAATCATGTCAAACCTGGAGAAAAACATTTGAGTCGCTCAAAGACAAGAAATACAATTGTAAAGAAAAGAAGAGACAATAAATCTTTCACCTGCACTCAGTGTGGAAAGAGTTTATCAAGCAAACAAAATCTTGAGTGTCACATGAGGATCCACACTGGAGAGAAGCCGTTCACATGCGTTCAGTGTGGGAAGAGTTTCACATGTGAAGACAGTTGTGCGATTCACATGAGAATTCACACTGGAGAGAAGCCGTTCACATGTGATCAATGTGGGAAGAGTTTCACACAATCAGGACACCTTAAAGAACACATGAAAATCCACACTGGAGAAAAGCCGTTCACATGTGATCAATGCGGAACGAGTTTCACACATAAACATACTCTTAATGTTCACATGAGGATCCACACCGGAGAGAAGCCATTCTCATGTGATCAATGCGGCAAAACATTTTCTATTTCATCAGCCCTGAAGACACACCTGACAGTTCATATGAAGGAGAAGCCGCATTCATGTTCTGTGTGTGGAAAGAGTTTTTCACTCCTGCTATATTTACAAAGACATCAGAAAAGACATACTGGAGTGAGAGAGTACATGTGCTTTGAGTGTGAGAAGACTTTTACTACAGCGAACAGTTTGAAACTGCACCAGAGAATTCACACTGGAGAAAAACCTTACAAGTGTTCACACTGTGACGAGAGATTCAGTCGATCAAGAAGTCTGAAAACACATGAGATGATCCACACTGGAGAGAAACCTTACAAGTGTTCACACTGTGACAAGAGATTCAGTCAGTCAGAAAGTCAGAAAACACATGAGATGATCCACACTGGAGAGAAACCTTACAAGTGTTCACACTGTGACAAGAGATTCAGTCAGTCAGAAAGTCAGAAAACACATGAGAGGATCCACACTGGAGAAAAACCTTACAAGTGTTCACACTGTGACAAGAGATTCAGTCGGTCAGGACATTTGAAAAGACATGAGATGATCCACACTGGAGAGAAACCTTACAAGTGTTCACACTGTGACAAGAGATTCAGTCGGTCAGGACATTTGAAAACACATGAGAGGATCCACACTGGAGAGAAGCCGCACACGTGTGATCAGTGCGGAAAGAGTTTCTCTTTTAAAAGTAACCTGAAGCGACACATGAAGATCCATGCAGTGGAGAAACCACATCAACACAGTCTGAGATCACGGTGAGTAGTTTATCTTTATGTGCTGAGAAACAAAATTTGAAATCTTGAAGTTAGTTTGGCTTGTGTGCTTTTCCTGCTGTAGCTCACCATTGTGAACTATATTTTTCTTATGCATTTAGTCCATAGATATTGGCACGATTGGTATATGTTTTCACACAGTGGCCCTTATTTACAATACGAGCATACAACCGAAAATTTGGCACACTGTTGTTTCCATGCAAAAAATTGGCATTTATCAATATGGATGTGAGCAGTGGCTATGTTTAAATCTCACATCATGTCTCAGTTCCCTTTCAAGGGAACTCGCGATGCATCGATGCCGCTTTGGGAAGTCCCTGCGTGATTGTGTATGAAGCACATGTGTCAATTAGTCCAGTGGCGAGAGTGAACGTCACGGGCGGGTGACGTCATGACCAGGAAAGGATAAAAGCACATCCGGTTGGAACCGCGTTAGCTTCTGTGCCTCAGCAAGCGCTCTGTGTCAAACTGGTTCTGTGTGAAAAGATGGTCTGTCAACAGATTCATACATTTTTGCATAGCTTAGAGGCCAATCAGCTTGTGTCGTGTAGGAAACGATGTGATTGCTTACGGATCACATGTCAAGCCTGCGTCATCTAGAGTTTCATGACGAAACTAGTGACTTATAACACAAATCATCTTCATGACATTAAAATAGATCATAATCGTGCTCAGCAGTTGTTGACCGGATTTTATGAGATAAAAAATGACTGTTGAACTCATCAGTGATCTTGACTTTGAGCTTCACTTATCATTTCATGTTTGTTTCTCATTTGAAATCTCACTTGATTTAATGTTTCTTTTAGATGTGATGGACATGAACAAGAAAGGAAAAACAGAAGCCAAAAAATCTGTCTCCTGCCTTCAGTGTAAAAAAACACTTAATTCAAGTCTGAAGATTCACATGAGAGTTCACACTGGGAAGTCTAGTTTATCTTCCACTTCTACTCTTTCATGCAAATACAACATAAACTTTCATGGATCTTTTAAACTGGACGCTTCTCTTGAGATGATTTGGCTCTTATAAGTCAGTAAAGAGAGAGATTGGTCTCATTCGCTTTCACTTTTACTTATTTTTTTTTTGTATTTGCTTCAAGTAATAATCGATTAAACTCATTACTCATTTTATCAGCAACTCATTGCTATCGTCCGTTTTTATTTTATGCTCATTCTGCTTGAATCAGGAATAATTTTAGTTCTGACCTCTTCTCTTTGTCTCACTGTGATTAAGAAGAGGATGTGATAGGATGTGAAAGACACTAAAGGACTATGGTAATCAGGACGGCCAGAGGTGACGACATCAACGACCCGTTGATCACAGGCTAATCTAATCAACGGTTGCCCATTGTTCACCTCAACCCTCCATTCATGAGACCAACTGCTAAACGACCATGGACTGCCCAAGGCCACCAAACCAGTTCTGGCTAGAACACAGTAGGAACAAAGAACCCTAAGAAACAGAAATGAAGTAATACATTGAAGAATATTAATTGCAATGTATAATATACAATGCCTCCAAACACCAACTTTTTCTTTATACACTTTGGCTTAGAACCACAAAAATGGACAGAAAACTGTAAGGAACATGTCCTACATATCTCCTTATTCACCCAGGGAACCGTTCACACACCGTGGAAACCACACAGGGAATAACAGCCAATGTAATTTCACCACTAACACAGAAATGGACATCTGGGTGATACCTCAACCAATTTACATCAAGTTTGGACTCTACGAGTTCAGAACACTGCCACAAGTACTTTGAGAAAGGTTTGGAAAGGAAATAAAGCATTTCCAAGGTTCTAAAGACACTGTTACATTTAGCTGTGTATTTTGGGACAATGTAACAAGCTCCACAGGGTGGAAAGGTGGGAAGTGATGGGAGGAATCATAATCGCCTCCCTAGTATTCGCCTCCTTAACTGGATGGAATAAAAGCGTTCCCAAGTGAAAACACCCTTGCTCCCAGTTTCTGACCTGACGAGGGAAGGAATAACTGTGCAACCAAGGTTTTACTCTTGCAAGTAAACCTTCACCGGACCTTCAAGCAGCTCAACCGCTTCTGCTGAGGACTTCAGCATTCAACGCTTGACCTGCACGACTCTTGGCTTTGTAACCTCTTGCCTGCAAAGGATCCTGCGGATCGACCACCACCTGACCTACAGTTCTCTGGATTACACAAGGACCAGTAGCGAACCTCCAGCACTCAGTGCGGTTCTGCAACTGTTGGAAAGCGATCCAGTTTACTCCCACTGTGAATGGAAAGATACCAGTGGAAGACGTAGCCCATCACAGGGACTGATCACCCGACCACGTGGAACGTAAATATAAGCTAACCAAACCTCTTCCCAAAGGCCTTGGCATTAGGTTGTTGCTATATGAGATTGCTATTTAAGTAGAGACTGTATCTAGGGTCATCATATGCAGATAGATACATTAGACACATTATCTGTATTCATAGTAAATGCTTCTTATTCCAGCATCTAGAAAGACCAAAACTGACTCCTCCATAGACTTCTAATTACCCATTCATTGATTCGCCCAATCTGTTGCTCATCTACTTAGCATTCATTGTCAAAGTCCATTTGTGTAGTTGTTTGTAGTTTCTGTTTGATTCCATTTTCTCAGTAGTTTAGTAATTTTTCATTAGTAGTTTAGTAATTTTGTATATCTTGTATCTCTTTGTCAATAAATTAATCTTTATTGCAAACTGTGTCATTCTTGTGTTGATAATCAGAGGCTCTACAAGCTTGCCAGAATCTCACTATATCCTTCAGATTGATCAGATGATGAACTTCCTATAATTTATATAATTCTATTCCTTTTAACAATCTTCCATGATTGTTTTTTATTGTCAAGGTGAAATTACTTTGCTGGTGCCCCGTAATATAGGAAGGAATCATCTGACACTCTCACATTCGCCTTAGGTGATACGTGACCAAAAACTCTCAATATTAATATTTAAGACCATAAACCACTACACTAATACATTATAGTTCTCTGCACACATGACTGACATTGAATGAGATTGCGGTCTGTCTACATTATTAACAGTTTCACCATTGATATCCAGTATCATATATGCATTTTAAAGAGTTTCTAGTCAGTTTGATGTTTCATTCACACCATGAGGCTTCATGAAGTTAGAACAATTACTATGAACTTTAAACAACATACAGTTTTTACAAAACAAACTGAAATGATTTCTGTCTCTATCTCAGCACAGTTTTACACATCCAGCAGAAAGAGAGCAGCTGGAATAAAGAGAAGTGGTGTGTAATCCTTGTTGGTTTTTGTGTGTGATTATGTTGATGTTTATAGATGTTTTTTCGTTGTGAACAGTATTTGGCCAATTTTTTTTCATCTACCGTTGATGCATATCTATCGGTTTTAGGCCTAATTCATATGTGGAAATAAATCAGATATAAATCAGATATGTGCCAATGCGACTGTCATGTTAACAGGCAGATCGGATTTTCTGAGGCATTAGGCAACATCTCCGCGGTTTAATGATGAGAGAAACCCTGAAGCGCGTCTGCAAAGGGACGGATAGCCCGACACATATCAAAGGTTGGCTTGCTCATCCTAAAATTTTGGACCCACTGCTTCTCGTTAAAGCCCGCCACAATACGCTCCTACCAGTCCTGAGATCTCTCTCCACACAATAACTGAAACATATGCACAGGCTGCAATGATGGCACTTTTCGTCCTCCTCCGCCTCATAATCATGGTGATGTTTGGCGAACTTCACATATATTGCAGAGCTGCTTCTCGTTAAAGCATCAATCAATTATGCGTTCATCCATCTGTGCAAGATAATGCCAGATGGCCTCGTTTACACTGCAGGTCTTGATGCTCAATTCTTATGTGTTGCATATATCTGATTTTTTAGACCATACTATCTGAAACATTACGCATCCTTAAAGCATACCTGTCAACACTCCCGTTTTTCCCGGGTTTCTCACGTTTTTTAGCCCTCTCTCCCGGACCCGTAATTTGCATGGCCCAAACTCCTCTATGAATAATCGTACCAATATGTTTCTCTAATGTTGACCAGTTGCCAGATTGTATTAAAGATGAACTAAGTAACTTTTTTACCTTAACCGAATAGCTTCGGAGTCATTGGAATGGTTATATTACTTATTTCGGGTTGAATGGTGGTCGTTTCGCACCCCCCTGGTGCCCGTGAGCGGAGAATCCGCACTTGCAACTTTGAGCCGGCGGGCCGGTGGCCGCCGCGTCAGGAAGTCTCGCGTGATATCAGGTCTCGCGATGTAAACAATTGCTTTACGGCCAAAAGAAATCTGCTAAAATGCTGTCATTATTGCGCTCCCTCATGCTGTTCGAACCCAAATGAAGAAGACGTTTTAAAGAATGTCCCATCTGCTTTGATGTCGTTGATCTACTAGCCTCTGGTGTCTGAGAATCGGCAACAATATTTTACAACAGTGTTGTCAAATATCTATTCCGAAGCTGTGGGGGGAGCTCTAGAGAAAAACCTGCGAGCAAAAATTGAGAATACAGCGAAGAAATCGCGAAACTACTGATCCCTGCTTTAAATGCATTATATTCACACAATCCACACATCATATACAATTTCACCCTGTTTTTCACCTCAACCTGGCAACCTATAACCCAGTTGCGCAGTCACGGAAAGTTTAAAGCCTTGTTTATACTTTCGCCTGGCTCCGCAGCGCGAGTCTCCGCACCTTCGCACTTGAGCTTCACCCGAAAGCGAGCCGATATAGACATGATGGCAGGTGAAGGCAGTTCCCCGCAAATAAACTGAAGTACAGTTGCAAATTTCAACAGTGTTGGATGCAACAATTTACGTGCATCTTACCCAGTCATATCGACAACCTCCACACTTTTTGTAAGGTGTGTCGCATTGATTTTAATGTAGGCCACGGTGGGAAAAATTATATTAGCCAGCACATTAAAACACAGCGGCACGATCGCGCAGAAGAGGCAAGTAAGGGCACACAGGTGATCTCATTCTTCATCACGAAAGGACAGGCAGAGTCAGAAAACGTGATGCAAGCCGAACTGAAGATGGCAATGTTGGTAGCGCAGAAAAATTTTCCATTTGCTTTTTGTGATGACTTCACTGCGAGTGTGGCAGGCATGTTCCCTGATTCTGCCATCGCCAGGAAATATTCCTCTGGAAAGACCAAAACAACTCAACTCATCAAGGGTAAGTTTATCTGATAGTAGGTGAATGCTAGATTTACAGTGTGGCTGTGGTAATTGAGATTGGGCAACATAGTTTATATCCCTTATTACAAGTTATTACGTCCCAAACTGGACATTTGACCTCATCACATGCTTAAAGTCCCTGTAAAGGCAATTCTAAAAAAAAATTCTAAACACATTAGAAATGTTAGAAATGTTTTGCTAAAACATATTACAAAGACAGTGAACTGTGAAGTACTGAATTGTGGAGTTAGACCGTTAAACAGTTTTTCACCATTGCTGTGTTCCGGATTTTTTGGGCGGGGCTAAAACGGGGGCTCGATGACGCACTGAAGCCCCTGAGCTCCTGGACACGCCCCTACTTGATGACGCACTGGAGCCCCTGACGCTGTCCCCTCCCCTAACAATATAAATAGAGCACATTCACATCGGTTTGCCGATCGCGAGTTTATATGATATCTATGGTTACTACAGCCTACAGTTTGCTAGCTAGCTATGCCTCATCACGGAAATGCATATAACCTGGATGCGATCACGTACAAAACAGATCAGTGTCCTTATTTAAATTTCCGAAAAACTAACGTATCACATCAACAAGAGGTGGATTAATTTTGTGAAGAGCCACCTTGATGGAGAGCTGAGGATCACCGCCAAAACCTGCCTCTGTAGTGATCATTTTACACGGGATAGTTTTATAAACTTTCGTCGGAGACAACTGGGATTCACTGATAGTCCGCTGTTACTGGTGAATGGGGCCGAGCCGACTATCTCCCGCCTCACCCTTTATCATCCCGTCGCGCCGACAACTGGTGCCATCGTTGGCAGTGCGTGCCCACCAATGAGTGTAAGTTGTTGCCTTGTGTGCTTATGTTATAATTATAGTAGGTAGTCCAGGCTCGAACATGTATGGCTTTGTAAAAACAATTAAGCTGCTAGGAGCATCCATTCCGGCTGTAGCGAGTGGGCGTGGTTTCAGCGCAGCCAGCGGACACGCCCCCAGCGTTTGAGAGCAGAGACTCCTGCTCATTTTTTCAAGATTTTGATAGCTTATTTTATGTACTTGCCGGCTTTTTTTTTCATTCAAATTTGGCTGGGTGGCTAATAACGCATTTTTCTGTGGTGTGACAAACTCAGAACACATTCTTAATTTTGACTTTACAGGGACTTTAAAAAAAACTAACTATCTATTTTTATGAACTATTATTATTTGGGTGCCATTGCTCCAGAGCTTGATGATGAGGTCACAAACATCTGCCGGTCTCAGCCATTTGAACTGTGATGAGTCAAACAACATGAAAAAAGAAAAAGAACTTGTCATACTTGCAAGAGTTTATGATGAGAATAATCTTGAGGTTGTCACCAAATTTATTGACATGCCAGTCTGCAATGTGGGCACAGCAGATAGTCTCTATGAGAAGCTGGCAACCTCATTGAGGTGAGTGTATTTACATAATGAGTACTGAGGACTTAAGGCTCAGTTGAATGTGTCAGTATGTATGTTTACAACAAATGATTTTGGCTGATTATCACAGTAATAGAGGAATCCCATGGGATAACCTGTTGGCCTTCAACTCTGACAACTGCAGTGTAATGAAAGGAAAGCACCATTCAGTCATCACAAAACTAAAAGCTAGTCAACCTTATGTCCAGGATGTGGGTTGCATATGCCACCTTGCCCAAGTTGCCACAGGCTGTGGCATCAAGGCCCCAGTCGAGGCCCCAGTCGAGGATTTACTTGTTGGTGTATATGGCCACTTTGACAAAAGGTGAGTATAAAAGAGGAAAGGTTTGACTGCCCTGTCTTGGTCATTTTAGTTAGAGTATGATGGATAAGTTTATCTTTTATTACAATGTTCTGAATAAATTCTACATTTCCCTTAATTCTGTTATCCCTATTTATTGTCATTGTTTGTGTTTCCTTGTACAGTGCAAAAAGATGTGAGCTGTATAAAGAGTTTGCTGAGTTTACAAACACACCCATACACAAAAGAAATGTATTTTAAGTATATTTTCAGAATACATTTTTGGTATATATGCAAATATTTGATATTGGCCCAATAAATATATTTTAGTTAAATATATGTAAATATATGTTTTTTTTCACAAACAAACAGCTCATTTTCAATTTCTTTTTTAGATAGACCACTTCAGCCGTGGATGTACAGGTAGGAGAGCAGTGCTCTACTTCAACCACCCACATTATTCCTACCGGTCGGGGATCGAACCAGCAACCTTTCGGTTACAAGCCCAAAGCCCTAACCAGTAGGCCAATAAAAATAGGGAAAAACTCTGCATTCTGTATTGTTTCCTATAGGAAACAATACAGAATGCAGAGTTTTTCCCTATTTTTACAGAATTGAATACAGATATTTAATAGTGTGTGTATGCAGTGTTAGACACTGAGTTCTATCTATTGTTTAAGTGCACTTCACTGTTGGAGTGTCACTGCTATACTTGCATCATCAATATTGTGCATATTTTCAATATTTAAATGACTTCAGGAAAGATGTCAATAAAACAACAATAAATCTAATAATTGCACTTAGTGTGGAGGTACATGCCACCTAATATGGCCTAATAGTCCTAGGAAAGCAACTATCTATTATTTTACATTGCAGTCATTTAAATGTAAGTACAGTATTTATAATAGCTGTGTGTCATAATACAGTAGTGAAATATGGTAGCCTACTGTTGTGTACAGGGGAAAAGGTAGAGGAATTACTATGATCAAAATACATTTTCGACCCTTCTTTAGCAAGCTAAACATTTTCTGACCATATATGTTGTCATATATTTTACATTACATGTTATAAATGTAAATATATTTCACACTTATGTATATTTCACACATATATTTTTGTTATATTTCAGAATATATTTCAAAATGATAAATATAAGTGGACAACGTCTATGTATTTGGAATATGTGCTACATATATTTTGGACACTATAAAATATATTTATATATATTTCTTTTGTGTATGGGCAGACACACTGAAGCTGCTCAGATACTGCAGTACACGATGGCTCAGCCTCCACACCTGCATTGAAAGAGTGCTGAATCAATGGGCTGCTCTGCAGGCTTACTTCAACAGTCATGAGGATGAGAGGAGTGTTAAAATCAGGAACATGGCGGGCTACCTTGATGATCCGGAGATACAATTCTATTTTCTCTTTCTGAGTGCCGCTCTTAAGCCATTGGTTGCATTCAACACTGCCTTCCCGGTAGGTAGGATGAAAGGTGGAGCCATTACAAAAAGTCTAAATGTCTTTTTATTTACATTTAATTTTTACCCATGTTTTAGGCAGAGGGAGTGATGATCCATAAGCTACACAGTGAGATGACAAGACTGGTCAAGAGATACTTGGGCTACATTGTTCCAGCTAGATTGATTGTGGATACTCCTGTCAGTGAGGTATTCTACATACAAGAGCACCAGCTGACAAACGAGGATCTCTTCATTGGAGCTGAGGCCAGAGCATTCCTTGAAAATGAAGAATTCTCCTCCATGTCAGTGACAATGATATATCAGTAAGTTGTAGCTTGTTTAATAATCATACCTAGATGCTTCATTTGTCTACCTTCATAGTTCCTGGTTAATATATTATGTGATTATGTGGCAATTATGTGGAAGTCATTGGGAAGATGCTGAAGGCCTTTCCCTTACAATCTCAGCTGCTTAAAGACCTGGAGGTACTGGACCCAGCATCTCGCCTGGATATCTCTCCTGAAACAGGTAAAAAGTATTGTAGGAATACTCATTCAGTACTTTCACGCGACGAAACTGAATATTTGTTGGAAATTTGTTCATACTACATAGTGGCAAGGCTAGGTCGCATGTTTCCCCAACTGAAGTTTGAGGATCCAGATAAATTGAGAGGGGAGTTCACAGACTACCAGGTCACAGACAGCAAAAAGTTGCCCCAGGAGCAGAGAGTTGACAGATTCTGGGGCCTTATAGGGAGTTAGGAAACGGCAAGGAATGAGACCAGGTTCAGTGAGCTGGCCAGACTGATGAAAGCATTGCTCTGCATTCCCCATAGCAATGCCTCCTCAGAGAGGAGTTTCAGCATGGTGAAAAAGATAGTTACAGAAAATCGCATGAGCGTGAATAACAGCACTCTTTGCTCTCTCCTATCCTGAAAAATAAACCACACCGGTTTGGTTTCAAAATACACTCCGTCCAAGAGGGCACTGAGAGCAGCTAAATTTGCCAATTACAATTACAACACTTAAAAAAAAAAAGTGAGCACATATACTCATGTTTACAAAACATACTGTACTTATGTTTACAAAAGATAGATACAGTTATTGATGCTCAAGGAATGAACTGTAAATAAATGTGTTAAATGAGTCTGTACCACAGTGTTATATGTGTGTAACGACAATGACTATGACATGCGGTCACATGCTGTTCAAATTAGTAAATCCTGATCTCCAAACAGACAACGAGTGTCATGGCGTCTCCAAGTCTGCTTGAACGGTCAAAATTGCATCTTTGTGGCTCCCCCGAGGGACATTTGAGTCACATAAGGAAACCCTGTTTTCTTAGAATCCCCTCTAAAACCCCCATTTCAGCATGGACTCCCTGTGACTTTTACAGCCTCATGACACACACACTCATACACACACACACACACACACACACACACACACACAAACATCCGTGGTGTTTAACTTAACATTCTTTTAAATGTGTGTAACTCAGACTTGTATCTGAACTTCCTGTATGTATGTGTGATTAATGTTGTTTTGATCATATAGTTATGATCTTCGAGTGTTTGGATCTGAAATGTATTTTTGAAGAATGTTCTCCCAGTAGAATCGCATCCCGTAACCCGAGCTCATTGGCAGGTCATAAAATTTGACCACAGAGCTATCCAGCCCTATGCATGAGATAACAGGGTCGCAACATTCCAACACACACACACACAAACACACTCTGGACTTTGAAACAGAAACCCCCTTACAGAAAAGGACTTTTACCCATAAAGTCACTCTTAAAGGTACTAAATATATAAATTTGTGTGTTAAGAGGTGTGTGTAAACCATAGGAAAGCATATGTCCTATTTGTAACCTTAATAGGACTGCTATTGCCTATACAAATGCATAATAATGTATCTTTGCATGGCTACAAAGCCTATATTCTATTTTTGATATCTCTGTAATCCTCTCCAGCTGGCGGAGTTGAATTCCGATAGCAGAATTCAGTGATGCGCATTGTTTTATAAGTTCAAATGTCTGGAGAAAATCCTCTCCAGTTAAAGTCAATCATGACTCATTCGAGTGGGCGTGTCTAACCGGACAAAGGAATCTTCCCGCTCGAAAAATCTCGACAGCTGATTCGTCCTACACGAAGGAGGGGACGGCACATTAGACACTGATAAAAGTCCAAAACCCTCTCTCTTCCTCTCTCTCATCCCACTCTCAACTCATCCAACTTCTCTGGACCCTCTTCCTCGGCGCAGCGCTTCTCCAAAGGAACATCTGGAGGAGGCCCTGGCCTTCTCCATCGAGCGAGCACATGTTCGAGTCGTAGCTGCGTCCTTTGCAACAAAGACTGTAAACCTCTCCCATCCCGGGAGATGAACCTTATTTTCCGGTAACATTAAATTCAAGTGAGCCTTTACATCGTTTTTCGAAACGACCCAGAAGAAGAAGCTAGACGCAAACCAGCCGGACACGCGCATGCGCGCGTCCCCTTTTCAGCATCACACTGAAAGAGTACCACATCTCGCAAGTATCTTTCTCTCTAACAGCTGATTCCTGGTGGTTAGCTTGTAGGTCTGCGAATTAAGTTACCCTCTATCTCTTAACTCTTTATTTCTTTCTATCTTTCTTTCTTTCATTTCATTTTCATTCTGATCACGTCATGTTTGTTTAAATGTTTGTTTGTTTTATCGTTTGCATTTTACGTACGTTTATATTTGTAGCTTATAATCTTTAGCGTGTGCCATTTTATTAATAAACCCATTTATACTTTTAACTGTCTCTGTGTTTGAAAACCCACTTTTTATAAAGTCAATGAAACAAAAGATCTATAAAGCTACAGGCTCTATATTATAAAACTACTTTGAGTAGTTCTAATTTATAAACCCAAAGAGGTTTTGTCTTCGTGGCCAGAAGATAAACTTTCTTGGAGTTTTGTAAACAGGAATACTTCTTCTTAACTGTAATGATCAGACAGTACAGAACGAGGCATTTCCTATAATTGATAAAGTAAATGCATATGCGATTTATGAATTATGACCATGAGTTATAAATATTAATATTACCAAAATTCCCTATATTCTTGAGCTAATTCGCATTTACCCAGAGGCATTTACGTTACAGCTTATAATGGTGGAGATATTTTGAGCAGTTTCAAACTTCATTTTTGTGGGCAAATTCAGTTTCAGTTGAATGTGTATTATTGGTATTAATAATTGTAGGCTATACGCACGTTTTGAATTGTGAGATAAGTCGCTAAGGCGAACTCACCCAGCTGATGGCAGGCACAAAAGCCAGCTCAGCTCTGCTAAAACTGCAGTTCATGACATTACATCTGTCTCTGTAAAGACGAAGCAAAACTCTTTGCAGTTGATACATGTAACATGATTTAAACCGACTAAATGAAGACGAAGGATCTCTTTTAGGACGAAGACGTAAATCTGATAGTTTTCAGTCGTAATAGGCCTTATGATATACAATACGTTAACGATAAGCTCCTGGTCAGAAATTGGCCTCGCGATCCAATTTCGTAAACCTACGCAAAAATCATAAAAGTGCTATTTTGATTAATGCTTATGGGAGATGAGCAGATGATAAGTCCTGCTCACAGCTGTTTTGATGCCTGTTGTGCTCACAGCTTAAGTAAATAGATGTTCAATGCCTGTTTGCTCACAGTTTCTAGTGATTAAAACAAGAAGTTTTAATACCTGTTTCTATTGTAAACCATATGTAATGTGTAATTGGAGACCAGTTTTATGAATTAAGAAAACAGATGATAATCCCTGTTCTCCTTCTTTAAACCGTCTCATGTGTATAATATATAATGTGTAATTGGAGACCAGTTTTATGAATTAAGAAAACAGATGATAATCCCTGTTCTTCTTCTTTAAACCGTCTCATGTGTATAATATATAATGTGTAATTGGAGACCAGTTTTATGAATTAAGAAAAGATGATAATCCCTGTTCTTAGTCTAAAACCGTCTCAATGTGTAATGCATAATGTGTAATCCCTGTAGTCACATGTTGTAAAACTCGCTCATTTTCCGCATGCAACAGAGCGCAAAAAACTCGTGATTCCACAGAAAAAAAAAATCTGCTGTCTTAACTGCTGAATCACGTCACCGACACTAGAGGGCAGCCTCTAGAGGTGTGGCAGTGCTCAAATTACGCGCCCCCCACCGACGTCATCCTGCGTGAGCGTCGCCTCCCACTGACGTCAGCCTGCGCGAGCGCAACTACGCCATCTCGTGGCGTTCTAAGATAATACCTGCTTTCAATTTCTTTTTCTCTCTGCATTCATTTTCTCTCTCAAATACTTAACTGCATTCAAGCTTAGCTTATGCTGATATTATTTGGAGTTAGACAATTCCTTTTTCTGTTTTTGACTGTCACACTTTAAGTTAAGTTCGAAAAAAAAGGAAAACTTTTCGAATTAAAAACTTAGATTTGATTCACTCAGTTCATTGATAGGTCCACCTAGGAAGAAGCACGCCACCGTGTGGCGATCTTGGGTCGACTTATCAATATCTGTTTAACCCCCAGTCTGCAATTGAAGTGTCTCATTGCCACCCTTTTCGTTTGATTATTTTTATGATCAATACTAATAACCTCAGTGTTATTGTAAGGATTATAGGAAGTCATTCTGAATTTCAGTTTTGATTATTTTTAGTATTGATACATCACTGTTATCATTCTAATTTTCTTTCCTTCCTTATTATTATTATTTTGGACCTCTCCTTGCATGCTTATTTGAATTTTAATTTAAACAAGTCTGCATGTTTCAAATTGTGTCTATTCAACCAGGTGGACCACTGAGAGGAAACACGGCCCTCACCCTTGTGGCACAAACCCACTGCCGGGGCCTTTTCCTCTGCCTGCGTCTCAAACCTGTGTTGTTTATTCAAATTTTATTTCATTGATAATTATTTTTCTCTTCCCTCTTTCTCCAGTCTCTCCAAGGGGGGGGGGGTAGGTTATTCTGATAATTACAACCAATTATCGTAATTTCCTTTTGTTGTATCATTATTTTAGTAAAGCCTTTGCCTCTGACTCCTGCATACATATTTACTCAATTCGATGAAACCAGAAAGCCTTAATTTACTTTAAGTCTAACATTTTAATCCCTCATTGTGTATCTATTGGCAGGACTCAGTCAGTGCACTGTGGTGAGTGAGACGTCATCACTGGTTGGTTTCCGGTGGGCGGGGATCATCTGTCCGACGTTACTGACACTGCACTCCTTCTGGTGTTGGGACCGTCGGAGGGTCTGACCGCGCCCGCTGGTTTCCACCTGGATGACCTCTATTCACCCCAGGTAAACAAAAATTTGATAGAACCCATCCACTTATTAGGAACCACAGAATACTAGCTATTCCTTCGGGTGTATTTTAGGTGCTTGGACTCACCTTTCTCTCTCTAAGACACACCTTCTTTCGAGGTCCTGTCCCGATAACCCACGCATCTCCTGGCCCGATCAGGAACTCTCGCAGTGTTAATAAGGCTTAGGCCTCTTTATTTTATTTTTATTTTATCTTATTTTATTTATTTTCCTTAAATAACGCTCCCCGTGTTATTGTTTGTGACATTTCATTGCAGACCAATTCACTTCCTTGTGTTGTGTTTCCCTCTGATCTTCCCTACCTTCAACCTCGTCTCTTTCTCCACTCTGTTGTGATTTGTTTCTTTCATTTCACTTAGACACAGAACCTAAGAGAGACCCCAGGAAAAGCTGAATAATAGAGTGACGATCAAAGCGGGCGTCGCTAAAACGTCCCCCAGGCTACCGCCTGTCCAAATTTCTATTGTGGGTTTCATCCATACCCACGAAATTGGCTCCGCTAACTGTTGACATCAGTTAGCCCCGAAATTCTCATAAACGGCATAGCCCGTATGAGTATAGCTCATTAACCCTAAAACAAACTTGCATTGTGTCTCTTTTTGTGTGTGCTGTGCTTCTCTCACCACAGTAAGCAGAGATGTCGAGCTAACCCAGTCCCACAGTACCTGGACCAGTTTGAGACCTACGATCCAACCCAGAAGTACGACCACGAGCAGCTGGCCAAAATCTTCGGAAAACTCGCACTCAACCTCGTCACCAAGGCCCGGGCCAGCGAAAGGCTCAGCCTCGACATGGAACAGAAGGCAGCCGCACTACAGCTCCAGGCCACAGAAGCCCGGAAGGACCGAGCCCACACACAGAGTCGGCTAGACCAGCTAATCTTCCTGACCGAGGAAGAGGACGAGACGGACACAACGCTACAACAGGAAGTTGAAAGACTTCAAAAAGCCCTGGACGATCTTCGTCTGCACACAGATCAAAGACAGCAGGCGGAGGAAAACACCCGAAAGGAACTCAACGAAAGGCTCCAACGGGCTGAATCTCTCCTTGACAGAGCAGAGACTAAAATCCATCAGCTCATTCAGCAGAGACACGATCTCGAAGACGAACTTGACATTGTTTGCAGAGAACTGAGACATTCTTACAGACTTAACAGTGACCGGGAAGGGGAAGAACATCTCACACCATTTCCTCCTTCCAGCGAGTCCACGCCTGTCAGCCAAACACCAAAAGCTAAAGGGGGCGGAGCTGCAAAGGGTCAGAATCCTCTCCAGACGGATTGGGCCCCCAGCAACAGCTCTCCTCCAACAAGCCTTGACAAGCTGGCCAGAAACATTTCTACGTTTGCCGGAGACTGCAGTGTTCATGCGTACCTTCAAGACATTGACTTTCACCTGCAAACTGTCGCCAACGCGACAGCTTGGGACAAATTGTACCTGGTAAGAATCACCTCAAGCAGAGATGTGCGTAGTTTTCTGGATCGCCAACCAGAGCCTGTCAAAGCAGATTACAAGCAACTGCGACAAGCTTTGATCCGTGAATTCTCTGACCCAGAATCAGACCAAGGGTTTATCACGGCATTTGACGTCAAACAGGCCCGACTTGAACACCCACACTCCTACTATGGCCGACTCCGACAAACGTTCTTCGGAGCAACCAACACACCAGATATGGAAGAAGATATAACCTTTAGAACTTTGTTTCTGCGGAACCTGCATAGCACCGTGAGTAAACATCTCGGCGTGCTCGTCTGCCCACGAACCATGTCTACTCGAGAACTCAGAGACTTAGCCCACAAGGCTTACACCAAGCAAAGGGCCATGGATGAAAAGACGGTAAAGACACACACAATTCACTCCGTCTCTGAGCACCGCTCAGAACCAGACAGCAGGTGGCGGCACGACTGTGACGGTGCCCGTCCAAAGCGTCGGACCGACCGCTCAGAAAGATTCTGGAACCAGCATCACCCGCCGTCCAGAACTCCTAGCCCAGACCGTCGAACCTGTAACCACTCTCCCCAGAACACTGGTGAGCCCGAGTCTTCTTACATCACAGATGAAGACAGTGCAGCCACGTCTGACACAGACACAGAAAACGAACACTGACACCTACTGCTTCAAGGTCCTGACTGACCTGCAGTTGAGTAACCAGACCAATGTCTGCGCCACATACATACCACCATCACGATTGCAGTGACCACACAGCACAAACGAACTTTACCAACTACACTGCACGCCTCAGAGCCGCTAAACGCTACCTCCGCTGTGTACAAAGAAAGTCATGCGGGCCTCTGATGAACAGACTTTTCCTATGCCACCACTTACCCCTCCACCACCCTCGCAGGCCATCTGAGCTCACTGACGACCAGTGCCTCAGACAGCTGTCTGCCACCACGCACATGTTGCGTTCACAAGACTTCAATACGCATTGTGCACCTGTTGCCATCACAGCGCCACAGCTCGTAAAGCCACAAAGCACAAGGGGGGGGCCAGGCGTAACAATGACGCCACATGTGCCAAAAAGCCATGCATGGGACATCAAAGCATGTGGCATACCAACCTCAGCGAACCAAAAAGGACGACCCTCGCTGAAATTTTTCCTCCCTTTCTCTCTCTCTCTCCCTTTTGCCTCTAACAGGATGCTGTGGTGGTTCGCGAGAAAGCAGCCACGATCGGACATCACCTCACCAGGTCCGGCATCCGGCATCGCATGGAGAGAGCAGCCCCGGTCCTGACTACCAAGGCAGGATTCTCACTCATAAAGTGTACGTTTGACTCAATCCCAGCAACGTCGAAAGAGCACACTACCTCAAACAGCAAACATAGTCACAACATTGCTCCCATCACAGCCCTCCAAGCATGAGCAACCGCCCAGCCTGAATACCTCACCTGTGTCCAAATCTGGACCGCAGCTGACACTGTGCTATGTCTCTCCACGGTCACCGACCACACCCCGACACTCGTCTTGGCTTTCATCCTGTACAGGACTCAACGAGATGTGAACATCTGCAGCCAAGCTCACGAAAGCCGTGTCCAAGGTCTCAGAGGGAATCCCCGGAAAGGGGGTGCCAAGTCAGAGACCACGCCGAACCTCATCGAGCTGAATCCTCAGCTTCTAAGGACCACCTGCTATCCTACCATCATGATCCACCTGCTACACGACCATCAGGATTCACCTGTCATCCATTGTGCTAATTTGTTGTTCGATGAAGTCCATCCCCGGTCTTCATCTAACAAAAAGGGGGAATATGTAACGACAATGACTATGACATGCGGTCACATGCTGTTCAAATTAGTAAATCCTGATCTCCAAACAGACAACGAGTGTCATGGCGTCTCCAAGTCTGCTTGAACGGTCAAAATTGCATCTTTGTGGCTCCCCCGAGGGACATTTGAGTCACATAAGGAAACCCTGTTTTCTTAGAATCCCCTCTAAAACCCCCATTTCAGCATGGACTCCCTGTGACTTTTACAGCCTCATGACACACACACTCATACACACACACACACACACACACACACACAAACATCCGTGGTGTTTAACTTAACATTCTTTTAAATGTGTGTAACTCAGACTTGTATCTGAACTTCCTGTATGTATGTGTGATTAATGTTGTTTTGATCATATAGTTATGATCTTCGAGTGTTTGGATCTGAAATGTATTTTTGAAGAATGTTCTCCCAGTAGAATCGCATCCCGTAACCCGAGCTCATTGGCAGGTCATAAAATTTGACCACAGAGCTATCCAGCCCTATGCATGAGATAACAGGGTCGCAACATTCCAACACACACACACACAAACACACTCTGGACTTTGAAACAGAAACCCCCTTACAGAAAAGGACTTTTACCCATAAAGTCACTCTTAAAGGTACTAAATATATAAATTTGTGTGTTAAGAGGTGTGTGTAAACCATAGGAAAGCATATGTCCTATTTGTAACCTTAATAGGACTGCTATTACCTATACAAATGCATAATAATGTATCTTTGCATGGCTACAAAGCCTATATTCTATTTTTGATATCTCTGTAATCCTCTCCAGCTGGCGGAGTTGAATTCCGATAGCAGAATTCAGTGATGCGCATTGTTTTATAAGTTCATATGTCTGGAGAAAATCCTCTCCAGTTAAAGTCAATCATGACTCATTCGAGTGGGCGTGTCTAACCGGACAAAGGAATCTTCCCGCTCGAAAAATCTCGACAGCTGATTCGTCCTACACGAAGGAGGGGACGGCACATTAGACACTGATAAAAGTCCAAAACCCTCTCTCTTAAATAAATTAAGTTATGTATTCATTTATGGGTATTGCAATGTAAATAATACACTTAACACGTGCAGTTGCTATTCTCCTAACATTTCTGCTTTTCCATGAGCGCCACCTACTGTCAGCGACTGAATTTGCATTTTCATTCAGCCTGTCTGCCATTGTTTTTTTGTTTTTTTTGTTTTTTCATTGTTCTGAATCATAGACTGTAAAACAAAGATGGATGATGAATGTCCATCCAATTCCTGTAGAAAACTGTATGCAAACTATACCAAAAACGGCCGCTGACATCTCTCTCTCTGAAGAAACATGATTCTGTGCAGTTATGATGCAGTAATGAGATTGATCCACAGCATAATCGTCCGCCCAAACTCTCAATCACATAAAGCACATAAAGATGAACTACTTAATGTGTTTTATAATCAACAACATTCACAATTAACATCAAAACCATGTTGAATTTCAGTCCATAAAAATGCAAGCTCTAAAAATACAATGCATATTTTTTTTCAAGTTATGCAATTCAACAAGCTTTTTTGTTTAAAAAACTTTTGGCATTACTTTACTTCCATAGAAAATGTACAAACCTATTGAGAACAACTGTTCTAAGGACCTGTGAAAGTAGTTTTCAGTGAAGGCAAGGTTCACACCAACAAATCTGTTTCAATCTATGTTTCAAATTATTGTATTATTATTATATTATTATACTTCATTTAAGCACACAGAGATTTGCAGACTGGTGAAATAATCTGCACATCTCTGTGTGTGACAAGATATTTGAAATGTAAAATGCCTAGCATAACTGTTCTGTTCAAAAAGGAAATGTGGCATCACAGAAAACACTTTGTCCGATGTCATGTGACTTCCTGAAACAGTTGTTTGTGCCTATAAAAGGGTCTACAGTGAACTTTCAGGCATTTTTGGACCTTTGAAGTTGGACAGATGACACACACACACAAAGACATCAACACTCAGGTTTGACTTTAATTGTTTAATTTTGATTAATTTAGCTATTCTCAGTTTGTTTTCAATTATCTTCTTAAAAACAACATTTATTTACATAAAACAGTATATTTGAGTAAGACACAACACACACTTGGTGCAGTACACATCGACAAGCTTCTAAAAGTCAAGACAGCATCCAGTAGTGTTAGTGTGCTTATAGGCAGCAGAAATAAAGACTATAAAAACACTATTGTAGTACTGCTGAAGAAATTGGGCATTTTGAGGATTAGTCAATATTTAGATAGCAAGTTAATTATATAGTGGCTTAATATTATCATTAAACCATTTTCTAGACCAGTGGTTCCCAACCCTGGTCCTCTAGCCCCCCAAAACTGCATGTTTTAGAGTAGGTGTCTCCCTACTCAAACATACCTGATTCAACTCATCAGCTTTTTAAAAGAAACTCGAAGACCTGAAATGGGTGTGTCCGATAATAGAGACA
The DNA here is from genome assembly GCA_021554675.1 of Leuciscus idus. Lineage (NCBI taxonomy): Eukaryota > Metazoa > Chordata > Actinopteri > Cypriniformes > Leuciscidae > Leuciscus > Leuciscus idus. Next base: position 63,908,973 of record CM038621.1, read on the forward strand.
CCTAAAATGTGCAGTTCTGGGGGCTCCAGGACCAGGGTTGAGGAACACTGTTCTAGCCTAAACTTTCATTTCGTCTCACATGTTGAAAACAAAAGGATCAATAGCACAGCGGCTTTGTCATTAATTATTAATGATTTGGAGAGATTGCTTGGAAATATTAAATATAACCCTCCTTCTTGATCAAATAGGCCTGCCTCATATCAGAATTTAGTTTTCTCGATACTGCGCATGGCTCGTCCATCCCTTCTCATTTTACAATGGAATTCACTGCAAAATAAAGCAACATGACTTGTGTATACGTACTGAAAAATGTATTTGGACTTATTGCATTGTTGTTACCAAACTTGATGGTAACAAAGATGCCAAATTAAGCTGCACACTGAATTGCATAACACACTTGTAAAAAGTAAACTCTCTGCTTCAACCAAACTTATGTTATGTTATGGATGGAGACTGCATGAAGAATCAGTTTGTGATTCAGAATCACTGTGGTTTCCTGGGTATCATGTGATTTACTTGAATAAGGGGGCAAACTTCCGTTCTCTCTGCAAACTCAAACTCTGTTGAACTGATTGTCTGTCAACACCAGTGGTCTCCCATCCCCCAACACTCATTAGTAGAGACTCCGAGACCTGAAATGTGTGTGTCAGATGAGGGAAACATAAAAAAATGTACAATTTTGGAGGGCTCCGGGACCAGGGCTGGGAACCACTAGTCTACACTATGAGCTAAAAATGAATTCACCCCACTCAGCACTCCAAGTTTTGTTTGGTTCTGTTTTTTTTCTGGTGTTTTACTCTGCAAAATTTAGAGTAGGAGGTCATTATCTCTCATCAAATAATGTTTATAGAAGTCCATCTTTTTGTGTATATTATATTAATATACAGTATATTAATATTTATTCCATCGACACCAGATTTCTAAATACTATCAATGTTATGTGGTGCAAGACCTGGGGCCTCATTTATAAACGTTGCGTACGCACAAAAGAAGGCGTACGCCACTCTCTACGCCATAATTGGTATTTATAAAAAGCAAACTTGACGGGAAAATGTGCGGTCCTTCACGCAAACTCTGACCCAGGCGTACGCACAAAAACGGGTGAAATGAGAAATGGCGACACCGTCGGCAGATGGAAGAAACACGTGAAAGTGTGTGAAACTGTAGACCGTTGTGTAAAAGAAATGGCAATACTGCCTCTCATAAATAACATGAAGACTTCACAAAGCAAGTCTTACAATTAACAGCCTACACGAACACCCGTTTGATCGATCTGCAGTGTAAAACAAACAAAATCAAACGAAAATTACAACAGAAATGCAAATTAACACATATTTGCAAAAAGAAAAGTGAAATATGTTCTGCAATAATATTGGCATGTTATGCAATTCATCCTCATAACACATATGTAGCTTGGCTGCAGATGCACAATGGCTGATCTTGCGTTTTTTTGCATCGACTTTGATGTCCGACCATTTCTTTTTTATTTCGGCCACGGTCCGAGGTTGTGAGGCTGCAGCATTAACGGCGTCTGCATCCTTTTGCCACTCAAGTGCCTTTTTGGCATTAGTAATGCCCACACTGTGCCCTCCAAACAACATTTTACTCTTTTCCACCTCGCCAACGATAACTTCTACTTCACATTGAGTGAAGTTACGTTTCTTGGTTTTCCTCTCTGTGTTTGCCATGATTTCGCAATCGATGAATATTAACTTGTGGGCGTTTCACAGACTATTTATGGGCAACTATGGGCGTGACATGAAGCCGCAAAAGCTGCACTACATTTAGAATTGATTGTGATTTATTAAGGGAAATCTGCGTAGGATGTGCGTGCGCACGGTTTTATAAATCCGAATATTTCTGTGCGTACGCACATCCTATGTTTCATCCGTACGCCACTTCTGACGCAAATCCTAGATAACAATCGTTGACAGTAAAGTTTTATAAATGAGGCCCCTGACCTGTATATAATTTCCTTTTCTCTCCAGTGAAATAATGACAGATAAAAATCCAGGTGATGCCCTGATCAGGCTCCCTGGTGAAGACAAAGAGACCAGCACCAAGGTAAGCACAGGCCGCAGTTCTAGTAACTCAATGCATAAAAAGATGATTTATGGTCAGACGGTTCAGCTGTTGTTCAAAACAAACGTCAGAATGAGGAAGAAATGTGACCTTAGTCTCCCCGCTCTGCACATTTTTTATGTCTCTTATTGGAGATAAGTTGATAAAATCAGTGTGAATGGTTCATTCGCGAATATAACTGATTTGGTTCTCAAATTCAATCCAACGTCCTGAATCAACCGTGTCACTGTTGTTGCTCATTTTCATGTTTCCTTCTGGTGCTGCTGATGTGTAAAACTTATTCACTCATAGAAAAAAAAAAAACATTAACTACTATTATCATTGTTGTTACTATGTAACCTTGCCTACTTAATGAGCTCACAGGTATATATTGAAAAATGAAAAATGAAAAATGAACTAAAAAAATACATTTCAGTACTATGGACACATAAAAACACCTAATAAACAAAATAACAAAATAATAATTAACAAATAACAGAATTCACCAACTATGTGAAAACCTTTACACTAAACCACTGCATTGGCCAGAAAAAACCCACGCATGCGCCCACTGCCCCTCGAGTGCAAACGCCTGGGAACCAACACACACACATTTAAACTCAGCAATCATTCATTCACATGAAAACCATAATATGTGTAATTACATCCCAATAAACATCTAGTCGAAAAGAGGGACACGACATATCCTGAGCACACTTAAAACACGATTCCCTGTGAGTTCAAAAACTCATTAAAACCCCATATTAAATAAACACAGTAGAATACAAGTCTCTAAAATAAACAGATAACAATCGTTGACAGTCCTACAATAAAACTGCACACATTAGTACATTTCTAAAACAGAAACAATAAAATAAAAGATATTGAAATGAATCTTCGGCTACTACCCTGTCTTAGGGCCCGTCCACACGGAGACGCGTTTTGCTGTATACGTATAAATTTTTTATCGTATTGCCGTTTCGTCCACACGGATCGAGATGGTCCTCACTGCAGAACATGAAATCCACGGGGAGGAGTCGGATCTAGATCCAACTCCTCCCACCTTACATATACCTAAACCTACCCATCTCCACCCCCTGATCCCTAAACCTACCCCTAAACCTACCCATCTCCACCCCTTAATCCCTAAACCCACCCCTAAACCTACCAATCTCCACCCCTTTATCTGGATCCAACTCCGCCCCCCGGATCTCGTGTTCTGCATTGAGGTGCTACTGCACGGATCCGGCGTTTTCGGAGACTGAAACCGCTATTTTTTTAAACCGGGTCCCAAGGTGGATAAATCTGAAAACGCCGCCCTTGCGTTTTCGTGTGTACGGCCAATCCGTACATTTTGTGAAACGATGATGTCATCACACCAAGTGTCAACTAGTCAGACACCGTTAAATCACAGCAACTACATTTATGGTTTTTCATATTGTTCAACAAAGTTCTTGATTAAAAAAGAAAAAAGAAAAGAAAAAAATAATGAAAGTCTATGGGGTCCAATGTTGTCTGGACATGTTCATCATTTACTTGTCATTCGAATACTGTGTGACTTACTTTCTTCTGTGGAATTTAAAAAAATAAGATTTTTAAAAAAAAAAGGTTGGAAACATGTCCATCCCTTTATGGCCACAGTCCACACCCATCTTTGCTGTCTCCAGATCTCAAGCCAGTGGAGCACCTTTGAGATGTGGTGAAACAACACAATGTGCAGCAGATAAATCTACAGCGGTTGATTGAGTGATTGATTCTTATAATGTCAAGATAGACCAGAATCTAAGGAATGTTTCCAGAAACTTTTTTGTATCTACACCACAAAAAATCTGTGCCGTTCTGAGGGCTTAAAGGGTTTGCCTAATAAAGCAGCCACTGAGTGTATAGCCACTTAGATCATGATACGATCATTATAAGTAGATATCAATATTTTGTTAATCTTTCTGAACAGCCAATAGAAGAGAAGAACAACTTCAAACCTGTTGGCCAGGCAGACATGATCAAGACTCATGTAACATCTCACTCATCACACAGTGACAAAGGTAGGAAAACACAATATTCACTGCACCCAAACATTAATGAGAAGAATCATTAAATTATCAGTTTTGTTCTTATATTCTATGAATTCAGATTGAATTCTGATGATTTTGAGAAAAGTTCTTTGGTGTTTATTCTAGATCCCAATCTGTCTGTTGTGTTATTTGGAAACTCTTCATCAGTCCAGTTTGGACATGGAAACATTGTACTAGGAGAACAAAAAACTAATATTGAAAATGCTGAAATATCCAAGATTGTTGCAGTACAGCAGAAGATATCAGAACGTCACGTCTCTGTGATCAACATGATTGACTTACATGAGGCTGAACTTTACCTGGACTCTGTGGATCATCACATTGATCAACTTGTGAATGAAAATGAAATCAGCGCCTTCATCTTTGTTGTGCGACTGGGCCAGTTAACAGATGCTGATAAGATGGGTCTGGAATGGCTTCAGAGAGTGTTTGGTGACAGAGTTCTTCAGTTTGTGATGATTCTCTTCACCTATGAGAGAGAAGAAGAGTGTGACTCTATAATAAATGATCTGAAAAGAAACCCTGTTCTGGAGCAGCTGCTGGAGAAATGTGGAGGAAGATATCACATCTGCAACAAGATGATGAACAACCAATCAGAGATGAGAGACCTGATGAAGAAGATTGACCACCTGATTAATGAGAACAACCAGCAGCGCTACACTGGAGAAAGACGAGAGACAGAAGAGCCACAAAAGAGTGAATGTGAAAGTGGTAAGAAAAAAAGATTCTTCAATCTTATTTCCCATGATTAGTCCAAACTGTAATCAAACATTCTGGTCTAAGATTGACTAATTATGATATTATAGATACATGTGGATAAAAAGGCCATTATAATATATCAGTGAGAAATGTTATATGGTTAAATACCCTGTTTAGAAACTACTAACTACGATTCTGATGTAAGTGACTAAACCGATCAGTTGGTAAAGCTTGTTGATAATTGATTCAAGAAATCTTAATTGAATGAATATCCTCAGTTTAGATTAGAATTAGCAAAAGATCATAATTATTATAGGTAAACAAAACCAAGAGTAAGTAACATATACTTGCCTCTAGTGGTGAAACATGGCAAAAAAAAAAAAAAAAAGCCCTCCAGACTCCAAAGAGCAGTAATCACTTTCTTTGAAATTAAGACAAACACCCATAACTGTGAGAAGTGCTGCAAGCGGTGTGATACAAATTATGAAATGGTTCCTGTGGCAATACTGGGAGAATATCACATGGCTGGAAAGAATTCTCAGATTTGAGAACCAGAATTAACTATTGTATAAATAAACATATTATTCTGAGCGATGTCAAAATACATTCCACTCAATTTATATCACAAACTCTTAATAAAAGCTTAAGAATAAATATAATAAACCTAGGTAAGTAGAACTAGATGTTGTACTGTACCTAGCCACATCTAATGATTGTATGACAGATAATAACTGATCACTGATCATAACTGATCATCAAATAGAATAAATATAATAATTGACAAGAATATTTTTTGAGCCATTTAGATGTATTTCTCATGTTTCAAAAGATGAAGCTCCAATCATCAGAGGAAGCAGTAAGTCCACCACACCAACAGAGACAGAAGAACAACACATGGTAAGTGTCGCTTAATGTGGTATAATAGTAAATCGCACGACAAGGAATAATACTAGGAGATAAACTAAGGAAAAACAGGATAAACTAAGGAGACATAACACAGTTACATTACCGAGAATGGACGAAGAGTGAGGGAGAACATGGGGATTAAATAATCAGGAGAATTAACAAAGTGTTTGACAGAACAGTTGAACATGATGACTAATTAGTCAGAGTAGGACAATTAGGTCACGGGGAGACCCAAAAACAAAGAAACACAGCATACACGTTACAGTAAGAGGTGTGCACATTTTTGATTAGCATTTGTTTCTTGATATCACATTAAGTTGATTCATTTGTTTTCAAGGTGTAACCGAGTGATACCCATAGGTCACACTTGATATCAAATATGCCATCACGGCTTTATACCCACAGAAATAACTTAACCCAGGCTGGGTTACCCAGCAAAATGAACAAAGAACAGAGACGTGACCTTCATGTTCAACACTTTGTTAATGACGAGTAATGAAACCTCTGAATAGACAATCCACTTTAATTTGTGAATTTAATTGACCATAAACTTAAGGCTAATATAGCAAAAATAAATCATTAGCAACACAACAGGGCCTAGACTCCAGAGGTCATAGAGCACCACAACAAAAACCCTGCCAAGTAAAAAACAAACAAACACAAACATAAATACAAAAAACAAACTACATTAATAAATGAAATACAAAACATCAACACAAATAAAACACTTGTCACAACGCAAATCCAACTGTAAGGGGATTTACAGATAAAAAGACCCAGAACCAGATATGATGAATGAAGACCCAGAATTATAAGTCAGAATTACAATAAATTGAAGAAAAGTTTTACTGAAGATAGTTTGCAGTTTCATCAGCAGAAGTCAGCTTCAAGACTCACACAGGAGTTCGTAGGCCTTCGATTCCTTCAGAATCAGAATAAGAATCAGAATCAGAATCAGAAATACTTTATTGATCCCCAAGGGGAAATTCTTTGTCACAATTGCCCACCTGTCAAGGCATAAGAAAAAGAAATAGTAATAAAAAATAGATAAATAAAGAGTATAAAATATATAAAAGTATAAATATAAAAATATATAAAGAAAAATAAAGAAAAATATGAGGAATGTGGGTATGTTCAATATTTACATAATTATGACCGCCGCTAGCGTAGCTAGCGAAAGCGGTCATATAGGGATTGTCAAAGTTTTTTTTTTTTTTTTTTTTGTCATCTACTGAATTTTTCGTCAACGATACCAGGTACACCGAAACACCGGGGAACATGAAATTTGGTGGGCATGTAGCCCCACTAGACTTTTACGGAAAAATTTCGTTTGGTCCCCGGGGGCCACTCCCCCCCCCCGCGCTGGGCCCCCCCAAACCCAAAAAATGCAGACAGACATGCACATACTACTACTTTTTTTAGGTATATACTAGGGGTGTGCAAAGCAGCCGGTATTTGTATCTGTATTTGTATTTGTTGAGGGGGGAAAAGTATTTGTATTTGTATTTGTATTCGAGTAAAATTCAAAATAGGTGTAAAAATCCAGTTTTTTTGCGTTACACTTCTAATTTACGTTATAGTGTAAGTATTCTTTAATTATATCCATTATAATAATTATGGATATGCAATATTGGTTAATATGTTTTTCCATAAATCCAGCAATGAACATGTAACAAACGTCACCTACGAACACGTTAACGTTACTCTGTCAACAGCCTATTGTCTAAATTACCGAGCTAACAGAGCTACTAGTGTTGTCACGGTACCAAAATATCAGTATTCGGTACCAATACCAGTGAAAATCCACAGTTCTCTGTACCAATTTCGGTAACAAAGCTTAATTTAGATTAAATTTACATATATTAAAGTGTATATCATGGTTACAAAGATGGAAACTGTAGTATTAAAAACACTTTACAATAAGATTCCATTTGTTAGATAACATTAGATAAAATGACCTAACAATAAACAATAGTTATATACTGTCGCAATTATTCTCCTTGGGGTTAATTTAAAAATACATTTTTAAAATTAAAAGTTAACATTATTTAAAGCACAATGAATGAAGTGAACAAACATGACCAATCAAGTGTTTGTATTAAATAACATTCACAAACATGAATTAATGTTGTAAAAAATATATTGTTCACCTAATGTGTTGAGATAATGCATTAAGTGATGTTAATGAATGGTATTTTTTTGTAATGTTACCAAACTATACAGGAGATAAAACGTGTTTTATTTGACTTGGCTGTACTTTTATTTAATCCAAAACTGCATTCATATTTAATTTTAAAAGGGCTTTTTAAACCTGCTAAGAGTTATCCAGCCAAGAATAAGGCCCTGTCCACACGGAGACGCGTTTCGCTGTATACGTATACATTTTTTATCGTATTGGTGCTTCGTCCACACGGATCCGGCGTTTTCGGAGACTGAAACCGCTATTTTTTGAAACCGGGTCCCAAGGTGGATAAATCTGAAAACGCCGCCCTTGCGTTTTCGTGTGTACGGCCAATCCGTATATTTTGCGAAACGATGATGTCATCACACCAAGTGTCAACTTGTCAGACACCATTAAGTCACAGCAACTACATTTATGGTTTTTCATATTGTTCAACAAAGCTCTTGATTAAAAAAGAAAAAAGAAAAAAAGAAGCTACTGTGCCTAATAGTATTGTTGTATACAGCGCGCAAGGTTTATGCGCGAGCTCCAAGTCTTCTTCTCCGTTTTTGGTGTATGTCTGAGGCAGAATTACAGCGCCACATACTGGTCTGGCATGTATACTACATCGTTTTGAGTCGGTTTCAGTGGTTTCGTGTGTACGCAGATATTTCTTGAGACGACGCCGTGTTTACGGAAATTTTTTTTTGAACGGGAAAAAAAAATATCGGATAGGGAAAGCTCTGGCTTCGTGTGGATGTGGCCTAAGACTAGAACTGCTTTTCTGACGGACTGATATTAATGACATAATGACGGCTTTTTATTTAATTTCTCATCTCCATAAATATATCTAAAGCTAATGCAGAGTTAGAAATCAATGAATTATTTGCTGATACTTCCTCGTCATCATGGAGAGCGCAGTTCGCACCGCTTTCTCCTTTCCACAAGCGCTTGTTCTCTCGTGGCGTCTGTCGTTGCTATGCAACATGGACATAGGCGCGCCTGGAAAAACGAGCGCGCTGCTGGCTTCTATTATAGGCGCGCTTGCCGCACGCCTACATTTGAAATCTGCACGCGCAAAAAAAAAACGCGCTATGTGAACGGCCCCTTATGACAACGTGACATTAGCCTAATCCAAAATTATTTCCATATGTGGCTCTTTCCTCCTTTCTTATCAACAAGTGGATTTACAGTCACCACATCAGCAGCGCCGCTGGTCGCCATAAGGAAACGCAGCTTTTTGATATAAAGTTTTTCTTGTTCCCGAATACAAATATTTTTAAAGTATTTGTTCGAAATAAGTATTCGGAAAAAACACATTATTTGTGCCTTTCCGAATACCGTATTCGGGTTCGGCTCCACCCCTAGTATATACTAGACTTGTAGTCAAGACCGGCTAAACCGAGACCAAGACACTACCAAGACCAGAGGGTATCGAGACCAAGACAAGACCAAGACCAAGTCGAGACCAAGACCGAGACCAAGTCGAGACCGGAGGAAAAAAAAAAAACAGACTAGTGTTGAAGCAAAGCAACTTGTATGAATTCAAGAACAGCAGCATACTGGGGTCAGCCGCAGTTTACATTCAATGTATATTAGACGGTATTACTTCAACTACACAGGCAGAACAATACAGAGACAGACCATGTCATGTGTGTGACTGTGAGCTCACTGTAAATGTTTTTGCAGACTGGGTCAACTATGTGTAGCAATTGCATGACGGCTGTAACTGCACTATTAGAGGATTGAGACTCCCTTACTTTTGTGTACTGTTGAGGACTGACATGACTGGTACTGACTGGTTCATCTGACAAAACATCAAACACCTCCAACACCATCTTTCTCCTCCATAAACTGTCTAAAGAATGAGAAATATGTAACCAATTGAAATTATACTTAATGTGTAGATGAAATCGTAACATCAAATTAAAGATACACAATTATAAACTTGGATTAGGCCTAATGTTTAGTCAACACAACGGAGATATGCATATGATATTTAAAAGACCATTTATTTAGTCTAACACCATCTTAAATACAATACTGTAATCAAACAACACACACACACACACAGATATCAAAGTCACAAATTCAACTAAGCAAATGCCTCCCTATCTCTGCCGATTTCGGAGTCTCCAAATGAATCCATTCTGCAACTTTTAAATACATAATTAAATTTTTAAAAACGAAATTATAGGCTTAAGTGCAGGATCCGAAAGTTGGTCGTTTTGTCGCTATGGTTACACACACACACACACTGTTGGTGGTGCGCTCAAAGTCATCTGTCAGTTGTGCAGTTACCCAAAATCTCCTGAATGAAGTTAAAACCCATCATGTCACTGATATGTGTTTTTTAAATCAAGTGATCAAAGTGCTCGTTGCCGCTGCGATCAGTGGCGCGGATAAAGTGTTTTCTGGTGTGGCTCGCGCACACGCCGCACTTTCACTCGGACGCGCGCTTCAATCTGTTCCGTTGCGGAAAATAATGTTGCATTATCGAACGTTGTGTCGTCGCGGATATTGTAGTATTGTATTGCTAAATACCCCGACCACTATGTCGGTCTGAGACAGCGAGACCTAGACAAGACCGAGAGGTCCGAGACCAAGACAAGACCAAGACCAAAGACCGTCAAGGCCGTGACAAGACCGAGACCACGTAAAAGTGGTCTCGAGACCAAGACCGGTCTCGAGACATACATCACTAGTATATACATAAACACGCAATACAGCCAAATTGCTCCACGTCATTTATTTTTGTGGAAAGCCAGTGCAGGCCTGAGCGGCGGTCATATTTTGTACCGCCATGCGGTACATCTAGTTAGAGAATTGTTATGGTGAACATTTACATTATTTAGAATTATAATGGTGAACCAAAAAGGACTAGAGGAGTAAATAGCAGCAAAGAATATTGCACATTAATTATTAAAAAGATAAATGTTGTACAGAAACAGAGATATTGTCAGTTTAAAAACTAACTAAGTGTCTGTGTATCAGGCACTTAGAGGGAGGAGTTTTAAAGCTTGATGGAAACAGGCAGAAATGACTTCCTGTGACGCTCTGTGGTGCATTTTGGAAGAATAAGTCTTGTACTGAAAGTGCTCCTGTGTTTGAGCAGCACATCATGGAGTGGGTGGGAGACATTGTCCAAGATGACATGTAGTTTGGACAGCATCCTCCTCTCTGACACCACAGACAGAGAGTCGAGCTCAACCCCTACAACATTACTCGCCTTTTGGGTCAGTTTGTTGAGTCTGTTAGCGTCTGCTACCCTCAGCCAGCTGCCCCAGTATGCAATAGCAAACAGGATAGCACTGACCACCACAGACTCATAAAACATCCTCAGCATCGTCCTGCCAATGTTGAAGGACCTCAGCCTCCTCAGAAAATAGAGAGGGCTTCCAGTAAAGGGCTTGAGTGTTCTTGGCCCAGTCCAGTTTATTGTCCATGTGCACTCCCAGGTATTTGTAATCCTCCACAATGTCCACAGGAAACAGGGGTCACTGGTGTCTTTGCTCTCCTTAGATCCACAACCAGCTCCTTAGTCTTTGTCACGATGAGCTGCAGATGGTTCTGCTCGCACCATGTGACAAAGTCCCTCATCACAGCTCTGTACTCTGTCTCGTCACCCTTGCTGATACATCCAACCACAACAGAGTCACCAGAAAACGTCTGAAGATGGCAGAACTCTGTTACTGGTAGTTGAAGTCTGTGGTGTAGATAGTGAAGAGGAAGGGAGAGAGGACAGTCTCCTGCGGGGCCCCGGTGTTGCTGACCATTCTGTCTGATACACAGTGTTGCAGGCGCACATACTGTGGTCTGCCAGTCAGGTAGTCAATAATCCAGGACACGAGGGGGGCATCCACCTGCATCGCTGTCAGCTTCTCACCCAGCAGGGCCAGCCGGATGGTGTTGAAAGCACTGGAGAAGTAAAAAAAAAATTACCCTCACCGTGCTTGCCGGCTTGTCCAGGTGGGAGTAGATGCGGTTGAGCAGGAAGATGATAGCATCCTCAACTCCCAGTCGGGGCTGGTAGGTGAACTGGAGTGGGTCCAGGATAGGTCTGACCATGGGCCGCAGCTGATCCAGGACCAGTCTCTCCAGGGTCTTCATAATGTGGGAGGTCCGTGCCACAGGCCTGTAGTCCTTGGAGTTACTGGGACGTGGCGTCTTTGGCACAGGAACAAGGCAAGATGTCTTCCACAGCACAGGGACCCTTTGGAGACTCAGAATCAGGTTGAAGACATGATGAAGGACTCCACACAGCTGGGAGGCACAGGCTTTGAGCACTCCAGGACGGACACCATCAGGACCTGCAGCCTTATTAGAGTGGAGTCTCCTCAGCTGTCTTCTCACTTGGTCAGCAGTGAGGCACACAGAGATCAGAGGTGGAGGAAGGGGAGAGAAGGAGTCATCAGGCTGGAGAGAGCTATTAACCTGAGGGCCGGAGAATGGGGGAGTAAGGATCTCCCAGGAGGAGGGAGGAGGAGGGAGGAGGAGGAGGGGGGAGTAGTTGGATTGGAGGTAAGACAGCAGCTGAGTTAGTTGGGGGATGGGCAGGAGACACAGTATCAGATCTGTTAAAGAACAGATTAAATTCATTGGTTCATCTCCTGTCCAAGCTGCCTTCAACTCCTCTGCTGCCAGTCGGTCTGAAGCTAGTGATGTTCCTCATGCCGCTCCAGACCTCCTCATGTTGTTCTGCTGGAGTTTATGCTCCAGCTTCCTCCTGTACTTCTCCTTAGCCTCCCTGATCTTCACCTTCAGGTCCCCCTGAATGGCCTTCATCTCCTCCATATTCCCATCTCTAAAAGCCCTCCTCTTGGCATTCAGAATGTCCTTGATGTCCCTTGTTACCCACGGTTTGTTGTTTGGGTAACACAGAAATGTATATAGTCTGAGATACACTCAGTAAGCCCATCTATATCCTCTCTATGTGGCTCACAGAGTACACCCCAGTCTGTCACCTTGAAATATCCCTTAAGTGTCTCATAGGCCTCCTCTGACCATCTACTCACTGTCCTTGTGGTTGCAGGCTGCCTTTTCACCAGAGGCACATAGCAGGGATTGATATAAATCAGGTTGTGGTCTGAGGCCCCGTCCACACTACTGCGTTTTCGTTTAAAAACGGAGACCTTTTGCTACGTTTGCACCTTCCGTCCACACTAAAACGGCAAAAACGGAGACCCAAACCGGAGAAGTTTAGAAACGCTGCTGACCCGTTTTTCGTTTTGAATCTCCGGAGGGCGTTTTAGTCTGGACGGGTCAAAACGGAGGACTTTAGAAACGATGACGTAGTAGAGGCTCACGCTCGGCTCTATGATTGGGTGTCATCAGTCATGGCGTATATCTTTGCTAGCAGCTGTTGTGCAAGTAAATTCTGCATTTTACAATGCTATAACTGCCTACATGCGCCGGAGGCAAGCTATTATTCGAGCGATCTGTGACAATTCCCGTGTGCAGCGGCGGTATCGACCGTACATGGAGCGTCGGTTTTGGGTTAACCCGGGAAGAACCAGCGCATGGTGGGATAATTTTATCAATGAAGTTGTGTTTACACCGGCACGCGCATGCCCAGTGTTGGTGAATGGTCACGTGATCCGCGTTTTCAGTCGTTTTAATGTGGACGGAGATCAATTCTAATACGCAGCTAAAACGCTGGTGTGGACGGAGATCGTATTCGTTTGAATTCTCCGTTTCTAAACGAAAACGCAGTAGTGTGGATGGGGCCTGACCTGCCCAGTGGGAGGGAGGAAGAGCTGTATGCATCCTTAACGTTAGTATACAGCAGGTCCAGGGTCCCCTCTCCTCTATAGAATAACATCTCACATACTGGGTAAAGTTGGTTAGTGTGTTGTTCATAGTGACGTGGTTGAAGTCACCCGAGATCACTATGAGGGCACTCGGGTGTTGAGTCTGAAGTTCAGCAATGGCGGAGTGAATAATGTTACACGGCGACGGTAGGTTACCAGAGGGCGGAATGTAAACAGCAACGGCGATGGCATGTGAAATTTCCCGTGGCAGATAATCCCGTGGCAGATAGTCCCACAGTAAAGCAGTTCAGTTCAAGCCCCCCGCCTTTACGCTTACCGCTCTTGGTGCAATCCCTGTCAGCTCGAACAATCTGAAAGCCGTCGATGGAAACGTTGTGGTCAGGAATATCAGAGTATAGCCAAGTCTCCGTGGAGCACATTAAACTACACTCCCGGAACTCCCTGACTCCGGGCTAACGCTGTTAGCTCATACATCTTATTAGCCAGTGACCTCACGTTGCCCATGATGAGAGAGGGGAGACACGGCTTAAATCTCCTTCTCCTAAGTCTCTGTTGTCTGGACCCCTCTCTCTTCCCTCGCCTCAGTGGGGATGTCTGTGGGCCTGTGCGCCCCAGTCGGCTTTAGCGCGATCAGCTGGTCCCGGGTGTAAACAAAGCGGCCATGAAGTTGCTGCGCAACAGTTCTGTGGCTTACCAGAACTCTCTCAAATTGCATGATTAGAGAGAGTCTAGTTTAAATTATATATAGAGCAAAATCACACATGTGAAATATAAACGAAAGTTCAAAATAAGGCGACGAACGACGGGGCAACTGCAACAGGCTGCATGCACGCTGACGCATGCGCACTCAAACTAAGGCCTAAGGCCTTAACAACACAGCGTAATATCGTAAATATTCAAAATACACAATCCTTTAGATAACCCAATGATTAAACAATGATGTTATCACTGTGACAAACCTAACATTTTAACACACACACCTCTGCTGTAATCCAGGAGTGGAATAGAAACGCTGTGTGATACAGCTTGTTGCTATAGACTAAACACAACTTCGACAATAACCACAGTAACAGCCCATGCACTCACATTCTTGGATTGGGGGTTACATCCCTGTGATCAACACAGAATTAACAATGTAAAGAAACATATCATCCTTGTCCAAACTCTTACGGCATCTAAACAAATGACACATACATGGCGCTTCAGGGTCGCAACACCAGAAGGAGTTGGAAAAGGTCAAAATGCAGGAAGTTATGCAATCCACCAACCTTTGAGCTATTTATAGGGCGGCAAAATAAATGCATATGCATGGTGTAATGTATAATTGCAGAAGAGATATTGAATTATTGAAACAAGTTATTTTATTGAGCCTGGAGTCATTAGTTTTGGGGTGTACTAACCATTTTGTTATTGCACAACATCTAGAGTCTTCAGAAAAGAAAAGTCCCAAAACATCTGCACATAAATATTATGGTATAGATATATTTTACCAAAAATGTTAAACACTGAAAAATTTAATTGTGGTGGAAATTCTGATTGTTACTAAACCATACATCCCATACAACTCTATCATTCAAAAAATTATGCAAAATGCATTTAGCCAAAAAATCTATAATGCATTAACAATTTGGTAAGTGTTCACCATAGGGATCAAAAGTTACAGCTGTTTAAATTGAGGAACAATAGTGATGAACTCACACAAAAATGATGTCTATTTTTTTCCACAGGGAACTACAGAAAAGCTTAGAACAGGCAGAGTGAAACCAGATCAACATAAAGAAAAAGAAATGCTTACAGGCTTAAAAACACTCTTTGACAGACTTCATCTTGGAGGCAGGCATGATCATAATCTGAGAGCTGCAGATGTTCTTCAGATAAGATGTTCTGCTGAAGAGGAGCTGATTCAAACTTTCATTCAAAAACTACTGATGTTGAACTACAGAGCAAGATATATTAAAACTAAACAGACTAATGAACAGGATGACACACAACAAAAAGACAAAGACTCATCTGAAGATGAGTTTGATATTTTTGATGAAATGTCTATGTCAAACAAAGGAAACAGTCAATCTGAGCGAATTCACCCGATGGATGTTCAGATGGCCGTATTTCACTGTGCTGACGGTTTCCTGAAGCAGCTGATGGTCACTAAACTGTCCCAGTGTCAATACGCTCTGCCTCTGCTTGTTCCTGATCCATTCACACAACAGATTGAGTTTCCTCTCTGGACATTCAGACAAATCAACAAGAGCTGGAAGAAGAGAAACACCAACCATGAAACCATCAGTCAAACCCACCCTATCTACAAGGCAAAAACTCCAATGTTGTTTTTCTTCAGGTTTGGCTCTGTGTCTTCATCCAAGTCTCAGCTGATGAACAGTCTGATCAACGAGAGACACAACACGTTTTTCCACAGGAACTGCCCAGGCAGCAGCAGATCCAGAGTCCTGATGGATGGAGTGGTGGAGATCGCCTGGTTCTGCCCCTCTGGGAAAGACACAGATACATTCACTGAATGTGTTGCGTTCTGTAATCTACACGGTGATGCAGGAGACCATGAGAAACAGCTGCAGATCCTCTTTGAAATGGCTTCAGTCAATGTTGTTCTTCTTCCACAATTGGACAAGAATGACAAACATGCTGCAAAGATACAAATCTTGTCCAAGATCAGAAACCCACTCATTTTTCTTCTTACTGAGGATGTGTCCATCATCAATAAGGTACGGAGAGGAAAATACAAGATTGGTTTGAAAGACAGAAATCAGTCAGATGTATCTGAAGAACTCAGAAGAGCGATAAATGATTGTCTCTCAGAATCATCTTCCACTTTTAGACTTGAAAATGTGTCCAAACACTCAGACATCAGAGTAGATGAGGAAGATGATGATGACTGCAGGAGAGGAAGAGATGCAGCACAGCAGATGTTGAATTTACTGAAGGAGAAAGATCTGACAGAAATCAAAGAATCATTTCTGCCTCATCAGGGGAAATTGTGGCATCAGTGGAGTCAGAAGAACAAAGAACTACATCGACCTCAAGGAGAAAATATAGAAATGGACATCAGAAGGAAACAAACAGAGATGAAGGACATCCGTGAACAGCAGCATAAATCTGACATCAGTGAGTTTATGAAGCTCTTCATAAGACAAATGAACTCACATGATAAACATAAGATGTTTTTCATTAAATGGCTCGGAATCCTTCTGGGTGAATATACATCAGCTGACCTTTCTCTTCTACATCACAAATATGGTGAAAAGTGGTCAACAGTCTTACAACTGAAAAAGAAAAAGAAACATGAAAAATCTGAACAACTCAAAGATGAACAAACAGAACTTGAGAGAATATCTGAGGATCTTCAGGCTGCAGCCTTTGGTTTGGAGCACATCATGAGGGAGATCGGTCAGATCTATGATCATGTTCATCTGTGAAGAAGAACAAGAAAGGCCTGCAGGGTCACTTCTCTTCTCTCCCGAGTCTTGCAGCAGAGATGATGATCTCTGGATTTCCACTGGAGCTGATGGATGGAGATGCTGCTCACGTTCCTGTGATCTGGATCTCTGCTGTTCTAGAAAAACTCACCCAGAAACTGGGAAACCAGACCAGAGTCTTTGTGCTGTCAGTTTTAGGGCTTCAGAGCTCTGGGAAATCCACCATGCTGAACGCCATGTTTGGGCTCCAGTTTGCCGTCAGTGCTGGAAGATGCACCAGAGGAGCTTTCATGCAGCTGGTCAGAGTCTCAGGCGAGATGAAGACACAGATTAACTTTGACTATATTCTGGTCGTTGATACTGAGGGTCTATGTGCTCTAGAACTGGCTGGAAGATCAACAAGAGATCATGACAATGAATTGGCCACATTTGTTGTTGGTCTTGGAAATCTAACATTGATCAACATCTTTGGAGAAAACCCATCTGAGATGCAGGACGTTCTTCAGATTGTTGTTCAGGCCTTTATGAGGATGAAGAAGGTCAGACTGAATCCCAGCTGTATGTTTGTGCATCAGAACGTTTCAGACATCACAGCTGGAGAGAAAAACATGGAGGGAAGGAGACGACTGCAGGAGAAACTGGATGAGATGACAAAACTCGCTGCTAAAGAGGAAGTCTGTGATGAAGAATGTTTCAGTGATGTCATTGGATTTGATGTTCAGAATGATGTGAAGTATTTTGCTCAGTTCTGGGAGGGAAGCCCACCAATGGCACCACCAAACCCAAACTACTGTGACAACATTCAAGAACTAAAGAAGACTATTATGTCTCATTCCTCAAACTCACATGGAATGATGCTGATAGACCTAAAAGATCGCGTTAAAGATCTCTGGGAGGCTTTACTGAATGAACGATTCGTCTTCAGCTTCAGAAATTCTCTGGAGATTTCAGCCTACAGGAAACTGGAGACCGAATACAGCAAGTGGTCCTGGAGTCTTCGCAGTGTCATGATGGAAACTGAAAATAAACTACATAACAAAATAGAAAATGAGGCGATTCATGAGGTTGAGGAAACTGATCTTCAAAGAGAACTGAAGACGACAAGTGAAGAAGTGAAAAAATCAATGTCAGAATTCTTTGAGAAAGACAAAGATAAAGATATATTGATTCAGTGGAAAACGTCATTTGAAAACAAAATCCAAGAGCTTCAGGAAAACATTGTGAGAGAAACAAAGAGGAAAATAAACGAGATTCTTCAGCAGCGAGACCTGAAGAAAAAGATTGATGCTCAGAGGACACATCATGAAAACATTCTCTATGAAAAGAGCAAAGAACTTGCCTTGAAACTCAAAGACAAAGCAAATGATAAAGAAACACTGAAGAAAGAGTTTAATTTGTTTTGGGAACAGTGGATGAAAACAATCATCTCAGACAATCCTTCAATCAGAGACATTGACATAATGAGAGATGTGAGAAAGAACCTCAGTGATATCTATCGAAGTGCTCCTGTAGATCACCGGGGGGAGAGCAGGGATATTTTCTTTTTGCAGAGTTATTCTGATTATGTTCAGTTAAAAAAATCCCGTGTATTTAAAAAAACTTTGCGAAGAGCCTACAGATCATCTAAAAAGACACTTGGTAACATTTTATCTCAAGAGGATGAATCCCAAATAAGATCATTAATCACAGATATTGCTCAGCAGACAGACAGAATGATTCAGTCATTTAACATTTCAAAGATGGGCTACAGCATCAGTTGCATCCAAAAGCTCATAGATTACATCAAGGCAAGAGTAAAAGAACACAAGAAAGGACCAGTGAAATATGTGTTCAAGAATGAATTCTTCATGGATTTGGTTCTTTCCATCGGTAAGAGAGCAAATGAAATGATCACTGATCAACACAGACAGTTCAGAGAAGCGAATAATCCTCAAATATATGTTGAAAAGAAGAGAGAAGAGTACTATAGTATTTTCCAGAAATACTGTCATGAATCAACATCAGCTGCCATTTTTGGTGAGATTATTTGTCAAAAACTGAAAGAGCCTGTTGAGCAGAGTATCTACAAGAAGACTTCAAGAGATCTGACAGATGAAATGAGAGCAAACTGTCCATCACTGAATGGAAACAGATCAAATATGGAAAAACACATCCTAAAGAAACTGGCTGAAAAAGAAAATTATCACAAATACATGAACTACATTCATAAACCCAGAGATCACTTCAAGAGTTTCATCAAATATGAAGTCAGACAGTACATCACTGATAATTTCAGTGTCAGTGTTTTACCTGAGATGAAGGAGAACATTAAACTCCTGCAGCAGAAGATCATGAAAGCTGCACATGAATCTGCTGAACATGTTGAAGAGAACAGAGGAGATGTTGGTTTGTGGTTGAAGAGTTTCACACAGAAGCTCTCAGATGAGCTGATCTTCTCTGAAAAAGACCTCAGTGGAGTCAAACATGATGATGTTGATGATTTCAACCTCCTAGAAGATGTGATAAGACATGAACTTCCTGATATAATGACTGACATCAGCAGTAGATTCAACACAGAGACATTTCCAGTAAAGCTGGACAGTAAACTCAGGCCAGATGAGATTCTAATTGATCACTTCTGTCAGTGTTGTTGGGTTCAGTGTCCGTTCTGTTATGCCATCTGCACCAACACCATAAACAACCATGATGAAGATCACAGTGTTCCTTACCACAGAGTGAATGGAATGAATGGATGGTATCATACAACATCACAGAAACTCTGTGCTAATATTTGCACAAATTTAGTGACAAGTGATCAACGTTTTCGTGCATTAGATAAGTGGTTTACATACAAATATTACAGAAGTGCAGGAGGAGTTTATGCAAAGTGGAGCATCAGCCCTGATCTCTCTGAATTGAACTACTGGAAGTGGTTTGTGTGCAGATTCCAGAAAGATCTGGAAAAACGCTACAGTAAAACATTTAAGTGTGAGATTCCAGACGAATGGAAAAAGCTCACAAAAGAGGACGCTATTGAGAGTTTGGATAAATACCTTTAAAATATATGAACTAATAGAGCAAAATAGCACATTTTAAGACACTTATTTACAAAAAAATATATAAACATGCAGTTCCAAGGAAAAATATGAATATATGAAGTACAAATTGATTTAGTTCCCCCACTCAATATTTATGCAACAAATTATAGTAAGGAAAGTTGTATTTCTAATAAAACAGATTTTTATTTAATTAACTTTACTAAACAAACTTTAACACTCAACATTAACATCTTTTGTAAAGTAATGTAAAGAGACTGAGCTGTAGTAGATTTCACTTGTACACGTTTAATCGCACTGGAATTAAAAGATATTTCTAAAATTATAATTAACATTTTAATGATTTAACTATAAAACATTTTAATATTGACTGCACCATATCTAATAATCGTTTAATAATTTCCTGCTAAACGTGATTGATCTGAAGTGTTTCCATATTACAATTGAATGGAATGTTTGAAGGACATGGCCTGTTGTTGATTGTTGCTTGATTGTATGACCAACAATTGCATTTACATTTTCTTAATAAAGGCTTCTCCAACATTCAGCCAGAATACAAAGTTATTTTCCAATCAATAACAATACATTTTAATTTATTCATTGAAAAAATATATTTGAATTAACAATGTAATGGGTCTGCAAGAGAGAAAGAACCCAGATGCAGAATGAGCAGTGATGACGTTTTATTGGCAAGACAGTTGACAGGGCTCAACAAGGTGAAACAGTTCAAACAGTAAGGCAGGGCAGACGATACAGGCTTGATGACTCTGGAGGAAGAGACAGCACCAGGCATGATGATGGTAGGGAAGATCAGGCAGGAACACAAGGAACCATAAGTCAAACTGGAATGCCATATTGTCAGAATCTTTCAATGAGGAGTGGCTAGCATGACTCGCTGTATAGCATAGTATGGCCACTCCGTCCAACAATGAATCTCAAAAACGGGTGTGAGAGGGGTTATTTGGATATGAAATTAAGCATTTTTCAGATCCAGTGAGAGAAACCAGTTCCATGGATGAATTTGCGCTAGGATTTGTTTCAACGTTAACATTCTGAACGGCGGTCTCAGGAGGTGGCAATTGACTCAATTGTCTCTCATTGGATGAGTGTCTCATAAAACGTATCCATATCGCAGAGGAGTTTGGCCAGGTAAACTTGGAGAACCGGCATTGTATGCAATGCAGATGCGGCTTGCCTGTCGGCAGAGAAGGTCCTGTACACGAGTGTTGACATGATTCTGCACAGTTTAGATCGGTGGAACCCATAATAAATGGATGAAACAGAATTTACTCAACTTGCTAATTTAACATTTTGTTGAATTGTCTAAAAACGACATTCATTGCAAAAAAAATAATAAATAAAATAAAATAATCATTAACATGTTACAGTTTTGGATGTACAGAAAAAAACCCACCAGCAATATTTAATGTTTACAGTGTCAGACTGTATTCATATATTATTTATCTATATTTACATTTATGTATAGATTTAAAATCTTCACGGCTCAATGTAAAGTATTTAACAGTATCGGTTCCAGTGTATTTTAACAATGTAAGATAACGTTAGTTACGTATGTACCTGTGGTCATGTGAGTAGTGGATGACAGCCAGGGCGGTGCTTCATAGTGGATGTTCTCTTTGCAGTTGCTGCAGATTGTGTGTTTTATATAAAAAAAATTCACCTTGTGACACCTAACCATGTTATAATATGGCGTGTCACACAAGAGACTTCCTCAGGTTCCTCATAATTTTAATTGGCTCAATTGAATGAAAGCGATAGATATACAGTTGAGCTCCAAAGTGTTTAAGCACCTTGCAGTATCTACAAAATGTTAATAATCATAAAAATGTACATTTTGTCTTTTTATTTAGTACTGCCTTGATGAAGCAGTTTATTCTCCAAGGTGTACGTAAACCTTTGACCACATATTGTGAAAAAAAAAAAAAAACCTGTGAAAGGTTCCTTCACATTTTCCTCAAACACTAGGATTCCATTGACCACACCATCTTCATTAACACTGGGCTTTAAAAATAGATTTCATAAATTGTTTTTATTCCTCTTTTACAGGGAATTAAGCATAACTTTATCAATTACATATAGATAAATAACCAAAGATCCATGAAGGTAATTGTTGTGGCGCTGCCTGGACAAGGGGTATTAGGAATGATGATTAAGGTTAAATGATTTGAGAGAGACAAAGAGGATTTCTCATCTCCAACCCCAGCATTTCATCTTTTATTTTAGGAGGAAATAAAGAACAAACAAAAATAGTCATATAGTCTCAGGAGGGGGTTATGCCAACACAACAAACAAAAACCCAATTCTTTCTATGGATACATAAACTAACTTACCTGCTCAATAAAGGGAAATTAAATGAACAGGGAACTTCCCTTTCTCCCTCAAAAACAGGAGAAAACTAAACAAAAGCTGGCACCCACCTCCCTTTTTTTTTTTAATGAGTAATTTGGATCAATAGTACAAGTTTCTTAAAATGTAATGTTGGGTGGCACACAGCACACCACTCATATTAATCACATAAGTTCAATCTCCAAAGTCAATAACACTAACAACTTGGTCTGGGGCAGAATAAAGGAATCCTCTCCACACAATACACTCAATTCAGTCACTCTCACTCTCTCACTGAAGCTTTATTCCACTTAAGGATGTTCCTGTATTTACCACGGTTGACACAGCAATGCTGCAGCCCTCTTCCTTTGGTTTGTTACCAGTAAAATATATGATGACTATAGGGGGATCTGTAAATGCACAGGTGGGAATTTATTACTTGAAAATGGAAAAGATTCAAAGCATTTAAAAGCTATAAGGATAGTGACTTAGCTTGATCAGGGTGTGCTGGCTGGGCAACAATTCATGAGAAACCTTGTAACATCACCTCATCAATACGGGTCTATGATTCCACACAGCTTGCTCTGTATCTCCAATAACAAAAATGAACTGATCCTGCTAAATGAATGTATAACTTTAGATAAGCACAAAAATATGACATAATACAAACACAAATAGTAACTGAACAGCTCACACTTCAAATGCAATAAGAAAAGAAACAAATTCATAAGAAACATTATTTCTAGAGGTGGGTGATATATTGGATATTACTGGTGGCTTTAATACTGAATAAATGGATTAAATGTATATAAATATCTTCGAGTGTTACAAGATTGGATCTTTGAATTTCATTCAGGAAATGTAACTTTAAGTAATTTAGTTCGTTTAGTTTGAGTTCAATAGAAGGTATACACGCCACCATCGGCCGGAGTGACTGCAGTCACGCCCACTGAGTGGCAAAAAGACTAAACGGCAGTATTGGTTTTCAGCGTGAATGCCGTGAAAAACACACAAAACATACACTGTAAAAAAAAAAAAAATCCTAACTGTGTTCCTCGATGCTCCCGTCTCCAGCTCTGGTCTCTTCGGCCCGGCAGTGAATGGATTTTCAGAGAGGTACACTGAAGCGCAGAAGTTGTCCCAAACCATGCGACACTTCCTGCCCAAGCTCTCTGGCTCCGCTTCGAGTAGGCCCAAAACTACGCCGCAGAACTACTTCTCCACAGCCAGCGAAGCAGGTCTCTCAGTCCCGCCCTGCGGCTGACACCCGCCGCCTCTCACCAGCTAAGCGCTACCCGTTGCCCCGGCGCCAGGACCCAGCATTGTGTTGGACCCTAATCCTCGGAAGACCTCCTAGTAATGGGGGTAAAGAGAGAGGGCTCGAGTCTCGCGCTAGCCGGACCACCCTCGAAGAAACCCACTATAATTCCCGCGGCTCCCTGTTCAGCTCAGGCAGCTGGGGAATTTTATATTGTAGAAACTGGGCCCGCTGCACTACGCGCTCCCCTACAAACAAACACTATTTTTACAGTGACCCAAATAAAGCACAGAAAGAGTATGTTTCAAGCACACAACACACGAGTTCACCCCTTCACTAGCTGGCCCCTTCCCAGTTGTCAATCTGACTTTGCCCGAGGTGAAAGCCTCTCCAGTCAGTCCAACACTAAGTATGTGCACAAATCACAATATAAGGGTATTAGGTCCCCCTGTGTTAGGCGGCCCATCCCCGAGTATGTGTCGAGTTGGGTTATATACACAATAAAACGAGGCTACTCACTTCAATTCGCTCGCAGACCCCCAAAGTTTCAGGCAGTAGTCGAGACTTTGGTGAGAAGCAGCGTGTGTCACGTGCTTCACTCCGAAATACAAAATCTGCTAGCAGAAGGGGCGATAGAATTAATCCCTCCTGCGCTAAAAAATTCGGGGTTTTACAGTCGCTATTTTCTAGTACCGAAAAAAGACGGTGGCATCAGACCCATGTTAGACCTAAGGCATCTGAACAGAGCCCTCATGAGACGGCCATTCACCTGCACATTACAGTGAATCACGGTTGTTTATGCGCCCTGATTCCCTAGCGGGCTCAGGACTGGTACCACGAGGGTGTGACCATGGGGGTGGCCTCCAGGAGGAAAGTGGTTTTCACAGACGCCTCCAACCTATGTTGGGGTGCGCTGCATGAAGGCAAGCCTGTCTCCGGCCTCTGGTCGAGCACGGAGAAGAGCTTACATGTCAACTGCCTGGAAATGAAAGCAGTTTGTTTGGCCCTGAAAGCATTTCTGTCAAACCTCAAGGGACACCATGTCTTAATCTGCACGGACAACATGTCGGTGGTGTCATATATAAATCGGCAAGGTGGCATCAGGTCGGGCAACCTGTTCATCATGGCGAGAGACCTCCTCCTTCTCTGGGCACAAGGCAACCTGAGCTCTCTGAGAGCAGCACATATCCCTGGCATTCAGAATCAGAATATGCTTTCTCGAGACAACACTCCCCTAGGCGAGTGGTCTCTAAACCATCAGACGGTCCGTCTGATATGAAGTGTTTTCAGCGAGGCCAAAGTTGACCTTTTCGCATCGAGAAACAACACTCACAGTCATCTTTTCGAAGAGCAGGGACGCGCTGGCCCATCCCTGGCCCAGTTGCCCCCTTTATGCGTTTTCCCCCCGTTTCCATGATTCCCCAGGTCATCAAACGGGTCAGGGAGAGCGGATGCCCAGTCCTCCTAGTGGCCCCCCTCTGGAAATCAAGGCCGTGGTTCCCAGAGCTAGTTCAGATGATGGACGAAGTTCCCTGGCCTGTCCCACAGAGGGAAGATCTCCTTGCGCAGGCGAACGGGACGATCTGGCAGCCTCACCCACATTTATGGGCTCTACATGTGTGGCCCCTCAACGGGTACCGAGAGACCTCCCTGAGAAGGTCTTGAACACAATCACTGAGGCTAGAGCCCCGTCTACCAGGCGTCTCTATGCCCTGAAGTGGTCAGTGTTTTCCGGCTGGTGCTCGGATAGACACTTTGAACCCCAGTCATGAGGTATCAGTGATACTCTCCTTCTTACAATCGCTGCTGGATGCGGGCCGTTCCCCATCCACACTCAAAGTGTATGTGGCAGCCATAACAGCTTATCATGCTCCGGTGGCTGGCCAATCACTTGGAAGAAATGACTTGGTCGTACGGTTTCTAAAGGGAGCCAGGAGGATGAACCCTTCCAGACCTACTTCTATACCGTCTTGGGACCTCTCCACAGTCATTGGGGCCCTGAAGGGTCCACCGTTTGAGCCGCTTCAGTCGGTTGATCTCAAACCACTTTCGCTAAAGACTGCTCTCCTGCTGGCATTGGCATCTATCAAGTGAGTGGGAGATCTGCAGGCGCTCTCTGTGAGCCTTTCCGGTCTGGAGTTTGGAATAGGTGACTCCAAAGCCACTCTCAAACCCAGACACGACTATGTACCTAAGGTGCTCACAACACCGTTTAGAGCACCGGTGATTATGTTATTAGCTCTTCCCCCTTCCGAAGAGTATGGGGGGGGCTAATCTGCTCTGCCCGGTTAGGGCGTTGAAAGTCTATTTGGAGCGTTCTGCGCCCTATAGGCAATCAGAACAGCTCTTTGTCTGCTTCGGTGGCCGATCCAAAGGGTCTCCAGTCACGAAGCAAAGACTGTCCAGATGGATAGTGGATGCCATCTCTCTGGCATACGCCTCAGTGGGTCAGGTTTGCCCTATAGGTACTAGAGCCCATTCGACTAGAGACATGGCCTCGTCATGGGCTTGGTCCTCTGGGTTTCCTATTCAGGACATTTGTGCAGCGGCCGGTTGGTCTTCGCCTTCCACATTTGTGAGGTTTTATAACATGGAGGTGCCTTCCCTGCAGGCTAAGGTCCTTTCTGTATGATCTAGACCCAACAATGTCCGGCCTTATCTATGTGTCATGTTACTGTTCATAAGCACTTCATCCCTTATTATGAAACCCGCCTCTGGCTTGGTTCTGATATCCCTTTATACATAATCAGATCCGACGGTGTACGGTCTTATTGGTATAATATACATATATATATATATATATATATATATATATATATATATTGGGTATGAGCTTATTGACATCACTCTATATATGATCAAACCCGACGGTGTACGGTCTGTTCGTTATATACTTGTGTTCTGGCTTGTTTCTGTGGGCTCAGTGTCCTGGGCTCCAGTGTGCAACCAGTTACTTATAGTGCGGCGTTTTACATTGCATCCCCACTGCGTATAGGTACGCTTTACAAAGTGAGCGTTCTCGAAAGGGAACGTACTCGGTTACTAACGAAACCTCGGTTCCCTGAGAGTAGGGAACAAGTATTGCGTAGCCTGCTGCACTATGGTAACATGGCAAATTTGTCGCTTCAGTCGATTTAAACCTGCTATAATGGCGAATTCGGGCTCTAATATAGGCTTGGCCACGCCCAATTTGACTCGCCATTGGATGTGCAGTTGCCGCAGCACAGCCAATGAGTGAGCCAGACACTCAATGTGCTAGCAGTGCAGCTGCAATGCGTTTTACATGGTTGACTTCAATAATCTGAGGAAAGGAGTTCCCCACTGCTTATAGCTACGCAATACTCGTTCCCTACTCTCAGGGAACCGAGGTTACGTTAGTAACCAAGTACATTTTCTTAAATTACATAAAAATGTATGTAAAATTAAAAATATATTTAAAATATTAAATTAAAGTAAAATATGCTAATTTCAATAAAGTACAAAAAACTTTAACAGAAATGTGATGTTATCATGATTGAGATCAGTGTTTGCTTTAGTTGGGCTCTTGGCCCTTGAATTTTTAACATTAGTTTTTATCTGGCTGCTTTAACTGTGTTTTTGATACACATTTGTTATGGCAATAAATGCAGTTGAAAATCTCATCAGATTATGTTGTTTACTTATTGGTGATTTTATAGTCATCAATCATCATGGTGGCCTGAATCACTGACATGACCTTGACCCAAATCTCTGAATATTATCTGGGTTTACATAATATACAGAGAGACTTTAGTTTTATACAAAGTGTATGATTAATGTCATCATTTTTTACATTACCATTGAAATATTGTGGCATTAGTTTTATAACAATCAAAAAAAAAAAAAAAGTGTATATTATACAGAAAATGTTTTGAGCTAGTTTATTTTTTTTTTAGGAGTATAGGGATCAACAATCAACATCAAGAATCTACATATGAATCTCAGCAATGGTGACAATCAACAAAGCTTTTTTGTGACTTTATAGTAGTTCAGCGTTGATCAGAATTATTTTTCATTGTCACCATTGTTGCGATTCATACGCTGATTCTTGATGTCTGTTTGAGTCTATATGATCATGTCAAAACATTTTCTGTATAATGATTTCATCAAATATATCTGAAAATCACAGATAAGTATCACAGCACTGGAGGATTTTCTGCACCAGTATTGGCATGCAGAATTAACAACTAATATTTAACGACTTAATCAGATATTACACTTCAGGTGGTATCAACAACCCAGGCCACTAAATGATGACTATCAATCCTGAAAGCGACCAAGATCATCTGATCTGAGTTTCTCTTGAACTCAGAGACACACGGTTAAAGCAGCCAGAGAAAAACTAATGTTAAAAACTGAAGAATCAAGAGCCCAACTAAAGCAAACACTGAACTTTATTATTTTCAATAAAACATCAACATCTAAACCTCTGTTAATTCTCAATAAGAACGTTACAATTAAATAAATAAAGTCTGGATTGTAATAAGTGGAGATGCTGAGATCTTGAGTGTCTCTTACTGTTTAACCCTGTTCTGTAGGGATGCAAAGTGTTTCTGTATGCTCTGTTTTGTGGGTCACTATTGTGCTGAAGAGTAGAGCCTGTGCTTCAGTTCAGGAGGAGCAGTGAAACACTGATTATATGTTTTATATGTTGCTTTATTTTACAGACAGTAACTGTGTAGTTGCTGATGAAGTGACAATAGTCACAATAAATCAAGTATGTAGTTCACTGTAAGAGATTCACTGTTTATATGTGTTTGTTAGTAAAAATTCAGGAAATATTTGTGAAATAACTGTTTCTGTTAAAAAGTTTAATGAAGATTTCTGTAAAAGTCTTTTTGCACTTTTATTTAAATTAGGATATTTTACATTCATTTTAAGGTTTTTGTATGGAAGCCATTGCTGACAGTCATTGAACTGTTTTTTTTTTTACAGTAATAATAATAATAATAATAATACATTTTATTTCTAACGCGCTTTTCTTAGACTCAAAGCGCTACAGCATACAAAGAGAATAACAACAAGAAAATACAATAAAAAAAAGTCACATTCAGTTACAGTAAGCAGCTCTAAAAAGGTGTGTCTTTAAAGAGTTCTTAAAACAATCCAATGTTGGAGAGTCTCTAATTTCCGGTGGTAGAGCATGCCATAGACGTGGTGCTGAGACCGAGAATGCTCGACCACCCATAGACTTTAGTTTATATCGAGGCTGCTGGAGGATGCATGACCTGGAAGAGCGGAGAGAGCAAGCTGGAATATGAGCGGTGACTAAACTGCAGAGATATGAATGCCCCATGTCCCATGAATAGCTTTATACGTTAAAATCAATGTTTTGAATTCGATACGTGCCTGTATCGGCAGCCAATGCAAATCAAAGAGTACCGGGGAAATATGTTGACGAGTGGTTGTATGTGTCAATAACCGGGCAGCTGAATTTTGAAATATTGTAATTTTTTGATGGATTTATTTGGGAGACCAGAATAGAGCGCATTGCAGTAATCAAGCCTCGACGTAATAAAGGCGTGAATAAGCCTTTCTGCATCTGGCAGCGATAGAAATGGTCGTAGTCTAGCGATATTTCTAAGATGGAAAAATTCAGTTTTTGATACCTTTTTAATATGTGCATCGAACATAAGTTCAGGGGCGAAAATAAGATTGCGCACTTGAAGGGACGGAGTAACAAAGTAATTTACAGTAATGAGCTCTGAAATGTTAAGTTTAAAGGTATAGCGGAGGATGTTTTACTTCCTGGTGGGTAACCTATACTATTGGTCCCCCTAATTGTCAATCATTCTGGTGAATCAATCAAACTTTTCAAAAAGTGGAGAGGGCGGGTCTTATCTAAAATTTGGAAAGATCCTCCGCTATACCTTTAAGTAAAGATGTTGGTGTACTGACGAAAAGGAGTTCTGTTTTTGCCTGGTTGAGCTTAAGAAAATTGTCATGCATCCAGGCTTTTATCTCATCCAAGCAGGTGCTAAGGGCTGTAACTGCAAGATTTGGATTAGGGTGCATGCTGATATAGATCTGCGTATCGTCAGCATAACAATGAAAACCTAACCCAAACTTACGAATGATGTCACCCAGAGGCAGCATATAGATGCTGAATAAGATGGGACCAAACACAGACCCTTGTGGGACACCCTGCTGAACTAGTGTTGGTAAAGATTTGTTTTCCCCAAAGACACAAACTGGAAACAATTAGTGAGATAAGATGTAAACCATTCAAAAGCAGTACCAGAGATCCCTAGCCATACAGACAGTCTTTCAAGAAGGACAGCATGAGATACTGTATTGTATCAAAAGCAGCAGTGATGTCCAACAATACTAAAATACTACAGGCACCCATATCAGCAGAAATGAGAAGATCATTTGTGACCCGGACGAGAGCAGTCTCAGTACTATGGCCTGATCTAAACCCGGACTGAAATGGTTCTAGGAGATTGTTAATGGACAGGTATTGCTGTAGCTGGCCAACTACAACTCGTTCCAAGACCTTAGCTAGAAAAGGTAAATGGGCAATAGGCCTATAGTTAGACAAATCCTCCACATCACAACCAGTCTTTTTAGGGACTGGTGTGATGGCAGCTAACTTAAGGGCCGAAGGGACCTGACCAGTTAATAAAGAGTGATTAATAATACCAGTGATAGAGGGGCACAATAGTGTTAGACACTTTTTAAAAATCTCAGTAGGTATGGGATCAAGAGAGCATGTAGATGAATTCATAGACATGACCAGTTTTGAAATATCATCTGTGGTAACAGTGACAAAATTGACGAAAGTAGAAGATAAATGTATAGTATGGGGCTTGTTAGATAGACGAGAGGGACCAGTAGCCATGGAACTATAGATATCTTGAACTTTCTCTGTAAAGTATTTATGAAATTTGTTACACATTCCAACAGAGGAACAAATGGTTATGAGGTTTAAGAAGTTAATTGTTTTAAACATCAATCTTGGATTACCTGCACCTTCATTAATCATATGCGAGTAATATTCCTCTCTGGTGGATTTAAGGGCAAGATGATATTTCAATTGCTGACAGTAAGACCAGTTTTTCTTTACAAGCGCTCAATCTTTCTTTGCTTGGTTTTAAGTGCCCGTAATTCATCAGTAAACAAGGGAGATGATCTAGTGAAAGAAACGACTCGTTGTTTCAGTGGTGCTACAATATCAAGAATAGACGATAGCGCAGAGTTGTAACTGTCCACAGAATCAGTCACAGGAAGCTCAGCAGTAGAGCTAAAAAGCAACTGAGCATCAATGTTCTTGATATTCCTAAATGTTATGACACACTCTTTAGAAGCTTTTAAAGAAGCAGAGGAGGTAAATTCACAGGTTAACAAATTGTGATCACTGAAGTGTAGCTCATCATTTCTAAACTGGTCTACATCTATACCAACTGTGCAGACCAAGTCCAATGTGTGTCCAGATTTATGAGTGGGGAAATCAACATGCTGATTAAAATTAAAACAGTCCAATATGTGCATGAAATTTGCTGTTTGAGAACAGTCTGGGTTATCAACATGGATATTTATGTCCCCTATTAGCAAAATATCTGACCAATTCGAACTCAACAGAGTCAATAATTCAGCGAGTTCAGAAAAGAAGACTGAATTTACCTTAGGAGGACGGTAAATAAGTGTGATAATTACAGGTGAGTTGCCACTAATTTTCACAACCAGGCACTCAAACGAAGACATTTCAGGTGTAGAGATTAAAGCAACCATCAGTTCTGATTTGTATAAAATTGCAAGACCACCACCTTTACTGGTAAGTCTAGGTTTGTCAATGTATGTATATCCAGGTGGCAAGGCCAGGTTCAAGTTATAACAGTCATTTGGTTGATGCCATGTCTCGCTAAGACAAAGAAAGTCAAGTTTTCCATCCAGAATTATATCATAAAGCAATGCTGCTTTCTTATTTATAGAACGCACATTTAATTGCGCGAGTCTAATTTTAGAAATTGCATTCCTGTCGCGCTTATTCTCTGGAGACATACGTGGATAAGATAGATTGGACATACAAATGCCACGAGACTTGCGATGTCCAAATCTCCGGGAGTAGGAGCATAGGACATTTATACAACCCAAAGCCGGCGGCAGGCTATATAAGCCCATGCAAGAGCCACGATGTGCATATTTTGGCCGGCGCAACAATTTAGATGCTCTCAGGGCATTTTGAGCACAGACACTAAGAGGCAATTGAAGATCCAGTGATAGAAGATCAGAGAATGAGTACCTTTTCATATTGGTGTCCCACAGTTTGAATTCCTGTATTTCAGTGAATCCGACTGTGTAGACCAGGGTCATCACTATTGCAAGTGAGAACAGCATACCGCAATCCAATCCAGTAGAAATCCTGAACACGTCCCGAATTGCAGATACGATGCAGCGATTCACAAGAGAGAGACAGTAGCACCAGACGAGCCGAAAATCCACGTAATTTACTCACTCACTCAGCCTCAGGGAGGGTGCGGACAGGTGTAAACAGCAGGTGTCGGACCAGCCACAGCAAGGCAGTACGAAAGTCAGAAACAATGAGGACGCTGGAAAAGATTAAGCATCCAGCAGCCTATCTCTAAAAACTGCAACTTAACGTAGCATAAAATAACAGATATAAAATTAATTTAAAATTTATAAAATTAATAAACTAATAAACACACGGTAGAGAAGCGGCAGCCAACTGTGCCAGCGTCCTCTCTCACCGGAAGTGCGGAAATAGGATAATAGGACAGTGAAGGTGTTTGATCATAATAATTCAGGAAATAGCTGTAAAATAACAGTGTTTTTCTGTAAAACATTTGAGGAAAATGTCTGCAATTTTTTTTACACTTTATTTAAATTAGGATATTTTACTTTATTTTTACGTTTTTTGTTTGGCAGCCGTAGCTGACAGTCATTGACCGTTTTTTTAAAGATTAAATTTTTTTACAGTGTAGGGTAACAGCCATATAGTGTCTTATTATTCTAAATAATTTAATTTATTGATCAAATTTAGAACAAAAAATTAAAGATGAAGCATACATTTAATAAGACTAGACTAGGGGGTTCCCTGCAGATATTACAATATGCAGATTTAAATATATCATTGCCCCCCACCGTCGATTTGATTTGTGTGTGTGTGTGTGTAATAAAATTATTTAGTTCAGTTAAAGAACTGACACTACAATTAAAACCTGAATAAATCGTGAGCTGAACGAGAGTCGCAGCAAAGATTAGCAACAGGAGTCAATTTTCATTAATCACGAGAGTGAAGAGCTGACTGAAAAGATGATGGCAGAATATTTTGTGTAAAAGCGCATATTTAAGCGAATCTGTCATCGTACTGTTTTGTTGTTGTGTTTTTTATTAAGAATAATGGTAACACTTTATTTCGATAGTCCATTTTAGACATTCTACTAACTATAAGTAACTTTGCAACTACATGTCAACTAACTCTCATTAGAGTATTAGTAGACTCTCTGCTTAATATCTGCTAACACTTTATTTTGTTGGTCCCCCAACAGATATTCTTCTAACTATAAGTAACTTGGCAACTACAAGTCAACTTATTCTACTAACCCGAACCCTAACACCTAACCATAACCTACCAGTCTACTGACAGTCAACTACAGTCTACTAATACTCTGAGAGTTAGTTGACATGTAGTTGAAAAGTTACTTAGTAGAATGTCTAAAATGGACTATCGAAATAAAGTGTAACCAGAATGGTAGGCTATTGAACTCACAATTCAAGCAATCTCTCAATTGTTGGCGCTAATTTTCTGGGCCCTAATAAATAATAAAAATAACAAATAATCCTAAGGAAAACAATAGGACTCTGCACCCTTTCAGGGTTTGGGCCCTAATAATAAATGGAGCAGATCCAATAGTCCTCTCACCATCGGTGCTCAGGCCCTAATAAACAAGCAAACAATTCAGTCAAACATACAAGCAGCACTCTAGTACAGGATTTAAGTGAAATATAGCCTAAATATAGAGTTAATAAACGTAATTTTCCCCTTTACCAAAATCGATATGCTCAGGAACAAGTAATAGATTAATAATACCAAAGATCGCCTCTTTGATATAACCCCAATTTAATTATCTCTCAAGTTGAACCACTATCCACATAAGAGGGAGGGATACTCGGGGTTCGGGCCAAATTCCGAGCCTGGAGCTCTCCCCCGGACAGTACGCCAAATACTCATAATCTTTACTCAATTTAATATGATGTAAGTGTGAACTTGTGAAACGGCCTGGAGCTCAAATCTGAGAAAGCGTAAAAACTCTTAACTACATTTCGTGACACAACAACAACTAACCCTATTTAAAAAAAAAGATATATATGGATTTGCTCAACCGCCATGACAGCCACAGCTGCGGAGTGATACAAATGGTGAAACGGTCAAGTCAAGTCACCTTTATTTATATAGCACTTTTTACAATACAGATTGTTTCAAAGCAGCTTTACAGAGATAACAGGAAAATAATGCAACAAAGTTTGTTTCTAGAAGAAAATAGCATCACAGTCCATCTTAATTAAGTTCAGTGATGGTAAATTTTTTTTTAGTAAAAAGATATTAATGTAGTTAATTTATATACTGTATATTGCCGCTCTGGAGAAAACCATGATGTCATCGTCCAGCTCAGTTCAGTTCTCATATAATGGTGTCAAAACAGGAGATCAATAATATTGTTGATTATTAAGGGCCCGTCCACACGGAGACGCGTTTCGCTGTATACGTATACATTTTTTATCGTATTGGTGCTTCGTCCACACGGATCCGGCGTTTTCGGAGACTGAAACCGCTATTTTTTTAAACCGGGTCCCAAGGTGGATAAATCTGAAAACGCCGCCCTTGCGTTTTCGTGTGTACGGCCAATCCGTATATTTTGTGAAACGATGATGTCATCACACCAAGTGTCAACTAGTCAGACACCGTTAAGTCACAGCAACTACATTTATGGTTTTTCATATTGTTCAACAAAGTTCTTGATTAAAAATGAAAAAAGAAAAAAAGAAGCTACTGTGCCTAATATTATTGTTGTATACAGCGCGCTCGTTTTGAGTCGGTTTCAGTGGTTTCGTGTGTACGCAGATATTTCTTGAGACGATGCCGTGTTTACGGAATTTTTTTTTTGAACGGGGAAAAAAAATATCGGATAGGGAAAGCTCTGGCTTCGTGTGGATGTGGCCTAAATCTCCCCAACTTATCAACGGTGAGAGTGCTGTTACTGGGTGAATATCACATGGCTGCAAAAGGCTCTCAGCCAATCAGATTCGAGAACCAGAAAGAACTGTTGTATAAAAAAAGTAAATGTATTGAATGTGTTTATATAGAAATTACTTTGTCTATAAAATAGCACTTTTGTTTAGGAAGAAAATTAGAGATATATTTGCAGGTTTTTACAATCACAATACAACAGATTAATTAATCAATTAACATATCATACAGTATACGGAACATGGCAATCTCAAAAAACTCAATCCAATTCTCATCAAATCTTTTAGAGAACGGAATTAGAAATTAGTATATTAAGATTTGGCCTTTGTTGTTCAATCAGATTAACTATGGCCCTTATTTTCCTCTTGCTATTGCTAATGTTGCTCTTGCTACTGCTGCTATTGCTGATCTTGATATTGCTGCTATTGCTACTATTGCTGCTACTACTGCTGCTGCTGCTGCTGCTGCTCCTAATCCATCCCATGCTACTACAGCTGCTGCTGCTACTGCTCCTGCCCCTGCTCCTTCTACTGCTGCTCTTACTACCACCCCTCTTATCACTGTTAGTGCTGTTTGCCCATAGTCTCTCAGTTTTTGTTTTAAAGCCTCTTGTTCAATCCTTCTCTGGGCTTCTTTAAATATGTCATTAGTGTAGTGCTGTCCTCCATTGATCCTCACCATTTCATCAATCTTCTTCAGCAGTTCTGTGACCTGAGAGCGATTACTCGTGTCTTCATTGTTGAATGAGTGAAATCTGCCACCGCACTCATCAACAAGAGCCTTGAGATCATTACTTTCACTGATATATTTATCTAATGAACGCCCCTTCAGATGATCAGTGTGAGTGAACAGAATGATGGTGTGATGAGAAGCTTTTTCTCCAAAGTTTTTCTGAATCCATTTCACTATTTCCTTCTCTTCTTCTGTAAATTTCACATCCAGTCTGATGACCAGCAGAAACACATGAGGACCAGGAGCAGACATGTAGATGCACTTCTCAATCTCTTTCTTCAGTTCTTCTTCACTCATTGATGTATCATATAGTCCTGGAGTGTCGATCACTGAGATGGTTTTATCCTCCTCCACTGCAGTCACACGACTTTCACACTGTCTAGTAGTAGAATTAGGGGAAATATATTGCTTAAACTCAGATTTGCCGATGATGGTGTTTCCTGTTGAACTCTTTCCTGATCCAGTTTTACCCAACAGCACAATCCTCCGATCTGTTAAAGAGAGAGGAATTTAAAATGTTATTTACACTTTAGAAATTATAATAACTTAGCATTTTGTCTTTGCTCAATAGGGGCCCTTTACTCAAGATTACTTAAATGACTAAAGATAAGACAGAACTAGTATATCAAATAAGTGAATTAACATTATTTTAATTTACCCCTCAACAGTTATTTTCCCATCAAAGAACCAGGGTTGCTTGTTTTGAAAAACCTGGATATATTGTACGAGGTCAGCTAATTTTAAAAGTGTGATTTACGTCATAGTAATGGTACAACATTAGCATAATTCATGGCCAGGTGTTGGTGGTTCTTTGCCTCAATATCATGTTTTTTTTTGTTTTTTTTGCCCCTCCAATCAGTGCACACGAGCCATAGATTATCACTTACATATACATCAATAACATTTTTACATGAATATCTTTTAGAATTAAAAGAAATAAAACCACAAATGGCTAAATATTTACCAATCAATTTTGTGAGCGAACTTTCTCTAGCAATCTTCTGTATCAGTCCTTCCATCTCTTCCTGACTCTGTTTCCTGAGATCTCCCTGGTCTGCAGAATCCTTCTCTCTCAGATTCAGTTTAAATCCACTGCTCTCATCACTAACATCCTCTTGCTTTCTCTCATTGTCTCCTGTCATTCTGTCTTTTTTATATTTGTATTCAATTTCTCCTGCTAGATTTCTCTCTCTCTTCTGCTCTTGTAACTCGCTCTTTTCCTGTTTTTTCTTCACTTCTTGTTTCATTTCCTCCTCCTTCAGGTAGATCTTATGGCTGTAGTTCTGTCCTCCATTGTTCTTCACCATTTCATAAATACTCTTTAAGAGCTTTTTGATCTGGTAGGGATCACATTCACTTCTGCTGTTTATCACGTGATATCTTCCCTCAAAGTAGTTCAGCAGCTCTTTAATATTTTCACTCTCAATGATTTGAATCCATTCTTTTCTGGATATGTTTTCTCTTCCAATAAACAGCACCATAGTGAACCTCATAGCTTGAGCCACAAAGTTCTCCAGGATTTGCTCCACAACGCTCCTCTGCTCCTCTCTGCAAGTCTCCAGGTTTATGATGAGGAGGAACACGTGAGGACCAGGAGCGGAGAGATCCAGGCTCTTCATCATCTGCTTCTGCAGCTCTTCATCAGTCAGTTGAGGGTTGAAGAATCCAGGAGTGTCGATGATGGAGATGTTTCTGTCTTCTACTCTTCCTTTCTGTATCTCACTCTCTGTGGTTCTGCTTTCTTTAAATGCCTCTCGACCCAGAATTGCATTTGCTGTTGGACTCTTTCCAGCACTAGAGACTCCCAGCAGCACAATCCTCAGATCATCAGGCTCTGTGAAAGAGAACAACACTTAAATTTTTTAAGAATCTTTTTGCTTTCATCAAATTATATAATTACCTTTAATCATATTGATAAAACCATACAGTCATTTTATACTGAATTACAATGCATAGTCTAGGTTTTCATATGAGTGTAGTGTGTTAGGCCGCGGTTGTTCGCCGCGACAGTTAGCCGTAACTGTCAACATAACAGTCATTTGAGCATTAAAACAGACATGTTGATCTGCTTCTACAATGGCTGAAAAATAGTAACTTAAATGTCAAGAGCCCAACTAAAGCAAATGCTGATCACAATGGTAACGCCAATTGAAACAATCATCCATCAATATCTAAACCTCTGTTGGTTCTCAATAAGAGCTTCTGTAGACGTGACAGAAATAAAGTTACTCTGGTTAGTAATAAGTGAAGCTGCTAATGCTGTTTGTGGAGTTGTTTAATCCTCCTCTGCTGAGATCTTTAGAGATTTAATGTCTTATTTTATCTTCAGTTCATCTAAAGCCTAGTTCACACTACAGGATTTTAAGCCAGATTTAAGCCCAATTTGCAAGTTAATGAGCTCACTGACAGGTCGGGCTGTAATCGCATGCAAATCTGCGTGTGATCCGCGCTTGCCAATCTTTATGTGTGAAATACTAAACAACGCATCAGAAACGCTCGCTGACACCTCGCCGACGGCAGAAAAATATCTAGCATGCTAAATATCTGGAGCTGTCAGCCGACTCGATAGCCTGTGGTGTCACGTGTCGCGACGAGCAACAGCCAATGAGAGAGCAAGGCATAGGCAAGGCAAACCTTCAAGAAAGGTTTGGACCCTAGAAATGGAGCAAAATTGAATTGAACTGTGGCAGGAGCATGAATGCCTGTATGATGTTTCCAACGAGATGTACCACTACCAAGCTGGCAGCTGCTTTTTCATTATAAAAATGTTTCACTCAGCTCCAACTCTCTCTGTAGCACAGACATGGGCGGCGCTATAGGAGGGGCTAGCAGATGCTTCAGCACCCCCAAGAAAGACCACAGCACCCCCAAAAATTATTTCTGGAAGCAATTATGTTCAGGCTGTATGCTATGGAAGCCCTGAAACGCATGGTTAAAAAAAATAAATAAAAAAAAAAATAAATAAAAAAAAAAAACTATCTTGTTATTTCGAGATATTAAGTCGTTATTTCGACATAATATCTCGTTATTTCCACAGAAGTCGTTATTTCGACATAATGTCTCGTTATTTCTACATAATATCTCATTATTTCGACATAATGTCTCGTTATTTCGACATAATATCTTGTTATTTCGACATAACTCACTATTCCGAAATAATAAGGGGACATTCTAATCTGCATTAAGCCACATTCAGCATTCTTATAATGGTTTTCTATGGGAGGAAAATGCTTAATGTGTAATTAAACCAGTTGTGTTCATATTCTGGGCTCATCTGATTTTTCCTACATAGTATAGCCTACTTTATTATGATTTTAGCATCATAATGATTAAATAAATGCACGCACAATTATCGGTGAACTTGATAAATGCTGCAGATATGCTTTACTATGCACAAACAAATGCCTTTCAACTTATGTGTGCAAAATTCAGAATGAAATGAATGTGCAGCAATTTGTACAAATAGAGAGTCTGTAGGCCTAATATACGTGTTGTAGCCATTTAAATACGCACATTTAGTTTCATATTTGTTAAAATATTATTTTATTTTTATTTATTTTTTTCATCTATGTTGATTATGTAAAGTGAACAGCACGAGTAAGATAGGATGCACAATATATCAAGAGACATGGAGTGGGTCAGACATGATTTTGACCACTTCATTAAGTTTTGTTTTGTAGAAAACCTTTCCTTTCTTTAAAGTGAATTTCGTTTTGTATAAATTGTATCTTAATTTTAATAAATTTTTCATCAACCAATTGCCTGGATTCAATAAATTAGAAGCAAATATAGCAGACAATATAATCATGGAGGCGCCCGAGCGGTCACTTGCATTGCACGTGAACTGGAGCGCATCTCATCATAAATTAACCGAAACTCAGTGTATGCCTCACAGACATGAGAAATATATCTATAGAAAGCTTGAAATGTCTTTAAATGAAACAATTCAAAACGAAAAGAAATAGGCTACTCTCTGATTATGTAATCGCATTTCTCTCTATAGGCGTTTTTCTTTTTTTTTTAAACCACGCATAAATGTCATTATCTCAAAACTACAAACTTTTACATACATGCTGCTGATATATTATTGTAGCAGAGTTTGTGCTGAATACAGTGTAATTAGACTTTAGCCATGAAAATGACACAAGTAACAGGAATAAGCACAAATGTCAGAGCATGTCAGAACACCTCCAGGGCCCAGAAAACTCCTCAGACCCCAGAGGGTTCATTTCTTTCAGTGCTTGTTCACAGCAGGTGTTTGAATGATTCAAAGAATGTTTCAGGAACATCATACTAACCTTAAATAACATTCTAGTAACATTAAGGAAACTGGACATTTTTATGTTCTCGGAATGTTACAAATGAACGTTTCTAGAATGTTAAATTGTTAATCAAAATAAAGTTGAAAGAATGTTTGAGGAACATCACACCTTTTAAAACACGTTCCTCTAACGGCAGAATAAAAGTCCTCCGCTGCTGCAGTTGTGCAGATTCATTAAGCGTTTATTGCAACTACTAGATTTCATATTTTTCTCATCAAACAACCAGAATAATTGCTCGACACGAACTGTACCGGGGAAGAGCCTAGACAGGGCTTTCTTCTGTGTAGATATAAATTCACGCTTTGCATCAGCTGGGTTAGCAGGGTAAATGACGGCTGTCATAGTCTATATGGGCGCCCTCTCCCAGTAAGTTTAAAAAAAGAATAATATTAATAAATTAAGATATAAATCAATATAATTAGTTGTAAATTAAATATTTTAAACACTAATTCAAAAAGGAAAAAATAATGCATTGACTTGGGTATATAATAGGCCTATTAACGTTTCACACATGAACTGTCATTCAGATGACTATCTGACAACCGGAGAACAGAGATATTATAATACATAGGCTACTCTTCTGAGTTTTATGATGTAGAAATTTTAAGATTAAAATGATGCCAGCTTTTCTCCCGCAGCTTTTCTACACAGATTTTGGTGGTAATGAACACAATATGTTTTTTGTTTTTTTCGCCCAAATGGTCTCCATCCTGTGCATTTTGTAATAATACAGAAACATTTTATAATTGACCATATTTGCCAGAAAATAAGTCGCATAGAGAACCTGAGTGTAAGTCACACTGGGTCACGCAGAGAGAGAAACACATGTGCGCGTGTCACATCATTATTAGCCTATTCAGCAATAGTGTAAAAGGCTGGTAAATTAAATAGAACATTAACATTATAAACACTATAAACATGTAGGATATGCGTATTTTACTTCACCTTACTGTATGAAAAAATCCTTAAATGAATGGTATTCAGAAAACAAGAATGAAAAATAAGTAGCCATGTAGGCTATAATACAAAATATACAAATAAGCTATTGTGCCCTTTATTACATTTAGCCTATTTTAAACACCAAGTCTAAACGAATTTGAATCGAATCTGAATCTGTACGGACGTTGACATCTCTCATTCAGTCCAAAGTTTCCATATTTTCAATGTAACATTTTTATGCATTTACTTTGTGTTTTGTCGAAATGAACATGGTGTAAAAAGAAAATGCACAAACATTTCCAAGCAAAATTGAGTTTCTGCCTACTAGTAAATTATATCAAATTTAATAACAAATCTTTCAAATAAATAGAGACATGCAGTAAGTATTTCCTTTCAGGAACAGCTGGGAAACACTGAACTAGTGTACTAAAATAATTTCAAGTATATTTGTCCCTTACACATCTTTGTATGATGTAATGTGCCTTCTGCTAGTCCTTCATCATTCCAGTGAACATTTAAATTACCTTAAATAAACAGGTTAATAAACAGTAGGGGTAAAAGGTAATGTGAATATGAGTATGAGTATGATATGAGATAAGTCGTTGCCAGACAGAATTCACACATACACATTCTGGTCTTTTTCAGCTGAGTTGAAGATGTGTGTTCGGAAGGGATCTAAGTTATAACTCAGCCTGGATGTCATATACTATATTTGCTTCAAGATGTTGATCTGACAGTATCAGGTTGAAAAGTGTTTACAGTCAGCAGGATATGGCTTACAGAAGTCTGCAGTCATGGGTTCAGTGGAAGGTAATTGTATAAGAGGATATGAGTGTGGCTGATGCAGAACTTGCAGTGAACTTTAGCAGGACTTCCATCTACTGGACATAGTAAGTAACGCTTTCAGAGGGCCTTTTGCACACTAGTGCATCACTAATAATAAGTTCATCCATTTTCTCCTTTACATGAATGTGACTGATGCACATTCTGTTAGTTTATCTCTATTTAGTGGTTTGTCTTTTAGATCATATTTGTTTTCATGTTTTTCTCTGTTGTGCTGAAGCTTAAAATGTTTTTGCATAATAAAATGTAGTTTATGATAAATATTAGAACTCAGCCTGCATACTGTACAGCATTAAATACTTACTATATATAATCAATTACATTATCACATCATTTGGAGTATCAGTTAGGGCATTAAAACAATGGATTTTCCTCCCAATGTGGCCAGCAAATAAATAAGAAAATACATATTCTACAAAATATATCATACTTTTTGTTTAGACGGACTTACTTTTGAGCCGATCATCATCTGAATCTTTGCTCACTGCAAAACAACACAATAAAACACACAGTTAGTGAATCTGCTGAATATTATGGCTTGCACTTCTATAGAAATAATATCAACAACCCTAAAGTTGAAGACAAGTGGAAGACCATGTGCATTTCATTCATTTTCTCTGCATTTTACTTCTGCTCTAGCATAATCATTTAGTTCTGTCCTCATATCACATACTAACATACAAGACAAACAGAAAACCAACCAAAAACACTGACCAACACTGAAATGCTAATTTAATATCCTAAAACATCAGTAAACTAACTGATAAATGTTTCACAATAAAGAGTCAAATCATTTAATGGACTTACTGTCAGGGCGTTCTGGACTTCTTCTGCCTACAATACACACACACACACACACACACACACACACACACACACACACACACACACTAT
Source organism: Leuciscus idus (assembly GCA_021554675.1). NCBI lineage: Eukaryota > Metazoa > Chordata > Actinopteri > Cypriniformes > Leuciscidae > Leuciscus > Leuciscus idus. The sequence continues at coordinate 63,951,670 of CM038621.1, forward strand.
CTTGTAAACATTATGCACATCAGAAAACAAGATTTTTCACAGATGTTTTAAAATAGAACATGACAGAAAATAACACAAATATCCCAAAACCTGTTTACAGCTGCAGACCTCTTGATCTTCTGATATTCATATGTGCCTATTTGTGTTTGCATTCATTTATTAATGTTATTTAGTGTTATTTTTTTATTTTTTTTAAGTGTCAGCGACATAACAACAACAATCAGTGCCAATACATTATGTTTGCTTTCAATTTATGCCAAAAAATAAGTAAAGTTTAACTTTAATGAAACCTGCGTGTATATCAGTACGTTGGACTCTCCGTTCATAAACGCCCCTTGAAATGCGTAATTCACTAATAAATCATTGCTTAAGCAGGAAGAGATTTCATTCTGATATATCATAGACGCGTTTAAAATGTTAATATACAGATTGTGTTGTTAATCAAACCTTACTAGCACGCCTCGCCATTTTGTGTTCAACACGGAAACGGACAGAACCGAAAGTGAAGCAGTGCCAGCTCGAAACTCACTCGCGCCCCTTTGCGGACGCTGTACAAGAACCGCAGAAACTGACGGTCATTCATGACAGTCTGAGGACATCAGCGCCACGATAACAGGCTCAAACACATTTATACCAGTACGCATGGATCCTTTTGGAGCGTTTCAAAGTTTAAAACCAGAATGATGTCAAGTATTTTATTTAAACAACCCAAATGAAATGATAGATGGATAGATAGAGAGATAGACCCTGACTTTTTGTTAATGACAGCTTAATCATATAAACACACACACACACACATACATACTATATATATATGTGTGTGTGTGTGTGTGTGTGTGTGTGTGTGTGTGTGTGTGTGTGTGTGTGTGTGTGTGTGTGTGTGTGTGTGTGTCAATATCAATATATAAATTGAACACAAAGCTTAAAACACTAAAAATGAATTTGACATAAAGTTCTATTTCTTTTTTACTCAACCATTTCAGAATGAACATTTTTTTATTAAATACACATTACAAAATTCTACACTGGATTGCATGAATCAGCAAATTCAGATCCATCAAACCCAATAACAATACACAATTTTTTATTTATTTAAATTTAATAAAATGTACTTTTCCCGGAAAAGTAGCAAAGATAATAAAAATTGAACATAAGTTATTGCACAGCAGGTACATGATGATAAACTGAATCTAAAATAAGTCAAATCTCCATAAACATGCAATTAATTCCCAGACTCCTTTTGTCCAAATACTCATTAAGAAAAAGGTCCATCTCGTCCTTCATTTGGAAGTGAAACACTAAAGGCTCTTTGGCCAGTTCTCTGTCATCATCTGTTTGAGCCTGTGGAAGTTGAAGAAGGGATTTTTCCTGGTCATTCTCTTTCAATTTCAGAAAGCATGACTCTTCCACCAAACCTGTGAAGACGTTTGTTTGTGTCACGATTAACAGCTGGAGTGCCCTTGATAGCCACCAGAGGACACTCCACCCCAGACTATTGCCACACATCTCGGACTACATTACCCATAACCCACTGCCCGGACTAATCAACAATGAGTGACATCAGCTGTTCCACATAGCCTTGTTTACTCTGTGCATACAAGCCTGGTTCACTCTGAAGTTCACTTTTGAGCCAGGCAAAGACCCAATCAATCCAGGGAACTACAGGCATATAGCGCTAACTTTACATTTAGAGAAATTAATGGAGAAAATGCCAGACTAAATTATTTTTTGGAGAAGAAATGTTTCCTTAATATAAAAAATGGGAAGGAATAAATACTCAAGATTAAGAATGGGACACACAGGATTGAATGACACACTGAAGCTGGTAGGAAAATGAAATGGTTTATGCACAGAATGTCAAACACAGGAAGATGTGAAACATGTTTTATCTAGATGTAGGAGATACAGTGAGCAGAGACAAAGATGGCAAGAAATGGATGATAACATTGAGGATATTCTTGGGGAACAAGGAATGCAAAGCGACATAATTAGAGCCTTATTTATTTTCCTTAAAGACAGTGGATTTTTTTATTTTTATTATTTTATTATAGATTTAGTTTGGCCCCTTTTGATTGAATAGCCGAAAGATTACAGCAACACTCTACGCACTCCTGTACAGTAGATGGCGGTACGCAACAAATGAACAATGCGATCTGCCAAGAAACTAGAAGAAGAAGAAGGTGGTTCACTTTTGTTAGTGGTTTACACTGCATCTCTGAGCATTCAGATTCATCATCAGCTCTTAAAAGTATTATTCCTACAAGAAGTGACAGAGAAGATTTAATGATGGAAATATACATAATATACATTATTGTACAAATTGAAAACACAGGGTATTATAGTGTACTTCTGTTGGATACCGGCACACATTGGGATAGTAGGAAATGAAACTGCTGATAAATTAGCGCAAAAAAAAGGCATTCAAGAAAAACTTAGTGGATATACAAGTACCACTGGGGAGAAGTGAGGTAATACCAGTGATGAAAAATAAACTAGTAAATAAATGGCAACAAAAGTGGGAAAATAGCAGCACAGGGAGATGGTATTATAATATTTGGAAGGTACAGAAAGGAAGAAGTAATGATCTCTAGATTAAGATTAGGACACACAGGATTAAATTCAACACTTGAAAATGGTGTGTGTGATGAATGTGATGTTTTAGAAACAGTAGACAGAGCATGTATTTTTTAAATGTAATAAATATGACAATCAACAAAGTAGTTCAGTAATATAAAAGATAGACCAGTAAATGTCACGGACCTCTTGGGAAAGGGATTGAGAGATTCTCGGATATATGGGGCTGTTTTAAGATTTTTAAAGAGTACAGGATTAGAGGATATATAATGTATGGGGATTGTGATGCTTCTGCCCACCTTGAAGGTTGAGGAGCCCAGGGCGGACACTGGAGGAGCTGAACACACAGCGCCAGCAGAAGGTGAGTGAGGCATTACATCCACAAATAAAAGGAGAGAAGAGAGAATGAATGTACTGTATATAAAATACAAGGAATATACAGATGCATCACCCATGGCTGTACAGTAGGTGGTGGTAATACTCCTAAGGAGTGAGCGGCCAGTAACAAGAAGAAGAAGAAGGTTCACTTTGTTGCTTTCACTGCATCTCTGAGCATTCTCCCTGGTTTCATTGTCTCTTGCTTCTTTGATTTTTGCCTGTTTCTTGGATTTCATTTTTGCCTTTGACTCCAGCCTGTTTGTTTGTTTGTTTGTTTGTTTGTTTGTTTGTTTGTTTGTTTGTTTGTTTGTTTGGACTGCCTTCCTGTGCTTGACCGCTTTGCCTGTGTTTAGATTACGATTCTGGATTACTCAAATAAAGCTGCATTTGGATCTCAACCTTTGTGTTTCGGAGCAGTTCGTAACAATCTGTTTCACAGCAATTATCCGTTATCCGTTGCTCCATGAGAGAAGTGTACAAACAAATGAACAAATGTAAAGATCACTCTCTTAAATTTGTGAAAGAAGATTTAAAAATAAGAAAGCTTATGCTCTTTCTGTGGGGATAGTCCCTTTAGTATAAGCAAGTAAAGATTTTTATCTGAAGCCGGGCTGAATGAATAAACACTGTTATTGCACTCCTGACACTATATCAGACCTGCAGTCACATCAGTAAAAACAAGAAATAGTATAGATGTACATAATAGGAAAAACACATTTGAACTCAATTAATACATTTCACTGTAACTTCGGCCCGCATAGCTCACATAAAAAAAAAAAAAAAAAAAATAGAACAGAATTGAACCTAAACCTTTGTAAAATACTCATTAGCCTCATTACTATACCAAAACTGTTATCATTTGAACAAGAACTGTGAGATTTTCATAATCCGCTAATAACTTCATAAATCTCCCTGTTTGATGTTGTGCAGTGGTGTATCAGCTGCCTTTCCTTGAGATGCTTTCATCTTAACATAAATGTTAGATAGGAGAGAAGACATTTCTTTACAACATGTTCACACACACAAATCGGTTGATGGCACTCGTTGTTTTACCCCTTACATTCCCATAAATGGAGTCTTCCAAACAATATCCAGAGCAAACTTTTTTCTTTCTTTTTTTCTTTCCCCAAATAAAAGTCCCCTTTTGATGTATGGTCCAACCCGTGCTATATATCTATATAAACACATTCAATGTGTGTTAATATAGATATATAGCACGGGTTGGAAATTATTTTAGTCTCTCAGTTTTTGTTTAAAAGCCTCTTGTTCAATCCTTCTCTGGGCTTCTTTAAATATGTCATTAGTGTAGTTACTCCATTGATCCTCACAATACGCGCTCCGGGACGGAGCTTCATGAGAAATTGCACTGCATACTCGATACGCGCTTTGAAGGTTCAGTGTCAAATGTAACATCATTACACAGAACTGCTGCAGAAGATCGATGAAGCAGTTATGCATCAATTTACTTGCATCAAGCAACTCTGTTGGTATTTTTATAATTAGTATTAATATAATTGTTACATTTAATTTATTGCCACACTTTAATATGCAAATTATATTATCAGAAAACTGAACATGTAGTGTTGTCAGGCTTTTATTTGTGCTTAATAGATTAAACAACAGCGCCGCGCTGTCAGCTGCTCATAAACATGGCTGCTATAAATTTGACCTGCCACAAGATGGCGATGTTTTCGACACTCTTGATGCTTCAAATCTTTTCCCAAAACATTCAGGGGAAAGCCTCAGTGAGGCTTCATTTGCCCATCCTTAGTTCTGTGACCTGAGAGCGATTACTTGTGTCTTCATTGTTGATTGAGTGAAATCTGCCACCGCACTCATCAACAAGAGCCTTGAGATCATTACTTTCACTAGTGATGGGGACGAGACCGCCTATGCCGAGTCTGAGTCAAGACCGAGTCTTTGAAGGGTCGAGTCCGAGTCGAGACCGAGTCCGTTGGTTTTCAAATTCAGTCGAGTCCGAGTCAAGACCGAGTCTTTGAGGAAGCAAGTCCGAGTCGAGACCGAGTCTTTAGGAGTCGAGACCAAGACCATAAAAACATGTCAGTTTTCATATTCATGATTTAATATCACCCCAGTTAATAATCAACAGTTAGGCCTACAGATGTTGAAGATTTTATTATTTAGAAAATAAGTAATTTAACTACACGTTGTACACTATTATTTCCTTTCTGTCTGTGTACCTGTATGTCTTTGGGTGACTTTGGAACCTGAGAGCTGTGTGGTTACAGCAGAGAATTCTATTTCAGTAATGTCACATGGTACAAAACTATTTCCCAAAATACCTATAGAATGTATTACCATATTTGGGAGAAGGATGGAGGTATATATGTTTGCTGGACAATCTTACAGGAGGGTCTTTTCTGCAGGGGAGTCTTTCTGCAGAGGGGCACTCGGCTTTGTTTGTTAATAAAGTCTAATATTTCTGGTATCAAAGATCTCCAAAGTCATTCCCTGAAAATAATTAAACCACAACAAATGGCGACCACGGAGGGACTTGGCTTAGGAGCTGAAGAAGCCACGAAGGGATCGCTGGTGACTGACACAGACAACAGTGGCCGCTGTACTTTGAGGTGAGCAGTTTTGCTTTTGAATAAGGTATGTGTTAGTCACCAGTGGCCCGGATGTGGTAAGAAAAAGCTTCTCCAAATTTAAAGAACTTAAAAAGTGATGTTTGATATCAGAAATAATTGCATGCATTGTCTTTGTAAATGTCAAGTAGTTGGTAACAGCGTGGGGGAGCTCCCGATAGTGTTTGCTAGTACTTGTTTAATCCTGAGTGGATTCTATAACTACTGGGGATGCTGATTTAGCGCTAAGAGTTTTGACGTACGTACGTAAAGTTCTGTGTTTGTTCATCAAGAGGGCCTTGAAGGATGATGAGCAAAAAGCATGTACACAGAGGGTTTGAATTCACTGATAAGGATATCAGTTAAGTTTTGTGTTTACTTGTCAAGAGGGCCTGGATGGATGACAAGCGTATTGATAAGGATATCAATTATTGGACTGTGTTTTCTTGTAAGTGGGCCTTGAGGATACAAGAATAGCATGAACACAGAAGAAGCTAGGTCTTATTTCACTCTGTTGTGTTGAGGAAGTGAATCACAGAGGTTTATGGAATAGGATAGTTAAAAGTGTCATTGTGTTGAGGAGTGAATATTTTAATGTATTGTTCAGATCTGACAGAGAGAAAAAAAGAGTGTGTGAAATTATGTTGGTGTGCCTGTAGGATCCTGTGTGACTGTGCCTGTGGTTGAAAATAAGTGACCTCTGACCCTGGTTGCTTGAAGGGACAGAGAATGTGTGAATGAAGGGATATTAAATGGTGTGTATTAAGAAAGAAAACTAAAGGAAAACAATTGTTCCAAGATATTAACTATAAAGAATATTGTATAAAACAAGTTAACATATTAAAATTTATATTTAATCAATAAATGCAATGATATATTAATAGATGAATATAAATAAGATTGCACGTGTTTAATATATTATATATTATATCTGAAGACGTCTAAAATTTGTATCTCATTATCCCTGAAGACAGAGTGGAAAAAGTATTCCATTGCAGATAAATATGTTTGTGTTAAGAGAAAAATAACTGGTGCAGTGCTGAAGGCTAGCAAGATTGAGGGACCAAGAACAGTCATAAATATTTTACAGAAATCTTAAAATCTTAGAAATGGGATTTGTGAATTGAGAATAAATAAATAAGAGGAATTCATTGATGTTCGTTGAGAAACTAGATTATTGTGAACACTGCATGCAAATATAGAAGAAAGATTGAAGTCTAATTTTATGATAGGGGAAATTATTCAATTGTATTATTTTCAGATCATCAGAGTTAGATTATTGTTGATATAGAAAAACAGAACTAGCTTGCTTTTTTCCGGCAATGAAGAACTGCTTACTAATAGAATGGGGAACTGCTATTGTCAACCAGTGAGATTTTTTATATAAAAAGAAATAGTGAAAAGATGCAGGTTAAAAAGTGGAATGTAGATAAAGAACTAATAGCTTATATGTAAAAGTTCAATTTGATTCATGCAGATCTCTGAGTGTTCAAATTCCAGATACCTTCAGTGACGAATGGAAGCAACAAGAGGGCAAAGGGCAAAGACGCAAATGCAGAGAGAAGAACAGAGAGTGGATGAGGGGTTCTCAGCTCCCCTCCTGAAGTTGACCAATCAAAAAGACTCAGAAAGACTGAATTAATGTGGGAAAAGGTGAAACTTTCACTTGAGACTTTTCCTGAGGACAAAGAGAAATACTGAGATGCAAAACTGGCAGGATCGATAAAAAGCCCAAACTAAGAAGAGGCAGAGAAACAACAGAGCCTATTCTCCACTCTGCAATGGCCTTTGAGTGACAGCTAGGCTGGCAAAACATGCAGAGCGACAGCCAAGCTAAAAACAGAAGAACAGACCCTTACGGGGCACCACAGGTGTGACAAACCTTATGAACACTCTAGAGACTGCTTCAAATATGGTTAATTATTATATTAACATTATTCATTCTGATTATTCACTGGTCTCATTCTCATTCTCATTCACATTCTCATAGCAATTCTTTATATTCTCTGCTAAACTAACCCTCTCTGCTTTTTCAGTAGGTACAAGTCCAGCTCTATAAGAAAAAGAAAATACAGAGAAGTGGGAGCTCAACTCACCAAATAGTTAAAACTGAGGCTGGATTTGAAATAGTGAGGGCTATTATATTAGACATATAGGGCAAAGAAAAAGATAGACACAAAATGTCAAAGAATTATTATTTTTGTTTGCAAAACCATGATACTGGTCACTCCATCTTGTTTTAATAATTTTCTAGAGATAGATTGGAGAAGGAAAAATAACTCCAAAAGTCCCCAAAAAAATTATGAAATCAAAAATGCTGTCGAAACTGGGATAATGAGATGGAAATGTTGTTGGCCATGGATCCAAGATTAGGTTGAGATCTCCAATTTTCCAAGATTAGGTAGAGATCTCCAATTTTCTTCTTAAAGCAGCTCATGAGCAAAAACAAAAAGAATATGAAAAAGTAGACCAAACAAATGACAAAATGCATTTGAGAAATTACAATTGGCTGTCTTACTCTCAACTGCACCATACTAAGGCCTATTATTCTGAAATATTTAATCTATTAGAGTTTGAAAAAAGAAAAAGAAAAAAGGGTCTAAGTAGTAAGTATACTATGGCATGTGTCAAAATTTGATTGATGGCTTCCGGTTGTCATTGACCTTTCCGGTTGCCCTGCCGGTCACTATTGTTATGGATTGACCTATTGACCCTTCCTATCCATCGATCATGTGGTTTTGACAGTTAGTTTTGACCTATTGACCCATCCTATCCCTTCGATCATGTGTTTTGACAGAAGCTTTTGCCCTATTTGAACCTTTTTAGCCCTAGATCATGTGATTTGACAGAAAGTTTGAAGGCTCTGTTATATATATATATCGTCGCTGTCCGATGAAAACCACGTATGTCCATTTTGCCGATTTTGAGATTTTTCGACGGATAGAATGTCCAGGTTCATTTCCGTATACGGTATGCTTCACATATCTAAATGACCAATGAAAAGTTGTGAAATCATGTCATCTGATTTTCACGTATATCCATTTGGTGTCAATGCTGTCAATCACGCCGCGTATCTCCCGCCCTGTGGAGGCATCTCGTCGGTCTAAGCGTCTCGGGAAGCTCAGCATTGGATAGCCGAATAACTCTGTGAGGTAAAGTATCAGCAAACGTTTGTTTTTGACAACTGTTCAAGTTTATTATATATTCGCAATATATTCACAACTGTTATTTACCAGTAAATGGTCTAGACGAAGTAATTGTCACTGTTTATTGTGGAGATGTTAACGCACGGGTCTGTTAACTTAAGCAATACTTTTAAGGTAGTCTAATATTTTTCTGACTAATAAATTACTGACACAGTAAAGGGTAGATTTAAATAAAGAATAACGAATTTTAAATAAAGAAAAACAAAATTTAAATAAAAAAACAAAATTTAAAAAAAGAAAAATTAAATTTAAATAAAGAAAAAAATAAATTTAAATAAAGAAAAATGACATTTAAATAAAGAAAAAACGAAAATTAAATAAAGAAAAAAACGAAATTTAAATAAAGAACATCGAAATTTAAATAAAGAAAAACGAAATTAAGTTAAATTAAAAACGAGATTAATTTAGATTGATAACGGGTAAAAAGGCTAATAGCCTACAGTCCGTGTACTTTTTCGTCCATGCATTATTCTATTTCGGAATGAAAGATGAAATGTAAAAAAAAAAAGGTGCAGCTTGTTTTTTTGTTTTTTTTGTGTGTTTTTTTTAAAGAAAAAAACAGAAATGGCTGTATTTTTTTTGTACATAGCATAGCCTACTTTGTTATGATTTTAGTATCATAATGATTAATAAATGCACGCACAATTATCCGTGAACTTGATTTGAAGCCTTTCAACTTGTGTGTGCAAAATTCAGAATTAAATGAATGTGCAGCAGTTTGTACAAATAGAGTCTGTAGGTCTACTATGCTGTTGAAAGTATGAAAAGTGAACAGCACGAGTATGCACAATTTGAGACGGGTCAGACATGATTTTGACCACTTCATTAAGTTTTGTTTTGTATAAAACCTTTCTTTAAAGTGAATTTCGTGTTGTATAAATTGTATCTTAATTTTAATCAATTTTTCATCAACCAATTGCCTGGGGTGGATTTAATAAATAAGCAAATACCAGTATATAGCAGACAATATAATCATGGAGGCGCCCGCGCGTTCACTTGCATTGCACGTTAACTGGAGCGCATCTCATTAACGAAACTCAGTGTATGCCTCACACAGACATGAGAAAGACATCAAATACACAAAGCTTGAAAAGTCTTTAAACGAAATAATTCAAAACGAAAAGAAAAGGGCAACTCTCTGATTATGATCATTTAGCCTAGCCTATTTTGTGAATTGTTCATTCCTGGTTGGCACACATTTTGCTGCCCTTACAAAAGTGCCGCTCTAGGCAATTGAGTTTGCCTATATGGACGTGCCGGCCCTGGGGTCAGCATGAGTGTATTGATTCATTGTCCCTTCATAGTTTGCAAGAGACATTTAATAAACTGAGCGTATTTAATAAACTGAGACGTAGGCTATTTAATAAACTGAGCGTATTCATCTGTCAATATGAAACGCGACTTGGCCATTCTAATTAATGATCGGAAGAACGCGTATCGACCACCGTTACTGTAAAATATGCACGTATGTCCATTTAAACTCGATTTTGGTCAAATGTGGATTATATCATTACACTGGCAAGAATATGGTTACATTTAAAGATGCCGTACCAAGTGTGACAACGCTATGTTCATATGCTTTTAAATTGCGGTGTTTTTTTCACTTCCTGAAAAGTAACCGTTTTGGACATACGTGATTTTCATCGGGCAGCGACGATATATATATATAGGATATGGGATATGTGTCAGCATTCCAGAGCATTCCTGAGCACATTGTGAGCCCCTTTGGAAAGTGAGAAAAAAGACAGAGTATTGTGCCTGTGTGTGTGTGTGTGTGTGTGTGTGTGTGTGTGTGTGTGTGTGTGTGTGTGTGTGTGTGTGTGTGTGCGCGCGTGCGTGCGTGCGTGCGTGCGTGCGTGCGTGCGTGCGTGCGTGCGTGCGTGCGTGCGTGCGTGCGTGCGTGCGTGTGTACGCGCGCGTCCTCTGACATGATCCCCTCCACATTCCTGAGGTAACAGTGAAAGTGAGAAGAAAAAGACAAAGTGTGTCACACAACCATTGAAAAAACAATTATACAAGCAGTTAAATGTTTATAGAGCGCTGAAGAAAAAAAAGAATAAATGAATAAGGATAAAAGAATACATCACACAATATATAATATCTTACTAAAACCTACCACAAAACAGTTCTGTTCTTTTAAAGTATAAAATAATTTAACTAAGGTTGAAAAACATTCTATTCTTTTAAAAGTATATAAATTAATTGCTTATAATATAATATAAAATCACAGAGTGGTTCTCTCTTACAGTACCGGTCTCTGACTCCTAGGGTTGTATTCAGTGATCACGATGAGACATTGTGTTAGGGCTAAAATCATAAGGTTTAAAAATGTTTTAAAAGTAATATATTATTAAAAGTCGTAATAATGTTTTTAAATTCAATACATTATTAAAACTGGTAAAACAAAAACACAGTTTTTTCCTGAATTAGCTCACCAGAGCATTCAGAGTGGCACACGCGTCTATGTGTGTGTGTGTGTGTGTGTGTGTGTGTGTGTGTGTGTGTGTGTGTGTGTGTGTGTGTGTGTGTGTGTGTCGGCAGGAAGAGGGGGGCGAGCGTGCCTGCGTCTATGCGCGCGTTCTCTCTGGCTGAGTTCAGACCCCCCTCGCATTACAGAGCAGTGAAAGTGAGAATGGGGTTTCCTAAATATCACACTAACTAAACTTGCTTTATTTTTATTTTTTATTTTTTTATAATACACAAGTCTTCTTAGAAGATAAATAGAAGATATGATTTTAATAATACTTTAAATATTTAATTTAAACAGTCTTTTAATTTTAAAAGATATAATTTAAACTTTTAAGGTTATGGTTTTAAATGAGAGAGAGAGAGAGAGAGAGAGAGAGAGAGAGAGAGAGAGAGAGAGAGAGAGAGACTGTGATTTTATATTATATTATATAATTTAAATACTTTTAAAGAATAGAATGTTTTTCAACTTTAGTTAAATTAGCAAGATATTATTTTATAACCATATCATTTATACTTTTAAAGAACAGTATGTTTTCAACTTTAGTTTAATTAACATGATAATTATTTTAAAGGATAGAATTGTTTTATTTTTTATTTTTTTATTTTTTTATGACATTGTTTAATCACAGTGGTTGAGAGGGAATCCCGTGACACACACACACACACACACACACACACACACATAGACGCGTGGCCATCAATGGTGTGGACATTGATGTGTTAAGAGCTTATTCAACTCTCTCTAAAAAATGTAAGATGATTTTTATTCTTTTAGTAAGATATATTGTATAAGCATTTCATTATATACTTTTAAAGGATAGAATGTTTTTTAAACATCATCCGACTGCTCAGCACTAACACAGAAAATACGACCGCTGTGTACCAGATAATGATTGTTACAAAGATGTTTATATCAGCGAATACAGACCGCTAAGTCAGCATAGAAAGTGCAAAGCAGGATGGACATAGACTAACCAAAGCGCAATAATTTATTTGAACCTGTCAGACGGCCCGCAAAAATTACCAGCATCAGTGTTTTTAAACAAATGACTGTTGACTTGTACAGGGGCGTAGCACCAAATTCTGGGCCCTGTATACTCTCAATGTCAGTGGGCCCCCTACACATGCCATTGTAACTTAAAGTTGCCTCTATGAGCTCACCTTCTCTTACATCATCAGACTCGCACCCTGCCTTGTCTTCTGCATCAAGTGCAGAACTATCTACATCAACAAGCACAAAAAATAGGTATTAGCCTCTTAACGTACAAAAAAACCAACTTACTTGTTAAAGCAAGCTCACTTTGTATTCCAAGAGCCATTTCAGTGCAAGATAAAGCGCTAAAAATAATTAAACATGTGATCAAGCATTGCGTATTATGTTGACAGTTTGGACTAAGCTTTAGGCTGTCAACCAAGTGTCCAAGTACCCACAATAGGGCGCTTAACAGAGCTTGAAATCTACCATTACGAACAAGTACAAAGATAACATAACTATTAATTGGTAGGGTTGCAAAGGGTAGGAACATTTCCGGTAAACTTCCAGTAAATTTCCAGAAACTTTCCATGGGAAGTTAAGCTGGGGAATTTTGGAAATATTCAAATTTGAAAACTTTCCACAAAAATGATGGGAATTAAAGGAAATTAATAGAAATTAACTGGAATTTGGTGATAATTTCAACAAACTATCATATCCAAACATAAATATCAAAAATTAGTTTTTTAAATAGTAAAACAATGTAAACAACATGATCTTTTATCAGATTTATTTTAGAGTAGAACTTTAAAACTTTAACTCTTGTACTGAACCATTAATTCTTCCACGGAATAACAAAAACATGAATGTTGAGTAAAATATTACTCATTACACTTTATGTAGTTTGCAAGCTCAAGTGTGTCCTCAGTACTCCAGGGTTGAAGAAATCATCAGTGCATGTGATGGAGGAATGCACAGTGCATGTAGGGGGCGTGGCCTCAGTAGCCATGCAGTGTGCATGTGATTTAATAGCAGAGATATTTAAGTGTGCTGCATTAAATCTGCTTGTTTTAGCCAAGATTATGCTACAATATATTTTCCTCAACTATATTTAAGTTCCCTGTTAAAGGAATAACCTTTCAGTTTTGTAAATTCCCATTAATTCCCTTATATTCCTGTTAACTCCCATGGAAATAGGCATGTGCCGGTATCACATTTTCATGCTGCGATTAATTGAGTGAGCTTTTATCACGGTATACGGTATTATCACGATATTTTAATTGCACATGAGAAACAGAGGGATTGGGGGGGTGATGTAAAAAATAAATAAAACTTGCATCACAAGGTGTAATTGTGATTGTCAAAACATTTGGTAACTAAACTGAATTTTATTAAGTTCTATTGCTTAACACAAATTTAACGATTTCAATTCAATACTTGGGATTTGATTTAAATCTTGATTCAATATTGACTAATTTTGGATAAATATTAGGAAGGCTACAGTAGATAGCCAACATGTTATTTTTTTCTCATGAAAAAAAATATCTCACATAATGCTATGTAACCATATAGAGCCCTATCAGCTGGCATTGTTAAAGGTTACAAATAACGAATTAAATCAAATATAATGTGGTTTTCATTATAATAACAATTATGTAATGACACAAGTAAAAATATAATAAATATGTAAAAAAGTGCAGTGCACATATTCAGCAAAATACTCCTCTTTATCTATATGTTTTAGTCATCTAACATGCTGCTGGTCATTAAATAGTTTAAATGTAACGTTCTGTGACAGATTTGTTCTCCTGTTTCATATCAAAAGTAACCTGCTCTGTCTTGTTTGACGGTCTTCGTGTCCTCTTTGCTCCGCGATTTTTCTCTGCGTGAGAAAACGGATGTGTGGCGTGAGCGTGTGAAGAGTCTCGCGCTGAATGCGTCGAGTTGGCAGCTCTGCTTTTTGAAGCGGGATGGATCCGGATAGATCGGCGGCGGCCATAGACTGTAGGCGGCGGCGTTCCTCCTTCCACCATGCTGCTTCTCCATGTGAGGACTGTTTACATTAGACTAGAAGTGCGCACCGGCCGCATGCTTATACACGTGGCGATTGTTTACATCAGAGTGCGCACGTGTTTCGCGCAGCATATACGCAGTGTTTGTTTAAGCGGTTGATGGAAAATACGCTATAATGCGCGTTCTAAAAATCTAAATTCGGATGTATTATTTTTCACGGTATTTTGAAGTGCCCGCGATAACAATATCGTGCATATTCATTACCGCGATTTATCGCATTACCGAATACCGGCACATGTCTACATGGAAATTTTCCAACTTTGAAAATTCCCAGAATTTTGCAACCCTATTCATTGGCTTTGATAACATCATGAATTTATTGAGCATTGACTATAGCTTTTAAGCACAGCACTGTGCTGCAATGCTAGGGCTTTTCACCAAACAAAAATGATCATTTGCTTTATTGCTCAAAGCAATATTACCTGTGTGCACTTGAGAACACAATATAGGCAGATCATTTATTAAGGAGTTTGAGAATATATCACACATTATAAGCAATAGTAGGGCTAGTAACTTTACACTGTGCTGCCACTCTTTCCACCACTCGCACTAGGCAATAGCACACAGATTGAATCAAAAGGCTTACTTATTTAAGGTAAACAACTCACAATTAGGAAGCAAGGGGGAAGCTCGCCCTTTGAGCAATGATCTCACCTTGTCTTTCCTCATTTCTGCTCTCAGTCGGGGGGGCTCCAGAGTGTCTGGCACTGAGTTCATTCTCTCAGTTGGTGTTATCAATATATTTTGAAATGAATAATGACAAAAATTGATGGGATTTCAAAGGGCCCTCTCCCTAGACGGGGCCCTGGGTAGTCAGGTCCACTTTTCCCCCCACTACCACGCCCATGGACTTGTATAGCCTACAAGTGACTTGTATGAACGCCAAGTCAGCATACAAACTGTGAGAGCACAGCGTTCATCCTCTGAAGTCTTCATCCTATGATTTTTTTTTATTTTTGACTGAAATAGCTGTCTTAATATCATATTTTATATTGAGTATGTTTTTCAACGTTAGTTAGTGTGATATTTAGGAAACCCCATTCTCACTTTCACTGCTCTGTAATGCGAGGGGGGTCTGAACTCAGCCAGAGAGAACGCGCGCATAGACGCAGGCACGCTCGCCCCCCTCTTCCTGCCGACACACACACACACACACACACACACACACACACACACACACACACACACACAGACGCGTGTGCCACTCTGAATGCTCTGGTGAGCTAATTCAGGAAAAAACTGTGTTTTTGTTTTACCAGTTTTAATAATGTATTGAATTTAAAAACATTATTACGACTTTTAATAATATATTACATTTAAAACATTTTTAAACCTTATGATTTTAGCCCTAACACAATGTCTCATCGTGATCACTGAATACAACCCTAGGAGTCAGAGACCGGTACTGTAAGAGAGAACCACTCTGTGATTTTATATTATATTATAAGCAATTAATTTATATACTTTTAAAAGAATAGAATGTTTTTCAACCTTAGTTAAATTATTTTATACTTTAAAAGAACAGAATGTTTTCAACTTTTTTGTGGTAGGTTTTAGTAAGATATTATATATTGTGTGATGTATTCTTTTATCCTTATTCATTTATTCTTTTGTGTGATAGACACCACACTGATTTTCATAACCTGTATGTTGTTTTTTCTTCAGCGCTCTATAAACATTTAACTGCTTGTATAATTGTTTTTTCAATGGTTGTGTGACACACTTTCAGTCTTTTTCTTCTCACTTTCACTGTTACCTCAGGAATGTGGAGGGGATCATGTCAGAGGACGCGCGCGCGCGCACACACACACACACACACACACACACACACACACACACACACACACACACACACACACACACACACACACACACACACACACACACACACACACACACACACACACACACACACACACACACACACACACACACACACACACACACACACACACACACACACACACACACACACAATACTCTGTCTTTTTTCTCACTTTCCAAAGGGGCTCACAATGTGCTCAGGAATGCTCTGGAATGCTGACACATATCCCATATCCTATATATATATATAACAGAGCCTTCAAACTTTCTGTCAAATCACATGATCTAGGGCTAAAAAGGTTCAAATAGGGCAAAAGCTTCTGTCAAAACACATGATCGAAGGGATAGGAAGGGTCAATAGGTCAATCCATAACAATAGTGACCGGCAGGGCAACCGGAAAGGTCAATGACAACCGGAAGCCAAGCGGTGTTAAACTAAACATTAAGATCACTGACACTTCTGAATAGTGTTTGCGTAGCTGTGTTGTGACGTTGTCCGTCAGACCTTTGGAATTTCCTGGTCGAAACTGTAGTGGCAATAGAAAAAGAAAATGTGTAAAAACAAAATGTGTAAAAAAAAAAAAAAAAACAGTACTGCATTTTGCGCAGCGCCTAACACATCTGACTTTCCTTTCAGAATATCATGATGGAGAATAACACATCTGATTTTCTTTTCAGCATATCATGAAGGAGCTGACGTTTTGTCAAAAGTATGAAATATTGTCTTTTAGTAAAGTGGGTTGAGTGTTGTCTAAGATGCCTGATAAATAGTGTGCTAACAGTGGGACTCAAAACAATGAGATAACTGAGCTGAATATAACTGATAACTGAATATAACTGATAACTGAACAACAGGAAGTGAGGGTTCAAGGACATGCTGGCAATGATCTTCCCTTGCCAATGAAAGTAAATGAAAAAGCCAATTACAACAACACACAATGATGAACATGAATGGAAAAAGAAGACAAACGACAAGAAGAACTTTAAATGAAAATTTGCAGAATGTGGAAAGCTCACAAAAAGTTGTGCAAAGAAGAGAGAATCAACAGAGATGAGTACAAGTTCAAAGTCAACATCAACCAAACTTTATTTAAAGGTAATGTTAAAGCCCTTGAATATACTAGTAGAAACTTAATAATAACCCCACCAGAAGGAAAAATATTGAATTAAAGAATATATCAAAAACAACGTAGAAAAGAAATTATAAATGATTTAAAAAGAAACAAAATAATGAATAAGCGACTAATTCAAGTAATTGTCATAGCATAGTGAGAATTAAGACAAGTCATGAAGGAAAATACAACTAGAACTAAATGACATTTTAAAAATAAGATCATAAATGGTAGGCCTACTCGAATGTAATTTGTCAATACAGGAGTATAAGTAATTAATTTAAAGCTACAGTTGAAAATTAAAGAAAAGATTAACACTGGCTATTAACAAATATTTGATTTCAATTTAAGTTATAAGATTATGATTTGATTCAATATGCTATTGACTAATTCAAT
The DNA here is from genome assembly GCA_021554675.1 of Leuciscus idus. Classification (NCBI taxonomy): domain Eukaryota; kingdom Metazoa; phylum Chordata; class Actinopteri; order Cypriniformes; family Leuciscidae; genus Leuciscus; species Leuciscus idus. Next base: position 63,969,263 of record CM038621.1, read on the forward strand.
GTATTTTAAATGGTGCTAATAGAACGACCACCTCAGTTGTAAATTGTTCGAATTCAATAACAAACAGGCAATTATGAAAAATTGATATGGTACCAGAGGAGGGTAAGAATGACAGGTTATTGCACAAAAACATACTTTTGAATATTCTCAATCCAGATGCGTATGGTTTTGACCAGTGCGCAAGGGGGGAGTAAAGAGGGATTAAGAATAAGGAAAGAATTAAAAGGCTAAATTAAGAATGAAAGGAAAATTAAATAAAAGGCATTTTTTAGGAAAATTAAATTAAAGGCATTTTTTGCAATTTTTGACTGTACACATATGAAATTTGTGCCAAAAATAAAGGTAAAAAAGGAACAGTGACACAAATAGGCCATATATCAGTACCAGAAGGACTAATAAAACACCTAATGGATTATATGAGCAAGATAGAGAAAGGTAAAGGCAATGAGATCAACAGAGGAGGGTCAGGAGAAGTAATTAAATATTCCCAAAGAAGTATTTCTTAGATTTGAAATTCTATCAGAAATAAGTTTAGATAATGGGACAGCAGTCATTCCAGAGAAATTGAAGATTAAAATTATTTGTGTGCAGAGACTTAAATTATAGAAAGGAAGTTTTAAGTTATAATGCTTTATGTTTGAAATGATTAAGATTAAAATTAGATATACAGAAAAAGAAATGTACGTACAATGAATATGTAAGATAGTATAAAAAGTTATTTTTGAGAGTTATTTTTTCTAATTGTCTAATGAGTTTATTGAATGACTTGTATGAAGTAAATGTAACATTGCTCTTAAAGCTTTCTTAGTTTGAGTGATTACATGTGACATAATTAAGTTTATTCATGATAGTTCATTTAGAAATTAGTAGAAAGGAAGAAAAGGTATTCAGTAAAGGTATGCTTGAACTGAGGAGTTAAAATGAGAAGAAGCTGCAACACGTGAGATTAAACATTTTAAAAATGGTATTTATTGTTTAAATTTGGTAATAAAGTAGACAGAATTTGAAATGTAAAACGTTATAACGAAGCATATTGCGATTTAATGGATAGAAGGTGCACTACAATGTTATGTTTGTTTAATCAACTAAAAATGACTGACTAAAAGATTGATTCTTCAAATTTAAGAATTGATATTCCTTCATAAAAATAAGAAGCGAATAAAAATGAGAGGAAGTAATTTTTCCCCAGCCCTATTTTAAATCAAAGTTGATATGTATTATGCAAAATTAAAAAGCAAACTAAACAAATGATTCTACTATAATCAGCAGAGATTTATTATAATGATTTGTCTTTATTATAATGAAAACAATTACATGAAAAAAGTAGAATGACTTGTGTTTGGAGAAAAATTAGCAAATACGATTGAGTCAAAAAGTTAAGGAAAACTTGATTTAAAGATTAAGGAATGTTTTCTGAAGTTGCAATATTGAAAGGGGGTTATTATTCTGTTGTGTACTTCCCATATCAAGAAGATAATGAAAACTAATTTTAGAGGGCAAATAAATCATATATTATTAAGATTGGGTTTATAAACCAAATTGAGATTTACAATCATTGGACGTTGATGGAAGTACCTTGAATGAGGATGAAGAAGATAATGAATAAGCCATCATGTGTCTGGGTCGAAGAGGATATCTACACCGCAAGAAGAACTTTATTGTATAAGGTATTTTTATGTTTGACATATTATACATAACCGTGACAATAACAGACAATGCTGAACCAATTTCATCAACACACTTGTAACAATGTTTGATGTTTGATTAGGGAGGATTCGAGTCTTTTACTTTCTCCATTGAAAGAAAAAGAAAGAAAAACAACTGAAAGAAAGAAAAATGTATGGAGAAAGATGTTTGGCTCGATTGCTCCTCCAGGAGTGTGGTGGCATAATTTCAGTCATTGAAAATACGAATGAGTGACTTAATTTAGTCACTAAGGTAGTATAACGGAGGGGACTGGATTTTGAAACTACACTCTGGAAAACGATAGTGAATGTGGGGCTTAGATAAGCCCCAGAGGAGGGAATGTTGAAGATTTTATTATTTAGAAAATAAGTAATTTAACTACACGTTGTACACTATTATTTCCTTTCTGTCTGTGTATGTCTTTGGGTGACTTTGGAACCTGAGAGCTGTGTGGTTACAGCAGAGAATTCTATTTCAGTAATGTCACATGGTACAAAACTATTTCTCAAAATACCTATAGAATGTATTACCATATTTGGGAGAAGGATGGAGGTATATACGTTTGCTGGACAATCTTACAGGAGGGTCTTTTCTGCAGGGGAGTCTTTCTGCAGAGGGGCACTCGGCTTTGTTTGTTAATAAAGTCTAATATTTCTGGTATCAAAGATCTCCGAAGTCATTCCCTGAAAATAATTAAACCACAACACAGACTAAGCTAGATTGTGAATTGTTTAGAGGAGCAGTCTTAACGTCTTAATATGGACTATGCTTTTACTATCATTAAAAAAATCCCTACCACATGCATCATCTTCTGCCTATTTTTCTAAACTGCTTCAACAGTGCTGCTCTGTCATCAACATGTTAAGCCCACCCTGACTTTTTTAATCATAGTTAGGACATGCAGAGCAAATAACATTTTCTAGTGGTATGTATTCTAGTGCATTGGTTCCCAACAGGGGGGTCGCGGCCCACAAGGGGGTCTCAGCGAGCTCTGTGGGGGGTCGCGTCATATTTTGAAAAGTTTTGAGCAATGAGCATTAAAGCTCCAATATGTAATATTTTTTCACCACAAGAGGGCGCAGTTTCCAACAATAACAAAGGAGAAGCTTGATGACGCTATGAAGGAGGTGACGATGGGAGATGTCGTTTTTAATGCGTTTTCACCATCTAGTGATGTATCTAAACGGAATTAATGAATCATGATCACGGATGAGGTAATTTATTCGTTTTTGTATTACCTGTATGTCTGATCGTATTATTTTATGTCATCATAATTAATGAACTGCAAGGAATGTGAAATGTTATGCTATATTATTACAGGCATGTGGTGTAGCCTAATTCATATCTATTAAAATCATCTTTACTGTAACTATTACGTTACTTGTACAATAATAACAATAAAAAAATGTGCTTACCTGTCTATCAATACACTCGCGAGAGCAGAGTCTCTGTCAAGTCCAAGATTGTCGCGCAGCTCTCTCCATCTCGAAAACGCCTGGTGGATATTTATCCGGGTTTTATCCCTCCGTTTGTCACACAGTCTGCGTGTATCCGAATATGGACGCTTTCGTTTTGTTGTTTCAAATTGTCAAAATTTGAATCGTATAATAAAAAAATAAAAAAAAATATATATATATATATATATATTGATCAAAATGTGAGAAATATATGAAATATTATCATTGGGGTGAAATAAAAAATTTTTTTTGTCAGTTTTGTTACCTGACTCGATCATGTGGAAGAGAAGGCAGAGCTACTCGGTTACTTTAACCTCGGTTCCCTGAGAGATAAGGGAACGAGTATTGCGTTGCAAACGCTATGAGAAAACTCCTTTTCTCGAGAAAATAACGACCATGGTGTGTAAAGCAGAAGCAGCCTGGCCAGCGGTGGAGTATGCACGATCCGCGAGTGCTGAAGACGTTCTGCACGGCTTTGATGGGTGCGCAGGACACAAATGGCGGCGACAGCTTCTTCCAGTGGCGGGAGCTTTTCCCTCAGCGCTGTCAACAGATAGAGCGTTAACTGTGTACACACCGCCGCCGACTTGAGCTGCAAAGAAGCTCTGGCCGCCCTGTCAAGGACGCTTGTCAAAAAGTACGGGGAAGCTTGGCCGCTCTGAATAGTGAGTGAGTGCGCGCGCGCGCGACCGGGGCTCTCTCTCTCTCTGTGTGCTCGTTCTTAGAGGCAGAAGAGCGCGTGCGCGCTTAAAATTTCATTTTTGGTAAGAACATTCACCCGCCAGTGTGGTGGATAGCCTTTTGAGATTTACTCGCCAAACAGAAAATCTACCCGCATTTGGCGCTTGGCGGGTGTTCATTTCGGACCCATAACCACCACTTCCGCATTTGACCATGTGATATTCCGGTGTGGTGGAATATCACATGGTCCACACCGGAAAAAAGCGGACATTGCGTCACTGAGAGGCGACATTTATTTTCCGGGACGGCCAGTTATTTAAAATCGGAATTTCTCTGAAATAAAAAAATCTTTGGAGACTTTTGAGATATTGTAAGTACACAACTGGAGGAAATATATCACACTGTACAAGTTATTTTCGGAAATTTTATTACAAAATTGTTACATATTGGAGCTTTAAATAAAATCATTAACTTTTTTCTGTTCAAAATTTACAAAATGTATATAATGAGCGAGTTCATCATGAATCCATTTCCAATCCGTGTTTTTGTCTTATCCTGAACCACTATGGTACACCTATGGTACACCTATGGTACACTGCCGCCCCTGTGGTTCATGTAGATTGTCTACAAACCGGAAGGTTGGTGGTTCAATCCCCGGTTCCACCTGACCAAGTGTCGAGGTGTCCTTGAGCAAGACACCTAACCCCAGCTGCTCCCGACGAGCTGGATCGCCTTGCATGGCTGACACCGCCGTCGGTGTATGAATGAGTGAGTGAATGGGTGAATGTGAGGCAATATTGTAAAGCGCTTTGGTGGCCATTGGGTCTGTGAAAGCGCTATATAAAAGCAGTCCATTTACCATTTACCTATAATAAGTGTTTGGGACTATTTAACACTGGTTCGGATCGCTGCCGCTGCGGAGTAGCCCAGTACCTGCGTGACTCGTCATAGATGTACACAGAGAGAAGTACAGTAGTTCCGGCTACAATGTTCTTCCGAAAGACGCATTATTCTGTTAATAAACGCAAGTTTACTATCGCTCGCTATAGCGCCAAAAGCGTCAAAAATAAAGCCTCACAAATAACATGCAAGTATTGAGGTCCCAGACAGCAGTCATTTAGTAGTAGCCTATATTCTTTTTTTTTTTTTTTTTTACCTACACACCAGTATGAATATTTTTGTTATTGCATTTCAAATAGGGCCAATTTATAGGCTACTCCTAAGCCTACGTTTTTAAATTACAAAGGGCCTACTGATGTTTTTGTTATTGTATTTTCAATATTATAGGCTATTATTTGTGCATAAACATATCTGGTTATAGTAAACATACCGTTTGTTTGAAAACAACATATTTTGTCATCCTTGCTGCAAGCTTACAAGAGCGATAATATCATTAAATGTGAAGGGGGGCCCTAAAATATTTTCTTGGGGAAAAGGGGGTCTCAGACAAAAAAAGGTTGGGAACCACTGTTCTAGTGGACTAGTGATGGGGACGAGACCGCCTATGCCGAGTCCAAGACCGAGTCTTTGAAGGGTCGAGTCCGAGTCAAGACCGAGTCTTTGAAGGAACAAGTTCCGAGTCGAGTCCGAGAAAGCAGAAATCGGTCTCCTCTCTTCTTCTGTGAATCTCACATCCAGTCTGATGACCAGCAATGCTAACCAAGTATTTAAAGGTTGAGCATTGTGCTCATTGGCTACTGATACGGCAGGAACCAATCAGCTGCGCCCTATAGATAACCACGAGATTAAGAACAGGTGAGTTAAAGGAGACAGAGCGCATTTAGGCCACGCCCACACCGGGGGGGAAAACAATCCAACCGTCTCCATTGACTTTGCATTGCGAGAGGACATTTCTCCTTATCATTTCTTGCTTCTAACAAAAGACAGAAAAATGCCTAAAAGCTGCTGTGTGACAAGGTGTACAGCAAACAAGCTAAGAAACCCAGAAATACGTTTTTATTAGCTCTCGACCCCAAAAACGTATGCCCGCTGGAGGAGACCGTAATCGGCAACACAGGATAGTTTATCTTACATAAATATAATATATAAAACTGACATTTGGATATTTGACTCACCAGTGACCAAATGTTTAACTTACTGCACACGTAGTGTATTTTTAGTGCATACTGAGTGTCAGGATCCCACAATTTACCCATTCGTTCCAGCCTGTATCCACTTTTATGTCCTCAAACGCTCGTTTTTTGAGGTCGACAGCTTATGGAAACTTATTTCTGGGTTTCTTAGCTTGTTTGCTGTACACCTTGTCACATAGCAGCTTTTAGGCATTATTCTGTCTTTTGTTAGAAGCAAGAAATGACAAGGAGGCAGCCTCTCGCAATGCAAAGTCAATGGAGACGGTTGGATTGTTTTACCCCTTGGTGGGCGTGGTCTTCAGATTATGACGCGTTGCGCTCTGTCTCTATCATGGTGCGTTCAGACAGGACGCGAATAGCGCGTCAGGCGCGAGTGATTTCAATGTTAAGTCAATGCAAAGATGCGTTATGCACGTAAAAATTCCTGCGGTGCGAATGAGGCGTAGAGCGCGGCGCGGTAGACGCGAATACGCCTCATTCGCGCGTCAAGTTTGCGCGAATTGAGCGTCTGGCGCGTTACGCGCGAATGTTTCATGTAGTGCTTTTTGTGCATTCTCGCGTTTGACGCGAATTCGCGTCTGCCGCCCGAGTTGAAAAATCTGAACTTCTGCGTCAATTCGGCCGCGTTAACCAATCAGGAGCCTGCTTGCTGCTGTCACGTGGTGAAGTGACAGTTTATAATGTTATTTTATGTTTGGCCTCGAAAAATTATTTTGTGACTAAAATGCTTGGTGTGCAAAGCAAATCTTTCACATAAAAACTCGATTTCAATATATGAGAGATACTCATTTTGTATTGAATGCTATTTATTCCATATCTATTCTAGATTATATGAAACATTATTATTCTAATGTAAAGACAACAAACACAATTTAGTGTATAAAAACTTTAAAAAAAATCACAGGACAGGTTTCACTTTTGGAGGCTGGCTCCATTTATTATCAAAACAAAAATAAATGACAGATTAGGTGGTTGCGGGCGAGGGTGAACCTCGCGCCGGGCTGTAGAGCGCGGGCTCGACAGGCATAGACCACTCGAGGCCGAGGCCTTATACGGCCTACGCTGTCCTCGTCAGCGTCCTCACCGTTAGGTCCACCAAACCTAGCTCCTGGAGCAAATTGTGAAACTCCTGAAACCCTCCGGAGGGTCTGGTGGACCCGAGTACAGCGACGATGTCCCCTACGCAGCTGTTTCTGCTCTCCAGAGCATATACGAGCGGTAGTCTCAGCCTCAGACGTCACGCCCACGGAACGTTGGCTAAACGTCTGATGCATATGGTACACTTAACTGGAAACACTTCAGGAATGTCGAAGTCGTCATCTGATTGGTTGAATTTTATCGGATTTCCGGGGGGGGCGCGAGTGTCGCGTTTATTTTCGGTCCGCCGGGAAACATATGTCATGACGCCAAAACCCCTCGTGGAAGAAGAAAGCCGTTGTTTTTACAACTGAGATAATGAGCGCTTACCACGATCAACTAAACGCTGTATTTTCAAAAGTATGTGAAGTTCGCGGCTCCATTGATGCAATAAACTTGCACAAGGTTCTTGAATGAATAATTTATTAGATGCACGCCGGTCTGTTATTGTAGGGACATCAACATTATATTGTCACGCCCCTAAATATGACGCGGTACAAAACAAACTGTGATTGGTTGTGTTACATGTCAGTCAAACGTCCTCTTGGGCGGTCCTTGGCCAAGAAATGCTGCGATAGATTCCAGACCTTCTGCCGTCAGTCTGAAGGTCTGGCTATGCGAGACTATACGAGCGGTGACTCTCTCGATTAATGCTAATGCTAATGCTCGATAAACATCTAAAAAAGATGGCCGCCAACGGGTTTCGAAACTTTCACCTCTGACGCGCGTAAATTTCGCTTCAAACTTTTGTTTTTAACGCGCGAATTAACACAAAGTAGTCAAGCGTTAAACTAGACGCGAATTTGACACGCTATTCGCGTCCGGTGTGAACGCACAGTTAGCAGTGCGACCACACCGGACGCGAATAGCGCGTCAGGCGCGAGTGATTTCAATGTTAAGTCAATGCAAAAACGCGTTACGCGCGTAAAAAAACTCCTGCGGCGCGAATAGCGCGAATTTAGCGTCTGGCGCGTTAAGCGCAAATGATTTTATTAGTGCTTTTTGTGCATTCACGCGTTTGAAGCGAATTCGCGTCTGCCGCCCGAGTTGAAAAATCTGAACTTCTGCGTCAATTCACGCCGCGTTAACCAATCAGGAGCCTGCTTGCTGCTGTCACGTGGTGAAGTGACAGTTTATAATGTTATTTTATGTTTGGCCTCAATAAATTATTTTGTAATATGACTAAAATGCACAACAAAGCAAATCTTTCACATAAAAACTCAATTTCAATATATGAGAGATACTAATTTTGTATTGAATGCAATTTATTCCATATCTATATGAAACATTATTAATCTAATGTAAAGACAACAAACACAATTTAGTGTATACAAAAAAAAAAAAAAAAAAAATCACAGGACAGGTTTCACTTTTGGAGGCTGGCTCCATTTATTATCAAAACAAAAATAAATGACAGATTAGGTGGGTGCAGGCGAGGGTGAACCTCGCGCTGGGCTGTACAGAGCGGGCTCGTCAGGCAGCGACCACTCGAGGCCGAGGCCTTATCATATAGGCCTATATATATATATATATATATATATATATATATATATATATATATATATATATATATATATGAAGACTTCAGATGCAGAAGCCTCTAAGTGCCATTTTCTTCTAAAAGAGCATTTTTATCAAGCTCGTATATTTAAGTTCAGTAATTTCTGAAAATTTTCCGGTACTTTTCATTGCCATTTAAGTGAAATAACTGAACATAAACATACAAGCTTGATAAAAATGCTCTTTTAGAAGAAATTACTTAGAGGTACTTAGAGGCTTTTGAGGTACTTAGAGGCTTAGAGACTTAGAAATTACTTAGAAATACTTAGAGGCTTTTGCCTCTGAAGTCATCATATATATAAAATGATACTAGTTAGATATTTTATTTTTATTTAAATGACTATTACTATCATAAGTAGAAGGCTATATTTGCAACAAAAACAGAAGATACGAGCATTATTTCTGCCATCTGTAGCCCGAAAATCATTGCCTGTCCTTTGGTTTGTATAATAGTAACTTATACAACTACATTTGGATTATTAGACAATGTCGAAATAAAGTGAATCTGCAGAGTGTTGCATTCAAAGGCATGTAATTGACAGAGAAGAAAGAGTTAAAACTCTTCACATGTGCTCGCGCACGACTGCTACTTAAACTCAACCTTTTTGTTTATATATTTATTTTATTTTATTAATATTATTTATTTATTTATTTATTTTATTTATTTATTTTTATTTGTTTATTATTAATTATTAAAAAATACATTTTTATGAAAAAAAGCCTCCCTTTACCTAATAGTCTGCCGGGTTCTATTTTCTGATGTATTCCATGGAACGTTCGATTTGACGTGTCCTGTATACGACAAACACACACACACACACACACAAGCATAAATCCACACCAGACCACAAATTCCCGTTATAGACTCAGATACACCCGCCTGTCGCCCGAGAAGAACCTGTTTGCAGATTGAAGATAAGGTGCAGATGCAGATGCTGACTGTGTGTGACTGATCTACACACACACACACACACACACACACACACACACACACACACACAAGCATAAACCCACACCAGACCACAAATTCCCGTTATAGACTCAGATACACCCGCCTGTCGCCCGAGAAGAACCTGTTTGCAGATTGAAGATAAGGTGCAGATGCAGATGCTGACTGTGTGTGACTGATCTACACACACACACACACACACACACACACACACACACACACACAAGCATAAACCCACACCAGACCACAAATTCCCGTTATAGACTCAGATACACCCGCCTGTCGCCCGAGAAGAACCTGTTTGCAGATTGAAGATAAGGTGCAGATGCAGATGCTGACTGTGTGTGACTGAGCTACACACACACACACACACATACACACACACACACACACACACACACACACACACACATCTGTGTTTACATATGACTGTAAAGCATCAGCAGAAACACTGCTCAATCTCGCTCATGACCTCAATGCTTCCCTTAAAAACAATGTTCATTTACTTTTATACTGTTTTATTTAGAATGAGCAGGACGATGACAATGATGATGATGATGATGATGATGATGATGATGATGCATCAGCCAATGTGTTATTATAGGAAATCAAATAAATAGAAACATTTGCTCATTTAGTTGTTATAACACAAAATGTCATATTATTCAAAGAGGGCATCTTACTATAGCATGCACTGTTAGACCTTACCAGGCTCAGTTCTTTCCTGTAATCTACAGTATGTTACTGTAAAAATGCACGAAATTAAAACTCGAGTTAACTAATTTCACTTCCAGAAACCGACTGCCTTAAATTGACCAACTGTCATTTAAATGTATTAACTAAAATTTATAATGCATTAATAATGTGAGCAAAGTATTACTGTGAACTTATTTCATTTGAGACCACTAAAAAACTATTGTACATAAATAGATTTCCACTGGACCAGCAACTACACAGTCACCGCCTGTTAAATAAAGCAACATGCAGCAAAACATCACTGTTTCTAGATCTTCTCCTGGACTGAAGCACACGCTCTACTCTTCAACACAATGGTGACCAAAAAAACTAAATCTTACGCCGGTTTCACACTGCAAGCGTGAGCGGCGCATGAGCAGCACGTTTTTTTTTTCGGCGTGCATGTTAATCAATGAGTGCATTCACGCCGGGAGCAGAAGCAGCGCTTGAGCGTCAAGCAATCCTCCGAAAACCGCTGTAACCCCTGCACCACCACGGCTACAAAGGTAATACTACAGCTCCAGAAATATAACATCCACATCATCCACCCCCCCTGAAAGGACATCCCAGTGGCCGACACCTTGTCCCGGAAATCCATCGAGTACCAAGACAGCAGCCTCATGGAGAGCATGGAAGCACAGGTACACACACTCACAAGTACTGTTCCAGTGAGTGACAGCAAGCTACTGGAGATCAAGGACGCAACAGCACAGGATGCACAGCTTACTACACTCAGAAGAGCCACACAGAACGGATGGCCTGACAAAAGGAGGAAATGCCCGCCCAGCATCCAGGAATATTGGAATAAACGAGACGAGATTTCTGAGATGGAAGGAATCCTATTCAAAGGTGAGAAAATCATAGTCCCCGAGAGCCTCAGAGGAGGCATGATTCAGCACGTACACGCAGGACACATGGACATGGAGAAAAGCAAGCATAGAGCACGAGACCTTCTGTTCTGGCCCGGGATGGGCAAACAAATAGAAGCAACAGTAGAGCAGTGCAGTATATGCCAGGAACGACATGATGCTAACCCCAAAGAACCCCTGTGGTCACATGACATACCAGAGAGACCATGGCAAGTAGTAGGTACAGACCTCTTCATATGGAAAACTCAAAACTTCATCGCCAATGTAGACTACTACAGTAGATTCTTTGAAATGGAGCGGCTCACAAGCTGCACCTCACTTGCAGTAATCACCAAACTCAAGTCCGTGTTCGCTCGTCACGGCATTGCAGAGACAGTCATCAGTGACAACGGACCATGCTACAGCTCTGAGGAGTTCCGCCGCTTCGCAAACGTGTGGGACTTCACCCACACCACCACAAACCCACGTTACCCACAGAGCAATAGCCTTGCTGAAAAGAATGCCCAGACAGCAAAGTGCATCCTGGACAAGGCAAAAGCCGGAAACACAGACCCCTACCTCGCTCTGCTGGAGTACAGGAACACCCCAGTGGACAACCTTCAGTCACCTGCCCAGCTTCTGATGAGCCAACGACTACATTCCATACTCCCAGCGACCAGCAGGCATCTGCAGCCATAGGTAGCACCCCCAGAAAGCTGTCCAAGATAGATGAAAGGCATGCCAACAGCGCCAACAACCATACTTCAACAGAGGCACCAAGCCACTGTCTCACCTACCTGCTGGCACACCTATTCGTTTCCGTCAGGAGGGTAGCTCCTGGAGACCTGCAATGATAACACAACATGCACAAACACACAGGAGCTACCACATCCAGACAGAAGATGGACAGACTCTATGACGCAACCACTGGCACCTCCGCGAAAGCAGATATGCTCAAGACACCAAAGACACACAACATGCAGACACACACACCAACTACACACAGCCACCACACCCTGAACCTGAGGACCACCCGCAACCAACAAACCAACAACAGCCCAACTACACAACAAGGTTTGGCCGGATCTCCAGGCCAAGACAAGTCCTCGACATATAATGTAAAGGGTGTAGGCAGATCGCTGCCCTAAAAATTATTTCACAGCCAGGAATACGGGGGGAGTACTCTGGGTTCGGGCCGAATACCGAGCCCGGAGCCCTCTTCTTGGACAGCACGCCAAATACGCTTTTATTCTACCTGACTTATTTGTAAGTATGAACTTGTGTATGAAGTATGAACAGATGGCAAAATAAACATCCAGTTCAGAATGTCCGGTGTGTGTTCCAGTTATTATATATTAGTTTAGCCAGTGAGCAAACGAGCAAACATTACAGTGCATATGCAGATGCTGACTGTGTGTGACTGATCTACACACACACACACACACACACACACACACACACACACACACACACACACACACACACACACACACACACACACACACACAAGCATAAACCCACACCAGACCACAAATTCCCGTTATAGACTCAGATACACCCGCCTGTCGCCCGAGAAGAACCTGTTTGCAGATTGAAGATAAGGTGCAGATGCAGATGCTGACTGTGTGTGACTGAGCTACACACACACACACACACACACACACACACACACACACACACACACACACACACAAACACACATTTGACAGTAAAGCATCAGCAGAAACACTGCTGAATCTCGCTCTAACCTCAATGCTTCCCTTAAAAACAATGTGCATTTACTTTTATACTGTTTTATTTAGAATGTGCAGGACGATGACAATGATGATGATGATGATGATGATGATGCATCAGCCAATGTGTTATTATAGGAAATCAAATAAATAGAAACATTTGCTCATTTAGTTGTTATAACACAAAATGTCATATTATTCAAAGAGGGCATCTTACTATAGCATGCACTGTTAGACCTTACCAGGCTTTTTTACAGTAAAATTGTTTATTGTACAGTTCTTTCCTGTAATCTACAGTATGTTACTGTAAAAATGCACGAAATTAAAACTCGAGTTAACTAATTTCACTTCCAGAAACCGACTGCCTTAAATTGACCAACTGTCATTTAAATGTATTAACTCAAATTTATAATGCATTAATAATGTGAGCAAAGTATTACTGTGAACTTATTTCATTTGTGACCACTAAAAAACTATTGTACATAAATAGATTTCCACTGGACCAGCAACTACACAGTCACCGCCTGTTAAATAAAGCAACATGCAGCAAAACATCACTGTTTCTAGATCTTCTCCTGGACTGAAGCACACGCTCTTCAACATAATGGTGACCCAAAAAATCAAAATCTTATGGCGGTTTCACACCGCAAGCGTGTAACAATCAACCTGGTAACTTAGGCTGTGTTATCTAAAACGCACAAGGGGTTCATTTGAAAGATTGATTAGATTAACAATAAACCAATCATAACATCGTCAAACAGTATCTTCGGTCTACCAGCATCAAAGGAAAACACGCTCCACACAATAAACCAGTATTTGCTCACAGTACAATGCTTTATATTTTCACACATTAAATGACCCACACAACCCCAAATCATTTCAATGTCCTTTTTTCCAGTCCCGAAAACACCCTAAGTCCAAACTAAATGAAAGACATCCTGTCCTTTACCAGGACGCCCGCAAGAGTGTGTATAATAATCCAAGGCCGATGCCGGTGAATTATCCCATGACGTAGCAAACAAATAATCCACACACAAAAGGAAGTAATGCGATCGTTGGCTTGCTGTTATACCACGCAAATAGGAGAAAGAACAAAACCAATCGATCTCACCAACTCCGGTGAATAAGTCCAGCCAGCCATCTGTGAAGACTATTTTGACGCGTCCTCAGTTTGGTAGCGCGCTCGTTTTCTCCACACTACAGGCGGCGTTTAACTCTTATGCAGTCCGTTTTCCCAGTAGTGACGTAATGTAGTAATGTAATCTATCCACCTGCATCTATCCATCATTAATTATATAATCCGACAGGAAAGATTGTCCATCTCTCTACCTAAAAATATATGAAAACAAAAACTGGGGAAACAAACAGCAATGCAACAAATGCAGTGTGTAGTCGTCTATACAATAATGTACATGCAATTATCTGAATCTATAATGTACATAAATCATACACTAAACTGCATTTACATGGGAAAGTATCTAAATATTATTATTCATATTATGCTTAGAAAATCACTTAAATGTAATATGCTCTCTTAAGCGTATGTATATATGTGTGTGTATTTTTGTTCTTCCTACCTGGGGCTGATAACGCCAAGGTCGTGGGTTCGGTCCCCGTACGGGTGGACTTATTCACCGGAGTTGGTGAGATCGATTGGTTTTGTTCTTTCTCCTATTTGCGTGGTATAACAGCAAGCCAACGATCGCATTACTTCCTTTTGTGTGTGGATTATTTGTTTGCTACGTCATGGGATAATTCACCGGCATCGGCCTTGGATTATTATACACACTCTCGCGGGCGTCCTGGTAAAGGACAGGATATCTTTCATTTAGTTTGGACTCTTAGGGTGTTTTCGGGACTGGAAAAAAGGACATTGAAATGATTTGGGGTTGTGTGGGTCATTTAATGTGTGAAAATATAAAGCATTGTACTGTGAGCAAATACTGGTTTATTTTGTGGAGCGTGTTTTCCTTTGATGCTGGTAGACCGAAGATACTGTTTGACGATGTTATGATTGGTTTATTGTTAATCTAATCAATCTTTCAAATGAACCCCTTGTGCGTTTTAGATAACACAGCCTAAGTTACCAGGTTGATTGTTACAAGCGTGAGCAACGTGCATTTTTTTCGGCGTGCATGGTAATCAATGAGTGCATTCACACCAGGAGCAGGAGCAGTGCGTGTGCAGCAGTTTCCACTGTCATTCCATTCGGCCTGCTGCAGGGTTACGCACAGATGCCTTCATTCACTATCTATGTGGAAAAAAGCTTGGTTTCTGTCCCAAGGCCCCATGGTGGGAGCGTCATGTCGCCGGAAAGCCGCTTCGACAGACGCCTCCCTCACGGGCTGTGGCGCGGTCATGGATGGCAGGGCTCTGAGGAGCTTCCTCCCAGACCTCAGGGGTCACCACGCAGAAAATGTGTCGGTGGTCTCCTACTTGATTCATCATGGGGTTCTGAGATTGCACCCTCTATCCAGATTGGCGCATCAGATCCACCTGTGGTCCCAGAGGAAACTGTTATCTCTCAGAGCAATGCACGTCCCAGGGGACCAGAATCAGAGAGCAGACATCCTGTCGAGGCAGGGGCTGACACCCAGGTAATGAAGACTTCACACCGAGGTGGTGAAGTCGATATGCGAGAGGTTCGTCCCACTGTCCACTGTGGTTTTCTCTCACCCATCCAGCCCCATTGGGTTTGGATGCCATGGTACAGACGTGGCCGAGGCTACGCCTGTACGCTTTTCCCCCGATCGCTCTGCTCCGGGGAGTTCTGGAGAGGGTCCGTCGAGACAGGATCAGCCTACTTCTTGTACTTCTAGGCCGGCCCAGGTATGGTTTTCAGACATCATAGCACTCCTGGCAGGCCAGCCTTGGCAGATCCCTCTGAGGAGGGACCTACTTTTACAGGCCGGGGACTCAATATTCACCCTCGAACAGACCTGTGGAAACTTTGGGCCTGGCCCCTGAGGGGGCTTTGTACCTAGAGGTTGGCCTGTTGGCTGGAGTGGTTGAGACCATACTCAGTTCCAGAGCTCCTTCCACGAGGAGATTGTACGGCCTAAAGTGAAATGTTTTTCCACTTGGTGTAGAGAGCGTGAGGTGGACCCAGTTAACTGCCCAGTTGGCTTCAGTGCTGGAGCTCCTCGAAAATAGCGTCTCGGCTGGTCTTACCCAGTCCACACTTAAGGTGTACGTGGCTGCCATTGCGGCTTTCCACGGTTTCCTCTTTCTTCATCACTGTAGGTACTTTCTTCATCACTGAAGCTAACTTCGGTTGTGTATCGACGTCCCTTTGTAGCTTCTGTGTATGCCTGTTACGTGTTACATGTTACGTCATGAGGCAGCACCAATCAGGATTGGATTAGTTTCATTCATACTTCAGATGTGTTACGCTAAGGGCGTTCCCCAAAGTATTGTATCGACGCAGTATCTCGTTCCCTTCTCAGGGAAAAAGGGTCACAGTCGTAACCCAAGACGTTTTTATTTAAACAAAACCCATTGTGCTCTTGGAGTAATGTTTGCAGGACAGCAGCAACAGTAGACTTTTACTATTAGTAGTATTACTGTGATGAACACAGGTCTTTGGACATGATTTTGTAGTTTTTCTCTCTCTATAATGTGTCTTTAGGTCCTGTGAATTTTGTCCGGATGGATCCTTGTTTCACACTAATCAATTTTCATAAGAACAGATTTTTGACAGATTTGATATGTACAACACACTCTAGTGAGCTTTTGAAGAAGCTGAACTACTACTGTGAATGATTACTCAATGTCTTCAATACATTTAAAAGTAAAGGTGACAATCTGTAAAAAAAAGCATGAAGGTTTCCACTTATTTCTATCACATATACCACAAATATTTTAGTACAAAATGTACAAATACAAACACTTTTTTTTCTGCTTTGTCGTGTGATTTCAAGGAACTGCTCTAGTGTGATTTCAAATACATCTTGTGTCATGTGATTTCAAGGTAACCTGTCGGTAGACTGAAAGAAGCCTGATTCTGGTACTCAACAAGCCTGATACCAGCAGAGAGCTTTCACATACTGTCTAGACCTCGGGGGTGGACAGAAGACACACACAGAAATCAACATTCAGGTTTGTCTTTATTTCCTTTACATGATCAATTTTATCAATTTCATTTCAACTGTTATATATAACAATTTTACTAATCATAATTATTTACATTTTTAGTAATTTGATTATATTATTTATTTTATGTTTGATTAAGTCACTCTTGGTGCAATATATATATCGACAGGCTACCAAATCAAATCAATGTACTATATTTAAGTTTATAAATTTAGATGTTTTTGTTTACTTTTTATTTTTAAGTGGTTGAAAATTTTGTTTATTTGAGCAACAAACGTAAATGTTGGTCGAATAGTGATGTCACTATATGCTTACCTCCACTGACTATCTGCACTATGTGTCCGCACCGGGTGCGTTTGTTGTCGTGCCGCTAATATACAGGACGCGTTCTGTGGAATACATCCACATCCAATTCTATTTGCATAGCAGCAGTTGCAGTAAATTTGCGTTGAGGAATAGACCAAATCTAAATATACCAAGGCTAATTAGCCTTGTGCATATTGATTATATAATATGATATATCCATACTTTATGTTACATAACTACTTTTTCAAAATGTAATTTATATGAATCTTATATATGGAATTTATATGAATAGCTTAATTAGTCCAGTGTTATTTTAGTATTATTTATTAATACTTGTATTATATATTTTAGTAATGACATTGCTATTTATATTTATGTATGTTTTTATTTTATTTTTTTGATAATGTTTTTGGCATGATGTTTTGTCACTAACTTCTGTGAATACTTTCTACATAGAAAGCATATTACACACTAAATTTAATTCGAGACTCATTTCGTTCACTTTGCTTGACACAAAATTCAAGAAATTAGCCAGATTGTACCACACAACATCGCAAAACTACAAGATATTTGAAGAAAACAGTCTATTTTATGTTAAGATAAATCAACATCAAATATCTTCATAATCTCTAAATATTTAGAAAAATGATCCACTAGAGACATTTACATACCTTTTCCGGCGGTCATGTTTGCGGCGGTCATGTTCGGGTTGCAAATTGTGCATACACTAAAATTCTTTTTATGAATATGGTCCATTTCGAAGTGTTTAAATCCTAACAAACAATATTCGTAGATTCTCCTCCACTTTTTTTTTTTTTTTTTTTTTACAAAACAATACAACATACATTTTGGAGCCAGAGGAGCAAAGAAAACACATAAATAATAATAATAATAGTAATAATAAAAAATAATAGTAGTAGTAATAATAATAATAATAAAACATTCACAAAAATACAAGACCTTTGAATCAATCAAAAATTTTGAAGACAAATGAACAGTCTTAATAGCTTTTCCATTAGTACTAGACTAAATAGTAGAAAAGTAATTTTCAAATTCTTTAAGGAATACTGGATGACTTTGTTGTTATTAGACTCGACCTGTGCATGAGCAAGAGAGATAATAGTCACTGGGAAGCACTGCCTCTGGCGGTCAGTAAGAACGAAATTCCTCTGGTGAACGCGTCCTCTGGTGGTGTGAAAGAGAAATTACATGAATAAAAAAAATATGAATACATCTCCCTTTTCCCTCATTAAAAAAAAAAAAAAAAAAAAAAAAACACTACTCCACTCCTCTTTTTTTAATCATTTGTTTAGTACAAATTACTGATCTTTCTCCTTGTTCTTGTTTACAAATGCTAAAATACCAGGAGGAATAAAACACACTTAAAGTTTTGTCCATTTAATAACAAGATATGACAGAATGAAGATTCATAAGCAGATCTCACAGTTGCACTATATTATGAACACTAAAAGCTCCCGGTCAGTAATATTTGAAATGTAAATATCATAGATACTTCATTAATATTCAGCATGTTTCCCCCTAAAGATGGATGAGTATCACAGACTCTCAGATGCCAGTGCTGTCAGCAGTTCCTCAGATCACAGCATGAACGTTTCTCCTGGCGTGACGAGTGAGTACAAATATCACACACAGTATGAGCATAATGCAGAATAATCATCAAATCGTTCTTAGAAACCACAATCTGATGGCAATGGTAGACCAGAGTCAGGCGAGGACTGATAACTGCTTAAAAAAAATTTCATGTTTGAAAATTGGACTATATTTCCAAAAATTTCTGATAACTTACAGGTATGACAACCTATACTTTTGTGTGTCTCATTAGACATTCAGTCCAGTGTAGTGCAACACAAATACACAATCGTTGTGTTGTTGTTCAGTGTAACGCAATGCCAATGCCATAGAAACCAATTCCAGAAATGAAAAAGTTCCACGGGACACACTAAACGTTACTAATACACACAGTGGAAGGTCAGTCGTTTAGATCACATGCAAATTGAATACACAAACCGTATTTTCCGGACTATAAGTCACACTTTTTTTCATAGTTTGGCTGGTCCTGCGACTTGTAGTCAGGTGCGATTTATATATCAAAATTAATTCAGACTGAGATGAACCAAGAGAAAACATTACCGTCTACAGCCGTGAGAGGGCGCTCTAGTTGGCGGAGTTGTTCAGAAGCGACACCAAGGATGAAGAAAATGATGTGGAATGAGATCGCGGGAGCTTGGTGAACTTGTTTACTGGTAACTTGCTTGTTGGACTCGCTGGCTTATGTTAATTTAGCCTATTCAGCCTCCCAGGTATATGTTCTTTATGCTATTGTGTAGCTGAAGAACTGTTAATGTGTTTTGCTTTAACATACCGGACACCTATTCAGCCTGTTGTTCTGTGTAGTTGAATAACTTGCCTTTCCAGATTAAATGTCTGTTCTTGGTCTTGGATTTTGTGAAATAAATTTCTAAATAAATGCGACTTAAGGCGGCCGCACACCGGACGCGCAGCTCAGCGCCGCGCCGCGCCACGTCTAGGACAACTGTCACCTGAAAATCCGATAACATCAGCAATTTTCTGATTTCTGTAAATAAATATAAAACTAAATGTATATTGCAGCACAGGGTGAAGTCCGTATATACATTAACTACGATTTGAGACACACACATGTAAATTTAATATAAAACGATGTAACTGGCGCTCTGTGGCGCGGCAGGATTTTGAACACGGTCCTGAGCCGCCGCGGACAGACGCCGAAAGGCGCCGCCGGTGTGTGTACTCTCATAGAGAATAATGTGTTCGAATTTAAAAGACGTGGCGCTGCGTGGCGCGCCGCCGACTTGTGCGTCCGGTGTGCGACCCCCTTTATAGTCCAGTGTGACTTATATATGTTTTTTTCCTCTTCATGACGCATTTTTTGACTGATGCGATTTATACTCCGAAGCGACTTATAGTCCGGAAAATACGGTAATCAGATTTGGAGTGACAGTGTGAACGAATAGTTAATTGTCTCTTATTAGTAAACTAGGCTCCCCATAAACACAAGAAACAAACCACACAAATACATGAACTAAATAATTATACAGGAAAATATAATAGTAATAGTTTTTCATGTAGATTACATTTAAAGGGTTAGTTCACCTAAAAATGAAAGTTTTGTCATTAATTACTCTTCCTCGTGTCGTTCCCACACCTCCGTTCATCTTCTGAACACAAATGAAGATATTTTTTATGAAATCTGAGCGTTTCTGTCCCTCCATTGACAGTTTACGCAACTACCACTTTCAATATCCAGAACGCGAGGAGACATCATTAAAGTATTTTTTTTGTAATTGTGAGTGCTTTGTTTGCACAAAAAAATTATAATTTACCACTTTATTTATAAAATAATATTATCCAAAGTGTGTTCACAATGTCATCTCTCTCGTGAACACTCACGCATGTGCATGAGCAGATCACTATTTTCTTAAATAAAGTGGTAAATTATGATTTTTTTTTTGCATACAAGGCACTAGCGTCGCTTCATAAAGTAGAGGTTAAAGCATTGGAGTCCCATGGACTACTTTAATGATGTCTATCATATGTGGTAGTTGCGTAATATGTCAATGGAGGGACAGAAACTCTCAGATTTCACTAAAAATATCTTACGGATGTGGAACGACACGAGGGAGAGGAATTAATGACAGAAACTGCATTCTTGGGTGATCTAACCCTTTAATAGATTATACATTCAAGAAAATATCTGCAATCATTTTGTAAAAGGTGTTTTTTGCATGTTTGGACTGAGTTTTCATTGCATTCACACAGTTCTGAGAGTCAGTTTGTGGTGTTTTGAGCACTTCACAGAAAAAAGGGTCATGTTGCGGAGCAAATGGTTCAGCTGATTCAACGTTTGTAAAAGCTTTGTTTCTCGTATCTCTAGTGCTTACAGTATTTTGTAGAAATGATTGTAAATCTGGATTATAGAAGTGCTACAAGAACATGGATACACCATAGAGAAACAGCTTGGAGGAGGGATTTCAGGAATAGCGTTTCTGGTGAAAGACGCAGATGGAGATCTTTATGTGGTCAAACAGATGAACTCCAGAGATGTAAGATCTTACTTGAGTATTGACCACATAACTCACAACTTTTTTCCTTCAATAACAGTGTCGCTTCAATGGAAGGTTTTTCTTCTTCTTCTTTCTTTCAGGGGAAGGAACTGGATTCTGTCAAAAATGAAGTTGAGATCCTGAAAACGCTGCAGTTTGGATTTATCGTTTCTTATTTGGATTCATTTGAAGGTTTTTTTTCTTTCTACACTAATGCTCCTTTGTTGCAAATTCAAAATTTGGTCGTTTTTTATCGTGTTTCTGAAAAATTAAATAAAACTACTAACCATGATAGAGAGTTAGAGACGGAAGAAGAATAACGCAGTTAACTGAACAAAAACAAATATTAGCTCTCAGAAAATGAAGC
This sequence comes from Leuciscus idus, assembly GCA_021554675.1. Classification (NCBI taxonomy): domain Eukaryota; kingdom Metazoa; phylum Chordata; class Actinopteri; order Cypriniformes; family Leuciscidae; genus Leuciscus; species Leuciscus idus. Next base: position 63,991,010 of record CM038621.1, read on the forward strand.
TATTTTAATACAGTCAGAGTTAAATCATTCTCCTGACTGGATGTTCATTTATGTAGATAAAGAAGCGGGACGCATTTATATTGTGATGGAGTATTGTGAAGGAGGAGACCTTTCAAAAATCATGGAAAAACAGAAAAATGAAAGGTTTTTTGAAGAGAAACAGGTGAGTTTCTATTCTATTTTCTTAACTTTAAACCACTCTCACATAAAACATGATTTAGTATGTTATGACCCAAAAAATACAATCCTTGTGAGGACATTATACACACATACAGTACACACACACACACACACACATATTGAGTTTTCATATTTTATGAGGAGATAGACGTAATGGTTTTTTATACTGTACAAACCCCCTACACTAACCCGACCCCTAAACCCACCCATCACACATAACTTTACGCATTTTTACAAAAATGCATTTTTTTATCAAAAAAACGTTATGGAGAAAAATGTCACCACAAAAAAGGACCACACACACACACACTCAGTGACTCACACATTGGGATTTCTCCATGTGTGTAGATCCTCGACTGGCTGGTTCAGATTTGTCTGGCTCTGCAGCATCTACACGAGAAGAACATTCTTCATAGAGATATTAAACCTCAGGTATGGACTGATAAAGCTCAATAAATCACATCACAAAGTCAGAGACTTATGAGATTTCTGTTGTCATTGTAGAATGTCTTCCTGACTGAAGATGGTTACATCAGTCTAGGAGATTTTGGAAACTCAAAAGCATTGGAAAGGTAAACAACCAAAAAAACTAAAACAAAAAAAAAACAGCAATGGGAACTAGTGATGGATCAAAATGAAAATTCTTGCCAAAACCAAAAGTCCTGGAGAGGTATAGGTTTGACATTGTTTTTCCTTTGCAGAGCTGATGAATATGCTAATTCACTTGTGGGAGCAAAGCCCTACATCAGCCCAGAAGTTTATCAGAGGAGATATAATTCCAAGAGGTATGAGTAACTGAATCTATATAAAGTATTGATATGTGCATGGTAATCAAAATATACATTTCCTTGATGGTTGATCCTTGATCAATGCTTGCAAAAGTATCAACATTTCTTTATTTGATGCAACGTTTTGTTCCCATGACCTTCATCTGGCATTTTTATCCATTCTTCTACGCAATTATCCATTACCTGCAGGTGTGCGAGGATAATTACTAATATAAAATATAAAAGCAAATTTCACTGAAAATATTAAATTCATTGTGTTATAGACTAAATTATTCAGGTAGATTCCATTAAAAGCACTCTTCGGACGGTAATTGTTTCTCATGGGGTCGTGAGGTATTTTCAACATTTACATGGTTAGTCTGTGATTTTATTGCTGTCAGAATCCAGAATGTCAGTGTTTCTCTCTCACCGACTGTGTAAAACTCCCCGGCTGAATTACCTACTGTTTATTGACAAATGTTAAGGTCGTGTGGGGATTTAATTGCCGTTAAATCCACATCTCTGAGTTTAGATTAAGAGACCACTGCAAAATTCACTGTTTAAATCATTTCTGATCACTGCCGAACACTTCACTGTAATTTGCATGCATTTAAAAAATATACAGTTTTATTACTGAAATGCTGGAAAGTATTTACAAGAAAAAAACTGTATCACCGCTACGTGTCAGCGAACAAAAAGGAGAAAGAGGAAAAAAAGCACGTTAACGTTTGAAATGGGCCGTTATTGTGGCAGCAATAACATTTTCTAATATGTAGACTATTATACTCAACATTAAAAATACAAAACAAGCAGTTTTATTATTATCTTATGTAAATAAGAGGCTGCATTAACTTGTTTCCGCTAATTTCCATATTTTTTAAATTACATCCCTTTGAGATAAAATGCAAGACAGAAAACCATTTCAAATATAAAAATAGATTTAAATAATTAAATAATAAATAGAACATTATTATACTATTATTAAATTAAATATGAATTTATTCATATTATTCCAAGGATATGACATTTTATTTACAGCAGGCAATCATGCGACTGACCACGTGAGAAGCGCGTTTGTGGGTTCATAGGATCATAAAACTCGCTCCTTCTCTGTCAATAAATCGCCATCCGAATGCATACGTTTTATCACTGAGGTGTTTTTACAGACGTCCACATGAGAAACAATTATCGTCTGAATAGGGCTCAAGCCTTAAAAAACACTCAAAAATATTATGTGTCGTATTATTATCATTATTTAAATAGATAGCACATAACATGTTTTACAGTGTACACATACTTCTTGATTTTCATTGTCATGCATCGGCTGTTTTAGTGACATATGGTCATTGGGATGGTTGCTCCATGATCTCTGCATGCTTGATGTGTGGGTGAGTATTTATTAATTTTTTCCAAACAGCACCATATTACTGTCGCGCTTTTAGTCCGATGATGATGAAATGCCAAAAGGATTAAATAATAAAACATGTATTAAATAACTCAAAACGGGAAAAGACTTGACTTGACAATCAGCAAACTCCACAAAACAGTGTGTTGTGCCAAAGCATTCTCATCCTAGGGCGTCATATACTGACGCTTTTGACATTTCGTCTACATCGAACGCACATGGCACCCTTTAGCATCAATATGAGACGCACAGAGCTTTGTTCGGTTATGGGTAGGTTTAGGTCTGGGGTAGGGTTAGGGTTAGACCGATAGGAGGCGCCTTCTGGCCCATATCTATCTGCGTCTCATATTGACGCTAAAGGGTGCCATGTGCGTTCGATGTAGACGAAATGTCAAAAGCGTCAGTATATTACGCCTTGGGATGAGAACGGGCTGGTTGTGCACAAATACAGGACCCTCAACAGATCAAACTGAGGAACAAAACTCACAGAGATAACGAACTACAGGACTAGCAGGTGTGATAATGATCAGTGTCCATGACAACAGATTGTGGCGAGATCTTAAAACAAATGAGACGTGACTGAAGAGACACAAAGTCAGTGAAAATGAAACTAAAGAGCATAACTGTGACAGAACGGAGGTGGTTCTGGAGGTGGACGAAGGACTGGTGAAGAAGGAAGCGCTGTTGGAGGGGACCAGGGGGGCAATGATGGTTGGTAAGTGCCAGGAAGGTGATAATGGGAGGAGTGGACAGGTGGTACACCAGAGCACAGATGCAAGCCCATGGCGGAGTCGACGGAGGGAGGAGGCATGATGGAGTCTTGACTGATGACATCCAGGGGATGACAGTTGGAGAAGAAGCCATTGACAGAAGAGCCCTAGGCGCAGACAGAGAGCCAATAGGACCGAGCGTCACACGGTTCAGGCAACCAAGGCGTAGCCGCAGCGAAGAATGTCCGAGGTTGTAAAATGTGGAAGGTTCTTGAGTGTGTGGCGCAGGCAGGGTGATAGTTGACCACGGTGGAGCCTGAGGGAGGGAGGAGCCAACGTGGAGCCGACAGGTTGAAGGGCCGAGGTGGAGTGATAGGACCAGCAGCCGGAGGATCGACTTGGCGAAGCTGGCAAATGCAAGACCAGAGGCTCATCCACAAAGGACTAGTATAATAATTGAATAATTGTCCATAAAAACAGATTGTAGAGGGAACTTAAAACAAAGCAGACATGTGACTGAAGAGACACTAACTAAAAGTCCATGGAAATGAAACTAAAGAACATAACAGTGACAAATACATTTTACAAATGCTAACTACAAAAATATAACCTAGTGGGTTTGTTTCAGTTATATTTATAATCTATAAACCCAGAGCTCAGTGCTTTTTCATGGTACTCAGCAAAACCCCTAGTGTTAAATGAATTAGGGATATGTAGTTTGACACATGTCTAGAGTTTTCGACACACTAGTGTATCGAAACTAGTGTATCAAAACAACTTCACTGACACGTCACGCCAGGCTCAAATACCAAGCATATCGATTGTGCTGTCCCATACCTGCTATCCATATTATAATTATATCGGTCATGTCTATATGTATAGACTTTATGTCTACATGCTGCTTTTTTAACGTATTTTTGTGAATTATTCTTGAATAAAAATATGTATTTGTATTTGTGCATTTGTGTTTTTTCAACAATGTTCATGTTTGTGTTGCAAAAATAAAATAAAAAAAATGCTGCAATGTAAAATCACATAGGCCTAATTAGTTGGACTATTAAACATCATATTTAGAAGGTGAAAAGACGCAAGTTTGAATGGAGTAAAAATGAAGAACAAAAAGTCTTTATTGTCATTGTATTGTGCAAAATACATTGAAATTTGGAAACTCTATCGCTGCACACACACTCGCCGCCATCTTGCTAATGACATATATGTTTATTACATATACAAATAAACCTTACAGTGACATACCAATGAACAAAACATCTGAATGACACAGTTGGTGTTGGAATTATCATTGACCACCAGATGGCGAAGTAGAGCACTGTGTCAAAAGCTTTGAAGCACCAACGCAGTTTGGTGTAAAAGCCTCACTGCTTCAGAAGCCTCGTTCGGCACATCCCTAAAATTAACACACTCTTGTCCTCTTTCACAGACTTGTCCTCTTTCACAGACTTGTCCAAAACTCACCCCTGAGTTTTAAGTTGTGTTTGTACTGTTGCCAGTTAAGTTTACTTGTCTTCATTAATTTGCTTCCATCGTTTTTCATTTGCCCTCATGTGTCACACCAGTGTCTAGATCAGGATTGTCCACATTCAGTCCTGGAGGGTTTAGTCAAAGCTAGATGACAAGCCTGCAACCTTTAGCCATAAAAGCGCAACGGCTGAGTCATTCTATGAAAACGTGCCATTTTGAAAGTATTGTTTTTGTTGGGTTTAGGGACTAAGTAGACCCTTACCTGTCAGAAAAATATGTAGTGCCATCTCAGGCTATCTTATTTATTTATTTATTTTCCTAAAATAATCAACTCTACTCTAGTGTTTACTCCTTTCAACCATTGGAGAGGATTTAAATAAACTATTTAAAATATTAAAGCTATGCGCAATACTTCTGGCAAGATAATTTTATTTAGCAAAATATCTCATTCACTGAAGCATCCAGGCATCCATGTTTTTGGCAGGACAGTAAATCCGAGTGAATTTTCTGTCATCTTTGCAGGACTGTGATATGAAGAGTGTGCAATGAAACATATCTTTACCAACTGTGTGAAAGTGAATTGCACATAACAGGCACAATACCGGTATAAACATGAATATCTAGTGGTACAATATGAGTACCAAACAAGTTAATGCAGCCTCTTTTTTACAAAAGATAATAACACGGTTAAAATCAGTCAAATCAATATTTTGTGTACAGATATTTAATTATGCCATCCAGTATCTTGGACTCGTTGTCTCTTGTTTCATAGAAACGCAGTGGTTGCCATTTTGTGTCTATTGTTTTGTACACTGTTGGATTATAAGAGACAAACAGGTACGATTTTAAAACAGTTTAATCTGAAATCAATATCTCTTTATCTCCATAATTATTTATGTGTTGAAATGCTGTGTAATAAGTGTGTAACGCAGTTCAGATATTAGGCCGGGGGGTACCCACGAGCCTGCGCTCTACACCCGGCCCACGGCGAACAGTGGCGACTCCTCCGCTCCCTCACGGACGGCAGCCACCCCTCCAGCACCCAGGCGGCCGGCAGCGAGCTCGACCGCCCCCCCGGCTACTCACTCCAGCTACTCTACTACTCACTCCTTGAGTGTCCATGGCGACGGACTCTGCTCACCATGCTCGATGGCACCGCGGATTCCCCACAGCGGCGAGGGCTCTTTGACAGCGCATTCCCCCTTCTTCCCGGGTTTCGGCACCAGCGTAACACAGTTCAGAAGTTATGGAAAGAAGGAAGCAGGAACCGGCGATCATTCAACAATTTCAATAACAAAATAAAACAAATACAAAACGAAAGTAAAAGACAGCAGCCCCTCACGGACGACTGTTGTCACATATAATAAAACAAACAAAACACAAGTCCAGGCCTGTCCTCTCTCGATCTTCACTGTCTTCGTTCCTCCTTTTATGCTTCTGCTCCTCCGTGAGAGATACGAGACCGGTGCGTCGCGTAATCACGTCACCGGCCTCGCGCCGCTCTCTCACGGCCTTCAGCCTCGCCCTGCTCGCCACATAGTGGTATAACTGTATACCATATCTCCTGAATGTCCATCTAGTTTGAACTTGCCTCTGAAACTACTCTCTCTGCGGAAGCATTGCTTTTAAAGAGCTAATAAAATGTTTCAAATCAATGTTTTGTGTCTAATTATTTACTTACATGGCAAGTTGTGTAATAAGTGGTATAATTTACATCCAGCCGGTTGTTATCTCAGAATAAACCCCCTTCAGCCTGATCAAGACCTCATCACCCTTTTGGAGGTTTATTCTGAGATAACAACCGGCTAGATGTACATTATCCTTTACATCTAGCATATTTGTTCCTTTCTTTGTCAGATCTCATTATTGTTACAGTGGTTGTTCTGTTTGTCGTGATATTCAGTTTTTTTTTATAGTTTTTTTATAAATTGCTTGCAATTATATCCAACTCTTTTATATTTCTTTTTTTTTTTTTCTTCAACCCCTACTGACACAAACCAGATTCTTAATTATTTGTATTTATTATTTTTCTCCACAGGCAGATAGCATGCAGCGTAACATACTTCACGCTGTCAGCATGGCAGGAAACCTCCCTCACATCTCAGAGAGATACTCAGAGGAACTACGGGAATTAATCAGACAAATGCTTAGCCGTGACCCTAAAGACAGACCTTCAGCTGAAGAGATTCTAGCGAAACCATTCCTGACAGATGCAGTAGACCGAAACAGCAGAATGCCAGAGGCACTGCTACAGAGTTTCATGAAGTCCATCAGCGCCTTCGATAAGGCCTACAACAAGCACTATAACGACATTGAGGTCTTAGTTAGTGAGTGGGGCAGAATAACGGATTCGATGGAGTCTGCGCATTACAGCGCCACAGCGGGGAGTCTGTCAGGTTCAGTGATCGGAGCAGCTGGAGGAATCACTGCATTAGTTGGTTTAATTTTGGCTCCATTCACTCTTGGGGCGTCTCTGATTGTTACCGGTGTTGGTGTTGGAGTAGGAGTTGCAGGTGGAGTAACAGGTGCTGCATCCACCATTACTAATACTGTACAGCAAAAATCATTCAGAGAGAGCCTTGAACAAATTCAGCAGAAGTATAAATCTGTAAGCGAACCAATTCTCACACCACTGAACACACTGAGAATGGTACTGAGAAAAATCACAAAGTTCAGGGTTTTTTTCGGGAACTCAACTTTTGACAATGTACAAATATCATGCAATTTAGACAGGAGAAATGTTTTGTGTGCCACACAACTCATGAATTTAGGTCTGTTGGCAAACGTTAGCAGAATTGCTACTCAGACTGCAAGAGTAGGACGAGTTGTGGCAGAAACAGTCTCAGGAGTGTTAAGTGGACTACTAGTCCTCCTTGATGTCGCCTTCATAGTGATGGATTCTGTAGACATTCACCAGATGAGACAGGGAAAAGTAGATGATCCCGAAAAGGTCAAATCCAGTGTCCTCAAATCCATTGCAGAGATGAGGAGAACACATAAAGAGCTTTGCAATGTCCAGAAGGAAATACAAAAAACAAGAGAGGAACTAAAAGACTATATAGAATTGTCCAGGGTTGACAGAGAAATAAACAATGATTTAAACAGTTTAAAAATAAACGTATAGATAGGATTCCAGTCAGAGAATCGGGCAACATCCTACTGAGTCAAGGGGGATTTTTTTTTTTTTTTTTAGAAATCAATCTAAATATCTAATATGTTGCTCCGGAACAACAAGAATTCATGAGTTTGAGTTCTTGTGATTATATCAAATCAAGTCACCTTTATATACACAGCGTTTTTTTTTTTACAATACAGATTTTCAGAGTTTCAAAGCAGCTTTACGGTGATAGCAGTAAAATTATGCAACAAAGTTTGTTTTCGGCTGTACAACAGCTCTAGAAGAAAATAGTGTCATTTTTCAGCTTAAGTCAGTTGATTCATTTCTGTAGTAAAAATCATTCGTTTATCAATCATTTAGTTAATTTATCTATATATATATAGCCACTCTGGAGAAAACAGTGATGTCATCGTCCAGCTCATTTCAGTTCTGATAATATATGCAGATCAATAATATAGTTGAAAAGATGTCCCCAACTAAGCAAGCCAAAGGCGACAGTGGCAAGCAACCAAAACTCCATCAGGTGACAGAATTGTAAATATATATATATATAGTTAAGTAAACATGCAATTTATTCTCTTATAAGGCCTCATATATAGGCTGATATTATATTAACCACAATTGTAACCTTGTACGTGGAATATATGTGATTTGTTTTGTGATAACTAATGCCTCATATGTATAGGCTCATATGTGATATAACCCCAATTGTAACTTTGTAAAAAAGAGTGTTGTATTAAGAAAAACACTGCAGCTTGTTTTTGTAAAAGTTTTTATTATGAATCTGGTTTATTAAGAAAGACACAATTTGTATTTGTAAAAGTTTTTATTATGATAATGCATGAAAGAAATAACTGTACTATATTCAATTGTATATGTGATTGAATATGATTGAATATGTGATAAGGGGGTGTGATATGAAGTATAAAATGTACAGTGTAATATGTCAACGTCAGACGCTGTAATACCCTAGCAGCCTCTCCTTAGTTCAGTTGTCCTTGCCTGCCACCTGCAGTTGAAACTTGTGAACTGTTTATTTTATGCTTTTCTTTATTTTAGTTTGTAGTATGTAAACATATTAATTTTTGAAACAATAAAAATACTTATAATCATTACAAAAAAGAACCAGCCTGCTTCAAGTCTATACTATATAAAAGATTGAGCTGAACTAACCACGGAGAAGTCTTCTGTGATCTAAATATTGTAAGTATGGAAATTCTAATACTTGTTTGTTTAGCAACAGATTTGACTTACTTAACCTAACCTGAGAATAATCAAAATAAGGTTAAAGGTGTTTAGAGTTATGCACCATAAAACAATATATATACACACACAAGTGTTTTCTATTAAATAAAGGTGTAGGTTTGATTACGAGTTAGCATTAATGGATTACTATTTGTTTTATATGTAGCCACTTATTGTGGTGTTTTATAATTGTTGTCTTTTGTGGGTAAATCAATTTAATTCAAACCTGTATCTAAATAATTCCAAATGTAATCTTCTTATTTACACAGAATATGAAAATATTCTCATAAGCAAGTGTATTTGAGTTTAAAGAAAAATAAATGTCAAGTCTAAATGGACACAGAATAGGAGTATACACTGTATATATTATACAATAAACACATTTAAAATATATTAACATTTATTGGACACTCTTAAGTTGGAACTGAATCCTTCACATGTGCTTTAGCATATTAGTCAATACATCAAAAATGTACTTCTTTAAACCACTACTAAATTATTTAAAGGGGTGGTTGATTATAATTTCACTTTTTTAACTTTAGTTAGTGTGTAATGTTGCTGTTTGAGCATAAACAACATCTGCAAAGTTACAACGCTCAAAGTTCAAAGCAAAGGGAGATATTTGCTTTTAAAGAAATCGCTTTTTAAGGACTACAACAAACGGCTGGTAGAGACTACACCACATTCCTCCCGGGTTAGTGACATCACCAACCCTAAAATTTACATAAACTCCGCCCCCGGAACATGATTTATAGATTATCAAGACAGAATATGCTAATCAATGACTAGAAGATAATTACACATAAGCTACATAAGTTCATCAACTAACCATTCAGAAATGATGTCTACATGTTGTCACTTCTTCTTGAGTCTCTCCATCTTTGTCTGACTCCGGTTCGAAAATAAAAGGCTGAAAGTTTTTGAAATTTTCAGTGCATGTCTGTGTGAGGTAATCAAAGCTGCTAAGGACAAGAGCTGTTGAAGCTCCACCCCCTGTGCCGGGAGCAGCATCTCATTTGCATTTAAAGGGACAGACACAAAACGAGGCGTTTTTGCTCACCCTCAAAACTTTAACATACTATATACAAATATCTGTGGGGTATTTTGATCTAAAACTTCACATACACACTCTGGGGACAACAGAGATTTATTTTACATCTTGTGAAAAGGGCATTATACCACCCCTTTAACAATGCTCATTTAAGTTAAACTTTTTTTATCAGATATCATTACAAAGTGCCTTTTTAAAAACGTCTTGGTCATGTATGTATTTTAGCTTTAATCCTTGCTGCAACTCCAGAGTGTCTCCCTGACATGACTGAGGCCCCATCGTAACCTTGCCCCACTAGATTTGACCTGTACTCAAGTCCATACGTCTCCAGGCATTGTATTATTTTTTGAGTGAGTCCCTCTGCATCAAGCTCAGTAGCTTGCTTGAAATCAAGGAAGCTTTCATGGACTGCACCATCATAATAGTACCTAAGTACTAATGACAGTTGCTCTTTCTTTTTTAAATCCTTTGTTTCATCTACAATGATGGAAAAATATTTGTTTTCCTTGACTTCACTGATGATGCTTTCCCGTACCATATCTGACAGACATTCAATAATTTCATTTTGTATAGTGTTACTTGTGTATTTTGCATTCCCCACAGCTTTTAATTTCTTGTCAATTAGTGGACTATGCTTAGCAATCAAATCCATAATGCCTAAAAAGTTTCCTTTTTTTGTAGATGCATCGGTCTCAAGGTGTCCCCTTTGTGAAATGTTTTGCGTTGCAGTAAACAAAAGTACCTCAGCAACTGTTTTAATGTAGGTACGATTTTGTTCGACTACTTCTTGGTGTTTCTTATCGAGGGCATTTAACATTGAAGTGTCTGTCAAGATTCTTTGGTAACACTTTATAATAACTGCACGCTATTAATCATTAGTTAAGCATTAGTAAACAGTTAATTCATCATTTATAAAGCATTAATATACATTAATAAGCAGTTTATAAATACAGTCATAAATGCTGTATTCTTGATTTATAAGCATGTCTATAATGTGTTTAATAATTGTATTTTCTTAATTTATTAATGATCACTTTATCATTTTTAAATGAAGTATTGCATTATTTACAAACCGGTTATTTAGGAGTTGTCAGTGGCTAATAAGATCACTTAGAAAGTGTAAGTAAATGTAGTAGATTCAGGTAGTTATAAAGCATTTAGTAGTGGTCAGTTAACTATGTTTGTGAGCTAATCTAAAGTGAGGACTAGTTATGCTTTGTAAAGCATTTATAAAGGAGATTTAAAGACTCAGTTTTCTTCTAAACAGAAAAAGTAAACAAATACAACACAGCGATACAGAACATAAAAATATTAACAGCCTTTAAATCTTCTTTATAAACGCTTTACAAAGCATAACTAGTCCTCACTTTAGATTAGCTCACAAACATAGTGAACTGACCACTACTAAATGCTTTATAACTACCCGAATTAACCATGAATTACAGTAGAAATACATGTTAATAAACCATTTATTAACACACTAAGTAACTATTACTATATGTCTGAATAATAATATGTATTTAAACAGTTTATTAATAATTTACTTACACTTTCTAAGTGATCTTATGAACCACTGACAACTCCTAAATAACCGGTTTGTAAATAATGAAATGCTTCATTTAGAAATGATAAATTGATCATTAATTAAGTATGAAAACACAATTATTAAACACATTATAGATATGCTTATAAATTAAGAATACTGCATTTATAACTGTATTTATAAACTGCTTGTTAATGTCTATTAATGCTTTATAAATGATGAATTAACTGTTTACTAATGCTTAACTAATGATTAATAGCGTGCAGTTATTATAAAGTGTTACCGATTCTTTTTTTGTGTTCGTTCCATGCTATCATGGCATTAACATGATTTTCAGATTTTTCATGTCCCCTGAAACCTCTATCTTTATACATTGCCTTCTTCCAGTTAGAATAGCCCAGTGATGATGTGAATGAAGTCTCTTGAATACCAGGGAGAGAAAAGTGTCGACACGGAAAACAATATGCAGAGTCTCGGCTTACAGAATACTCCAGCCATTGGTGTTGTGTGTACCACATTTTGTTGAAAGCTCTTTTCCGGTCGCCCTTCATGGTTCGAGGGAACACCTTCAAGTGCGGCTGTGTCCTGCTGCCCGAGACTGTGAAATGTCTGCAAATAAAGAGAATGGTCTTCTTATAGCGATGACTAGCCTACCAGGGGTCCTCAATCAATTTAAACAATGAGTAAAAATTTAAATAATGATCAGTGCAGAAGGTGTAGTTTGTCAATTAAATCAACCTAGAATACATACAATTGATTCTGCAAATTAAGTTTGAATGAAAGTTAGTTACATAACCATAGACCCTCCAATAATATGAAGGCAATCGTCATTTTTAAGGTTTTAGGAATTTAATTAAAATACACAAGCTCATCATTAACACCCATTTAGACGATACCTTCTAGAAATATGTCATTAAAAAAAAAAAAAACGAGCATACCATGTGGTCCTGGCAGAATGCGATCTGTGGAGATGTTGGCATGTAGTGCCTGAGGTCTGTCACCATCACCCCCTGACCTATGCTGACACAAAGTTTCTTCGTGGTCTTCAAATTCAGACAGGTCACTTACAGCTGAATTATCTGCAGATACAGTAAAATAATAATCAACAGAGTAGACATCAAACATCATTTAACATCACTTGCTGAACATGTGCAAACAAAAGAACTTTCAGGTCTCAACTACAACTATACATACCTTTGCATTCTGTTGGGGATAAAGGTGCTTGTTTATCCCCACCAAACGTTGATCCTGAGAAATGATGAAATGTCACAAGTAAATATTGCATCAATGAGAAAACAAAACAAGCTCTGTGAGTACTATAGCAGAATAAATACGCTCATGGTATTTTTAGGGCAAATTCATGTACATGCAATGATTACTACCGTTTTAGTTTGCTTCATACAAATGAAATGTAATATTTTCTCAAATATCCCTACAATTCCCTCTACACTTCACATACTTGAAGTTGCAGGAAGCACAGAGGAAAATGAAGGCCACTGTCGGCTGGGTCCACTTGCATCACTGTCTGTCTGGCCTGTTGATTCCTTGCTGGCTGATTCTGTTCCAGTGACAATTTTTTCTTGCTGCCTGACATTTTCTTCTTGGAGAGTAACATTTTCTTCAGTTGCTTCTGCCTCTACACTTGTTAACATTGTTTTTTTTTTCTTTGAAAGAAACTCCCTATATCTTTACTTCTTTTCATGGCTTGGCACTGCTCTCTTCCCTGCCTTCAAAAAAGAAACACTTATGTGTGTCTGTTATTCTCAATCTCAACAAAAAAATTTCAAATTGTGAATGAAATGCACAGAATGCATCCATGTCATTTCACGTGTAAATGACTAAGTTAGGCCTGACAATTTGACTGACTATGTAACTGACTTACTCTCATGCATTAACAAGTAACGTACGTGTCACCAGACAATTTTTTTTTTTTTTTTTTTTTGAACATTCTGTGCATATTGTCATTTGGTGCAATCTTGCTATGTGGTGACTGTGTAACGAGTGGAAATAAGTGTGGCCCCTTTAAGAGCTGTGCGCTCCCTGTTAAACAGTCTGCACTCTGTATGGTATTGTGTGTGCCGTGCGCCTCGAATCCCACATGTATGCGAGTAATTTCTGTTTGGAGCTCATTTTTTTTATCTTGTTTTGTTTGTTTTAGTAACGCTGTGGACGGTGGAGCCTGGGACAGACAGTTGTCAAATAAAGCGCGAGTTGTTGTAAGATGCTAATCGCCTCCGTGAGTCTGTCTGACGCAACACGTTACAACTGTCACAAAATAAACTGATACAAAATATGCAAATCACCATGACAGTGTGTATTGTTTGATAGCGCCCAGCGTATTTTACTTGTATTGTGTTTTATTAAACCTTGGATTGAAATCAACCACGACCAAAGCGAGCAGAGCCTGACGGGGTAAAAACATTGATCTGAGAAAACCATACACACATATTAAACCATACATAAAGGTTACCTACCAGCTCTTTGATTGGTGTCTTGACTTCCCACACTTGATAAAGTAAAAGTCCAAGTCCGTGACGCGACGACCGTTGTTTCTTTGGCGCTGCACTTCTTTGAATCGCGAACTTCAGTAGCAAGACCAATCACAAGACATCTTATAGGGGGGGGGGCACCTGACTTCGAGGTTAAGCTATTAAATAGCAGTCCCAAACTAGTTTTTGTTAATACAATCTTGGTATGAGCCACCACAGTCATATAAAAATATACAAAATAACCAGTAAGTGGCATTTTGTTATGGAAACAAACAACAATTAGGCTACCATGGTGATACACAATACTTAGAAGAACTGGTAAAGAAACATGAAACTGCTCCTGATAAATAGCAACACACATGGCGTACCAATAACGCAATTTATTGGTATTTTACTTTTATTTCTTAACTTACTAATTTACGACGTTGCATTCTCGTATGTCTTTTGCACTTTAGTGAAGTGATACAGCGCGCTCCACCTCATTTGCGCATTCAATCGAAGAGTGCGCGCTACTGCAGTATAGCGGCTGAGAGGACAGGAAAGTCAGTTTTTCTGAGGTGAGAGACTTTGCGCTGCTTGACTGTTGACGCGCTGCTGCTGGCGCATCAGCATGGCGATGACGTCACAGATAGACAGACTGAATCGAGTAACGTTTAACGCCTTTATCATTAAAGCGCCAACATAACCAGAGCTTTCCAACTCTCACGCATTCACCGTGAGACACACGCAAACACTTTTCACACGCTCTCACACCACAGATCAATTTTCTCACACACAGAAAAATCGCGAAGCAAAGAGGACACTGACACCGACAGACTAGACAGAGCAGGTTACTTATGATATTAAAAAATCTCAGCTCTCAGATTCTGTCAATTTTATCACGCAATTCAAACAATAAATACCGTTTTGGCGCTTGTAAATGTTACACGACAGATCCCTAGCGCACGTGAACCGATCATCTCTACTAGTAAAAAAACACGAACACTGTTGAAAGATACAGTAGGCTACAACTTACCAAATTGTATTCCTCATACATAATATCGACCAATCAGTGTTTTTTATCAGCGTGAAGAGGTCAATAACACAGTTGGAGAACAATTATGTCAGATTTACCTCAGGAAAGCCATTTAATAAACATAATATAGGTCACGTAGTTGGCAAGAAAAAAAGAGCTATAGAGATTGTGCTACATATGTGTACTATTACAATACTAGATGTACGTTATACGTTTATATGAACAGCCTTCGATACATTTCTATGTTATAACTTCCCGAAAAAACTACACAAACATATAAAACAAACTTCTAACGAAATACTAACAGCATCTTACTTACCAATCCAAAATAAATGTTGCAAGTTCGGAGTCGAACCTCATTTCTTTCATGTCCATTAGTTGTCCCTAGCGATGGAAAGCAGTGCCAATGTTTACTCTGGTTCTGTTCCTTTTTTTATCAGATTTTATTTGAATGTAGTAGTGGGCTGTAGGCTACTTTCCACACGATTGACATCAGGTTCAAGTACACCCACAAGCCGTGCGAGTTATTCGTGTATTGCATGTTTGACTGGTGGTTATGTTGCCCGCATACCGCCTCCCATGGCCGAAACTGGTATTACGACACCTGTCGGGCCGTGGCTAGTAATGCTAATGCTAATTCAGGTTGATATCTCTGCAGCACTATAACTTGTCATTTTTTTAATGACATCATCGCCCTTATTTCTTCTCATTCTTTTGATGCGTGTAGTTTATTTTTTGGATATTTTTACCTCAATCCTGTGACACATGGCACCTTTAAAGGTGCCCTAGAATTTGAAATTGAATTTTGGCATAGTTAAATAACAAGAGTTCAGTACATCGACATGACATACAGTGAGTCTCAAACACCATTGTTTTCTCCTTCTTATTTAAATCTAGTTTTTGAAAAACACCACTGAAAAATAGGCGAATCTCCACATAACACCGACTGTGATGCAACAGTCGGGATCATTAATATGCACGCCTCCAAAAATGTGCATATGCCAGCCCGTGTTCACGGCCAGGCGGTACTGCACAGCCGAATCATCGTCTGGATCATTGTTCTTCGAGAGACATCATGGCTTGCAAACGAGCGAAGCATGGCAGTTGCTCAGTGTTTGGATGTACAAATGAACACAAAGTTATTTTTTTAGTTCCTTCATCCGAGCTTCTGAAGAACCAGTGGGTTATGTGAATGTCTGATGTGTAATTGTTCAAGTTCAGACAGATACTGTTTATGCATCAGTAAATCAAGACAGTGACTAAACGGTCAACTTCACGTCGTTTCTCTTAGTAGGATGAAAATAATCTTAAACTGTGATTAATATACAGATAGCGATCAAAGAACAATCCCTTTCCAGTCGCCCAAGCTGTCAATCACACAGCGCGAGTTTATCTAGACACTTGCCAAAACTCGTTATGAAATCAATGACGCTGTTACGCTGCACAACGAAGCACTTACTGTACGTACATCATGTTTGCATTGGTGAAATCATTAGTGAGAGTGCAGAAACTGCGTTGCAATGATAAGATCTTCATTCACGTGATCAACGGGCTTACACTGAAGTCTCACAGCAGCCAATCACAGCAGTGGGTGTTTACACTGAAGTCTCACAGCAGCCAATCACAGCAGAGGGCGTTTACACTGAAGTCTCACAGCAGCCAATCACAGCAGTGGGTGTTTACACTGAAGTCTCACAGCAGCCAATCACAGCAGAGGGCGTTTACACTGAAGTCTCACAGCAGACACGCCCCTTCAAACAGAGTGTTCAAATCAGAGGCTAAAATCAGGCTAGGAAAAATGCCTTTTATTTCTAAATTATAACAAATTTTGATCTAAAAAACATAATAACATTATAAGGGCACCCCAGGAAACATTCTAACATAATAAAATAATCCATGCAAGGGCACCTTTAAGTATTTGGTGTGTATTAATAATGGAGAAGGAACACGATATAATAGTATAAACAACACAGAAACGGCACTTGACCTGACATTTGTATCTAGTTCAATAGCAGGGGTTAGCACATGGAGTGTGATCAAACACACTACACTAGGGACTGACCATTACCCGGTAATGACTAAAATTGGCACAAAGATATGCTATGAAAAGGAAAAGAGAATTCCTAGATGGAAACTGGAGAAAGTAAATTGGGAAGTTTTTCAAGACATTTGTGAAAAGAGATGTTTGACACTTCAAGAAGAGAATCAGATGGATGTAAATATATTTAATAATAAACTAGTTAATGAAATAATTTAGACGGCTGAGGAAATAATACCTAAAAGTACAGGAGTAAGATGTACCAAGAATGTACCCTGGGGGAATAATGACTGTAAAGAAGCTATAAAAGCAAGAAATAAGGCATTCAGGCAACTCAAAAAACATAATTCTCAGGATACTTTGATCTTGTATAAAAGGGCCCAGGCAAAAGTAAGGAAAACAATAAAAACACAAACATGTACATTTTGGAGGCAATATTGCAATAGCATTGGAAGAGAAGTACAACTATCAGATGCATGGGGCATGATCAGAAGGAATTGTGAATTGCCATTGTTGAATAGTGGGGATAAAATAGCTGTCAACAATCTAGAAAATGGTTCAAATATTCAAGAAGGTTCATAGCTCAGATAATCTTTCTGAAGTGGCCAGGCAGTGTAGGAATAAAACCTTAATGGAATTCCCTAATATAAAAAAAAATATCCGGAAAATCCTTTAGACTTACCTTTGAATATGTTTGAGTTGAGAAGAGCACTCATTAGTGCTAGACAGACTACTCCGGGGAAAGATGGAGTGTGTTATAAAATGTTGGCAAATGACAGAGAAAACAAATAGTATTAAAACTGTTTAACCAAATTTGGTATACTGGACAACTCCCTTTGGTATGGAAACAAGCAATAATAGTACCAGTTCTTAAACCAGGGAAAGACCCATCTGATCCTTCTAGTTACAGACCCATTGCCTTGATCTCCCATTTATGTAAAATCATGGAACGAATGATCACAGAGAGAATAACGTATTTCCTAGAAAGTAAAGCTCTTTTATCTCCATATCAGAGTGGGTTTCGTAGGGGTCGTAACACAATGGACTCTGTATTATGTCTAGAGTCAGACATTAGGACATTACAGTACATTACTTCGTTATTTATCAGGATGGGAATGGGGAGCAAGTAGATCACCTCTGCTAAATATATACTGGGCACTCATGAGATCTGTTTTTGATTATGGAAGTATAGCTTACTGTACATGTCAGCAGCAGAATCAAACCTCAAGAGATTAGATGTTTTGCAAGCTCAGGCTCTGAGAATCTGCAGTGGATCATTTAAAACATCTCCGGTATCATCGATGCAGGTGGAAATGGGAGAAATGCCTTTAAAGGGTAACTAAACCCTAAACCAACTTTTTTTAGTTAATGATCTGTAAGAATGGGGCTTTATTAGTGCTGTTCATTGATTCAAGTAGTTTTTTTTGACATTTGTGTTTAAAGTGTTTTAATTTTACAAAATATGGTGTAAAAACGTCTGAGTGCTGCCCTCTTCAGGTTGAACAGTGGCTACTGCAGTTGAATTTTCCTATTGGAAGTTGTGGTACCCTCTGACGTCAGAGGGTACCAGCTAACCACGCCCTTGCCTGCAGAGAGATACATCACAGATGCACGCCCCCTCTCCACTGGGCTCTGCCTACTTTTCCAGCATTTTTCAAATATTGCCAGTGGGTGGAGTCAGGCTCTGACCAGGGGTTTAGTTACCCTTTAAGAATCAGAAGATTGAAATGAATGATGGCATACTGGGTTAATCTCCGGGGACATAATGAGTTGCATCCTGTCATAACAGAATGTTGGGAACATAATGAAACAAATTATACTAGTTTTGGATGGATAGTATACAAAGGCAAGAAATATAGGATTACACCAATTACAGTACAGTAATAGTTTCAATTTCTTCCATTCCTCCTTGGTTAAATGTTGACCTTAAAGCAGGAATTGAAAGATAATTTGGTACAACTTCAAACATGCAGTCCAGAATTACAACCCCAAATCAGAAAAAGTTGGGACACTGTACAAATTGTGAATAAAAACAGAATGCAATGATGTGGAAGTTTCAAATTTAAATATTTTATTCAGAATACAACATAGACTTATCAAATCTTTAAACTGAGAAAATTTATAATTTTAAGGGAAAAATAAGTTGATTTTAAATTTCATGGCATCAAAACATCTCAAAAAAGTTGGGACAAGGCCATGTTTACCACTGTGTGGCATCCCCTCTTTTTATAACAGTCTGCAAACGTCTGGGGACTGAGGAGACAAGTTGCTCAAGTTTAGGAATAGGAATGTTGTCCCATTCTTGTCTAATACAGGCTTCTAGTTGCTCAACTGCCTTAGGTCTTCTTTGCCGCATCTTCCTCTTTATGATGCACCAAATGTTTCTATGGGTGAAAGATCTGGACTGCAGGCTGGCCATTTCAGTACCCGGATCCTTCTTCTACGCAGCCATGATATTGTAATTGATGCAGTATGTGGTCTGACATTGTCATGTTGGAAAATGCAAGGTCTTCCCTGAAAGAGACAACGTATGGATGGGAGCATATGTTGTTCTAGAACTTTCAGCATTGATGGTGCCTTTCCAGATGTGTAAGCTGCCCATGCTACACGCACTCATGCAACCTCATACCATCAGAGATGCAGGCTTCTGAACTGAGCGCTGATAACAACTTGGGTTGTCCTTGTCCTCTTTAGTCCGGATGACATGGTGTCCCAGTTTTCCAAAAAGAACTTCAAATTTTGATTCGTCTGACCACAGAACAGTTTTCCACTTTGCCACAGTCCATTTTAAATGAGCCTTGGTCCAGAGAAAATGCCTGCGCTTCTAGATCCTGTTTAGATATGGCTTCTTTTTTGACCCATAGAGTTTTATCCGGTAACGGCGAATGGCACGGTGGATTGTGTTCACCGACAATGTTTTCTGGAAGTATTCCTGAGCCCATGTTGTGATTTCCATTACAGTAGCATTCCTGTATGTGATGCAGTGCCGTCTAAGGGCCCGAAGATCGCATACTGGGTTAATCTCCGGGGACATAATGAGTTGCATCCTGTCATAACAGAATGTTGGGAACATAATGAAACAAATTATACTAGTTTTGGATGGATAGTATACAAAGGCCCGAAGATGGCATCCAGTATGGTTTTCCAGCCTTGACCCTTACGCACAGAGATTGTTCCAGATTCTCTGAATCTTTGGATGATATTGTGCACTGTAGATTATGATAACTTCAAACTCTTTACTTAATGTCCCATTAAGTAAAGCAGAAGCTAAAGCTCTCATAAGAACATAATAAATCAGTATGGCAGGTATATTGGGATGATAATGAAACAGGTAGACATTTATACAATATACAAAAACAAGTTGGTGCTGGGAGAAGGGAGAGCAGGAATCGAAGAGAAGGAAGTATCATAACTCGGATGAGAATAGGTCATACTGGACTTAACAGTACACTTTATAAAACTGGAAAACACCCAACCGGGGAATGCATACACTGTAGCCAACAAGAAACAGTTGAGCATGTATTAATCCATTGTAGGAAATATAATAACGAGAGGTGTCACCTTATTCAATCATTGAAAAAAGTAAAACATCATGACCTTACTTTATCAGGTCTATTAACGGAAACAGATAGTAGCCTAAGTTGTATGATGAAATTATTAAATTTGTTAAAGAAAGTAAATTATATAAAAGAATATAGCGGTTTTTGTTTTGTTTTTTTTTGTTTATTTATTATGTTTTAGTTTCCAGTTTGTTTATTTGTTTTGCTTGTTTTTTATGTTTATTCATATTTTGTATGAGGGCGTTTCTTCAACTACGGGAACTTTTAGGCTTGTGAAGTTGAATAAAAAAAACTTGTTCAAAAGTCACGTAACACAGTCTCATAAGTTTAAATAATTTGTCTAGTTTTAAGGTCTGTAAGAGGACAAACTTAGATTACAAGAGAAATTGTTAATATTTTACATTTTTTCCGACCTGCAATGAACAAATGTCATTTCCACCACATCTCTAAATACAGCTGTTATTTAAAAACAGAATAACTTATGCCACTCAAGAATTGTCTAAGATCATTTTTGTAACTAGTTTTATCAGTTTTTCCACAATGTACAATAATTATACATTTGTCAATGAGATAAATTAACTGCCCTAAGGACCAAATGGTGAACTGTACACCTATCACTCTCTGAAATGTAATATTGGTTTGGGCAAGAGCTTATTAGAAAACAAATAACTTGAATTTTTTATATTAAGTAGAGCATGATCTCGTAAATTGTGGATACATTTTTAATGTGTGATGAGAACTTTTTAAATGTTTTTAAAAAATGTGTGTGGTGATGGAAATGACAATGAATTAACGTGAATGTAGAGAAACAGCTAGAGAAACAGTAATATTTAGAGAAATATTTATTTGAAAAACTCTTAAACTCATCACACTCAGTAAACTCAATTCACAAAGTCAATCTACTCTTGCAATCTATATCAATTGTACTTTGTAATCATAAATGTCATTTCCACCACATGCTGTCATTTCCACCACAGAGGGCAGTGTGGTGGAAATGACATTTCTGTAGTTTTTTTGTGAAAAAATGGAAGATAGCTTCACTAATTAGCTTTGAATTAATACTTAGCATTTCATGTATGTAAAATAATCTTATTTAACTTAACATTTTTTACTTTTTAAAAACACCCTTGAAGGTACAGCATGTTTGGAAATGACGTAGAATAAATATATTAACTGATCAAGCAATATTTACCTTGATTTTTCTTATTTTTGTTCTTGATGAAAATTTTAAATTGCCTCCATGTCCAACATGTGCTCTGATGTCTCTGAACATTTCCATAGAAACCACCTAAATAATCTTTCACACAAACTTTTTAAAGGGATATTACAGTGTTGTGGTGGAAATGACACCAATACTGTGCGACAGCTATATTTTGTATAAAAAGTAATATTGATGGTGGTCTCACATTAAATACTATAATGTATTTTAATTATTTTACTAGTGCTTAATTTAGGTATATTAATAGTTACCAGATAAGTCATACTTTTAAACTGCATTTTCATTGTTGAAGTTAAAAAGTAAAAAACAGTGATTTTGACACCTACACTCTAAAAACTGCTGGGTTAAAAAATAACCCAACCTTAACCACGCCGCTGGGTCACTATTGGACAGAACACGCGCTGGGTTGGTTTGACCCAAGTGCTGGGTTTTACCATTTGACCCATATTTCTGGGTCATTCATTTGACTCAACCAGTGGGTGAAATTAGCCCTCTTGCTGGGTTAAGTCTTACTCATGTGCTGGGTTATTTTTTGTTGCATTGCCTTAATAAAATTAGAACCATTAACAAATATTTGTTATATTATGAATGTAAAATAATTATTATCTCTGTAATACAATAAACCAGAGAGGCCACTGTATGATTTCAATCTCATTTTTTATTTTATACATTTCTTTAATACTTTTCTTTATCAAATACAAATGTTAATCAATGTCAAAGGTCTGACATGTCCCCCTCATTTCATCCCTGAGGCACAGAATGTGCAGCAATTCACCGGTCATCTCATTTTGTAAATATTCAACCATGTTGGTCCTCACCTGTTGATTACACAAGTCAAGTCATCTTTATTTATATAGCGCTTTTTACAATACAGATTGTATCAAAGCAGCTTCACAGTGATACTGTAACATGAATATAATACAACAAAGTTTGTTTCTAGAAGAAAATTGCGTCATCGTCCACCTTAAGGCAAATCAATAATATTGTTGAATATTAAATGTCTCCAACTAAGCAAGCCAAAAGCCAAGGCAACACAGTGGCAAGGAACCAAAACTCCATCAGTGACAGAATGGAGGAAAAAACCTTGGGAGAACCCAGTCTCAGTCGCTCAGTTCTCCTCTGGCCAACGAGCGAACAGTGTATGATTATGATCCAGGCAGCGTTACAGGTCAGAGGTCAGATTGGATCAGAACATTCAGAATATTTATCCAGTTCCATCTGGTTGGAAGTCGGAGTCATCACACCGGTATGGAGACGAATTTGTTGAGGATCAGACGTGTCGATGAGGCCTTCACAGGGCTGATGAGGCTGGCCCTTCAGGGATGCGTCATGGATGGGTCCAGGCGCAGGTCCACCTTCTGATCTGGATACGGCCTGGATCCGGCTGACTTCAGTAAACTTTAGAATGAACAGAAAGACATACATTAGCATAGAGGCCATTTTTCTTATTAAATAATGAGTACATCAGGTGTTATAGGAAAGTGTCCCCGGTTCCGGCTGGCCTATGCAGCCTAATAATCATTTAACTGATTTGAATAATAGAAATGTATAATGTTCTATATGAATGCCAGGTAAAAGAGATGCGTTTTTCTAGATTTAAACTGACAGAGTGTGTCTGCTTCCCGGACAATCACTTAGAGTTTTGCTATAAAACTGACATGCAAGTTAAGCTTTTTTTGTGGAAGTATCAATTTATTATTGAATATGCAATTAAAATTATTGCAAACATTACCAAATGACCAAATGTGAAAAACAAACAAAATGTGTAGTATTTGCAAACTGAATTATAGTAATAGTAATAAAAGAGTAATTTGGACAAATATTATCAACATTAAGGCATTAAAATAAAACATTATTATTAAAAGTAAAATATTACTGTAATGTTGATATAGTGTCTTTAACATTAAAACTCACAAACCCACAAAGCTGCTTAATCTCCTGACTGGCAGCGCTGATGATCGCCTCGTTTAGATGTTAACTTGCACACAATAAAATGAAAGATGACATGCATGGTGGTAGGGTAGGCTATCATGTAAGTTTACAATTTTTTAAGTTTTAAATATTGGCGATCATTCGTTCAACTACGGGTATACTTTTCTTCTCAAAACTGGCGCCTGTCCATTTATTTCTCCTTTCCTCAGTCGATGTTTATAAAGATTGAAAGTCATACATTTACTTTAAAAAAAAGGCTATATCAAGCTCTTGAAAGCCTTTTTTTTTTGGCAGAAACGGTGGTTCGAGACATTACAGAAGACACACGCAGACTGTGCTGGAACTTACCTCAGTCACTTCTTCAGACGAGTATTTCTAAAACTACGCCAGCAGACTTTTCACTCACAACTCTATAGCTAGCCTAACGTAGCCTACATTAGAGACTAAAGGCGGCCGCACACCGGACGCGCAGCTCAGCGCCGCGTCGCGCCACATCTAGGACAACTGTCACCTGAAAATCCGATAACATCAGCAATTTTCTGATTTCTGTAAATAAATATAAAACTAAATGTATATTGCAGCACATGGTTAAGTCCGTATATACATTAACTACGATTTGAGACACATAAATGTAAATTTAATATAAAACTATGTAAATGGCGCTCTGTGGCGCGGCAGGATTTTGAACACGGTCCTGAGCCGCCGCGGACAGACGCCGAAAGGCGCCGCCGGTGTGTGTACTCTCATAGAGAATAATGTGTTCGAATTTAAAAGACGTGGCGCTGCGTGGCGCGCCGCCGAGCTGCGCGTCCGGTGTGCGACCCCCTTTAGGCTACGTTCACACTGCAGGCTGAAACGACCCAATTCCGATTTTTTTGCCCCTATGCGACCTGTATCTGATCTTTTCATGACAGTCTGAACGACACAGATCCGATCTTTTCCAATGCGACCCAGGCCACTTGGATATGTGGTCCCAAATCCGATACATATCCGATCTTTTGAAATGCGACTTCAGTCTGAACGGCCAGGTCGCATGTATCCGACCCGCACGTCATTGATATGCGAACAACGTCATAATTCTGCGTTGAAGTAGTCGTCGTTTTGAAAACGGACTGCATATTCGTCGAGCTGAGGTAAATCTGCCGAACGGGTCGACTATGTTAACTTATTTGTGCTGAATCTGATATTAGATAGGTCAGCGGCTGCTGTCTGTCTCTTGTGTAACGGTCGCTGCGCGCGCTCGTGTGTGTGTGTGTGTGTGTGAGAAATCACAGTTAAAGTTTAGCTACTTCCGCAAACAACAAGTGACGTCGTTGACCGTTGAGTACTCTTCTGCGCATGCGGGTCACTTCTGGGTCATTTCACGTTCACACAGGAGATCACAAAAGGTCGCATTTAATTGGAAATGTGAACGGCCTTGCAAAAAAATCGAATTTTTTCAAAAAATCGGAATTGAGCATTAAGCCCTGCAGTGTGAACGTAGCCTAATTTCCCGCTGATTTTACGTGCGAGCCCTGTGAGGGAAACTGCGCGTAGGGATTTCATACAAAACGCTTTTCTCACTTTTAAATACGCAACGTCCACAATGAATAGGCCTACGATAATTACATGATGAATTTAGAATTTAAATTTTCAAAAAGGCTGCTGATATAGCTGGTTTAATTTCAACTAAGAATTTAACGATGCAGCATTTTGTCAAAAATTCTAACCGGCTAGCTGTGGCTAATTAATGTTTCACAGAATAAATACGTTACCCCTCACACTTCCATATCAAAGACTGTATGTTGAACAGTGAAATTAGCTTGCTGCTACCACCACAACTTATTAAAAATATAGGTAAACATTCATATTAACTTACCATAAAACACTGCCTGCTCCGAGTCGAGTGGTGTGCTCCTCGAGTCAGAAGTGAAGAAGAATCCAGAAAGTTCCGCAAAGAATGAAAAAGGTAACCAGTTGCTGGGTTGAAATAACCCAACCAGCGGTTCATTTGTGAATGACCCCCTTACAACTCATTTGACCCAGCATACGCAACCCAATAATGTGTTTACAGTACCCCAAACAACCCAACTTTTTGACCCAGCACAATCAACCCAACAATTTGTTTACAGAAACAACCCAGCATTTTTTTTAGTGTATATAAGGAGGTTGAAAAGTATGAAAAAATCATAATTGAAAGGTAGTAAAAAGTTTTTAAGGAGGTTTTATTGTAAGTTTGAAAAAGAAAGAGGATTTTCTGCAAAATTGTATGTATTTTTAAAAATATGACCAAAGTAGGCTAAATAGTGCCCATAGTCTAAGAATCACCCATAAAAGCAAATAACTTGATCCATATTCCATTCCAGTTGGTGGCGGTAATGCACCAATAAGCTAGGCTGCCAACCGCCAATAAACACCAAAGAACAAGTCACACACACACACACACACACACACACACACACAGTTTCAGCGTCGAGTCTTGTGAGGTGAGGAGAGCAGTTCACGGTATTTCTCATATTTACACAACCATCACACACACTTTATACAGTTTGATTAAGCGACAGGCTCATTTCTGTATTGTTTTCATCGATCACAGCGATACTTGTGCGTCTTTTCTGGCGTCTTCCTTCTGAAATAAACATTTAATGCAGCAGCAGCGAGCATGAGGAGAATATGTTGAGTTCATTCAGACCTGAGCGATTTTGTGTTCGTTTGTGTGATTGTCTCGATGTTTGGAGTGAGAACTGTTACTGAATGTCAAGTCAAGAGTTACAGTTTGAGATCTGTGAGGGGAATGGGACTCGATATCAAGTGTTACTGCTGCCGTTTTATTTCTACTCTTAACATCTTTTGATTAGGCTAAATTTGGTATTTCTTTACTTTGCATTTGTTAAAATAGGCTGGAAAAGATACCGCTAAATACTTTACATTGAGCCTATAGTAGCCACGTGAGACAATTTAAACCATGTAAAATAATAATAATAAAAAATAATAATTATATATATATATAGATAATTATAAACTGTATGTATATATATATATATATATATATATATATATATATATATATATATATATATATATATATAAATAATTATAAACTATATATATATATATACAGTTTGACATAGTAAATGTTATTGTTTTGTGGTGCTCTTTATTTTAATAAATGTTTTATGATCATTGTCAGTTTCTTCACATGCAAAACTGTAACATGTTAATTATCTAATTACATTATTGCAATTAATGTAGCCTAGTTATTAGAATGTTTAACTATATTTAGATTCATATGGACATTTCATGGTTTAGTAGGGTAGTTATTTACCTGAGTGTCAACGGTGTTTGTTTTGTATTATTGATGTTTTATCCATGTCATATTGTGAAAAATTACAGTATTGTCTTTCAATAGAGCAGTTTAACAGGCTTTTATCATGTATCCTGACTAGTGGTGCACGATATATCGGCCGCCGATATAATATCGGCCGATATGGTCATTTTTTTACACATCGGTATCGTTCCGATGTCAAAATATGGCCGATGTGAACAGGCCGATATTTGACGTGTGAAGTTGAAGATGAAGTTGACGATGCTGACTCGATCTTAGCAGTAGTGAATGTGCCTGAGATAAATACACATTTCATACAGATGACATAAGCAGAGAACAGTCTGTTTTCAAAAGTAAAAAGTGACAGCACGTGTGATTTGTGGATTACTGATAAGCGCGAGTGGAGAAACAGGCGTTTATTGATTCATTCTCAGTGTTGAGAAACGTATAGCCTTCATGTGTTACGTTATTGTATTAATAATAACTAAAGTAGCCTACCTAATTATGTTACATATTTATTTTGTATGAAAACTAGCGCGTTCGTTACTTATGGATTAAAAAGTAGGCTACCGTTGTATCAGTGCTGCGCGAGCTCTCTCTCTCTCACAAACACGGACGCGCGCACACACAGAGAGAGAAGATAATTGTAAAATGAAAAATTGACGGGCTAAGTTAAAATTTTGTTCTTGCTTGTTTTTTTTCTGTCAAAATATCAGAAAGTATTTTGTATTATCCATCCGTGTTTTTAAAATTCGTTAAATGACGGACGTTTTACTGTTAAAGGGGACATATCATGCCAAATGCACTTTTTTAGCCCTTAAATGCATTTTGTTGTATATTTGGAGTGTTTAGAAGTACAGAAAATATGAAATTATTCTCTTCAAGTGCTTCGTTGATATCTTTATATTCTGTTTTGGTCATATTTTTCAACCTGTTCCGATTTTTCTGTTATCTATGACGTTTTGTGAACTATTACGTCACAGTATTTGCAGCGGAACTGCCAAATAAGGACATTGACTTCCGGCCCAACACTTCCGAGCAATCCGCCATTGTTATTTCTCGCTACAATTTTGTAGTCCAAGCTAAAGGATGCAGAAGTTACGAGAGGGTAAGTTAAAATGTTCGGTTGTTGGATGTAGTAACCCACACGCTTCATTACACCGTCTAATGTAGATGAATTGCCGCGCTTGTGACAGGACGCATGTTTAACTGAAAGAACGAGCAGAGAGAGAGAGACCCCGGTCGCGCGCGCGCTCACTCTCTCTCTCTTCAGAGCCAGGCGAAAGTGTAAACAAGACATCACCGTCTCCAAACTAGACGCTGTCTTGCTCTCTCTCCCTCGCACATATTAATCAAAATAAATCGACACGGTGGTAAAAGGTCGGAAGACCAAAGTTTCATGTGTGAATACAGTAACACACCATTGCGATACATACATCCATATGAAGACGTTGTTCTGCAGGTTCGTCGTCTTCATTTTCATCTCACTCCGGCTCCGACTCTGGCTCGAACATGTAAGGCTGGCTGGACAAGTCTTCCGTTGTTGACGTTTTGTTAATAACGTGTGAATAAAACGTTTCTGTGCCGCTAGATAATCGTATCTCTGCTATCAAACTACAAAAATGGCCGAACGGGGTGGAGTTGAACCTCTGCAACCTGGAGAGGGGGCGGGGTATGAAGTGTCTCAGTTGTATTTAAAGAGACCGCACTAAAACGAGTTGCTCTCAGACGCACATCAGAAAAGGGGTAGAAAAGGGGCCTGTGGAGCTATAATAATGAGGAATTCAGACCCAAGCATTGCAGTTCCGTTTTATATAGACTACAAATGTATGATTTATGTGTAAAAAGGAACAATTTAAAAGCATGATATGTCTCCTTTAACACAGCCCATGTCGGATTCGTCTTATAGCCTAGGCTACTTGTTATTATTTTTAGAATGATTCGTTATGCTATTATTGGACTCCTGTCTATTCATTGTCAACAGAGAGAATAGAGGGCACCTTTCATCAAAAAAAAACTGACAGTTTTATTGCTTTATGGCCCTCAAAGCCCCGCCCCCTTGACCGTGGGAATTTCCCACGCTAGCTCCTCCCACTTATGGGCTGTACAGTACACCGTGGGAATTTCCCACGCTAGCTCCTCCCACTTATGGGCTGTACATACACCGTGGGAAAATCGGATTTGTGTCACGCCTCCTTAGGGGTTGAACATCTGAAGCGTGGGAAAATTTCGCACGCTCAGTAGTTCTAAACAGTGTAAATTAAAACTTTTAAAGAAATGTACAATAAAGACATAGCCAGAGTGTGAGATCAGTGTTTTTATTAAAGAAGACAGATGTACATTCATCACTTTCAAAACATCAATGAAATAAGTTAAAATTGCATTTTTCTCTAAAAGAGATATTAAAAAATGAGTTAGTGTTATTTAAAGATGTTAAAACATTAAAACAAGTTAAGAGTTTTTTTAATTTACAGAAAAGATTGATTTGTAAGCATTTAACTTTCAGACAGTATTTGTAAAACTTTTACATAAAACACAAACTAGTTTAAAAAGTGTTACGTTTTTACATACCCAGTTGTTAAAGACTCGGAGTTTAAAGATATATAAGTGGTTCGTTGTAGTGGAGCAAAGTGTAGAGCGTCCATTCAGTCCACAGGTCAGACAGAAATAAAGCAGTCTGAGGCCTACAGAGAGACACACACAAACCCCGCCCCTAGCCCCGCCCCAACAGATGTCACCGTGGGAAATTCCCACACCCCCCTTCAAGCTCCCAAATAGAAAACACATCCGGTCAGCTCAGTAGCCAGACTTAAATGACCAAAGAAAACCGATGCAACGGCCCGGAGAGACCACACCCCCTAACACGCCCCTCTCAAAGCTCATAGGTTGTGTAAAATTAAGACACACCTCTCAGATGTCATTGGATGATACAAATGACATCACTCACGGGAATCCCCCTCCCACAGCATCACAGTCACATGAGCTGTTTAAAAAGGAGCGCAAACATGACAAGAGCTACTTGTGGTTTTATTCAAGTAGAACACTATGGCTACGTCAGACCCCAAAACTCCTGAAACATTGATGAAGCTATGGAGGATTCGACCTTAGCGCCGCGAAAAAAAAAAACATAGTTACCAGGACCCGTTTAACGCGATTTCTCCACGAGCCGGCGGAGCGCAAGTGAAATACTTTTCTGGAGGACGTGCGTGCGAAGTCAGATTGGTTAATGGATAACGACGAGCGATTCCCAATTTGTTTTTTTACGGAAAGGGATTGGATTTTATTTTATACAGGAGAATGGAGAGATTTGAAAGATGATGGGAGTGAACCGGTTTTCATAGCAGAGTGGGCTGGATTAACCACGGTTGCAAGATACCGACTTCTCACGGATTATATATAGGCCTATATATAAAAAACACCCAGAGGATTACGTTTATATACTTTTTTGGAATGGATGTACCCAAATGTTCGTAGCCTATTTCTGAGGATGAGCATTTAAAATAGCCTACTACGATTTAAAATTCATGTTTCAATGGAATGTTTTACATGTGTTGGAACAGATTTTTTCTAAAATCACGTAGCTTTTTTTAAAATGGAGCGACGCATTTGGATCTGTTGATGGATACGCACCAATAGGATTACCGGCTGCAACGAATGGATACCCACAGAAAAGCATCGATTGGCTGAATACATTTTGTGATTATTTAATCCTTTCTATGTAAAGTATTTTGATTTGCCAGTGTATAAAATGTGCTATATTAATAAACATGCTATGCCTTGCTTCGCCTATGTCATAGGAGAAATTATATTTAACTCACACTCACACAAACACCGACCCCCACTCCTCCCCACTCTTGGACTGAGCCCTCCAACGT
Organism: Leuciscus idus; assembly: GCA_021554675.1. NCBI lineage: Eukaryota > Metazoa > Chordata > Actinopteri > Cypriniformes > Leuciscidae > Leuciscus > Leuciscus idus. The sequence goes on from CM038621.1 coordinate 64,021,940, forward strand.
GGGAAAATTCCCACGGTCCACATTTAAAGGTGTACTTTTCACAATCACATACAAAAAAAGACATTAATACAATGTTTATCATTAAAATACAAAGGGTGGTAAACACACATTTTAAAAATAATATATAAATTTAAAATACACATGTCGTTAGCGTTCATACATTTTTAATTAAAGAAAAGTTTTGCTTTCCATATGTAAAACTTTTTAAAAACACGGCATAAAGTTAAAATGCAATGGTTTAGTATTCGTACATTTTACAACGTTATCTGAAAATAGTTAGAATGTGGTCGTTCACATACAGATAAAAAAATAAAAAAAACGTTCAAAACAACGTCAACTAAAATACAATATGCTACTAAAGTTTAGTTTTAAGTTCCGTATGATACTACATCACTCATCGCCGGTAGAAACATGATTGAGTATAGATCATGTGTGAAGCAGAGTCTCCGCCCACCTAACGCTAGATTTATTTATAATTACACTAGTAAATAACATTTATAAAAAATAATAGTTGTTTAAAAAATAAAAAACTCATGTTTCAGTTAATTTTGGACTTTTGGTGAAGTTAACAAATATTCACTACTGATTTATTCACTCTTCGATAGGATAATCCACATCTCCCAATGGAGAAATCTGATCATTGTTTGAGAATGCGTTTTGGAGTAAAAAAATAATAAATCTGTTCAAAACTATGTGATTTAAACTGTAAAACCGTGAAACGTAAGCGGCAGGCAAACAGTTTTCTTTTCACAGACATGTAACACTTTCACATATAACTTTTTAAAATGATACAGACCTTTAAAATACAAAGGTGTAGTATTTAAAACGTTAGGCCTATCAGAAAAATGTAAAACAAGTTAGAATGTTTTCCTTCACCTACAGATTTTAAAACCTGTAAAAAAAAATATTATAGAATAGAAAGTTATAGAATGTCTTTCACGAACGACTTTTAAAGATACCAGAAAAATGGTAAATTATGTTTTTTAAACAATGTTTCAAACGTGAGCAACATATCAAACATATCAAACTACAACAGTTAAAAAATACATCAAACAAATAGATTATAAGCAAAACTTTTTAACATAAACTTTTGTTTAGTTTTTAGCTAACAATATCTCTTACGCTGTCCCGCAAAGCACATGAATGAGAAATAGAGTCTCCGCCCACCTAAAACTCCGCAACGTATGAGAATACACATGCGCAGCGCTAGCCTATAGCTACAGATTTAAATCTTGGTAAAAAAGACTTATCAAAACAACGTTCAAAATGTTTACATTTTTTATTTAGGCTAATTTAGTTATTAATTCACTATTAGATATTTCTAGCCTAATATTTTCAAGCATCTGTCCACACACACACACACACACACACACACACACACACACACACACACACACACACATACATACGGATGAACGTCTTAACTTTTACGACATCATAGAGAGAGAGAGCATCACTTTGTACCATGCTGTGTTATGCCTAACGAGAAATTATCTCTTCTGAACTCTGAATGGCATTGTGAGCTTTGGGTGATACTGTAAACTTTTGGTTTTCTTTACAAGAAATTGATGAAAGCTATTTTTAGAGTCGACATGAAATCAAAATTTATCCTATTTACTTTGTTAGCGCATATTACTAGTCTTGTGGTGAAAAATTAATCCGTGCAAGTTAATACACAGGAAAAATGGTTGGTCATGGTAATCTTTAATCAAAGTCTGAAAAGCGACTTCCGGTCTGGAAATGGCGTTTCTTTTCTGATGACGTCAGTTTGACGGCTTAACCACTCCTTAAACCGTCTGCTATGAGCAGAGATGGACAGGAGGAGTCTGTTCAATATTCCCTTTCACTTGGAAATACCCCAGCCGGCATTTCAATGTTGATTCACCGTTGAAACAACGTCAGGTACCATGGTTGAATCAACGGTGAATTACCTTTCGATTTTGCAAAACGGATCAACGTTGATATTGTGACGTCGTTTCACCGCGGAAGAAACAACGTTGATTCACCGTTGAAATCGCGACGTCGTTTCACTCTTACCTTTCGGGTTATGGTATTTTGTCGACGTTGAATCAACGTTGAATTACCTTTCGATTTTGCAAATTGAATCAACGTTGATATCGTGACGTTGTTTCACCGTCTTACCTTTCATCATGGGATAATACAATTGTACATTCAATTACAACCTAGTTTCCAGTTGAAACATGAGTCATGACAATGCTGACTGAATTTGTGATTAACTGTCCATACTGTACACTAAAAATTGTTAACTGTCAAATGACTGGCAGCAATGGCTTAATTAAACACATTAAATAATGAGTTAACACATGCTCAAGATTGTAAAACAAGTTTTATTCTGAAAAAACAAGTCTAAAAATACTTTCTAAAACAGATGAAAAACATCTCAAACTTTAAATTGCAGCGTTTTCGAAGTAATGTTAAAAACCTGTAGAAGTAAACATCTAAATGGAATATTTAAAGACAGTTTTTGTTCAATTACAGTAACCCTTAAATTAAACATTTAATATTTAAAATGTACAGTATTCTTTTTTAAAGAATTTTAGTTTAGTTTCTATTTTAGTTTTTAAATTCTCAATAAAATGTGAGTCTTGTGCAGTGCTCCGACAGAGTCCCAGCTCGAGGTCCATTCCGATGCCATCACTTCCTCTTCACTTCTTGCCTGCTGTCTGCTACAATCCTATAAATAAAAGCAAAAACACTGAAAACTGAAAACACTGAATACAAAATAAATCATGTACAAGATTTTCACTTTACAGTTAAATTTGTCGGGTAGAAAACAAAGTATACAACACTATCCATTCTAAAACACATATTTTATGTATTCAGATGTACATTTACACAAGAAATTCTTCAGAGCCCCAAGGTGGAATTGTAAAAAATTTAATATTACTCCCATGTGTCAGTTACGGTTACTATAATCATAAGGTCATGATTTCATCCTTAAAACAGATGAAGAAATCAACAAATTGTGGTGTTGAGCTGAGAGGGTTGAGGTCTGTTGTTATATCTTTCAATGCAGGTTTATATTGTTTCAACAATTATATATTTCTGATAATATTTGTGGAGAACATTACACTGTTTTAATTCAGAATCCTAACCATACATTGTACTAATTAAAAGTAATTTATTAAATCAAGTAAAATACAAAAAATAACACAAAAGGCCAATGAATCCGTACCAGAAGTGATAGTGCAATGTAGCAGCTAAAGAATAATCCTCCACCAAATTGCCAGTAATCAGCTGGATCCTTGGAGAATCTGAAGGGAGGAAAGAAGAAATTATTCAATGAAAAGTCCTTAAAAAGCAGTATTTAAAAAAAAAAAAAAAATCCATTCCTTTAAACAATCTTAAAATTGATTTAAATTGTAAAAACGTTTGCCTATGGCAATAATAACATTCACACAACATGAACTGAGTAATGTCATCTTTGAGATTGTTAGTATTGCATGATTAAAAATGTAAACATACACAAAAAAGCCAAATGGTACACCAAAATCAAACCATCAAATAATTTTACCTGCAGCCGCATTTATCCTATTATGACACGTCTGAGGGTCTTTCCCTTAATGGTTTCCAGTGATTAAAGAAAGGACTGATGAAGGTGACATGAATCCACTTTCAGTGCGCCACTTCAGCAGAAGAAAGACAAAAGGACAAAAAGTTACTCAGACTTTCTATCAGTAACGTTAAATGTCTTACTTTAAAGATGAAAATCATACTTAATAGGCTACTATTAATCCCAGTGTAGGTTTTCGAACAGTGGGTAAAATTGACTTAGCAGCTAATACTGTTCTCCCCCGATAAATATTTTATTCCAATGCTTGATGTAAAAAAATTTTTTTTAAAAATATCTTTTCAATATCGTTATCAGTGTTTGAAGAGGTTATGTAAACTTTTAACGAATAAATGACGGTTTTACCACTTTACTCATTCCCACGCTTTTTTTACCTCTCATGCGTTTTTAAACTAACGTTAGTTGACAACATTAAACACATAAGTTAACGTTACCAACAACAAAACACAGCAATGTCGGATGGTACTAACTTACATTGAAATACATGCTAATGGTGAAGCAGTACAAAAACACACACAGAGATAACTTATTTATTTTATGAGGTTGCAGTAAGCCTATGACCGTAACCCGTGTCTCTAACGTTAGACTGTTAAGGACTGAAAAATGTTTTCTTACCTGATATCGCCAGTATTTTTACAGACCACGTACGACCCCTTCCTCCGTTCACATTCCCGCTTTTGTTCTTCATTGACATATCAACTCAAATTCGCTCAAAATTTAAGAATTCAACAGGCAGATATAAAAGAATCCAGGTCTGACCGAGTAATCAACGAAAGCAGCAGCTGCTCTCACCGACCGAGAGTAACGGACGTATTTTCAAACTTAAAATAGGCGGGCAGAGCCGCGCACATTCTCATTGGACAGTTTCCTGGAAGACAGACAGATTAACCAATCATGCTCAAAGTAAAACGGGGAAACAACCAATAACGATAGTTTGCGAGAGTTAACATAGTGTTGTAGGCTATTGAGTTTTATTTGCAGTCTGTATTAATATTTAATTAATTGGTTAAATGACATGACAGTGTGAATACAAATGTAATAATGCAATGTAAACTGTTAGGCAAGCAGACAAAATTGTAAATTCACACAAAATCACATAAGGCAAAAGGTTTCTGCTGCACTGCTCTCTTGAGGGTGAAACTATTATTGTTAATAATGATAATAATTGTATTTTAACATATACATTGAAGAACTGTTATGATAAAAAGTCATTAAATGCTAATTAATTATCATAATAATATGTTAAAAGGCAGATATTTTTGTAGTATGTTGTCGAAAACATTACGTTGTTTCAACGTACAGATCTTGTAAAAATTTCAACGTTGATTTAGAAGTGTTTTTGTTAACCTTTTTCAACCATTTAGCATTAAACGTTATTTCAACGTTGTTTCAACGTTGAAACAACAACTGACATTATTTCAACCATATTTCAACGTTGATTTAGAAGTGTTTTTGTTAACCTTTTTCAACCATTTAGCATTAAACGTTATTTCAATGTTGTTTCAACGTTGAAACAACAACTGACATTATTTCAACCATATTTCAACGTTGAAGGTCGGTCATGTGCCGGCTGGGACGTCACAACAGTGGAGAAAAGTCGTTTTGCAACTTCCGGTTCACGGGGACTTTAAAAAACATTAATACAACTCTTTGCTTTACAAAAACTGTTTATTACACTAAAACAAGACACAAAATAGGATATTTCATTTACCCCTACAGTAGTCATAATAGTTATTTCTTTATTTTTATTCTGTATTTTTACAGACCTAAAACCATGAGGCTTCAAAGTATGGATTGGAAGTAAATTACCAAAGACACAAACGATTTTGAACATTTATACATTTGTGTGTTGCAAAAGCAGAAGTCTATCTTCTTTATATAAAGAATCACCTTTATTTATGCTTTAATTTCTTTAAAACAATCTGGTGACCTGCATTATTTCTGTGATTACATGATTAGTAATATTGCGAGAGGTTTCCTCACACGTATAAAAACTCTTTAGATGTCTTTGTGACAAACACAACATCTTCACTTAAAATACTTTTTTTAAATGTATGGCCGATCCTTTTTCTTCTGACAAACTTACATTTCATATTAATTACCTGAGGCGTTTAACAACCACATATAGGGAATGCATGTTAATTAAATGTTCGAGAAAGCTAATATTGGTGTAATCTCTGAGAGGTCTCACCCCCAGATGCAAAACTATGCGTTGGGATAATCCAGACATAGCTTTACTAAAAGAAAATATTATGGAAGTCATTTTCAAACTGTGCGTAGGCTATGCTTCAACATGTAATTATACAATATTTTATATATTAATATCATGGTTCCATGTTGTTTGTTTGTTTGTTTGTCTGTTTGTTATTAACTAATACCTTTATCTTTTAACTAACACTTCAACATCCAGAACAAAATTAAAGAGATGTATGAGCTAAGGATGTTCTCTGACCCCAAATAAACGGATAATGGAATGTTCACAATCTACAATATACAGTTAGATATTCTCCTACTTAGTATGTGTAATAGTTGTGCTTAATTCTTTGGGTGTATTTTTACACACCCTATGGACTAACTTTAAAACATAATCTTTATACACGAATCACACATGTCCTTATAATCCATGTAAGATTCAAAAGACCAAATCACTAAGAAAAGAGCCGTTTATAATAAATACACAAAAGTTTTCCAAATGATGGATTTATTACTCCGCTAGATTTAGTCATCTTGTTCAGATAGCACAACGCTGTTTCACATGTTGTATGTTGGACTGTATGTGTTTTAGGCGAAGACGTTTCTTTGAGAGCTGAAATAAATGACAATTAAGAATTTAAGTGATAGTCTTTCTGTCTGACTAAATTGATACTTCATTTAGTGCAACTTTCCCTCTATCTACGAATTACACAAAGTGCATGCTGTTTTACACTTAAACTATTACAACAGAATCACATCTAACTATTGCACTGAGAGAGGCATATTCATCCAAGCTCGAGGCTGTTAAACTTCCACACTTTGGTAAAACCTAAATTCTAGAGGTCAATTGGGTTAAAAGTAAATGCATCATCATGAGCCATTTTAAAACAAATACAGAAAAGCCACTATAGTGACCAGTTTTAGCGTGTGAATTGACATTTTACATATTACGCTGTTTACATCTTGTTTTTGTACAGTTTTTGTTCATATAGGAATGTATGAAAAACATGAACAAATATTGCATAAAGATAATTAAATGACGGTCCTTCAAGTATGAGAGTGACTAAACAAATCATATTTATTTTAGAACATCTTTCTGCTATGTCTACGAAACATTGACGTGAAAGATGAGTATTACACTTCAAACTCGTCTAACTATTACACTTATTTTGTTATTATTACACGGTTATTTTGTGTGTGTGTCACTAAACAACATGGTTAAGCTAATGAATTATAGTTGATGCGTGGTATTTTTACGTGAAAGGAGGAAAAGGAATATTTAACATGTAAAAATAAAAATATTTTAACCTATCGTCAATTTCAATTGTTAGATAAATCATCTAACAATCAAAAGTTATATGTGAAACAATTAGAGTTGGTGTAAATTTGCACATCCAAAAACTGTTGTTACTTGGATGATGAATATCTTCACTTTATGATAGGAAAGTACGTACAGCGCCTTTGACCAATCCTCTACATATGGGACACTTGCGCAGAGAAGGCGCACATTCTTTGCACACAACTAGGTGACCACAGGGCATGAAGACAATGTTCACTTCCTTATCCATGCAAACTTTGCATGTGCGCTCCTCTTGAAGTCTTCTTAACTGTTCCTCCATAGGCAAGTCTGAAAGATCTTGACTCGGTGATGCAGCTTCATTTGTCTGGGTCATCAGTTTTCTCAGCAGGCAGACATCATTCTTCTTGATCCAGTTGCGGAAGACTTCTGCTGCTGCATTTCCTTTCGACAGGACTAACTCAATGAGCTGCCCTGTCTGCTGCTTGACTATAGTGCAGTTACGAATAATGTCATACTCTTTCTGTGAGATGACGTTCTCCTCTAGAAGATGGTCCATTAAGCTCTGCACGCTTTTTAGCTGCTGTGAGATGACATGATGATGTTTCTTAAGAAAAGTAAAACCATCTGATGCCATTTCCTCAGCAAGAAGCTCTCGCTCCTCCTCTCTCTTCTCATCTTCTGCACTTAGTAAATCAGACACCAACTCTTGAACGGTTTTGTAATTTTCTCCACTTGCGAGAATTTTGCTCTGCACGGTTTGCTTCACCAGGCCACGCTCAAATCCCATCTCTAAAGCAGACTTCACCACAGGATTGTTCATCATCACTGCATCTTCTGAACGGTCTTCTCCAGGATCCAGGTGTACAACAGCTGGATCAACAAATTCTCTCGAGTCACTGTCTCCATTAGTCAATAGCTGTTCAAATAGTCTTGGAAATATTGCTTGAATCTGATGAACAAACTCTTGGCCCTTTTCTTGCAACAGGTATTCACATCTTGGAAACCACTTGGCATGCTCTACCCATGGATCATCACCAGACTCCCAACATCTGAGTCCACCATCACAACAAAAGCACTTCACGTCATCACGACGACCAACATAGTAAAAACCAGCCTTAGCCAATTGGTCTGGTCGAACAGTTATTCTTGAGGGCCAGTAGACAAATGTGAGCAACCTTTCTTCACACTGTTGCATTACCCCAACTGCCGCTTTGTTCGAGGTGACCGTGCAGATAATGTACCTTTATCTGGCGGCGACCTTTCCAATGTATCTAACTCGGCAATGCAACAGTGTGAAGAAAGGTTGCTCACATTTGTCTACTGGCCCTCAAGAATAACTGTTCGACCAGACCAATTGGCTAAGGCTGGTTTTTACTATGTTGGTCGTCGTGATGACGTGAAGTGCTTTTGTTGTGATGGTGGACTCAGATGTTGGGAGTCTGGTGATGATCCATGGGTAGAGCATGCCAAGTGGTTTCCAAGATGTGAATACCTGTTGCAAGAAAAGGGCCAAGAGTTTGTTCATCAGATTCAAGCAAGATTTCCAAGACTATTTGAACAGCTATTGACTAATGGAGACAGTGACTCGAGAGAATTTGTTGATCCAGCTGTTGTACACCTGGATCCTGGAGAAGACCGTTCAGAAGATGCAGTGATGATGAACAATCCTGTGGTGAAGTCTGCTTTAGAGATGGGATTTGAGCGTGGCCTGGTGAAGCAAACCGTGCAGAGCAAAATTCTCGCAAGTGGAGAAAATTACAAAACCGTTCAAGAGTTGGTGTCTGATTTACTAAGTGCAGAAGATGAGAAGAGAGAGGAGGAGCGAGAGCTTCTTGCTGAGGAAATGGCATCAGATGGTTTTACTTTTCTTAAGAAACATCATCATGTCATCTCACAGCAGCTAAAAAGCGTGCAGAGCTTAATGGACCATCTTCTAGAGGAGAACGTCATCTCACAGAAAGAGTATGACATTATTCGTAACTGCACTATAGTCAAGCAGCAGACAGGGCAGCTCATTGAGTTAGTCCTGTCGAAAGGAAATGCAGCAGCAGAAGTCTTCCGCAACTGGATCAAGAAGAATGATGTCTGCCTGCTGAGAAAACTGATGACCCAGACAAATGAAGCTGCATCACCGAGTCAAGATCTTTCAGACTTGCCTATGGAGGAACAGTTAAGAAGACTTCAAGAGGAGCGCACATGCAAAGTTTGCATGGATAAGGAAGTGAACATTGTCTTCATGCCCTGTGGTCACCTAGTTGTGTGCAAAGAATGTGCGCCTTCTCTGCGCAAGTGTCCCATATGTAGAGGATTGGTCAAAGGCGCTGTACGTACTTTCCTATCATAAAGTGAAGATATTCATCATCCAAGTAACAACAGTTTTTGGATGTGCAAATTTACACCAACTCTAATTGTTTCACATATAACTTTTGATTGTTAGATGATTTATCTAACAATTGAAATTGACGATAGGTTAAAATATTTTTATTTTTACATGTTAAATATTCCTTTTCCTCCTTTCACGTAAAAATACCACGCATCAACTATAATTCATTAGCTTAACCATGTTGTTTAGTGACACACACACAAAATAACCGTGTAATAATAACAAAATAAGTGTAATAGTTAGACGAGTTTGAAGTGTAATACTCATCTTTCACGTCAATGTTTCGTAGACATAGCAGAAAGATGTTCTAAAATAAATATGATTTGTTTAGTCACTCTCATACTTGAAGGACCGTCATTTAATTATCTTTATGCAATATTTGTTCATGTTTTTCATACATTCCTATATGAACAAAAACTGTACAAAAACAAGATGTAAACAGCGTAATATGTAAAATGTCAATTCACACGCTAAAACTGGTCACTATAGTGGCTTTTCTGTATTTGTTTTAAAATGGCTCATGATGATGCATTTACTTTTAACCCAATTGACCTCTAGAATTTAGGTTTTACCAAAGTGTGGAAGTTTAACAGCCTCGAGCTTGGATGAATATGCCTCTCTCAGTGCAATAGTTAGATGTGATTCTGTTGTAATAGTTTAAGTGTAAAACAGCATGCACTTTGTGTAATTCGTAGATAGAGGGAAAGTTGCACTAAATGAAGTATCAATTTAGTCAGACAGAAAGACTATCACTTAAATTCTTAATTGTCATTTATTTCAGCTCTCAAAGAAACGTCTTCGCCTAAAACACATACAGTCCAACATACAACATGTGAAACAGCGTTGTGCTATCTGAACAAGATGACTAAATCTAGCGGAGTAATAAATCCATCATTTGGAAAACTTTTGTGTATTTATTATAAACGGCTCTTTTCTTAGTGATTTGGTCTTTTGAATCTTACATGGATTATAAGGACATGTGTGATTCGTGTATAAAGATTATGTTTTAAAGTTAGTCCATAGGGTGTGTAAAAATACACCCAAAGAATTAAGCACAACTATTACACATACTAAGTAGGAGAATATCTAACTGTATATTGTAGATTGTGAACATTCCATTATCCGTTTATTTGGGGTCAGAGAACATCCTTAGCTCATACATCTCTTTAATTTTGTTCTGGATGTTGAAGTGTTAGTTAAAAGATAAAGGTATTAGTTAATAACAAACAGACAAACAAACAAACAAACAACATGGAACCATGATATTAATATATAAAATATTGTATAATTACATGTTGAAGCATAGCCTACGCACAGTTTGAAAATGACTTCCATAATATTTTCTTTTAGTAAAGCTATGTCTGGATTATCCCAACGCATAGTTTTGCATCTGGGGGTGAGACCTCTCAGAGATTACACCAATATTAGCTTTCTCGAACATTTAATTAACATGCATTCCCTATATGTGGTTGTTAAACGCCTCAGGTAATTAATATGAAATGTAAGTTTGTCAGAAGAAAAAGGATCGGCCATACATTTAAAAAAAGTATTTTAAGTGAAGATGTTGTGTTTGTCACAAAGACATCTAAAGAGTTTTTATACGTGTGAGGAAACCTCTCGCAATATTACTAATCATGTAATCACAGAAATAATGCAGGTCACCAGATTGTTTTAAAGAAATTAAAGCATAAATAAAGGTGATTCTTTATATAAAGAAGATAGACTTCTGCTTTTGCAACACACAAATGTATAAATGTTCAAAATCGTTTGTGTCTTTGGTAATTTACTTCCAATCCATACTTTGAAGCCTCATGGTTTTAGGTCTGTAAAAATACAGAATAAAAATAAAGAAATAACTATTATGACTACTGTAGGGGTAAATGAAATATCCTATTTTGTGTCTTGTTTTAGTGTAATAAACAGTTTTTGTAAAGCAAAGAGTTGTATTAATGTTTTTTAAAGTCCCCGTGAACCGGAAGTTGCAAAACGACTTTTCTCCACTGTTGTGACGTCCCAGCCGGCACATGACCGACCTTCAACGTTGAAATATGGTTGAAATAATGTCAGTTGTTGTTTCAACGTTGAAACAACATTGAAATAACGTTTAATGCTAAATGGTTGAAAAAGGTTAACAAAAACACTTCTAAATCAACGTTGAAATATGGTTGAAATAATGTCAGTTGTTGTTTCAACGTTGAAACAACGTTGAAATAACGTTTAATGCTAAATGGTTGAAAAAGGTTAACAAAAACACTTCTAAATCAACGTTGAAATTTTTACAAGATCTGTACGTTGAAACAACGTAATGTTTTCGACAACATACTACAAAAATATCTGCCTTTTAACATATTATTATGATAATTAATTAGCATTTAATGACTTTTTATCATAACAGTTCTTCAATGTATATGTTAAAATACAATTATTATCATTATTAACAATAATAGTTTCACCCTCAAGAGAGCAGTGCAGCAGAAACCTTTTGCCTTATGTGATTTTGTGTGAATTTACAATTTTGTCTGCTTGCCTAACAGTTTACATTGCATTATTACATTTGTATTCACACTGTCATGTCATTTAACCAATTAATTAAATATTAATACAGACTGCAAATAAAACTCAATAGCCTACAACACTATGTTAACTCTCGCAAACTATCGTTATTGGTTGTTTCCCCGTTTTACTTTGAGCATGATTGGTTAATCTGTCTGTCTTCCAGGAAACTGTCCAATGAGAATGTGCGCGGCTCTGCCCGCCTATTTTAAGTTTGAAAATACGTCCGTTACTCTCGGTCGGTGAGAGCAGCTGCTGCTTTCGTTGATTACTCGGTCAGACCTGGATTCTTTTATATCTGCCTGTTGAATTCTTAAATTTTGAGCGAATTTGAGTTGATATGTCAATGAAGAACAAAAGCGGGAATGTGAACGGAGGAAGGGGTCGTACGTGGTCTGTAAAAATACTGGCGATATCAGGTAAGAAAACATTTTTCAGTCCTTAACAGTCTAACGTTAGAGACACGGGTTACGGTCATAGGCTTACTGCAACCTCATAAAATAAATAAGTTATCTCTGTGTGTGTTTTTGTACTGCTTCACCATTAGCATGTATTTCAATGTAAGTTAGTACCATCCGACATTGCTGTGTTTTGTTGTTGGTAACGTTAACTTATGTGTTTAATGTTGTCAACTAACGTTAGTTTAAAAACGCATGAGAGGTAAAAAAAAGCGTGGGAATGAGTAAAGTGGTAAAACCGTCATTTATTCGTTAAAAGTTTACATAACCTCTTCAAACACTGATAACGATATTGAAAAGATATTTTTAAAAAAAAATTTTTTACATCAAGCATTGGAATAAAATATTTATCGGGGGAGAACAGTATTAGCTGCTAAGTCAATTTTACCCACTGTTCGAAAACCTACACTGGGATTAATAGTAGCCTATTAAGTATGATTTTCATCTTTAAAGTAAGACATTTAACGTTACTGATAGAAAGTCTGAGTAACTTTTTGTCCTTTTGTCTTTCTTCTGCTGAAGTGGCGCACTGAAAGTGGATTCATGTCACCTTCATCAGTCCTTTCTTTAATCACTGGAAACCATTAAGGGAAAGACCCTCAGACGTGTCATAATAGGATAAATGCGGCTGCAGGTAAAATTATTTGATGGTTTGATTTTGGTGTACCATTTGGCTTTTTTGTGTGTGCTTCCCTTGCTATGATACACATTTCTGATGGGATTGCCATGCTTTAAGTGTATGTTTACATTTTTAATCATGCAATACTAACAATCTCAAAGATGACATTACTCAGTTCATGTTGTGTGAATGTTATTATTGCCATAGGCAAACGTTTTTACAATTTAAATCAATTTTAAGATTGTTTAAAGGAATGGATTTTTATTTTTTTTTTAAATACTGCTTTTTAAGGACTTTTCATTGAATAATTTCTTCTTTCCTCCCTTCAGATTATCCAAGGATCCAGCTGATTACTGGCAATTTGGTGGAGGATTATTCTTTAGCTGCTACATTGCACTATCACTTCTGGTACGGATTCATTGGCCTTTTGTGTTATTTTTTGTATTTTACTTGATTTAATAAATTACTTTTAATTAGTACAATGTATGGTTAGGATTCTGAATTAAAACAGTGTAATGTTCTCCACAAATATTATCAGAAATATATAATTGTTGAAACAATATAAACCTGCATTGAAAGATATAAAGAACAACAGACCTCAACCCTCTCAGCTCAACACCACAATTTGTTGATTTCTTCATCTGTTTTAAGGATGAAATCATGACCTTATGATTATAGTAACCGTAACTGACACATGGGAGTAATATTAAATTTTTTACAATTCCACCTTGGGGCTCTGAAGAATTTCTTGTGTAAATGTACATCTGAATACATAAAATATGTGTTTTAGAATGGATAGTGTTGTATACTTTGTTTTCTACCCGACAAATTTAACTGTAAAGTGAAAATCTTGTACATGATTTATTTTGTATTCAGTGTTTTCAGTTTTCAGTGTTTTTGCTTTTATTTATAGGATTGTAGCAGACAGCAGGCAAGAAGTGAAGAGGAAGTGATGGCATCGGAATGGACCTCGAGCTGGGACTCTGTCGGAGCACTGCACAAGACTCACATTTTATTGAGAATTTAAAAACTAAAATAGAAACTAAACTAAAATTCTTTAAAAAAGAATACTGTACATTTTAAATATTAAATGTTTAATTTAAGGGTTACTGTAATTGAACAAAAACTGTCTTTAAATATTCCATTTAGATGTTTACTTCTACAGGTTTTTAACATTACTTCGAAAACGCTGCAATTTAAAGTTTGAGATGTTTTTCATCTGTTTTAGAAAGTATTTTTAGACTTGTTTTTTCAGAATAAAACTTGTTTTACAATCTTGAGCATGTGTTAACTCATTATTTAATGTGTTTAATTAAGCCATTGCTGCCAGTCATTTGACAGTTAACAATTTTTAGTGTACAGTATGGACAGTTAATCACAAATTCAGTCAGCATTGTCATGACTCATGTTTCAACTGGAAACTAGGTTGTAATTGAATGTACAATTGTATTATCCCATGATGAAAGGTAAGACGGTGAAACAACGTCACGATATCAACGTTGATTCAATTTGCAAAATCGAAAGGTAATTCAACGTTGATTCAACGTCGACAAAATACCATAACCCGAAAGGTAAGAGTGAAACGACGTCGCGATTTCAACGGTGAATCAACGTTGTTTCTTCCGCGGTGAAACGACGTCACAATATCAACGTTGATCCGTTTTGCAAAATCGAAAGGTAATTCACCGTTGATTCAACCATGGTACCTGACGTTGTTTCAACGGTGAATCAACATTGAAATGCCGGCTGGGGTATTTCCAAGTGAAAGGGAATATTGAACAGACTCCTCCTGTCCATCTCTGCTCATAGCAGACGGTTTAAGGAGTGGTTAAGCCGTCAAACTGACGTCATCAGAAAAGAAACGCCATTTCCAGACCGGAAGTCGCTTTTCAGACTTTGATTAAAGATTACCATGACCAACCATTTTTCCTGTGTATTAACTTGCACGGATTAATTTTTCACCACAAGACTAGTAATATGCGCTAACAAAGTAAATAGGATAAATTTTGATTTCATGTCGACTCTAAAAATAGCTTTCATCAATTTCTTGTAAAGAAAACCAAAAGTTTACAGTATCACCCAAAGCTCACAATGCCATTCAGAGTTCAGAAGAGATAATTTCTCGTTAGGCATAACACAGCATGGTACAAAGTGATGCTCTCTCTCTCTATGATGTCGTAAAAGTTAAGACGTTCATCCGTATGTATGTGTGTGTGTGTGTGTGTGTGTGTGTGTGTGTGTGGACAGATGCTTGAAAATATTAGGCTAGAAATATCTAATAGTGAATTAATAACTAAATTAGCCTAAATAAAAAATGTAAACATTTTGAACGTTGTTTTGATAAGTCTTTTTTACCAAGATTTAAATCTGTAGCTATAGGCTAGCGCTGCGCATGTGTATTCTCATACGTTGCGGAGTTTTAGGTGGGCGGAGACTCTATTTCTCATTCATGTGCTTTGCGGGACAGCGTAAGAGATATTGTTAGCTAAAAACTAAACAAAAGTTTATGTTAAAAAGTTTTGCTTATAATCTATTTGTTTGATGTATTTTTTAACTGTTGTAGTTTGATATGTTTGATATGTTGCTCACGTTTGAAACATTGTTTAAAAAACATAATTTACCATTTTTCTGGTATCTTTAAAAGTCGTTCGTGAAAGACATTCTATAACTTTCTATTCTATAATATTTTTTTTTACAGGTTTTAAAATCTGTAGGTGAAGGAAAACATTCTAACTTGTTTTACATTTTTCTGATAGGCCTAACGTTTTAAATACTACACCTTTGTATTTTAAAGGTCTGTATCATTTTAAAAAGTTATATGTGAAAGTGTTACATGTCTGTGAAAAGAAAACTGTTTGCCTGCCGCTTACGTTTCACGGTTTTACAGTTTAAATCACATAGTTTTGAACAGATTTATTATTTTTTTACTCCAAAACGCATTCTCAAACAATGATCAGATTTCTCCATTGGGAGATGTGGATTATCCTATCGAAGAGTGAATAAATCAGTAGTGAATATTTGTTAACTTCACCAAAAGTCCAAAATTAACTGAAACATGAGTTTTTTATTTTTTAAACAACTATTATTTTTTATAAATGTTATTTACTAGTGTAATTATAAATAAATCTAGCGTTAGGTGGGCGGAGACTCTGCTTCACACATGATCTATACTCAATCATGTTTCTACCGGCGATGAGTGATGTAGTATCATACGGAACTTAAAACTAAACTTTAGTAGCATATTGTATTTTAGTTGACGTTGTTTTGAACGTTTTTTTTATTTTTTTATCTGTATGTGAACGACCACATTCTAACTATTTTCAGATAACGTTGTAAAATGTACGAATACTAAACCATTGCATTTTAACTTTATGCCGTGTTTTTAAAAAGTTTTACATATGGAAAGCAAAACTTTTCTTTAATTAAAAATGTATGAACGCTAACGACATGTGTATTTTAAATTTATATATTATTTTTAAAATGTGTGTTTACCACCCTTTGTATTTTAATGATAAACATTGTATTAATGTCTTTTTTTGTATGTGATTGTGAAAAGTACACCTTTAAATGTGGACCGTGGGAATTTTCCCACGTTGGAGGGCTCAGTCCAAGAGTGGGGAGGAGTGGGGGTCGGTGTTTGTGTGAGTGTGAGTTAAATATAATTTCTCCTATGACATAGGCGAAGCAAGGCATAGCATGTTTATTAATATAGCACATTTTATACACTGGCAAATCAAAATACTTTACATAGAAAGGATTAAATAATCACAAAATGTATTCAGCCAATCGATGCTTTTCTGTGGGTATCCATTCGTTGCAGCCGGTAATCCTATTGGTGCGTATCCATCAACAGATCCAAATGCGTCGCTCCATTTTAAAAAAAGCTACGTGATTTTAGAAAAAATCTGTTCCAACACATGTAAAACATTCCATTGAAACATGAATTTTAAATCGTAGTAGGCTATTTTAAATGCTCATCCTCAGAAATAGGCTACGAACATTTGGGTACATCCATTCCAAAAAAGTATATAAACGTAATCCTCTGGGTGTTTTTTATATATAGGCCTATATATAATCCGTGAGAAGTCGGTATCTTGCAACCGTGGTTAATCCAGCCCACTCTGCTATGAAAACCGGTTCACTCCCATCATCTTTCAAATCTCTCCATTCTCCTGTATAAAATAAAATCCAATCCCTTTCCGTAAAAAAACAAATTGGGAATCGCTCGTCGTTATCCATTAACCAATCTGACTTCGCACGCACGTCCTCCAGAAAAGTATTTCACTTGCGCTCCGCCGGCTCGTGGAGAAATCGCGTTAAACGGGTCCTGGTAACTATGTTTTTTTTTTTCGCGGCGCTAAGGTCGAATCCTCCATAGCTTCATCAATGTTTCAGGAGTTTTGGGGTCTGACGTAGCCATAGTGTTCTACTTGAATAAAACCACAAGTAGCTCTTGTCATGTTTGCGCTCCTTTTTAAACAGCTCATGTGACTGTGATGCTGTGGGAGGGGGATTCCCGTGAGTGATGTCATTTGTATCATCCAATGACATCTGAGAGGTGTGTCTTAATTTTACACAACCTATGAGCTTTGAGAGGGGCGTGTTAGGGGGTGTGGTCTCTCCGGGCCGTTGCATCGGTTTTCTTTGGTCATTTAAGTCTGGCTACTGAGCTGACCGGATGTGTTTTCTATTTGGGAGCTTGAAGGGGGGTGTGGGAATTTCCCACGGTGACATCTGTTGGGGCGGGGCTAGGGGCGGGGTTTGTGTGTGTCTCTCTGTAGGCCTCAGACTGCTTTATTTCTGTCTGACCTGTGGACTGAATGGACGCTCTACACTTTGCTCCACTACAACGAACCACTTATATATCTTTAAACTCCGAGTCTTTAACAACTGGGTATGTAAAAACGTAACACTTTTTAAACTAGTTTGTGTTTTATGTAAAAGTTTTACAAATACTGTCTGAAAGTTAAATGCTTACAAATCAATCTTTTCTGTAAATTAAAAAAACTCTTAACTTGTTTTAATGTTTTAACATCTTTAAATAACACTAACTCATTTTTTAATATCTCTTTTAGAGAAAAATGCAATTTTAACTTATTTCATTGATGTTTTGAAAGTGATGAATGTACATCTGTCTTCTTTAATAAAAACACTGATCTCACACTCTGGCTATGTCTTTATTGTACATTTCTTTAAAAGTTTTAATTTACACTGTTTAGAACTACTGAGCGTGCGAAATTTTCCCACGCTTCAGATGTTCAACCCCTAAGGAGGCGTGACACAAATCCGATTTTCCCACGGTGTATGTACAGCCCATAAGTGGGAGGAGCTAGCGTGGGAAATTCCCACGGTGTACTGTACAGCCCATAAGTGGGAGGAGCTAGCGTGGGAAATTCCCACGGTCAAGGGGGCGGGGCTTTGAGGGCCATAAAGCAATAAAACTGTCAGTTTTTTTTTGATGAAAGGTGCCCTCTATTCTCTCTGTCAACTGTTTTCTATAAATATGTTTGTATTGGCTAACATTTATTCAGTTAATGAGTGTCCTGTTTAAAATGTGCAATGTTCAAACGCAAAGACAGCACGTCACAAATAAAAGCCCTTTTCCCTGTGGTATTTTTTAGTATCATATTTGGATATTGGAATAATAAATAAAGTAGCCTATCTTAATTTTACACAATGTTCCTGTTTTTTGTGTGTTTTTTTTACTGTTTTCTAAGGGTTTCTTAATTTTAGACAAGTTGACCAGCACACATTACTGTATATGCAATGCAGTATAATGCATGTGTGTCGTATGTGACATATTTTGCACACAGGTAAAGGTGCCCAATATCAGTCATTTCTAAAGTAAAAAAAAAAAAAAAAAAGTGTTTTGGAAAATAGCTCTTTATTTGATAATCATTAAAATTTGTTTTCTATACAGAGATATCGACATCGGCAAATATCGGTATCGGCCATAACAGCAATATTAATATCGGTTATCGGTATCGGCCTCAATTTTCACATCGGTGCATCACTAATCCTGACTCAAATAATGTGTTTCTAACAGCAAACACTCAGAATAAAGTGAGATGATCTGCTGATGATCCTGAATGGCTTGTTGAATGAGTGTTGATAGTCTGACGCTCATCAATATTAACAGATCTGCTGAAAACACTCTTTATTTCATGACAATAGTTCCTGTTTTCACCTCATTTATTATGCTGATGTCTTCAGATCTCCTGTGAATTGACACTTGTAAAGTAATTAACTTTTAAAGGGCACCTATTATGCAAAATTCACTTTTACATGGTGTTTGAACATAAATGTGTTGGCAGTGTGTGAGCAAAACCACCCTAGAATGATAAAAATCCAGCCAGTGTTTTTTTTACAATCTCAATAAATCATAAGCACTGTCTCAGAACGAGCTGTTCTAAGATTCAGTGCAATGTGACGTAGAATTGCGCAAGCCCCACCGACGTGGTTTGATTGACACTATGGTTTTGGCATAGACCCCGCCCTCGGTGATCTGTACACCATCGCCATTGTTTCAACGACAGCTGGTAATGTCTCCTAAGAAACATAAGTGTTCTTTTGTGGGATGTAATAATGTACATGGTTTCACTTACTTCCGACATCAGAGCCACTGAAAACACAGTGGGTGGATTTTATTTACGAAGGAAAGGCGCCACTTAAACTTCCAAAATACATTTATGTTTGCGCAAATCATTTTCTGACTGACTGTTTAGTGAACGAGGGTCAATTCAAAGCAGGTCTTGCTTCAAAGTTAATCCTCAAGTGTGGATCGTTGCCTACTGTTCGCGATCCAACGTCACCTCCAGAAGAAGTAAGTGTATTTTATGATTTTTGAGCAAATAGTCATTTCAGTCGACGTCAGCCAATTCAACAAATGCGTCTAAAGTTGTTGTCGTCGTCGTAGGATGTCTGTGTATATAATTTAAACCTTTTTTGTATAGTGTGTAACCACACGTTTCTAAATATTTTTTTTAAAGTTATTGTATTAAAAACTGTGTATGTTTTCTGTAAAGACAAGACATCGAAATTGCTATGTTTATACAAAGGCCAGTTTATACAACTAACTGTATTTTTATATGTACATTTCGAAATTCATTTTCTGTAAAGTTGCTTTAAAACAATGTATTGTGAAAAGTACTATACAAATAAATTTGAATTGAATTGAATAGCCATGATAGAGAAAGTGAATCTTTGCTGAATTATATATTCCAGGTGTCCAGACAGAGACAACATTGTCAAGTTTTGATGTTAGCACAAAATTAGTTTCTCATGCAGCTGTTGCGTCTTCCACGACTTCATCCAAGAGACCTTGTCTGGACCTTGAGGAAGATGAAGATATCCTACAGGAACGCTCTTCAATACTAACAGCACAAGAGACTGATGTCACATTTAATCCTGCAGAGGCAGACACATCAATAACAGAGCCAAAAGACTTGTCGTAAGTTTATATTATATTTTAGAATAATGTTTGTTTTAATTATAGCATATCTAATTTTTATGTAGTGCTTATATAAATTAATGTTTTTTTTTTATTTTATTTTTTTTAGCTCAAGCATCCAGCCCTATTCAAAAAATCTGTAAATATATTGTCTATGAGACCTGCATCATGGAACTGTTTGAGGTGTGCCCGGTATGTCATAGAAGCTGTCGTATAAGATCACAAAGGATTGGAACATTTTTACGCGTTGAACAACTCTGCCACCATTGTCAGTTCTCGCGGAAATGGAGCAGTCAGCCGATTTTGGGCAGTACTCCAGCTGGAAACCTTCACCTTGCTGCTGCTGTGTATCTCAGTGGTGCTTCATTTGTCACAATTGAAAAGGTTTTTGTAAATGAAATAATGAATAGCTTTGCAGTTACATGAGACTAAACATTTATAATGTAAAAAAATATTATGTTTATTCATTTATTAATTTACTGTTTACTAACTTTTCTCTATCTGTTGTCAGATATTTGCAGCTATGAAGTTACATCTTTTCAAGTACGACACCTTTCGTCATCATGCACGAATGTGCATTGAGCCTGCTATTGTTTACAAATGGAGAAACTGGCAGGATGAGATGCTACAGCTGTTGGCTCAAAGGGAAAAGGTCATTGTTGGAGGAGATATGAGGGCTGACTCACCAGTAACACTGTGGGACAAATTTACATTGTTTTTTTAGAAAAAAATAAATAAATAGAATTTGATCTTCTAGACAAGGCACATTGTGTAATAAGAGATTATGTATTTTTGTTTTTGAAGGGCACTCTGCCAAATATGGCAGTTACACAATGATGGACCTGGAGACAAACACCATTGTTGATGTACAACTCGTCCAGGTAAATGAGCAGAAACCTTTGATGCAACGTCCTGGAAAACTTGTATATTTTATTTTAAACGCAAAAAACTAATTGTATTTTGATCGCTTGTCAGAGTAATGAAGTGGGAGGAAGTTACCACATGGAAAAGGAAGGTTTGAAGAGAGGTCTTGACTTTTTGGATGCTCGTGGTGTGACTCTGGACTGCATTGTGACTGACCGACATCTGCAAATACAAAAATTCCTCAGGGAACGCAATGTCAACCAATTCTATGATGTCTGGCACGTAGAGAAAGGTAAATAACCTTACTACCATCATATCATTTTCTAGATTTTTACAGACTAATAATTGCGATGAAACTGTACTAGCGGATGATTATGTGTTAGCGGAACATTTATTTATATATATATATATATATATATATATATATATATATATATATATATACTGTATATAAACACCACCATTACATTATATGTAATGACACATTGCTCTACTTATTGTGAGTGTTGTCATGTTTGTATTTAATTGCAATCTCCAGGAATTTCAAAGCAGCTGGAAAAAGTGTGCAAGTTGAAGGGTTGTGAGAAAATACGTAAATGGTTGCATAGTATAAAAAAACACATCTATTGGACTGCTGCATCATCAAGCAGTGGACCTGAAAGAGTGGCTAAATGGACGTCTATGCTAAACCATATGCAAAATAAGCACACACATGTAGACAGCAATTTTCCAGCATGTCTACATGGAACAAGAAGTCGAGACACAAAAAAGTGGCTAGCTGCTGGTATGTAGGCTAAAGAAGCAATAGTTACTTTAAAAAAAAATGTATGCAGATCATATAGCTTGCCTTTTTTTATTTAAAATTACATATCATACTATAGTAACACTTCCAATAATTTAGGAACACTGGCATATTTCAAGTAGGAGAGAGTTCTCTCCAACAAGAGAATTTTGAAGGATGTTGCCAAGCTAAGTCCGCACTTCCAGACTTCTTCTATCGAGGTTTTCCACAGTGTAATACTACGGTTTACACCAAAAAATTTGTTTTTTCCATTTCTGGAAATGTTGTGCAGGTAATGTTATTGTTGTAAAAATAAATTTACTTTTACATACACTGTAGACATTGTATGTTGAACATGTATTTATTGCTTACAGACTATACCTGGCTGCACTACATTACAATGAGAATGCCGGGCGTCCTCAAGCCACAACAGCAGCTGGTCGACCGGTGTTCAAAGTGACCTTTCCAAAGGCCAAGAAGGGAGAATACCGGGTCAGAGAAGTGAAGACACAAGCAACCTTCAGTATGTATAAAATGAGTTTACTTAACAAATTTAATACAAATGTACATATCTTTTTTGCATTGTTTCTTACAAGCTATTTGAAAACTCAATATTTTACTAATTAAAAATTAAATAAAATGTTATATTGCACAGGATATGTGGATGACCTGCTGGACCTCATATTTGATAAAGTCTTTGTGGATCCTGCATCATATGTGGATGATGTTTTGATGATACCAATACCACCAGCATTGTGTGCAGAGTAAGACCAGCCAGAGAAGGAGGAGGCCATCTCTAGTAGGGTATCTCGGTTGAATCAATAGGTGGTCGAAAACCTACATAACTGCCCTGGGCATCAGGAAACTCTCTTTGAATCCTCAGGACCACACAGGCTGGAATCACAACTCGAACTTTTCATCCAAGGAAACCCCAGCACCAGCTCACAAAACTCCGATAAGCTAAGAATATGTAACGACTAACGCACACACACAGGCACATTCTCAAAACAGGGTTCAAGGATTTTTCTGTGTTTTTTTTCTTTCAAATATCTATCATTTGTTGTCTGGAGTTGAAATATTTGATATTTAATTGATCATGGTTCAATTTATTTTTGGAGGAATGTCCTTTTATTAAAATTCTTTTATTTCTAAACTTATTTGTATAGTTCAGTGTCTTTACATAATGTAAATAAAAAAAAATGTATATGCAAGTTGTTGTGAAATTATTTAAAGCTATAATATGTTTTGTTTTCACTATAATTTCCTTTGAATATAACCCGGGAAATATTAGACTAAAAATTCAAAGATTTATAATATTTAGAAGAAATAGACATTTTTTCTTAAATGTGCTAATCATTAACACTCACTGTTGTACTCCACGAAGTCGCAGGTAACCATAGTCAGCCCTGTAAATGTTAAAAGCGTTTTGTAACGAAAACACATTGAAACAAACTGGATCCATTCCGGGGTGGTCTACCATACATGATGGAGTGACTTGAAGTTGTGTCATCCGTCTTGTAACCTTCGATACAACAAATAGCGTCAGACAGTTTTATGTCACGTATTATTTTTTGCAACTATTACAAATGTAAATATTCTCACTCTCAGCCATTCTGCTTCTACCGACTGTTTATTGCCATAAGTATGCAAGATACGCCCTCATCCAAAGGCAGGGCGGGGATATGCAGCTTATTTACATTTAAGGTGGTACACACCAAAAGAGCTCTTTTTAAAACAGGCCCCAAAAATGACATTTTCAAATGGTTATAATAAATTAACTGTTGGGTATTTTGTGCTGAAACTTCACAAATACATTCTGGGGACACCCAAGACCAATATTACATCTTGTAAAAAGGGGCATAATAGGTGCCCTTTAACAGATCTGCTGAAAACTCTCTTTATTTCATGACAATAGTTCCTGTTTTCACCTCATTTATTATGCTGATGTCTTCAGATCTCCTGTAAATTGACACTTAAAGCTCATTTCATTGGTGTCAGCAGACTGAGGGGATTTGTTGGAGATTACTTCTGTTTATGCTTATAACTGTTTTTCTTGCCATTGTTTATACATGGACGATTTTACACTATTTATATTATGTTGTCCATGAGCATAAAAACAAACTCAGTAACTGATATATTTTTGATTTTGCTAGATCAGCTCCTCCCACTGTAATTCATCATCAGTGAAACTCCTCCCATATCAGTCACATCATCAGTGAAGCTCCTCCCCCTGCAGTCACATAATCAGTGAAGCTCCTCCCACTACAATTCTCCAATAAATGCTGTAAATTCCCATCAGCTACAAGTGAAGACGAGCATCAGAGCATCAGGAAGAGCTGAAATCTGCAAAGACTGAGTTTATTAAAGAGGACAGTGAGAACATGAGTGATCCAGAACCCTGCAGAATGAAACACACTGAAGATCCTGAAGAACAAAGAGGTTGGTGTTTATTCTTCATTCATTCATTCATGATGCTGAAGAATATTCATGTTAGAAACATTCAAGCACTTCATCACACAACATGACATCATGACTTTGCGTAAACATACACGCCACTTTCAAGTCAAAAGTGGCGTGTTATCTATACGCATTTTGAGCTATCCGCGTGTATGTTCACGCCGAAACGAACCGTCATCTTCCGCGTGTATGTCTACGCCGTTAAATGTCCGAGCGAAACGGAGCAAAATGTACGTGAAATAATCATGTTGGTCCCCTTTGGAAAACGTGTAGATGTCACAGTTTAACAGCCTCAGACGTGAATCGTTAACAAGCCATACACGTACCATTATCCCCGGACGTTTGCTAATCCTACCCCTAAATCTAATCATAACCATTTCTTAAAACTATAGGCTACAATTATAAAGAAAAACAACAGACAGACAAGTATAATCACAATAATTTATTTAATGAGAAAATGTCAAAATCGGTACCAAAAGTTGTTCACGTGACGATGTGTCGCAGTCCTCTCTGGCAGTGGTTTTGTATGAGGTAACAGACAGAGCAGAATTTAAGTTATTAATTCAAATCCATGAAAACGTTAATCCGTCTTCGGTTCGGTTCGCTCTGAGGGCTGCGCGGCAGTGCAGTGCGCACTTCATTTCAAATGTGAATGTGCATGACGCAATCTGTGACGAAGCAGGCGAGGCGAGAGCCAATGAGCGTTTGATATTACTGCCGTAACCATAGTAACCTGTCGCTTCTTGAGGGCGCAATTTTTGAATTTGAATTCATAACAAGCGCGGGGTTTGACGTTTACGGTCAAGATGACGATTACTGGATAAACAAAGGGCTGAGTTTGGATATTTTTCTTGCAAATAATAATGGATTCTGAAGGTTTGGATTACATCAAGCTAATAAAATTGGTGTATTTTGTGAATCGATGTTGTGTTGTAAGGTTAGTATATTATGGTTCTATAGGAACCATAAATAAATTATTGTGATTATACTCGTCTGTCTGTTGTTTTTCTTTATAATTGTTGCCTAGGTAGTTTTAAGAAATGGTTATGGTTAGGTTTAGGGGTAGGATTCGTGGCTCAAACTATCTTTTAATGCCATAATGTTCATAAAAATGCCACACATATTTCCTACATATCTGTCCATTACGTTTTATCATTTTAATATTGTCCATAAAATGGGTGTGTTTAGGTGTGGGAAGATTAACCCCAGTGACGGGTAGGTTTAGGGACTTTTAGGGAGTTGGGGTAGGTCATATCTATATATACAGACTAAGTAATGTAACGTTAAGTCAACGGCGTCGCTGAAAAGCGATTATGCGTGTTGATAGCACGCCAAAAATGGAAATCGAATTGGCGTGTCATACATACGCCATTTCATGAGATCAGTCTGTCATCACATTTAGATAAACAGTTAGCCTAAACTATGAAATGGGTACAGGGAACATTTCAACAAATGGTCAGTAAAGGGAGGTTTGAGAAACTTTAATATTGATTGTCAACATCAAACCAAGTATAATTTTAGCTCTGGTTTATATTTGGTTCGCAAGTTTTTGCAATCATGTTACATAAATGTTGGACATTTCTCAATATAGTTTACCCTTTTTTTTATTATATTTTAAGCAATAAACAGTAATCTGTATCAAGAAAATTCAATTTCCAGGATGGCTGACAAGGTTGTAAGTGTAACTTGAGCAATATCTGATTATTTGTATAAGTTGTATTAATCATAAATTATATAAGTTATAACCTCAGACTAATAATCAGACTTATGAGTTTGTGACCGTGAGATCAGCATTATTGGCCGGGGTGAAACTCTAAGTGACACTGGAATCCAAATGAACCAGTAAAATGTAATGTAAAGAGTTTAATAGAATAATCAAATGTCTATTTAGATTATGATATAAATGAACAATAATTAATTGGCGTTCCAACTTGAACTGGAACGCAGCGAAGCTTGTGATTCTGGTTTCCCACGTTCACATGCGAATGAATGGGAGTCATTGGAATTAAGTCTAGTGTGACTGGACTGTAATAATTAAAAAGTTGTATGAAAAATAAATTAAATATCAATCTAAACTTTGATATCAACATTATGAAACTATTGTGTAATTTTTAATGCTAACATTACATTAGATAATTGTTTCATTGAACAAATATATTTAATAGTTCTTTGCTACAGGAACATGGGATTTGTGTCTATAATGTCTAATAAAAATTATTAGAAGATCAATGTACCTCATTTATGGAAAGTACTTTAGTTATTACATTTAGATCAATTTAGCTCAAAATGGAATTATTAATTCATTCATAGAGAATGTTGAAAGAATCGCTTATTACGGCTGAGCAAATGACTCGTCTAGCGTTCAGTATCAGCTCTGCAGCGAATATAAATATCCAAACTAGTGAAAACACACAAGTAACACTTTTCTTTAAAATACAAACAAAACTTTGATTATTCTAACGCATAAAACTAATATCTAACACAAATATCAGCTCTTTTTATGTCCTTTCACTTCATATTGTTTTTTGTGTTTGTTGAACTGAAAATGAAATAACTTATTCTTTTATGTCAGACCTAAAGGAAGTGAAGGAGGAGATTGAAGAACTGAGAGAAGTGAAGGAGGAGAGTGAAGAACTGAGTGAAGTGAAGGAGGAGAGTGAAGAACTGAGTGAAGTGAAGGAGGAGAGTGAAGAACTGAGTGAAGTGAATGAGGAGAGTGAAGAACTGAGTGAAGTGAATGAGGAGAGTGAAGAACTGAGTGAAGTGAAGGAGGAACATCATGTCAAACCTGGAGAAAAACCTTTGAGTCGCTCAAAGACATCTTTCACCTGCACTCAGTGTGGAAAGAGTTTCACAACCAAACAAAGTCTTGAGATTCACAACAGAGTTCATACTGGAGAGAAACCATTCATTTGTGATCAGTGTGAAAAGAGTTTCACAAGCAAACAATATCTTAAGCGTCACATGAGGATCCACACCGGAGAGAGACTGTTCACATGTGATCAGTGTGGGAAGAGTTTCACACAATTATCATACCTTAAGATTCACATGAGGATCCACACCGGAGAGAGACCGTTCACATGTGATCAATGCAGCAAAACATTTTTTAGGGCATCAGTCCTGAAGACACACCTGACAGTTCATACGAAGGAGAAGCCGCATTCATGTTCTGTGTGTGGAAAGAGTTTTTCATCGCTGCCATATATAAAAGTACATCAGAAAATCCACACTGGTGTGAGAGAGTACATGTGCTTTGCGTGTGAGAAGACTTTTATTACAGCAGACGGTTTAAAACTGCACAAGATTATTCACACTGGAGAAAAACCTTACAAGTGTTCACACTGTGACAAGAGATTCAGTCACTTATCATCTCTGAAAACACATGAGAGGATCCACACTGGAGAAAAACCTTACAAGTGTTCACACTGTGAAAAGAGATTCTGTCGATCAACAGATTTGAAAAGACATGAGATGACACACAGCAGAGAGAAGCCGCACACGTGTGATCAGTGTGGAGAGATTTTCTCTTTTAAAAGCAAACTGAAGCGACACATGAAGATCCACACAGTGGAGAAACCGGATCACCATGATCCATGTGGAGAGAGTATTCCGTCCTAGATGCGTGTTCCATCTACGCAACACTGACAGATAGCTAACAGGAGTCAGAAAAGGGCAGACGCAGTAGTAAAGTTGAAAGTTTTACTGTTTTGTTCTTTCCTCTTCTTTCTCTTTTTTGTAAAACTGAAATATACAAAGATTACAAATGTCTTGTTACAAAATATTCTCAAAATAAACACAAATGAATTTCCGCTGTTTACAAATATTCTCTGAGCACATATCAAAAGGCTACAATCAGTTCTCTTACGAGAGGTTCTCTCGTATTGCGTAAGTTAGCTTACGCTACGGGTAAAGTCATCTTTTCTCGAGATATGAAGCCAAAAAATTATCCTTAATTTTTATTCATTGTCAACGCAGTGCAGCAGCTAGCAGACCTAGAGCAGGCTATCTAGCGCGCTCATTGGCTGCTCCGCGGCAACTGCAGCAGCCTACCAGTGAGCCTGGCGTGACGTCACGCCCAATGAGGGCGCACGAATGGGGGTGGCTTAGCGTATAAAAGGAAGGCTCGGAGGCTGATACCCTGATTTTCGTCTCTTCAGCGAAGCTCTCCGCATCGCTGCACTCTGAGAGAAGCCGCCGCCGTCGAAACCAGCGCCTGCAAGCCTAGGGAAGCGTCTGAGGAAGCCGGCCGTCTTCGCCGCCTTCAGCCATCCGTGCCTGCTACGCTATCCGGCGTCATATCCTTTTACTGCTGTGTGTGTTCGCCGCTGCGACACATACTCTCGCTTCTAAAAGAGAAATTTCCTACGAGGCGTTGTTTCAAATGCCTCGCACCACTCCCCGCTCTCTCTCTCCCTCTGTTCGAGCCGCGCAACTGCGCCGTTCACAAGGGATGTCAGAGATGCGGACGATTACGGGGCTCGCTCTCTCCCTCTGTTCGAGTCGCGCAAAATGCGCCGCTCACAAGGGATTGCAGAAGCGTACGGTCACGGGGCTAGTTTTTCTTTACGTTACAAGAAAGCTACCCCGCCCCCCGCGCCCTTTCTCCGAAAGGAGAAAAGAGTGTTACACATCCATTTACACATATTTCTCAGTCCCCTAAGTTCAGGCTACTGGAAATATCAATACTGCAGTAAACGAGCCT
The DNA here is from genome assembly GCA_021554675.1 of Leuciscus idus. Taxonomy (NCBI): domain Eukaryota; kingdom Metazoa; phylum Chordata; class Actinopteri; order Cypriniformes; family Leuciscidae; genus Leuciscus; species Leuciscus idus. Next base: position 64,051,292 of record CM038621.1, read on the forward strand.
GTTACACAGTACACGCACGCCTGCAAAACATGATGACGCTCTCTGGCTACTCGCCCCTCTTCCCGCGCTCTCTCCCTCTGCTCGAGCCGCGCACACCGTGCCGCTCACAAGGGATCGCAGAAGCGGACGATCACGGGGCTAGTTTTTCTTTACGTTACAAGAAAGCTACCCCGCGCCGTCTCCCGGCGAAAGGAGAAAAGAGTGTTTCACATCCATTCACACATATTTCTCAGTCCCCTAAGTTCAGGCTACTGGAAATATCAATACTGCAGTAAACGAGCCTGTTACACAGTACACGCACGCCTGCAAAACATGATGACGCTCTCTGGCTACTCGCCCCTCTTCCCGCGCTCTCTCCCTCTGCTCGAGCCGCGCACACCGTGCCGCTCACAAGGGATCGCAGAAGCGGACGATCACGGGGTTAGTTTTTCTTTACGTTACAAGAAAGCTACCGCCCCCGCGCCCATCACTCACCGCTTCCCGCGCTCTCTCACTTTGCTTGTGCCGCGCGAACTGCGCCGTTCTCAAGGGATGTTAGAGCGGACGGTCACGAGCAATGTTCAGCACCCCGCGTGCCTCACTCACCGGCGAAAGTAGGAGAGAGTAATTGTAGCCCCGCTGAGGCCGGGCCAATCTCCAATCCTCACACATTTCTCAGTCCCCTCTGAGTTCAGGCGGCTGGAAATATTAATATTGCAGTAAACGAGCCTGTTACAATGCACGCACGCCTGCAAGCCAACGCCGACACGAAACATGACGACGCTCTATAATATGCTCGCGCGAACCGATAGCCTATGTATTCTCCCCCTGTGGCTCAGTGGCAGAATCTTAGGCATTCGCACCAGAGACCCGCGTTCGAGTCCGGCTCTGGCGGCAAAGGTGTTTTATGCCGAGCTCGCGGCCAGCTTCTCACATGATGGTGTTTGAGTAACTATGAGGGTCTAAACATTTGAGCATTCAAAGCATTTTGCGCTGTAAAAGGCGACTGCAGATGTGTATTTTGCAGCCAACGAGTCAGTTACACAACTCGCTCGCCTGCACACAAACGCCGTTCGCACAGCGACCCAGAGAATCTGAAAAAGAGTATTAATTCTGGTTATTCGGCTCACGCCGACGGTGTTATGAGTGTAGGAAATGTGCCCACAGCCCTAGTGCTCACCCCTACACACAAGCACGATCTCCCCTGTGTCTCTCACAGAGCTCACTCTCACGAAGCGGGCACGCGCCGCTCGAGTGATAAGCGTAGGAATTGTGCCCACGAGTCAGTGCTCACACCTACCCACTGCCCGCTCTGTCACACAGCTGCCCCGGGGGTTAGATCACATAAAGCTCCCCAACACTGGCCATGTTATGAATGTAAGCCCTGTGCCCGCCCACGAGCGCTCACACTTACTGATAAACACATTAACACCCACGCCACTCTCGCGTCACGGGTTTCTCACTGCAAAACGTTCTCCGTCCCAAGTGACCGAGTCATTGAGTGCAGTCCAGCCAGTTATCGCTATCAGCGAGCTCCCGTTCCCCAGCATCGACAGCGCGCGCACCGCGCAAATTCCTCTGCTACAAGTTCCCTATCCCGCGCAGTGCAGCGGCCGGGACCCAGAGGCCATTCGACCCCTAGCTATGCATGCGGAAGCGTGGGAAGCTATCCCGGGCGTGTCAGAATGGGTGCTGAACATTGTGAAACGGGGCTATTCGCTGCAGTTCGCTCGCCGTCCCCCGCGCTTTCGAGCACGGACCGAGACGAGAAGCGAAACTATTGCGCAAGGGGGCGATAGAACGAGTGCATCCTTCTCTGACCGAGACGGGCTTTTACAGCCGCTATTTCCTCATTCCCAAGAAGGACGGAGCTCTCAGACCCATATTAGATCTGAGATATTTGAACAAAGCTCTCATGAGACGGCCGTTCAAAATGCTCACAACCAGACAAATCCTCGCGCAAATCCGCCCGAGGGACTGGTTTATTTCTCTCGATCTGAAAGACGCATACTTTCAGATTCAGATTATACCCCGTCACAGGCCATTCTTGAGATTCGCCTTCGACGGTCAGGTATATCAATACACCGTCCTCCCGTTCGGCCTGTCCTTAGCACCCCGTACGTTCACGAAGTGCATGGACTCGGCCCTCGCTCCCCTGAGAACACAGGGCATGTGAATTCTGAACTATTTGGACGACTGGTTGATTCTAGCGCAGTCAGAGGAAGAACTCATATCCCACAGACTACCGCTTCTCAGCCATCTGAAAAGCTTGGGTCTCTCGGTCAACTGGACCAAGAGCTCATTAATACCCAGTCAGTCGATCTCTTTTTTGGGAATAGAGCTGGACTCGGTGGCTATGACGGCCAGACTGTCGACACAGCGCGCGCGCCGTATTCGACATCTCGCCGCGTCTTTTCAGAAAGGCAGGTGTTTCCCCCCTGAAAGCATTTCAGAGGATGTTGGGCCACATGGCTTCAGCTGCAGCGGTGCTTCAGCTGGGCCTACTGCGCATGCGCCCGCTTCAGCGCTGGCTGAAAGCGAGAGCGCCCCGCAGAGCGTGGATTGCCGGCGGCTCGCGAGTCAGTGTGAATCAGGGCTGCGTCTCAGCCCTGCAGCCCTGGCTGGCGGCCGAATGGTACCAACGGGGAGTTACAATGGGAGTTATCTCGCACCGGAAAACGATCTCGACAGACGCCTCCAACCTAGGTTGGGGAGCGCTTCTCGAGGGCAGACCTGTCTATGGCCTCTGGTCAGACCGGGAGAAATGCCTTCACATAAACTGTCTGGAGATGCTAGCGGTCGAGAATGCACTGAAACATTTTCTCCCATACCTGCGAGGACACCATGTACTAGTTCGCACAGACAACATGTCAGTGGTGTCCTACGTGAACCGTCAGGGCGGGATCAGATCCAAAATCCTCTGCGCACTGGCGGAACGCCTCCTCGTTTGGGCTCAGGGCTCACTGCGCTCGCTGAGAGCCGCGCATGTGCCCGGTCACCTGAACGTCGGCCCAAACAGACTGTCCAGAGACAACGTTCCCCCCGGGGAATGGTCTCTGCACCACCAGACAGTCCAGCTTCTATGGCGCCTGTTCGGCAGAGCGAAAGTCGACCTCTTTGCAGCAGACGACAACGCCCACTGCCCGATATTCTTCTCGAAGAGCGAGGACGCGCTGGCCCAAGCCTGGCCCAGCCTCCCGCTGTACGCTTTTCCCCCGATCTCGCTGTTACCCCAGGTGATCGGGAGGATCAGAGAAACGCGCCACTCAGTGCTCCTCATAGCCCCGCACTGGGAGAACCAGACATGGTTCCCGGAATTAATGCGGCTGGCAGACTCAGCCCCATGGCCGATCCCGGTGAGGAGAGACCTTCTCTCTCAAGCCTGCGGTTCGATCTGGCATCCCCATCCAGAGCGCTGGTCTCTGCATGCGTGGAGAGTCAACGGATACTCGTTGATTTGCCAAAAGGGGTCGTGAACACGATCACGCAGTCTAGAGCCCCCTCTACGAGACGGCTCTACGCGTCAAAATGGTCTGTGTTTAACAAGTGGTGCACGGGGAAAAATTTAAACCGACAAGTGTGTGGGATTTCGTGGGTTTTGTGCTTCCTTCAGGAGCTGCTGGACGCAGGCAGGTCCCCCTCCACGCTCAAAGTCTATGTTGCGGCTATTGCAGCGTTCGCCGACTCGGCGCACGGCCGCGCATTAGGAAGGAATGAGTTCATCATCCGCTTCCTTAAAGGAGCCAGGAGGATGAATCCCCCGCGGCCCCCCTCGGTTCCGATCTGGGATTTGTCTTTGGTCCTAGAGGCCCTGAAAGCTTATCCCTTCGAACCTTTGGACACTGTGGATCTGAAATACCTCACTTTCAAAACCGTTTTTCTGATAGCTCTGTCTTCAGTTAAACGCGTGGGTGACTTACACGCGTTATCAGTTAACGCGGCGTGTCTTGAGTTCGGACCTAATGACTCAATAGTCATTCTCAAACCGAGACATGGTTACATCCCCAAGGTGATGGGCACTCCTTTCAGAGCGCAGGTCATTTCCCTCTCAGCCCTACCGGCATCCGGCAGCGAGGTTAATAGTACCTCCTCTGTCCTGTCAGGGCTCTGAGGAATTACGTCACGCGCTCCGCCGCTTCAGGCGCTCGGAGCAGCTTTTCGTTTCGTTTGGAGGGCGCACCAAGGGTCTCGCCGCCTCGAAACACAGTCTGTCCAGATGGATAGTGGACGCTATTGCGGCACCTTATGCGTCCAGAAACCTGCAGTGCCCCTTGGGCATCCGGGCTCATTCCACCAGAGGCATGGCCTCATCGTGGGCTTGGTCCAGCGGGATTTCCATTCATGACATTTGTACAGCGGCAGGCTGGGCCTCCCCCTCTACATTTGTTAGGTTTTATAACCTGGAAGTCCCCGCCCTGCAGGCTAAACTTCTATCAGTCTGAGTCGTGTGTATGTCCTGCCCACACTTTTGTGCGCGGGCTACTTACTCGGTTTAGCTCTCCTGGTTGAGCTGCACTAGAAAGGGTTATGTCAGTATAGACCGGCCGAGCCGCTCTACACCCCCTAATGTGTGCTTATGAACATGTGCTGGCCCACTAATAAACTGTCGGCCTCCTGTTTCCCACTTATCAGTGTTCCCCGGGTTTCCCCTGGGACTCATGTAGTGGATGCTGGGCGCGCACGGCGTTGACAAGGGGTTCCCGTAGCGTAAGCTAACTTACGCAATACAAGAGAACCTCTCGTAAGAGAACGTAATCGGTTACTAACGTAACCTCGGTTCTCTCTAGAAGAGGGAACGAGTATTGCGTAACCCGCCGTGCTTGCGCCACGAGCTCTTGTCGCTTCAGTCGACGAAAACCAGGGTATCAGCCTCCGAGCCTTCCTTTTATACGCTAAGCCACCCCCATTCTGGCGGGCTGTGACGCGTGAGGGCGCGTACGCCCTCATTGGGCGTGACGTCACGCCAGGCTAACAAATTGCCATCACTGAAAAAAGATAAACTTACAGGCAAAGCCTTTCCGAGGCACAAAAACGTAAAGAAAACAGAGAGATGACTTGTTGGCCCACCACATGGAAAGAAACGAACACAGCGGCTATTTCCTGGTTAACCTCTAACCCAAGAGTCACATGACCTAAACCAACCACTAAGAAAACGGTTTACAATAATCAATTTCTTTGTTATAACACCAAACTGCCACAAGATGGTGCTAACAAATAAAAAACAAATGTGTGCCATGACAGAGAGGTTCCTTTAGTTATCTTCAAAAATTGTATGACGTAGCCTAGAATATTTGCTCCAAAACTATGTGAAAATCATCTTGACTGCTCGTTCAGATAAGACAATATATTGATTTAAAATTTGCAAGACATGTTTTGTGTGAGAAAGCTTTATGCGAAGAGGCGTGAACATCATGAATATTTAATTTCTTTCACACCTGAGAAAGACAAAGACCCTCCCTAATGACCCTATTAGGAACTATCAGGCCCTGTCATTCTAAGCAACCTTGCACAAAGAATGAGGAGATTTAAAAAAGAATGGCTTTTTGATTGTTTGGATTTATTTACAACACAACATAATCCAAATATACACAACAAATGACAAAAAAGCACATTATTTAACACACTGAACTAAAGACAGAGACTTAACCAGTCATACACCTTTGTGCCATTCCTGAAACATAGTACATACCTTTCATTTCCAAGGTGTTTGATTTTTCACTTTGCCATGTTCATGTACAGAGACTCATGTGAATGTTAAAGTCAGCAGGACTCCTTAGTGGAGCATCTGATCCCTGAAAACAAACAAGCAAAAAAAAAAAAAAAACACGCTGTGAACATACTGATATCAAGAGAAACTATAGGGCTGCATGATTTGGGGAATACATTTTAGATTTTTCAGGTTAAAATTGCTTTTTAAAATGTACAGAACACACACATATATATATATACTAGTGGTGGGCCGTTATCGGCGTTAACGTGCTGCGTTAACGCGAGACTCTTATCGCGCGATAAAAAAAATATCGCCGTTAATCTATTCTCCAAGTTGGGTTGGGAGATGGCTCTATACTACAAAAGCTATGATGACGCAATCTACCCGCGGCCGCGAGGTAAACCCGGCTGCAACGCATATTCGTCGTCATCTTAAGTAAACATGGCTGAAAGTGAAAGCTGGTGAAAAAGATCGGTGCAACATCCATTATTTGGACTTGGTTCGGGTTTAAGCCGTCAGACGAGCAGCAGCAAACTATATACAGAGTGTGTGGGGTAACAGTTCGGTAAGTTAACACACGACTAATCCGTTCTCAAATTCAAAACGAAACATGATATCACTGAATACCAGCGCGCGCGTATTATTCCCATTCCAATATATCTTAGTGGTGTAGCACATAATCTCGATTTTAAGAATCGTTGTTGTGTTTCTTTTTAACTGAAAATACATCAGTTAGACAATATTCTAATTTTAAATTTGGGGTTTCATAAGCTCCAAGCCATAATAAACATTAGACCTACTTAAGTCTCTGCAGCTAGTGTACTTAAATTTTATTTATCTGCAAAATGATGTTGTATACTTACAGTTTTGCACAATATATGTTCTCAAAACTACATACACCCTTTAAAAAAACAAAAACATTTAGCAGTTGTTTAGCATGGGTCTGTGTAATCTGTTCTGAAATGGTTTTATTATAATATACTGTATATCGTTATCGCAAGAGGCTGCAATGTATATCACAATATAGATTTTAGGCCATATCGCCCATGCCTAATTGATAGCCTATAGTAGTTGATAATAACATAGGCCTACCTAATGTTGCCTACGGACGGTAACAGTACAGTAGTAACCTTTTACAGTCTATGAGTAGAACAGCTTTCTCAAGCAGTTTGTGATGCATTTTGGAAACAGGAGATGAGCCCCTGGTCTAATGCGCCACCTGGCTTGAGAAACCCGTTCTCAAAGACTTACTTTTATAGTCATTATTCGGGTAGCACACATATTCTGAATGCCTTCGGCAGAATTCAAATGAGCCATTTTAATCTAGATTAATCTAGATTAATCTAGATAAAAAAAAATGTATCTATGCCCACCTCTAATATATACATATACATATATATATATATATATATATATATATATATATATATATATTTATATAAAATGAACACCAGGTTTGTTGTGCCTTGTAGGCATAAGCTATGTACTGTGCTGCATAAAATAACAACAATAGCCTATAAATCGTTAAAAAGGAACACTTCATCACTTCACTGCACTAGAGAAACATATATTGATAATCATATGTTACTTCAATCTCATTTCATAATGTCATAACGAAAATAAACATTTGGAGTAAAAAAAAAATGATGCCGATTGTTTGGCGCATTTTGCTTTCCAAACGCGTGCAGATAACATTTACTGAAGCGATCAAGCCGCTCAAAACTATTAAACTAATTATTGTTAAACATCTATGTTTCAGCAGATATCCATAAACACAGTATTTAACAGTAAACACGGTTCTAAACATTATAATATTCACCATAGTATACACTCATACTAGCCTACTTTTATCATGCTGTGTTTTATTATAGAATATAAAAACATCCTTGTGTCGGACATGTATTGCCTACCAGTCTAGTTCACATTTCAACATGTTGTCTATTTATCGATACATATACATGTACGATATTAGGCTTAGTTCATGTTTTTACTTCAGTCTCAGTTCTACATTAATCCCCCTAGTGTTACATGTGTTGTGTTTTCTTGTATACTGTAGTATTTGTAGCATACTCTTCTTTTTTGTTAACAGTATAAAAAAATACCCCCAAAAAAGAAGGGTTCAGCCTTTGAATTGGGACAGCCTTCATCACGCCGCTGTGACGCAATCGCACTTCAAATGCGCCCACACACACGGGAGGGATGGCAAGACGATTGGATCCTAAGGCGGTTGGCAACAACTGGAATGTGAATGGACAGGAGAATGCTGAAGGAAGTGACGGTTCAGGAAATGAATTAGACGAGATGGAAGTAGGTGGCGGGAATTATGGAAAATGGGATATGGTTAGAACTAATACACAGAAAAAGAAACAAACGAATAAGTCAGATGAAAGTGATTCTGACAGAGGATTAACTGTAGAGGAAACAGAGAGAGAGCAGTTTAAGGTATTTGTAAAACTTGAGCATGAAGGGGATTCGTTAGGTGATATGAATCCAATACAGCTAACAAGAACTCTAAACAAGGAAATTGGCATAGTAAAGAGTGCTAAAATACTAAGAAATGGATCATTGCTGATTATATGCAAGGATGAGAAACAGCAAATGAAGGTAATCAAAATGAACAAAATAAATGCAAAGAAAGTACAATGCTCTAAGATGAGGAAAACTCCCGAATAAGGTCTACATTGGATATATGTGTTACGACATGAGGCTATCTATACCCCCACCACTTAGATGTTTTAAATGTCAGAGATTTGGACATGTGGTGGCGGTCTGCAAGGGAAAACAGAGAGGTGGTAAATGCAGTGGTGATCATGAATATGGCAAATGTGAAGAGGGTGCATATCTGAAGTGCTGTAATTGTGGAGGGGAACATAGTTCAGCTTACCGAGGATGTGAGGTTAGCAAGAGGCAGGTTGAAGTGCAACGAGTCAAGGTTGTTCAAGGAATCAGTTGTGCAGAGGCCGCAAGGACGGTGTCAGGAATTGGGACCATGGCTAAACAAACTGAAATTAAGAACAAAAACATTGATAAGTGTCAGAAATGTAATAAATTGAAAGAGGAAACTTTGATAGTGAGTAAAAATGATTTTGTACTGTTTATGGCAGAGATAATAAATTGTTCTGCACAAACCAAAAGCAGAAATGAAAGGATCAAAATAATTGTTAAATCAGCAGAGAAGTATCTAGATGTGAAAGGGCTGCTCTGGGAAACAATTAGAGACATCATCAATGAAGAGACTCAATCCTCTCAGACATGGGTTGGATAGTAGTACTGTACTGTACTGTAATAATACTGATGCAGATGGCCTATTGAAGAATCTATTGATTTTAAGTATTTGGTTTGTATTAATAATGGAGAAGGAACACGATATAATAGTATAAACAACACAGAAACGGCACTTGACCTGACATTTGTATCTAGTTCAATAGCAGGGGTTAACATGGAGTGTGATCAAACACACTACAGCAGGGAGTGACCATTACCCGGTAATGACTAAAATTGGCACAAAGATATGCTATGAAAAGGAAAAGAGAATTCCTAGATGGAAACTGGAGAAAGTAAATTGGGAAGTTTTTCAAGAAAAGGGGTCAGAAGGAATTATGAATTGCCATTGTTGAATAGTGGGGACAAAATAGCTGTCAACAATCTAGAAAAGGCTGAACTCCTGGTTCAAATATTCAAGAAGGTACTCAGATAATCTTTCTGAAGTGGCCAGGCAGTGTAGGAATAAAACCTTAATGGAATTCCCTAATATTTTAAAGAAAAAACAAAAGATGTTGGAAAATCCTTTAGACTTACCTTTGAATATGTTTGAGTTGAGAAGAGCAATCATTATTGCTAGACAGACTACTCCGGGGAAAGATGGAGTGTGTTATAAAATGTTGGCACAAATGACAGAGTGTGACGAATCAGACATGCGAGGCAGATCCATTTGCAACAATTTAATAAGCAGTCTCAAGCAAACATAAAGCGTTTCAGTAGAAGGATAACACAAAGGCAGATATGCTTGAAAAGGTCCAGGCGGGAGCCCAGGGCAGAGGCTAAACTCAGGGTCAGAAACAGGTTCGGATCGGGGCAGGCAGCAGACAACAGGAAAACCGTAGACAGGCAAGGTTCAGGGCTGGCGGCGAGAATCAGAGTCCAGGTACAGGCGACGGTCACTTGGCAGGCTGCAGACAGTCAGAGAGGTTATAAACAGGCAAGGTTCAGTAACACGGACATTTAGTATTCAGGAGAGAAAGCATGGGACTGAGAGCGCAGGGGATCACCAGGGCTAGACGCCGTAACACAGAGAAAACACTGGAAATAGTATTAAAACGGTTTAACCAAATTTGGGATACTGGACAACTCCCTTTGGTATGGAAACAAGCAATAATAGTACCAGTTCTTAAATCGGGGAAAGACCCATCTGATCCTTCTAGTTACAGACCCATTGCCTTGATCTCCCATTTATGTAAAATCATGGAACGAATGATCACAGAGAGAATAACATATTTCCTAGAAAGTAAAGCTCTTTTATCTCCATATCAGAGTGGGTTTCGTAGGGGTCGTAACACAATGGACTCTGTATTATGTCTAGAGTCAGACATTAGGAAAGCATAGACCAATAAAGAAGTAGTGGTTGAGGTTGAACATAATGTAGGAAAATCTTTGTTTGCAGATGACGGGGCTTTGTGGATTAGAGGCCGCAATATGTCATATTTACCAGCAGCCATGTCACCCTGTAGCCCAAGACTGGTTGCCCACTGAAGCTAAGCAGGGCTGAATCTGGTTAGTACCTGGATGGAAGACCTCCTGAGAAAACCAGGTTGCTGCTGGCAGAGGTGTTAGTGAGGCCAGCAGGGGGCGCTCATGACATGGAGCCCCATGGAGTTAAAGAACATAGGGCCTCCAGATGTCACGAACGGGGGAAGGGGTCCTCGTCCCTAAAGGCAAACGGGCCACCAATATCTGAAGCGAAACTCCCTACGCAGCAAGAGGGAGCCTACGGTATACAGAGGAAATGCAGAACTACCGTCCTTCTGACGCAGGGGGCCTAGATCACGTAACTGAAATGGCCCGTCGCGCTCGAGGGACGTGCGATCCTTGGTACCTCCAGTCCTCTTTTCGGATAGGAGGGCCCACACTGCGATCCGAACGGGAGAGACTCCATGGTTAAAAAACATGGAGGGTCACACAGCGATTCGGAAAGGGAGAGCCCCCACGGCGCCCGAACGGAAGGCTCACACTGCGATTCGACCGGGAGAGCTCCCGCTGCGTTTTGAAGGAGAGAGCCCTCCCCCATGTTTATAAATAGGAAGTTCAACTCTGTGATCAAAATGGGGGAGCCCACACAGCAAGTCGAACGGGAGAGCCTACGATGCATCTAGATGGGGGAGCCCACACGGCGATTCAGATGGGAGACCCCACTCCAGGAGTGGTATGTCACACACATCTGAAAAGGGAGAGCTCTCACTGCATCCAGATGAATGCACGCCCAGCGGGGCTAGGTAAGCGGGAAGATGCAAATAGTAGGGAGAAGCGGTCCGGACTCAGAAGGATGCTAGTGTTTGTTGTGCTTGTCTAATGTTATGCAGATCTGAACGAACATATGTTTCAAAGGCGTGGGACGACCATCGACCTAGCATTTTGATTTGGTGATCGGAAAGGCCCCTTTGCACTGCTGTAGTGGCTGCACCTATTCGGAAGGAATGTGAAGAGAAATGTTTGGTTGGGATGCCGGAACTGTTGAGGATGGATTTGAGGTTCTTTTGAAACCAATGTCTGGAGGCAGGGAGGTTTTTATCATCGATGAAAAGAGGGTCGAGAGAAGAGGTGATTTGGGATTTCCTCTGGTGAAGAAAAATGTTTAAGGACTGGTATGGTTGGATGGGGGTTGGCAAATTGAAAATGAAAATCGAATGACCATGTTTCAATTGATCGGTTTTGCTTTGTTTGATGTTGAAACGTATGGTGTCATGGTTTATTATTTGAAGGTCGGAGAATGTAGGATGGATGGATGGGTTGAATTTTGAGTTGGTGGTGAATTCTGAGACTCTGAGGAAACCAAAGAAAGCCAAATTGAACATGGCGTCTAGGGTTCTTGTTTTGTTGGGAGAAAAAAGACCTGAGCGGAGAGTGGTTAGGCAGATGCTAAGAATGTCGATGGTTAAAGGTTGTCTAGAGTCTGGACGAGGGGGATTGGTTTTTTGTAAACCTTTGATGAGGAGAGATATCTGAGGATTCGAAATGTTGGGGCACTGTTGGCCGTGGAGGAGCTTGAAAAAGAAATGGATTCCGCTAAGGTAGACTTTGATTGATCCTGGTTGAATTAACCCTCTGAGGTCTGAGGTGTTTTTGGGGTCCTTGAGATGTTCTGACATGCCCTGACATTTGTGCTTTTTTCAGTTGCTTATAAACATATTAATGGCAAAGGTATAATTACACTCTATTTAGCACAAACAGGGCTACCATAATATGTGAGCAACATGCATGTACATGTTTGTATTTTTGAGAGAATAATGTTTATGCATGGTTATTGAAAAAACTAAAAACTAAAGTTTCTGAAATAAGGCCACAAAACACATACTAAATATGTGTCAATTAGGGCTGAAACGATTCATCGAGTTACTCGATTTACTCGATTACAAAAATTCCTCGAGGCAAAAACTCTGCCTCGAAGCCTCGTTAAATTCCTATGACGCGCACTATACGCGCAGGGATCTGATTTCACACGGACCGTTGTTCAGTGTTCAGGAAGCACACCATAGCGCGTGATACATTTTGAATTTAGTTGGCGCGATGGCGGAGAGTAAAGATGTCCATAAACGGCAGAGAATGTCTAAAGTTTGGGATCGCTTCCTAACTGCGTCAGTTGCTGAAACAAGGTAACGATTCTGTCCCGCATTTTTTTTTTGACCCAGCGCCAATATTTCCGCCCGTGCCTAAGCCTATACATTGATGTTCACTGATTTTAATCCCATACTGTATTTGTAGTGATGATGTCGTGATGCGGTTTGACTAGATATGATGTTTAGCTTTGATGTTTTTAAGTAGTAAACGTATTCACGTTCAATTGCAAGAGAGTATAGCCTAAAAAAAGAACCGCTTCACACACACACACACGCACCCTCGTCTCTCACACGCGCCAGTCAGACCAATTGCGGCAATGCATATGCTTAAACTTTTATGTAGCCACGCAACAATAATTTCAGCATGCATTCACTGTATACACCGGGACGTGATGGAGGAACAAATATTGTATTGCAGTCTTTGCGAGACCTTGTTTGTAGTCTGTCACGTCTGCCAAATAGTTACAGACAACAACAAAAAATGAAACTCCCCAGCCTCTCCAATCCACTCGTACTTTTGGGGAAGACATAATCAGCTACCAAAGTAATTGAGCATAGAACATTTTCAATTAACAAAAAAAATATAATACTACAAAACGTGATAATATACTTAAACTAGCCTAAGTGAAAAACAAAATGCTGTTCTTTTTCTATTTAACAAAATGCATATTTGCAATAAAACATTCCCCTTTTCAAAGCTACACTTATTTTGTTTTATAAATTGTATACATTGTGTACCTGTTGGGCTTGATATTTTATATTCATTTCATTTATTTTTGTTCTCCAGTGGGTAATTTGCAGAAGGTGCAATCCTTTTTTTGTAATGTTGTATTAAGAAGACAAAACTAAGGCCAAATGGCCTTTACTATTTAAGTTTGTATTGATAGTTTTACATGTTATACATGTTTTACAGTAAGTTGACTTAACTGTCTTGTTATATAATTGTTGGCACTGGCACTTATAAACACTAAATGGGTCAAGATTGCAATAAATAGGCTTAGTTTTGGAGCCAAATGCTGGAGTTGGAATAAATACCTCATTTTCGTCATGCATTATTTGTTTTGGTTGTTTAAAAACACACAAAAAATGTTTTATCCGATTACTCGATTAATCGATCGATTAAGTGCTAGATTAATCGATTACAAAAAGAATCGATAGCTGCAGCCCTAGTGTCAATAAGACTTTTGACTAATTGATGTCTTTGCCTCGAGTTTTTCTTCAAAATGATGTGAAAATCATCCTGCCCTTATCATTCACATAACACAATACATTGATTTAAATCTTGTAAAACACTTTTTGTTTGTAAAGGCAATATGCGCAAGGGGCGTCAACCATTCAACAGCATCATGCATATGTAGTGGTTCACACCTGTGGAGACAATGGGGCCCGCATACTTAATGAGCCATTCATTCAGGTGTGTCACCTATAGCCACAAGAAAGAATGCAAGAGCAATATATATACAGTATATATATATATATATATATATATATATATTCTACCAAATTGGTTCACAGTTGGAAGCATGTCAAATTTTTTTTTTTTTTTTTCACAAATTTTGCTTGCAAATTGTATAATATCCAAGGAAAACATGTCTATTAATTGTGCAGTTAATTCTCATACTGTATTTTCAGTTTTGGAATATGTATCCTCTCCCCAAATTTGTCAATAATAAAACACAATAAAAAATTATTTAAAGAAAATGCTTATATTTACCTTTTAAAATTTGTTTACATCTACCTTGTAAATATATTTTTTTTTATTAAAAAGGTTACAATTACAACAACAATTGAAGTGTAATCTTTCTTTGTAAAAACTAAAGTATACATTTTATCATACATATTTCAAAGTTAAGGATTCATTACTTCGAATATAGCCTACATTGACAAAACATACTATATTTAACATATTAGCAAAAATTGGCAAACAAAAGCTTATTTGAGGTGGCAGATATTTTACTGTAAAAATGTGTAATCTATCCAAAACTAATCAACGAAATGTTGTCTTTCATTTATTACACATTACACAACACTTCTCTTTAAAATACAAACAAAACTTTGATTATTCTAACACATAAAACTAATATCTAACACAATTATCTCTTTTATGTCCTTTCACTTCATATTCCTCTCTTTAAATTATTTCTGTTGAACTGAAAATGAAATAACTTTTTCTCTTTGATTTCAGACCTGATGGAAGTGAAGGAGGAGAGTGAAGAACTGAGTGAAGTGAAGGAGGAGAGTGAAGAACTGAGTGAAGTGGAGGAGGAACATCATGTCAAACCTGGAGAAAAACCTTTGAGTCGCTCAAAGACTAAAAAGACATTTTTAAAGAAAAGAAGAGAAAAGAAATCTTTCACTTGCACTCAGTGTGGAAAGAGTTTATCAAGCAAACGTAGTTTTGATATGCACAAGAGAATCCATACAGGCGAGAAACCATTCATGTGTGATCAGTGTGAAAAGAGATTCTCAGACAAACAATGTCTTAAGCGTCACATGATGATCCACACCGGAGAGAAGCCATTCACATGTGATCAGTGCGGGAAGAGTTTCACACAATTATCAAACCTTGATGTTCACATGATGATCCACACCGGAGAGAAGCCGTTCACATGTGATCAGTGTGGGAAGCGTTTCACACGATCATCAAACCTTGATGTTCACATGATGATCCACACCGGAGAGAAGCCATACACATGTGATCAGTGTGGCAAAAGCTTCATAAATTCGTCAAGCCTTAATGTTCACATGAGGATCCACACCGGAGTGAAGCCGTTCACATGTGATCAATGCAGCAAAACATTTCTTAGTGCATCAGACCTGAAGAAACACCTGACAGTTCATACGAAGGAGAAGCCGTATTAATGTTCTGTGTGTGGAAAGAGTTTTTCACAGCGGTGTCATTTACATACACATCAGACAATTCACACTGGTGTAAAAGAGTACGTGTGCTTTGAGTGTGAGAAGACTTTTATTACAGTGGACAATTTAAAAAAACACCAGAGAATTCACACTGGAGAAAAACCTTACAAGTGTTCACACTGTGACAAGAGATTCGGTCACTCATCACATCTGAAAACACATGAGAGGATCCACACTGGAGAAAAACCTTACAAGTGTGATCAGTGTGACAAGAGATTCAGTTGATCAGAAGGTCTGAAAAGACATGAGAGGATCCACACTGGAGAGAAGCCGCACACGTGTGATCAGTGTGGAAAGAGTTTCTCTACCATAACTCACCTGAAGCTACACATGAAGATCCACACAGTGGAGAAACCACATCACCACAGTCACGGTAAGTAGTTCCCCAGCTAACAGATGTTTTTATAAGAACATTCTCCAAATATTCCATAAAATGGAACATAAAAAAATGTCCAGTTTTCTTGATGTTAGAGGAATGTGTTTTAAAATGTAAAATGTTCTTCAAACGTTCTTTCAACTTAATTTAAATTTAAAATTCAACATTCTAGGAACGTTAATTTGTAACATTCCAAGAAAATACAAATGTCCAGTTTCCTGAATGTTAATAGAATGTTATTTAAAGGTTAGTGTGATGTTCCTGAAACATTCTGTCATGTTTGGAACCATCCTCAAACCAGATTCGACTGGTTTAAAATGACTATTGAACTCGTTAGTGATCTTGACTTATGGCTTCACTTTTAATTTAACATTTTTTCTCTCATTTGAAATGTCACATGATTTACTGTTTCTTTTAGACCTGATGGGAGAACCAGAGAGAAACCTTACACACATGATCAATTCGGGAAGAGCTTCACGGATAAAGGAAACCTTAAGAGACCCACGAGGATCCACACTGGAGAAAGACCATACACGTGGTCAGTGTGGGAACAGTTTCACAAGTAAACGCAAACTTAGGAATCTTATGAGGATTGTTGTATTTGTATACCGCTGTAACCTTATGAATCATTCTAAAACATTCCCATAACATATTACAATTATAAATTGCCCTTACCTACAGGTTAAAGAAGATCTAATTTCTAGAGATTTATCAGAAGAATTCACTTCTGGGCCTCTTGCCAATACAACAGCATCCACACCTCAATGAGAGACCTCAATGCGGGAAGAGTTTCACTCAGGCTTTCACTCTGAAATCACATCTTCTCATTCTGAAGAAAGACCCTTTAACTGTGATCAGTGCGGTAAAGAGTTTCATTGGGCGTCAGTCCTGAAGAAACACCTGAAGATTCACACAAAGGAAAAGATTTATTCGTAATATTACAGCAGAAAAGACACGGCAATGTGAGTTTCAGTGCTGGAAGTCCTTTACATCCTTCCATGCAAATGGAAGATATACTTTCATGGAAACTGGACACTTTTCTTTTCTCTTGAGATGCTTTGGCTCTTATAAGTCATTAAAGAGAGAGATCTGTCTCATTCACTTTCACTTTTACTTAATGTTTAATTTAATTTGCTATTATTGTAATGTAATTTACTATTATTTTAATTTTAATATTAATGTTTAATATTTGATTAATGTACTGATTGATTAAAGGGGTCATGACATGGTTTTTTCTTTTCTTTTATTATGTTCCCTTAGGTGCAATTATAGTATTACTATAGTTTTTTGGACAAAAAAAGTTTAAAATTGAGTGATTTATGACTTTTTCCCACCCTGTTTCTCATGCTCTGATTCAAACAGTCTGTTTTTGGGTAGATTCCCCTTTAAGAGTTCAGTGTTAACGCCCACTGTTATGATTGGCTAACGTCAGTGCCTATGCATCAATTGTTAATGCCCCTTTGTCAAAACGTGCAGATTTTGCGGAGCTGTGTTTACCGTTACCATAGTGACGGGTGATGAGCAAGGCAATTGCAATGATGTCTGAGTCGGAATCAGAGGAAATGAACCATCAACACAACTAAGAATGCATCAGCCCGTCCACATAGAAAGTGTGAAACTATTTTGTCAGTTTGACAGCCTACATCTTTTAATAGCCTACGGGGCATAAACATGACGGTCATGAAAAATATAAGTAGGCTAAACTAAGTAAAACACGGTGATTATTCATAATGAATTAAACTGCAATTAACGTTTTTAAAAAGTTTAAAGTTTTAAATAGCCTACATTACTTACAGTTTGCGTCGTCGTTGTTGAGCCCAGAATAGTCCACACGGCCTTATCTTACAAGTTTTCTGGCAAAGCCAGCATCAAACTGCGATTGTTCTCAACAGTCACTCATCCTTTCCTTGGAATGTGGAGAACACACGCTTAAATTAACACTGCCGTGACTGGGACGTCCGCAAAAATAAACTGCATTCATCTTCCCCTGACATCTGGATCTTTCAGCAGCGTATATTTTTCAAACATGTTGTTTGTCCACAGCCAGGAACAGCACATCTGCGTGACATCGCAATCTTCTTGTAAACAGACCCACTCGCTGCACGTCGACTGAACACATGTGAAGCGCGTGACAGATGCGATGATGAAATGAGGTAGTTATCTTGCGCTTGTAGCGTAGTTGTCTACGCTGGAGGCGGTCATATGCAAACGACTGCTACGTCACTTCGTACCGTGACGTCACTTCATACCATGGATCCAGAACGAGCTGTATTTAGAGCTTGATTAAATAAATGATTCGTTTATAATGGGGAGGACGTCTTAAGCTATGAAACTTGCAGGACGTTTTAATGGTACAAAGACCTCTTATATACCAAAAGATCAAGGCAAATTTGGTTTCTCATGTCATGACCCCTTTAAACTCTTTACTCATTTTATCAATCTCATTGTTATTGTCTGTTTTTATTCTCTGCTCATTCTGCTTAAACCAGGAATAATTTAGTTCTGAAACCCATGAAGTAGCATATTATGATTGCTTTTTGAGCTTTCCATGTTTACAATTTCTCAATAGAGCTTATAAATAATAATAATATAAATAGTTTTTATATAGATAATCTACTGTTGACTGCCAATGACAATGATGTCATTACTGAGTCATATTAAAAATTTATTAAAAATGAATGAATCGTTCATGACTGACCCATTGTAACAGTTCTAAAAAGCTGTCTAAAAAATGTGACCCGTCACGGAAACCAGGGACACAAGTCGGCAGCACAACTTTCGAGCAAAATGAGAAAGAAGCGTTTTTTTTTTTTTTTTAAATGGGTGATTTTCGTTTTTTTGCAGAATCTGTTAGTTGAGATCACGAAGAAGCCTCTCCATGTTTGAGATAGCTGTATTGGTATATTTAAAAGCGTACATTTTGAGTTTGAAATCGGCTTGTTTTTCGGAGATTCTAGCACGCAGTTGGGGCGTGTCATTGTCGGTGTGTATTTCCATACTGAATTCGCCGGCGTGGCTACTTATTATGCAGCGCTCTGGCCGGCTCTATCTGATTTCAAAATTCAATGAAGATGGACGCCAATAACATTACGATGTCCAGCAATCGATTTAAATAGTAGGTTACATGGGGTTTAATTTGTCGTTTAATGAGATGTAGCCTAATACATGTTGTCAGTGCCAATATATAGATCCGCCAACTAAACTAACGTGTATCTTAATGGTCCAGTGGTAGAGCTTTCGCCAATCATGTCAAAGGGTCTGAGTTTGAATCCGCCCATGTATAGGTTTTTTTTTTTTTCTCGTATAGTTTTTTCTCTCATCAAAACGATTATGTTCATCAGTGGTTGTATATCAAGCAGGGACACCCAAACGTTTGCATTATGTTTTGTGATTTCAACAGAACCAATAGAGAGTATCCGCAACGCAACGGATTGAAGCGCGCGTCGAGTGAAGACAGTGCGGTGTGTGCACGAGCCACACGAGAAAACACTGTATCCGCGCCACTGATCGCAGCGGCAACGAGCACTTTGATCACTTGATTTAAAAAAACAAAACACATTTCAGCTAATATCTTATTTAAAAAACGAACAAAATGAATGCTCTGCCAGTTAACTGGAGATTTATTTATTTGTAGAATTGGTACATTCGTGCCGCAAGATGTTTTAAAAAGTGGTGGGAACATGTCCCATCCGTCCCACCCGCAAATTACGCCTATGCCTATTTCCATAGTTTATTGCTTATTATTTATCATTAGCAAAAGTTTGTTTCATGTTACACGAGTAGGCTACACCGAAGAAAATTCCTAGTCTGTGAAGCCTTTCATTGACAATGGCAATAAAATCTATTCTGATTCATACTTGGATTCATAGCCTACTCATACTAATATATATATATATATAGTGGTATTAAAAAGTTTGGGCACCCCTGTAAATTTTCATGATTTTCTTTTATAAATCATTGGTTGTCTGGATAAGAAATTTCAATTAAATATATCATATAGGAGACAAACACAGTGATATTTGAGAAGTGAAATAAAGTTTATATGATTTATGGAAAGTGTGCAAGAATTATTTAAACTAAATTAGGCATGTGCATAAATTTAGGCACCACAAAATAATAATTAACTCAATATTTTGTGCATCATCCTTTTGCATAAATAACAGCCTCTAAACGGTTTCTATAGCTTCCAATTAGAGTCTGGATTCTGGCGGAAGGTATTTTGGACCATTCTTCTTTACAAAACATCTCCAGTTCAGTCAGGTTTGATGGTTTACGAGCATGGACAGCCCGCTTTAAATCATACCACACATTTTCAATAATATTCAGGTCTGGGTACTGAGATGGCCATTCCAGAACGTTGTACTTGTTCCTCTGCATGAATGCCAGTGTTTTGGGTCATTGTCTTGTTGAAAGATCCAGCCCCTGTGCAACTTCAACTTTGTCACTGATTCCTGGACATTGTTCTCCAGAACCTGCTGATATTGAATGGAATCCATGCGACCCTCAACTTTAACCAGATTCCCAGTCCCTGCACTGGCCACACAGCCCCACAGCATGATGGAACCGCCACCAAATTTTACTGTAGGTAGCAAGTGTTTTTCTTGGAATGCTGTGTTCTTTTTCCGCCATGCATAACGCTCCTTGTTTTGCCCAAATAACTCTATTTTAGTTTCATCAGTCCACAGCACCTTATTCCAAAATGAAGCTGGCTTGTCCAAATGTTCTTGAGCATACCTCAAGCGACACCGTTTGTGACGTGTGCTGAGAAAAGGCTTTTTCCGCATTACTCGTCCATACAGCATCTCCTTGTGTAAAGTGCACTGAATAGTTGAACGATGCACAGTGACACCATCTGCAGCAAGATGATGTTAATAATAATAATAATTCATTACATTTATATAGCGCTTTTCTCAGCACTCAAAGCGCTTTACATAGAAGGGGGAATCTCCTCAACATGATGTTGTAGGTCTTTGGAGCTGGTCTGTGGGTTGACTATGACTGTTCTCACCATCCTGCGCCTCTGCTTATCTGAGATCTTTCTTGGTCTGCCACTTCTGGCCTTAACTAGAACTGTGCCTCTGGTCTTCCAATTCCTCACAATGTTCCTCACAGTTGAAACTGAGAGCATAAATCTCTGAGACAGCTTTCTGTATCCTTCCCCTAAACCATGATGTTGAACAATCTTTGTTTTCAGGTCATTTGAGAGTTGTTTTGAGGCTCCCATGTTGCCACTCTTCAGAGAAGATGCAAAGAGAAGAAATACTTACAATTGGCCTCATTAAATACCCTTTCTCATGATTGGATTCACCTGTGTATGTAGGTCAAGGGTCACTGAGGTTACCAAACCAATTTTGAGTTCTAATAATTAGTGCTAACGGTATTGAAATCAATACAATGACAAGGGTGCCTAAATTTATGAACATGCCTAATTTAGTTGACATAATTCTTGCACACTTTCCATAAATCATATAAACTTTATTTCACTTCTCAAATATCACTGTGTTTGTCTCCTATATGATATATTTAATTGAAATTTCTTATCCAGACAACCAATGATTTATAAAAGAAAATCATGAAAATTTACAGGGGTGCCCAAACTTTTTCATACCACTGTATATATATATATACACATATACATTACATAGCACATCCTGTTTTTTGATTTGAACATTGTCTAGAGTTTATCTTAATTTTTATTCAGTGTACACAAGAGTTGCCTATACAGTTTTATCGGTAGATGCTAAGAGACATTTATTTATTTATTACCTGTTTGCAAACTTTATTTTTTATTTTTTATTTTTTATTATATTGAGTATTATGTTTGAGTGACGTAATTTCCACTTCCTGAGTCATCCAATCGCATCCCGGTCAAAGCTTAGAACAACTTTGGATTTGAGCGAGACAGGTTTGTTGCAAATGTGCTCTGAAGTAAAGTGTAAAAAATCAGTATCGGCCGATGACATGTTTTAATGCTGGATTTGAAAATCGGTAGAATATTTAGCAAGTTATGGTTATTTAAAAGTACATGCACCATTTAAACACAATGTTACGAGTGAGCGAGCACCCTGTGGTAAGATGGCCGCCGTGTGCGGACGTCGACCTCCATTGGCCAGCAGCACGGACGAGACATCTAGCCTTTATTATATGATATCTATAGGTGCGCCCACTGTGCCTGCTAATGGAGGGTAGGCAAGCTGCAGCCCAGATATTAGCTTTAGGTGGGGAGACAATTACAAGGGGGAAAATGTACATTTCAATTGGATTGACATTACTTCTCACAGTACTATATTCTTCATGAAATGATTATTATGTTATCACAAATCATTAAATATATTATCTTTTGTTGAATAACTGCTTTGAAATGGGAGTTTTTAAACGTAAATTCTGGACAATGGCCGTTTGGTGCCACTCTTACACTGAGACAGGCAGCAGAGACTGCATGCAATGATGATTATATTCATAATATTTTAACATTTAAAATACTCATTCTTTAATAAATCAACAATTATATATGTATGTCTTCTGTTAAAATAAATAAACAGCTCACAAATGATCATTTGAAAGTCAATATTTGCAGTTGAAATCAAGGTTAATGTCTGTGAGCATCCGAACCCAGGTGGAGGAGGGACTTTACCCCACTTTTCTCAAATACTATTGGTCCAAAAGACATCAATCAAAGAATAGATCCTCCAATGCAAATTTTCCCAGAGAATGAGCACTTACACAAGCTTTTCTGGCTCTTAGCAACAGAGGAGTGGCCGTTGACGTGCGGTGAAAAGTGTACGGAACATGGTTAGTCTACGTTAGTGCTAAACTGCTTGAATTTCTCCGCGATCATTAGTCAGTCCCTCCAGGATTTCACGATTTTTTTGTGTGATTTTTGCAATCAAAATCACTGATTTTGTGGTGGTAATTTCCAGAAATTTGTGAAAAAATTTGCGATTTTTATATTTTATAATTAGGACATCTTTACCACAATATTATTATGTCAGATGTACAATAGTCATACATGACACAAATCACAAACAAAATGCATAAAGCTTGTTTATTTTGGTCTGATCAAATTAACTTTTAAAACAACCTATGGGCAATTTTTCTACCTTACCTATGTAAATATTAACAGCAGGTGTAGTAATTTATACTGTAGAACTGTGTGTAAATCCTGAGTTGAGGCTTCTCCTGAGCTGCAGAAGGCAACCAGTTACTTAGGGTTACTTATTAGTGTGGCGTTTTGCATGGCATCCCCACTGTGTATAGCAACACAATACGAAGTGTGACAGTTCGAAAGGGAACTACTCAGTTACTATCGTAACCTCAGTTCCCTGAGACTAGGGAACGAGTATTGCGTAGCCGGCCGCACTATAGTAACCTGGCAAGTTGTCGCTTCAGTCGTTAAACCTGCTAAAATGCCATTTTTCGGGGACTAATATCATAGACGGTAAAATAATAATATAGGCTAAGGCCGCGCCCCCTTGGCGGGCTCTGATGTGTAATGGCGTGATGCTAGCTCATTGGCGCACACGTCAGAGGCGCCCGCGCCATTGGATGTGCCGTTGCCGCAGCACAGCCAATGAGTGAGCCAGAGACTCACTGTGCAGCTGCAGCCTGCAAAATGCGTTTACATTATAGGCTTCAGTAAATCAAGGAAAAGGAGTTTCCCCTTTTCCTGCAACATCTGTAACCATCTGTAAACTAGAGATATTTCAATTGGGTGATTATAATTTAAAGTTTTGTGAGGTCTTTTTCATTTTTGTGATTATTTTGCGGTTAAATTAGGAATTATGCAGGATCGCAAAAATTAGCGCCATGGACAAACCGCAGATAGCGAACGCTGTTTTGCCCAAGTGTACGTTGTATTTATCAGTCTTTCACTTCTTAGAGTAATCTACGCCTTTCTCCGCCCCCTCAATGTATGAACGTCCACAACTGAACGACCTACATACAAGCGCAGTTGAATGAAGTTAACTGATGACAACATTAAAAAGAATCAAACGTTTAGCGATCATGAAATAATACAATAAATAATACATAATACATGATAAGATGTCAACAAGCAGGGAGATAATGAAGATCAGTAGTTCTACTCAAACTACTTGTGCACATAGGCTATGGAAGATTGGTCAAATCTAGCAAGTAGGAAAGTTTAAGTGGGTGACGTGAAAGTGAAAGTAAGACATTCAAAAGGCCAACGAAAGTTAATGTTACTTTTGATATAGTACAAAGACACGAAACTGGTGCTCTAAAAAGCGATTATGTTGTCTTTGAAAGGTTTTCTTATTGACGCATTTAACAGCATAGCGCATTTAACACCTGCTTTTAGAAGGCGGAAATATTTAGGTGTTAGTTTTTGTACATACCACGGAACACATAATTAGGTGCTCTTTACGTCTCCCATCCCTCCCGTCGCCCTCCCATATCTTTACGCTAAACTCCCACTTTCCCCTTGACCCTCCCATGAATGCATATGTATTATACGGAAAAGCGCAATTTGCTACTTTCAGCTCCCGCGACAGGCAATCTGCGCTTTTAGCTCATTGCGGCCTGTTTGTACATACCTCGCCATGTTTTTACGCGCACGTTGCGACACAAATACGCATGTGGTGGGCGTAAAAGCGTTAGTACATCTGGCCCTCGGTGTCATAGGTAGCTTGGTAGCTCATCGGTTGCTAGATATCATGTCAACATTATATTTAGCCACTGTCAGATTTAGTCTTAACATTGTGAAACACATGGTCCTCAGTTTCAAAAACTGCCACATCAGGGAGTGGAGAAGCAACACACCCTTCATCCTCCTCTTTGGATTTGAGACAAGTTCAAAATTAAAGCAAACCATGTTTAGCCATTTTGATTGAAAGGTGTTAAGTAACACTAACATGATAGTGTGTTTTATTATATTAGGTTATAATTAGTATAAGAGGTTAATATCATCCTTCATGTAGAGAAAGATGATGGAGAAGATGTGACTGAGGATGATGGTGGAAGTGAAGAGAGCAGGGAGCATGAGTGTTGCTCTGAGCACAGTGTGGAAATGAGAGATGAGGAACAGGAAAGTAGGCAGAGCAATTCAGACCAGTTTTTGCCAGAGGATCCAGGACTATGGCCAGATAAATTAACGAATGATCAGAGAGACACCATAGTACGCAGGCTGACAAGTAAAGGCACAGAGAAAACAAACAAAAAACACCTAAAGATATAGAAGGGAAACCATTTCCCATTTATCTTGAAGAACATGGGGGCCCATCAGGACTGCCTATGCATAGGGCCCGGGATCTTGTGCTACGCCCCTGTTAATTAATAATGTTGGATATGTAAAAGTAACCAGGAACCATCAATGAAACATCAGTGAAAGAGGGAGCCCACCGGATGACTCCAATGACGTGCCTACCCTCCCATATTTGATGACAAACTGCCTCCCATAATTCCTATTCTGCAACATCAAAATATCTGCAAATGTCAAGATCAAGGATTCAAGGATTTAATTGGTACATGCTCTCATATAAAGGAGATTTACATCTTGTCCTGTGTTTAAAAACTTTCAGTCACATGATGTCCGTGGGACAAAGTATGGAAGACTGTTTCCATCACAGTTACAGTATATAATAAAAATATGCAAGTCACAATAATGATAAATGTTGTCAGAATTATGACTTAGTATCTTATAATAAACTTTCACATAATAATGGGACACTTTCCTGCAATAAGATACATTCTCATTATAAAAACATACAGTAAATCCCATAATAATCAGCTACATTATATTAATCACAACTCATAATAAAAGATAATTTCTCATAATCAAATACTTTCTTGATACTTTCTCATAATGATGTACATCTCGTAATGAGAAACTTTCTAGTAATGACTTGATATCTCAATGTTTTTTTGGTAATAATAAGATAGCTTCTCAAAATTATGACTTAATATCTCATAATAATTAGAAACTTTCTCGTAATAACTTAACATTGCATAATAACGAGATGCTTTCTCATAATAAGGACTAAACATCTCATAATAAGAAATGTTCTAATAATGATGAGATACTTTCTTATAATTATAACTCAGTATCTCATAATAATGTAAAAAATGTGAATCCAAATGTCATGTTGCTCATCATGGCTGTTAGGAAACTAACTTACACAGGAGAGACGTGTGCGGCTTCTCTCTAGTGTGGATCCTCTCATGTATTTTCAAATCTGCTGATCGACTGAATCTCGTATCACAGTGTGAACACTTGTAAGGTTTTTCTCCAGTGTGAATCCCCTGATGCAGTTTTAAACTGTTTGCTGTAATAAAAGTCTTCTCACACTCAAAGCACATGTACTCTCTCACACCAGTGTGAATTTTCTGATGTTTATATAAATATTGCAGCCGTGAAAAACTCTTTCCACACACAGAACATGAATGCGGCTTCTCCTTTGTATGAACTGTCAGGTGTCTCTTCAGGTGTGATGCACAGACAAATGTTTTCCCACACTGATCACAAGGGAATGGTTTTTCGCCTGTATGAACTCTCGTGTGAATCTCAAGATGTTGTTTGTTTGAGAATCTCTTTTCACACTGATCACACATGAATGGCTTCTCTCCAGTGTGGATCCTCATGTGGGTCTCAAGGTTAGCTTTTCGTGTGAAGCTCTTCCCGCACTGATCACATGTGGCCGGTCTCTCTCCTGTATGAACTCTCATGTGAATCTTAAGATATTTTTTGTTTGAGAATCTCTTTTCACACTGATCACACATGAATGGTTTCTCTCCAGTGTGGATCCTCATGTGAACGTCAAGAGTTTGTTTTTCTGAGTAACTCTTTTTGCATTGATCACATGCGTACGGCTTTTCTCCAGTGTGGATCCTCATATGGATCTCAAGATTTCCTTTGGTTGTAAAACTCTTTCCACACTGATTGCATTCATATGACTTCTCTCCAGTGTGGATCTTCATGTGAACATCAAGATGTACTTTTCGTTTAAAGCTCTTTCCGCACTGATCACACGTGTACGGTCTCTCGCCTGTATGAACTCTCAAGTGAATCTGAAGATTTTGTTTGTTTGAGAATCTCTTTCCACACTGATCACATTTAAACGGCTTTTCTCCAGTGTGGATCCTCATGTGGGTCTCAAGACTTTGTTTGCTTGATAAACTCTTTCCACACTGAGTGCAGGTGAAAGATTTCTTGGCTCTTCTTTTCTTTAAAAATGTCTGTTTAGTCTTTGAGCGACTCAAATGTTTTTCTCCAGGTTTGACATGATGTTCCTCCTCCACTTCACTCAGTTCTTCACTCTCCATCAGGTCTGACATGAAAGAGAAAAAGTTATTTCCTTTCAGTACAACAAAATAATTCAAAGAGAGGAATATGAAGTGAAAGAACATACAAAAGAGCTCTGATGTAATAACAAAAAGTACTTTCCATAAATGAGGTAAATTGATAATTATTTTTGAAAATATTATAGACACAAATCCCATGTTTCTGTAGAAAGAACTATTAAATATATTTGATCAATGACACAATTATCTAATGTAATATGTACTTTATTTTACTTAACATTTTTTTAATTATTACAGTCCAGTCACACTAGACTTTTAATTCCAATGACTCCCATTCATTCGCATGTGAACGTGGGAAACCAGAAACACAAGCTTCGCTGCGTTCCAGTTCAAGTGGGAACGCCAATTAATTATTAGTCATTTATATCATAGTTTAAATAGACATTTGATTATTCTATTTAACTCTTTACATTATATTTTACTGGTTCATTTGGATTCCAGTGTTACTTAGAGTTTCACCTCAGCCAATAATGCTGATCTCACGGTCACAAACTCATAAGTCTGATTATTAGTCGGAGGTTATGACTAATACTGGGCGGTAAATACTAAAACTGGTTTCAGTTTCGAGACGATATGTATTTTTCATAAACTCATACCGGTGCGTTGCTGAAACAGTTGCTGTCTCTATTCAATGGCCATGAAGAGTGCTATGTAGAGTGTGTAGAGAGCGGACCACTATTAAATACATACCCTTCTTACACTAATATTAACAACTTTATAACACAACAATAAATAACTCACAAAACTAACTCTCTTTAATACTGCAAATACCATGTAGAACATTTGATTCCTGAGATGCAGAATCACAGAATCCAGTCACTAATGGAACTTACTGTATAAAACTGAACGTCACACAAACCAAATATAAAACAGAGCTAATGACGAAATGTTTTGATTCTGAAGAGACTGCCGGTAAGAGGAAATGTTTGCGTTGCGCTATCTAAGCACTAATATCTGCGTTTGGTGGCTTCGTGTAAATGTGCATGTTATGGACTTGGGTATTTATCATTGTTATTTTGGTATCTGTGATTAGGTTAGTGTTTAAATTTCTGAACCTAAACGCCTAGTAGTGTTAACAATCATTTAAAAAAGTATATTATCAAGAAATGATTAATATATTCAGTTTGCTAAAATTAATGTTCTTCTGTCTAAAATTCACTGTCTTAATGTGAAATCAATTCATTTGTTAGAATATTTATTATGGTAAACATGGTTAAATTCCCTTCGAATGAAATACAAATCTGGTGATAAAAGCTTGCTCTTTGAAAACGTATTTGCTATGGTGTAAAATAGTATTAATAAAAAGAAATTGTATTGTGCTAACGCTTACTAAATTAAACCTGTATAAATGATGTACAATGTGAAATTGGTGGTCTAATTCATGTGCATTGCTGTAAATATTTACACTGCTTTGTTGTGTGTGGTTTTAAAGGTTTTTCACTTACTGAAAATTCTACAATAAATTGAGAAAAGGAAACTTAAGTCTCATTCTTGTGTTCAATTCAGAAGTAAGGAACCGCTTTCAAGTGTGGGACCCGTGCAACTTAGAACATTTGACAATATCAACTTCCCTCTACTGAACATTTGTTGAAAATCTGTACCATTTCATAGTTTAACTGTTTATCTAAATGTGATGAAGTGCTTGAATGTTTCTAACATGAATGTTCTTCAGCATCATGAATGAATGAAGAATAAACACCAACCTCTTTGTTCTTCAGGATCTTCAGTGTGTTTCATTCTGCAGGGTTCTGGATCACTCATGTTCTCACTGTCCTCTTTAATAAACTCAGTCTTTGCAGATTTCAGCTCTTCCTGATGCTCTGATGCTCGTCTTCACTTGTAGCCGATGGGAATTTACAGCATTTATAGGAGAATTACAGTGGGAGGAGCTTCACTGATGATGCAATTGCTGTGGGAGGAGCTTCATTGTCCATGTGACTGCTGTGGGTGGAGCTTCACTGACTGACCTGCAGATTGGTTGGAGGAGATGATCTGCCAAAACCAAAAATATATCAGTAAATAAGTTTATTTTTATAGGGTCAGAGACAGGATGTAAAAAAACAAAAACAAAAACAAAAAAACATTAAATGCAAGTAAACTGTCCATTTTAATGTTTAAAATATATTTTCAACTATAAAAAGCCATTATCAATGGAACGCAGATATTGAGTCACCATGACAGACAAAAAGAGGTCTTCATATTTCTCCCCAGCAGAACTGGATGAGCTTCTGCGAGCATATGGAGAGTACGAACATTATTTTTTTTTTTTAAATATCGACTTTAGACAGCGAAGGACAGAGAGTTAGCTAGGGAGAAAATAGTTGCTCGAGTCAATGCGTACGTTTACATTTCAATTAGTTATACAGTGTTGGGTGTAATTAATTACCAAGTAATCTAAATACTGTAATTTAATTATAGGGATTACTCTTAATTATTTTGTAATTTAAAGTAAAATCTGATGTAATTGCATTAGACTATAGAACAATTCTGTATATTTAACATACATTTTTAAAAGGTATATTTTTAATGTAACCTTCTCCCTCTACACACTTTGGTCAGTTCAATAATAATTCATGCAATTGTATATTGTTTATTTGAAAGCATTAAAAGTGCAGTTTCTTGACTCTCCATGTATTGTTCAAGTGGTTGAGGTTGATGGGATTTAGTAATTAGTAATAAGTAGACCAATACCTTATAAAGATAGTCATTATTACATTAATCTAATTACACTGTTGAATGTGTCATTTGTAGTTAGTAATAACTATTTTAGAGTAACTTGCTGTTACTCTTAACTGTTATAATATCAGAGGTGAAACTGGAAGAACAGTATGTTATTCAACCTAATTTTAATTTCCATGTAGATGCAATCCTGCAGGCATTAAAAGAACATGGCAGCAACTGAAAATTATGTATATATTTATTTATTTATTTGTACTCTTTTTGTCTTTTATCCATATGCAATTTCACACATTTTTATTTCTATTTCTAGTATTATTCTGTTTCTTTATTTAAATAAGGGAAAATATCTAGAAAGTAGTAAAGAACTGTAAGAAAAGCATTGGAACAAAAAATAAAAGTAATATTTGTAACCAACAATTACTCTCAGTCTGCTGACACCAATGAAATGAGCTTTAAGTGTCAATTCACAGGAGATCTGAAGACATCAGCATAAGAAATGAAGTGAAAACAGGAACTATTGTCATGAAATAAAGAGTGTTTTCAGCAGATCTGTTAATATTGATGAGCCTCAGACTATCAACACTCATTCAACAAGCCATTCAGGATCATCAGCAGATCATCTCACTTTATTCGGAGTGTTTGCTGTTAGAAACACATTATTTGAGTCAGGATACATGATAAAAGCCTGTAAACTGCTCTATTGAAAGAAAATACTGTAATTTCTTGTAAAAAAAAAAAAAACGTCAAAAAAACACTAATGACACTCATCTTTATCCTCCACTACAGCTAATTATATATAATAATAGCATAATATAGCAGCATATACCCTAAGAGCTACAAACCCCTGGTCAAATCTGTCAATGTATGGTCGGAAGACAGCGTAGAAACACTGAAAGACTGTTTTTTATGCACAGACTGGGACATTTCTCTGGTGAGCGAAGCCTGGACCTTGCCTCAGAAGTTCCCACAGATTACATACAATTATTTCCTGACACTGTGATCCCAAAACGGAATATAAAAGTCTTCCCAATAATAAGCCTTATACTGTATTACAAAGGAGGTAAAGGAGCAAAAAAAAACAAAAAACAATCAGGCATTTAGGATTATTGACCACTTAAAACTTAAAGGGACACTTCACCCATTTGCATTAAGCTTTGTATCGATAGAAACCCAGTCATATTTTTGAATGGTCGTGCATTATTCCCTCATTTTACCCTGAGACGGGAGAAATATGGATTTCATTGTTGCAGTTCCTGCTTATAATAATGTAAAAATCTCATATCTTTGTACATGGAGGAACATACACTCGTTCCTCATCTTTCCCAGGGGGTGGGACCCACTCACACTACAGACCTATTACAGATCAGTGGGTGGGACTTCATTTGCAGAAACTAAAAGCAATATCCGCCATCTTGCTTGGAAGCTAAGCTCGCCTGTTAGCTTAGCTTCCAAACAAGATGGCGGATATTGCTTTTATGGAGCCAGATGTGAAGTTACGACAATGGCGGAGGGTACTCAATATGATATGGAAGAAGAGGATTTTGAAACTCTGATGCCTATTTCTCCTGGACGAAATCTCTGAATCAGACGAGGACACGGACGTTTGTGTTGGGAACCATCCTAGTTTCGCACCGCACATGGACAGCGGCGTCCTGGAGACATATTTTAGAATCCGGTGTTGTGGATTAGTGGGAGTGGCTTGCGGAGCTGTGCAATGTGGTGCATTGTGGGAGTTGTTGTCTTCCGCACCCTAAAGTTACTTTCTGTCTTTCCTCGGTCAAGAAGGCACCAAATTCGAAATTTATGTTACATTTCAACTACATATATGACCCACTATCAGTAAGGGTTCATGCCCGACGAGGTGTCCATTATCAGGTATTAATGGACGACGGCGAGGCGTGAACCGTACAACGGTTGCCTCCGCCGAAGGCCATTAATACCTGACAATGGACACCTCGAAGGGAATTAATGCGCTTATACCATGGTCACTTGCCAAATAACACATTTTTAAAACATTAGTTTATATTTGAATTAGTTTTACAATCGAAATCTAAAGTTACAAGTTACAAACAATAACTTGGTTTCCTTGGTTACGCCTGATGATTTATTTAGGTGTCCTATATCACTTTTTAACGGACACCCTGCAGCCAATCAGAATCGAGTATTCACCCAGACCATGGTATAAATAAAGTTTAATGTTCCCACGGGTGAAATACTCCTTTAAAACTGTACAAAAGGAGTTGACCCAAAAGCTCAAAGAAGCAAAGGAACAACATAGGGAGTTGATAGAGAAAAACTTCAAAACTATGAACTCTAAAAAACGTTGGGACTCAATGAGGATAGCAACACTGCCCTGCAAAGGCAAAAGACCTTAACTCGCTAGAGTGTGAAACTGAGAAAAATGACTTTAAAGTTTCTGTTTTGTCCAGACAAAAGTATTATAGGTAGGACTCCCAAAATTTGACAACTAGTTGCTATAATGAATAAATGTTTGTATGCAAAAAATCTTGAGCTCAAACTTGACCTTTGACCCTTGTTTGGCTGTTACTGTACGATGCCTTTGTATCATATGCCAAAAATAAGGAGTCGTGCAAAGGCAAAAGGCAGTAACTGACATATAATCAATATTTGCTTGCTGTCCCCCATACTTATATCCATTATAAGAACACCTAACCAAGGTCTAGTCATCATGGTATGTGTTTTAAATTATATAGAAGACCTTTGGTTGTTCCTATTTAGTGCTATAATGATCAGGATAGTGTGGCAAGCAACACTAACAAAGTTAAACAGTATGACAGTTACAGATAAACAGATAAGTAAAATGTAAACAGATAAGTTACTTTGCAGTACAGTATGAATAAATGCAAGAAATATTTTCACAATAAAGATAATTTAATTATAATTGAATACAAATGTTTTTTTAAATAAATTACAGAGGAGCAGTAATTTATCAATTTGCAACAAGAATATTTTATATTCATTAGGCGTGTTTAGGCCTTTATTTTGAAATAGCAATAAACATGAAAAATCATGAAAGATTGGTAGAAAGCTCAGTTTGTTTCTTGGTTTTTGAACCAAGAGTTCAAAAAATAACACCAATTAAATTTTATTTAAAAAAAAAAAGTCAGATTTTTAAAAAAATATGTAAACAAAAATATTATGGATTCTCGATTCGTGATGCGGCTGCCAGCTATAACGCACATATGCGCTCTTTTTATGCGTTTATTAGAGGTTGAATTAAAATGACGGTGACAGTTAAAGGGTTAAGGGCCACCAAACTGCTCAAGATGCACAGTCAACGAACTCGACTTGGATTACTGCTTTTTAATTCTGAGATAATATAGACAGAGTCAACCGAAAAAAAGTTGGAATTACTTTTACCATTTAGGTTAGCCTACTTTGTACGGACGTTAGCGATAACTAGCTTAGTGCTATATGGATTTGTGTAAGATCTGACATGAACACCTTCAAGAAGGAAATATGGCTCAAACACGTATGGATTGTTGTGGTCCGATACAGCAGATGACGTGCATTGCTATGGATTGTGGATTATGCATCTTCCATGGATTATATCGGATTGAATGGAAAGGTAGGATGCCAGTGTATTTAATAATTGGTTTTCGGCGTCTGATGTGAGGCGAGTGTCAACGTTAGCGCTAATTTACGTGACACAGATTAAATTTAGCTAGCTCCGGGCTGTCACTGACATTGATAGATCTGAACCATCGCCCTGAACGAAAATAACAACATTTATGACAACCTATTAGCTTGCATACCATCTAAGTATGGCTTGTTCACCTTGCTTTGTTTCTGATTGCATACTTGGAGCAGTTTGTCTGGCCAAAGATGTGTTGTGTGTATGTTACGTGGTTTGGTGACAATTAAAGAGCGGCAAACTTTGACAGTATGACAAAGCCAGAGTACAGTAACATCACAGCGGCACCGTAACATCTCTCTTGATGCCAGGCTAAACAAAGTCAGAACACCGTAACTCAACTTCAGCGTGCTGGAACAAAGGCAAAGAGCCGTAACAACTGTTACGGCGTTCTGCTGTGGTTTCTCCTATGGTTTTGGAAGTTACGGTTGTCATGGCCCTTTATTTTCTCGTTAAAACAATCAAATTGACTCACGATATTTATTCACATGATAAAGGACGTCTCAAATACCACAAAAATGACACTTACTCATTTTTGACCAAACATGATGTTACGGCGTTTTGCCTTTGTAGGGCAGAACACATATTAAACATTGCATGTCATAGATGAACTGACAAAAGCAAATGAGTTGAATTATTTTTACGAGAGGTTTGACAATCGTGATTTCTCTCGGTTGAATGTGATATGGTGCTTGACAGTATTGTTATAGATGATGCTGATAGGTTTGAGATTGACCCTAAATCCATCAACAAGGTCTTCAAGCAAATCAGTGTAAACAAGGCCACAGGTCCAGACGGCATCTCTGCTTTTCTACTAAAAACATGTGCAGATGAACTGACCCCTGCCAGAGGTCCCTACCTTCACTTCTGTTGGGATGAAGTGCATGGAAAAGCTCATGATGAACAAAGTAAATCTAGATGTAGGCCCACAGTTAGATCCTTATCAGTTCGCATACAAACATCAGAGACTCATTACTCATTTTATCAACTGTGTATTGTTATTGTTCACTTTTATTTTCTGCTGATTCTACTCGAATCAGGAATAATTTTAGTTCTGAAAGCCGTGAAGTAGCCTGATACGATTGCTTTTTGAGCTTTCCATGTTTTTCCATTAATTTTCTCAAAATAGCTTTTGCCTAATAAATAATATTTCACCCACACCTGTTGCTTCTTCATGTTGTCACTTCTTCTTGAGTCTCTCCATCTTTGTCTGACTGCGCTTTGAACATATTAGGCTGAAAGTTTTTTTTAATTTTCTGTGCATGTCTGTGTGTGGTAAAAGGACACGAGCTGTTGTAGCTCCGCCCCCTGTGCCGGGAGCAGCAGCTCATTTGCATTTAAAGGGTCAGACACAAAAACTCTGTGTTTTTGCTCACCCTCAAAAAGTGACAATATTAACATGCTATATAAAAATATCTGTGAGGTATTTTGAGCTAAAACTTCACATACACATACTCTGGGGACATCAAATACTCATTTTACATCTTATGGAAAGGGCATTATACCTCCCCTTTAAACAACACAGTTTTTACAAAATAAACACTGAAATTATTAGTGTCCCCATCTCACCATAGCTTAGAAAGAGAGCAGCTGGAATAAAGAGAAGCGGCGTGTAATCCTTGTTATTTTTGTGTAATTATGTTGGTTTATAGATGTTTTGTCGTTGTGAATAGTGATGGCTCGATCATGAACGACTTGTTCTTTTTATGTTGACTGCACATCCTATAGTTTCAGAAATGGTAAGTTCACCTCTCGAGTCTTCGGTTGACTCTTCGTTGATGATGTCGACGTGATGATCAAACAACTCAGACCCAAAGACCCGAGAGGGGAACTAATCATTTCTGTACCTGGTACAGTCTGGGCCCTCAATATTTCCTGAATATTTTTCCCTTAATCACTATGTCATTTTGTTTATCTTTCAGTTTATTGTAACATTCAATATCAAAAGCTGTTTCTGCATTTAGCTGTCTGTTAGGATGTCTGGTAAATTCCTTGTTCCTCCTGTTTTTGATGCCATTGAAACTGTTCCTGCAACTGACGTCCTTATCTCTAACCTGCTTGTTTCTCTTGCATCAAAATGCACCTCTGTCTTAAGTGTCATGACTTGAGTCTGATCTGCTGTGTTTTTGTCTTTCCTCTGTGTCTGTGTGCCTTGTTGTCTTTGAGTACATGTGCTTTCTTTTGACAGCTCGCCATGTGCACCGCTGTCATTGTGGCGTTTCCCCCTCCCACTTGTTTTTACTTAATTATCTATTGATTTTAAGTCACACCTGTTGCTTATTAAACCCTCATTAATCTCCACTATTTTAGATCCACATGTGTTCAGTCTTTTGTCAGCTCTTCAGCTGAGGCAGCTGCGCGTGTGGCAGAGGGTTGGCAGGGCTTGGATGACTGGGAACCGAGATCGGAGTCCGATTGGAGGTGGATCAATGGAGAGAGTCGGAAGAGGCGGGGGAATAGAGAAGCATGCCCCAGATCCGTCGAGAGAGCCAGGAGGGCTGAGGAGTGATCCGGGATGGTTAGGAAGGGAGGTGAATGCAGGAAGAGAATACGAGAACGATGTAGAGGAAATGGAAGGTGATGAGGCTTCAATTATTTCTAATGGAATTAATTCAAATGATGGAGGTTGGCAGGAGGTGAGACAAGAAAAAAAAAGAAGGAGAGCCAATGGAAACAAAAGAGATGAGGGTAATGAAAGTGAAATAAAAGTGATAATTCGATTTCAAACACTGTGTACATTGAATCCTTTAAAGATCAGTGAAGCTGTATACAAGATAGTAGGAGAGGTATATACAGTCAAAACTCTAAGAGATGGAAATTTGTTAATTGTTTGCAAAGACAGAGATCAACAACAAACTTTAATGAAATGTAATACACTGCTGGGGAAGGCTGTGAAGCCGCAAATATGGGAAGAAAGAGGGAGAGCGATGGGTGTTATATCTGGAGTACCAACTGATGTGACTGAAGAGGAGATTAAGGTAAATATAAGAGGAGTTCGTGTAAACAACGTCAAACGGCTGCCATACACTAAAGACGGTGTTAAAAGACCAAGTTTGTCTGTTATGTTGGCCTTAGATGAGGATAAACTACCTGAACGGATTAGAATTGGGTATGTTAGTTATGTAGTGAGATCATACATTCCCCCACCGACAAGATGTTTTAAATGCCAACGTTTTGGTCATATTGCTGTAGCATGTAGGGCTAAGGCCCGTTGTGCTAAGTGTGGGGGGGATCATGAATATGGTAAATGTGCTGAAGGGATCAAAATTAAATGCTGTAATTGTGGGGGAGAGCATAGTGCTGCGTATAAGGGGTGTGAAGCACACAAAAGAGCAGTTCAAGTCCAAAATGTGAAAGTGAAAGAAAAAATTACATATGCTGAAGCCATCAAAAAAGTTGACGTTAAAACAAGGAATAATTTAGGCACAAGGGAAGGTCTAGTACCTGTGATCCAAAATCCAGCCCAAAACATTGTTCATAAATGTTGTAAAGTAAATGAAAATACTCTGATTGTAGAAAAGAAGACATTTATTGCATTTATGGTGGAAGTCATTAATTGCACAGCACAAACAGACAGTAGAACAGCGAGAATTAAGATCATCTTAAAAGCAGCAGAGAAGTATCTAGGTGAAGAGGGACTAACAACTGAGTCAATTAATGAAATGCTTAGAACAGAGGTATTAGAGAGTCAGTCATCAAGTGGTGGTGGATCCTGATGGGTGTATCCATTTTGCAATGGAACGCCAGGAGTTTAATCTCTAATGGACAAGAGTTAAAGTCTTTTATTGAAGAGCTAACTGTTAAACCTAACGTCATTTGTGTTCAGGAAACTTGGCTAAAACCCTCTCTTGATTTTATAATTTATGGGTACACGGCTGTACGTAAGGATAGAAGTACTGGTACAGGGGGTGGAGTGGCTACATTCATCCAACAAGGTATTAATTTTAGGGCTATAAACAATGATGTACAGATTGAAGTGGTTATTGTTGAAATATGGGCTAATAGAACTAAAATTAAAATAGCTAATTTTTATAACCCCTGTCAAAAGTTAACAAAAGTCATGCTAGAAAGTATATGGGAAAGGGGAAGTGGTAAAGTAATAATATGTGGAGATTTTAATGCACACAGCTCACTATGGGGCAGTATAAGAACAGATGAAAATGGGAGGATTATTGAGGAATATATGGATGAGCACAATCTAGTATGTTTGAATGATGGAAGAGGAACAAGATTTGATGTAGGCAGAGGAACAGAGTCAGCTATAGATCTGACTATAGTGTCAGAACATATAGCAGGGAGAAGTCAATGGGAGGTTTTTAATGAGAATAGTTTGGGAAGTGATCATTACCCTATTTTGACAAAGATGGTTGACCAAAGTGTATATTTAGAAGATAACTGGTTCCCAAGATGGAAAATGAAAGAGGTCAACTGGGAACATTATAGTATGGTAGCAAGTGGAAAGTTGGTGGAGATTATGTCATATTCAGGAAATTATGTTGAAGAATTAAACTCAATGATTACTGGCATAATGTATGAATCAGCAGAGGAGATTATAGGTAAATCTAATGGGATGAGGAAAAAGAAAATGGTTCCATGGTGGTCAGAAAAGTGTAAAGAAGCAGTTAAGGCAAGGAATAAAGCTTTTAAGGTAATTAAATCAAATCACACATTCAATAAATTAATTGAATATAAAAAAGCACAGGCCAATGCTAAAAGGGTCATTCGTGAGGCAAAAAGAAAATACTGGAGAGATTTTTGTAGCAACATTGGGTCTGAAATCAAGGTTAGTGAGGTTTGGGGAATGATAAGGAAAATGGGAGGCATTAGAAGGGATTTAGCATTACCAGTAATAAGAGAAAATGACATTGAAGCAGTAACTAATGCAGAAAAGGCAGAGGTACTGGCTAGGGCATTTGTTAAGGTACATAGCACAAAAAACTTATCCAGTGAAGAATTAGAGTGGAGAGCAAAGGTGATTGAGGAAAATAAAGGCATATTGGGGAGGAAAGTCACAAATGAATGTGCAATTGATACAAATTTCTCTTTATTTGAGTTTAAAAGAGCTTTAATAGGAGTTAAGAGTACTTCACCAGGGAAAGATGAGGTGTGTTACAAAATGATAGAGCAGCTATCAGATGTGGCTAAGAGTGTTGTTTTAACATTGTATAACAAGATATGGGAGCAAGGGAAGTTGCCTGGAATGTGGAAACACTCTGTGGTAATCCCTATAGGTAAGCCTGGCAAGGATAAAACAGAGGTTAAAAGTTATAGACCAATAGCTCTTACATCCAATTTATGCAAAATAATGGAAAAAATGATTACTATAAGACTAGGTTATGTAATTGAAAAAAGAGGAATGCTCTCCCCTCACCAAAGTGGTTTTCGTAGTGGGCGTACAACAATGGATCCAATTATTTGTCTAGAAAATGAAATTAGGAAAGCACAAGTAGGTAAAGAAGCTGTTTTAGTTATTTTGTTTGACATTGAAAAAGCATATGACATGTTGTGGAAGGAGGGGCTTTTAATTAAGTTAAATAAGATGGGCATAGGTGGCAGGATGTTTAACTGGATTCAAGATTTTTTAAATAACAGAACCATAGAGGTGAGAGTAGGGACGGAATTTTCAAATATATATCCAATAGAGAACGGTACTCCACAAGGAAGCGTATGTAGCCCAATGCTTTTTAATATAATGATTAATGACATTTTTAACGGAATAGATCAGAGAATGGGTAGAGCACTATATGCTGATGATGGGGCATTATGGGTGAGAGGAAGGAATATTGACAACCTGAAGGTTAAGATGCAGTCAGCAATTGTTAAGGTTGAAAAGTGGTCATGTGAGTGGGGTTTTCATCTATCTATAGAAAAGACACAATTTATATGTTTTTCCAAAAAAAGAACGAATCCTACTATAGAACTTAAACTGTATGGGCAGCATCTTAAACAAGTTGACAGTATAAGATATTTGGGGGTATGGATTGATGTTAAGCTAAATTTTAAAATACACATTCAGAAAATGATAGATAAGTGCAAAAAAGGCATAAATATACTGAAGTGTTTAGCAGGGTTTAGCTGGGGAGCAACAGGCATATCCCTAAAAAGGATTTATACTGCATTGATTCGTTCTGTATTTGATTATGGAAGCATAGTTTATAGCTCAACAAATAAAACCTTAATGAAAGAACTAGACAGAGTCCAGGCCAAGGCACTTCGAATATGTTGTGGTGCGTTTAGGACAACACCTATTCCATCATTACAAATAGAAGTAGGAGAAATGCCGTTAGATCTAAGGCGATTACAACTATCCATGTCTTACTGGATAAATCTGCAAGGCCATGAAGAAACACACCCTACAAAGAAGGTGTTATTAGATTGCTGGGAGTATGGGCGTCCACTATGCAGTTTTGGGTGGCAGGGAAATAGGCAGGCCAAAGATATGGAAATTGACAACATTGCTTGTTGCAAAACTGTTAGCACACCAACAATCCCACCATGGATGTTTTGTTATCCCAGGGTAGATTTGGAAGTTAAAAATATAATTAAATCAGGGATATATCAAAACGTTCAGCAATACATTGACATAAATTATGAAGACACAGTTCAGATTTTTACAGACGCATCAAAAGATCAGACTGGTAAAACAGGGGTAGCAGTACACATTTTAAAGTATAATGTAAATATTAAAAAAAGGACAACAGATCATCTGGCCATTTTTACAGCAGAAATGGTAGCAATAATTCTGGCTTTACAATGGGTGGAAGAAGTAAAACCAAAAAAGGTGATTATATGTTCAGACTCAATGTCCTCACTAGAATGCATTCAGAGTGGGAAATCTACATGTAGACAGGATCTACTAGATGAAATTAATCAAATAAATTTTATAATAAATCAACAAAGCATAAGCGTAGGATTTATATGGGTTCCTGCACACAGGGGAGTGAAGGGTAACGAGAAGGCAGACATGCTGGCAAAGGAAGCAGTTACATTAGAACTGGTTGAAATCGATATTAAATTAAGTAGGTCAGAAATTAAAAGTATTATTAAGAATAAAGTTAATAGAAAGTGGCAGGAGAGATGGGATAAAGAAGGAAAAGGCAGACATTTGTATAATATAAACAAAGAGGTTATAGCTAGGAAAATCAGTGGATTGGAAAGACAGGAGGCAACATGGTTTTCCAGACTGAGGATGGGACATACAAGTTTAAATAGTGGATTGCACATAATAGGGAAACATCAGACTGGACTATGCATAAATTGTGGAGTAGTAGAAAATGTAAAACATATACTTATAGATTGTACACAATACACCAGAGAAAGGGAGAATATGAAGAGAGCACTAGACAGAGAGTTAACCATAGGAAATTTATTGAGTGTAAACAGCACACAGTCCACAGTTAGGGCGGTTATTAATTATCTTAAAGAAAGCCAACTAGCAAGAAGAATTTAGTTATTTATTTATTTATTTATATAATTAATATTATTATTTCAAGGTTGAGGAGTTATAAGAGTGGAAGCTGGAGGAGCTGAACACGCAGCGCCAGCTGAAGCTTTTTTTTTTTTTTTTTTTTTTTTTTTTTTAAAAGACATCCCCTATGCGATCACACCTCAGCCCAGTAGATGGCGGTAATGCACATTGTCTGCAAACTGCCAATAAAAAATACAGAAGAAGAAGAAGAAGTCTTTTGTCAGAATACATTGTCAGTAAATAGCATATTTCAAAACGCACAGAAAGAGACAAGGGTTTATAGTGCCTTAATGAGGTATCTAAGGGAAACGGGATTGGTTAACAGAATATAGTTTAACATATATAATTTATTTTATTTTATTTTTTTAATCAGAATTATTTGATTATTTGCTTCACTTGGTTAACGCTTCACACTCCTGTCCAGTTGGTGGCGGTAAATGCACATTTTAGCTGGTTTCCCAACCGCCATAAAACTCTGAAAGAAGAAGAAAATAAGTATGTTGTCAGACTGTTGTTGTTGTGTGTACTGCAATTGCCTTCCTTGCCTGACTCCAAGTGCAGTTTTGTTTTGTTTGTTTGCATCTTTATTTTTGTCCTGCTTCCACTCTCTCCCTCTTGTCCTGCCAGGCCTGGTTTCCTCGACTGCCTGCCCAGGCGTTCTCTGTTCTTTTGGGACTCGGATGTACCACCCCAGAACCTCCCTGTACGCTCATCACTCTCATCAAGGATCTCAGTTTGACTTGGCCACTGCGTCACTGGTGACGCTTTAATTGGTCCTTTTTGAGAATTTCTCTCCTGGCCCAGTGGACATTTATTTGGACTTCCTCTTTTCTTTTGTGTTCCTGTTATTTTTTTCTGGGCTCATTGAGAGCAAAATAAACTTTTCTGTTACCTGTAACTGAATCTGTATCTCTCCCTGACATTAACCCTTTCACACGTAAGTTTAAAATATTCTGGCTGAGCCCCCAGCGTGAGTTTTTCAAGGCAACCGATATTTAGAATGTGTCACTTTATGGTTTCCATTGCTTGTCACGTGACACACCCCAACAACAACAGAGTTGAAAGAATGATGATCTGCTTTTATGTAATTTTTCCTTTTTTATTAAAAATATTCTCAAATTTGTTAGATATGGCACAAAATATCTGATATTCCGATTGTCAAATATATGCAAGTGGAAGTGTTTTGTTTTTTGAACACCATTATAGCGATCGCGTAAGTTGAGCTGTATGCGCGATGGGCGCCGCCATCTTAGTTTGTGCCGCAGACCCAGTTCAGAGAATCGGATCTGTTGGATTTACAACACGTGAATTCATCCAGGGACGGACTGGGGCTAAAAAACAGCCCTGGACTTTCTCCCAAATAGGCCCATCATCCGGCCATTCGCCTCTAGCCGTGTGCGGCAGACACTAGCCAGGATGTCCTTATACTATATGCCACAATACTGTAGCCTATCAGACAAGGTATTCACAGCAAGTAACATCTCAAAACAAATGATGATAATTGGGGTTGTGTTTATTAATGAAGCCTCAGCCTTCAAATAAAAACAAAAAAATGTTCAATGCCATAAAATACAAATAATGAAATGTCACTGTACTAATTTGTTCCTTTTAGGTACTAATATGTACCATTAAGGTACCAATATGCACCCTTTAGGTACAAAAATGTACCTTTTAAAAAGGTACAGCCCCAGTGACAGCTTTCGTATACCTTTTTTTCTAAGAGTGTATACAGTAACCCCAAATTACACAAACTTGTAATTATAAAACATATAGTTACTATACCAGAGTCCAACCTTTTTGTGTGCGAGGGCTACCTCAAGGGATAAAATAATCTAGAAGATTTTTTTTTTTGTTATACTCCAATATTTATTATACATAACATGGTGAAGCTTTTTTACTTTTCACCATCATATGGGAAATAATAAAATATCTTGAAATTCTGGTTCAGACTTACAAGCGTAAAAAAAAAAAAACAATTCCTGAAAAATTATGAAAATATTTATTGATTTTTTTGTTGATTTTCTATAAACCTATTGTATGTGTTATCAAAAACAGTAGCCCAAACATTTAGTATAAATATAAATGAAAAAATAAATAAAAAAATAAACTGCCATAACTTCTAAACAAAACATTACTGCATTAGGCTACATTTAATACATGACTATATTAACATACCAGCATTTTTAATATGAATACAGCCACATTTCTGCCAAAAAAGTTTGTTTTACTAAAGTTAATTCATAAGTTTTGGTGGGAAATGTCTTCTAACTAGTTTGTTCTCGGAACAATGTTTCGCCTGTTTTTTTTGTTGTTGTTTTTTTTTGCGTCAATGTTGAGAATATCAGCGCTGTTTCATCTGGCTTTTTACAAGCTTAAATCACATAGTCATTTGTGGGTTTATAATAGAGATAGAGAATTCTGCGCTGAATTTAAATGTTTCTGCAGTGGATCGCGCAGCTCTGTGTAAATCGATACCTAATGTTCGCGTGATCGAGATCAGCCCGCACAGCTGCTTTGTTCGCGATCGCTGTTTTTTGGGCCGAGCTGATAATGCGCTGCTCAGATCAAACAAGTTTTGTTCCGCTTTTTGAGCGTTTGCCATTTGATGTTTCTCATACGCAACACAAATGACAGCGTATAATCAAAGAGAGTTGGGTAATTTTTGTAGAGGCAAAAGTTCAAA
The DNA here is from genome assembly GCA_021554675.1 of Leuciscus idus. Classification (NCBI taxonomy): domain Eukaryota; kingdom Metazoa; phylum Chordata; class Actinopteri; order Cypriniformes; family Leuciscidae; genus Leuciscus; species Leuciscus idus. The sequence goes on from CM038621.1 coordinate 64,094,910, forward strand.
TTGAAACGTTTAGTTGAAAAGGTCGCAAAATTATACCATTTATTCGAAGTCTGGAACACTGACGGCAAGTTGGAGCTATTTATAGAATGTGTTTAGCGGGCAACTCACAGGCACTGCAATTCAAATATAATGTAAGCAAATTTAAAAGTGCAGCCTTATAAAACTAACTTTCTGTCAGTGGCTATAGGCCGACCCTTCTTCCTCAGTTGTTGTTTTTTACACGTAGCATATAAGTGATCCTATTAGTGCCCCTGCTGTTGGCTGTTCATATTGCTTTATTTATTGCTTTATTTTTTTTTGCCGACGGCCCTCGGTTGGACGGCCGTTCTGGACTTTTCCAGAACGCACAGATTGTCAGTCCGTCCCTGAATTCATCCACTTCTCCCGAAATACATAAAAGTAAGTGGCTGGTGAACTGGGTGAAGAATAGAGTAAACTTTAAAGTTATCTTATGAATAAAACTAATTATAATGGAAATGATTATTATTGCCTCCTCCTTTGACATCAGTGTGTATTTTAAAACTCTAAATGTATTGTTTTTTTACTACTTATATGCCTGAAACCTAAAACAAACATTATATGGATGAAAACACTGAAAAGTTGTGATTTATGACAGCTCTGAGCGCGCCTGTCTATGGCTCAGTGCCAGCCAACGCACGAAAGCACATTGGTGTGATCGTGCGCTTCAGGGAGCAGCCTAGACTGATCACACCGGTGTGATCGTACATGCGAAAGGGTTAAGCGCAACTGTACCTTTTAAACAAACCTTTTTAATTTCTCTGATTTTCAGTCTCATGCATATTATCATATTTTTTTCCTCCTTGTTGCCATTTTGCAGCCCTTTACAGCTGGATCTGAATACTTCATCTTCTGGCCTCGGCCCACACTTTTCAACTCTGAGTGTCTTTTACAAAGAACTGCTGACTTTCTCCTAACTGAAGCAAGCAGCCACACTGGATTTTCTTCATGCTTGGCAGCAGCGTCAACTAACAGCAAAACTATGTTTATCTTCACCTCGCTAGTGAGAAACGTCATGGCTTTTTAAGTTGCTAAAATATTTTACTGATAAAATCGTCAGAGCAGCGCTGAGTGGAAGAGAGCACACAAGAATGAGATATTCTTTTCCATAATAACTGATACATGCATAATACATAATACAATTTAATTTTGTAGCATCAAACTTGGAAATAATTGGTGCACTCTTCACATGTCACCGTTCCCGGAAACATTCAGGTCACTACACCGAGTAAGCAGGAGTTCGCGGCACAATGGAAGAGAAAATGCAGCAAAATCTACCAATGCCAGCTTTGCTGGTAACTGCTCGCCCTGATAAAAAGCCTAAAAAAAGAAAATCGGAGGCAGAAAAGGCTGCAACGAAACAGGCACTGGATAAAGCCAGAGGACAAACTCGCGTCAACATTGCAGCATTTGAATGGTGGAGACAACTGAGGGAGCAAAAGCGATGAAAAGCGATGCCGAGGTTGCGTTCTTTCTGCTGAACAGGTAATTATTTGTTTTGCTTCGGGGGGATTTGTTATTTCCATGATATATGTTACGTTAGGCAACGTAGCTACTTTTGTAGCTAGTATTAGCCCAATGCTAACATTAGCTTCTCTGTCGGTGTACAGTTGCGTTACAGGTCTGCTTATCTGACTCTTAGGACATGACATTTTGAACATATTGCACAGCCATAGTCGCAAGTGTCTGCATTATAATTGTGATAAAATGACGTTAATATTGCTTATAAACCGGACAACTGTGGTGATGTGGCATATGTGTTTTGTTAGCTACGAGAAGAAATGTTTGTTACTGTGTGAAATGGAAACAAAGTTGTGTTGTCATTCATTGTGTGTCTTTGAGATGCAGTAATTATTGTCAGATGTGTAATTGTGATATTCTTCCTAAAGGTAAATCACTGCCAAAGGAGTAGATCACCACAGCAGACAACGCCTCATGCAAAGCCTGACTTGTCAGCCATCCCTGGACACTCCTTTTCTTATATATATATATATATATATATATATATATATATTTATTATTTATTATATGTAAATACAGATTGTTTATGACAATCAAAAGCAGCGAAAGTACAGATACTGGTGTAAAAAAGTATTTCTCTTAGGTCTCTCTTGTTCGTTTTTTTTTTAAATAAAACAAAAAGTGTTATACCACATTCATTGTCATTATTCATTTCACGAGTTCACACTTACATATAATTTGAAGGGTAAAGTTTAATGCGTATTTGGCGGGCTGTCCGGAGGGAGGGCTCCGAGCTCGGAGTTCGGCCCGAACCCAGAGTACTCCCCCCGTATGTAAGTGTTTAGGACTAGAAGCGTGGAGAAGGGGTGGTGGAGGGATGCTGCAAAAAACTGTCAATAGAATGAGGTGAGACTGCTGAGTATATATACACCTCTTACCATTGATTGCTGATTGCTCTCCACTTGTGTTAATTATCTGAACGTGCTCCTCCCGAACCTTGTTAATAAAACATCATTTCACGAGTTCACACTTACATATAATTTGAAGGGTAAAGTTTAATGCGTATTTGGCGGGCTGTCCGGAGGGAGCTCCGAGCTCGGAGTTCGGCCCGAACCCAGAGTACTCCCCCCAAAGGCTAAAGAGCAGAGGACAGCCGCCGGACTAAAGACCCCCCAAATGAGTGCCGAGTTTGGCGGGCTGGCATCTCAAGAAGGGGCCTGGATGCTTGACCGGGGAGGCCCGTAATGGCACTGCCTGGACTGACGGCCCCTGTTGGTCTGCGAACGAGGAGCGGTTGTAGTTTACGGTGACCGATCGGGAGGATTTGCGCTTTTCCGCTAAGCCCAAATGCTCGCTGGACAGAGAGGAAACAGAAAGGAGGAAAAATGAGTGCTTGCCCGGGAGATTTTCTCACACTGCATCCGCTGTGAAACCAAATGCTTGCTGGATGAAAGAGAAAACGTAAGTGCTCTACCGGGAAAGTTCTCACTCCGTCCACTGAGAGACCGATGCTCGTTGGACGGAAAGAGGAAGCGGAAAAAATGAGTGCTTGCCCGGGGGATTTTCTCACACTGCATCGCTGGATGAAAGAGAAAACGTAAGTGCTCGACTGGGAAAGAGCTCACTCCGTCTGCTGTGAGACCAATGCTCGCTGGACGGAAAGGAAACAGGAAAATGAGTGCTTGCCCAGGAGATTTTTTCTCACACTGCATCGCTGGATGACAGAGAAAATGTAAGTGCTCTACTGGGAAAGTTCTCACTCCGTCCGCTGTAAGACCTGCTCGCTGGACAGAGAGAGGAGACAGGAAAGAGGAGAAAGAGGGGATTGAGTTATTTTTTTATTTTTTTTGATGAGGATTCGATGAGCTTTTTTAATGTGGAACCTTTTTAATGTTGGTCCTGATATAGCTTTGGAAAGCATCGGAGGACCATCTCCCAAGGGCTTGAATCTGCTGTTGGGAGAGGCCTTTTTGGGCTGCTGAAGTTGCTGCCCCGATGCGGTATGAGTGACTTAAATTCTTTGCAGGAATGCCTGACTGTTGGAGAACAGATTTGAGGTGTTTCTGGATTCATCTATAAACAGGGGTTCCAGAGGAGATTTAGGCCACATTTACACATAGCCGGGTATTTAGAGAAACGAATATTTCTCCCCCTCCGTTTTCAAAAATAAAAGCATTTTCTGGCGCATAATGTGACGTTTGAGAACCTAAAACCCCGTTTCTCCCAGTTGACACGGCAACACATAACCGGCGTTTTCAGAAATCTCCACTTTGGCCGGCGTTTTTAGAAATAATCGTTTTCTGGGATAAAAACGGCGTTTTCGTGTAAATGACAGGCCAAAACGCAGGGAAATATCTGCGTTTTCCCATCGTGTAAACGGGGCCTTAGCCTGAGAACTTCTCCATTGCAGATATGCCAGAATTGACTGGTATGGTTGGATTTGCGACGCGAGGTTAAAAATGTAGATGAAATGACCTTTTTTGGTTTGGTCAGTCTTACTTTGTTTGATCAAATATGAAATGGTTTCACCATCTAGTACTGATAAGTCTGAGATGGTTGGATTTTTGGGTCAAATTTGGAAGTGATGGCGAGTTCCGAGCATCTAATAAAACCAAAAAAGGCTAAGATAAACATGGCGTCAAGTGTGCGAGCGGTGTCGAGGGGCTGGTAGCCTGTGCGGAGGGCGTGAATGCATTTGGTGAGAATGTCTAGCGTTATAGGTTGCCTGGCGTCGGGACGGGTAGGCTGGGATCTTTGAATCCCTTTAATCAGGAGGGAGGTTTGTGAATTGTTTATCTCCGTGGAAGGAGCGCCGTACATCAATTTATGGAAAAACTGGATCCCGCTCAAATAACCTTTGATGGACCCGACTGTAGGCCCTTAAAGATATTAAGGTAGGAGATAAAAGAAGTGATTGAAAGAAGAGAAAAATCAGGGAAAGGCAAGTTATAAGAGACATGGAATGTTTTAAAACATCTCCAAGCAGTAACGTAGGATTGAAGGGTCCTGGGAGATACTGCTTGGAGGATAGTGTCGAGTGATGCGTCAAGCAGGGGTTTTAACGGGTGGGTTAGGGGAATATTAGTTCTGAATAGCGAGGAACTGGAGTTGGGAATAGATCCACCTCTGGAGCCAGCATCCTGAATTTCTGAAACAGAAAACGAGACAGAGAGTCAGCGATTAAAAAAAAAAAAAAAATTGACCCAGGGATGTGTTTAGCAATGATAATGAATCGGTCGCAAGCTGAAATCCAGATGAGACACCTTAAGAGTGGCATCAGAGCGGGTGAATGGGAACGGCCTTTGTTAATGCAATGCACTGTTGCGTCATTGTCGCAATGCACTAAAACGCTACTAGCGGCCCATTCTTTCCCCCACAGGAAAGCTGCTACTACGAGAGGGTAAATCTCAAATAGAGCTGAGGATTGAGATATGTCCTGGAGCTGTGGTGGCCACGGAGCCGCAAACCAACGACCTTGATAAAATCCCCCGAACCCAATTGAGGGGGCGGCGTCTGTGAACAATAGGATGTCGGTGGGGGATGAAAGGTTGTTGTAGAAAAAGGATAGGCCGTTCCACTGTTTTAGAAATGTTAACCATAGCCTGAGTTCGTCACGACATGCTTGAGTTATAGAAATGCGGTCTTCTAGTGAATGGACAGAGGATGCGAGTGAGAGGAGATGCGAGATGAAGGGGCGGCCCTGCGGGATGATGCGCATTGCGAAGTTTAGATGTCCAAGCAGGGACAGGAGTTCGCGTTTTGAAGAATTAGATTTTTCAAGGAAAGTAGAAGAGACGAGGATTATTCGATCGATTTTCTCTTTGGGGAGGGATGCTTGGAATTTTTGTGAATCCAAATTAATTCCTAGGAACTCAATGGATGTTGCAGGGCCCATGGTTTTTTCCTGTGCGATAGGAATTCCTAGTTCAGAAAAAACTTTTTGGACTGTGAGGATGTGCGCGGCTGGGATGGCATTGGGAGACAAGATTATTAAAAAATCGTCTAGCAAGTGAATGTGGTGGGGAATGGCGTAGTTGTTCGACAAAATCCAGCAGACGGCTTCTGATAGCATGTCGAAAATTTTAGGACTGCTTTTGCATCCGAAAGTTAACCGCACTGCGAAATAATATTTCCAGAGCCAGCGAACTCCAAATGGTTACCATGAACCTGGATGGATAGGCATTACTTTGAAAGCGGATGTAACGTCGATTTTTGCAAGCCAAGCACCCCGACCTGCGATTTTGATCAAATCGATAGCCTGATCTATATCGTGGTATCTGAGCGAAAATTCATCGAGAGGGATCAAGCTGTTTATGCTTGGGAACGGGGAATTGTGCGGGGCTGACAGGTCGATTATTAGTTGTTTTTTTGTTGTTTTTATTTATTTATTTATTTATTAAACTGATTAAATGGAGGATTGTCGAACGGACCGATCATGAAGCCTGACTCAACTTCTTTTTTTGATCGGTTTGTCTACGACTTCAGTTCTATAAGGGCGGATTGGAGATTATTACATATGATGTTTTGAGAAAGCGGGCATTCTAAGCCGGGTTTAAAGCCGTTTTTTAAACCTCACAGCAGATAATCAGTAAATTCGGCATCCGGGTGATGAGCTATTCATATATATTCAGAAATATTCACAGGAGTCTCCAAATAAATTTTTTTAATTTTTTTTATACACAGACTTGAAGACTGGACATTCAATTCGAGCGTGAGCGCCGCCACAAAAGCTACAGATGTGCATGATCCTGCAGCGCGATCTTTGACATTTGCCCGCGTTGAAGTGATTGCAAGGCTGCCTGCTTTTGTCAAAAGCAGAGTCCTGCATTGCACTGGTGGTTGCAGCACGCGGCATATAGCTGGTGGATTTAGCATTGCTTGTTCCCGGGTAGGGAAGAGAGGAAGGGTTAACCTGCGGGCACGACGCGGTCGTGTGCGCTACTGACCTGCAGACCGCGCAGGTGATGTTTTTGCAACCTAGAAACACCCTGCTGTGGAGATCCTGGTCGAGTGCGCCCCAGTATGTGCACTGGTTCCACTGTGCGACTCGCACGGCACTTTTGGCTGAAAAAAGTTTGTGGTAAGTGTAGAAATGCCCACCCGCATAGGACAGTGCGAGTTCGGCTATGATTGCTTGGTAGTTATTCAGTTTGCGCCGCCTGTGTTGGAAAGCTGAACAGATTATTTCAGTGTAACGGGAAAACGCAATTGAAAATTCAGAAAATGAAAGAATGCGAGATGAGTGAGTGTTTGTGTTTTTCAGTGTAACCGAGAAATCCCCGCAATCTATTTGGCGGTCAGGTTCGGCTGAGGGGAGTAGAGAGAGAAGAGAAGAGAGGTCTACATCCGCACCTGAGAGGATCTGTGCGCGGATGTTTTGGGATACTGGTGGTGGTTCCATGGCAACTGCGTTGGACGGCACGGGCATCGGTGTTGCTGTGAACAGAGAATAAGGTGATTTTTGTTGTAACATGGAACTGGCAAGGGTATAAGCCGGGTCTGCGAATGTCGGCGGCGGCCTCACGCTTGGATGACCTGTTGTGGCTTGCAAAGGAAAGTTAGTTGCGGCATATAAAGGAATTGAAGGATTATGTGTGGCTTGAGCTGCAAGCGGAGGCGGGCCCGCGCTTGTTTGAGCTACTGGAGCTGCAGTAGAGGCAGCGGAAGAGGCATTTATTATGCAGACATCAGCATAATAAATGAGGTGAAAACAGGAACTATTGTCATGAAATAAAGAGTGTTTTCAGCAGATCTGTTAATATTGATGAGCCTCAGACTATCAACACTCATTCAACAAGCCATTCAGGATCATCAGCAGATCATCTCACTTTATTCTGAGTGTTTGCTGTTAGAAACACATTATTTGAGTCAGGATACATGATAAAAACCTGTAAAACGTACTGTAAACTGTAATTTCTTGTAAAAAAAAAACCCCGTCAAAAACACACTATCATCTTTATCAAACATCTTTATCCTCCACTACAGCAAAATAACTACAGCAGCATATTATCACCTCTGTCAAATTTCTGACCATAATACTGTTCACTTGATCCCTATTTCCAAGACAGCCCTAAAGAGCTGCAAACCCCTGGTTAAATCTATCAGAAGACAGCGTAGAAGCACTGAAAGACTGTTTTTTTATGCACAGACTGAGACATTTCTCTAGTGAGAAAAGCCTGGACCTTGCCTCAGAAGATACCACAGATTACATACAATTCTGTTCTGACGCTGTGATCCCAAAATGGAATATAAAAGTCTGCCCCAATAATAGCCTTATATTACAAAGGAGGTAAAGGGTTGTATTGAGAGCAAAAAAAACAATCAGGCATTTAGGATTATTGACCACTTAAAACTTAAAGGGACACTTCACCCATTTGCATTAAGCCTTGTATCGATAAAAACCCAGTCATATTTTTGAATGGTCGTGCATTATTTCCTCATTTTACCCTGAGATGGGAGAAATACGGATTTCAGCGTTGCAGTTCCTGCTTATTATGTTCTTCCATATCATATAGAGTACCCTCCGCCATTGTCGTAACTTCACATCTGGCTCCATAGCGCCTGTTAGCTTAGCTTCATAACAAGATGCCGGATATTGCTTTTATGGAGCCAGATGTGAAGTTGGCGGAGGGTACTCAATATGATATGGAAGAAGAGGATTTTGAAAGTCTGATGCTCGAATCAGATGTTAGTGGCTACTTTTACGAGGCACTGATGATGCAATCAACAGCTTAGTTCACCTAGTTACTGAACATCTTGGGAATTCGAGGGTCTATGCTAGACTGTTTGTATATTTTAGTTGGGCCTTTAACACTCTGCAGCCTCACATTAGTTTGTAAACGCTGCACCAGATGAATGTCAACCCCTTTGTTATTAAGAGATTCATTCACTCATTTCTGACCAGTCTTCAGTCAGCCGGTTAGGGTGAACAGAACTTTTATCTGAACCTTTAACCATCAGTACTGGTGCATCAGTTCTCTGGTCCTCTTCACATTATTCATCAATGAATGTATATGCAGTACTGCTGATAATTATATGATTCAGCTCTCTGATGATACAGCTATCATGTGTCTCATATCTGATACATCAGATGTAGTTAATTATAAATGTGAGGTTCAGAATTTTGTCCAGTGGTGTGACACCCATTTTCTTACCATTAAAATGAAGAAAACAGTGGAGACGGTGTTTAATCCCAAGTCTATGGAGACCACAGTCCTCTTCACATTATTCACCAATGAACAGTGGCGTGCACAGACCTCCTTCAGGGCAGAAGGACCAAAAAGGGCACACAAACAAACACACACAAAAAAAGAACATTGTTTGTTTTTTTATCCTTTATTTCCTTTGATACAATTATAATGCATAACACATCAAATGAAAATAGGGAAATTATTATATAACATTACTAAATATTATTTACTTTTCCAAACAAAACAGTGAGAATCAAGAAGGTAATTATGAGGAATTCATGTTTAGTTGTGTTGATGTTGTAAATTGTATGTATGCATTAAAGTGTTAGCCATCATGAAACTTTACAATAAGGTTTCATTAGTTAAATTTGTTAACATGAACTAATAATTAACTGCACTTCTTCAGCATTTATTAATCTTAGTTAGGCTAATATTAATTTCAGCATTTACTAAAAACGTACTAAATTAAAATCAAAAGTTGTATTTGTTAACATTAGTTAATGCACTGACTGTGACATGAACAAACAATTAACAGGTGTATTATTATTAACAAATACAGTAACAAATGTGTTTCTCATGGTTAGTTCATGTTAGTTAATACATGAATAATAAACAAATGAACCGAATGACATTGTCAGACTCAGAATGCGTCTGAAATCGAGTTATACTTTTATTTTAGTTAATCATAACTTGCATGCTGCCGCACATTTTACATTTTGAAGAACAACCCTACTCACAAACCTAAACATAGGCCTACCCATTTTGTACAGAATATAAAAAGGATAAAATGTAATGGACAAAGACATGTAGGGAAATGGAGCTTTATTAACAATATAGCATTCAAATATATTTTGAGCCACTACTCCTACCTATAACCATTTCTTAAAACTACGTAGGCTACAATTATGAGGAAAAACAACAGCCGTGTAATCACAGTCATTTATTTATTGCGAAAATATCAGAACCGGTACAAAAAGTCATTCACATGACGATGTGCTGCAGTCGCAGTCTTCTCTGGCAGAATATAATAGTTTTGTATGAGAGCAGAATTTAAATGAATTAATTCCAAATGTTAATCCTGCTTCGCTCTGTGTGAAGGCGCGCATGCTTCTCCATTTCAAATGTAGTTCACCGACTGAAATGCGGCATGTCGCAATCTGTGACGAAGCAGGCGAGAACCAATGAGCGGTCGATATCACTGTAAAACATGTCGTAACGCTTCTTGAGGGCGCAATTTTTGAATTTGGCCTGAATTTGGATCTGTTTCTTGTAAACAAATGTATTTTAAAGATTTGGATTACATCAAGCTAATAAAATAATGTATAATAATAAAATATATGTCTTTTATGAATTTATGTTGTGGTTTGGTCTATAGGAGAAAACACCTTTTGTCTCTCACGGTAAATAAACTAAATATTACAAAAAGGTTAAACGATTAAAGAAGGTATTTTTAAGGTTATAAAGTGTATTCTTGTTTAACACCATGTAGGCTAATTCTGCTAAACGAGTTTGCAGCAGAAGGCACGAAATGTTATTATTTCTTGAGTTAATTGCATTTAATAAATGCGACTGAAAACGTAATTGATAAGACAATTGACTTCAATCGAGTCAAAACATTAATGCCACGATTTGAATATGCATAAATAGGAATACGTACAAATTTGTACGTCTGGAGTTGTTCATATAACAATTTACATTTCTGTGCTGTCAATGCGAAAATATTTTACGTTTTAGTGCTGTAAATACGTCAGTATTATACGTTTCTGTGTGTATAAAACATAAGTAAATGTACGTGTGGTAGAACTACACTTTACATAAAAATACACACGTATTGTCATGAGATAACGTTGTCATCTCTGGAGGCCGGGCTAAATGAGCAAGCACTGTTACTGCATTCCTGGCATGAGCCAGACCCTTCAGTCGCCTCTCAGATATCAAATACAGATGTTAGGTTTAGGCAGGGACGAAGAGACCCACTAAACATTGGACGTCGGATAGACGTGCAGATCATGTCTATATTGGGTCCGTCGGTCCATGACCAATTCTGGACATCTTTTCCATGTCCAAACTAGGTCCAGTATTTGGACGTCCAACCATGACCCAACTTGGACGTCATATTGACGTTCAACATTGGACCTTTGAACTCGGTAATTTTTTTGGACGTCTATGACAGGTGCCGGAAATTTACATGATTATTACTATGTACTATTTTTTTTAACGCGATAAACGCGATAAACGGCATTTAAAAAAAAGAATTTGTCATGTAATTTTGCTGTGAACTGAACCTATTCGCTCCATCCACGTTTCATGCCAAATCGCTATTTCCTTGTTTAAAATGTACTGCAAGATGCAGTTTCTTTCCAAACCGCGATAAGCGCCGAACCTATTTTTAGCCTAAACGCGATATATCCTCTGGACTAAACAGAATTATCTCACTCTCTCTCGCTCTCTCACCCTCAAATCACTCGCGCATATCGCGCCAGACGCGCATTTCGCCTCATTCGCTTGTCTGCGCCGCGCTAAACACCTCATTCGCGCCGCAGGACCTCCAGATGATTTTTAAAGACAAACCATACATTTTTGGAAAAAAATTGATGGATTTATAGCGTTTTGAAAAAAAAAAAAACTTTGAATTTATTATCAACAATTTTGTTGTTTGAGTTAATAATCATTGTTCAACATGTTTAGACTGAGCCAAAAAAACATTTTAACAGGATAAATTGAATATTCACAAAATGTGTGGCTCTAGGTAAAAAATGTAATTTTCCTGAAAACTATTTAAATGGATTTATAGCGTTTTGGAAAAGTGCTCCTCAAATATCAACATTGTTATTATCAACATGATTAATACATATGAATAGGCCTACAGATTATTGATAATTAATAAAAGATCATTTTCCAAAAACTCCATTTGATTGTCTCAGCATCAGGTGATAACTGGAGACACGTACAAAGGTGTGATACTGTAGCTCAAACAGTAGAGCATTGGCGCTTGTAACGCTAAGATAACGAGTTTGATTCCCAAGGAAAGCAAGAACAAGAAGTGTGTGTGTGGTCTCATGAGGAGAAGCCTAAAGAAGCCGCTGTTTTGTTTGAGCATGATTAAAAGACGTATCTAAAAAAACACACGATCCACAGCAAGCCGACCCCGTCTCCTTCCTTCTTCCCACAAACAAACATTTGTGGACGGACATCAACATTAGTCGTGCGGAAGACGTCGGAAAAAAAGACTTTCAGGGGAGCAAAATTGGACGTGCAAAAACGACGTGGAAAAGACGTTGTTTCGACGTGTCTATGCGCAGTGGGGAGGTGATCCTGTTGCAGCAGTATTTATTGAAAACAAAAACAAAGCCAATCCAAATAGAGGGTCAAATGCAGGCGCAGGCGCAGACACATGAAACATGAAACATAATTAAAAGAGCAGGAACACAACAGCTTGCAAAGACAACAACCGACAAACCAGGCCTGAAACACTGGAGATATACACAGGATAACAAGAGTTTAACAAGGCACACCTGAAACTGATTAATCACTATGGTAACAAACAAGACAAACAGGAACTAAACAGGAAAAGGGAAGTAATGATTTAAGAAGAACATTACTTTATGTTATACAATATCAGTTTACATTTCCAAACATTACTTTTGCCATTAATTGTAATAATCCAATGAGATTTCTGTATTCACAAGGAATCTGACAACAACCAGGATGATCTGATCTCACCATCAACCACACGTGTGCTGTTTCTATCCAGTGTGGATCACCTCATGTCTTTTCAGACTTCCTGACCGACTGAATCTCTTGTCACAGTGTGAACACTTGTAAGGTTTTTCTCCAGTGTGGATCCTCTCATGTATTTTCAGATGTTCTGAGTGACTGAATCTCTTGTCACAGTGTGAACACATGTAAGGTTTCTCTCCAGTGTGGTTCCTCTGGTGCAGTTTTAAACTGCCCGCTGTAGTAAAAGTCTTCTCACACTCAAAGCACATGTACTCTCTTACACCATGAATTTTCTGATGTGCATGTAAATATAGCAGCACTGAAAAACTCTTTCCACACACAGAACATGAATGCGGCTTCTCCTTCGTATGAGTTTTCAAGTGTGTCTTCAGGTTTGATGCACTAACAAATGTTTTGCTGCACTGATCACATGCGTACGGCTTCACTCCAGTGTGAACTCTCATGTGAACATCAAGACTTGCTTTGTATGGGAAACTGTTTCCACACTGAACACAGATATGTGGCTTTTCTCCAGTGTGGATTCTCATGTGTTTCTTAAGGGATCTTGATTGACTGAAACTCTTCCCACATTGATCACATGTGAACGGCTTCTCTCCAGTGTGGATCCTCTTGTGTTCGTTAAGATTTTTTTTGATTGTGAAACTCCTCTCACACTGATCACATGTGAACGGTTTCTCTCCAGTATGAACTCTCATGTGAACAACAAGATTTTGTTTTGATGTGAAACCGTTTCCACACTGAACACACGTATGTGCCTTTTCTCCAGTGTGGATTCTCATATGAACATCAAGACGCTGTTTGGTTGTGAAACTCTTTCCACACTGATCACATGTGAACTGCTCTCTGGTGTGGATTCTCATGTGACGCTTAAGACTTTGTTTGAGTGTGAAACTCTTTCCACACTGAGTGCAGGTTGTAGATTTCTTGGCTCTTCTTTTCTTTAAAATTTTTTTTTTACTCTCTGAGCGACTCAAAGGTTTTTCTCCAGGTTTGACATGATGTTCCTCCTCCACTTCACTCAGTTCTTCACTCTCCTCGCTCTCTTCCATCGGGTCTGACATGAAAAGGATAAAAAAAAGTTAATTGCATTTTCAGTTCATCAAAACAATTCAAAGAGAGAAAAAAAAACTTAACTTCCGGTAGACTTCCGGAAGAATCAATAACAACCGAGGCTGCGTTATCTTTCTTATGCGTTATCATCTTACATTTCAATTGTGCAACAATATCTTAATGAGGTCATCGTCAGCAATGCCGGTGTAAATTAGTAGTGAGATCTAATTGAAGAGCTGCTCAGACCTACTGCCATGATACATGAACATGCTATTTTAGTGTGTATCCCTTTAAATGCAAATGAGCTGCTGCTGCCGGCACAGAGAGGCGGAGCCTCACGAGCTCACGCTCAGAGCCAGGACAATCTCATCTCATGGAATGATAATAGCGGTTCAGTAGCGGTGTTCATTTCGACCTGGAGTCGGACAATAATGCCCACAGAGCCAGAGAATATTTGCTGCATGGAGAATTACACAAAAACGCTCGTTACAACTAACAGTAAACAAATATATACACACATTTTCCAGGGGGTGTTTAATAAACTTTGAAACTTTGTATCCGTTAAATGACTGTAATAAAGTGCTGTGATCAGTAACCATCCTCGAGTAACAACAAAAGTAAATGAAGACTGCCATGTTCATTCCTACATCTTATAAAAAAACACCTCAGTCACTTATAGGAGACATTCTCTCTGGCATTGAAACAACGTTAAAGGGATACTTCACCTCTGGAAAGATGAATTTGGAGCCTTCTAGACTGAGAAAACCCAGAAAATGTATTTTTGGCTCATGTGGATGAAAGACAACAACTCCCAGAATGCACTTGCTTCACTGCCCTAGGAGGCCACTCCCAAGCCACACCTACCGGTTAGAGAGCAGTTGTAAACAACAAAGCTAAGCTACTAATCTCTGTGAGTCTGCCAGGGTTTTTGAGATCGCCCAAAATGTCCAGGTTTCGGGTTTTGCGTTCTACAGTCGCCATTCCTCATGTTTACTGTGGCGAGCAGGACGAGGAGAACAACACAAGCCTGGTGTCATCATTACTCATCAGCGACACCTGTGAGACGCACCGGTCTCTCACGGAGGAGCGGGAATTTTCTTAGCAATGGTAAAACGCACATCAACCGATCACTTGTTTAGTGTTCATGTAAACACTACATTCATATTCACCAGACGGAATGAATTCAGTTAGATTGAAACAAAAGGTGTGGATGTAAACAATGAATGGCGACCGCAGAAAGCAAAAACTGAATCCCGGACATTTTGGACGATCTCGACGGCCGGACATGTCCGGGAAAAAGAGGATGTATGGTAAACCCTACTACTCCGCTTTCTCCACAGAATAAGAACCCGATAGCTTAGCTTCCAAATAAAGACGGCTGACACTGTGGTACATTCTGTGAGTGAGATCCCAGCCTCTATGGGCGGGTTGAGAACATGCGGGACAGCTCCTACTACTGGCTGTAGTCTCTAGCCTCTGGACAAAAAAATCTTCCGATGACGCAAAATGAAGATTTTTGCGTCATCGGAGGATTTTTTCCAGACAAAAAAATACATAAATCTCTCCTCTCAGGGGGATATGAGGGGGGAAAGCATGGTAATTCGAAAATACTACAGGTTTTCTACTGATAAAAAAAAGCTTAATGCTAAATCCTGAAGTATCCCTTTAAACTGTGTACAGCTCACTCAGGGCGGGTCTATGCTAAAACTGCAGTGTCCGTCAACAGTTGTGGGAGGAGCTTGTGCAAATCTATGTCACTTTGCCCTGAATCTGAGAACGGCTTGTTCTGAGACATTGCTTATGATTTATGGGAATTAAAAAAAAGCACTGTGTGGATTTCTATCAATATAGGGTGGTTGTGTACACACACTGCCAACACACATTTATGTTCAAACACCATGTAAAGGTGAATTTTGCATAATAGGTGCCCTTTAACAATTATGCAGCATTGCCATAAATTTGGCACCAGCTTTTAGATTGATATTTACTTAATTTTACTAAAAACTTTGTAATCATTAGTGGGCGGTCACACAGCGTTTCATTCCATTGATTTCTGGTGCCAGGAAAGTTCGACTTGCAAATTCTTATCAAGTTAAGAAGTGTGACCAATAGAATTTAATTCACATACAGGGTGTAGAATATTTACCATAATATCGTAACTATTGTTTTAACGATGTGTGAGCAGACATTATCGAGGACGTCACTCACTTTGCCAAAAACAAACACAAATACATCTTGGGAGTCCAAATGAAGTCTTGATTTAGTTTTTGGGGTGTACTAAAATAAGTTTTCATGCTTGTTTGCTCAAAAAACACATATTTTACATTCTTATACAGCTCCTCTTCTCCCCAATCTGTCTTTAACGCGCAGTTTATTTCTGTATTCGATGAATACAATTAAGAAGCTCGCCTGCCATAAGTCTCTGTTTTACAAAAGATTGAGCTGAACTGACCACGGGGAAGTCTTCTGTGATCTAAATATTGTAAGTATGGAAATTCAAAATGCTTATTATTTAGGACAGATTTGACTTACTTAACCTAACCTGAGAATAATTAAAATAAGGTTTTAATTAAAGTGACTGCAGTGCAGTTTTAACCTGTTAGGAGCACAGGCGTTAAAAGAGATAGAAAATGAAAAAGGGAGATTAAAAGTGAAATCCCCGGGGACAGTAAGAATAATTCTGGTGTAATTCCCTACTGGAATTGTGTAGCATAACTAAATGCTCTGGGTCAAAAGCTGAATTAATAATGTCGTCCTCAATTCAAAATGAAATTAGTAGAAAGGTTATAATAATGAATTTAACCTTAATGGGGACATGAAAGTTTGAACATTCAGTAACAACTGTGATTAATGGAATAATAACAGGAATAATAGAGAATTCAGAAGAGGAATCTTTTAAAATAAACCTGTTGAATAACAGAAATAGAGAGGAGTTTAAACATACGTATAATAAAATAAAAGTAACAATGACTGCCGTAACAGCAGTCTCTAAGTTATAGAGAGACAGACACAGGTCTAGGACTTCTGAAAACAGCTCAGACGGAGAGCAGGAAAATTATGAGTTATATTCATCTATAATAAATACAGAAAGTGAAAATAAAGTTAGGGATATGAAAAACACTACGGAATAAAAAAGGGGAAAAATTGCAGTTGAAAAGAATAGAAAATTCAAAAGTAGAAGTTAAAGGAACTTCATAGGAATCCTAGCAGTGAAAAGAGCGCTGATAAGAAACTGGGATAAGGAGAAAGTTCCTGACATAGACTAGACTAATGGGCAAGTGAAAACAGCCGATCACTCCTGCTTTAAAAATAGCTCAAGAAAAGAGGGATGGTTAAAGTCAGGAAAACTGAATAATATGAAACAATCATATTTTAAGTAGGTTATGAATTTAAGAGAAGAATAGAGAGAGAAAAAATATAAATAAAACCATTAAACATCAGAAATAAAGAGAATGCTGGAAATAATACAAAGGTCAGCGAGCAATAAAGCTCTTAAACTCAGAGATATCTGAGAACTAGGAGAGTGTAGAAGCAAAGCAGAGGAAGGATGATAGAAGGAGACCTTTGACTTCTGTTAGGAGAGGAATCCAGTCAGAAAGCTGGAGTTAGGAAACCCAAAGAAAAATGATTGGAGCCGTAGTTCACAGATGCGGCCAGAAAAGAGATAGGATCTTAGGTATCTGTAGGAAACAAAGGAATTAACAATCCATGAAAGAGCGGATAGCAGAGAGTTAGAAAGATACAAAAGTAAATGGGCTTATGAATTATATGAGAGATATAATTCCTGAATTTAGTCAGAAAGATAGACTAATGCTACAATATAAAGTAATAAATTGTGTTGTAGTGAATAGGCAGAAAAAAAACACTTCAAGAGTGAAAAAAGCAATTTAAGCTCTTAGAAGGAAGAGATGAGGAGAAGGCTCTTGAGGTTGAGCTATAAATGTAGATTTAACTGGTTATCAATTAAAAGCAAGGAATAAAGGCCAATTTATACTTCTGCGTCGGGTGCGCGTAGAAGGTACGGCGTAGCATACGCATTGACGTGTACCATACGTCGTACCCTTCGCCGTACCCTGACGCGCACCTCCTCAAAAATGTAACTACGCATCGCGGCGACGCGGCGACGCGGACCGCAAGATCTGTGATTGGTCGGCTGGATAGCATCGCGTTTCCTCCTACCCATTTCCGGAATGATCTTCTGCACTCTGCACCGCCCGCCCGCCATTTTTAAATTCCGAAGATCAGTGAAGAGCCATGGAAATAGACCAAGTGACCGAGAGATTGCTTGAAGAAGTGCGGAAATACAGCCATCTGTATGACTCCTTCAGTCGCCATTGCTCGTAGAAACCTAAACTCAAAACAGCCGCGAGGAATGTAAACACAGTGGAACTGGAACATTAAAACCCACCCGCGCCAACTAGCGTTTCGGCGGTGTAACTGCAGAGCAACACAGACATTCGCAGAAGTATAAATGCTCACGACGGCGTCGCCTACGTGCGTACCCTACGACGTACACTACGGCGTACACTCGACGCAGAAGTATAAATTGGCCTTAAGAAGAGCAATATGCCAATACATATAAAGTGTTAAAGCTGGGAAAATCCAGAAAAGACATTTCTTTCTGTAGAGAAGAAACTGGCAGATATTAGTAAAAAATATGCAGAATTACCAGGTCTTGCAAGAGAAAATAAATTAGATAAATAAATAAAGGAATAGACTAATTAATACTGATAAAACAATAAAGGGGCATTACACTAAAGATAAGTATAAAATGCAAAACCCCAAACTTATTTGAGCAACAATAGGATAATACACTCTTAGATCCAAATGTGAGGATATTAAATAAAGAGCGTAAAATGTGTAAGCTCCAAACACCGGCCCAAAGACGGTGTCCGGTGTCTTGGTTCGAAGGGAATTCAGTCTGTATGTCTTTTTGGGCGCTTCTGGAAAAATCACTTTAATTTATTAAACAGTTGATTTCCTATTTTAATTCTGACTGAATAATTTAATCTGACTCCAAATTGAATTGACTCTTTGTTTTTGTTTTCAAATTTTCTATCTTAACAGCTGATCCTCAGATTAGTTGTGATTTAATTTAGACCAATGATTATCCTGCGCATCTCATAATTTCAAATATTCGTTCATTACGGACCCGGTGTCACTTCGCGAATGTGCGCTCACGATCACAAACTATCCAGTTCTGAAATAGTCAGAGGGTGCAGTGCAACTATTTTACCCTATGCAGCCGCTCACTGCAGACTCATAGGTGTAACTTTTTATAATATTTGCAGCGTACAACATGTTAAGTCAGCAGGGAATAGTCAGAAATTGGAAGGTCTTAAGATGTGCCCCATGCTCCATTCAAAGTGCCTTCAGTTTGATCCATCCTGGACAAAGATTTGCGGAAACACCAGACTACACTTTTAATCTACTGAAAATAATAATGATTTCAGAATAATGCAGAATAAATCAAGGTTAACATTTATTTTTGCCAGGCAGAAATAAAAACATCCATTAAAAAGAATTAAAAAGAATACATAATACACAACTGATCAGCATATAATAGAGACATCATTCAAATGCAATATCAAAAATAGTTTCAAAGAGTCAGCATACCTGGCAATAGAGACACACAGCAACAGTGTGGGAAGTTCTGTTTACAGATGCTTCCTTGAGTGGTTTGCCAATTCCCTTTAAATGCCCAAGTGGAACAAAAGAACAATAAACATCTAGCACCCAGATATTTATTCGGCTTTCGTTGGACCCTTTCTCGTGCCCCAAGTGGTCACGCCTGGGTTTGGGGATAAAGATAAATGTTATCAACGATCTTTATTGGGCATCTCCCACATCAGAAGAACAGGCATTGTTTTCTTTTTTCTGACTGTTCTGCTGCTGCGGGAATGAAACTTCTTCACCATTCGCATTCGTATTTTCTTTGACCTCTCATAAAACAACTGGAGACAGTAGGTGTGTGTGTGTGTGTTTTGCATGACTGAATGAGACCTGGAGGGGAGAAGATAGTGTGAAGAGTCAGGAACTCAGCATGTCTGTTAAGTGCATTTCCTCATGTGCATTTCTCTAGGGAGTAAAAGGGATGTCGTTCCTGCTTTCCAAAGGAGTGAAATGTGTTATCAGTTTGTTATGGTGTGCTGCTTTTCTGATAATGAAGTCCTTGAAATCCTTGAAGAGGACTGTTGTTCGGTAGTGTTCGGACGTTAAACCAAAGCTGCCATTGCCATAGACTAAGGGTTGTATCAATCTGCATATGCTTTTATATGTTCTTACTTAATTGCGTAATTGATAGAATATTCCCATAAGGCTTGTGTGACATTATATGTCAATTATTTTATAAATTGCAAATTGCAAATGGAAAACAAACTGTTTTGCACAAAGATTTGCGGTATATGCACCAGAAAGCAATGTAGGAAGAAACTTTAAAAAGTTTCTTTAGAGCAAATCATAAGGACATAAGATGGGATGAAAAGGTTGAGGAGATAACTAATGTAAATCAAAAAAGATAAAGATGATAAGAAGTTAACTACTAAATAGTAATAGTATTACTAATATAACTGTAAATAGTGTTGTTTTTGTTTCTGTTATTATTTTGTAATTATTTCTGTTTGTATTTTAATTGTAATATAATATGCAACTGCAATCGCTCATTTCTTAGACTGGGCAAATGTATATTGTCCATCTAAGTATGAACTGATTGTTTGTTCTTCACTGTTATTGTGAAGCGTCGTTGAGCTTGGGAAAGGTGCAATGTTAATTAGACATATTATTATCAACTAAACCTTTTAAGGATTTAATTACTAAGAAAGATAAAGTATATATAAAAAAAGAGTTGATAAACATACAGTGGTTATTAGAAAATGAGCTTTGGAGTAAGAAGAATTTGATATTAGTGGAATAAGAAAGGAAGGAAAGGAAGAAAGAAAGTGGGTTAGTTTTAGGGGGGGGGGGGGGGGGGGGGGGGAGAAAAAAACAGTATCTTAAAAACAGTGTAAAATAACTAATTAAAGACCAAAGAAAAGAAAAAAAGAAAGAGTATAAAATACTTCTAACATGCTCTTATAATTAAAAAGAGTGAAACGATATAAAGAAATAGGTTTCTTACCTATATTTGTGATAACTGCGTCAAAGATCCTAGGATGGAGCAGAACAAACTCATTCTAGCGTGTGTGTGTGTGTGTGTGTGTGTGTGTGACAGCAGGAATGCAGATTTATGGGGTAATAAAACTACTGATAGTGTGTCTCTGGATGGAGCAAATTTAAAGAGAATAAAATAAGCAAAGATGAACGTGAGTAAAAGTGTTCAATAACACTCATATATGACACAAAGCTAAATATGAAATGAGACTGGACATGGAGAGAAAGCAAATGAGGCTGTAAACAAATAATGTAAATTTGTTGGCAATGGCTTGGATATCTAACACTGCAAGTATACGAGTTAAGAAAACCCTTAACAGAAGGGGAATATGTGTTAGTGGAGTTTTAGAAGGGGAATAAAGCCCAATTTAAAGAGAAAACATCTTCTAACACAGAAAACAAGAACTTGGAGCTTCAGAAGAGAAATACTGAAGAGTGTTTAAGAAGGAGCCGAATGATTAATGACTAAGAGATGTCTTACGGAGAGCTCAACTTTATGTTATATCTTTCAGGAGATAGAGTCTGGATCGAGATGTTGGGCTAACAGTGTGTCCCAGAATAACACAATGACAAGAGAAAGGCTTGTTTGAGTCAATTATTGTGGTAACATTGATAAACATAGAAGTAGTCATGGTGGTGCTCTGGGTTGTATTCAAATTTTAATAAGAATTTGACTATAAAAAAAATCAAGACACTGTGGAAAAAGGTGAGAAATATAGATCCTGACTAGAAAATGGATGCAACTTTTGTGATAGACAAAGAGATTGATATGGAGGATCTAAAAGAAAAAAACAATTGATTTACAACCTAATAAATCATTATGATAGGTGGAAAAAAATGCAAATGTAAGACATTTAATGAAGATTGCAAGGAGTAGTATACAAAAGAAAAGTATACGTTATATGAAACTTTGCAGAAATTAAGAAATCCAATTCCTAGTTTAAAATGGTATAGAGAATCCAATACAAAGCTGAAGTAACTTTAGGAGGTGAAAAGTATTCAGTAAAGAAAATATAAGTTTTATTAAGTTAGAACTCAAACAGATAAGTTTTGGGAAGAATGTCTAGATGACAATCGTATGAGAGTGCTAAATGAAATACAACTGGAAATTACATATAATATGTAGTAAGATATTAAGAGAATTAAGCAATCAAGTTTAATCAAGTTCGGAATCAGACTTGAAAAGCTGGAGAGATGAACTGGAGAGGCTGAACGAGTAGGCAATTGGAAATGTGAAAATAACTATGATGAAAAAACAAATACAAAGATGAATGTTTAAGGCTAAAATTTTCAGAAGAAATGAAATTATGACTCAAATATTGAGAGATAACGAAGAAAAATACAGTAACTGATCAGACGATAATACAGTTTAGACTGTGTGGTGTGCTGGAAGATGTAAAATCAAGGGTCTGATTAAAGGCTCATAATTAGGGCATTATAGTAAGAGTAGCCTACAGTAAATGACACAGAATGGGTAAAATATTATCCTATACCTTTAGTCTTGATAAGATGAAGTAAAAACGATGAAGTAATAATTACCTGGGAGATTCCTAAAGAAATTCCAGAGTATTATATAAGACAAAAGATCTGCCATAACAAGCATATAAAATAACATGAGATTTTATTGGTAATTTGGCAGAGGATGAAGAATTGTTCAATTTGAGTAAGTTCTGGACTGTAAAGTATTTTTAAGGAATGAGTCCAAGCATATATGCAGGATGGGCATGTTTGAATCAGACATTGGACAGTAATATTAGAAGGAATGATATCAATCGTTATAATTAAAGAAAAATACATATGGGACACTGAAGTGAGTGGTAAATAATATTAGAATAAAATTAAATATACTCACAATAGATTTTTTTTTTTCCTGGAATATGTAAATTATTAAAGAAATGTAAAATGGGGTGTGAATAAAGCCTATGACATTGACTTACGTCCGGTAAGACCTTCATCTAAGAGAGTAGATGTTGTGAGACTGTATAAAGCAACATGTGTCTAATAACATAGACTCAGAGAACTAGAGACTGGAGAGACCAGCACATCTCAACATGATATACAGCAGACTGACCCTTACACAACCTTTCAGAGGCCCGGAGGAACATGGCATGTACAACACACTGCTAGATACATACATACATACATACATATCAAAAAACACAATATTATAAACTATATTGAGAAATTTCCGACATTTTGGTAACATGGTTGCAGAAAGTAGTGATATAAATGTGAAATAAAAAGGCTATAATATTATTCAGTTTGACCTGATGTTGACACTCAATATGAACATTTCTCAAACCTCGCTTTACTGAACATTTGTTGAAAACCAAAAAGTTTATTTATTATAGTAAATAAAACTCTCACAGCTCCTGAGATTATCTAAATGTAATGTTTCTAACATGAATGTTCTTCAGCATCATGAATGAATGAAGAATAAACACCAACCTCTTTGTTCTTCAGGATCTTCAGTGTGTTTCATTCTGCAGGGTTCTGGATCACTCATGTTCTCACTGTCCTCTTTAATAAACTCAGTCTTTGCAGATTTCAGCTCTTCCTGATGCTCTGATGCTCGTCTTCACTTGTAGCTGATGGGAATTTACAGCATTTATTGGAGAATTACTGTGGGAGGAGCTTCACTGATGATGTAATTGCTGTAGGAGGAGCTTCACTGATGATGTGACTGATGTGGGAGGAGCTTCACTGATGATGTGATTGATATGGGAGGGGCTTCAATTATGGTAAATTTGAGTGGGAGGAGCTGATCTGCCAAAATCTAAAATAAATCAGTAACTGAGTTTGTTTTAATAAGATCAAATACCTGATGTCAAGTTTTAGTTTCTGTATCTAATACAATTTTTAAATCAAATAGTTTTTTTTATAAACACAGAAAACCCATTAAATGCAAGTAAAGTGTCTATTTTACAGTTTTTCACAATTGCTAAGTTCTAAGAGAACCACATTCCCAATAGCCTAAACCAATTTTTTGAATAAATCACTCTTTCTGCAAAACCTTAAACAACTTCAGGCAGTTCGACGCTGTTTGCAAATATCCTGCACTCTTTTTGCAAACCTCTAAACACATTCTCACTCGCTAAAACACATTTGACACTGTGATGCATTTGCGTCGTAGCAACTGTGAAAAACTGTAATGTTTCAAATAGCTTTTGTGAAAACTATGAAAACATAAAGACAGAAATAAATGTACATATTCACAATCATCAAATCCCCTCAGTCTGTTGACACCAATGAAATGAGCTTTAAGTGACAATGTACAGGAGATCTGAAGACATCAGCATAATAAATGAGGTGAAAACAGGAACTATTGTCATGAAATAAAGAGTGTTTTCAGCAGATCTGTTAATATTGATGAGCCTCAGACTATCAACACTCATTCAACAAGCCATTCAGGATCATCAGCAGATCATCTCACTTTATTCTGAGTGTTTGCTGTTTGAAACACATTATTTGAGTCAGGATATACAGTGAGGAAAATAAGTATTTGAACACCCTGCTATTTTGCAAGTTCTCCCACTTAGAAATCATGGAGGGGTCTGAAATTGTCATCGTAGGTGCATGTCCACTGTGAGAGACATAATCTAAAAAAAAAAAATCCAGAAATCACAATGTATGATTTTTTAAACTATTTATTTGTATGATACAGCTGCAAATAAGTATTTGAACACCTGAGAAAATCAATGTTTATATTTGGTACAGTAGCCTTTGTTTGCAATTACAGAGGTCAAACGTTTCCTGTAGTTTTTCACCAGGTTTGCACACACTGCAGGAGGGATTTTGGCCCACTCCTCCACACAGATCTACTCTAGATCAGTCCGGTTTCTGGGCTGTCGCTGAGAAACACGGAGTTTGAGCTCCCTCCAAAGATTCTTTATTGGGTTTAGGTCTGGAGACTGGCTAGGCCACGCCAGAACCTTGATATGCTTCTTACAGAGCCTCTCCTTGGTTATCCTGGCTGTGTCCTTCGTGTCATTGTCATGTTGGAAGACCCAGCCTCGACCCATCTTCAATGCTCTAACTGAGGGAAGGAGGTTGTTCCCCAAAATCTCACAATACATGGCCCCGGTCATCCTCTCCTTAATACAGTGCAGTCGCCCTGTCCCATGTGCAGAAAAACACCCCCAAAGCATGATGCTAGCACCCCCATGCTTCACAGTAGGGATGGTGTTCTTGGATGGTACTCATCATTCTTCTTCCTCCAAACACGTTTAGTGGAATTATGACCAAAAAGTTCTATTTTGGTCTCATCTGACCACATAACTTTCTCCCATGACTCCTCTGGATCATCCAAATGGTTATTGGCAAACTTAAGACGGACCTTGACATGTGCTGGTTTAAGCAGGGGAACCTTCCGTGCCATACATGATTTCAAACCATGACGTCTTAGTGTATTACCAACAGTAACCTTGGAAACGGTGGTCCCAGCTCTTTTCAGGTCATTGACCAGCTCCTCCCGTGTAGTTCTGGGCTGATTTCTCACCTTTCTTAGGATCATTGAGACCCCACGAGGTGAGATCTTGCATGGAGCCTCAGTCCGAGGGAGATTGACAGTCATGTTTAGCTTCTTCCATTTTCTAATGATTGCTCCAACAGTGGACCTTTTTTCACCAAGCTGCTTGGCAATTTCCCCGTAGCCCTTTCCAGCCTTGTGGAGGTGTACAATTTTGTCTCTAGTGTCTTTGGACAGCTCTTTGGTCTTGGCCATGTAACAGGTCTTTGAGGGTCAGAATTCTAGCTGATAGACAGGTGTTCAAATACTTATTTGCAGCTGTATCATACAAATAAATAGTTAAAAAATCATATATTGTGATTTCTGGATTTTTTTTTTTTTAGATTATGTCTCTCACAGTGGACATGCACCTACGATGACAATTTCAGACCCCTCCATGATTTCCAAGTGGGAGAACTTGCAAAATAGCAGGGTGTTCAAATACTTATTTTCCTCACTGTATGATAAAAGCCTGTTAAACAGCTCCATTGAAATACAATATTGTCATTTCTCACAATATACCCAGATAAAACCTCAATAATACAAAATAAATCTATTGACACTCATCTTCATCAACCACTGCAGATAAGTAACTGAATTGAAACATGGTTTGGTTTTATGATAACTCATTGTCATAAAGTAATCAGATCTTTAACATGTAACAGGTTTTATGTGCGGAAACTGACAATGATCAGTGGCAATTATGTTTCCAGTGGCAAACTGCATTCATATGTATCTGTGTTAACATTTATGTATAGATCAACATAGGGCAATATGTATAATTAATTAAATATATTTAAATCAGCTTTCAGCATCAACTGTAACAGTTACAATTATTTAGTCTGTTTGTCCAAAGTAAAGTAAAGTAAAAACAGTGTGATGCAATTTATTTGAACGTAAAGGGCTGTACACACCGGGACGAATATCGGCACGCGTTATTCGCCAGCGTTTTTCAACGTGTTTTTTGTGTTCACACCCAAAGCGATTTTCGCTGACGATGAGCCGAGTGAACATGAAAATTCATTCCCTGACATTAGATGACGCTTAATGTAAAGCCTAGGTACATGAAAGACAATTAAGTGAAATGTAACTCGCCATCAAGGCCCATTTGCTCTGCAATACCACTCCATAACAGTTCTCTTTGATCAAGATTTTTGTAGTCGCTGTCGCGTTTCTCATATAGTTCTTTATGTTCCGACACCAACGAGACCAGCAGCTCTACATTCATCTTGCCTTGCATCTTCCTCGTCTTATTTCTTCCCGGCAGTGTAGGCGTATTTCTTGGCGTATATCTTCTTCACCGTTACGTATGTGTGCTCGGCAAGACCGTTTTGTGTTTGAGCGCCCCCAAGTTGTGTTTTACTGTAACTTCAGAAGCTCCAGACACGTGAGCAAAAGCGACAATCTCATTGGTCGGATAGTTTTTGACGCGGCGCGTCAAACCAAAAAAATTAACCCAAGGCGTTTTTTTTTTAAATTACGCTTTTACGCGTGGCATTTTTCGCATCGGTCTACACACTCACACTGGCGCCCTTTGTTTAGTCACGAGGCGTTAAACGTCGGTGAAATTCGTCCCGGTGTGAACAGGCCTTAAAACTATCTTGAACAAAGATTATTAGGGATGAGTATGTTTATTATCTTGAGTGAACTAGACATGAATGCTCTTCACATTACAGCCCATTACAATGTTGTCAGGGATTCTGCATCCTGGATGAGGGTGGGGAGAGCGTTCCACCAGCATGGAACTGTGAATGAGAATGTTCTGGAAAGTGATTTTGTGGCTTTCTGTGATGGAACCACGAGACGTCGCTCTTTGACCGATCGTAGGCGTCTGGTAGGGATGTAGACTCGTGGGAGTGATTGAAAGTAGGAGGGAGCTGAGCCTGTGATAGATCTGTAACAAAATAGATCTGTAGCTCAGGTAAGAGCATGGTTTTTGCACACTTGTAGCATTTATTTTTTTGACAACAAGTGGGATCAGCTTTGACTAGCCAAGCAATTGTAAGTAGTACACTATAGTATTTTTGTAAGGTGGTGGGGATGGAGATGGAGAGTATTATTTCGATTGTGTGTTCTTTGCGTAATGGTTGTGGAGAATTGTTAAATAACGTTTAAATAGTCTGAGATTATTTCCTTGTGGTTTGTGTAAAAAGGTTGGAGATGGAGACAGAAAGTGTTATTTTGTACGCGTGTTCTTTGCGTAATGGATGTGGAGAACTTTTCAATAAATACATTGCTTAAATAGTCAGAGATTATTTCCTTGTGGTGTGCGTAAAAGGATTTTGGAGTTAATAGAGTTGCGTGTGACATAAACGTGCAGGACTCATGCCCGCTGACCAAATCGATTGCATTGTAATAGTGTTATTGTTAAGTTTGATTAATATTATATGTTGTTGTAATATTATTTGTTGTATCTAAATATGTTGCATTTATGTATAGGCTATCTGGAGTTGTAACGAAAGTAATTATTTAGTTTTCTTTTGATTATTTTGATTATTTCTTTCGATTATTAAAGTATTATTTCTGATTCTGATTCTGCTTCTGCTTCAGATTAATAGCGCATATATTCACCTGAGAACTGATGTCTGTGTGTTTCAGACCCTGGCTGTGTGCACTGAAGTGTATATGACAATAAAGTAGTAAATCTCAATGTATTTATTTTTAAAATGTATTTTAAATAGGCCTATAGGCTCATAGTTTTTTTGTTGTCAAAAAATAAATAAATAAATAAAAAAAATTCACAGCACCCCCTGTTCAAAATTACTTCCAGCAGCTCTGGATCTCCTGTAAATTGACACTTGATGACATATTCAAACATTGTAAGGATCATGCAGACCCAAAAATACTCATTGTCATTTTAAATCTATATACTTTCCAACTATCCTTCAAAACACCCACTTGTCGGCTAGAAGTTTTTATTAATTTAAATAATTTTAGTATGAACTCTTAATCTTGTATATGTTATATAAGCACAGGTCAGAATAAATATGTTGCTTAATTTTTACACAAGTATATCTGTTATGCGAATGTAATGGGGTGACTCTCTTAGGGTTTTACTGTTCTGTGTGAGTGGATGGAGCTGGGCGGAAGTTAAGCTCACGGCTCCTTTAAAAACACGGAGATTTCCTTTTACTTCCGTTTTCCCTCCGGCATGGTATGCAGACTGTATTCTTTTGTGGCATTGGTGGTTTGTTCGCCGTTTTAACCGAGGGTTGTGCTGCAGGTAAGTTTATATGGTATTTTGTAAGTTGTTTGCAAACCAGAGATGTAATTTTAGATATAGTGTATGCGTGGTTAATGACCAAATTGAGTAATTATTTTATAGAAATCTGCCCGCTGTTGTTTTGCTGCTGTGTAGCGGCTCGTTACTGCGACCGGTGGTGCTGTGCTGTGGAGACTGGAGAGGGTGCGCGCTCAAGTCCCACGGACTACCGTGATTTAGACGCGCACGGTTGTGTGAGCGGGGCTTTATGCGAGCGCGTGTTTGTGTGAGCAGGTTTTATGTGAACGAGTCTTTATATGAGTGTGCGTTGATGTGAGCGCATGTTTGTGTGAGCACGTTTTATGGGAACGAGTCATATGAGTGTGTGTTGAGGCGATCGAGCGCGTGTTTGAGTGGGCTCTTTGTGAACGCGTGTTTGTGTGTATGGAAGTGTGTGCGTGTGCTGAGATGATTGGGTATTGAATTGTTTATTTGTTATATTGGTTGATTTAATTGTATTTTCTTTAATTGTATTTTTTTTAGGCTAGTTAATTGTGTTCTTGAGTACTGTGGGTGGTTATTGCCACCACTCTTATCTACTGTTAATTCCTTTACCACCACCAAAAACTGCTGGGATTGGGAGGATTTATTTAATCCACTTTTGTTTGTTTATTGTGTGGATTGTGATTTTTGGTTATAAATTTGCATGAAGGTGCGAATTGAGGTTATTTGAGTTTTATTTATTTGGATCTTTTTTCTTTTTCTTTTTTTTTTCTTTTTCCCAAATGTGACTTATCCCATGGGATATGATTTCTCATTTAACTGAGAACAATCTCTTTGAGCCTCTGCAATCAGGCTTTCGTAAATTACATAGTACTGAAACAGCTTTGGCTAGGGTCACTAATGACCCGTTAATCGCCTCAGATTCTGGCTGTCTTTCAGTTTTGATCCTACTTGATCTCAGTGCCGCTTTTGACACTGTTGATCACTCAATTTTAATTACTCGTCTTGAAACTGTTTTTGGGGTTTCAAATACTGTTCTTAATTGGTTTAAGTCTTACCTTTTTGATCGGAAGCAGTTCGTTGCCATGGGTGGATTTAGATCTGAGGTTAATGTTGTGCAGTCTGGCGTCCCCCAGGGGTCAATTTTGGGCCCTCTTCTTTTTAATTTATGTTTATCCTCTTGGCCAGCTTTTGAGATCACTTGGTATAAAATTTAACTTTTATGCAGATGATACCCAGATCTATATTCATTTTAGACCTAATGAAATTGTGCCTGTTAATTTTCTTTCTGAGTGTATTTCTAAGATGAAGGAATGGATGACGGATAATTTTCTTTGTCTTAACAGTGAAAAGAATGAGATTATGCTTGTTGGTTCACCCTACCATCTACTCAATGCAGAGTCGGTTGCTCTAGCTCTTGATGGCTCAAATGTGGAGTTTCAAACAAAATTGAGGAATCTAGGAGTAATTTTTGATGCCAATCTAACGTTTGAGCCACATGTTCTGAATACTGTTAAAATTTCATTCTTCCATCTTAGAAATATTGCCAGATTGCGTACAGTCCAATGCTGTCCTTTACTGTTGCTGAGAGATTGATGATAACTTTTGTGTTCTCCCGTATTGATTAATGTAATGCCTTGTTAGCTGGCGTGTCAAAAGCTACCTTAAACAGAATGCAGGTTTTACAAAATTCGGCTGCCAGAATCCTTACTAGAACTAATATACGAGACCATATTACTCCCGTTTTGGAGTCTCTGCATTGGCTTCCCATTAGGTTTAGGGTGGACTTCAAAATTTTTATGCTTACAAGGCACTGCATGGTTTAGCACCTCAATACTTGACCGAGCTTTTAACTCCATATACTCCAAAACGTGATCTTCGTTCTTCGGAATCTGGTCTTTTAACTGTTCCCTCAACTCGTTTAAAATTAATGGGAGACAGGGCTTTTTCTTCATTAGCTCCAAAACTTTGGATTTCTCTACCGGTTGAGATTAGGCAAGCTAAATCTTTTGGTATTTTCAAATCACAGCATTTGACATCTGCTCTTTGACCGTATAAAAACAAACTTAGTTACTGATATATTTTAGATTTTTGCAGATCATCTCCTGGAACCAATCTGCAGTTCAGTCAGTGAAGCTCCGCCCACAGCAGTCACATGGACAGGGGACCCCTCCCACAGCAATTACATCATCAGTGAAGCTCCTCCCACATCAGTCACATGGTCAGTGAAGCTCCTCCCACAGCATTTCTCCAAAAAATGCTGTAAATTCCTAGCCTAGGAAAACCCTGACAACTTCTGGCAAATTTAGATTTGCTCTGCAAGTAGTCTGGCAGAGAGCTCATTGAATTCCATTTCCCCATGCCGAGAAATGTTGAGGCGGGCTTTACACATGACGATCGCTCTGATTGGTTTTAGGTCTAGCCTATCCAATTGCGCCCAGAGGCATTTGAGCGACGTCCACTCCGACGTCTGTTGGTGAAGCGCACCAACTTTTAAATGCATTATTATATTCAAATTGCAAACACATGAGGACAGTCTCCATGAAAGACCCACTGGCAGATGAACGTGCAACTACATTTCTCTCCGAAACAGGATTTTAGAGGATTTTAACTGTGACTAGATGATTGACAGGGCAGTTTACATGACGGGATGCACGCGACAGATCCGTCCAATAAAGGTGACGAAGTAGTATGTCCCAAAGTTGCCTACTTTTTTGCTACACATTCAAAAGTAAATACATTTTCTTCACAAAAAGAGTAAATACTTTTATGGCGTAGTGTAACATAGGTGAATTGGGACGCAGCATATGGCTTTACACATGACGATCGCTCTGATTGGTTTTAGGAGTTTTAGGTCTATCCAATTGTGCCCAGAGGTATTTGAGCGACGTCCGTTGGTGACGCCCCTTTGGAAATGAGTTATTAAAGGAGCTTTGCCAGACCATAACTCAGTTACTACTGAGAATTGTCTGTTTTTAACCAGGCTAGTAAATTCCCATCAGCTACAAGTGAAGACGAGCATCAGGAAGAGCTGAAAGCTGCAAAGACTGAGTTTATTAAAGAGGACAGTGAGAACATGAGTGATCCAGAACCCTGCAGAATGAAACACACTGAAGATCCTGAAGAACAAAGAGGTTGGTGTTTATTCTTCATTCATTCATGATGCTGAAGAACATTCATGTTAGAAACATTCAAGCACTTCATCACATTTAGATATGCAGTTTAACTATTGAATATGTACTGAATTTTCAAGAAATGTTCAGTAGAGGGAGGTTTGCGAAACTTTCATATTGATTATCAACATGAGGTCAAACTAAGTATAATTTTAGCCCTGGTTTATGGTTCACATGTTTTTTTTGCAACCATGTTGGAATATAGCAAATGTTTTATGAATTCCAAAAATCAAATGAATTACCAGAATGTTGGATATTTCTCAGTATAGTGAGAGTAAATTAACAAGTATCAAGTAAATTAACTTTTTAACTAATCTGAAAAATTATAGACGTTATTCTAATTATATTTCTTAAAAATAACTTTGGTAACAGGGTTGATGAATGTGGTAAACACACTATTTTTCAGTAAAAACTGAGACAATGGATTGAGATTGTTTTGGCTTGATACTGGTTCTTTAATAAAGTTATTTTCCAGCTAAAGTTAGTTTTGATTGATTCGCTTCTGTCGCAACGATCATTTGTTATTAAATTAGGGGCCGCTAAGACGACACCATTCTCTCTACACAGACTTTAAACGCGAACCTTTGAGAAACGCTGATGGCATTCACATGCACATTAAGAATTGGTTCTATAGTTAAGTGCGTTTGAATATATGTACGCAGGGTTGGAATTCCCTACAAACCAAGCCTAAACAAAGTACTGGTGTTTCCTTATAAACTTTGATTCAGAATTTTATTTTATTTTGTCACTTCGGGGTAGGTATGCAAATTGAATTTTCCCGACAACGCTTTATCTGTAGAGTGGTAAAGGGATCCTCCATAGGGAGAGACTAGTTGGCACTTCAGCACTGCGTTGTCATTGGGTCCAGGCGAAGGTCCTTCATCAGATCTGGATACGGCCTGGATCCGACAGGCTGCGGGAGAACCTCGGGATAAACAAAGACACTAAAATTAGCGTAGATGCCATTCTTCTCATGATGTAACAAGTACATCAGGATTTATGGGAAGTGTTCCCGGTTCCGGCTGACCTAATCTATGTAGCGTAACATTGAATTATAGAAGTCTATAATGTATTATGTGAATGCTATGTCAAAGAGATGTGTCTTTAATCTAGCTTAGAACTGACAGAGTGTGTCTGCTTCCTGGACATCATTACTCCAGTCTTCAGTGTCACATGATCCTTCAGAAATCATGCGAATATGATGATTTGATGCTCAAGAAACATATGTTTATTATCAATGTTGAAAACAGTTTTTTACTTTTTTTTATTTTTTTTTTTATTCTTTGATTAAATAGAAAGTTCAAAAGAACAGCATTTATCTGAAATCTAAAGCTTTTGTAACATTAAACACTACCGTTCAAAAGTTTTATTTTTGGGGGAAAGAAATAAAATAAATCAATACTTTTATTCATCAAGGATGAGTTAAACTGATCAAAAGTGACAGTAAAGACATTTATAATGTTAGAAAATATTCTATTTTAAATAAATGCTGTTCTTTGAACTTTCTATTTATCAAATAATTTTGAAAAAAAATGTAAACATAACTAACTGTTGTAATTCAACTGATAATAATAATGAATGTTTCTTGAGCATAAAATCATCATATTAGAATGATTTCTGAAGGATCATGTGACACTGAAGACTGGAGTAATGATGCTGACAATTCAGCTTTGATCACTGGAATAAATTAGTTTAAAATATATTAAAAAAGAAAACAGTCATTTTAAGTAAGAACATATAAAAGCATATGCAGATTATACAACCCTTAGTCTATGGCAATGTCAGCTTTGGTTTAAAGGGTCGGTAAACCCCCCTCTTTCAGCTCAAGTCTAGCTCACAATCTTTTTGAAAAATGCAACTTAAATGGGCAGGGTGGCTGTGAGAAGAAGGGAGGGGAGTGGTCAAAGCCCAAAGTGGCCCATGCATATTGATTGTCACTAAAAATCAGTGGTAAAACGTGAGGAAATGCTAGATTTTTTTATAGCTGGCAAAGTTAAAGTCTAATGAAATATACTGACACCTTATTTTTGTCCTTTCAAAAGTAACTGAATGCCCTGCTACACATAATAACCTACTACAGTAATCATAATTCAATTTAAAACATATAAATGTACATTAATATGTATAATTATGCCATTATAAAATATATATTTGTTTATATACACACTATAAATGCATATATTTGAAATAATAAATTTTCCGCTTAAAAACAAACAAACAAAAAAACGTTCCGTAGCCTACAGATCTACGCGCCCCCTAAACCCACATAATAAAGATGGACAGTGTCATAGAAATTTGCACAAACTAAGCATACGTTCCATACAATTGAGGTATTATCGAAATATCTACATTTTAATAACAAGTGATTATTTAACAAAAGGCAAGTAAAACGGTCAGGGTTACATTTTAGACACACACACCTCTGAAGCGATAGGAAAAGTCCTCGGAACCGCATCACTCGCAAGACCGAAACCTGCATTGGTGTAGACAAGGTCGAAGTCCACCTTCACTATTTATTAGCAAGGTAACTTAGATCAGCAGTTTAAGACATTAAATTCCTAAGCACATAACACAAGTAACACTTCCCTTTAAAATACAAACAAGACTTTATTGATTATTCTAACACATAAAACTAATATCTAACACAAATATCAGCTCTTTTTATGTCCTTTCACTTCATATTCCTCTCTTTGAATTATTTCTGTTGTACTGAAAATGAAATAACTTTTTCTCTTTGATTTCAGACCTGATGGAAGTGAAGGAGGAGAGTGAAGAACTGAGTGAAGTGAAGGAGGAGAGAGAAGAACTGAGTGAAGTGAAGGAGGAGAGAGAAGAACTGAGTGAAGTGAAGGAGGAGAGTGAAGAACTGAGTGAAGTGAAGGAGGAGAGAGAAGAACTGAGTGAAGTGAAGGAGAGTGAAGAACTGAGTGAAGTGAAGGAGGAGAGTGAAGAACTGAGTGAAGTGAAGGAGGAGAGAGAAGAACTGAGTGAAGTGAAGGAGGAGAGTGAAGAACTGAGTGAAGTGAAGGAGGAGAGTGAAGAACTGAGTGAAGTGAAGGAGGAGAGTGAAGAACTGAGTGAAGTGGAGGAGGAGGAGAGTGAAGAACTGAGTGAAGTGAAGGAGGAGAGTGAAGAACTGAGTGAAGTGGAGGAGGAGAGTGAAGAACTGAGTGAAGTGAAGGAGGAGAGTGAAGAACTGAGTGAAGTGAAGGAGGAGAGAGAAGAACTGAGTGAAGTGAAGGAGGAGAGAGAAGAACTGAGTGAAGTGATGGAGGAGGAGAGAGAAGAACTGAGTGAAGTGAAGGAGGAGAGAGAAGAACTGAGTGAAGTGAAGGAGGAGAGTGAAGAACTGAGTGAAGTGATGGAGGAGGAGAGAGAAGAACTGAGTGAAGTGAAGGAGGAGAGTGAAGAACTGAGTGAAGTGAAGGAGGAGAGAGAAGAACTGAGTGAAGTGAAGGAGGAGAGTGAAGAACTGAGTGAAGTGAAGGAGGAACATCATGTCAAACCTGGAGAAAAACCTTTGAGTCGCTCAAAGACTAAAAATACATT
This sequence comes from Leuciscus idus, assembly GCA_021554675.1. Classification (NCBI taxonomy): domain Eukaryota; kingdom Metazoa; phylum Chordata; class Actinopteri; order Cypriniformes; family Leuciscidae; genus Leuciscus; species Leuciscus idus. The sequence continues at coordinate 64,129,953 of CM038621.1, forward strand.
TTTAAAGAAAAGAAGAGCCAAGAAATCTTTCACCTGCACTCAGTGTGGAAAGAGTTTCACAACCAAACAGCGTCTTCATGTTCACATGAGAGTTCATACAGGCGAGAAGCCGCACACGTGTGATCAGTGTGGGAAGAGTTTCACACAAAAACAACACTTTCAAAGACACATGAGGATCCACACCGGAGAAAAGCCATATGCATGTAATCAGTGTGGAAAGAGATTTACACAAAAAGACAGTCTTGAGATTCACAAGAGAGTTCATACAGGAGAGAAGCCATTCATGTGTGATCAGTGTGAAAAGAGATTCTCAGACAAACAAAATCTTAAGTGTCACATGAGAATTCATACCGGAGAGAGACCGTTCACATGTGATCAGTGTGGAAAAAGCTTCATAAAATCATCAAACCTTGATGTTCACATGAGGATCCACACCGGAGAGAAGCCATTCACATGTGATCAATGCGGCAAAAAATTTCTTAGGGCATCAGAGCTGAAGACACACCTGACAGTTCATACGAAGGAGAATCCGCATTCCTGTTCTGTGTGTGGAAAGATTTTTTCACGGCGGTGTCATTTACATGCACATCAGAAAATTCACACTGGTGTGAGAGAGTACATGTGCTTTGAGTGTGAGAAGACTTTTATTACAGCTGAACATTTAAAACTGCACCAGAGAATTCACACTGGAGAAAAACCTTACAAGTGTTCACACTGTGACAAGAGATTCAGTCAATCAGGACATCTGAAAAGACATGAGAGGATCCACAGCAGAGAGTTCCCTAGCTAACATTCGTTTTTTATAAGAACTTTCTCCATATATTCAGAACAAAAAATATTCTCCAAATATTCAGAACCAAATGTTCGTTCTGGGAACGTAAGAGGAATGTGTTTTAACCCTCTGGGGTCTGAGGTGTTTTTGCGGCCCTTGGGATGTTTTGACATGCCCTGACATTTGTGCTTTTTTCAGTTATTTATAAACATGATAATGGCAAAGGTGTAAATTCACTCTTTATAGCACAAACAGGGCTACCATAATATGTGAGCAACAAGAATGTAGATGTTTGTATTTTTAAGAGAATAATGTTTATGCGTGGTTATTGAAAAAAATAAAAATGAAAGTTGCTGAAATAAGACCACAAAACTCATACTAAATATGTGTCACAAGACTTTTGACTAATGGATGTTGTCGCTTCGAGTTCTGGCTTCAAAATTATGTGAAAATAGTCTTGCTTTATCGTTCACATAAAACAATACATTGATTTAAATTGTGTAAGACAGGTTTTGCTTGGAAAGCCAATATGCGAGGGGGGCGTGAAGGAGGAGTGGTTTACACCTGAAAATACAATGTCCCACCCACTCTGCATAATGATGAGCCATTCACTCAGGTGTGACACTGACTGAGCCACAATGCAAGGACAAAAGATATATTTAGAAGAAGACTTATATTGACCATTTAAGATTTTGCTTACATCTATCTTGTAAATATGTTTTGCTATTTTATTACAAAGGTTACAATTACAACAATAATTACAATTTCAACAATATTTCAAGTGTACTCAGTGGTTTTCAATCCTGGTCCTGGGGACCCACAGCTCTGCACATTTTATATGTCTCCTTTATCCGACACACCCAGTTCAGTTTATAGCTCTTTCCTAACGAGATGTTGATCTGAATCAGGTGTGTTAAATGAGGGAAACATACAAACTGTGCAGAGCTGTGGGTCCCCAGGACCAGGATTGAAAACCACTGCTCTAGACCCATGCACCTCATTTATGCAAAGTTTAAATTAATTCATAGACGGTTTCATCGAACGCTTGCGCGTTGGCTCGTTGGCTCGAGGTCATGGTGCAAAGGACCATCCCTTTAAGGGGGACGTTTTCCCCCACTCTATCCTATTGTAGACAGAGATAGGAGATTATAATTAGCATTCTGCAACAATAAAACATAGACCATTAAACATTTCATGGCAGTAGGTCTGAGCAGCTCTTCATTTAGATCTCACTACTGATTTACACCGGCATTGCTGACGATGACCTCATTAAGATAATGTTGTAATTGAAATGTAAGATGATAACGCATAAGAAAGATAACACAGCCTCTGTTGTTATTGATTCTTCCGAAAGTCTACCGGAAGTTAAGTTTTTTTTCTCTCTTTGAATTGCTTTGATGTACTGAAAATGCAATTCACTTTTTTTTTCCTTTCATGTCAGACCTGATGGAAGAGAGCGAGGAGAGTGAAGAACTGAGTGAAGTGGAGGAGGAACATCATGTCAAACCTGGAGAAAAACCTTTGAGTCGCTCAAAGACTAAAAAGACATTTTTAAATCAAACAACAATCTTAAGTATCACATGAGAGTTCACACAGGAGAGAAGCCGTTCACATGTGATCAGTGCGGTAAGAGTTTCACAATCAAAAAAAATCTTAACGAACACCAGAGGATCCACCCTGGTGAGAAGCCGTTCACATGTGATCAGTGTGAGAAGAGTTTCACAATAAAAAAAAATCTTAACGAACACAAAAGGATCCACACTGGAGAGAAACCATTCACGTGTGATCAGTGTGGGAAGTGTTTCAGGCAATCAAGATCCCTTAAGATACACATGAGAATCCACACAGGAGAAAAGCCACATATGTGTGTTCAGTGTGGAACCAGTTTCCCATACAAAGCAAGTCTTAATGTTCACATGAGAGTTCACATTGGAGTGAAGCCGTACGCATGTGATCAATGCGGCAAAACATTTCTTAGTGCATCAAACCTGAAGTCACACCTGACAATTCATATGAAGGAGAAGCCGCATTCATGTTCTGTGTGTGAAAAGAGTTTTTCACAGCCTCAAACTTTACATGCACATCAGAAAATATTAACATGCCTAAGACTTTAGCACATATATACACAAATCTTTTTGAATGATTTATTATCAAGTTATTAATCAATAAATAGTTTTTCCTCTACACATTACACTATAACTAAGTAAAATCTCACTTGAAGAAGACAATTTGCCAGTGTGATTACTGAAATGTTCTTTTCATGTACTCTCTGTATCATGGTTCCTTGTTGTGGACTCTTATTTTGAAATGTAATTTCTGTTCTCCTTAAATCATTACTTCCCTTTTCCTGTTTAGTTCCTGTTTGTCTTGTTTGTTACCATAGTGATTAATCAGTTCCAGGTGTGCCTTGTTAACCGCTTGTTATCCTGTGTATATATTCTCCAGTGTTTCAGTCCCGGGGCCTATACCATGAAGCCGGTTTAGGTGGCTAGCCAGCTGTGTTTCAGTTTAGTTTCCGCCAACCCTGGGTTTTAGGTACTATGAAAGTAGCTTGACTTTAATCGGTGTTCGTCGCCATGGTATCTTACGCTGCACGGCTAACCTGCTCCGGGGCAGGTTATGTTCTGGATTCAAGATCTCAGACTGAAGTTTGACCAATCAGCTGAGAGCAAAGAAACATATAGGTGACGTAACTTATTCCCAGTGTCCTGGGATCCTGTGGACATCTCAGCGCAAATTGTTAGACGAGCACTTCGTAGAGAGAGTTTTTAGCCAGACAAAATCCCCTTGCCTTTCCTGATAGTTACTTGTATGAAAGATACAGATTTTCCGTGGAAGGAATGTCTTATCTTTGCAAACTTCTTGAGCCGCACATAAAGAATTTAACACGTCGAATTCATGCACTTACTGTACCGCAAATGGTATTGCGTCGCGTGTTTTTGCAAGTGGTACATAGCCTACTTGCACGGTGGGTGACGCACGGTTTGTCGAACCATTCGCAGTGGTCCTCGCTCTGCAGGAGTACATGAATAGTTTAATTAGGGCCCGAGCACCGATGGTGAGAGGACCCTATTGTTTTTGCTCTATTAATTAGGGCCCGAGCACCGATGGTGAGAGGACCCTATTGTTTTTGCTCTGTTTATTATTCTTCTTCTTCTTCTTCTTCTTCTTCTCCAAAGTGAATCGCTTTTTAGAGGGCCTTAACATGCTCGAAAACTCATGAAACTTTGCACACGCTTCAGAAGTGGTGAAAATTTACGTGTGATATGGTTTTCAAAATTGGGTGGGGCAAATTCTGTAAATTATTGCCCCCACATTTTGCCCCGGCTCTACGTTTCACGCACAGGTATGAAATTTGGTACATACATGTAATGACGCAATACCTACAAAAAAGTCTCTTGGAGCATAGCCCTAAACACAACAGGAAGTGAGCTATTTTGAACTTCCTCCTAGATTTTGGGCATTTTTCGTAATTTCCTGATGTTGTACTTTAACGAACTCCTCCTACAGATTTCATCTGATCCTCTTCAAATTTGGTGAGTGTAATCTTATGGCCTTTGCGACGTTAAATTGCGAAGATCTAGAGTTTTCGTCAAAGGGTGTGCCCTCGGCGGCCTGACAAATGTTCACCCAATTTCGGCCTTTTGGTGATATATGCATGATCAGATAAGTTCAATATTAATGTTGCTTGCAGTTCCGATGTTGCTAGGCAACCACAGACAGCCTGCAGTAACTCAGGCATACAATTTCCAATCTGTCCCAAACTTCACATGTTTGATAAGAGTCCTGTCCTGAACACATGACCATGCTCATTATGGTTATAGCAATAGCGCCACCTGCTGGTAGCAGGAAGTGTGGCAAATACAAAACGTGCTTGAAAAATCGTGAAACTTTGCACACACTTCAGAAGTGGTGAAAATGTACGTGTGATATGGTTTTCAAAATTAGATGGGGCAAAATGGCTTAATTATTGCCCCCACATTTTGCCCCGGCTCTAGGTTTCACGTACAGGTATGAAATTTGGTACCTACATGTAATGACCCAATACCTACAAAAAAGTATCTTGGAGCGTAGCCCTAAACACAACAGGAAATCAGCTATTTTGAACTTCCTCTCAGATTTCGTGCAGTTTTTGCCATTTCCTGATGTTGTACTTTAACGAACTCCTCCTACAGTTTTGATCTGATCCTCTTCAAATTTGGTGAGTGTAATCTTAAGGCCTTTCCTAAAGCCAGCGGGTGGCGGTGGCAGGGGTGCGAGGGCCCTTTTCATCGCTGCTTGCAGCTTTAATTATTCTTCTTCTTCTTCTCCAAAGTGAATCGCTTTTTAGAGGGCCTTAACATGCTCGAAAACTCATGAAACTTTGCACACGCTTCAGAAGTGGTGAAAATTTACGTGTGATATGGTTTTCAAAATTGGGTGGGGCAAATTCTGTCAATTATTGCCCCCACATTTTGCCCCGGCTCTACGTTTCACGCACAGGTATGAAATTTGGTACATACATGTAATGACCCAATACCTACAAAAAAGTCTCTTGGAGCATAGCCCTAAACACAACAGGAAGTGAGCTATTTTGAACTTCCTCCTAGATTTTGGGCATTTTTCGTAATTTCCTGATGTTGTACTTTAACGAACTCCTCCTACAGATTTCATCTGATCCTCTTCAAATTTGGTGAGTGTAATCTTAAGGCCTTTGTGACGTTAAATTGCGAAGATCTTGAGTTTTCGTCGAAGGGTGTGCCCTCGGCGGCCTGACAAATGTTCACCCAATTTCGGCCTTTTGGTGATATATGCATGATCAGATAAGTTTAATATTAATGTTGCTTGCAGTTCCGATGTTGCTAGGCAACCACAGACAGCCTGCAGTAACTTAGGCATACAATTTCCAATCTGCCCCAAACTTCACATGTTTGATAAGAGTCCTGTCCTGAACACATGACCATGCTCATATTTGGTTATAACAATAGTGCCACCTGCTTGTAGCAGGAAGTGTGGCAAATACAAAACGTGCTCGAAAAATCATGAAACTTTGCACACGCTTCAGAAGTGGTGAAAATGTACGTGTGAAATGGTTTTCAAAATTGGGTGGGGCAAAATGGCTTAATTATTGCCCCTACATTTTGCCCCGGCTCTACGTTTCACGTACAGGTATGAAATTTGATACATACATGTAATGACCCAATACCTACAAAAATATCTTGGAGCGTAGCCCTAAACACAACAGGAAGTCAGCTATTTTGAACTTCCTCTCGGATTTCGTGCAGTTTTTGCCATTTCCTGATTTTGTACTGATGTTGTACGAACTCCTCCTACAGTTTTGATCTGATCCTCTTCAAATTTGGTGAGTGTAATCTTAAGGCCTTTCCTAAAGCCACCAGGTGGCGGTGGCACGGGTGCGAGGGCCCTTTTCATCGCTGCTTGCAGCTTTAATTAATAGTGTTCCCCGGACATTTATCGACCATGTCCATAAAAGAGGGCTTTTATAAAATTGCCGGTAAGATATATTGATAGGGTGACATCACATGAACAATTTTTATTTATTTTTTCAAAAAGCTAATTTCACAAATGTACTATACAATATAATACATGTTAAGAATTATTTTAAATCTTTTTTTATTATTATTCTGTTAATCTTATGATTAACAGAGTCATTGCAACATGTATGCAGTCTATTGCTCCAATCTCCACTGCTCTAGGGGAACATGAGGCAGATTATGTTAATAGGAAGTCCTATCACAGCCTTAATGTTCAGGTAGAGACGATGTGAATATGTGAGATGATTATTTTCTGTGAGATGAATCTTTAAATTAATAGTAACATTAACAAATATAACAATTATCTACTAAACATTTCATCTGCGGACGACTTCACAAGTTTGGATGCCAAATGGCCTGGCTCCAGTGCTTGTCTCACAAATTTGTCAGCGCTTTGAGGAAAGCAAGTTAAATTTGGTATAATACAAAACTGTTAATTTGAATTGAAATAGAAAAACCTACACAATAACCCCCTATCATGACCCTCAGACCGGGCCACAGCACCGCTTCAATGTGGCCCTCAGTAAAACCAGAGTGAAGATAGAGATGACCTTTGGCATCCTAACGGCACGTTTCAACTGTGTTCGGCGCTTTAGAGTCACCAGAGCGGGCATCACAGATAGTGGCTGCATGTGCCATTCTGCACAATATAGTCACCAGTAGAAAGGAGCGAGAAACACCACAAAACCAGCTTCTCCCCGATGAAACTGACCAGATCACACTTGACCACCCAGCTGGTGCAGATGTAGATGCAATCACCATACAATATTACACTTAATAAAAGCACATTGAAACTGCAGATAGGTATCAAACTGTTTTATTGGTTTTGTGGGATGGGAGGGAGAAAGAAAGAGAAATATTCATATTGATCATATGAATATTCAATATTCAAAAAAAGAAAATATTCATACTAAAGTGTTACTTGGTTAAATAAGTTCACATACTGAGATCAGTTTTATCCAGCTGTTTGATCTCCAATTTTTTTTATTTTTTTTTACGTCAACCCAAGGTTTTTTTTTTTTTTGGAGCCTCATCTCACAGTCCAGCTCCTTTAGTGTGCAGTCTAGTTCAAGTCTCCTTTAGTTAACAGTCTAGTTAGAGTCTCCTTTAGTGAACAGTCTAGTTCAAGACTCCTTTAGTGTGCAGTCTAGTTCAAGTCTCCTTTAGTGTGCAGTCTAGTTCAAGACCCCTAGTGAACAGTCTAGTTCAAGTCTCCTTTAGTGTGCAGTCTAGTTCAAGACCCCTTTAGTGTGCAGTCTAGTTCAAGACTCCTTTTGTACAGGGCCCTGACTGAGTCTGTTTCCACCTGAAACATAATTCCACCACAAACATGATCATTACAAGTTTTCTGGAGGCTCATCAAATCACAAAAAGTTCCTTGACTTCCTACAAACACAGGACTGACTGTAATTTATGTCAAGGGTTTAAAGCACTACCTTGTTCACATTTCTTCTGAAGCTCATTGAGGTAGAGGCCTCAGTTTCTGGGGCAGGTTGTGAAAAATCCTACAATAAAAGAGATGTGTAAGAGCCAGTCCCTTTTTTATGCCACACATTCAAATGTTTGCCATAATAAAAAGCCCAGTTCATTCACATCAGCAACTGTCTGAGAACACACAGACAGAGTGTCTTCATTTCCTCCACCCTAATAAATAAAAATAGGCCAATGTAAAGCATAACTATTGTAAACTCATCGTCTTAATCATACACTCGATTTAATTCTATCATATGGAACCGATCCAACCGATATAGATATCATTCCACAAAGTGATGATGTTACTGACCATTACATGGTAACTTGCATATTACGTACTGCTGTAATATGTCATGCTGCGCCGCGTTATCGACCAGGCAGAACAATCCTTCCATCCACCATAGATAATTTCTCAAATTGCTTATCTGATCTATCTCAGCTGCTGCCTGAACCCAAACAAACAGATGAACTAGAAGAACTAACTAACACTATGAGCACCATTCTCTCCAGAACATTGGATATTGTCGCACCCATTAAATTAAAAAAGGTCAGAGAGAAAATTAAAGCACCATGGTACAACAATACTACTCATGTTCTAAAGAGAGAAACCCGTAATTTAGAGTGTAAATGGAAACAAACTAATTTAGAGGTCTTTAGAATCGCGTGGAAAGACAGTATGTCACGTTATAAAAAGGCGCTAAAAGCGGCCAGGGCTGAGCATCTCCGCAAACTAATTGAAAACAACCCAAGGTTTTTATTTAACACCGTGGCTAGACTAACAAATAAACAAGCGTCACCTGAACAAAATATCCCGTTACAGTTTAGTAGTAATGATTTCATGAACTTCTTCACCGAGAAAATAGAAAGCATCAGAACCACAATTGTAAAGGTTCAATCTTCAATCGCGCCTTATAATTCAGCCTCGATTATCACCCCGCAAGAACAATTACAGTGCTTTACAACTATAAAACAAAAAGAGTTAAATAAACTTATCACTTCATCTAAAACAACAACATGTTTATTATATCCTATACCAACTAAACTACTGAAAGAAGTGTTACCTGTAGTGGAAGAGCCTCTCCTCAATATTATTAACTCATCTCTATCTTTAGGTCATGTTCCAAGAACATTTAAATTGGCAGTTCTAAAACCACTCATTAAGAAATCACAATTAGATCATAATAACCTAGCAAATTATAGACCCATTTCAAATCTTCCATTTATGTCTAAAATATTAGAAAAAGTTGTGTCCGCTCAACTGGGCTATTTCAGTCAGGTTTCAGTCAGGATTCAGGCCGCACCATAGCACTGAAACTGCGCTTGTTAAAATCACAAATGATTTACTTTTAGCTTCTGACCAAGGCTGTATCTTAGTTAGGCTGTATATTAGTTTTACTTGATCTTAGTGCTGCGTTCGATACTATAGATCACACAATACTCTTAGATCGACTACAAAATTATACTGGTGTTCAAGGACAAGCATTAAGCTGGTTCAGATCATACTTATCTGACCGATACCATTTTGTCTGTTTAAACGGAGAAAAATCGATCATAACTTCAGTAAACTATGGAGTGCCGCAGGGATCTGTGTTAGGCCCGCTATTATTCTCAATATATATGCTGCCACTTGGAAATATTATAAGGAAACATGGAATTAGATTAGATTTAGATTAGATTCAACTTTATTGTCATTACACAAGTACAGGTACAAGGCAACGAAATGCAATTAGGGACCGACCTGAAGTTAGTAAGGAATACAGCATAACATGAGGAGAGTTGAGGAGAAAAAAAGGCAACCCCCAGACTATGTTCCAATAGGGAGTACAGTTTGGGGACAGTAAAACACCTCAGCACATTTGCACATAATCAGTACACAACATGAACACACAAGACTTGCAATAGGGGAGGGGAGAGGGGGTTGGAGGTAACCCAGCACAGGCAAGCAGCCATCCGGTCCTGCAGCCATTTCGGCGCTGGTCACAGACCCGCCTGTCAGACTGGTGGTAAAAAGCGTTGAAGGCGTGGGATGGGGGCTGGGGGTTGGTGATTGCATATCTGTATCTATGTAAGAGTTCGTGTATGTGTGGGCCTGAAGAGTCGCTACGCCTGGCATCCCAATCTAGGTGCCTCAGTCCGCAGGATGTCATAGCGAAACACAGCAGTTGCCATGGAGACAACCTTGATCAGGTCCCAGACAGAGTCAACAATCAGCAGGTGTCAGTGTGGAGTCGGGGAAGGAACGCAAGAGCGTCTCTTTGCAGTGCTCTCTCCAGAGGGGGTTGTTGTTCCAGCAGCGGCCTCGGCCAAGGCCAGTGCTGATAGAGTGGGGCCGAAAGCAGATAAGATTGTGGTTGTTTGGTCTTGGGACGAGTAGCCGCATTCCAATTTACACAGCTCCTGGTCCGTTTGGGTCTCCGAAACGATCCATTTGCCTTTGCAAAGCTGTGAGCTTCTCCATGATGTTACCCATATTGTGGTTCATAGTCACAGTCTGAGTGCCGACAGCTCTGCCCACTGCTTCAATCATAACGGGCAGCCTTGTGGGGCTTTGGACAGCTGTCACCGTCTTCTTAATTCCTCGATAAACCAGGGCAGTGCCTAATCCAAACAGCAGAAAACCTGTTATCATGGTTCCGAATAGGTAGATATCCTCAACGTCCTCCACGGAAAGAGCCGCCAGACACACGACCCGCCACTTCCCCCACGCGTCCATCGTGTAGCCAGCTGCAAACGTTCCGGCAGGGCAGTCAGGTTCCCCCGAACCCAAACTTCTCGTGGAGAAGATGGTGTCAATTGCGTTGAGAGACCAGTTGGTCAATTCCATAATTTCTTAGTTTGGAGAGCAGTGCGGAGAGAGTCTCTCAAAGTACAAGACAGTAGACTAGACGAGACGAGAGGAGCAAAGCAGGGAAGATAAGGGAGAGGAGGGTAAGAAAATGCGACCGCCTTCGTTGAGAGCCAACGTTGAGAGAATTAGTTTCCATTGTTATGCTGATGACACTCAAATATATATATCATCACGGCCGGATGAAAGCGCTAAATTATCCAAATTGACAGAGTGTGTTAAAGATATAAAAGACTGGATGACGCGTAATTTTCCTTTTTTTAAATCCAGACAAGACAGAGGTACTACTTATCGGTTCAAAAAACCGCCCACAAAACCTCTCACAATATAATTTTAACATAGTAGGATGCCCTGTTACTATATCCTCTGCAGTAAAAGACCTGGGAGTTATACTAGATTGCAACCTGTCTTTTGAAAATCATATTTCATATGTTACAAAAACAGCCTTTTTCCACCTTAGAAACATTGCTAAGCTACGTAATATGCTATCAGTTTCTGATGCAGAAAAGTTAGTTCATGCATTCATTACCTCGAGACTAGATTACTGTAATGCTTTGTTAGCTGGTTGTCCTGCATCCTCAGTAAACAAGCTACAGTTAGTCCAAAATGCAGCCGCTAGAGTTCTTACTAGATCAAGAAAATATGATCATATAACACCGATTTTAACATCACTACATTGGTTACCTATAAAGTCCCGTATTAATTACAAGGTATTGCTACTGACTTATAAAGCCCTAAACGGCTTAGCTCCAGTCTATTTAACGGATCTTCTATCGCCCTATAATCCATCGCGCTCTTTAAGATCCCTAAATTCGAGGCTTTTGGTCATACCTAGGATATCCAGGTCCACCAAAGGAGGGAGAGCATTTTCATATTTAGCTCCAAAACTCTGGAATATCAGTATCTTCCTGATACTGTTCGTTGCTCAGACTCGCTCTCCCAGTTTAAAACTAGATTAAAGACGCATCTCTTCAGCCAGGCATTCATATAATTTTTAATCTTATAGTTAAATCCGGTCACTAGTTCATAAACGCCAGAGGAGAACTGGCCCCCGACTGAGCCTGGGTTCTCCCAAGGTTTTCTTTTCTCCATTAGGTCACTTGATGGAGTTTTTCGGTTCCTGTCACTGTTGCCTTTGGCTTGCTCAGTTGGGGATATTTTGGGGATATTTAATTAAATTTTATCAATCAATAAATTCCACTAGAAACAAACCTTGTATTATTTTAATTTAATACTGTGAAGCTGCTTTGATACAATCTGTATTGTGAAAAGCGCTATACAAATATACTTGACTTGACATGACTTGTAAAGCAGGTTATGTTTGGTGTTCTGTCTGCAGCATACTAACCTCTGTGTGGGAGACTGTGTGTATGTGTGCTGGCTTCAACAGGGACACTGTATTTCCCTCTACTGCAGAACATACAGTCAGTCATATTTAAAACTTAAAAGTAGTAATGTATTGCACACGTACCCAGTGTTACTTGCTTAGAGGAGCCAGCACCAGGGTCAGATTGTACAGCACCTGTAATCCCATCCATAATCGGCCGTCCCTTATTGCCTATACTAAGAGCCAACTCCTCCGCCAGTGTATTCTGGTTTTCTGAATTTAACTCTTTATTTCTGTTTGCTGCAAACAAGTGTTTGTGATAAAATGTTCACAAAAGTAATAAAAGGTTGTGGTAAATACTCACCACTTTGAATTATATTTTTATATTTTGTCTTTATCTGTTGCCAAGAACATTTGGAGTTGGGGTTGCATCTAAAAATCAATGAATATTAATCTTAGTACATACATGCACATTTTTAATATATTATAAAAATAGGCTATAGGCTATATATTACACATATAGGCTACACATACACATACATAAGTTTACATAAATATAGAACGTATTTGTTTAACTTACACATTAACAATCAGCAATCTTTCTCTTAACAGTCTTCTCTTGCTTTGGCAGCAGAGACCGTATTGTTTCGAGCTTGAAATACATATTTAAATTCATCGTAATTCTGAATGATTATCTCTTGCTCCTCCACGGAAAAATATATCGCTCTCGCTCTACTACCCGCGATTGGTTGTTCAGTGTCGACGTCACTCTTTTATGTGCACGCGCGCGTGGAGTAATCATAGCTTAAGGATCAAAGCCTGAGTTGACAGAGAAAGTTGATGAGCTGTGTCATGGTACCAATAAAGTCTGATTGCATTGGTTTGGTTTTGTCAACTCAAAACTAATCCTGTAACCCCGAGTTTGTTCAACTACCATCATGGTACAGGCTCCTGACCTATTCCTCAGCTGGATCTGTTGCTCCTCAAAATGAAACTTCCAGAATTTCTAAGGTAAATTTTCCAGGATTATTATCATCAAGTAGGGCTGAACGATTAATCGCACTTTCCATGTAATCGCACTTAAATCGAGATGGCTTATCGCGATTTTAAAATCACAAAGGCTGCAATTATTTTTTATGTGCAGTCTGTCATTGATGTACAGTAGTGATGCGCGGGTTGGCTTTTTTTCCAACCCGCGGGTCCCGCTTTTATGAAATTATTTGGCCCGCCCCAACCCGCCCCAACCCGCCCGGCACCGCCCCGCACCACTGTATCTATTTTTACAACCCGCCCCGCCCCGCCCCGCGACCATTAAATAGACATACTAGGCATTGTAATGTACATGAAAACAGCCTTTATTTCAGCCTGAAAGTGCTTGGAAACATCGCCATGTAAACTGGCAATAACAGACGATTCTGAATATGAACCATAAATCAGGTCATATTAATAAGATAATGATTTAAACATTTTCAATATTTACAAAGCAGCGTTTGTATTCATCTAATTCATCATTCACCTTATTTTCTTTTAATTATGTAAAATCCCGACCTCAATTTCTCCCGCACCTCATCTTCCATCTTCACTTTTATTTCTCCGTCTTTGTTGTTGTGGCTGGCGGCGGGAGCTGCTTGGCGCGAGCTGTGTCACGTGACGCCAAAGGTTTGGGGAAATCACGCAAGTTGCATTGCTACGGCCTTATCAAAGAACCTAAAATTATTTAATATAGGCTGGACATTGCATGCAACATATATGGATTTTTATTTTATTTTGTTTTTAATGACCCGCCCTGCAAATAAAGTGACAATTTCTTTACCCGACCCGCGGGCTACCCGCGGGGCCCTCGGGTTATGAGACGACCCGCGCATCACTAATGTACGGCTCTGTAAACGCTGCTCCATCACTGTGAGTTTGAGTCACTTATAACGTGCATTTGAAAAAAAAAACAACACGCATCAAACATCTTTCCAAAACATGAGAATCATTTATGAACCTCTTGTCCAACAACAGACAACATTTAATAACATGCATTTACTCCAAACTCACTTCATAAGGACAGCTGAGCTCCTCCTTCTGTGAGATGATGTGTCTTCTTACACAGAATAAGGCAGTCGTGTATTTATAAGTCATGTTTAATCAAAGTGTTTCAATCTTCTGTTTATTCAGCTACAGCGATAGGGATTTCCTGGAATGATGCGCATTATTGTACTTCTGTGGCAGGGCATATTTAGCATGTTTCCGTGAGAGCGCCCTCTGGCATTCAAATGGGGCAGTATTTCCTACCAATCAGCCGCACTCCACTGACAAGCTGCGCATAAAATAATCGCAAATCGCGTGTGATTTTGTTGCAATTAATCGTTCAGCCCTATCATCAAGATAGTATTATTACTCACAGCGTCTTAAAGTACACAAGTCTGAAAGTGAACTCACGGTGTATGTAAGCTGATAAGGGCGTTTCACAGGTTCGCATGGATCGCCTCAGATCATTTGTGTTTGAATAGCGCGCACTCTCCGTGGGCGGGGTCACATTAAAACATAATGAGCTGAGATGAGAACGACTGACATCTCTCTCTTTTCGTACATATTACATAAACTGAGAATATTTGTTTTTTATAAAAAATACTTTACTTAAAAGAAGAGAATTCAAGCTTCATGCCTGCGTGTCTGTATGCCTGTTTGACTGAGTATTCGCTGAGTTACAGTTCATTTTCAGACACGTTTCAGAATGGACTTCACTGACAGAGAGAAAGCAGAACTCGCTTCATGTTTATTTTTCTTTATTTGGCAAAAAGCACAACACTTTGTTTTTATTGTGAGTATACACAAAAAAATACACACTTAACAGGATTGATTGATGTATAACACAAGTATGTCAAAATCAAAATCAGAGTCTCTTTTGCACTGATAAGGAAAAAAGTGAGCAGATCACACCAGCGTGACTGCCGACCTCAGGGGGTTTAAAATCAATCCTAAATCTAACTGGGAGCCAGTGTAAAGACCTGAGGACTGGTGTGATATGTTCATATTTTCTGGTTCTGCTCAGAATCCTGGCGGCAGCATTCTGTATGAGCTGCAACAGTCTTGTGGTCTTTTTTGGGAAGGCCAGTGAGGAGTCCATTACAATAATCCACCCTGCTGGTGATGAAAGCATGAACAAGTTTCTCTAAATCTTGTCTGGAAACAAAGCATCTAATTCTTGCAATATTTTTCAATGTTCATTGTAAAATGTTCTCATTTAAGCATCTCTTCTTGACAGACACAGATCTAGCTTCAGTGGCAGGAGAGATCAATATATCAAAGAAAATACAGAAATGATCAGACAATGCTACATCCTTAATAACAATCGATGAAATGTTTAGACCCTTACTGATAAGTAAATCTATAGTGTGTCCACGATTGTGTGTGGGTCCATGTACATGCTGAGTCAGATAAAAAGTTTTTAAAACAGTTTTGATTTCTTTTGCCATATTGTTTTTAAAAGGTATCTATGTGAATGTTAAAATCTCCAGCAATGGCAAAACAGTCAAACTCTGAGGTAATTGTTGATAACAGTTCTGTAAAGTCCTCAGCAAAGGCTGGAGAGTATTTTGGAGGCCTGTAAATAATTTTGGAGGCCTGTAAATAAGTAAAATGCGTGGAGCACCTTTTAACAAAGTACCCAGATATTCGAAAGACGGATAATTCCCAAATGATGGGGGCAAAAGAGTGGGATAGTTTGGTTCCAGCATACACCAGTTCTTCCATTCTCCCTGAGAAGCACAGAAGTGGAGATGCTGGAGAGAGGGATAAAGTGTCTGGTGAGAGGGGCTGTTGCTCAGGTGTTATCAGAGGCTGTGATATGCTGTCCTGGCTTCCCTGGCTGTTTTCCAGGAAGTCATCCTTGGGTGCTGAATCTTGGAGCATTTCTAATATGTCTGTCTGTGGTGAGCTCTGTGGTGAGCTCTGTGGGCAGAGTTCAGCTGAGATTGTGTCCGTGAGTAGAAGTTGTTGTTGCTGAGTGGTGTTATCGTTGTCCTTGTGTGATATGTCAACCGCATGTCCATTTTGTTGTCCTTGTGTGATATGTCAACCGCATGTCCATTTTGTTGCTGAAGTGAAGTCCTGTGGTCATTCATACTGTGTCCAGGTGTGTGTGTGCGCCAGTCAGATTGAGTGGATTGGCACACACTGCAGAAGGATGATTGAGGGAGAAGTAGATATTGTCCTTTAGCACTCTTGAACCAACTTTGTTTGGGTGGTGGCCATCTTGATTAAACAGTTGTCTCTGACTCCAGAAAAGATTGAAGTTATCAATGAAGGTCACTCCTTTTATATTGCAGGTTTTTTGCAGCCATGTATTAAGCCCAAGCAACCGTGAAAACCTGTTTGTTCCTCTTGCTGGGAGTGGTCCACTGATGAATGTTTGAACTTTCGGTCTTTAAAATGTTTCAAAAAGTTCATTGGAATCCTTCTGACTGCTCTTTATGAATATTATTCTTGATGAGTATATAATGATGAGTCGATTTGCAGTCTTATGTTTCATCAGAATGTTCTGAAGTTCCCTGTTTACATCAGAAGTTGTTGCTTGTGGAAGTAAAATGAAACCATTCTTTGTTGATTCAAAAAAACTTTCAAAACCAAGAAATATCTTTATTTTATTGTAGTTTAGATGTTTATACTTGCAAACGCCCAGTGAAACGGATCCAGAACTGAGCTGGTTTAAGGACACCGCAGAGGACCCTGAATTAACGTCTAGCATCTTTAACCTGTAGGTAAGGGCAATTTATAATTGTAACAGGTTATGGGAATGTTTTAGAATGATTTATAAGGTTACAGCGGTATACAAATACAACAATCCTCATAAGATTCCTAAGTTTGAGTTTACTTGTGAAACTGTTCCCACACTGACCACATGTGTATGGTCTTTCTCCAGTGTGGATCATCATGTGTCTCTTAAGGTTTCCTTTATCCGTGAAGCTCTTCCTGAATTGATCACATGTATAAGGTTTCTCTCTGGTTCTCCCATCAGGTCTAAAAGAATCATTAAATCATGTGACATTTCAAATGAGAGAAAAAATGTGAAATTAAAAGTGAAGCCACAAGTCAAGATCACTCATGAGTTCAATAGTCATTTTAAACCAGTCGAATCTGGTTTGAGGATGGTTCCAAACATGACAGAATGTTTCAGGAACATCATGCTAACCTTTAAATAACATTCTATTAACATTCAGGAAACTGGACATTTGTATGTTCTTGGAATGTTACAAATCAACGTTCCTGGAATGTTAAATTTTAAATCGAAAGAACGTTTGAGGAACATTTTACCTTTTAAAACACATTCCTCTAGCTTCAAGAAAACTGGACATTTTTATGTTTCCAGAACCAACATTTGGGTCTGAATATTTGGAGAATATTTGTTCTGAATATATGGAGAACGTTCTTATAAAAAGCGTCTGTTAGCTGGGGAACTACTTACCGTGAATGTGGTGATGTGGTTTCTCCACTGTATGGATCTTCATGTGTCGCTTCAGGCGAGTTTTAATAGTGAAACTCTTCCCACACTGATCACACATGTGTGGCTTCTCTCCAGTGTGGATCCTCTCATGTATTTTCAGATGTCCTGACTGACTGAATCTCTTGTCACAGTGTGAACACTTGTAAGGTTTTTCTCCAGTGTGAATTCTCTGGTGCTGTTTTAAATTGCCCGCTGTAATAAAAGTCTTCCCACACTCAAAGCACATGTACTCTCTCACACCAGTGTGGATTTTCTCATGTGTGTATAAATGTTGCAGCTGTGAAAAACTCTTTCCACACACAGAACATGAATGTGGCTTCTCCTTCGTATGAACTGCCAGGTGTGTCTTCAGGTCTGATGCCCTAAGAAATGTTTTGGCGCATTGATCACACGTGAATGGCTTCTCTCCGGTGTGGATCCTCATGTGTATCTCAAGGCTTGATGATCGTGTGAAACTCTTCCCACATTGATCACATGTGAACGGCTTCTCTCCGGTGTGGATTATCATGTGAACATCAAGGTTAGATGATTGTGTGAAACTCTTCCCACACTGATCACATGTGTGTGGTTTTTCTCCAGTGTGGATCATCTCATGTGTTTTCAGATTTGAAGAGTGACTGAATCCTTTGTCACAGTGTGAACACTTGTAAGGTTTTTCTCCAGTGTGAATAATCTGGTGCAGTTTTAAACTGTCTGCTGTAGTACAAGTCTTCTCACACTCAAAGCACATGTACTCTCTCACACCAGTGTGGATTTTTTTATGTCTATGTAAAGTTTGCAGCAGTGAAAAACTCTTTCCACACACAGAACATGAATGTGGCCTCTCCTTCGTATGAACTGTCAGGTGTGTCTTCAGATTTGATGCACTAAGAAATGTTTTGCCGCATTGATCACATGTGAACGGCTTCTCTCCAGTATGAACTCTCATGTGAACATCAAGACTTTCTTTGTATGTGAAACTGTTTCCACACTGAACACACATTTGCGGCTTTTCACCAGTGTGGATTCTCATGTGTCTCTTAAGGGATCTTGATTGACTGAAACTCTTCCCACATTGATCACATGTGAACGGCTTCTCAACAGTATGAACTCTCATGTGAACAACAAGATTTCGTTTTGATGTGAAACCTTTTCCACACTGATCACATGTGAACAGCTCTCTGGTGTGGATTCTCAGGTGACGCTCAAGACTTTGTTTGGTTGTGTAACTCTTTCCACACTGAGTGCAGGTGAAAGATTTATTGGCTCTTCTTTTCTTTAATAATGTCTGTTTAGTCTTTGAGCAACTCAAAGGTTTTTCTCCAGGTTTGACATGATGTTCCTCCTCCACTTCACTCAGTTCTTCTCTCTCCTCCTTCACTTCATTTAGTTCTTCACTCTCCTCCTTCACTTCACTCAGTTCTTCTCTCTCCTCCTTCACTTCACTCAGTTCTTCACTCTCCTCCTTCACTTCACTCAGTTCTTCTCTCTCCTCCTTCACTTCACTCAGTTCTTCTCTCTCCTCCTTCACTTCACTCAGTTCTTCACTCTCCTCCTTCACTTCCATCAGGTCTGACATGAAAGAGAAAATTAGATTTTTTTTTAATTAGCATGACAGAGGTTGCCTATAAAACATGGAATGAACCAAGAAAAGCTTAAAATTGAATGGAACTGAGAAGCAAATCCAAGGAAACAATGAAATCAGAGAAAGACTGCAATCAAAAAAATGTACTAAACAAGAGCAAACTGCACACACCAGCTATGGAATAAAATAACATACACACATAGCCGTTCAAAAGGTTTGTGGTTTTTTAATGTTTTTAAAAGTAGTATCTTCTGCTTGACAAGGCTGCATTTATTTGATTAAATATTGTGAAATATTATGACGATTTAATTGCGTAATTGATAGAATATTCCCATAAAGCTTGTGTGACATTATATGTCAATTATTTTATAAATTGCAAATTAATAGCAATGCTTCCCACAGGTGGTGGTGCGATAGACTTGTAGAACAATTCGTTGTGTAATGTTTGCAACTTCACTTAATTGCCTGTAAGAGTCGCCAACGGACAAAAACAATGAGAAATGTACGTTTGCCAGACATGAAATTGGCGTGGAGGAACGCACATTCTCACGTTAATTTCACTGTTAGTACATCCGACTGTGAGCGTGAAAGCTGGATTGATAGATTGAGGCCCCTGGAGAGGTCACTGTGGACTTGTATCTTGGAGTTGGGCGACAACTGTGCTGATTAATGACGATATGCCCACTTCTCTATCTGCTACAGATTATTGTTTAGACTTAATGTTCTCTTAGCCAATCAGAAGTGAATGTTTATGGAATGCATATCTTTGGAAAAGGTATAATTGGTGTATGATTTTTGTGTAAGGTAGAGTTAGCTTGCGACCTCCTCGTGAGACTTTAACGCTGACTCTACAAATTTAACTGCAAACTATTCTTCAGTAAATTTTTACTTATTTAATTGAACTTCACGACTCCTGGTCTTCTTTCATCATATCTGGCAACTGTACCCCCCTTACAGGAGTTACTGACAGCATGGGTTAGACCCGTGAATATTAGACTTGATAATATAACAGACTTTGTGAGAGGAAAGTTAGAGGTTATCTGGAAAACAAACTGTTTTGCACAAAGATTTACAGTATATGCACCAGAAAGTAATGTAATTGGAAACTGTGCAGTAGGAACTTTAAAAAGTTTCTTTAGAGCAAATCATAAGGACATAAGATGGGATGAAAAAATTGAGGAGATAACTAACGTAAATCGAAAAGATAAAGATAATAAGAAGTTAACTACTAAATAGTGTTACTAACAGTATTACTAATATAATTGTTAATAGTGTTGTTTTTGTTTCTGTTATTATTTTGTAATTGTTTCTGTTTGTATTTTAATTGTAATATAATATGCAACTGCAATCGCTCCTTTCTTAGACTGGGCAAATGTATATTGTCCATCTAAGTATGAACTGATTGTTTGTTCTTCACTGTTATTGTGAAGCGTCGTTGAGCTTGGGAAAGGTGCAATGTTAATTAGACATATTATTATTATCAACTAAACCTTTTAAGGATTTAATTACTAAGAAAGATAAAGTATATAAAAAAAGAGTTGATAAACATACAGTGGTTATTAGAAAATGAGCTTTGGAGTAAGAAGAATTTGATATTAGTGGAATAAGAAAGGAAGGAAGGTAGAATTACCTTTGGGGAAAAAAAAAACATTGCATCTTACAAACAGTGTAAAATAACTAATTAAAGAGTATGAAATACTTCTAACATGCTCTTTTAATTAAAAAAGAGTAAAACGATATAAAGAAATCTCTTACCTATATTTGTGATAACTGCGTTAAAGATCCTAGAATGGAGCAGAACAAACTCATTCTAGCGTGTGTGTGTGTGTGTGTGTGTGTGTGTGTGTGTGTGAGACAGCAGGAATGCAGACTTATGGGGTAATAAATCTACTGATAGTGTGTCTCTGGATGGAGCAAAGTTAAAGAGAATAAAATAAGCAAAGTTGAACGTGAATAAAAGTGTTCAATAATGTGTCATATATGATACAAGGCTAAATATGAAATGAGACTGGACATGGAGAGAAAGCAAATGAGGCTGTAAACAAATAATGTAAATTTGTTGGCAATGGCTTGGATATCTAACACTGTAAGTATACGAGTTAAGAAAACCCTTAACAGAAGGGGAATATGTGTTAGTGGAGTTTTAGAAGGGGAATAAAGTCCAATTTAAAGAGAAAACATCTTCTAACACAGAAAACAAGAACTTGGAGCTTCAGAAGAGAAATACTGAAGAGTGTTTAAGAAGGAGCCGAATGATTAATGACTAAGAGATGTCTTACGGAGAGCTCAACTTTATGTTATATCTTTCAGGAGATAGAGTCTGGATCGAGATGTTGGGCTAACAGAGAGTTCCAGAATAACACAATGACAAGAGAAAGGCTTGTTTGAGTCAATTATTGTGGTAACATTGATAAACATAGCAGTAGTCATGGTGGTGCTCTGGGTTGTTGTCAAAATTTTAATAAGAATTTGACTATAAAAAATCAAGACACTGTGGAAAAAAGGTGAGAAATATAGATCCTGCACTGTAAAAAATGTTACTTCTATTATAAAAAAATAATATTTTTGAGTAGTTAAAGCTTGATTTCATTCATGGAATCTACCTGAATAAATCATGTAAAACGCCCTAATTTATTTAGTCTATAACACACATTTTTTTTGTGAAAATGTGCTTTTTTATTTGAAGTATTTTTTATTCTCAAAATTGTGTGAAGTCAAGTGAATGGATATGACCTGTTTATATTTAACTTTGAGATATATTGTTTTATAAAAAGACCATACACTGCTAGAACAGCACAGAATCAAACGTGTTACTGCACTATCATTAGCAGAGTTATTGCTACATGTATGTAACAATTTGCTTCAGAATATTTAATAAATGCAGTTATTCACAACCTAACCATAAGCCCTACTCTTCTGCACAATGGTAAATGGTAACGATCAAAACTTTAACATAATAGAAACTCTTTCAAATGTCAAACATACCTGAACATTAAACATTAACAGATGTTTCCCTTTACTCAAAAACACATGAAATAACACTTCATTTCAAGATTTACTCTCCATTTCCAGCCATGTGCAAAGCATGCTGGGAACAAACAATGGTGTCTCTAAATAAAACCGCATAAATGAGCTAATTATCTTAAAATAAATACCCTTGGTGTTATTAGTGAAATTTTGTCAATATTTTCAATAAAACTCTAACCACAATTTTCTTAATAAAATATACATAATATTTTTAATGATTCATTTTTTACAGTGTGACTAGAAAATGGATGCAACTTTTGTGATAGACAAATATATTAATATGGAGGATCTAAAAGAAAAAAAACAATTGATTTACAACCTAATAAATCATTATGATAGGTGGAAAAAATGCAAATGTAAGACATTTAATTTAAGCTGCACCAGTGCGTCGGCGCACTGAAGCGTTTTTTTATTTATTTAGTTCAAAGTTACTATCAGATTAAATGTTTTACCTTGACAAACTATACATCATTAAAAAGATATAAGACTCAAGTTTCAGTATTTGACAACTATTGTATTCTGAGAAACTTATAGTGACAGTTATGTCTTAATTTGTGTCAGGAGTTATGAAATGAAAAAATGCGTCGATCCCTTTAATATGAATTATGAGCGTCAGCTGGTCCATTCAGAAAAAAAAACTCCGTGCTGTTGTCATGACAGTGCTATACAAAACAACGTCCCTCGGGGCTTTTAGCTAAAAAATGTGCAGACTTGGAGAAATATTGATATATTCTCATTGATTCACATCATATTTCTATAGACAGGAATAATATTTATTGAATTTATACCCAAATGCGTCGATGTAATCATTATGAGCGCTTCTTACTGAGATGTGCTGTGTTTTCAATTCATACCAATAGCCTGAGGGCGCTATATGCACAATAATACTCCATATATGGAACATGAAGAAGAGCCATAATCATGTGACCTTCAAGGACGTCACTGATAGCAGCTACACACAAAGCTAACACAGAGATCGCTGTAATATGCAGATATAGACGTTTTGAAGACAATAAACATGATTGCAAATGATATTTGATATTTGAGTGTTCTTCAAGCAATGCCAGGTATTTTTATAATAATAGATTATATTTATAATGTAATGCTAATCGATATAGACTTTATCATCGTGCATACTATAAATAATATATTTTCTTTCTGATTTTTTTTTATCTGAAGCCAAATTAGATCACAGAAGATTATTTAAAACAATCGACTTGCGTTATGAAATAAGTTTGAAGCACAAACATAGTTTTAATCTCATAAATGGTCGTGTATTGATGGTGTGCTAAGCTAACATGCTAGCTAGCTCAGGTGCACCTGTCACCTAGAAGTTATTCTTTTATGGGTTTTTTTCTAAATAATAATGCTTTTCTGAAATGTTTTAGTGCATTTGATACAGTTTCAAATGTAAGTGAGAACTTTGATAAAATAAATTAGGGACTGAAACCCTATGAATAGCCTGTGAATAGCCAGTCGTTAGTAACTATAATGCAGACAAAAGATATGCATATTTAGATCCATAACCAGGCTGGAGAGGTGTGTGAATGTGTACTGGGGAGACTGAGACTGAATGGGGCTCGTTTGCACCACAAAACAATTGAGACAATAGACTGAATAGATGACTTAGATGATGACTAAACATCAGTAGCATTTTTAGAGTCTAATCAAAATAAAGTCATTTGACATGATCTTGAAAAACATTTAACTAAATACAGAGTTTTAGACTTATCATTTTCAGATTTTAAATATAACATGGTCACACATATGGCTTTAGCTGCAGTGCATTTCTAGATTGCTACAGGGCCCACTTCAATTTTATTTTCATGAAGATGTTTCATAAAAATTAATTTCTAATAACTTTACAAAATTTTGAAGCTATTTAAAAAATATATTTTCATTATGACAATAATTAATTCTACATTTACAATAAACTACCAGGTGTCAGCTTTCAAATGAGATCATACTTGTGCTTTTAGTGCAAAGGGTTCATGAACTGTATCTGTTTCAGTTTGGGTATGTCATTTCTGGGGATTTTTCTAAAGTGGCGTTGCAGCTTAACAGGTTAATGAAGATTGCAAGGAGTAGTATACAAAAGAAAAGTATACGTTATATGAAACTTTGCAGAAATTAAGAAATCCAATTCCTAGTTTAAAATGGTATAGAGAATCCAATACAAAGCTGAAGTAACTTTAGGAGGTGAAACGTATTCAGTAAAGAAAAAATAAGTTTTATTAAGTTAGAACTAAAACAGATAAGTTTTGGGAAGAATGTCTAGATGACAATCGTATGAGTGCTAAATGAAATACAACTGGAAATTACATATAATATGTAGTAAGATATTAAGAGAATTAAGCAATCAAGTTCGGAATCAGACTTGAAAAGCTGGAGAGATGAACTGGAGAGGCTGAACGTGTAGGAAATTGGAAATGTGAAAATAACTATAATGAAAAAACAAATACAAAGATGAATGTTTAAGGCTAAAATTTTCAGATGAAATGAAATGATGACTCAAATATTGAGAGATAACGGAGAAAAATACAGTAACTGATCAGACGATAATACAGTTTAGACTGTGTGGTGTGCTGGAAGATGTAAAATCAAGGGTCTGATTAAAGGCTCATAATTAGGGCATTATAGTAAGAGTAGCCTACAGTAAATGACACAGAATGGGTAAAATATGATCCTATACCTTTAGTCTTGATAAGATGAAGTAAAAACGATGAAGTAATAATTACCTGGGAGATTCCTAAAGAAATTCCAGAGTATTATATAAGACAAAAGATCTGCCATAACAAGCATATAAAATAACATGAGATTTTATTGGTAATTTGGCAGAGGATGAAGAATTGTTCAATTTGAGTAAGTTCTGGACTGTAAAGTATTTTTAAGGAATGAGTCCAAGCATATATGCAGGATGGGCATGTTTGAATCAGACATCGGACAGTAATATTAGAAGGAATGATATCAATCGTCATAATTAAAGAAAAAACACATATGGGACACTGAAGTGAGTGGTAAATAATATTCGAATAAAATTAAATATAGTCACAATAGTGTTTTGATTATTCTTGAGTTGTCTGGTTTAGGAAGGATTTTCAGATTTTTTTTTTCCTGGAATATGTAAATTATTAAAGAAATGTAAAATGGGGTGTGAATAAAGCCTATGAAATTGACTTACGTTCGGTAAGACCTTCATCTAAGAGAGTAGATGTTGTGAGACTGTACAAAGCATTGTGTGTCTAATAACATAGAAGCAGAGAACTAGAGACTGGAGAGACCAGCACATCTCAACATGATATACAGCAGACTGACCCTTACACGACCTTTCAGAGGCCCGGAGGAACATGGCATATACAACATACTGGTAGATACATACATACATATAGTACATATCAAAAAACACAATGTTATAAACTATAATGAGAAATCTCTGACATTTTGGTAACATGGTTGCAGAAAATAGTGATATAAATGTGAAATAAAAAGGCTATAATATTATTCAGTTTGACCTGATGTTGACACTCAATATGAACATTTCTCAAACCTCGCTTTACTGAACATTTGTTGAAAACCAAAAAGGTTATTTATTATAGTAAATTAAACTCTCACAGCTCCTGAGATTATCTAAATGTAATGTTTCTAACATGAATGTTCTTCAGCATCATGAATGAATGAAGAATAAACACCAACCTCTTTGTTCTTCAGGATCTTCAGTGTGTTTCATTCTGCAGGGTTCTGGATCCCTCATGTTCTCACTGTCCTCTTTAATAAACTCAGTCTTTGCAGATTTCAGCTCTTCCTGATGCTCTGATGCTCGTCTTCACTTGTAGCTGATGGGAATTTACAGCATTTATTGGAGAATTGCTGTGGGAGGAGCTTCACTGATGATGTGACTGATGTGGGAGGGGCTTCAATTTAAGTAAATTTGAGTGGGAGGAGCTGATCTGCCAAAATCTAAAATAAATCAGTTACTGAGTTTCAGATCAAATACCTGATGTCAAGTTTTAGTGTCTGTATCTAATACAATTTTAAATCAAATTGTTTTTTATAAACACATAAAACCCATTAAATGCAAGTAAAGTGTCTATTTTACAGTTTTTCACAATTGCTAAGTTCTAAGAGAACCACATTCTCAATAGCCTAAACCAATTTGTTGAATAAATCACTCTTTTTGCAAAACCTTAAACAAACTCAGGCAGTTCGACGCTGTTTGCAAATATCCTGCACTCTTTTTGCAAACCTCTAAACACATTCTCACTCGCTAAAACACATTTGACACTGTGATGCATTTGCGTCGTAAACTGTAATGTTTCAAATAGCTTTTGTGAAAACAAAATGTAAAAATGTGGGTGAAATAATGTTTTATCATCATTCAATTTAGAGATATATTTATGTAAAAATGAAACAACATAGTTATTCTGACCTTTACTTTTATATATTGAAATAAATAAAAGATTAAGTGATCATACTATTTTTTTTAAATTTTAAATTATTAAAAACTTCTTGCAGTAAAACCTAATGGTTTGAATGAAAGTATAAAGATTTAAATTTACAATGAATGAGTATTTTGGGGCTGCACTATGATCCTTAAATACAGTCTTTGAATATGTCATCAAATAATTATTCTTCTAAATATGCCTGAAAAGGTTTTTAACAATATTTGTCTTTGACCCATGTACTGTTTTACACATTTAAAGGGTCATTTCACCCATTTGAACATTGTTTTTTATTTAAAGTGGGTCATATATGTAGTCGAAATGTAAAAGAAATTTTGAATTTGGTGCCTTTGTGACCGAGAAAAGACAAAAAATAACTTCAGGACGCATTTGTATGAAAGACAACAACTCCCACAATGCACCACACTGCACAGCTCCGCAAGCCACTCCCACTAATCCAGAAAGCGCATATCTGCCTATAAGAGAAATCACTCTTCCGTCTTCAAGTCTAGCTACCACCAGAGCTTGAAATTAATTTCACATTCACACAAAATGTCTAGTTAGTTGGCGAACTCATTAGTGCATTACTCCTCGTTTGTATTTCTTTCGAAAAGGTGAATTATTGCATGGTACCTGGATGTTCAGTCAGAACATATGCGGAAACTAGGAAACTAGTTCACAACACAAACGTCCGTGTCCTCGTCTGATTCAGAGATTTCGTCCAGGAGAAATTGTCATCGTTGAAAATCTTTGCCACAGACGGACTGTGTTCGTAGCGGTTCGTAGTTGCATAGTGAGATCACCGGCGCCACCAGTCCGCCCTAACCCGAGCCAGTCCGTCCGCGGCAGGCAGGTCTTCTGCCTCGGCGGCTCTTCGCTATAATGCGGCTTGTAAAGGTTGCCACAAACACCTGATTCAAGCATCAGACTTCCGAAATCCTCTTCCTCTAGTCTATATCATATTGAGTACTCTCCTCTGCTATTGTCATAACTTTACATCTGTCTCCACAGCGCCTGTTAGCTTAGCTTCAAACAAGATGGAGGATATTGCTTTCAGTTTCAGAGAGTAAAGTCCCACCCACTGATCTGTAATAGGTCTGTAGCGTGAGCGGGTCCCGCCCCCTGGGAAAGATGAGGAACGAGTGCTTGTAGTCTCAACAGAAATCCCCCCCTCTTACACTTCCTCCTACAATGACGCAAAATGACGATTTTTGCGTCATTGTAGGAGGAAGTGTAAAACTTAAATAACGGATTTCTCCCATCTCAGGGGAAAATGAGAGAGTGTTGCACGACCATTCAATAGTATGACTGGGTTTCTAACAATGCAAAGCTTAATGCAAATGGGTGAAGTGTCCCTTTAATCATTTATATCAATCTGTCTGTCTATTGTAAAGCAACTGATGCTAATTCACAATTCTGTATCTCTAATTTTAACAATTATTCTCTTTCTTCATTAAAATAACGGTAGATATCTAAAAGTGGTAAAAAAAAAAAAAAAAAAAAAAACCTGCAAGGAAAACCAATGAAAACATAAAGTCAGAAATAAATGTACATATTCACAATCATCAAATCCCCTCAGTCTGACACCAATGAAATGAGCTTTAAGTGTCAATTTACAGGAGATCTGAAGACATCAGCATAATAAATGAGGTGAAAACAGGAACTATTGTCATGAAATAAAGAGTGTTTTCAGCAGATCTGTTAATATTGATGAGCCTCAGACTATCAACACTCATTCAACAAGTCATTCAGGATCATCAGCAGATCATCTCACTTTATTCTGAGTGTTTGCTGTTAGAAACACATTATTTGAGTCAGGATACATGATAAAAGCCTGTTAAACTGCCCTATTGAAAGACAAAACTGTCATTTCTCACAATATAACCGGATAAAACCTCAATAATACAAAATCAAACTATTGACACTCATCTTCATCAACCACTGCAGATAAGTAACTGAATTGAAACATGGTTTGGTTTTATGATAACTCATTGTGATAAAGTAATCAGATCTTTAACATGTAACAGTTTTTATGTGCAGAAACTGACAATGATCAGTGGCAATTATGTTTCCAGTGGCAAACTGCATTCATATGTATCTGTGTGTTAACATTTATGTATAGATCAACATAGGGCAATATGTATAATTAATTAAATATATTTTAATCAGCTTTCAGCATCAACTGTAACAGTTACAATTATTTAGTCTGTTTGTCCAAAGTAAAGTAAAGTAAAGTAAAAACAGTGTGATGCAATTTATTTGAACGTAAAGGGCTGTACACACCGGGACGAATATCGGCACGCGTTATTCGCCAGCGTTTTTCAACGCGTTTTTTGTGTTCACACCCAAAGCGATTTTCGCTGACGATGAGCTGAGTGAACATGCAAATTCATTCCCTGACATTAGATGACGCTTAATGTAAAGCCTAGGTACATGAAAGACAATTAAGTGAAATGAAACTCGCCATCAAGGCCCATTTGCTCTGCAATACCACTCCATAATAGTTCTCTTTTATCAAGATTTTTGTAGTCGCTGTCGCGTTTCTCATATAGTTCTTTATGTTCCGACACCAACGAGACCAGCAGCTCTACATTCATCTTGCCTTGCATCTTCCTCGTCTTATTTCTTCCCGGCAGTGTAGGCGTATTTCTTGGCGTATATCTTCTTCACCGTTACGTATGTGTGCTCGGCAAGACCGTTTTGTGTTTGAGCGCCCCAAAGTTGTGTTTTATTGTAACTTCAGAAGCTCCAGACACGTGAACAAAAGCACCAATCTCATTGGTCGGATAGTTTTTGACACGGCGCGTCAAACCAAAAAAACAAACCCGAGGCGTTTTTTAAAAAAATGGCGCTTTTACGCGTGGCGTTTTTCGCATCGGTGTACACACTCACATTGGCGCCCTTTGTTTAGTCACGAGGCGTTAAACATCGGCGAATATCGCGCGTGAAATTTGTCCCGGTGTGAACAGGCCTTAAAACGTACTCGGTTACCTAACGTAACCTCTGTTCTCTCTAGAGAGGGAACGAGTATTGCGTAAGTTTAGCTTACGCTACGGGTAAAGTCATCTTTTCTCGAGATATGAAGCAAAAAAAAATTATCCTTAATTTTTATATCTTGTCAACGCAGTGCGGCAGCAAGCAGACCTAGAGCAGGCAATCTAGCGTGCTCATAGGCTGCTCTGCGGCAACTGCAGCAGCCTATCACTGAGCCCTTGGCGTGACGTCACGCCCAATGAGCGCGAGCAGCGCGCCTACGCGTCACGGCCCGAGGCGGGGCGTGGCAGAGGGTATAAATATGGGCTGAGAGGCTGCTTTCACTGGTTTTTGTCGCAGAAGCGAGTGAGCTCGTGGCGCGAGCACGGCGGGTTACGCAATACTCGTTCCCTCTCTAGAGAGAACAGAGGTTACGTTAGGTAACCGAGTACGTTCTCTTACGAGAGGTTCTCTCGTATTGCGTAAGTTTAGCTTACGCTACGGGAACTCCCTTGTCAACGCCGTGCGCGCCCGGCATCCACTGAATGAGTCCCAGGGAAGCCCGGGGAACACGAGAGTGTGAGCCAGGCGGCCAATGATATGGCTAGCGCAAGTACATAAGCACATAGTAGGGGGAACAGAACGGCGCGGCCGGTCTGACTAACCAACCCTTATATTGTACAGCTCAACCAGGAGGGCTAAATCAAACAGCAGTAGCCCGCGCACAGAAGTGGGCCGGCCTACGCGAGATTTAGACTGATAAAAGTTTAGCCTGCAGGGCGGGAACTTCTAGATTGTAAAATCTAACAAATGTAGACGGGGAGGCCCAGCCCGCCGCCGTACAAATGTCATGAATAGAAATTCCGCTAGTCCAAGCCCATGACGAGGCCATGCCTCTAGTAGAGTGGGCTCTGATGCCCAAAGGGCATTGCAGGTCTTTAGACGCATAAGCAGCTGCAATAGCGTCCACTATCCATCTGGACAGAGTGTGTTTCGAGGCGGCGAGACCCTTGGTGCGCCCACCAAACGAAACGAAAAGCTGCTCCGAGCGCCTCATGGCGGCGGAGCGCGTAATGTAATTTCTCAGCGCTCTGACAGGGCAAAGGAGATTACTGTCAACTTCGCTGCCGGTAGCCGGCAAAGCTGAGAGAGAAATGACCTGTGCTCTGAAGGGTGTGCCCAACACTTTGGGGACATAACCGTGTCTCGGTTTGAGAATGACTTTAGAGTCATTAGGTCCGAACTCGAGACATGCCGCGTTAACTGATAACGCATGCAGGTCACCCACACGTTTGACTGAAGACAGGGCTATCAGAAAAACGGTTTTGAGCGTGAGGTATTTCATATCCACAGTTTCCATGGGTTCAAAAGGATGCGCTTTCATGGCCTCTAAGACCAGGGAAAGATCCCAAATAGGAACCGAGGGGGGTCGCGGGGGGTTCATCCTCCTAGCTCCCTAAGGAAGCGGATAATGAACTCATTCCTCCCTAATGCGCGGCCCAGCGCCGAGTCGGAAAAAGCTGATATGGCCGCAACATATACTTTGAGCGTGGAGGGGGACCTGCCCATGTCCAA
This sequence comes from Leuciscus idus, assembly GCA_021554675.1. NCBI lineage: Eukaryota > Metazoa > Chordata > Actinopteri > Cypriniformes > Leuciscidae > Leuciscus > Leuciscus idus. The sequence goes on from CM038621.1 coordinate 64,160,973, forward strand.
CAGCTCTTGGAGGAAACAAAGCACACGCGACACCTCACATGTTTGTGGATCCAGCCCTTGGGCGGTGCACCATTTATTAAACACAGACCATTTAGATGTGTAGAGCCGTCTCGTAGAGGGAGCTCTAGACTGTGTGATCGTGTTCACAACCCCTATTGGCAAGTCAACGGGTATCCGTTGACTATCCATACATGCAGAGACCAGCGCTCTGGATGAGGATGCCAGATCGAGCCGCGGGCTTGAGAGAGAAGGTCTCTTCTCACCGGTATCGGCCAGGGGGGTGTGTCCGCCAGCCGTATTAGATCTGGGAACCACGTTTGATTCTCCCAATACGGGGCTATGAGGAGCACCGTGTGGCGTGCTTCCCTGATTCTCCCGATGACTTGTGGCAGCAGAGAGACAGGGGGAAAAGCGTAAAGCGGGCCGCTGGGCCAGGTTTGGGCCAGCGCGTCCTCGCTCTTGGAAAAGAACCGTGGGCAGTGCGCGTTGTCTTTTGACGCAAAGAGGTCGACTTCCGCTCTGCCGAAACGGCGCCACAGTGACTGGACTGTTTGGGGATGCAAAGACCACTCCCCCAGGGGAACATTGTCCCTGGACAGTCTGTCTGGACCCTCGTTCAGGAGACCCGGCACATGCGCGGCTCTCAGCGAGCGCAGTGAGTGCTGAGCCCACACAAGGAGGCGTTCCGCCAGGGCGCAGAGTGTTTTGGATCTGACACCGCCCTGACGGTTCACATAGGCTACCACTGACATGTTGTCCGTGCGGACTAGTACATGGTGGCCCTGTAGGTATGGGAGGAAGTGCTTGAGCGCTTTCTCGACCGCCAGCATCTCCAGACAGTTTATATGAAGGTGACTCTCCTGGTCTGACCAAGGGCCATAGACCGGTCTGCCCTCTAATAGCGCTCCCCAACCTAGGTTGGACGCATCTGTCGAGACAACTTTCCAGTGCGAGACAACTCCCATCGTCACTCCCGTGCGATACCATTCGGCTGCTAGCCAGGGCTGCAGGGCTGAAACACAGCCATGATCCACTCTGACTCGTAAGCGGCCGGCCGTCCAGGCTCGGTGAGGCACTCGCGCTTTCAGCCAGCGTTGAAGCGGGCGCATGCGCAGTAAGCCCAGCTGGAGCACTGCTGCAGCTGAGGCCATATGCCCCAGGACTCGCTGGAATGTCCTCAGCGGAACCTGACTGCCCGTCTGGAAAGACGCGGCGAGATGTCGAATGCGGCGCGCGCGCTCCTCTGACAATCTGGCCGTCATAGCCACCGAGTCCAGTTCTATTCCGAGAAGGAAGTCGACTGGCGGGGCAGTAATGAGCTCTTGGTCCAGTTGACCGAGAGACCCAAGCATTCCAGATGGCTGAGAAGCGCTGTTCTGTGAGACAAAAGCTCTGCCTCTGACTGCGCGAGGACTAGCCAGTCGTCCAGATAATTCAGTATCCGCATTCCTTGTCTCCTCAGGGGAGAGAGAGCCGCGTCCATGCACTTCGTAAATGTACGGGGTGCTAAAGATAGACCGAACGGCAGGACGGTGTACTGATATACCCGACCGTCGAAGGCGAATCTCAAGAATGGCCTGTGACGGGGTATTATCTGAATCTGAAAATATGCGTCCTTTAGATCGAGAGAGATGAACCAGTCTCCCGGGCGAATTTGCGCGAGGATTTGTCTGGTTGTGATCATTTTGAACGGCCGTCTCATGAGAGCTTTGTTCAAATGTCTCAGATCTAAAATAGGTCTCAGCGCTCCGTCCTTCTTGGGTACGAGGAAGTAACGGCTGTAAAGCCCGACTCGCTCAGAGAAGGATAAACCTGTTCTATAGCCCCTTTGCGCAGCAGCTTCGCTATTTCTGCTTGAAGCAGGTGCGCTGCTTCTAAAGTCACTTTTGTCTCCGTCTGCGCTAGAAAGCGCGGGGGGCGACGAGCGAATTGAAGCGAATAGCCGTGTTATATAGTATTCAGCACCCATTCTGACGCGCCCTGAATAGCTTCCCATGCTTTTGCACGCATAGCTAGGGGTCGAATGGTCTCTGGGTTCAGATCGCCGCGCTGAGCGGGATGGGGAACCTGTATCAGAGAGGATGGGGCGGCGACGCGCCGCCAGTGCTCGAACACGGGGGCTGGAAAACAGTGCTGACTGGCTGTACAGCATATGATGGCTCGATCGCTACGGATGGAGCGCGTTTTGCTGCTAAACACCCCTGGCGCGAGAGCGGCGTGGGGGTTGTCATGTCTGAAAGTGGGTGCGCGTGCTCGTGAGCGGGCGCAGAGTTTACACTTATAACACGGCCAGTGTTTGGGAGCTTTGTAACCCGAGGTAACTGAGTGGCAGAGCAAGCAGCGGGTAGTTGTGAGCACAGGGTTGTGGGCACATTTACTACACTTGGTACTCGAGCGTGTGTCCGCTTTATGAGAGTGCGCTCTGAGCGTGTTACCATGGGGATAGTGTTTGTGTGTAGTGGTGAGCACATTTTCTACACTTATGACACCTTCGGCCAGAGCCGGCATGTTTGTGAGCTTTGGAGGATCTGCAACCCGGGGTAACTGTGTAACAGAGCGGGCAGTGGGTAGGTGTGGGCACAGAATTGTGGGCACATTCTCTACGCTTAGCACTCGAGCGGCGCATGCCCGCTATGAGAGTGCGCTCTGTGAGCGTTACCGGGGAGACCGTGTTTGTGTGTAGCAGTGAGCACGTGGGAGTGGGCACATATTCTACACTTATAACACCATTGGCGTTATAGGAAACTGATAGAGCGAATGCTTTGATGGCTCATATGTTTAGACGCTCATAAATACTCAAGCACCATCCTGTGAGCGGGAGGGTGCGAGATGCGGGTTCACTCTCTGTATGTAAGAAAGCTGCCGCGAGCTCGGAGAAGCCAGCAGAAAAAATATATTTATCTGCCGCCAGAGTCGGATTCGAACTCGGGTCTCCCGCGCGGAAGCCTAGTGTTCTGCCACTGAGCCACAGGGGCACACATAAGCTCTCAGTTAGCGCGAGCATATGACAGAGCGTCGTGTTTCGTTTCGGGCGTTTGTTTGCAGGCGCGCGTGTATTAAACAGGCTCGTTTACTGCAGTATTAGTATTTCCAGCCGCCTGAACTTTAGAGGGGACTGAGAAATATGTCAGGAACGGAGTTTAGTCCGACCTGGGTGGGACTTCCTCTTTTCGCCGGTGCTCGTGACGTCCGCTCTGATATCCCTTGAGAACGGCGCGGTTGCGCGGCTCGGACAAAGGGAGAGAGAGCGGGAAGATGTCATCATGTGCTGTGACATCGTTAGTTTGCAGACGTGCGTGTATGAAAACAGGCTCGTTTACTGCAACATAGATATTTCTAGTCGCCTGTAGCTTAGGAGGGGACTGAGAAATGGAGGTGGCCGGTCGGTGACGCGCACGACCGAGACGCGGGGTAGCTTTCTTATAACGTAAAGGAAGCCAGCCCGTGACCGCCTACTTCTGACATCCCTTGTGAGCGGCGCGTTTGCGCGGCTCGAACAGAGGGGGAGAGCGCAGGAAGGGCGAGCGTCGTCATGTTTTGCGTAGCGTTAGTTTGCAGGCGTGCGTGCATAAAAACAGGCTCGTTACTGCAATATATGTATTTCCAGTCGCCTGAGCTTAGGAGGGGACTGAGAAATATGTCAGGAATGGAGGTTAGTCCGCTAACACTCTACTCTCCTTTAGCCAGTGACGGGGGGGTAGCTTTCTTGTAACGTAAAGGAAGCTATAGCCCGAGACCGTCCGTTTCTGACATCCCTTGTGAGCGGCGCCGTTTGCGCGGCTTGACAGAGGGGTCTGACGTCATCTGCTTCGTCCCCTGAGGCGACGGCAGTGCGGGCAATGGCCGGCCGCTGCGCGTCGGTGAAGGGCGGGGGAGAAGGAGAGAGCGAGGCTCGCGGGAGGTGCTCCGGCGAGCGCTCAGCTGTCATACCCGGCTCGCTGGACGCAGCCGCCCGGGTAGAAGGCCAGGCAGAGAGCGCAATCACAAGGCGGTCTCCGTCGCTGAGCGTGGCTCTGCACGAGCCACAGGATGAGCGAGGCATTTGAAACAACGCCTCGCGCTCTTTTAGATGCAAAGTGTGTCGCGGGGCGAGCACACAACACACACACATAGAGCAAATAAAGGATATATTCGCCGGATAGCGAAGCAGGCAGGGATAGCTGAAGGCGGAGAAGGCGGCCGGCTTCCTCAGGCAGAATCCTCGGCTTGCAAGGCGCTGGTTTCAACGGCGGCTTCCTCAGAGATCAGCGATGCCTAGAGCTTCGCTGAAGAGACAAAAATCAGTGAAAGCAGCCTCTCAGCCCATATTTATACCCTCTGCCACGCCCCGCCTCGGGCCGTGACGCGTAGGCGCGCTGCTCGCGCTCATTGGGCGTGACGTCACGCCAAGGGCTCAGTGATAGGCTGCTGCAGTTGCCGCAGAGCAGCCTATGAGCACGCTAGATTGCCTGCTCTAGGTCTGCTTGCTGCCGCACTGCGTTGACAAGATATAAAAATTAAGGATAATTTTTTTTTGCTTCATATCTCGAGAAAAGATGACTTTACCCGTAGCGTAAGCTAAACTTACGCAATACGAGAGAACCTCTCGTAAGAGAACTGTCTTGAACAAAGATTATTAGGGAAGAGTATGTTTATTATATTGAGTGAATGTCTCAGGTTACGACTGTAACCCTAGTTCCCTGAGAAGGGAACGAGACAATGCGTCAATGGCGCTTTGGGAACGCTTCTGCGTGATTGCGTCTGAAGCACTTGTATCAACTAGTCCAATGACGAGAGTGGGCATCACGGGCGGGTGACGTGACAACCAGGAAAGGATAAAGGACATCCGGTTTAGAACCAATAGTTCCTGTTTTCACCTCATTTAGTATGCTGATGTCTTCAGATCTCCTGTGAATTGACACCTAAAGCGACACTTAAATTGAGGGTATTTGTTGGCTACTATATACATTTATTTCTGTATTTATGTTTTCATGTTTTCCTTGCAGTTGTTTTACCACTTTTCTAGAGACCGTTATTTTAATGAAAGAAAGAGAATAATGCTAGAATTAGAAATACAAAATTGTGAATTAGCATCAGTTGCTTTACAATAGACAGACAGATTTATATAAATGCTTAAATGTGTGCTTACATGGGTCAAAGACAAATATTGCTTTGATTGCTTTGCTTTAATTTTTAATAATTTAAAATATAAAAAAAATGAGTATGATCACTTAATCTTTTATATATTTCAAAATATAAAAGTAAAGGTCAGAATAACTATGTTGTTTAATTTTTACATAAATATATCTCTAAATTAAATGATGATAAAACATTATTTCACCCATATGTTGTCATTTTGTTTTCACAAAAGCTATTTGAAACATTACAGTTTTTCACAGTTGCTACGACGCAAATGCATCACAGTGTCAAATGTGTTTTAGCGAGTGAGAATGTGTTTAGAGGTTTGCAAAAAGAGTGCAGGATATTTGCAAACAGCGTCGAACTGCCTGAGTTTGTTTAAGGTTTTGCAGAAAGAGTGATTTATTCAACAAATTGGTTTAGGCTATTGAGAATGTGGTTCTCTTTGAACTTAGCAATTGTGAAAAACTGTAAAATAGACACTTTACTTGCATTTAATGGGTTTTCTGTGTTTATAAAAAAAACCTATTTGATTTAAATTGTATTTAAATCAAATATTGTATTAGATACAGACAGTAAAACTTGACATCAGGTATTTGATCTTATTAAAAAAAACTCAGTAACTGATTTATTTTAGATTTTGGCAGATCAGCTCCTCCCACTAAAATTTACCATAATTGAAGCCCCTCCCATTTCAATCACGTCATCAGTGAAGCTCCTCCCACATCAGTCCCATCATCAGTGAAGCTCCTCCCACAGCAATTCTCCAATAAATGCTGTAAATTCCCATCAGCTACAAGTGAAGACGAGCATCAGAGCATCAGGAAGAGCTGAAATCTGCAAAGACTGAGTTTATTAAAGAGGACAGTGAGAACATGAGTGATCCAGAACCCTGCAGAATGAAACACACTGAAGATCCTGAAGAACAAAGAGGTTGGTGTTTATTCTTCATTCATTCATGATGCTGAAGGACATTCATGTTAGAAACATTCAAGCACATTTAGATAAACAGTTAGCCTAAACTATGAGATGGGTACAGGGAACATTTCAACAAATGTTCAGTAGAGGGAGGTTTGAGAAACTTTAATATTGATTGTCAACATCAAACTAAGTATAATTTAATATTATAATTAAATATAATATAATATAATATAATTCAATAATTTCTTGTAAATATTGTCGAGATTATTCTATTTAATTTTTTTTTTCAAATACTATGACAAATTCTATTTACAACTTCAGGGGATTGCAATGGGGTCCTCGTTTGCACCCTCATATGCCTGTTTGGTGATGGGTCTATGGGAAGAAAAATATATACAGAATACTGAAAATAACTCGTTCCATTCCAAAATATCACTCTGGCACAGATACATAGACGATGTTCTTTTAATATGGAAGGGCACACCTAATGAGTTAAATAATTTTTTGACTCATGTACATTCCACTACAGATTATTTGTATTTTACTATGGAATTTAACAAGCAGTCCATTGATTTCTTAGACCTTACCATTTCTAAGGATGCAAATAATATCCTACAATCTCTCTGCAAACGTCTCAGCAGGAACACCCTGTTAAGAGCAGACAGTAATCACTCGCCTCATCTGGTTTGCAATATACCAGTGGGCCAGTTCCTGCCAGGCAGAAGAAATTGTAGTACCACAAGTGAATTTATGTCTAAAGCCCTATTCGGACGGGACTAGTTTCACAGGGGGATGTTAGAGATGTTAGTGTCACAGACGTACTTTGAGATTTTAATCCTGTCCGAATCTGCCATGTATGTCTTTTTCTCACACGACCTCTGTAAAAATTCCAGAGCAAATGACCTACTGTTTTTCGTCAAACTCGGCGGTCCTCAGAGAAATCTAATCCCGTCCGAATGCGAATGTCTGTGATTGCCGAAAATGCAATTCTTTTTCTTGTGTGTTTTGGTCAACATCAACTACCGTACAATCTCTCGCTATCGCGCCGGTATTCACGTTTCTGCTTTTTGCGCACCGATAATGATTGTAGATGTGTTCGGTTCACTGCGAAGAAATAAAACAGAAATTAAAGATAATGTTTCCTCCCTACTCCAGTGTCGCGTCACTTTCTTTTTCGCCGCCATCTTGCCATTGATCGGTCATATGACCATACGCAATCCACGGATTCTGAACATGTGATCTTCTGCAATGCCCACATGTAAAACACAGACACTCCTACCTAATATATATAATATATGTATACGTAATAAACACGGAGATGTTAGTCCCGTCTGAATCTGTTCATGAAATCACAGACGTAGGTTGATAAGAATTGTAACTCAAACGTCGTTTGGAAAACTAGTCCCGTCCGAATAGGGCAGCCCCCCAGCCAGCACAGCCATGTGGGGCCCAAATGGGTTTGACCTGGGCTATCTAACTGGGACCCAGCCAGTTTTTTCCTCGGTTTCCATGTAGGCCCCACATGGGTTTGCCCAGATGAAATGAACACTGCTTAGTGTGCACACTACAGGCTGTTAAATGTAACACTTAATCAGTGTTGGAGGTAATGAGATAATTAAGTGATTGAATAATGATTGTGCATTATTGATGAACACCTGCTGTTAACAATTACTGAATTACTGACGCAAAGAGAAACACAATAACTACTTCCAGCCACTGCCTTGGATGAAATCAACTGAAGATAAAATACATCAAATCTCTCAAGATCTGATTAAACAACTCCACAAACAGCATTACCAGCTTCACTTATTACTAACCAGACTGACTTTATTTATGTCAGACATCTACAGAAAAGAATTAAGAAGAGGTTTAGATTACTTATTTGAAAGTAATAGTTTGATTTGATGTTACCACTGTGGCGATCAGTGTGTGCTTTAGTCAGGCTCTTGACTTTTTAACATTAGTTTTTCTCTGGCAGCTGTATCTGTTTGTTATGAAGAGAACAGCAAGAGAAAATATAATCAGATACTGTAAGCTGATTGATGATAAGAATATAATCATCATGTATTGGCTTAGCTCATTGATTATGTGGGAGGTTTATAAGGGTAGTATGTTATTCATTTTGTTTTATTGTTGTGATTCTAAGAGAATAATATAATTTAATCAGAACGTCAAATGATTTTTTACACACCATTTACATATTTTGGGCTCCTGTGAGATTTACTCACGCACACAGACATCAAGAATCAGCATATGAATCTCAACAATGGTGACATGCTTCATGGTGCAATGCATTCTGGGAGCTATGGATAATTTTCGTATGATGCACTCAGAATGCATTGCAGCATGAAGCATGTCACCATTGTTGAGATTCATATGCTGATTCTTGATGTCTGTGTGCAAGTAGATCTTTCAGTAGTCCAACATGTGTAAATGGGGTTTTAAAAATAATTTGATGTTCTGATTAAACTGTGCTGGATCTCTTGCTGTAGAATCACAACAATAAAACAAAATGAATGACATACTACCCATACAAACCTTACACAAAATATCAGTGAGTTAAGCCACTACATGACGATGACTATATTCTTATCATCAATCAGCTTACAGCATCTGATTATATTTGCTCTTGCTGTTCTCACCATAAAAAAACAGACACAGCTGCCTGAGAAAAACTAATGTTAAAAAGTCAAGAGCCTGACTAAAGCACACACTGATCGCCACAATGGTAACATCATATCAAACTATTACTTTCAAATAAGTAATCAACATCTAAACCTCTGACAGAAAATTGTCTGACAGAAATAAAGTCAGTCTGGTTACTAATAAGTGAAGCTGGTAATGCTGTTTGTGGAGTTGTTTAATCAGATCTTGAGAGATGTAATGTATTTTATCTTCAGTTGATTTCATCCAAGGCAGTGGCTGGAAGTAGTTCTTGTGTTTCTCTTTCCTTCAGTGATTCTGCTTGTTAACAGCAGGTGTTCATCAATAATGCACAATCATTATTCAATCACTTAATTATCTCATTACCTCCAACACTGATTCAGTGTTACATTAAACAGCCTGTACTGTGCACACTAAGCAGTGTTCATTTCATCTGGGCAAACCCATGTGGGGCCTACATGGAAACCGAGGACAAAACTGGCTGGGTCCCAGTTAGATAGCCCAGGTCAAACCCATTTGTGCCCCACATGGCTGTGCTGGCTGGGCCATCTAGCGTGTCTTTTCGAACAACGAGGTTATGATAACTCTGACATTACTAAAGCATGGGATACGGCTCTAAATACAGACCGCGCTTCATTGTTAAAGAAAAAACCTAAGCCACACACGACATCAAAATATTTTTTCTCCACTTATAGCTACACTCCAGCAGCAGGAATAATAAAAAAACATTATTCGCAAGCATTGGCATGTTCTTAACAGTGACTCGACACTTAAAGACATCTGCGCTGAGCCGCCCAGGTTCATTTTCAGACGCTCTCGTAACATTCGCGACCGATTGGTCCACTCAGATATGACTACCCCACCCTCGACTACTTGGCTCCTCAGCCCACCCCTGGGTTTCTATAAACGTGGCAACTGTGCACAATGCTCCAATTGGACCAATGCGAAAGATTTTTCACATCCCCGCACCGGTAAGAAATATTCTATTTCTTCATTTATCAATTGTAACAGTACACACGTATTATACCTTCTAAAGTGTCCCTGTGGACTGGTTTACATAGGTCAAACAAAACGTCAACTTAAACTAAGGATAGCTCAACACAAAACAGCAATTCGTACTCAGAACTTAACATATGCCATGGCGAGGCACTATAAGCAGGCCAATCATGGTTCCCCTGCATCATTGAAGTTTTGGGGAATTGAGAAAATCACACCCCCACCCAGAGGTGGTGATATTATCAATAGAACCTCTAGGTCTAAATGAAGAATTTAGCTTAACATGCGTTCTCTAAACACTTAAAGGAACCGTATGTAAGATTGTGGCCAAAACTGGTACTGCAATCACTTTCAAATTATTGTAGAGCGGTGCAAAATATGTGATGTGAAAGATTACATGACATTCTACTATTTTTGGCTGTAGAAATTGCATGAAAAACAAGTAGGCTACAAAACGTTCCAAGTGGGCCAAATTATTCACATCATCAGCTACAATGTGCTTTTCATTGGTGTTATGGACGTTACAAAAAGTTATTTTACTTAGAATTGCTCCTAGTGCTTCCAAACCAACAATTCTTCTCTGTTTTCAGCCGTCTCCATCTTTCAAAGGCATATCCTATACAAATCCTTGTTTTATTTTGGACTTTGTCAAGACGTATTTTGGATTCATAAAGTGGTCTTTTAGGTTTCGTAACGTTAGACATTTTTTATCCGACACGTTTGTAGCTGCAGCTGTGGTAACTAGAGCAGAGCTGGCAACCCGGATGCCGAAACACTACTGACTTCGTGATTGGTAGATAGGTGGAGGGTGTGGCATCAGGCCAAAACACAAAATGACAACATCAACATCAGTTGAGGGGCTTCAACTTCACTTTTTAAATGACAATATCATGGCCGTACTACTGTTATCAGTGATATAAGTATTTGAAATGAACATGATTTCTTAATTTCTAGTGACATATCAGGGCCATTTTGTGATTAATTGAAATACATTTCTTACATATGGTTCCTTTAAAATTCAAACAAACTTTATTGATTATTCTAACACATAAAACTAATATCTGTCCTTTCACTTCATATTCCTCTCTTTGAATTATTTCTGTTGTACTGAAAATGAAATAACTTTTTCTCTTTGATTTCAGACCTGATGGAGGAGAGTGAAGAACTGAGTGAAGTGAAGGAGGAGAGTGAAGAACTGAGTGAAGTGAAGGTGGAAAGTGAAGAACTTAGTGAAATGAAGGAGGAGAGTGAAGAACTTAATGAAATGAAGGAGGAGAGAGAAGAACTGAGTGAAGTGAAGGAGGAACATCATGTCAAACCTGGAGAAAAACCTTTGAGTCGCTCAAAGACTAAAAAGAAATTTTTTAAGAAAACAAGAGCCAAGAAATCTTTCACCTGCACTCAGTGTGGAAAGAGTCTATCAAGCAAACAAAGTCTTGATGTTCACATGAGAGTTCACACAGGCGAGAAACCATTCATTTGTGATCAGTGTGAAAAGAGTTTCACAAGCAAACAATATCTTAAATGTCACATGATGATCCACACCGGAGAGAGACCGTTCACATGTGATCAGTGTGGGAAGAGATTCACACAATCAGCAAACCTTGATGTTCACATGATGATCCACACTGGAGTGAAGCCGTTCACATGTGATCAGTGTGGGAAGAGTTTCACACAATCATCAAGCCTTGAGATTCACATGATGATCCACACTGGAGAGAGACCGTTCACATGTGATCAATGCGGCAAAACATTTATTAGGGCATCAGACCTGAAGAAACACCTGAGAGTTCATACGAAGGAGAAGCCGCATTCATGTTCTGTGTGTGGAAAGAGTTTTTCACAGCGGTGTAATTTATATACACATCAGAAAATTCACACTGGTGTGAGAGAGTACATTTGCTTTGAGTGTGAGAAGACTTTTACTTCAGCGGACAGTTTAAAACGACACAAGAGAATTCACACTGGAGAAAAACCTTACAAGTGTTCACACTGTGACAAGAGATTCAGTCGGTCAGGAGATCTGAAAACACATGAGAGAATTCACACTGGAGAAAAACCGCACACGTGTGATCAGTCTGGGAAGAGTTTCACTATTAAAAGTCACCTGAAGCTACACATGAAGATCCATGCAGTGGAGAAACCACATCACCACAGTCATGGTAAGTAGTTTTTTATAAGAACATTCTCCAAATATTCAGAACCAAATGTTGGTTCTGGGAACGTAAAAAATGGCCAGTTTTTAAATGTTAGAGGTATGTGTTTTAAAATGTGAAATGTTCCTCAAACATGTTCCTTTCAACTTAATTTAAAATTCAACATTCCAGGAACGTTGATTTGTAACATTCCAAGAACATACAAATGTCCAGTTTGCTGAATGTTAATATAATATTATTTAAAGGATAGTATGATGTTCCTGAAACATTCTGTCATGTTTGGAACCATCCTCAAACCAGATTCGACTTGTTTAAAATGACTATTGAACTCGTTAGTGGTCTTGACTTGTGGCTTCACTTTTTATTTCACATTTTTTCTCTCATTTGAAATGTCACATGATTCTTTTAGACCTGATGGAAGAACCAGAAAGAAACCTTACACATGTGATCAATTCGGGAAGAGCTTCATGGATAAAGGAATCTGTAACGACTCAGACACAATTATTTGGTATATGTACAAAATAATCTTTAAACTTCACTCTGGGATCTGTGGTCCCATCCCCCAAACCGGGCAAGAAGGTCCTACCATGATCAGATAAGTTGGTTTTATGGGGCAAAGGAATGTGGCCACATGCGCAAGAGAGAGACAGTGGGAAGACAGAAACAATCTTTAATACAGTCTTTGCGGTTTTAATCATAGACTAACTGATCTCTACATTTATAAAGTATGTTTTTACTGTGTGCAATTTCTGTAATTTCAATGAAGACCTTTGAGTTTGTATTATTATTTTTATCATCATCACTATTAATCGAAGTACACTCTAATGTACGATAGTAAGCCTCTATTCTGTTATTTCAAGTTAAACCGAACTTTTATTTTGACAGGGTGTCGTAAAGACTTTTGAGTTCCTGTCTGTATATGATACGACAAATGTCGATAGTTTTAAGGGGGGGGGTGAAATGCTCATTTTCACTCAATTTCACTCTCCTGTTAATCTTGAGTACCTATAGAGTAGTATCGCATCCTTCATATCTCCAAAAAGTCTTTAGTTTTATTATATTTATAAAAGAAAGATAGGCTGTACCGAGTCTTTCCGGAAAAAAAAGAGCGGCTGGAGGCGGGCCGTGTGGGCGAAGCTAAAGCTGTGCTAACGCGCCGAGCTAACAACACACAGAGACATTTGAAGCAATTTTACTCACCGCCCGGTTCCAACCACGACCGCGAACCTTTATCATTGCGATCTGCTAATCCGTCGATCTGGGCTTTGTTTGTAAAACAATCATCGTCGAAATGCAGGGAACAAACAGTCCGTTGATGCTCAGGAAAAACAAACTCCATCCACTGGTGCCTTAACGCTGGGTTCTTTGGGAATCTGTGCAGGGTTGTCTTGCCCTGGCAACCAAAAACACACTTCCTTGGTGACATTGACTTCCCTAAAGCCGAGCAGAGCGCTTTGATGGGCGAACTGCTTTCGCTCTCTTGCTCTGGTCTACGAGTGCGTGCGCGCCCGCGCTAAGAAGTGCCCTTAGGACCCATATAAGGAAATTCCGCCCCAGCTGACGTATACTCGAAAAAAACTTTCCGAAACTTGTGACAAACCGGAAGGACAATTTTTGGCACAGAAATGTGTGTAGAAGAAGAAACTGCAGCGCTCTTTCACACACACACACACACACACACACACACGGCAGAACATACACACTTCATATTTCATTAGCAGTCTTTTTGAGCTTTAATATTCACAGTCACTAGTCTGTATCTATATCTGATTATTTGTACAGACCCACTTTTGATTTATTCATACCACAATTCTGTGACGTTCTGTTTTATACATTAAGTTCATTAGTGACTGGATTCTGTGATTCTGCTTCTCGGGAATCAAATGCTCTACATGGTATTTGCAGTATTAAAGAGAGTTAGTTTTTGTGTTATTTATTGTTCTGTTATAAAGTTAATATTAGTGTAAGAAGGGTATGTATTTAATAGCGGTCCGCTCTCTACACACTCTACATAGCACTCTTCATGGCCATTGAATAGATACAGCAGCTGTTTCTGCAACACACCGGTATCAGTTTATGAAAAATACATATCGTCTCGAAACTGAAACCGGTTTACCACACAATATTAGTCATAACCTTCAACTAATAATCAGACTTATGAGTTTGTGACCGTGAGATCAGCATTATTGGCCGGGGTGAAACTCTAAGTGACACTGGAATCCAAATGAACCAGTAAAATATAATGTAAAGAGTTATATAGAGTAATCAAGAGTCTATTTAAACTATGATATAAATTACCAATAATGAATTGGCGTTCCAACTTGAACTGGAACGCAGCAAAACTTGTGTTTCTGGTTTCCCACGTTCACATGCGAATGAATGGGAGTCATTGGAATTAAAAGTCTAGTGTGACTGGACTGTAATAATTAAAAAGCTTTAAGTAAAATAAATTACATTTTACAATAAATAATTGTGTCATTGATCAAATATATTTAATAGTGCTTTCTACAGAAACATGGGATTTGTGTCTATAATGTTTAAAAAAAATATGTACCTCATTTATGGAAAGTAGTTTTTGTTATTACATCAGAGCTCTTTTTATGTCCTTTCACTTCATATTCCTCTCTTTGAATTATTTTTGTTGTACTGAAAATGAAATAACTTTTTCTCTTTGATTTCAGACCTGATGGAAGAGAGTGAGGAGAGTGAAGAACTGAGTGAAGTGAAGGAGGAGAGTGAAGAACTGAGTGAAGTGAAGGAGGAGAGTGAAGAACTGAGTGAAGTGAAGGAGGAACATCATGTCAAACCTGGAGAAAAACCTTTGAGTTGCTCAAAGACTAAAAAGACATTTTTAAAGAAAAGAAGAGCCAAGAAATCTTTCACCTGCACTCAGTGTGGAAAGAGTTTATCAACTAAAAAAAGTCTTGAGTGCCACATGAGAGTTCACACAGGCGAGAAACTATTCACATGTGATCAGTGCGGGAAGAGTTTCACACAATCATCATCACTTAATATTCACATGAGGATCCACACCGGAGAGAAGCCGTTCACATGTGATCAATGTGAAAAAACATTTCTTAGGGCATCACACCTGAAGTCACACCTGACAGTTCATACGAAGGAGAAGCCACATTCATGTTCTGAGTGCAGAAAGAGTTTTTTACGGCTGCAATATTTTCATGCACATCAGAAAATCCACACTGGTGTGAGAGAGTATGTGTGCTTTGAGTGTGAGAAGACTTTTATTACAGCTGCACCCAACGGCCGGATGAATCAGTAAAGGATTTTGTAGCTGCTTTACGTGAACTCAGTGTACACTGTGACTTCTGCGATAGTACGGAGGAGATGATCCGGGATCAATTAGTGGAAAAAGTGTCCTCTGCACGTATTCGGGATGCTCTTGTACAGCCACAGTTAACACTGAAGGATGCGCTGCTGTTAGCTGGCCAAACGGAGACTGCTATGGGACATGCGCAAATGTTTGATGCGGCACCAGTGCACAAGATTAAATCTGCTCAGCGTGGCAAGCCACAACGAAACCAGAAATACCACGGAAATCATGTGAGTAAAACACGATCACAGTATACTGCACAGACAAATCGCAGTTGCTTTCGTTGCGGGTCTGGCTCTCACTTGGCTAATGCTCCAAATTGCCCTGCTGTCAAAGTTAAATGTAAGAGTTGCGGAAAAGTGGGACGTTTGCAAGGGTTTGCCGTTCAGAAAAAAAAAGTGCAAGTATTCGATGCCCCTGAAATGGAGGTCCCCGAAATTGTGCATGTGCTTGAAGTGGAAGGGAAACCGCTGTGTGAGAAAATAAAATGCACTGTGGCCATTGGAACTGAGGGAGTGAGCCCTGTCCCGTTTGAGCTCACAGTCGACACGGGTTCTGCTGTTTCCATCCTCCCTCATCACCTTTATAAGCGTCATTTCAGTACATCTTCTTTATGCCCCCCCCGTGTGAAACTGGTGACTTACTCTAAAGCAGCACTGCCTGTTCTTGGATGCTTGTGTGCACATGTATATTACGGAGATGCGGTGGCCAGTACTAGCATCTATGTTGTTGAGAACGGCACCCCTTTACTGGGCATGGACTTAGTTTCTGGCCTAAACATTCATATTGCTGAAAATAAAGTGGTGTCACCCCCCTCTCCTGCCGTGGTGAGACAAGTAACGGCTGCAACAGAGGCCATCGGATGCACTAAAGGCTTTGTACAACGGGTGAAAGTAAGAGAGTCAGTACCGCCTGTACAGCAAAAGCTGCGCAGACTTCCTTTAACGGTTAGGAATGCAGTTTCCAAAGAACTTTGTCGTTTACAAGCTGAAAACATTATTGAGTGGGTGGATGCAAACAGTAAACAGACAGACATGGGTCCCGTTGACTTCCATAGTAGGAAAAAAAAAATACTATGGAAGTCAATGGGACCCAAGTTACAGACATTCTTCAAAATATCTTAGTTTGTGTTCAGCATTAGAAAGAAATTCATACAGGTTTGAAACAACTTGAGGGTGAGTAAATGATGACACAATTTTCAACTTTGAGGTGAACTAATCCTTTAATATGAGTTTCCCTAGCCTGCCTATGGTCCCCCAGTGGCTAGACGTTTTGATTGGTGGAAACCAAGCCCTGGGTATTTTTGAGAAAATGAAAGCTCAGACGGGCAAATCTAGAAATATTCCCTTATGTCGTCATAAGGGGAAAGGTCACCTCCCCTTTTCTTTTCTTTGCCCACAAAAAGAATTTTGAACTGCGCGAGCGCAATATTGTTTTTTCCTCGAGAGACTTCATGGCTTGCAAACGAGCAAAGCATGGCAGTTGCTCAGTGTTTGGATGTACAAATGAACACAAAGGTATTTTTTTAGTTCCTTCATCCAATCCTCTGCAGAACCAGTGGGTTATGTGAATGTCTGATGTGTAATTGTTCAAGTTCAGACAGATAATCTTTCTCTCAAAGTCGTTCAATACTGTTTATGCATCAGTAAATCAAGCCAGTGACTAAACGATCAACTTTACGTTGTTTCTCTTATCTTATGACTAATCTTAACTTTAACTTATCTAAATAATCTTACTTTACCTCTGATTAATATATATAGAGAAAGCGATCAAAGAACAATCCCTTTTCAGTCGCCCAAGCTGTCAATC
Organism: Leuciscus idus; assembly: GCA_021554675.1. Classification (NCBI taxonomy): domain Eukaryota; kingdom Metazoa; phylum Chordata; class Actinopteri; order Cypriniformes; family Leuciscidae; genus Leuciscus; species Leuciscus idus. The sequence continues at coordinate 64,177,968 of CM038621.1, forward strand.
ACACAGCGCAAGTTTATCTGGACAACTCGTTATGAAATCAATGACACTTTTACACTGCACAACGAAGCTACTGTACTTACCTCATGTTTGCATTGGTGAAATCATTAGTGAGAGTGCAGAAACTGCATTGCAATGATAAGATCTTCATTCACGCGATCAACGGGCTGTCATCTGCTCAATGCTCATCACTGCAACCTTTTATGTGATGGGAATAGATCTAAATACTTAAACTTCTCACGATTTGTTAATCCCGATAGCTTTAATAGTAAAAACGTATAATAACTGTAATAGTAAAAGTTTTCGAGAGAGTTCCACATGTAATACTAGATATTTCACATGCAAGCATGCCAGCCAATCACAGCAGTGGGCGTTTACACTGAAGTCTCACAGCAGCCAATCACAGTAGTGGGCGTTTACACTGAAGTCTCACAGCAGACACGCCCCTTCAAACAGAGCGTTCAAATCAGAGGTTAAAATCAGGCTAGGAAATATGCCTTTTATTTCTAAATTATAACGAATTTTGATCTAAAAATCATACTAACATTATAAGGGCACACCAGGAAACATTCTAAAATAATAAAAATAATCCATGTAATGGGACCTTTAAGTGAGGACAGTACAGTAGTCACGGTTCTTCTGACTCCTGAAGTTAAATGGCCTGGGGTGGATGTGGAAAGTTGAAATATTATATTGAGTTAAATCCTCTGGATTCGATGATCACACGGGACTGATCGCATGGATTAACTTAAAATACTCCGTCATTCATGGTCACTTGATAAGAGGAAGACATCATTCAGCCATGCAAATTATAAAATGCTCAAGTATTGCTGAACAATAAATCTAAAATAAAATTGAAATCGCTAAGGCTAAGAGATTATGAAAGTGCTGTGATTTGTGGATGACTGATAAGCGCGAGTCTGGAGGAACAGGCATTTAATTAACTTATTAATTCTCAGTTTTGAGAAACGTAGCCTGCGTGTGTTATGTTGTTGTGTTAATAATAACTAAAGTACCTAATTATGTTACATGTTTATTTTGTACTAAAACTAGCGAGTTAGTTACTTATGGATTTAAAAGTACCGTTGTATCAGTGCTGCGCGAGCTCTCTCGCTCTCACACATGGACGTGCGGGTCGTGCGCACAGAGAGAGAAAATAATTGTAAAATGAAAATTGACACGTTTAAATTTTGATCTTGCTTGTTTTGTTTGTTTTTTTCTGTCAAAATGTCAGAAAGAAAATTTGTATTATACATCCTTTTTTAAAATTCGTTAAATGATGGACATTTTACTGTCAACACTTATTTCTGAAGACAGACCTCAGAAATAGGCTACAAGGACAGCATCTGGCAGCACTGCGTGCAGCATTAACGTATTTGTATGTCTCTAAATGTCCATTTCTATCCACAAAACTTGTCAGAAGTCATGGTTTAACCCTTCAAGGTCTAAGGGGTTTTAAGTCCGCCTGGCACTATGTTGATATTTTGGCTTCTGGAAGGGTCAATTTTCATAGCAGCAGTGGCGTCATGCCCATTCAAAGTGATTTTTCCTCCCTGATAATTTTTTTGTCACAACTTTATTCCTATTATGCTCCATAATATACCAGAGCCTATAACGACTCAAATGTATTCTTCTGGATGTGTTATAAATCGGTCAGCATCAGCTCTTTTTCCTAATATGGTGTCTGGGTATCAAAGATTCTAGAGCGCTACGCGCGTAGCACTCTAGAATCTTTGCTGTGTATGTTCAAGCAATTCACTCGTCTCGCACGTTGAGCTGGCAATGTTTTACAGATGGTCTTGAAGTGGTAAGTGGGCAAAGCAACAAATCAGCATTGAATTAGTTATCGGATGATATTAAAAGGTAGTGGGATTATTTGTGGTTGACCTGAAAATTTTAACTTGATCAAAAAGTTATGGATTTGATATTAGCTGCGAATTCAGAGCATTAACTTAAGTTGTGTCAGTGTAACATTATCGATAGCTAGCCTAGTCTAACCGTAAACTAGTTGGCTAACAAGTTACTAGCTTTTCTGTTAGCTCATAAATTACTCTTTACAAGTTCCTTATTTAAAATATAATAATGAGCAGTGTAACTACAGTATTTCAATGATTTTACTAAAGAAATGTTACATATTACATTTGATTTGATTACTTTTTTGTCAAATATTAACCATTTTCAAATAAACGGGGTAGTGTTAACCTTATTCAGCACTGAAATCTGTCAAATTTCTTTCAAAGTCCTTCGTCACATATTAATATTAAAATAACTTAATTTCAGAGCACCACAAAGTCAGACCCCAGCACCTTATGTACCTTTAATGTAAGATCGTTCTTTGGTCACATACCAATTTAAATTCATAACATAAAAACTGCAATGGTAGCCTACTGTTTTTAAAATCATGTGTAGTAGGCCTAAGTGTACAGTAAGTGTGTGTGTAAACATGCTTTGATGAAGTAGACTTCAAAAGCTTTTGAATTTGAGCTTACAGTTCTTTCATCAACCTGTCTTTTACATAAACTTACAAAATAGATACTTTAACTTAGTCCTCAGATAGAGGAGGGTTGCTGCTAGCCAGTGTTGTGCCTGAACACGTTCATTGAACGATAGTTCATGAACTCGTTCATATTTTGGGCGAACGTGAACTGAACGTACTCTATTACTGCCTGATGAACGTTACTGTGAACTCGTTCATTCTGGTGTCTGTGAACGGCACGCTCTCTCAGTTTAACTTCGTTCAAAAGGGTGCAAGATTTCTATAGAAATGTATTTGTCCCGTTCGGAACCTCCGTTGTCCCGTTTATTGACGCTGATCTAACCACTGATGTATGACTGAACAGTGTTGCCAACTCATTTTCAGGGGAAGTTGCTAAAGGCAGATCAATTTGTTGCTAAAAGTTGCTAAATGACGTTGTGACGTCATAGCGCTATGACGTCACAGCGTCATTTAGCAACTTTTAGCAACAAATTGATCTGCCTTTAGCAACATTACGTAATCGCAACGCAACACTACGCCATTATGTCATACGTGTATATTAGGCCTATTTGAAATGCTAATTTAGATTTGTTTGTAAAAAAAAAAAAAAAAAAATATATATATATATATATATATATATATATATATATATATATATATATACACACATGTATACATAGGCCTACATGCATACAGTATTTGTAAAAGTAATACAAATAACACTTTTTCATGATCAGATTTTTTCATTTTTAAATACAACATTGATATTGTACAGTTAAACACTTTACAATTACATTTAATGTAGGCTATTTTCTTATCAACCAGTGAAACATGAAATTATTTTTCCAAAAATGTGAAATGCGTGCTACTGCTGCTGCTGCCGCCGCCCGCAACCTCTGTGCCTGGCTATATAGACCTGTAGCCCCGCCCCTGCGCTCATTGTCTTTTGTTTTCCGGTTTTCACAGCGATTTCCACATTTCCACAGGAATTATGAATGAACCGCTCTGTCTATTTAGCTAGCTTGTACGTGTGTTGTTTGGATTAGAATCACTTTCCAAAAGTTGCTAAAAGTTGCCAAATAAATTGAAAAAATTGCTCAATTTGTTGCTAGGTGCTTTTTGAATAAAAAGTTGCTAGGGTAGTCTGAAAAGTTGCTAAATCTAGCAACAAAATTGCTAAGTTGGCAACACTGTGACTGAATCTGATACAACAACAACAGAGCACTTGATCACGACACACCGGTCATCATCCAATCACAGTCCACACTCACGCGCATCAGACCATACGAATAACAAACTCTAAATTGAGAATTCATTATTATTTTGGGACAAATCATTGTTTGATTTGCGCACAGAATCCTCCGCTGTCTGGTCGCTTCGATCCGGCAAAAAAAGCTAACGGCAAATGCCTTTCACTGTCCGACTGGGTTTTGATTTCGGCAAATCAGTTTTAACGAATTCAAACAACGTGATTATTGTGAGTCCAACATACATCCAGCCACGCAAGAAAGCATGAAATCGTCCTGAGGGAATAATATACTGATGTGATTTGCTGCCCAAGAAACCTTTCTGATTATTATTAATGTAATTTTTATTTTTTTTAATCAGGATTCTTTGATGAATAAAAGGTTCAAAGTAAATTTATCCGAAATAAAAAAAAGTAACATTATAAATGTACTTGCTGAATAAAAGTAGGCTATTCATTTATTTAATTTCTTTAAAAGTAGTGTATAATTACAAAAGCTTTCTATTTCAGATAAATGCTATTATTTTGAACTATGGTTTGTGTGTAATATGACTTTAATCAAAACAAATGTGTTGTCTGAAAACCTTTTAAACACATACGAACCTGAAATGACATATAGGCCTACTGTGTTATGTTGGCCTAGCCTATAGCCTACAAATATTTTGAGTGTCCCTCATTTTCCTGTAAAGAACCATGCACGATTGTCCCGCATTTGTTTAGTTGGCAACCCTACCCTCAATGCTATGTAAACCCTGGTTGGATAAGGATTTTAAAATTGGTTATGAAGATGAAATCTGACGCATAGTTTCAGTGTTAAAACTGATAACATAATTGCTGTCTGTGGTTTTATATAGGCTGTGGCAATAATTTTGAAAAATAATAGCTTGCAGCAACATATGGAAAAAAAGAACTGAACTAGTTCATTTTTTGGAACTGTGAACTTTAGTTCAAAATTTTGAAGTTTGAACTATGAACTGAACTAGTTCATTTTAAAATTTGTGAACTGAACTTTGAACTAGTTCATGTAGAAAGTGAACTTTCCCAACACTGCTGCTAGCTCCGTTAAGGTATTTCTGTCCCTCCCAAACTGCATTGAAATGGTATGTTTAGCAGCCAGAATTAAAAAAATTTCAGGGGGAGAAACCCCCTGACCCCTCCTAACATGATCCATATCACCCGTCAGAAAACAATTGCAACGTCTCAGATTGTGCCCCCCCAGAATTTTGGCTTGCATGACGCCCCTGCATCGCAGAGTGAAGAGAGTCATATTTCTGGATTCTATAGACTCTCAGCTACAAGGTGGATGCAGTGACAATACACTTCTTGAGACACTTGTATGTGTTCTGATGTGATATATCACCAAAAAATACAAAAATGGAAGTTTGAATGTTTTGTTTTTTATTATATAAAAATAGTGAACCATAATGAATAAGGGATTTTACATCAAATATTGATCCCTCAAAGGCTTTAAAACACATGTAATAAAAGTGGATGAAAAAATATAAAGAAACAAAATAACTATTTACATTTATGTGGCTGTAGTCACCATATAATTTTTTTTTTTTTTTTTTTTTTTTTTTGTGGAAAAACAGAATATTCAATTCAAAATCGTTGAGAAACATCATTGAGAAAATGAAGCAGTATCCTTCTGTTCACAAAAAGAGAGAAAAAAAAAAACACCATGAGAGTGAATTGCGGGAACAGCGATCAGGCAGACGTGTTATTGTGTTCTCTCCTCTCCAAGTTTGAATGTTTTGTTTTTTTATTATATAAAAAGAGTGAACCATAATGAATAAGGGATTTCACATACAATATTGATTCCTCAAAGGCTTTAGAACACCTGTAAAAAAAGTGGGTGAAAAAATATAAAGAAACAAAATAACTATTTACATTTATGTGGCTGTAGTCACCATAAGTTTTTTTTTTATTTTTGAAAAACAGAATATTCAATTCAAAATCGTTGAGAAACATCGATGACAGAATGAAGCAGTATCCTTCTGTTCACAAAAAGAGAGAGAAAAAAAAACACCATGAGAGTGAATTGCGGGAACAGCGATCAGGCAGACTTGTGTTCTCTCCTCTCCAAGTTTGATGTCAGCAGTGAACAGTAAAGTTAAGTTGATATGCATCTCTCTCTAGTCTCTGTCTGTCTAATCCAGCTGGGCAGTGTATCTTCTGGTCTTTCTGTGTCCTGCTTGCTAACGCCGGCCACTTCCAGGGGTGTGTTCTTTGACTTTGTACCTGACGAAAAAAAGTGAGAGTGAAATACAACTATTTAATACATTTGATATACGACAAAGGGCAACGGTGTGTTTATAAAACTGCATCTCGGAAAAAATATCCGCGCCACGCGTTCATATGCGCGTGCACGAAATGAAACGTGCCCTTTCCAGCAACACATCTGTGGGGACCAGTACAGTATATGGGCGTGATGGCACTCCTCATTATGGGTGCACATACTTTTACAACAAGACAATGACTATCCAGTCTCCAAGTCAGTTTAGTTACAACTCTGCAATAAAGCAAGATGGAAAGCAATGTATTGACACTGACTGATTTATAGGCTATATCGCATTTACAATGTTGATTGGCTGGACATACTGGTCAATATGGATGCACAACCCTCAGTAAAAATTAACCATCAAGTATCAAGTATTGTTTTTATCATTTAAACACAGTGACATGCAATGGCAAGACATTTTAGCTTTTATTCATTCACATTTTTGATATCAATAATTACATTTGCACTTAAAATGTGAATCCTTGATATTAAGAATGTACTTTTCCTAGTAACAATGTCTATTTCTGATATCAGGAATTACATTTTCATTAGTCCTAGTTAAAGGAGGGATGTAGTGGGAGCACTGGGGTGTCAGGTGTGACTGTGTGGCAATGGCAAATGTTTTTGGCTCACAGGTCAGGTAAGACGGCCCCTTAACATAATTTTGCGTAGGGCCCCAGGGAGGTCAGGATCGGCTCTGACTGTAAGCACTGTTGTGTTGTGTTCATTTTGAATTATATTATATTATATTATATTATATTGTATTCATTACGTTTGATTCATGTCATGCACTTCTCTAGAAACTGTAAAAAAAAAAAAAAAAAAAAAAAAAATGGCAGCAGCATTGGTTAGGTCTCATTTGTGTAGTGTTAGCCAATAGCATTCCAGTTCAGGCTGTGAAGGGGCGTGTAATAGTCAAGTCAAGTATATTTGTATAGCGCTTTTCACAATACAGATTGTATCAAAGCAGCTTCACAGTATTAAATTAAAATAATACAACAAGGTTTGTTTCTAGTGGAATTTATTGATTGATAAAATTTAATTAAATATCCACAAATATCCCCAACTGAGCAAGCCAAAGGCAACAGTGGCAAGGAACCGAAAAACTCCATCAAGTGACCTAATGGTGTCCTAAAACTCCATCAGGTGACCTAATGGAGAAAAAAAAACCTTGGGAGAACCCAGGCTCAGTCGGGGGCCAGTTCTCCTCTGGCGTTTATGAACTAGAGGTCGGATTTAACTGTAAGATTAAAAATATTATATGAATGCCTGGCTGAAGAGATGCATCTTTAATCTAGTTTTAAACTGGGAGAGCGAGTCTGAGCAACGAACAGTATCAGGAAGACTATTCCAGAGCTTCGGAGCTAAATGTGAAAATGCTCTCCCTCCTTTGGAGGATCTGGATATCCTAGGTATGACCAAAAGCCTCAAATTTAGTGATCTTAAAGAGCGCGATGGATTATAGGGCGATATAAGATCGGTTAAATAGACTGGAGCTAAGCCGTTTAGGGCTTTATAAGTCAGTAGCAATACCTTGTAATTAATACGGAACTTTATAGGTAACCAATGTAGTGATGTTAAAATCGGTGTTATATGATCATATTTTCTTGATCTAGTAAGAACTCTAGCGGCGGCATTTTGGACTAACTGTAGCTTGTTTATTGAGGATGCAGGACAACCAGCTAATAAAGCATTACAGTAATCCAGTCTCGAGGTCATGAATGCATGAACTAACTTTTCTGCATCAGAAACTGATAGCATGTTACGTAGCTTAGCAATGTTTCTAAGGTGGAAAAAGGCTGTTTTTGTAACATATGAAATATGATTTTCAAAAGAGAGGTTGTAATCTAGTATAACACCCAGGTCTTTTACTGTAGATGATAAAGTAACAGGACATCCTACTATGTTAAAGTTGTATTGTGAGAGGTTTTGTGGGCGTTTTTTTAAACCGATGATTAGTACCTCTGTCTTGTCTGGATTTAATAAAAGAAAATTACGTGTCCAGCTTAGTGCTTGTCCTTGAACACCAGTATAATTTTGTAGTCGATCTAAGAGTATTGTGTGATCTATAGTATCGAACGCAGCACTAAGATCAAGTAAAACTAATATTGAGATACAGCCTTGGTCAGAAGCTAAGAGTAAATCATTTGTGATTTTAACGAGCGCAGTTTCAGTGCTATGATGCGGTCTGAATCCAGACTGAAACTTTTCATAGATGTCATTTTCTTGCAAGAAAGAGCACAATTGAGTGGACACAACTTTTTCTAATATTTTAGACATAAATGGAGGATTTGAAATGGGTCTATAATTTGCTAGGTTATTATGATCTAACTGTGGTTTCTTAATGAGTGGTTTTATAACTGCCAGTTTAAATGTTCTTGGAACATGACCTAAAGATAAAGACGAGTTAATAATATTGAGGAGATAATACTTAATACCGGGAGAGTACCGGGTAGGTCGGTCATTAGCATGCGAGTCAATCTCATTCAGCAATCGGCAGAAAGCGGATGCAAAACTGTATAAATGCATAGGCACATACGATTGTTTATATATTCATATTTAACATAGAACATAACTCAACGTTTAACATAATCCCAGATTTATGATGATTTTGACTTATTTTATTAATTTAATAAGTAAATGAGAAACATTTTAATAAAGCCAAATAATTTTTTTTTGTCAAGTAAATTTACGTTTGTTGACTTAAGACAACACATAAGACACTCTTTTTCGCCCCCTGCTGGTGTATTTATGTAATATGAAGAAATTGTCAGTGAACAAATCAATGAACGATTCATTTTGGTGAACGAACTGAAAATGAACGAATCTCTGGAAAGAATCCAAATTTCCACCACTACTACACACATTCAACCATCACGGTTCGGCACAGTTAGCCAAGTGTGCTGAGAGTTCAGGGTTTGTAATTGTGCTGTGCCGTACCAGGCTCAAGTGGAAACACAACTGGAACCTTTTCCAAAAGTGGAAAAGCAGCTTTTAACAAACACATAAAGATGAACTACTTACCGTGATCTCAGACTGTGGTGATGTGGTTTCTCCAATGCATGGCTCTTCAAGTGTAGGTTCAGGTGAGTTTTAAAAGAGAAATTGTTTCCACACTGATCACACGTGTGTGTCTTCCCTCTGGTGTGGATCCTCTCATGTCTTTTTAGATTAGCTGACAGACTGAATCTCTTGTCACAGTGTGAACACTTGTAAGGTTTTTCTCCAGTGTGGATCCTCTCATGTGCTTTCAGATTTGCTGACACACTGAATCTCTTGTCACAGTGTGAACACTTATAAGATTTTTCTCCAGTGTGGATCATCTCATGTTTTTTCAGATCTCCTGACCGACTGAATCTCTTGTCACAGTCTGAACACTTGAAAGGTTTTTCTCCAGTGTGGATCCTCTCATGTCTTTTCAGAGTTGATGCCACACTAAATCTCTTGTCACAGTGTGAACACTTATAAGGTTTTTCTCCAGTGTGGTTCATCTCATGGGTTTTCAGATGCGCTGGCTGATTGAATCTCTCGTCACAGTGTGAACACTTGTAAGGTTTTTCTCCAGTGTGAATTCTCTGGTGCTCTTTTAAATGTTGAGCTGTAGTAAAAGTCTTCTCACACTCAAAGCACATGTACTCTCTCACACCAGTATGGATTTTCTCATGTTTGTGTAAATTTTGCAACCCTGAAAAACTCTTTCCACACACAGAACATGAATGCGGCTTCTCCTTCATATGAACTGTCAGGTGTGACTTCAGGGCTGATGCACAGAGAAATGTTTTTCCACACTGATCACATCTAAATGGCTTCTCTCCAGTGTGGATCCTCATGTGAACATTAAGGTGTGAAGAATAACTGAAACACTTCCCGCACTGATCACATGTGAACGGCTTCTCTCCAGTATGAATTCTCATGTGAACATCACGATTTTGTTTGGTTGTGTAACTCTTTCCACACTGAGTGCAGGTGAAAGATTTCTTGGCTCTTCTTTTCTTTAAAATGTTCTGTGTTCTTTAAAAGTGGGACACAAGAAACACAAGATCAAGTGAATTTCACTGCGAGAAAGAACATACATGTTTGCAGTAAAGCAGAGTAGATTGTAAATTTGTATTATATTTTGAAATGATGATTATGTGTTATACATGTTCGTAAAAATACACACACACACACACATAAAAAAACCTTCCTTTACTGACCATTTGTTCAAAAATAAATTTTTGCAGCCATTTCACAGTTTAACTGTTTATCTAAAAGTGATAATGTGCTTGAATGTTTCTTACATGAATGTTCTTCAGCATCATGAAAAGGATCTCCGGCTAGTTTGACAACTATACCTTATTGGGTTAGAGATACCATTTGCGCCACAAACGTGATATAATAACACACAATGTTTTCGTTTAGCGAGATATTTTAAAATTAAATTTTTACCTGTAAGTCACCATTGTTGTTTTTACCCATTGCATTCTGGGCCGTGACGTAGACTGGTCTCCCAGCGCCGCTACAAACACAAGGCGCATAAACACTAACGTTATCAAGCTAAAGTATTACCTCAATTAGTGAACGAAATGTCAGCCGTTCACCCTTTGCAGTTCGAGCCTGAACGCGTCGTAAAAATACGGAGGAAGGTTCACATGATGATAGTAATCTCGTAGCCGTAGGTGAGGAGGAGAAGGAGGAGAGAGTAGGGCACACGCATTGGTGTGGCAGTGGCAATTGTTTACCAATTCTTACTGAAAGGTAGTGTGTTTGCTGTAAGGAACTCCACTTCATATCAGCAGCAGTCCAGGGTAAGGTAACTAGGGTAGCTATTAGGGGTGGAACGGTACATGTATTCGTTTTGAACCGAAACGGTATGGGCGTCACGGTTCGGTGCATGAATATACACGTATAAAAATAAATAAAACTTGCATGCAAATTAATGTAATGCAATGCGGAACTACTGTTAGATACGCGGGTTCTTTAGGGCTATAATAAACAGGCTGCGATGTCAAGATTGCAGTGCTGGGATATGTCGTGTGTGCGAGAGAGAGAGGCGCGGGCGCGATCGAACAGTGGAAACATAAAAACATACTCCGTCATTTTGTTCATACAGGGACATCATTCAAACTGCAAAGTGTTTGCTTATATTTGTGTACACTCGCAATAAAACACAACATTGTGCTTTTGACAAACTGTAAACTCTTGTCAAACTGTAACCTACAACTGTCATCCAACCAAAATCTCTCTCTCTCTCACACACACCGTTTGTGTGCAAAAAAGCAAAAATTATTTATCCGACCCATTTAAAAACAAGGTGGCATTTTAGCTTTCTAGGTGGGTTCGACGATGAACTGTAGAAGAGTGTGGCGAACTGCCCGCGAACGCTCGCCTCTGATGTGTTCTTTTTAGTTTAGCGCTCAAGACCGTCGTGCGTCATCAACACAGGGTTCTTGCAGGTTTCAGTAAGTCAAATTTAAGACCTTTTTAAGACATTTTAAGAAAGATTGAAATTTAAGACCTACACGACGCATTACCAAATAAATATTCAAATCAAAGAATTAATTTTATTTCAATGAATTCAGTAATTGAAAAAGCATTAATTTAATTTACAGATAAATCACATTAGTAACCTTCCACACCCAACAACAGAGAAAAAAGAACAGAATCAGATATAATTTTTTTATAGAAAATTGTACTTTGCATATTATACTGTAAAAAACACATAATTAGTTGATCATAGTTGATCATAACTAGAGATGAAATGGCATGAACATTTAATTTCATGATTATAGTGACAAAAATGATCACGGTTATCACAGAATCCTGTTCAAAAAGTAGTAATACTACACAATGAAATCAGTTCACCAAGTTCTATGTCGAAAACCAGCAAATAACAAATAAATTTAGCATCAATATGCACTTTTTGTTTACATAAACATTAAAATAATACCATTAAAAATGAACATTTTTAAAATGTCTTGCATACTAACATGTACAAGTTAAAATAAAGGTTTGACAAAAAAGGTTTTATAAAAAGATAAACCTCACATATTTCAGACTTTAAATAATTTTTTTATAAAAAGAATGAGTCTAAAAAGATAAATTACTGACATTTACAGTACATTGCACTTTAGCTTATCTTTTATTATTAATAGTAAAATTCGCTCCGATTTTCCCGTGGCGTCTGTCGTTGCTTTGCAACCAAGCCCTGCGCTCTCCACAATGGCAAAGAAGTTTAGTAGCTAATGGATTTCCACCACCAAAAAACGCTTGCTGTAGCTTTGCTTGAAAGACTTATTTACGGGGAAGAGAAAAACACCCATACAGATGGTACCCAACCAGAATGCCTATTACCGCCGCGCCAGCCGCCGCGGCGAAATCACCGCGGCGAAAATAAACCAGCCGCATTTCAAAGTCGTTCCCGAAATGACCGCCAGGTGGCGCAAAGGGACATTGTGCAAAACAGCAGCAATTGCCGTATTTTAAAATGTAAGTGGGTTAAATATAAAACCCTAAGCCTAATAGGCATATTTTTCATATATATATAAATAGGCCTATTAGGCTACAACAGAATAGAACCAAAGATAGAATCAATTTTAGAACTGAAAAAATAGAATCAAAAGTTAAAAATAGAGACGATATTAGGAGCAATGACGCTGAATATTTTTACTATTCTATTGAGGAATTAGATAAATGAAGAGCTCTCGTGAGCGATACAATTGCATAGTAATTTATAGTCATTTCAAAAGCAGTCCTTAAAAAAAATACATGGAGTAGTGTGGTATAATTTTTCAGAGATTACGCGGAACGGGTTTTAGTTAAGATCCTGGTTTCAATGCCCTTAATGTATAGGCTAGCTAGGCTACTGCTTTAAAAAAAATGTCACAACGCGTTTTGAGATTGTTTTGAATTAAACATTGAAGTTTAAAATGTAGTGTTTTGGCACACCAGGCCGAGTGGCGTTACGCATCGTTAAAAATCAAGTTTTATTCTGACATGTTGAATTGGCGTTAGAATTTTTTTTTTGATTTATTAGATTTAGATTTTAGATTTCGTTAGATTTATTTTTCTCATAACAGCTAAAGTTGCGCTTGTTCAATTTAATAAAATTAAAACTTTAATTGTGATAATTAAAATAATTGAAAATTAAATATTTAGTGGCCAAATTTAGCTAATTTAGGCTATTATATAGGCTATTATATGCCTATTGCCTATATTACGTAGGTCATATTAAGACAAGGCATATATTAAGTTACAATCAGCATTTAATCAAATATTCTAAAAGATGTATTATTAATAATAATGTGATTTCAACATAATATTTCGTTTTTTTTACATAATATGTGTGCGTGCAACAAGCAAGATGTGTATTTGTAAATCCGGTGATGTGTGCATTGATTTTTATCAATAAACTAGTGTTTTCTGACAGTGTCGACTGCAAAGATGAAGTTGACGATCGCCATATTTGTAGTGAACGCACATAGAGAGGAATGCACATAAAGACATAATCAGAGAGTAGCCTTTTTCTTTTCGTTTTGAATTATTTCGTTTGAAGACATTTCAAGCTTTGTGTATTTGATGTATTTATCATGTCTGTGTGAGGCATACGCTGAGTTTCGTTAAGTTAGGAGGATGAGATGCGCTCCAGCTGACGTGCAATGCAAGTGACCGCGCGGGCGCCTCCATGATTAGTGTCTGTTATATTTGCTTCTCTTACTTATTCAATCCAGGCAATTGGTTGATGAAAAATTTATTAAAATTAAGATACAATTTATAGAAAACGAAATTCACTTTAAAGACAGGTTTTCTACTAAACAAAACTTAATGAAGTGGTCAAAATCATGTCTGACCCACTCCATATCCATCTCTCGATATAACGCATCCTATCTTACTCGTGCTGTTCACTTTTCATATTCAACATAGATGGAAAAAAATAACATTATAATATTTTAACAAATATGATACTAAATGAGATTATTTAATGGCTACAACAGTATAGTAGGCCTATAGACTCTATTTGTACAAATTGCTGCACATTAATTTAATTAAATAAAACCTTGTAACGAATTCACACTGTATGGTAGACTGTGTACAGTTGAGACACCTTAAATAAATTGTGTTTGCAGCAAGCACAAGTTGTCATGTTTTTGTGTCAGCTGGGAAGGAAATATATACCAGACCTCTTGGAACTTTAATTAAATACATAGCGTTGGTGAAGCATACTGAAATTACATCCCTACAAATTTATTAGGCCCTACTGAAAATAAATGTATCGAATTTAAGCAAAGTAGCCTAAATATTAAGATTGTAAGCCCTTTGCTTTATACTTAGCCTTTAAAGGACTCTTGTAGCCGACTTTGTGTTAATTTAATTTGTAGAGGATTTTTTTTAACTCAAACATTAACACTGAAATAAATTAAACTAAATTATTGTAAATTTTTTGGCACACGACGACGAGTGGCGCTATGCATTGTTCCAAAGCCAGGTTTTTTTCTGGCATGTTGAATTAGTGTTCGACAAACACGGCGGCGCGTTCATTTGAATGAAGAGCTGGAACGTTAGGCCATGTCACAACGAGTGAATCGTGGCCGAGTGGTTGAACTTACGTTACGATCATTTAGATGACACGGGTTCGAATCCCGAACTAACTTGGACTACTGATATTTTTATATTAGCCTATTAATGCATTTAATAGTCTATTGTTGATGCAGAGAGATTTGTCTAGTTCTAAAACATCGTTTTTTGCTTATAGCCTATTTACAAAATAAAATCACCATGCATTTCCATTTTACACTAAGGAACAAATAGCCTATTATACAATGACTTTACTTCTGTAACCTATAATGATTCCAATCGTAATTTCAAAAGCAGTTCTGTAAAAAAAAAAAAAATATATATATATATATATATATATATATATATATATATATATATATATATATATATGTGTATATATATATATATATATATATATATATATATATATATATATATATATATATATATATATATATATATATATATATATATATATGACGTTTAAACGACAAACAAAAAAATCAGAACCAGTATTTGCGTTCATGGTTCCAGTGGCAGTAATGCATCCACGGCTTTTCAAAATGTCACAAAGCGTTTTGAGATTGTTTTGAATGAAATATTGAAGTTTATAATTAAGTGTTTTGGCACACCACGACGAGTGGCAAACGCTTTGTTTTGTTTTGCAAACTCAGCTAGCCTGTGGGGGGTTTGGAGAAGGCAATAGTTGCTTTATCGTGGGGGTGCAGGACAGAGGTGTTGATGTTCCGTCTTTCATATGGAGAGTGTCGGAGCCAGCCTGATGAGCAGGCAAAGGCAAAGTTATTTTAAGGATTAATCTCAAAATCTCCACAAGTCCATAGCCTATGTACAGTAGGCCCTATATCTTATTAAATTATATATTGTAGTTTTATTGATTGTATTTAAAGGTTTTCCACACACAATTTAAATTTAGCAGATACAGAGCTCTTTAATTCGCGACCCACCTCGTTTTATTGTAAGGTGAATTCAGCAAGGCATGCTGTATCTTTGAAGGAACAAAAGCTATTTGTTACAGTTTTTTCTTTCGTGATTTGTGTGGATGACACACAGCGACATATACAGTATTATCAGCTGTATGGTGTTTTTTTACGCTGAAATGCTTGATTTCGAGAAAGACCCGCCGCGCGCAGTGAGGGAGACCAAACTTACTAAAAAAATATCCAGCGCGAGAGAGACAAAGAAAAACGCCTGTTCTTAATTTATTGTGATGAACGCTGGGGATTTGTTTTCCTGGTTTGGTTCGGCCCATCTGAAACTTTCTGCAGCACATTTCATTGATGGCCTGAAGGAAGAGATAATTGATCTCACCTGGAGTGAGGAGATTTAAGGAGAGTGAGAGAAGCGGAGAGGAGGCAGCACGGGACTGGCTTGTCGCGCTCGGGAAAGAAAGGGGGACGTTTTGGGTTGCTCGAGACCGTTAGGGTTTGTCCGGCAACGAAGATAGTTAGCTAGACCGACCTGTGTAGTTAGATAATAGTGGGGCTGGGGTGTAGGAGCGCTTGCCACATGTTCCAGGAACGGTTAAGAGCCGCGCTGTCCAAAGAGACCTCGTAAAGCCCAAAGACACTTTATAAGTTCTAAAGAGAGCTGTGACGGCCAAAGAGGACTAATTCAGGCCAGAACCAGTGATTAATTGCCGTGACTGTGGGGACGGGAACCACGCTGAGGAGAGTGCGTGCTGTTGTGGACTGCCTGGCACGGCTGATCCTTTCCCTAGACCCCGGGTCGGGGTCTTGTGTCATGGAAACGGGGAAGTGTTCTATATTTTAATTACCATTGTGAGCATGTATGAGTGAGTGTGTATGTTGTATTTTAAGATTTTGAGGTTTACGGCCATTATAATTCGTGTATGCTGGACTAGAGAGAGACGTGCTGATTTTCCACTTAAAACCTGATTGCTGTGTGATCACGATTTATATTGTACTGTGTTGGTCTGAGGTTAACCACTAGAGTGCAGTGGAGTGACGTGTTTGGAGTTTCACTTGTGTATCACCGTTTGTCCTAGTGAGCGTACTGAGTTGAGGTTTGATGAACTAAATGCTGTTTCATATAATGACTACTTTTCTAAATTGAACATTGTCAATAAAGTAATATTTTCCATTAAAGCCTGTGGTGTGGTGTACCCTCTGTCCTCCATTGAAATCTAATTAAACCTCTTAAAAGAAACCCCAGTTTAGAGGTTTATTACATTATGTTGCTTTGAACTTTTTTCGTTTTGTACCATTTTAATTTTTTAATTTAGCTGCAATTTCTTTGACAATAGAAATTTAAAATGTTGCAAGAATAAGATTGTGTTTCTTATTTTGCATCACAAAGGGAATAAACTCTATGGATGCAACCCTGTTTAAATAAATAAACTGTTCCGACACTTTATTCATACCTTGAAATGTGCGATGGGTTTTCAAACTTGATTAATTTTCTTTTTCTTTTACATTTTCATTGTTTATTTTTTAATTGAAAGCAATACTGTATTGAAAGTATTTTTCTGATTTGTTCGATCTGTTTTGAAAAATGTCTTCCGTTGCTATGGCCGGGTATCACTGTCAGTCATCTCAATCTCGTGAATGATTCACACACAAATTTCTTTTTAGCAGATTAAAGACGAGCTTCATCATCTTCATTTTCTGGTGCGATCGGCTGACAGTCTTCCTTCATCAGATGTTTTGTCTTTGCAGCGGCTCAACTGGAATGTAGCAAATTTATGTTGTAAATTGATAATTAAACAAGATGATTGACTTTAATAAACAGATGCATATTTAAGCACCAAGAATGGAAAAACACAAACACTGTCGTCTACACTGAAATTCGATCTCAGATCGTTTGAAGCTCCGAGAGGCTATTGTTAATGCACTGACCACAGAGCTATCGTCTGAATAGCCTAGGTCTACTATTTTCTCTGTTTTAAAAGTTTGTTATATTCTTTTTTTATTTGCTCAGTTTTTTAACATTGGCAATTTATTGTCTCGAAATTATGTGTCGAAAAAAATGATAAAAAAAAGTGTTTTTACAAGACCTTGTGCTGTTTATTTATTATTATTATTATTATTATTATGTAGATGTTAATTCAGCCATTCTGTTGGATAAAAATTGTCCCTAATGTAAAATGGAAATTAATGGTAATTTTATTTTATAAATATAAAATATTTAATATAGGCTATACAATAATACAGCAATATTGGTGTAGCAATATTTTAGAACTATCAAATCTCTCTGCATTAATAATAAAAAAGTAGCCCATGTTTGCTCGGGATTTGAACCCGTCTCATCTGAATTATTGAAACGTAAGTTATAGCCTACCACTCGGCCACGAATTTGTTTTGTTTTAGTTTGTTTGAAATGTATTTTTACATATTTGGCTTTCATTAATGTTAACCAATTCTGTTGTAGCATAATAGGCCTATATTTTTTCCCTAAAAGTTTGTTTTATGCTCTGCTTTGTTTGTTTATATTTTTACATATTCAATCAGTCTCATTTTTGTTCAAATAATGAAAAACGTTTTTTTTTTTTTTTACAAGATCTTGCGCCATGTTTTTTTATTTTTATTTAAATAAACAGATAGGAAACTTACCTTTTAAAATGCCGCAGTTGCTGCTGTTTTGCCCTGTCACTTGCGGCACCCGGTATAGCCTAGTCATTTCGCGAACGACTTTGAAATTCGACTGGTTTATTTTTGCTGCGGCAGTAATAGGCATTGTGGTTGATTATTTATTAAAGAATTCAATTGATACAACATGTAAGCCTATTTAATTCTGAATATAACAAAGAATGCTTAAACCGACTAACATCGGTTAGTAACTGCAAGTCCTGAAAATGTTTTAATTTTACGGTAAATTATTTTAATTTATTTCACTGTTATGTTTCAGTTAATAAATCTACAAACACATTAAAATAACACAAAGTAAATGACAAGTAACCTATTGACATAGCCTTTCTAAATTATAGAAAAACAGGGCACACAATGTTAACGTGCGTCTACTTTGTTTAAATTAAATGAATTTGAATTCGTTTAACCACAATATTTATCTTGAATTTATCTGCGACCTCAGCTCAGATTACTGCCGCGGCAGATTACGTCATAAAGAGAATAAACTGACACCTTTCAAAGTCTGTGATTACAGCGCCACTCAGCGGTAAAAGGCAGCAAATACACATCCCAATTTTGCCGCCGCGGGAACGGCGGCGGTAAAAGTCTCATTCTGGTTGGGCACCATCTGTACTTTTTTGCTACTTTGTAATAACTTTCCTCGGCCAGTGTTTCTGGAAATAGACGAGGGTAAACCCTTTTTAAGACCTGACTAAATGAAATTTAAGGCCGCGGATGAAAATCTGGCCGTTTTTTAGACTTTTTAAGACTCCGCGGGAACCCTGTCAACAATCGACGGCCCGTAGTACAAAAAAGCTGAAAAAGGTAGTGATCGCGCTTTTTTTATTTTTCTTAATCATGAAAGCGTTTCAGGTATTTTTAACCACGCGCTTTACTTAGGAGGGGTATTGACATCATATCTAGACCAATTTTGCAAACTAGCCGGAGATCCTTTGAATGAATGAAGAATAAACACCAACCTCTTTGTTCTTCAGGATCTTCAGTGTTTTTCATTCTGCAGGGTTCTGGATCACTCATGTTCTCACTGTCCTCTTTAATAAACTCAGTCTTTGCAGATTTCAGCTCTTCCTGATGCTGATGCTCGTCTTCACTTGAAGCTGATGGGAATTTACAGCATTTATTGGAGAATTACTGTGGGAGGAGCTTCACTGATGATGTGACCGCTGTGGGAGGAGCTTCACTGATGATGAATTACAGTGTTAGGAGTTGATCTGCCAAAATCAAACATACATAAGTTACTGAGTTGGTTTAATTAAATTATTCCAAATATAAATAATGGTAAGAAAAACAGTTGAAAGCATAAACAGAAATAAACATAGGCTACTGTTAGATTGAATTAACAATGCCAAACCCAGCGCTGAGGGAGAAAAGGTATCTCTCAAGTTTATTAGCATCTTTGTCTCAGAAGATATAGCAAAAATATGAGGGGAGTTACAGTGAGTTAACCAATAAGATAGTGTATACCTTACATCATATATTAATATGATACATTGAATAACAAGGCCATATGGTCAGTTTCCGACTAGGCTATCCTACCACATGTACATTTGTAGCCTGTAGGACCCTTATACTGTGTTCATAATAGAGAGAATAGGAGACAGTGCCTTCTTACAGAACAAAGAAATTCTAATAAGAAGTTATACGCTTTTGCTGAGACTACCATACTAGAATTTCTTAAAGCTACAGGCAACAAATTACCCTCAGTCTGCTGACACCAATGAAATGAGCTTTAAGTGACAATTTACAGGAGATCTGAAGACATCAGCATAATAAATGAGGTGAAAACAGGAACTATTGTCATGAAATAAAGAGTGTTTTCAGCAGATCTGTTAATATTGATGAGCCTCAGACTATCAACACTCATTCAACAAGCCATTCAGGATCATCAGCAGATCATCTCACTTTATTCTGAGTGTTTGCTGTTAGAAACACATTATTTGAGTCAGGATACATGATAAAAGTCTGTAAAACTGCTCTATTGAAAGATCTCTCACAGTGTAACATAAATCATCAATAATAAAACAAAATAATTAAATAACCTCTCTTTATGAACCTCTTCATGTAAATAACTACAACACCATAATATGTGAATCTAAATATAGTTTGACTTTATAATAACTATTAATTGCAATAAAGTAATTCCATCATTAACATGTTAGCCTACATATTCGTTTGTACAGAAACTGACAATGGTCATAAAACGAAAAAAAAAAAAAATAAAGAAAATGTAACGTTTCCTGTGACAAACTTAATTAATATTTATCTATATTACCATGATTTGATATTTCCCACGTTCATTACTCATACAGGGGAAATATAAAGTCTACATCAATTTCAATAAGTAAATGTAATCTGCCAAAGATAAATGTCGAAAAAGAAATAAAGGTAAACATGAAAATGGCAACAGAAACATTTGAGATCGATTCCCATCAATTCTCCTCACAGATCTCAAACTTTAACTTGACAGTTAGTAACATTTCTCACACAAACATCGAGACAATCACACAAACGAACACAAAATCGCTCAGGTCTGAATGAACTCCACATATTCTCCTCATGCTCGCTGCTGCTGCACTAAATGTTTATTTCAGAAGGAAGACGCCAGAAAAGACGCTGTGATCGATGAAAACAATAGGCCTACAGAAATGAGTCTGTCGCTTAATCAAACTGTGTAAAGTGTGTGTAATGGTTGTATATGAAATACCGTGAGCTGCTCTCCTCACCTCAGAAGACTCGACGCTGAAACTCTCAATGAGGGAAGAATTTAAACATAGCACTAGCAGGGAAGAAACATAGACAGTAAAAGAAAAGTCAGCGAAGCTCCTCCCACAGCAATTCCCCAACAAATGCTGTAAATTCCCATCAGCTACAAGTGAAGACGAGCATCAGAGCATCAGGAAAAGCTGAAATCTGCAAAGACTGAGTTTATTAAAGAGGACAGTGAGATTAATAATAATAATTATTATTATTTTGTGTGTGTGTGTGTGTGATGGGCCAGTGAAGATTATTGCAGTGCAAGTAATAATCTGAACCAGAATTAACCTGTAGAAAAGCTCATTTATGTTGAGCCCTGCAAATATCAAGACCTGCTTCTTTTGTTATAAAATAAAGTTTTGTTACAGGGAAAAAAAAACACAAAGTTAAAACTAGGAGTTTCGCCTGGCCCACCCTATATCTCAAAGCTGGAGCCGGGGCTGGTGTTGTTTAAAGTTCATAGTGATTGTTCTGACTTCATGAAGCCTCATGGTGTCAATGAACTTCAAACTGACTAGAACAAACTCTTTGAAATGTATATATGATACTGGATATGAAACTGTTAATAATGTAGACACAGACAGCAATCTTATTCAATGTCAGTCATGTGTGCAGTGAAATATAATTTATTAGGCATTTAAAAACTCTATTGAGAAAATGAAAAGTTCAAAAAGCAATCATATCAGGATACTTCATGACTTTAAGAAGTAAAATTATTCCTGATCAAAGCAGAATCAGTAGAAAATAAGAGAATGGACAATAACAATGAGATATTGATAAAATTAGTAAAGAGTTTAATCAATAATTACATGAAGAAAATACAAACATTAAGTGAAAGCGAATGTGACAGATCTCTCTCTTTACCGACTTACAAGAGCCAAAGCATCTCAAGAGAAGAAGAGAAGAAATATAATTCTATAATATAATATAATATAATATAATATAATATAATATAATATAATATAATATAATATAATATAATATAATATTAACTATAATATTTCTTCTTCCTCTTCTTCTTTTCTTCTTTTTATTTTATTCTTGTATTTTACTTGTACTTGTATTTTTTATTTTATTTTATTTTTGTGCCTGTAAAGCACTTTGAACTAAATTGACTTGTTTGGAAAAGTGCTATATAAATAAAATTTGCTTGCTTGCTTATAAGAGCCAAAGCATCTCAAGAGAAGAAGAGAAGAAAAGTGTCCAGTTTCAAAGATACATGAAAGTATATCTTGTCATATCTTTCTGGTGAAAAACAACAAAGAACGAGTTAAAAATCAATATCAGATAAATTTCTCTCTCAAAAGTTTTATGGTCTCTTTTTCAGCTCCTGAAATGTAATGAATTTTCCAGTGTGAATTTTCTGGCACTCTTTCAGTTCATCTTCTGTAGTAAAGGACTTCAGCACTGAAACACACACCGCTGTCTTTTCTGCTGTAATATTACTAATGAATCTTCTCCTTTGTGTGAATCTTCAGGTGTTTCTTCAGGACTGACGCCCAGTGAAACTGTTTACCGCACTGATCACAGTTAAATGGTCTTTCTTCAGAATGAGAAGATGTGATTTCAGAGTGAAAGCCTGAGCAGCTTCTTCCCAGTGTGAACTCCCATGTGAATCCTCAGACTTGATTTACATTGAAGCGTTATTTACACTGAGGGCAGGAGACTTGATTTATTGGCTTCTGTTTTTTCCCATCATGCAACGAACCATTGCACAAGTGTCCATGGGTTTTGCCTGATCTCTGATCAGTTTTAAACATTTGTAGATGTTTTAATTAGACATTTGCATAATTAAAAGGAATAATAGTTAATAGTCTCTTATTGGCCTGTTTAGCTGAGTATTAAAAACCCACATGTTATACAGATCCTTAATATTATGATATTAAATGATTTGTTGATTGCATTTAATAATTTAATCAAATGCAATGGTTTGTAAAAGGTGTTTTTATGCATGTTTGGCCTGAGCTTTTGTTGTATTTACACTATTCTGACCAGCGTGTGGCGTTTTAAACGTTTCAAAACAGTGAATAATAAAAGTAGTGTAAAAGTAAACAAAGTGAGGTGGTGGTGTGTGCGCTGTGTAAACATGATGGTTATTGTAGTTCTAGAGTAAATGTGAACTTACTCATCTCACTGCTCAAAATAAATAAAAACAGTAAAATGCAAACTCAGAATTTTACTCAACTTTTATAATTAACTATTAAATTACACAAATATACTTTGTGAATTTAATCTCACTTTATTAATGTCTTTGCTGCTGACCTTCAATGATCTAATTCAGCCATACCAATAAGCAAAAATTACTTTATAAGATTTAGAAATAAGAGTGTTGAACTTCCTTCTCCTGTATATTATTGTTCTTTAATCCAGAACAGCAGCGCAGCTGAAAGGTTAGTTTGAGCGGCAACCTTTACTGTACAAGCGTAAATATACATTTCCTTCAGCCTGAGGCTTATTCAGTTCACTTTTGGTGTGAAAGGGCCTTAACATTTGCCAAAAATATAACTTTTTTGTTTGTCTTGTTAATAAAAAAACAAACAAGCAAGCCCAGCCCAGGTGAGAAGAAAAAGTAACGTAAAAGTAACGTAACACATTACTTTTCATAAAAAGTAACTAAGTAATGCAATTAGTTACTTTTTTGGGGAGTAACGCAATATTGTAATGCATTACTTTTAAAAGTAACTTTCCCCAACACTGCTCAAGAGGTAATGCAGTCTCTTTCGCACCTGTGTTCTGCACTTTCTAATCGACTGGACACAAGATGTACCTCTTCAGTTGTTGTGAGTGAAATTGCTGGACCAAGGGGATGTCCCAAACTAATTGCATCTGAGCAGCACCTCAGACATTTAATTGAACTTGGTCTGACTGTACCTTGCATTTCTAAACTGCTTGGTATGTCAACACGAACCGTGGAACGAAGAATGTACGAGTTTGGCATTACAGTGAGGGGAACATACAGTCACCTGACGGACGAAGAGCTAGACAATCTTGTGGTTACAATCAAAACAACATCACCACACTCCGGTTACAGAATGATGAGAGGACACTTGAAAGCTCTTGGTCATCGAGTCCAGCAGAGTCTGGACCCTATGAATAGAGTTGATTCAGCTGGAGTCCTTGCTAGGATGTCACAACTTGGACATGTTGTGAGAAGATCCTATTCGGTTTAGGCACCTCTGTCGCTTGTGCATTTGGACACCAACCACAAGCTGATCAGGTTAAATTGTTTTTGTAGATGTTACTTGTACATCAATATATTTTATTATGTTTTCAAAACTGTTTAGGTACCTGTGTGGATACGATGTTCTTTTGTTGTAAAAGACCATTAAATCTCCCAATCTCTGAAGTGGGCCGACATCTTTACCTCCAGCCATAGAGGGCAGTGTTGTCATGGACTACCTAAAAAAAAAGGATTTCTCAAAAAGGACTTTTATTGAACGAGCCAAATGTTGCTAAATAACTGTTAACAAATTTTTTTTTTGGGTTATTAATATTTATCGCTGAATTCTCAATATTTTCATTGTATTTATTTGTTTTACAAAAGCATCTGTTACTTATCTGACATGCTTTTATTTTGAAGTCCGTGAAGGGAAGTTCAGCGGGCGCGCGCTGTGTGTATGTTGGCGCACTTTTCATATGGGCACCATTAAATGCTACCAGTGAGAGAAGCGACACGAATTTACGGTTACAGACTGAATATAGCTTTACAAACGAGTTGATTTCTCTTAGCTCCTGGCTGATGAAGGGCACAAGGTATCGTTTTTATTTCATTGTCTTCTAATCTTTGAGAGACTGTGTTTATTGTATCGTGTAAATGTCTTATAAATCGCATTAATATTTTCCTACACAGTTTATAAAATATATAATATTTTATTTTTATATGTTAAAAAGTCATTATAGTTCGACACTGTCACCTTGTCTGTTCAGGCTTTTATTTTGAAAAGCGCCGTTCTTCTTCTTCGGAAAGTTTTTTTTGATGCTAAAACTTCCTGCTACTCTCTCTCTCTTCACAATGTGCAGTGCCATAGAGAGAGAGAGTTGCGACACTCCCATAGACCTCCGTTGTAAATAATGGCGGCGCTTTTAACCGCCTACTTCCGGGATATGAAGATCGGAATAGTTCCAAACACTGTCATGTGGGCGTTGGACACCATTCACTTACATTGCTGCGCGTCGAGTTGTTCCAGAGTTAAGTTGCCGAAATATCGACCTCTTTTGAATTGTCAACTGTCTATATTGTATCAGAGGCCCTTTGCGATGCTTATACTGGTCTTCATTTGTACATGCACAGCGTAATTATTTATATTTTATGTTGGTTGTTTCAACCAATTTTCAAGCACTGCCTGCTAGCTAACGTTAGTTAGCTAGCGCGACTTCGTCAGCTAAGAGTTCGGTAATGAATCGCTACCACCTTTATAGCAACTTTTATTTAATTAAATTTTTTGGGATATACTAACTTTTCATTATGTTATTATTGTCTTGAGTGAAGCGGCTTGTGAGAACAATGCTGGACCTTTAGGATTGTTATGGCCATCACCAGTCCTGTCTGTTTCATGGATCACCTGCCCCTGGTTTTTGTTTTTCTTGTTCACACACACAAGCACACATTTTTGTTGTCTGTCATTGTTTAATAAAAAATATTTTATTTGAAAACCTTCATTTGTATCAGCCATGCTTAAATTCGTTTTTAATCTGTTATAGTTTTGATAATGTGTATGGCCTTAATCTTAAAATAATATTCTTAGTCTTAACATGATCATGTTTCACGTTGTGGTCCTGGGGGTGGCCACTTTCATCAGAAGAAGTGAGCTAGCTTCTAAGCGAATTCTGAACGGACCGCCACGGCAGACCTCTTTGCGTGATCACGAAGGTAGGCTAATGGCTGAATCAAAATTTATAAGCAAAATCACGGGAATCAATAGCCTAATACAGCCCAGTTGTGCTAAAATAAATATCATGAGACGTCCATCATCAGATGAATGATATGGAAAAGTTAAGTTAGAGCCGCTAAAGCCAGTGCTACTACCCATGCGAACATGAACACTAAGCTTTTCCCTCCAAAAATATAGCCTAAAACTTATCTCCAAATGCAAAACTGACATTAACAAAATGCAATAATGCAATAACAGCTGAAAAAGTACTTGGGTGTGTGTTTTATTTTATTTTTACCGTTCAATAATGCAATCGCTGCTGTCTGTCCCATAGAAGAACATGACAGCCAGCGTACGTTTTGGAACTATTGGGGCTTACATGAACCACGTGACAGCCATAGCGGCGACATCAAAGAGTGTCGCAACTCTCTCTCTCTATGGCTCTGACAATGTGGTGCTCACGCGTCGTCGGAAGAACAGTAAAACTTGTAAACACTTTAATTATTTATCGTGTTCATCCATTTGAATCTTGTAAAGAAAGAGTTTACATTGTGATTGAATTTATTTTTGTATTGCTCGTACATGTTATTTTTTAAGAGCTCCGAACTGTGATGCTGTGTCGAGCTAGAGAGCATGGTAGCTGATGGCAGAAACTCTTTGAATTAGCGCCCTTGGAGAAGCGGAATGAGGTATGAAGGAGTTTGTATGTGTGGAGTTTGTATTATCAAAAAGAGATTTTGTTTAAGGAAAAGAGAATGTCAATACTTCATTTGTTTAGGGGTTTATTGCACATTTCATCAATATAAAACATATTCTTTCTGTGAACAATTATAATATATTGTATTTCATTTAAAAGAAGCATGTGATATTTCATTTGTCATAAAGGCTTAAAAACATATTTCATTCCATATTTCATATTGGTCATCTGTTGAAATTGTGTGTAAACTTGATTCATATGTGAACATAATATATGTGCAAATTATTTGTGAAGCTACATAGAAGCATTTTGTATTTCTTCTGTTTCTTCTGTAGTTTTCACGGTGTTCATGGTTTTGTGATGCATGGTGCTCATTGAGAGGAAGAAATAAATCGACACCCGTTTGAAACTCTCTGCGTCTTGATGAATATATCCAAGGGGCCGCTACATATCGATCTCCTCTAAGCTGTTGGTGGGTCGTTAGCATATATGCAGATGGTAAATCAGTGATATGTTATATAGAGTGTGTGATTAATTGTTACTGTCACATTCATAACAGTGTAGTATTATTGCCCGTTTCTCTAGGTTTAAACGTCCGAGCGATTATTCACAGGAAATTAGGCCCTTATTTGGTCATTTTTATGTTTTAGCCTTTTCTCTCTGAATTGAGATCGTCAGCTTTCAAAATATCTCATAGATAAAGTAATTCAGTTGTAATTTAGTCCATATTGCATTTGAAAAGGAGATTGTTGCAATTAAAACAATTTATAATTTCATACAGGTCATATGTAACATTATAGCACTTTGAAATAAGCTTGTTAATTGTTTAAAACTCATTTTTGGCAGGTGCTTTTAACTGCATTAAATATTGTTATTGTTAGATAAATAATTCATATTCATATTTACTATAAGGCATCTATTTATATGAGCCTGCATAATGCTATTTATGGTGTAGCCATATATATATACATTTGCAGTTTATACATTTACGGACATTTGTATACAATTTGCAGTCACATGTCTAATATTTATTCTTTGTTTGCTTTATTCAGCTCTTACGGTGTTTTGGAAGGTGTTTTTGGAAAATAAATTCTTCTTTAACATCAGTTCTTGAGAGTGAATCGCATCTGTTCAGCCGGGAATGCTACATTTGTTATATTCAGATATGGCTTAGTAATACTTGGGGGCATAGATGGCTACTCAAGAAAGGTAAGTGGTAGATTCTATAGTCATTAAATAAGTGTAAAGATGTTGTAGTCATACAATTTTGTAGATGCTAATAACTTTACAAAATGTGTTATTCATCAGGTCATGTATCTGGGGGCTGCAACCAACAACAGGGCAGAGACTGCTCTAGGTTTCTTCCTTGAGGTAGTAGGGAAGCACAGAGTTCCCTCACGGTATGTACATCTATCTATCTAATATATCTAGCATAGTCTTAAAACCCTCATCAAGCATTTAAACTTAAACATTAAATTTACTGAACTTTCTGGCCAGGCTTTCTCAAGCCAACATATGAGATGTTCTTGTTGTTTTTTTTACTATCTGTCTTAACATGTAGGGTAAGAGCAGACCAAGGAGTAGAAAATGTGGACATTGCGAGGTGGATGTTCACAGTTAAAGGCTGTGGCAGGGGAAGCTTCATTTCAGGCAAAAGCGTTCATAATCAAAGGTATTTTATTTATTTTTTTAGGATGGGTAATTACCTTAATTTATAATTATTTTTTTTTATTTCTAAAAGGTTGTTTTTGTCTTGCTTTTAGGATTGAACGGTTGTGGAAAGACGTTTGGATGTCTGTTTCAAACGTGTATTATGACCTTCTACATGGTTTGGAAGACAGTGGCTCTCTTTATCCATCCAATTCCATTCACCTTTTCTGTGCCCATTTTGTGTTTCTTCCACGCCTCCAAAAAGACCTGAATACTTTTTACAGATGCATGGAATGACCATTCGATCAGAATGGAGCAAAATCTTTCGCCCAATCAGTTGTGGGAAATGGGAATTGCACAGAATGCAGTCGATGTTTCATCAAACATAGAGGTATGATATTAGTGAAAAAAAAAAATCAATATACAAAATACAATGTTTTGTCAAATTTTTTTTTTTTTTTTTTTTATCCAGGACCTCGACATTTTGCTGCAAGATGAGACTTACCCACTGGAGAACACTGGAGTAGTGGTCCCTCAGATTGAGTCTCTGCTCTCAGAGTATGAAATGGCACGTCTCAGGACAACCTTTAATCCAGTCTCAGAGTCCAGAGACTTTGGCCAAGATATCTACTTATCGGTGTTACATTTTGTGCAGCAGCTTGTTGAATAGCACTTTGAAGCTTAAAGTATTAGACTGTAATATCTAAGTATTAAACTGTCCATAGGACATTGTAGAATTTTTGTAAAAAAAAAAAAAAAGTAATGTGATAAGTGAGGTGCACATATAAAACAAAAGCAAAGACTTTTAAAAGACTTTTATTTGAATTAACATGCAGATACCTACTGTAGAGGCAAAGGTTCCCTTTGAAAACCTGTAACTTAATGAAATGTAACATTAGCACCTTAAAACAGATATAGCATTATTTAAGGAGAGCTCTATAACAGAGTGGGTTCAATTTGAACAAAAATATTAAACTGCTATTGCAAGTTGCATAATATCTTAATTCTGATTTCAGATACAGAACTCTTAAAAAGGCTCACTTTTAAAACATTTCAGAATAAAGAAAAAAAAATACAACATATAAAAGTTGTGCAGACCTCCAACAGGTTGAGATTGGAAAAGTAAAAAAAAAAAAACTAACACTAAAATATATGCTTTATGAAACAACTCAAATCCAGCACTACAGGATATTTAAATACTTCCCCTGATTTTATGGCTTGTCCAATTATGCATTTAAAGTCTTCATACGTAGTCATGTGCGCTACCGGAAAAGTAATTGTTTGAGTGCAAGCGCTCACTATTGGGTAGCATATGGTGTGCTGTGGCATTCGCTCTTGACAATCATGGTCAAATTTAAAAACAATCTGAAACGCATTCTGCTCTGAAAGCAGTAGTGGCTTATGCCCCTGGCCAGTAATCCACATGAAGGTTATCTTTAGTTGGTTGACAGGATTTCCTTTCTTTTGTCTTTGCCACTGCTTGAGCCCCCTCTCTAGAAGATTGTCCCGTGAAACACAAATGCGGAACTGGTTTTCTGAATTTACTCGGCTAGCAAGCAGCTTCAGAAGATCATCTAGAGTGTGTCAGGAGATACTGAGATGGTAACCAACATATACACTGTAACACTCAGTGAAACTTTTTTGAGTCTGTAATAAATGAAGAGTTTACCATAATACTTGTTGAGAGCTTGAATTGCCTGTATTGTCAGTAATACAAGAAGAATCATCATGCATAAAAGAGCTGTGATCTGGAGACTCCACTGTAATGTGGACAGAATAAATTGGGGTTTTTCCCCCCCAGTGGCACGTGCAGCATTAAAGCATGTGTGGTTGGTTTATAACATATATTTTTTCAAGAAATATGTTTCTTAAAGATTGTGTTACTCGCATACATTTTGTTCTCCACATAGGCTGGCATGTAGTTCAAGACTGTCCACATGCAACTTCAGTTGACATATTGGGCATGGTAAAACAGACTACAAACAAAAACAACAACAAACAAGTTAAATAATATAAAAGCATGGGTTAGAGAAAAAATGTATTAGGGCTAGATAATTTGAATGTCACATTACCTCAGATGGAGAATTTTCTAGTTTCATCTCATTCAAATTGCTTTGTGAGACAAACTGAACATCTGTCTGCTCCAATAACAGAGAAATTAAAACAAAGTAGTTCATCATAAGCATGTGATCAGCAATCTGCTGACATAAAGATACACTAAAATATTTTGGTATCCTTTTGAAGCTGAACAAAGTAATATATATATATTATTAAGTCAACATGGAATGTTAAATTAATAACCGCAAATAATTAAACAGCATTAATCCAGTACCTCTTCATTTGAAGATGTTGAATCATGCGACTTGCAAACCTAATTTTTTATAACCCAAAACATAATTACTCAAGTGGTAATTAGTCACCAGTAGCCTTGTAAAGCATCCATCCTCCCCTCAAACCCTCCATTTTTGGGAATGCTTCATACAGCATGCTGGAAAACTATTGGAAAATGTAAAGAAACTAAATGTATTTTATAATATTTGTACAAGAACTCATGATTCTAGGGTAACACGTTACAGTAAGGTTTACTTGCAAGAATAAAACCTTGGTTGTGCTGTTGTTCCTTCCCTCTTTAGGTCAGAAACTCTACTACTGTAGTGGTGTGATTAGGTCGTTGCATTCCAAGTGATGTAAACTGATGTGTTTGAAGTCAGAGTCAGAGTCAGAGTCAGAATTTATTTATATAGCACCATTTATACAGACAAGCTGACCAATGTGCTTTACAAAGAAATATCACACAACAGACAGAGCAATAAAAATTAAAAGACAAGTTACGAGTTATTAAAAGCAATTGAATAAAAGTGTGTTTTCAAGCGTGACTTGAAAACTGACAAGTCAGATGCAGAACGAACATGATTAGGCAAGCTATTCCATAGTGTTGGGCCCGCAATGGCAAAGGCACGATAACCTCTGTGTTTTAACCTGTACCGTGGTATAGATAAAAGTTTCTGTGTTCCTGACCTAAGATCTCTGGAGGGATTGTAATACTCTAGAAGCTCAGATAGATAGAGGGGAGCTAGGTTATTTAGGCATTTATAGACAAATAAAAGAATTTTAAAATCAACCCTAAAGCGAACTGGCAACCAGTGAAGGGATGCTAAGATCGGGGTAATATGTTCACGTTTGCGAATGCCTTTTAAAAGTCTCGCTGCTGCATTTTGGACTATTTGAAGACGTGTTAGAGTTGTTGAATTTATTTCATAGTATAAAGAATTACAGTAGTCCAGTCGAGATGACAGGAATGCATGTATCACCCATTTCCCCAAGTCCAAACGTGATGTAAATTGGTTGAGGTATCCAGATGTCCATTACTGTGTTAGTGGGTGAGATTACATTGGCTGTTATTCCAGGTGCAGTTTCCACTGTGAGCGCACAGTTCCCTGGATGAATTAGGAGATATGTAGGACATCTTCCTTACAGTTTCCTATCCCTTTTTGTGGTTCTAAACCAATGTGTAAAAATATGTGTCTTTTTCTTAGGGTTCTTTGTTCCTACCATGTTCTAGCCAGTTTGGGGGCCCTGGGCAGTCCATGGTCGTTCACACCTTGGTCTCAGGAATGGAGTTGAGGTGAAGATCCATGAACAATGGGCAACCGGTGATTAGATTAGCGATCAACGGGTTGTTGATGTTGTCAACTCTGGTAGTCCTGAGATTACCATAATCCTTTAGTTGTCTTTGAGGGTCCTATCACAACCTTCTGTCTTCTTAATCACAGTAAGAAAAAGAGACTCCTGTTGTGAAGTATGGACCTCTTTGTTTGAATTAAATGTAGGTAATATTATTCGTATTGTAATGAGTTGTTTTTATTTGCACTGAAGTTACCTTTTTCTCTGTAAAGAGGGTAGGCCTATGTATGATACGTTATGTCTACAGCCACACTTCAATACTTGTGTGACAAACGTAGCTTACAATAGGTTAAATACTGCGTGAGGACTGTGTTATTTTGGCGCTAATATTATAGGCCTAATGAAAACTGTCGATTGATGCAGGTAGCTTCATGTCAAAGGTAGCGTCGAAGTTTCCTCATGTAATTAAAGGCGGTTAGATTAGTCACCGGTGAAGAAATGATTTCAGTGCGCGCTCACTGACAGAATTCTCTAATCATAAACCACAAAGTGCAATGTAGCCAATGTAAGAACATCAGAGGTGGAAGTAACGAATTACAACTACTCACGTTACTGTAATTAAGTCGTTTTTTGGGGTACTTGTACTTTTTTGAGTATATTTTTAAATCTGTAATTTTACTTGTACTCAAGTACATATTAAGCTAAGTAATCTACTTCGCTACTTGTAAAATCACATTTCGTTACTGAGTACAATTTGAATTGATATTCAAATCTTTGAATGGCATTTCGGTAGCCAATAAAAATATTCGATCGTAAACGGACCAATAAAACCCCTGATATTTGGATTGAATGAAAGCCGCCGCAGTCGCAGCAGGTTTTGAAGAGCTGATCATGAAGGAGGCGAGGAGCTCAGAGTGATTAATGGCTGGACTGAAAGTTTGGAACAACAATCTACATAGTAGTACTGTCAAAATATCTATATTTTGATACATATCAATACTGAAATATCTGTCAATACTCATTTTGGCCTATACACCAATACGATACCAGCTGCGTGTTCTCATTCTCTCATCTCAACGACAGCGAGTTTGACACACCCGCCTCCCCTCAGCGCGGGATTGCAGGTAGGCCTATTACGCATAATTTTATTAATACCTGCAAGTTTCTATGGCATATTTTAATGGCAAATGTCACGAACAATATTATAACGCGAGGGCACATTCATGTAATCGCAGAAAACTGGACGCGAGCTCTCAAATGTAGGCTACGAATGAACTGGACTCGGATATTGAGTGTGCGCTCTCGGACTGTGTGTCATATCATGTGTAATCGCGAATCTCTCCAAGTGGTTCTCACTGCAGACTCAAATGACGTCCAGCTCCAATCTCTCCATGCTCTTGAATTAAACGCTGTCAAAAGTTATGAAAAATCTAGTCTTTTTGCAAATTAAATTCAGTTTGAATTGAAATCAAGCTTCCTCGTGCTGTGTGTGAGCTATAGAGTGCCGAAGTAATGACGTCACTTTGTAGGCCAACCCGGAAGTTAGCGGCGCATGGGTTCCCTCGATCAAAAAGCAATGCATTTTCCCCATAGACTTTTGGAAAATCGCAAAAAATAAGATCTGTGTTCAACAAAGAGTTGTGACCCTTACACGTTTTGTCTATCAAGATAATCTTTACAAGTTAATCCAAAATGTATACATTTTGAAGCCTAAATAAAGCCGTCAGATATAAAATGCTAACGGTAGGCTATAAACGGACTACAGCACCCCATGGTCGCGGATCAACGTCATCATCAAGCTTCCTCAAACTCTGCGCTGTGTATGAACACTTATCCACTTTTTCATGAGAAATATTGCCCATTCGTTTTTTCCAAAAATGTTAGAAACTAATTTTGTTTATACGTTCCTCTCTGAGATTTTTTTTATCTTTTGTTAATGTTTTATTTATTCGTTTATTATTTTGTTAGTTTATATAAACCTTAATATTATTTTCTTTGTGATTAAGATTATTATGCCTGATCATTGTGCCCCAAATAAACTTTAAAGATTATCTCTCACTGTATTATGTTTGATTGTATGTTTGCATACCATTTGCTAATTCGCCAGAAAAAAACCGCGCGCGCTTTTACCATCTCAGAAGCACTAACGTTAGCTATGGCCGTATCAATTTCCAATCTTATGTCCTTTTTCTTAGACGATAGAAAAACCATAGATCGAGGAGAGAACCACTATAAATCTGGACATGTAGAACAGTGCAGCTTAGATGCTGGTTTACTTGTCGGTATTGTAAGGGCCAGCATGAGGGACAAGGTTTATCGAGTCTCGGTAAGTAAAACTAGGGAGAGATAGAGGAGTTATAATAGTGTTCTATGTATTTAAGATAACTATACAAATAATCTCTGAACAAGCATAACACAGTTAAATTCCAAACATTTAATATAATAGTTGTATATAATTATATATGTTGAATTTAAAGAGAATTGTCAATAGCAAATGCTTATTATAATATATTATAATTAAACCATATATGTTCCCTAAATAAACCATATATACTCATTTTGTTAACATTTTCTATATATTTTTACCTGGTAATCCACAAGCCCCAATGTGAGAGCCAGTGTAGTAAATTTTATCTCACATTCACATTACTGTGAGCTGAGTGGAGTGTAGTAGTTACAATAGTATACAAGTAGTATACAATAGTTTAACATTTAATTTTTGGTATTTGTCAGACAGGCGACTTACAGTGCATTAAGGCTATACATATCAGCGTGTTCTCTGTGAATTGAACTCGCAACCTTTTGCACAATTAACAAAATGCTCTAATCACTGAGCCACAGAAACCTTACAGCAAGAGTTGTAGTAAACATCTTTATTTTCATAAAATAAGAAAACTGAAAACAAACTATATACTAATTGCAAAAACTGATAATTCACATGACAGGTCTCTACAGGGAAAGATGGCATTGTTGCTACACAATGTGAATGCCCACGTGGACAATACAAATGCAGCCATGCAGCTGCTTTGGCCATCTTTGCCATCCACAATTTCAGCTGCACAGACACCACATGTCAGTGGAAGAAGCCCAAAGCAGCTAAGAGCACACACTCTGTAGAGGAGCTGTTCCCTCCACCGAATGAGCCTTATAACCCACTGACACGAGAGCCAACAGCAGAGGATCGTGATTGGCTGAGGAACAGACTCAGGGGCAGGTTCTCAGGAATGTCCTGGCTTCTCTCACCTGAGCCTGAAGAGAATCCTCACACCTTGGAAGCACATTCTGTTCCTAGAATTGTAGAGTCTGTAGGTCATCAGGGGTCTGAAGCTATCCTGGCCAGTATGGCTTTGTCAGAGGAGGAACGGAGGGCTATACAGGTGGCAACAACTGGTCAGCGCAACAATCCAAACTGGCATTTATTTAGACGTGGAAGGCTGACTGCCAGCAACTTTGGAGCTGTCCTTAGGTCAAAGCGTGTGACTGCTTCACTTCTTGCTAGGGTGCTGGGAAAGCAACAAGCCCTAGAGGGTGTTTTGTCTGTACAGTGGGGTATTGTGAACGAGAGTGAAGCCATCCAGGCATTCACCACAGCAACTCAGATGCCAGTCCAGGAGTCTGGCTTGTGGCTGTCTCCATCAGGAGTGTTGGGAGCATCTCCAGATGGTCTGGTGGGGTCATCTGCAATATTGGAGGCCAAGTGTCCCTACGATGCAAGAGAAAAGTCAATTAGTGAGGCAGTGCAAAATAAGGGCTTCTGTGTCAGTATGGAAGGGGGTGTTTACAGCCTGCGCAGAGACCACCCCTACTGGCATCAAGTACAGGGGCAGCTTCACCTCACTGCAAGAGAAACCTGCTACTTCACTGTGTGGACCACAAAACAAAGTGTCATAATCCCCATATCCAGAGATGACACTTGGCAATCAAACCTGCAAGTCCTGGAAGACTTTTTTAAGTCCCACATGCTTCCACAGCTGGCACAAAAGTAAACTGTAAATATTGTTCAATATATATATAGTTTATAAAGAGAACTGTTTATTAGAAGGTTGGCTAAAATGTAGATAGTTATTATTAAAATGAATGTTAGTTATTGTTAAGTTATTTGGAATGATATGACAGAATCTTAATTTTTGGGGTAAACTTAAAATGTATTATTTGGCGGGTGGAGTGTCCTGAATGTGGTGTTATGCTTAATTTTGTTAAGAATTAAAAAATAGTTGTAAAAAATCTGAACAATCAAAAATTTGTTGACATATTTCTTACTGTATGAGGTCGCGGTGCAATGCGAAAATCCCATTAGAACAAGCTGTGTGTCACATCCCACCTGGTGTAGACACAGTGTAATAGAAGCTGGGCTGAGCTTAACTGAACGATGAGAGAATAGAGGTATCTAATAAACTTACTAACCTTTACATTGAGGTAATATTAGAAACGTCAGGAAATCCATTGTTTCTGGCTGGATGGAGAGCAGGAGCCTGATGTTAATGGCTGGATGGAGAGCAGGAGCCTGATGTTAATGGCTGGATGGAGAGCAGGAGCCTGATGTTTCTGGCTGGATGGAGAGCAGGAGCCTGATGTTTCTGGCTGGATGGAGAGCAGGAGCCTGATGTTAATGGCTGGATGGAGAGCAGGAGCCTGATGTTTCTGGCTGGATGGAGAGCAGGAGCCTGATGTTAATGGCTGGATGGAGAGCAGGAGCCTGATGTTTCTGGCTGGATGGAGAGCAGGAGCCTGATGTTAATGGCTGGATGGAGAGCAGGAGCCTGATGTTAATGGCTGGATGGAGAGCAGGAGCCTGATGTTAATGGCTGGATGGAGAGCAGGAGCCTGATGTTTCTGGCTGGATGGAGAGCAGGAGCCTGATGTTAATGGCTGGATGGAGAGCAGGAGCCTGATGTTAATGGCTGGATGGAGAGCAGGAGCCTGATGTTTCTGGCTGGATGGAGAGCAGGAGCCTGATGTTAATGGCTGGATGGAGAGCAGGAGCCTGATGTTAATGGCTGGATGGAGAGCAGGAGCCTGATGTTTCTGGCTGGATGGAGAGCAGGAGCCTGATGTTAATGGCTGGATGGAGAGCAGGAGCCTGATGTTAATGGCTGGATGGAGAGCAGGAGCCTGATGTTAATGGCTGGATGGAGAGCAGGAGCCTGATGTTAATGGCTGGATGAAGAGCAGGTGTTAATGGCTGGATGGAGAGCAGGAGCCTGATGTTTCTGGCTGGATGGAGAGCAGGAGCCTGATGTTAATGGCTGGATGGAGAGCAGGAGCCTGATGTTAATGGCTGGATGGAGAGCAGGAGCCTGATGTTCATGGCTGGATGGAGAGCAGGAGCGTTTTTGCACTATTCTGTTGGCACTTCTTTTATGAGAGGACTTTGGAGGTTCACTAGTGCACAGCATACCTGAACCAGTTTATCTGCAAAGTGCCGCAAGTGAGATGGAATAAATCTCAGAATTTTAAAATCTTTTAAACGGCCATTTGCCCTCTCTACATGAATTCTGTTCTGTGCAATCAGCTTTGTAGCATGTGCTTCACTGTGTGTCAGTTGGCCGTGACTGAGGAATGGGGGAATGTTTACTGTGACTCCTTCTGGCAGAATGTTGTGGATTAGGAATCCCTTGTCAGCCAAAATCAGGTCTCCAGGCTTAAAATGGTTCAAAACACCAGAATGAAGTACTATCTCCTTATCACTTACAGATCCTGGGTAAAGTTTGCTGCAGTATGTAATCACAGCATTTGGTGCCACCCCAATGAGTACTTTGAAGGAGTGCATGCCACGGTATGCAGAATAGGTCTCTTTCTGTGTATCCATTTGTTTGGGAATAGCAATTTTGATGTCAGTGCAATCCAATATCATTCTGCAATTTTGGAAAGGTAGAAATGAAGACGGCATGCAGGTCTGGTTTTTCTCCCGGCTGGGAACAGTACTCATTATATCCTTAAAAAGGACCTTGTGAAAAACCTCTATGAATGTTATTAATACATTACTTACAGTCCTTGTACTACAGTGAAAGAGTTCAGCCAAGTGTAAGTGTGTATAGTTGTGGCGAATTTTCATCAAGGTCATGAAAATCTGGTCCTCAAGGATGATTTCTTTGGGTCTCCATCCAGCAAAGTACGTAATGGAATCCTCAAAACGAGCAACATATTCACACACAGCACTGAAAGTATCTCTATCTGGCAATCCTGTCTCCATCCGAATCACACTTTCACTCATCTGAGAGGCTGAATACCTGTCATGACAGTTACTCGTTTGCCCTTGGAGTTTGTCTTTGAGAAACTGAATCTCTGCTATGGAATGCTCTAACTCAATCTCAAGCTGGATTCTTTTTCTTCGTTCAGACTGCAGCTCTTCTTTAGTTGTGCTACTATTTGGTTGTTCCTCAGAATTGATAGTGAGGGTTTGATCAGCCGGAGATGGTTCATCATCTTTGTCAGCCATAAATTGTGTAGCCATTTCCTCCTCTTCATCCATGGGTGGTGGAACATTTTTAGGCACATCAGCGCTATCCTGTCTCAGGGAGTATGAATGATCTTCCAAAATTTGTCCAGTGGGAACATCATTTGTGGATAAAAACAAAACAGGGAAATTTTTTCCCCCTGCAGGAAAATGACAGCTGCAGATGCGAGAATGGACACTGGGCTTCCGGTCAGCTCGTCTAAGGATAAATTCAAAATAAGCAATGTTAGTTTTATGGAAGTTACACCTTTACAGATTAAAATCACACAATAAAATATTTGTATTAAATTAGAATGGAGTTTTTCAGCATTTACATTAATCTTCTTCATTTATCTGTCTACGTTTATATAGCACATTAAATATAGTTAACATTTACTACTAAAATAACTAAGATTAATATCATTGTTACCTAATGCCTTAACTAATGCTGTTTACAAATACAATCATATTATTATAAGTGGGTAAAAGCCAAGTTCACAAATATCAGGGTGCAGGACCCACCCTTTCTATAATTATATCCAAACAAGTTACAATAAAAGTCAATAAACCAGGTATTATTTTGAATATTTTAGTTAAACACATTTCTCGACGTAACGTTTGCCTTTAATAAAACTGCAGCGGATCTAATCTATTAAACAGTGGCAAAGTAAACAAGCTTTTAGATATTTTAAGAGAAAGACAAAAGGTATTTTAGCTGTTGATTTGGTTATGGAAACGTTTATTATTACATTAGCATGTTAAGCAATATGCACCATTAAAGTTTCGTCGTGGCCACATTAAGGCAGTAAATACGGTGTTCACATGTAAATCATCGTTGTGTGAGCTTACCTTACGGCACGAACCCAGAGTCTCCGCTGGGTAACATCGGACGGAAAACGGTAAAACGAGCATCTTTCATTCGACGACTTGTGGTTGCATCTCGGGACAAAACAAAACACCATTGTCGAACTACAGTCTCTCCACAGAAATAAAGAACTGGTAATCGGTTACCTTAATATCACAGAATTCTGTGTACAACAATATTTGGAAAAACTACAATTTGAAAAGACTAAATATATAACGTTATGTATATTAACTGAAAGGTAAACTTCTAAGAACGTGAGGCTGAAACGCGGGCTAGTGAGAGATTTCCTGTTTGTCATGATGACGTCTAAAGTCCCCGCCAAAGGATGTAGTCCCTTTTAGCAACTTGTTAGCAACCACCGTTTTTAAGACACAATAAAGTTTAAAAAAATCACAAGCAGGTTATAACTGGTGTGTTTTATGTCATAGATCAAAACGTGAAAATATTTAGAGGCTTTGTTAACCACAGACCTTATTTCAGGCGATTTAGCAAAAACCCATTCAAAAAACCCATAGACTTTAGGGCGAGGGAACCCGTAGTGCTAAAATGCTAACTCACTTCCGCGTTTTGGCCTACAAAGTGACGTCATAACTTCGGCACTCTATTGCAACAGTTCACGTTACCCTATTGTAAAGACAAATACACTGAGTGAGTAAATATTAGATTATTGTAATGGTTATTGATCAATGTTTAAATATGTAAACAAAAGCCTGAATTAAAATCTCTCCTTATAAAGTGGATGTGTCTCTTCAGAAGACTTGAATTAAACTTTTCCATTCAAATAGATTACTGTTACAATGAGTGTTGTGCTTTTCAATGCTTGAAAATAATGATTGCCTTGACAAAATGGATGGACAAAAATTTAGATATTAAAATATTTAGTATGTAGTAGTTTTCCCGATGGTATTAAAAATTATAGGCTAGGCCTACTGAATATTGACATATTTCAAGGTGTCATATTGAAGTT
The DNA here is from genome assembly GCA_021554675.1 of Leuciscus idus. NCBI lineage: Eukaryota > Metazoa > Chordata > Actinopteri > Cypriniformes > Leuciscidae > Leuciscus > Leuciscus idus. The sequence goes on from CM038621.1 coordinate 64,217,993, forward strand.
TGAAATTCCAGTATCCACTAATTAATGTCCTTCGACAATAAGGTAAAAATGTGTTAAAAGTAGCTATTTTCTACATAAATCTATGATTTGGTTGTATATTTTTATTGGTAATGCATTAACTATCGCCAGCTAAAAAGTAATTAGTAACTAGTACTCCGAGTAGTTTTTGAGAAGAGTAATTTGTACTTTTACTTAATTACTTTTTTGACACCAGTACTTTTACTTGTAATTGAGTATTATTTCAGCAATGTAACGGTACTTGTACTTGAGTACAAATTTTCAGTACTCTTTCCACCTCTGTGAATGAAATACATTTCATAGAAGTCTATTGTTCTTGAACATTTTAATAAATTATTAATGATAAAAAATAAGTTGTTAAATGAGTAGTTCATATTAAAATGAAAATTACCCCATGATTTATGAGCCCTGAAACCATCCTAGGTGTAGGCTATATGACTTTCTTCTTTCAGACGAATACAATCGGAGTTATATTAATAAACACTCTGATGATTCTGAGCTTTATTATGGCAGTGGATTGCAACCATCAGTTTAAAGCTCAAAAAAGTACGCCATACGCAGTCTACTTACACCTAAAACGCAACTCATGACGTCAGAAGTAGTGTAGTGCATCCTGGCGTAGCGTAAATATCAGCAGTATGTCGCATTACTCGCATAAGTTGCGCTTTAGATTTAAGTCAAATCCATATGTTCGTTTGGCCGGAAGCTAGTAATTTTACTTTAGAAAGTTTTAAATATCACAAACTCAACGTTTTGTTTCAGAAGGCCTTTATTAGCCCCCCGTTGGCCGTGTGAATCACTTTTATGATAGATGGATGGATAGATGCACTTTTATGATGGATGGATGGATGGATTGATGCACTTTTACTTTAACGAGCTTCAAACTGATGGTTGCAATCCACAGCCATTATCAAGCTAGGAAGCGTCAGGGTGTTTATTAATATCAGAGGCTTCCTTCACCTCTGCACAGATAAAACATTATCAAAATGATTCCAGTTCGCATGGATACACAGAAGCGACATTTTTGTTTTGTATTATGCAGGCAAGACAAGTAATTTGGTGAGGTCAATTTGTAAAGAAAGACTACTCGCATGCACACATTCAAATGCACATAGCCTACCTATAGATTAAACACGTAATACGCATGTGCACGCCGTCAGCGTTTTCACAGATTCACGTTTTTGAAGTTTACACAGAGATGATAGTGTTTTTCAAAAAATTTCTTGCACCTTGGAACCTATTTCAAGGTTTACAATCTTGAGCTCCAAACACTGTTGTCGTGCAAATGAACGGCCAGAACACATTAAAGTTTTCTGTTTTCTGTTAAAGCGGTGTCATGTTAGCGGCCCCTAAGTTAATAACTTATGATATTTGCAATGGAAGTGAATCAATCAAAAATTAATTAATCAAAAACTAACTTTATCTGGACAATAACTTTATTCCATATTATCTCTGCTACTTTAATTTCCTATTATCACCGTAAAGCTGCTTTGAAACAATCTATATTGTGAAAGCGCTGTATAAATAAAGGTGACTTGACTTAATATAACTCTGATTGTATTCATCTGAAAGAAGAATGTCATATACATGGCTTGAGGGTAGGTAAATCATGGGCTAGTTTCATTTTAAATAATTGATTATGAATTAGATTACAGGAGTAGTAACTCCTGTAATCTAATTCATAATCAATTATTGAAATTAGTTGATTAGACATGTTTTATTGAAATTTTAATAAACAAAACAAACAAATGTTTCCAAAAAAAACTGTTTTCATCCATTTAACTGTCATTTTAACTGATGATAATATAACTATAATTTAATAATACAGTTTTTATATTTAATAATTGTTTAATACCATAAACCATTATATTTCTGAGTCGGTTATCATACTGTGAAAAACCCATACCATTACAACCCTACTCGGGGGACTCCCCAACCCACCCCGCTGTTAAAAAAGTAACTCAGTAACTTTTACTCTGAGTAAATTTTAAATGAGCTACTTTTTACTTTTACTTCAGTAGATTTTTCGACCAGTACTTTTACTTGTACTTAAGTAAAAAAAAAATTGTAGTAATAGTACTTTTACTTGAGTAGAATATTTTATTACTCTTTCCACCTCTGCTGGTCAGTGAGCCTCTCCCGCTCTGCGCTGTCAAGCGCAGCTTCACCACACAGATTTAACTCCGCAGAGCTAAATAAAACAGGCTGGTGGCAGACTATTAATATTTCTGATGTAAAGATTTCTGTGAAACGCGTAAAGTTGCACAGAAGAAAGCCCAATAGGACCTGCCCTGTACAGTTTAAGAATCTGTAGCCATAGTAGAGGACTCTTATTTTGTTGAACAGAACCGAGCGACAACTGATGACGTCACATGCTCAGACTTGACCAATAGGCGGAAGGGGGCGTGTCAGGCCGCCCACATGTGGAAAACGAATTTTTGAAGTCATTTATTCGTTTTTTGCCTGTTAACTAAAAAACGAAAAATCAAGCCGAAATCTCGTTTTTTCGTAAAAAAAAAAAAAAAAAACTAAAAAAGGGCCGTTTTCTCGTTTATGCTTATTTCATTTCAAATTGGAAAACAAACTATCAAAACATACACAGACCCAAATGCGGTAAATAGGCAGGTTACTTCCGTGTACGCACAAATGACTTCCTTTTATACTGAAATGCCTTCCGTTTGCACTGAAAAGTTCACGCACATCCACGTATGAAATCACTTGCATATACATATACACAACTAAAGCGTGCATCCACGTTTTATTTTGTATGTATGCGCGAGTGTTTTATTGATGTGTATGCACGCAGCGAGTGTATATGTATGTGCGAGTGTTTATGTGCATATGCATGGAAGTTTATATGTATGTGCAAGTGTTTATAGGTGTGTCTGCGTGCAGCGAGTGTATATCTGCACGTGTGTTATGTATGTATTGATAAGCGAAGTTTGATTTAAATCCTATGTGGCGCCTCATAACTAAATATTTATGAATAATTAAAATCAGAAAACAGTTTCAAATTCAATTTATTAATGGTAGTTATTCGTCTTTTTTCCACATTTAATTAGAGTATAGATCTATTAAATTAATGGCAAAATAATCTTGCACCGTTCTAATTATTTGTCATGAATTGGTGCTCTCGGCGTGTTAGCTGTTGTAACGTATAGGCAAGGATGAAGCAGAGAGAATCCACATGCAAGCACGACTTTAAAGGAGAACTCCGGTCAATTTTAACATTGAGCTCATTTTTTTGTACATTTGGAGTGCTGTCAATACAGAGAACAACGACAAAAATCGGTGTTGCCTACACCGAGTTATTCTATTTTTAAAATTTGCACCCTGTTGACTTCAATAGGGCAAGTAGTAAGCCTGCTTTTTAGCCTCTTAACATCCTTTAAGTGTCATTACAAGTGCACAGAAAATGTGAGTGATTCCTTCCGAGTGAACACGGGTGGATCTGACTGCAGTAGATGTTAGAGATATTAATAAAAAATGAAGTTAATTCAGCCAGCGCTCATACCTTTGTTTACATCCTGTTTTCGGTGGAACGCCATAGTAATCGATTGTCGAGTTCACGCGCGTGATCATTGGTAATGCTGGGTACACACCAAAAGATAATCGGGCTGATTTTGGGCCGATTTCCCCCCTTCCGACAATCCTAGCTATGTCCCGATTATCTTGATGGTTCAACAGATTATCTTATCAGATTTTCCCTTGGTGTGAGGTGTGTTAAGAGTGTCCGAACCTGCTCGGAAGAACGTCGGAGCCGCCCCGATCGCGAATCGTAAATATTAAACATGTTTAATATTTACGATCAGAAATCCTGATGTGTGGGGGGAACCCCGAGGACAAACGCGCGAACGTTCTGGAGATTATCACGTGAAGCGAAACAATATCCAATCAGAAAGTGAGATGATGGAAGACGGTCATTCTCACACACACACACAAGCACACACGCAGGAAGCTGAGTGTTATAGGCTAAGGGTTCAGTGAGGGATTAAATAGGCTAACTTTTTCTAAAGAGAAAATAAATACAATAAAGAATAAATTAAGACAATAAAGAATGAATATATTTCTGTATAAAAGGTTATATATAATGGTGGGTACAATGTTTTTTTGTTTGTTTGTTTTTTTTTTTTTATGTGAATTTTCTGTGAAAATCATTCATCAAACACTATCATCATAATTTCTTCCTGCATATCATCCGACATGCTTATTCTGAAGTCTCGCGAGCTTTTGTGAGATTTCCTGTGTTCACAGTCGAGAATCTGGTTGAAAATCTGTTTGTGTGTGGTGTGCTGTCTTTGTCACATCATGGCACACCACACACTATAGGAGCAAAATGCTTAAATCTAGGATTTTTTGTCCTCATGTTTGTGGTCTATCACATTTTGAAAATCTTAAAAGATGTAAAAAATCTTTTGGTGTGTACCCAGCATAACTAAACCTATGCGCGTGAACTCGACAATCGACTACTATGGCCTTCCACCGAAAACAGGATGTAAACAAAGGTATGAGCGCTGGCTGAATTAACTTCGTTTTTATTAATATCTCTAACATCTACTGCAGTCAGATCCACCCGTGTTCACTCGGAAGGAATCACTCACATTTTCTGTGCACTTGTAATGACACTTAAAGGATGTTAAGAGGCTAAAAAGCAGGCTTACTACTTGCCCTATTGAAGTCAACAGGGTGCAAATTTTAAAAATAGAATAACTCGGTGTAGGCAACACCGATTTTTGTCGTTGTTCTCTGTATTGACAGCACTCCAAATGTACAAAAAAATGAGCTCAATGTTAAAATTGACCGGAGTTCTCCTTTAATAAGACAAACAGGTAATCCAGGGCAACCACTCAACGGAACATGAAACAGCTACAATGACCGACAACCAACAACTGAAGCACAGAGGTTTAAATACACAGGCAAACAAGCTAAACAAGATAACAAGGGGGCGTGGCTAATCAGAAACACCTGGGGAGACTATCAAACAACAAAAACTACAAAGGACTACAAACCATGGCACAGAACAGGAAATAACAAAAGTCCACACAAGACAAGGGGAACACAAGACAGGAATCATTACAGTTGTGTTGTTATACGGTAAAGCTGGCATTTAATCTAATATATGTTGACTTTGGTAAACCAAATTGATAATTATAGTAATGTTTTTTTATTTTTTTATTGTATATGCTTCAATTAACTTGTGTACGTGGCATATTTGATTGTAACCGTGCCTCGTGTGTGTCTTCAGGCATGTATGGGCTTTATTTTGAGTGTATATATGTTTAATGATGTAAATAAATAATAAAAGAACTACCAATAACCTTTGTCTTTCCTTGTACTGGTGATGTAAAGGAATAAAAATATTCTCCTAGAGCATGTTTAATCATATTTGTTAATGCATTATTTTGTCGTGACTTTACCTACCCAGTCAACACTTTAATCTCACAGTGATCTCACCATGTGGGCACAAGGTCATCAATGTGAGTCACAGTGAGCTAAAGGTGTAACTCACAGCGCACTCTCTGTGGCCACAATATGAGCTCATCCCAGCTAGAAATGTTGTTGTTCTATCAATAATTTTATTTTGGTTACCAGAATGTTCTCCTAAAGCAGGGGTTCTCAAAGTTTTGATAGGTGAGGGCCAATTTAGGAACCCAACATTGAACTGAGGGCCGCCAAAGGGGCAGGGGAGAAAAAGAAAAAAAAAATACTGAAAAGAAAATCCCATTTGAAATAATTTTAATGACCAGGTTGCATCTCTACAGTTTACATTTACTGAGGGTATTATTATATAACAGGCTAAATCTGGCAAATCTTGAGAAAAATTGCAATGCAAGCAAAATCCCTGGGGTTATCTACCCTCAACAGACAAATTTGGGATATAACAGTCCTGTGTGCAGTCCATTTCAAGAACAAACTTATTTAGAACAAACAGCCTCAGTGTGCCTTGCTTCTTATCAGCATAGGCCTTATTCAGGGGCAATTCCAGCTACCAAAGCACCACAGGAAAACCTGACAGGGACAGGGAGAGAGAGAGAGAGAGAGAGAGAGAGAGAGAGAGAGAGAGAGAGACAGAACAAAGAGAGAGAGAGAGAAACTTTTAAAATAGAAGCTTACCAAACAAGTCATCATCATCATCATCATTCATATCTATAATTGCCTGTCAGTCGCATTTCCATTATTACAGATTTGCGCAAATGTTTTGCGCTATTATTATCTATATTTTTAACCCGTAATTGAAAAACGAAAAATGAACGGTTGTTGTCTTTTTAAAACGCAAAGTTGAACACCAAAATTTTAATTTGAACTGGCTACACCAACTGCTGCGCAAAAAAGTAAATATCGACGAATTTTCAGATTTTTGTTTATGACTTTTTGCCCCTTTATTAAACATTTAAAATATTCACAAATTAATATGGAAAACATGTCGATTTTGCTGGTTTTCTAAGGCCAAATTAGAACCTGGAATTTATATTTTTCCCACAGTGCTGAATATAGCCTGTGTCTCTGGAACCACAGCCCACAGAAAGGTGAGTTATAGAATAATGATAATAAATGTATCTGAAAAAACAGAGAGGCATTTTAATTGTTTATTAATAAACTATTGTTTTCTAAGTGTCGGCTAAAAACATATCTCCATCTCCGCTGTTAAGCAGATGCGCTTTTAGAGAGAAATGCACCTTTCTTACGGATAACATCAGAAGGTATTAGCTTTCGATTCGAGTTTGTTTGTTTAAAAGTGGACATTTCAAGCTTTAGCCTACATAGGCTATATTTTGTTTCAGTTCTCGCGCTCCAGTTCACGGAAATCATGAAAGTGCGTAGGCTACTGATTGTTTTGTTTTATTTTACAAAAGCACAACGATTTTTTGTTATTATGAGTTTACACAAATAAAAGTAGTTGCGAATAATGTATTATTATTTTCTGTATGACCAGAAATGATTGAGTATTTTAAGTTGTTTCCACTGTTGATAGGAAAATGTAAGTGTTCGCGCCCGTGAAAAATTTGAAAGGTAATGGAAACGCGGCTATAATAAGCTTGTCATTAAGTCACTTGTCACTTGCGATCGGTCGGACCACACCTGTAATTACCGCTTATGCCTATAGATGCCGCTAAACACCACTAAACGGAGATACATTTTTTCAAAGCAATGTAGCCTACAGTTTTAACAGTTTTACAGATGTTATCAGATGTTATCGCGGGCCGCCAGAAATGTTTCTGCGGGCCGCCGTTGTCACGTGTCTGTTCTGTCTTGTGCTGCACATGGGTGTTTGTTGTTTTGTGCCATGTGCTCTCCTGTCTATTGTCTAGCCCCTCCCATCTTGTTATCTGATTATTGGTTAATTTGTCCAACCTGTCTGTCTCGTTACCCTCCTTTGTTGTTCCCCTATTTAGCCTCCTTGTGTTTGTAGTCTTGTGCTGGTTCGTTGTCCGAGTTACCTGTCTTTGATGTTCCTGTCTGTTGATTATCTGAGTTTTCTGTATTTTTGTCTGTGTTTGTTAATTAAATCTCCTCTGCACTTGAATCCTAGTCTCTCGCTCACTCTCCCGTGACAGAACGAACCAGCCAAGATGTGGATTCAGCGGAGCGAGATTTTTTCTTCAGAGGAGGAGAAGGGAAATTCCATTTCCCTATTTGAATATTTCTCCAGATGTGTTCAGAGGACTTTGGAGGAGGAGAGCACCATGTCAGACGGTGATCAGATCGGAGGAGGTGGTCTGGTGGTCCGGAGACGGAGGAGGAGGAGAAGGAAGACCTCCTCTGTGACTATTCCGGTGGTCTCAGTTCCGGTGGTCCCGAGTCTGGTGGTCCCAATTCCGGTGGTCTCAAGACACAGGAGGAGGAGAAGGGTTCCCTCCATAATTGTTCCGGTGGTCCCAGTTCCGGTGGTGCCTGCCGAGCCTGTGTCTTCGGACAAGATGGCCGCCGCCGAGTCTGTTCACGTCACGTCTGCCGGGCCTGTGTCTTCGGACAAGATGGCCGCCGCCGAGTCTGTTCACGTCACGTCTGCCGGGCCTGTGTCTTCGGACAAGATGGCCGCTACAGAGACTGTTCACGTCACGCCTGCCGAGCCTGTGTCCCCTGACAAGATGGCCGCCGCCGAGAGTGTCCACGTCACACCTGTCGAGCCTGTGTCCTCTGTCAAGATGGCCGCCGTCGAGCCTGTGTCTGTTCCTGAGCCTGAGCCGGTGGTGTCTGTTCCTGAGCCTGAGCCGGTGGTGTCTGTTCCTGAGCCTGAGCCGGTGGTGTCTGTTCCTGAGCCTGAGCCGGTGGTGTCTGTTCCTGAGCCTGAGCCGGTGGTGTCTGTTCCTGAGCCTGAGCCGGTGGTGTCTGTTCCTGAGCCTGAGCCGGTGGTGTCTGTTCCTGAGCCGGTGGTGTCTGTTCCTGTTCCTGAGCCGGTGGTGTCTGTTCCTGTTCCTGAGCCGGTGGTGTCTGTTCCTGTTCCTGAGCCGGTGGTGTCTGTTCCTGTTCCTGAGCCTGAGCCAGTGTCTGTTCCTGAGCCGGAGCCAGTGTCTGAGCCAGTGTCTGTTCCTGTGTCTGTTCCTGTGTCTGTTCCTGTGTCTGTTCCTGTGTCTGTGTCTTTGTCTGTGTCTTTGTCTGTGTCTGTGTCTTTGTCTGTGTCTTTGTCTGTGTCTGTGTCTTTGTCTGTGTCTTTGTCTGTGTCTTTGTCTGTGTCTTTGTCTGTGTCTTTGTCTGTTCCTGAACCGGAGCTTGTGGTGCCAGTTCCAGTGCCTGAGCCGGTGGTGCCAGTTCCAGTGCCTGAGCCTGTGGTGCCAGTTCCAGTGCCTGTGCCAGTTCCAGTGCCTGAGGTGCCTGAGCCTGTGGTGCCAGTTCCAGTGCCAGTGCCTGAGCCTGTGGTGCCAGTTCCAGTGCCTGAGCCGGTGGTGCCAGTTCCAGTGCCTGAGCCGGTGGTGCCAGTTCCAGTGCCTGAGCCGGTGGTGCCAGTTCCAGTGCCTGAGCCGGTGGTGCCAGTTCCAGTGCCTGAGCCGGTGGTGCCAGTTCCAGTGCCTGAGCCGGTGGTGCCAGTTCCAGTGCCTGAGCCGGTGGTGCCAGTTCCAGTGCCTGAGCCGGTGGTGCCAGTTCCAGTGCCTGAGCCGGTGGTGCCAGTTCCAGTTCCAGTGCCTGAGCCGGTGGTGCCGGTTCCAGTGCCTGAGCCTGTGGTGCCGGTTCCAGTGCCTGAGCCGGTGGTTCCAGTTCCTGAGCCGTTGGCGTCTGTTCCAGTTCCTGCGCCCTGGCCGCCCGAGGGAAAGTCTCCGCCCTGGCCGCCCGAGGGAAAGTCTCCGCCCTGGCCGCCCGAGGGAAAGTCTCCGCCCTGGCCGCCCGAGGGAAAGTCTCCGCCCTGGCCGCCCGAGGGAAAGTCTCCGCCCTGGCCGCCCGAGGGAAAGTCTCCGCCCTGGCCGCCCGAGGGAAAGTCTCCGCCCTGGCCGCCCGAGGGAAAGTCTCCGCCCTGGCCGCCCGAGGGAAAGTCTCCGCCCTGGCCGCCCGAGGGAAAGTCTCCGCCCTGGCCGCCCGAGGGAAAGTCTCCGCCCTGGCCGCCCGAGGGAAAGTCTCCGCCCTGGCCGCCGGATGGACTGTTCGCTTTGCCCCGGCCGCCCGACGGTCTGTTCGCTTCGCCCCGGCCACCCGATGTACTGCTTGTTTCGCCCCGGCCACCAGATGGACTGTTTGCTTCGCCCTGTTCCCCCGATGTACTGTCTGTGTCACCCTGGCCCCTTTGAGTCTGTTACCCCCTGTTTCTGTTTCCCTTCTTGGACCTGGCCCCCCGTCCCTCCCGTCCCTCCCTGGTCTGTCCCTCCCGTCCCTAGTGGAGCGTCTGGTAGCCGCTCCTTAAGGAGGGGGTAATGTCACGTGTCTGTTCTGTCTTGTGCTGCACATGGGTGTTTGTTGTTTTGTGCCATGTGCTCTCCTGTCTATTGTCTAGCCCCTCCCATCTTGTTATCTGATTATTGGTTAATTTGTCCCACCTGTCTGTCTCGTTACCCTCCTTTGTTGTTCCCCTATTTAGCCTCCTTGTGTTTGTAGTCTTGTGCTGGTTCGTTGTCCGAGTTACCTGTCCTTTGATGTTCCTGTCTGTTGATTATCTGAGTTCTGAGTTTTCTGTATTTTTGTCTGTTTGTTAATTAAATCTCCTCTGCACTTGAATCCTAGTCTCTCGCTCACTCTCCCGTGACAGCCGTTGGCCCGCGGGCCGCACTTTGAGAACCTATGTCCTAAAGGAAGGATAACACTCTCTAAAAACATTTTAAACATGTTTAGTGATAACACTGATAGAACATTATCCCATAATATTCTTATGAAGTTTTAGCGGGACTGAACCTCTTAAAAGAGGTTTAGATGTTGAAGATTGTTTGAACATAATAGTTTGGCTTGATCACCGTTATGGTGATCAGTGTTTGATTTAGTTGGGCTCTTTGGCCTTGACTATTTGATGTTAGTTTTTCTCTGGCTGCTATAAGAATGCATTGCGGCATGAAGCATGTCACTGTTATTGAGATTCACATGCTGATTCTTGAGGATTAAGTGTGTCTAAGTGAAACGGTAGTTCAAAAATATTGTGTATTTTTTAAACACTAAATTATTATTATTTTTTTTATTTAAAAAAAATGTTGGATGTCATTAATTACAGTTATGTCATTGCTATAATCAATTATATGAAATTAATAACATATTTGAAATTTTAGAAGAGATCAGCTGATCAGATCACTAAATGAGGATTATATCGTTATCATCAAGTAGATGACATCATCTGATCACATTTTCCTCTTACTGTTCATGCCATAACACACAGTTCCAGCAGCCAGAGAAAAACTAACCAATTTTTATTTTCAACCATAATTGTTAATAGACATAATGTTGGAGTCCACGTCTAACAATATACTGATCTCTGTAAACGGCACATTGTTAATGTACGGATCTCTGAAACACTGCCAGCGGGACATTAAACAGGACGCGCTTGTCCGAGCTCACAACAGGTTTTGCGAGGGAACGCAAATATTTTTGCGAAGAAATGTAAAAGTTTTGAGAAGGAAAGCAAAAGATTTTACTTTTTTTTCCCTACCATCTTACATTTTGTCCCTTAAATAAACAAACTTTTCCAGAAGTCAGAGAACGGAGGTGCAGTCAGGGTACTTCTTATTCCTTCTTAAAGAGGCAGTTTGATTTGGTTTATCCATAAATGTTAATGAATGCATTAACTATCAAACATGTACGAACATGTCGTTAAGGCTGCCGTTATTCATGAGTGAATCCATAATGACTCCATCGTAGTTCAGGAGATCACAACATGAATGTGTGCAAGAATAAACTGAGCATGTTCAAATGAACTCTTTCCAGACTAATTCCACTAAATGTCTTTAGAGAAAATACAGATTTCTTTACCTGTGAGAAGTGAAGAGAGAATGATCAGTCCCAGCAGACACAGATCACACTTATCAGCCATGTTGTGTTTCTGTCAGTCTTTCTCTTCATTATATATAGTTACAGCTCTTCCTTTACACATCATCAGCTCCTCCTGTGGTTGGTAACTTCCTCTGATCTCTTCAACTGAGTGTTTAGTTGTGACTCTATGACACAACTGAAGAAGCGATCAGAAAGATTTTGGATGTGAAACTGTGTTGACTTTGAAAAGCTCTGGATCAGAAAGTGAGCTGAACTGTACAGTGGCGTCCAGAAACCAATCAAGTCCATAAAGAAGTATTATGTTTGACAGTGAACGAAGTGCTTTAAAATGAACTGTTCCACACAAATCAATACAAACATATATTTTCCCTATCATTAGCTATGTTTCCATCACCTTGTTTTTATGCGCACTTGGAAGTATTGCATTAGAAACGAGTGATGGAAATGTTACCCTGGAGTCCTGTCCAGTGGGGGAAGTGCACCCGTCCTCACCCCAAGTGTTGCTCCATTCGTTGAGTGGACTGCTGAGGAACTGTGCTCTGCCCAAGCGGCTGACCCTGATATTTCTCCCATTAGAAGGTGGATGGAGAGAGGCGAGGAGCGACCCTCCTGGGAAGATGTGTCACCCAACGGCCAGCAACAAAAGCCTACTGGAGCCAGTGGAAGAGACTCTAAAGGATGGCATTCTGGTACAACGTTTTATACCTGATGGAAGGTCCCGAGTTTTGTCCACAGATCATTCTCCCGCGAGTGTTCCGAGATGTCATGCAGCAGATGCATGAAGGGCCAGTGGGTGGACACTTTGGTGTAGAGCGGATGCTGTCATGACTGCAGACAAGGTATTATTGGTACAAGATGCGAGAAGATGTTTCACTCTGGTGTCATACCTGTGTCAGCTGTACATCCAAGGCTCGACCATCAAAGAGGCCTCAAATGCCCATGGGTACCGTACCGTAGGATTTGATGGGGCCCATGAATGAGGCGGAACATTTCAATTGTTATATCCTAGTGGTCGCTGAATGGGTCTGCCATTATGGACCACCAATTACTTTGCATAGTGACCAAGGCACTAATTTTGAATCTGAGGTCTTCAGAACAATGTGTGAACTCTTAGACATTGAAAAGACCCGCACAACACCTTTCCGGCCAGGTCGGGCGGTTCAACGCCACTCTTCAGAAAATCAACCCAATGTCACAAAAAAGACTTGTATATATTATAGTTAATTTTTCAACTTTAAAGTGTTAGTTTCTTTTGTTCATGATTTTTCTGTTTTTCTTTTCTAAATAAAAATCAGTACATTTATTCTTTTTTTTTTTGTTTTTTTTGTTTGTCTATTTATATTCTATTTACAAACTCACCACACACAGTAATGGTCAATAACTGTAATTTGTTGAAAGCTAATCTTTTTCTGAAAAGGATGACACCTTGCACATGAAGATTTAAAAATTTTACAGTATTTTAAGAATTTTAAAAACACATATTTTATCTTCAGGTTCCAAAGGGTTAAAGGAGCTGTATGTAAGAAATGTATTTCAATTAATCATAAAATGGCCCTGATATGTCACTAGACATTAAGAAATCATGTTCATTTCAAATACTTATATCGCTGACAACAGTAGTTCGGCCAGGATATTGTCATTTAAAAAGTGAACTTGCAGCCCTCAACTGATGTTGATGTTGTCATCTTGTGTTTTGGCCTGATGCTCCACCCTCTGCCTATCTACCAATCACGAAGTCAGTAGTGTTTCGGCATCCGGGTTGCCAGCTCTGCTCTAGTTACCACAGCTGCAGCTCCTTGTAGCAGCCTACGTTCCTGCTGGATCCTGCAGCATATCTGGCAACCTCGAGTCAGGGGGGAGGGGGAGCGGATACACTGCTCTACAGTAATTTGAAAGTGATTGCAGTACCAGTTTTGGCCACAATCTTACATACAGCTCCTTTAAAGGTGCTCTGGGTAACTTTTTAACCTTAACTGAACAGCTTCGGAGTCAGTGGAATGGTTATATTACTTATTTCGGGTTGAATGGTGGTGGTTTCACACCCCCCTGGTGCCCGAGAGCGGAAAAAAAACTCACTTGCAACTTTGGGATGCGGGTCGGTGTCAGGAAGTATCGCGTGATATCAGGTCTCGCGATGTAACGAATTGCTTGACGGCACTGCACACTGCTTACTAGTACGCTAGATACTATAACTTTGATGTTAGCATTGTCATAGCTTTGATTTTCGTTTGATTTCTGTAGTTGTTTGGCCGTTCCTCTGTCGGTTTTATTTGTGTAACTTACACTTTTATTTTATGTCACTAAGTCAACGCGTCTGATAGTAGGCAATATCAGACGCGCAAAATGTTGCACAGCTAGAAAAAACGTTCTGATGTTTTCTTAGACAAGCAAAGGTAAACCATCATTCTACCAGATGAACTTATAGACCTTGCTAATATAACTTTAGACAAATATTAGCCTCCGATATATATATATTTTTTTTATGCTCATGCCCATTCTCCCAAAAACAAACAAACAAACAAACACGAAAGCAGTAGTTCGCCTCGTTCATATCGTTCGTTCCCGGTAAAAATACTAGTATGCATGACAACACAATAAAAAAAAAAATTGCCATCAGTTGGAAAGAAAGTATTGCTTTACTTGCCTCGGTAGACATAACTGGTTTTGAAATAGCCGGTTCCTCTGCTCAGCTGGGTTGCTCATGGCGAGGGGGGAGGGACAACAGTTCGTTTTTACGACAGAGTGTTTGAAAGCATTATACTACCAGACACTAGGGGGAGCTCGTAGAGAAAAAACACTCAGACTTGCATAGTGTCCCTTTAAGGAAACTAAACGGGTGAAAAACAAGATCAGGAAATTTCTTCCCAACTACGATGGTCCTTACTTCATATCTGGACGATTTAGTGTACAGGATCCAGAAGAGCCCAAGGACCAAAGTAAAAGTCGTCCACCATGACAAGTTCAAACCTTACCATTCAGCCCTTGGAGAACAGCTGGGTGTTTAAGGACTCAGAAGGCTGGCAACCTCAGGAAGTTCCTACACCAAACTTGGAAGCCGATGGAACTGAACTCGACCTGGACCTGTCTAGTCTTTTCGTGGAGGAACCTGAAAACTCCAGCGGCATGGACCGGGTGCCTGTTTTAAAGGGTTAGTTCACCCCGAAAATGAAAAATTCTGTCAGTAATTACTCACCCTTATTTTGTTCCAACCCCGTAAGACCTTCGTTCATCTTCGGAAAATTAATAAAGTCGTTATTTTTGTTTGTTTTTTTGCGCACAAAACATATTCTCGTCGCTTGATAAACTTATGGTTGAGCCACTGTAGTCACTTGGACTATATTAACGATGTCTTTAATAACTTTTCTGGGCCGGCAAGTTTCGATCTCTTATAAGCCTATGGAGGAGTGATTCAGCTGTCAGATTTCATCAAAAATGTGTGTTCCGAAGATGAACAAAGGTCTTACGGGGTTGGAACAACATGTGGGTGAGTAATTACTGACAGAATTTAAAATGTCTATCTATCCCTTTAAATTACACTGGTGTGCCAACAATGGAACATGAGGGAACATGCTTCATGGAGTGAAGGTAGGACTGTTAAAGGGGTCATATAATGCCATTTTTGTACAAGCTAATATGATTCTTTAGGGTCTAAATTAAAAGTTTGTAATATACTTTAATTAAAAATTCTCATTAGTATTGTAAGAAAACACTAATTTTACCTGGTCAAAAACAGCTCTGTTTTCAGCACGCCGTTTCAGTGCATGTGTCTTTAAATGATAATGAGCTTTGCTCACCCCGCCCCTCTGTTCTGTGCGTACACCGTTTGTAACACAATAACCACGCGTTGTTCATTATAAACGTGGGATTATGAATTATATTGAGAACGTCGTACATAGAAAACATGCTGTAATGTACCCTGAGTGTAAACCTTAGATGCATTCATCGTGAAGCCTGCAGCAAGGTTTGCAAATTTCGCAAAGATTAATATAAATACTAATATAAAGGTTAATAAAATATTACACTCACATCTTCTGGAGGTTCAGCAGTAACACGTTGGTACCGATCCGTTTTTTCTCGTTTGTAAAGCTGTCTGGTGTGAAATGATTGCGTAAACATGAAAGCATGGACGATCGTGGGGAATCCCCGTGAGGGAATCCCCGCGTCAGTCCTTTGGGCATATTGCTTCAAAAACAAAACTCAGCCACTCAGATTTAGGAACATCCAAATGACTGCTGTGTTCCTTATTACATCTAAGAACAGAACACCACAATCGTGTAGACGCCATTCTACTCCAGCATATCAACAATGGCGGACTACTATGACGACGGCTGTCACAGCTTGCTCAGGGCGGGTCTTGTGTTGAAGCACGGCTGTCAATCACAATCGCGGGAGGGGCGTACGATCTTATGACGTCACAATATCGAACGGCTTGATTTCATAGATGGTCAAACATATAAGGAGATTAAAACAAAACCACTGGATGGATTTTAATCATGATAGGATGGTTGTGTACAGGCACTGCCAACAGACATTTCAGTGCAATCAACTTGTAAAAGTGCATGTACCATTATATGACCCCTTTAATGGCCAAATGAGGGGTAGGCCGCAACGAGTCAGGAAACCACCAAGTTGGTTCAGTGACTGGACAAATTGACCTTTGACTCTAAAAAAATAAAAAGAGAAAGGAAACCTTGATAATGAGTTTTGTTCTGCTGTTGATAAAGAAAAAAAACTGAAGCATGCTGCCTGTTGGAAATGTTTTATAAGTGTCCCTTGTGTAAACCGGGTGGATTTTGTTCACATTTTTTGGTTAAGCAGACAGAATATGTTAAATGAAGCCTAATTTATTCATCTGTATGTAATGGCTGTTGTTAACTTATTTTCCTTCTGCAGGCCAGTAGTTAAATAAATACAAATAAATAGAATTAATAAAAATGTATATCTATATAACAAACAAAAATACAACCAAAACCAGGAAAGGACAAAAAGTAAGTTTCCATCATTTGCCGATAAAAAATTTGGAGCGATGTAAACAGTGGCTGCGGGCTATCAACCACCCGAAGTTTGGAGAGGACACCGATATTGAAAACCTGAAAAACCGTAGGATTTGCAGTCGGCATTTCAAGCAGGTAGACTACGAACCGAATGTCATTCGAATGAAGAGAACCACTCTGAAGGACACCGCAATTTCATCTATATTCACCTTCCCAGATGACGAACAGCCTGTGCCATCTGGTACTAAACACATTCCCCTAGAGGTAAGACTCTCACTAATACTCGACTCTATTTCTGATCACACAGTAGCCTATATATATAGTGTTGTAGTTGTTAGCAGTAAAACAGCTAAGTTAGCAAAGTAACATTAGATAGACAATTACATATAATTTGACTGTTATCAAAGTAAAGCCACTGTTCTGTAAAACTGAGTTAGCCTATTTGTCGATTTATGCTAACGTTACCACACAAGCCTGTTGCTGTATTGGTTGAGATGACTGCAGAGACAGATACATTAGTCTTGCTCTACAGATGTAGAGCAGACTAGAACAAAATAATGTTAATTACCGTAAGCTTAAAAATATAATAGACACCCACTTTTGGTAAAATCTTTGATCTATGTCCGTGAGTAACCTCAAATGTGCATATGTTAGAGGTATTGCCTTCTTATTTGGGCAACGGAAAAAAAAAACAAATCAGTTCATTGAAATGTTATGTAACGTTACTGAACTTGTCATTTCAGACTCCAATCGCGTCTGCTGCGTTAGTGTCATCGGAGGATGAAGAAAAAAACCTGCTGACCTCAACACCGGTCAAAATGTCTGCCTCTGTCCAAGAACAATTTGTAAGTTTCTCAAGAACCAACATACTTCACACCATATTCTTTCTAAATTAATTCTAAAGCAACTGTATGACTATTTTTTTTTTTTTTTACTCTTGTTTGTTTTAAAGTCACCATGCCTAAGTAAACCTGTGGGCCTCAGTACCATCATCAGCAGCATTGAAGCTGTAGGAGAAGATGATGAAAGCTATCAGCCCGAGTCAACCATCACCCTCACATCAACATCATCATCAGATGATGAAGGTGAAAATGACTGGCATGAAAAGAAGCTAATGGTCAATGAGTCCAGCCTCATGTCACTCTTCAAATTTTGCCAGATGTGCGGGAAACCAATTTCGTCAAAGACTATTGTTGACGTTGGTGCACAGAGGAAGGTGGATTGGACATGTCTTGGGGGCCATGCTGGGACCTGGAAATCTTCACAAGACGTTAGGGGAATGCCAGAGGTGAACCTCCTTGCAGCAGCAGTTGTTCTGTTCAGATGGGGCACATACACAGAACTCTCAGACTGCTGCAAGACCATGGGTGTCCAAATGATGGGACAGACTACATTTTACAACATCCAGAAGGTATACTTGCACCCTGCTATCGAGGAAGTGTATAGTGAAAATAGAACAATACTCTTGGCAAGAGTGTATTTAGAACAGGAGGACGGAAAGAGGCTACACTTGACGGGTGATGGCCGATGTGACACGCCAGGTTTCAGTGCAAAATACTGCCACTACACATTTATGTTGGATGACACAAAGGAGATACTCCACTCAGAACTGGTGCAGGTAAAATAAATATAAATAGCAGCAAAATTATAATAATGGAAAATTACAAATGTTATTTGTAAAACTATGATTATGATTCGAACTTGACTTTAGGTTACTGAGGCCACAAGCTCTTTTACCCTGGAACCACTAGCTTTCAAAAGGGGCATGACTGAGCTGATGGACCAGGGCCTTGACGTGCAGGTGATGGCCACAGATCGCTCCACATCTATTCAAAAAATAATAAGGGGAAGAATTTCCTAATGTCCAACATCAGTTTGACATCTGGCACACAGCAAAAGGTATGTATTTGTTTAGTCCCCCCTGTACACACACAAACCTACACACTTCTCCATCCCTACCCCCACTGACACCTCATGGTCTCACAGTCTTCGTTCACGAACCGACCGTCACCAGAAAGAAGAAGAAGAAGGAGTCCTGAGGTGAGGAGAGCAGTTCGTGGTATTTCTCATATTTACACAACCATCACACACACACTTTATACAGTTTGATGAGGCGACAGACTCATTTCTGTATTATTTTCATCGAGATACTTGTGCGTCTTTTCTGGCGTCTTCCTTCTGAAATAAACATTTAGTGCAGCAGCAGCGAGCATGAGGAGAATATGTTGAGTTCATTCAGACCTGAGCGATTTTGTGTTCGTTTGTGTGATTGTCTCGATGTTTGTGTGAGAACTGTTACTGAATGTCAAGTCAAGAGTTAAAGTTTGAGGTCTATGAGGGGAATTGATGAGCTTATAATGAGTTTTTTAGGATCATTGTCAGTTTTGAACATTATCAATGATTGTGATTACTAGAAAATCAAAATATATTTTAGATATTAACATTATACTGCTGTAGTTATTTAGATGAGGTGTTTAATTAAGTTTGGTTTGTTTTTATATATATTTTATGTTTTATTTGTGTCATGGCGACAAGCAACAGTATTATCTTTCAATAGAGCAGTTTTACAGGCTTTTAACATCTATCCTGACTCAAATAAAGTGTTTCTAACAGCAAACACTCAGAATAAAGTGAGATGATCTGCTGATGATCCTGAATGACTTGTTGAATGAGTGTTGATAGTCTGAGGCTCATCAATATTAACAGATCTGCTGAAAACACTCTTTATTTCATGACAATAGTTCCTGTTTTCACCTCATTTATTATGCTGATGTCTTCAGATCTCCTGTAAATTGACACTTAAAGCTCAATTAATTGGTGTCAGCAGACTGTATTTGTTGCTCAAAATTATACATTTATTTCTGTGTCGATACTTTAAACTGTTTTTTCTTTCTTTTTCTGACCATTGTTAATATTTGGGAGACATTATGATGTTTATATTCTTTATCATTTCTATTTTTCTGTCTATATTGTAATGCAAAAAGCAGGAGAGTGTTCTGGTTAGCCATAACACAAGATATATATTTGCATCAGTTACTGTGGGCCCCATGTGGGCTTTTGATGGGCTGTAACTTGGGCCCTGCATGGGCCACCCAAATGGGGCCCAGATAAATATGTCCATCGGCTCCACATGGGCCCCATGTGTGTTAGCCCATATGGGTTAATGATGGGTACACAGTGGGCTCAAGTTGGGCCCATGTAGGAGTTCATTTTATGGGCCCACTTGGGTCCCAAATTATATAATATTAATAGGCCGAAAGTGGGTCCCATACATCACACTTATAGGGCCCTTATGGGTGATCTCACTGGACCACAGTGGGCCCCATTTATTAACCCTCTGCTGGATTTTCTTCACATAGTAGCACAATAACTTAAATTTCTCCGTCATTTATGGTCATACAGAAAAAAGAAATATAAAAAAAGAATCTGTGATATTTCTACTTTTGTATGTGTCCACTTACAATCAAATCAAACATTGTGCTTTTGTAAAATAAAGAAAATAAACAGGGTGTGCGTTCTGCCTCTCCGTCGCGGTGAACTTTTTTTTCTTGAGCACGTCTATAAACTGAAACAAAACTCAGCGAATACTTGTCACACATTTATGAGCCATACACCTTTATAAACATTTAAGTGTGTACTTTTAAATGATCGGATTCAAACTGAAAACAAATATTCTCTGTTTAAGTAATTTGTATAAAACCAACAAGATGTCCAGCTTCTCACGCGCTTGCTAATTATTTTTAATTTGACCACGCCCACTCGCGCAAAAGATATTCACATGCAAATCTCCACATGGAATGCGAACGCGCTCATTAGCCTACCTCAAAAACAAAGCACGATGCAGCACAAATGCAAACCAAAAATGCATTTATTTGTGTTACTTTAACATTTTAATATCTAAAGAATGTGTAACAAGGTTTCTTTTATTGAAGTTCATGTCTTCAAGATAAAACCTCAAATAAAAGTTATGAGTCCTGTGCCTGTACATAATCCTCAGCTTCAAACCTAAAGAGTAAAGAAAGAAAAGACAAATAAATACTTTAAAAATCCTAGCAGAACTTCAAAAAATCAGTTTTACATGAACATTTATTAAAGAAATGCATGAGTATAATCTAAATTATAATCAAGCTTCACGCTCATATCCCCCAAAATAATCTGAGCAAATACAATAGATATTCTAGATTTTGGTGCTTGAACCCCTAATAAGAAAATTGGAATCTAATAAAGATCATTAATAACAATAAGAACACTACCAAAATTATTAGGTGCCTATGCACCCTCAATGATTGGCCCCTAACAAATACAATAAGGGTCTTCCTTTGCAGTTTGATCCCTAAAAATCAGTGCTGTTGAATATTTGATTCTGATTGGTTAACTTAACTTAACAGATGTTAAAAATTACTACTAATTGAATGAAAAAGATGAATGAAGTAAAGTATATGCGCGTTGTGCACACGCTACATTATGGCCAAGTATGTGCCCTTAAAATAGCATTTCTAAACCTGCAAAATAGCACCAGGGAATGTTTGCACTGGAACACGCCTCCTCTTTGCGCTGAACCGCCCCCGGGAGCGCAAGTTCATTCCCTAGTTTACCGACGTGCGTCTGTGGAGGGAAAAGTCCGCTGTGCGTCGGGTGCAAAATAGGAATGATACATGATATGATACATGCGTCGGTGAACAAAGTCAATTGCGCTGGGTGCAAGATAGGGCCCCTAGAGTGTTTTTGTATATCTAATTTACATTTGCAGATGTAATCTAAAAAGCCATACAAAACTTCCAGGTTCCCTTTAAGTAGGCTAATCATTTTTATCACCAGAAAACAAAATGATCAAAATCAACATTGAGCTGGGAACTTCTGGTTGATTTGACACAAAATGACCCCAAACCGTTTGCGTTTTTACTAATCTATGTAAACGAAGGTTGTTTCGAATGTATATACCATGCAAAGTATCAAACAGACGTAGGCTCCTGAATGAGCGTTTTCCATGGCGCCCTGTGAGGTTCAATTGACTGGGAAGGTCATTTGTCATCAAAAAAGCCATAGTTCTACGGACACACTCATCAAGGCTCCTCTCTCCAATGTCCCCAAGCACTGAGACCTGAAGTTGAGATGAAAAGAAATATAGAAGAAACAAAATGACAAATGTAGTGGTAACAGTTGTCTGCTTTAATTAATCATTAGCTAATGATTTGCAAATGTATCATTATGTTATGACATTACTTGTTGAGGCACATGACTATTAATAGTCAATGATCACTGTTGTGGAAAATCCAGCGTTTCTTATAATCATTCGTTTCCAAACTGTTTAATCATATGTTTCTGTGAGGTTTTCTAGCAGCTGAGGGAGGACAGGGAAGCGAGAGGGCCAATTTAGGTCGTAGATGAAGGCCTTTGGGTGTCTCAGGGACATAGAACAGTGTGACCTGTACCAGGGGGGTAGAAACCAGTCCGAACCAGCAGAAGATAGGGGGTATCTTTCTGGAAATTTACAAGAAACCTGGAAGGAGGAGTTTTTGCCAAGAAACTGTATAAAATGTCTATGTTTTATTATGTCTAATAGGTATTCTATTTCAAAGCTGGGTGGCTGCGGCTTTTGTGAAAAGAATCCTCACTGAAATAAACCTTTTCTCTTTATTACAGTTTTGTCTCTTGAAAGTTTTCTTACACCTCTGATGCTGTTTGATATTAACTTTTGAAAATTGCCATTACAACTTGGTGTCAGACGTGGGGTCCTGTGCGGATCTTCTTCTCCTGGTCCTGAAGAACGGATTTGGACGGAACTGCAAACCCGGCGGCATCAGGCGGCCGTCTTATACCCCGACGGTTTGAGATAGTGACTCAACAGGTTAAGGGAGAGAGAGCCAATTCCGCCGTTCAGGACCAGAGGGAGGAACTCCCACCAGGATCAAGAAAGAATCCGCGGCAATTACAGAAAAGAGAAAGCATCTCTGGGTAAGAAACGGCAGAATTGTTTTATTGATGTTAAGTGTGATTTGAGAATTGTGAGTGAACATGAACCATGTTGGCTGAGTTTGCTTTGGGTACGAGCGAGAGGTGATTGAGTAATCACAATTTTTGGGGAAGAAATTGAAGTAGCTTCGGATCGGTTTCTGCCACACTCAGCTCGTTAGTGGACGGAAGTACCACTGGTGATTCAGGTAATCACAGGTGCTGGTTAATTAGTTTTGCTCAAAGTCTCTGTAACCCGAAGAAATCTTGCAAAGGTGGACGGAAGAGCCACGCCAGATTAATTAGGTGAATAGTAGATTTTGAGTAAAACATAATTACAAAAGCACGGCATATTTGCTGAAACCCGACCGGTTTTGGGTGAAATAAAATCGGGTCTGTCGAAGACGTTTGACAGATACTAAGACACGTGTCGAAAGAGTAAAATCCAGAAGGGAGATTCAGCCAAAATGGGGTCATCTAACACTAAATTAGATCATTTTCATACACCAATTTTCTGTCAAATGAGAAATAATTATGGTGGTAAATGTATGGTTGACATACAGAAACTGATCAAATTTCACGATTTTCCCGAAGCGGGGACCTTGAGTAAAATAAGACTAAATATAATAAAAGAGTCAGTAGAAAAGAACGAGGGAAAACAGAGTAGCTGCTGTGTGTGTGTTAAACATGAGTGCAAAGAATGTGAACAGACTATAATGTGTTGGGTGGAAGAAGCTGACAGGCGAGAACGAGAGCAAATACAAAAAGAATTGGCATGTAATGTTGAGAATGTTGTATGTGTGAAAACAGTTCCACCGGAACAGAAAACTACTAATGATCCGAATGTATGTGCTTTTCCACATGTGACTGAGGTGGCAACGGCTCCGTCGCCTGCCTACAATACAGCTCACTACCCAGTAGCAGAGATACCGGCCCTCAGGCTGGACCTCGATCTGGACCGCTTTCCACCAGCCCCGAGAACAGCCCAAGAAGCACGACTTGCAGAAGCACGAGCACAAATTGAACTGGCAGAGGCAGCCCAAAGAGCAGCGCAGGCAGAGGCAGATGCAAGAGCAGCGCGAGGGGGGGCAGAGGCCGCAGAGCGAGTGGCACACAGACTAACAGCGCAGTTTCATGCACAGTTACACGGGCGTTTGAGTGCAACGCTGCGGCATGCTACTCACGCTGAAGAGGACAGAAAGGAGAAGAAAAAACCCTTCACAATGGTGGTTATGCAACAACGACAACCTAAACAACCCAACAAACCTGCATCTTCCTGTTCAAACCCTGCTGGTCGAAAAGGACAGAAAGGAAGAGCTGCTGGAGGAAAATGGAACTGTTTTGTTTGTACCACAAATGCCCACTCGCTCCGAGACTGTACAAAATGTAGAGTGTGCAAGAAGGACGGACACTGGAGCAGCGCGTGTCCCACCATGAAGTCGGATTGAACCGAGGGGGCTGGAGAGCGGGACGGAAAGAGTCTGGCTTTGGGGAGCCAATCTTTGGCTGCAGCAAAGGGAAGTGAAAATATTTTTACTAACACACACACACACGACGCACACACAAACACATACACTGATTTTCTTTCTGCTATCTGCAATGAAAAAACTGCTTGCAAATCTTTTTGTGTGTCTGATGATACTTTGAGCAAAGCTGTGACTGATGATTTGAGCAGTGCTGTGTGTGATGAGCGTGTGAAAGTATACAAAAGCACAGGGTTTTCTGAAATGCCTATTTATCCTTTACGAGTTAAAGGGGTAGTTATTGACTTTTTAGTAGATTCTGGTGCAAGCCTGAGCACATTACGACCATGTGATTTACCATGTGTTCCAATTTAACCGGGAAAGTGTTTGAGAGCACTTCGGCCTCTGGCCATTTGATTTCTGACCGGTTAACAGAGCCGTTAGAGTGCGAAACAGAGGGGGGATGCTTTTTCAAACATGAATTTGTGTGGTCTCCCGGTTGTCCCGCACCTCTGATGGCTCGTGATTTAATGTGTAAATTAAATTTGTCCCTCTGTGCTGATTCCTATGGAATTAGCATTGAGGAGACACCACAAATTACTTGTTCCAAATTCGAGCCGAAGTGGGCTTATGAATGGCAGGTGACAGATGTTGATTGGGCAGAGAAAATTTTGGAATTGGCAAAGGCTCGAACAAACCCAGTCAACACAGAGTTTATGACAAATGATAAAATGCAGTGTACATCACATGTCGTAACAGAGCGAGATTCAGATTTTGAGAAGATGTGGTTTAATTCTGTGAAGAATGAAAGTGTGAAATTTGACCAGATTTTCTGGACAGAGAGTGTGTGCGCATTGGCTGCAGTGTTGACAGAAAGTCAGAAAGCTTGTTATCTTATGTCAGAGAACACCGCCTGCCACTTATCTGTCTCCAAGGCCATAAGCCAGCAGTGGAGAGATGTGGGCCTTTTTGTGAAAGAATGTTTATCAGCCACAGACTGGGTGAGAGTTGACACACACACAGCAGAGAGTCAGAGTATGGGGGCATTTAAATCAAAATGTGACTTTGAGGTGGGGGTTCAGAGAAATGTGACTGCTATTGGGAAAAATGTGACAGGACAGGGAGAGGGGGATATTTCTGCCTCAGAAATTGATATTTCGTTGGCACAAATATCACCAAACTTGTGGGAAAAAAACAAATATGATGTGGGGCTGATAAAAGGTTGTGAGCCAGTTATAATCACACCAAAATCTGATTTCAGACCATATAAGGCACAATATCCACTGAAACGTGAAGCAATAGAGGGTATAAAACCGGTGTTTGACGCTCTATTGAAAGAGGGTGTAATTAGGCCTTGTGATGGTTCACAAGTTAGAACCGAAATTAACCGAACTCATATCTTATGTTGATGACCTTTTGATCTGTTCAGAAGGTGAGTCTATTTGCAGGGCTGACACTGTGACTCTCCTGAAGCATCTTGAAAGGGAGGGACACAAGGTCAGCCTTTCAAAGCTGCAGTTTGTGAAACAGGAAGTGACCTTCCTGGGCCATGTTATCAAACAGAACAGCAAAACATTGTCACAAAAGAGGGTGCAGGGCATAAAAGAAGCCCCAAAGCCTGTAACAAAAAACAGTTGCTGTCATTTTTGGGGATGTGTGCTTACTGTCGTACATTCATTCCCAATTATGCCATTTTAGAACAGCCTTTACGAGCCCTGACAACAGGGAAAGGGTTGAAGTCATGTGACAGACTTGTTTGGACAAGTGAAGCTGAGGCAGCATTTGATAACATGAAAGCACAATGAGATATCTCGATTGTTAGGCCTTCTGGTTGTAGACCATCCATTGTGCAGATGGTTGATGAAAAGCATGACCTTATGACTTCTGTTCTCCTGTAGACGCATGGTGACCGATGAGACCCTAGCCTATTTTCAACAAAACTCGACCCCGTGGCAGCGGGATTGCCACACTGTCTCCGGGCGGTGGCGGTAGCTGAACTGGCCCTCAATGGCCTAAAGAGAGTTTGTAGGCTATGCTGATCTGACTTTAGGGGTCTCACATTTGGTGTCTTTGATTTTGCAGGAGCAGAGAACGTCACATTTGTCTACAGCTCGATTGAGGTATCATAAAATTTTATTTGACATGCCAAATGTCACTGTTAAAAGGTGTGCACACCGCGTCCAGATTTGTTGGACGTTTCCGCTTGATAATTGTGACAACATCCTGTTTGTGGATGGATCTGCGTCGAAGAATCCACAAACAGGACAAAATAACGTGGGCTATGCGGTGACGACTGAATTTGAAACTGTAAGATCTGGCAAACTACCATGTCATTACTCTGCACAGGCAGCTGAATTAGTCGCTTTGACTGAAGCATGTAAACTGATGACTGACAAGTGTGTAACGATTTACACAGACTCGCGTTATGCTTTTGGGGTCACGCATGACTTTGGTGCTCTGTGGAGGCACAGAAAATTTTTAAGTCGGACGGACGACCAATACTGAACGCTAGGTTAGTATCTGACCTTTTGGAGGCCATTATGCTGCCAGACAAGTTTGCAATTTGTAAATGCGCAGCGCATACTAATGATAAAAGTTTCATATCAACAGGCAACGCCAGAGCTGATATGGCTGCGAAGGCAGCGGCAACAAACCAGACTGAAGCTGATACCAGTGGCGCCACCTGCGTACAAGTTGACAATAACCTTAACAATGACATTTCTCCTTGTTTACAGAGCATGCAGTCTTTTTCCACAGGAGCTGAGAAAAACAAATGGAAGACGGCAGGCTGCAGCCTTGTTGATGATATATAGACATCTGTTGATGGAAAGCCGTGTCTGCCCAGCCATTTTTTTTACGGCATTACGCTAAATTAATGCATGGGTGGGACCATGCATTAAAAGAGGGGATGATTATGCAAATGAGGGAATTGTGGTTTACCAAAGGTTTCACAATATATACTGAAAATTTTTGTAAAAGATGTGTGATTTGCACTGCATATAACGTTGCACGGGGCATTAAAACACCACTGGCAAGTCAGCCAGCCCCAGACGGGCCATTTGAATATTTAATGATTGATTTCATTGAACTAACCCCGTGTGGAAAACAGAAATATTGTTTGGTAGTCGTGGATATGTGGTCACGATGAGAACACACTGTGCCTAACACGCTGCCAGCGGGGGCGCTGTTGAGCGTGAAAACCAGACGGTAAAGAACAAATTGGCAAAATGCTGTGAAGAAACAGGGCTCTCGTGGGTGAAAGCACTCCCCACTGTGTTAATGTACATAAGAATGAGAAAGAGAGTCAAAACAAATTTGAGCCCATTTGAAATTCTCTTTGGTAGACCACCATTCATGGGTATAACGGGGAAAAGAAGGAGGCTTCCATCGACAGATGTGTGTGAGAATGAAATGTTGAATTACTGCAAAAAGATGTCGTGTTTGTTATCTAACATTTCTGTGCAGGTGAAAGAAGCTCTCTCTAAGAGCAAAGTAGCAGAGACGTTCCTGCACAAAACCAGACCGGGTGATTACGTGGTGATTCGAGACCTCAGGAGGAAGAGCTGGAGGGCGAAACGGTGGCTAGGACCGTTCCAAGTCTTGCTGATCACGCATACGGCGGTGAAGGTCGGCGAGCGAGCCACGTGGGTGAATGCCAATCACTGCAGGAGAGTTCCACCCATATCAGGAGAGCAACAGGAGGAGGAACCCCGACGACAAACAACAACAACAACGGCGAAACCTCTCGTGCTGCCAGGGCCACCCGAGATCGAACGGGCCTCTGGAGAGGAGCTGGCCTGGATGAGAGACGAGGGGACAAGCAAAGGTCAGACCGAGACAATTGAAAACTGGGTGGTCAGACTGCAGAATTAAAACCAACCACGAAGAAATCAACTTTAAGTGTCCATTCGATAAACCGTATCAAAGTTCACCGGCGGCAGTTTGGGTTTGTGGTAATATCATATCACCGTTTGCAAAAAAGGACTGGTCAGGTTGCTGTTATCAAGCTTTAATGAATGTGGGAACTTCTGTGTATCTGCCAAACAAGGTGGTTGGAGTTAACAAAGAAAATGTGAAAACCTTTAGAATATGTTGAATGATTTTCTTTACAACTTATGGAAATTAATGTGCTGCCAATAATAATGATGAAGATTATGATTTGGCTGTTGTGATTGAATCCACACTGGTGGACTGTAAAAGAATACAGAGAACTGCTTATCAGTGGCTGTGTTTACATTCCTGATTAGGACACACTGCTTCAAGGGTGTGCAGTAAGTTGGAGCTGTTTGCAAGCTCAATGATCAAACTATAGGCAAAGAGAGTGTTTTAATTATGGTCAGCGGGGCCATTTAGCCTGTAATTGTAAATGGACACTCAGAAAAGAAAGTGATAACGTGAAAGTGACGTGTATTAATGTGGGTTTTTTTGAAAGTAGAACAGTATTTAAATGACGATATTAAAGTTTTCGTCTGAGAAAGAACTAAGAATGTGAATGCAGTGCTAAAGAAAGTGAAAAGAATGTGCAAGTAAATAAGGGAGAAAAGAAAGTTTAAGGAAAGTTAATAGATGGAAGTCATAAGAAGATTGGAGGATGCAGAAGGAACTAGCATGTAGGGAAAGATGAGAAGAAATATAGTGAAATGTATGTTATGAAAATAAAATTTCTGATAGAATTTATGGAACTATTTATGTCAAGTTAAGTGGCATAAAGATGAGGAATGAACAAAGGCAGAATGGGGAAGAATTGTATTTTAGTGGTAATGTAATGTCTAACTTCCCTGATGTGGGCAAAAGACAAATATAAAAATTATGTTTATTTGAAAATAGATGTAAATTCTGGCAAAGATGCCTTACTGCTGGGCTAGAGTTAAAAGTTTAAGTGGTAGATAAAGTTTGATTTTAGAAGTTTATGAGAGTACAGTGTGCCAGTCCTAAATGCCTCAGAGTCTCTCTCATTCAATATCAGCTAAAAGCTGTTAACTGAGCCTGTGCGATTTAGGGATTGAGAGATGAGTAATATGATATTTTGTTTTTTGTGAAACAGCAGAGATAAGTGGGACTGACAAAATATTGATAACATTAAGTTGAATCTGCAGACTAACCACTTGATAGAGGAATACTGTTTCAACACAGTTTTAATGAAATTGATGGCATATAGTACAAATTTTTATACTTTGTGAAGAGTCCTGAAACAAACAGTGAAAAGAGGAGAGCAAACGCTGTAAGCAGCTGTGCTCTGAAGCTTTGACTTCAAAGAGGGGTGGAGTTTGCTGTTTTAATATTCCTGATTACAGTGACAACATAACCAATATCATCGAGCACATGAGAAAAGCTGTAAAAGAGCCGCCTAAAGCTACTGGTAGTGAGTGGGTGGGGTGGCTGATGTCTGCATGGTCAGGGTGGTTTTATAGAATAATTCAAACTGTCTTGCCAATTGTGGGTATGGGATTATTAATTCTGTTTTGTTTACCATGCATTATGAAGTGCCTTTCCAGCTCAGTGCAGAGATTGATCAGGGCAGGGACGGTTAGCAAGGTGACGTCAGCCCAAGCAGTGAAACTGACTCTGTACCCAATAACTGATGGAGAGCAATGTGATGATTATGACAGCGATGACATGTATGCAGACATGAGTTAAATGTGTTTTCCTTTGCCTTTCTGGGACCATGAAAGGGATTTTCTAAACTTTGATTGTTTAGGTTTTGATGTCAATGATTGACTGTTCTATTCACTGTTTTTATTATTATTATTGTTTTCATTATTTTTATTTCTTTTTCCATTGAATATGAGGAGTTTTTGTATCTACTTTATCTGTTTTTATAGCATGTTTTGTTTTCCTACTAAATATTAATCTAACTTTTTCTTGTTCATACTGAAATGACTGAGGGTCCGACCTATAGTGTTGGGGATGCAATGACAGAGCTCGTTCGTCTAGCCCGGTTCCAGAATAAACCTTTATCTGCTTGCTGTAAAATTAAGGGCCTATCCTTGGGAAAATAGCCTGAGCTTATTTCATTTTAATCTTTTTTTCAAACTAGTTTTAATTCTAATGTTTTTGCCTAATAGTTTTAATTCTAATGTTTTTGCCTAATAGTTTTAATTTTAATCTTTTTGCCTACTAAGTTTAAGGGTATGATCAGTGATATGAAATTCAGACATGAAGAGTATAACTGTGAATCAATTCTGATCTTGAAATGAAATGATGTAATGATGTAATGATGTAATGATGTTTGATCAAGAAATTAGAAGACAAGGATGAATTTTCCTTTAATACGTTTATCAGAGAATGATAAAGAGGAGGAATTTGTTGTGGAAAATCCAGCGTTTCTTATAATCATTCGTTTCCAAACTGTTTAATCATATGTTTCTGTGAGGTTTTCTAGCAGCTGAGGGAGGACAGGGAAGCGAGAGGGCCAATTTAGGTCGTAGATGAAGGCCTTTGGGTGTCTCAGGGACATAGAACAGTGTGACCTGTACCAGGGGGG
This sequence comes from Leuciscus idus, assembly GCA_021554675.1. Classification (NCBI taxonomy): domain Eukaryota; kingdom Metazoa; phylum Chordata; class Actinopteri; order Cypriniformes; family Leuciscidae; genus Leuciscus; species Leuciscus idus. Next base: position 64,248,304 of record CM038621.1, read on the forward strand.
TAGAAACCAGTCCGAACCAGCAGAAGATAGGGGGTATCTTTCTGGAAATTTACAAGAAACCTGGAAGGAGGAGTTTTTGCCAAGAAACTGTATAAAATGTCTATGTTTTATTATGTCTAATAGGTATTCTATTTCAAAGCTGGGTGGCTGCGGCTTTTGTGAAAAGAATCCTCACTGAAATAAACCTTTTCTCTTTATTACAGTTTTGTCTCTTGAAAGTTTTCTTACACCTCTGATGCTGTTTGATATTAACTTTTGAAAATTGCCATTACAATCACTATCAAACATGATTATCTGTGCATTAAAGCATGAATTAATGCATATTATTGCACCCATATTGTAAAGTGTTACCGATGGCCTCTAAAAAGGCAGACTCTTTGATCAGTGCCCTGACTACTAAACTACATACTGCTTGAGACACACCCATAGTTTTGGGGTGAACATTACATTTAAGTGTGCATAATCATTCAGTATCTGTATTCCTAATGTAAAGCAACACATCTGAATAATCATGATTGTATAACATAATTAATCGTACTTACTTTTATGCTTGGCTCTTTCTGGTTCTGGATCCGTCTGAAGATCTGAAGTCACTTCAGCTTTACGCAGCTTTGTTCTGGCAGCTGTGTAGTCAGCTAAGGAAATGTGAAAAAGATTAACTGAACATTTAAGCTTTTCCATTCACGTAAACATTTTCCACACACATTTTAAGTTACTATAACATGGGTAATACAAACTCTTTGCTTCTATTTAATAAAAAATGAATAATCTAAAATTATAACATTAATTACCACTTAGCGTTACCAGCTTTTCCCAAAACTCACACTTGGAATTTCGTCCAATCTTCTTGTGGTTCTTTTCCCTCTCTAACACATCGATCAACATTGACAGTGGAGGAAGGTGGCCAGTAACACTCCTCAGTCATTCTCCATTTTCTCAAAAAAAAAAAAAAAAATTAACAGCAGTAGATTAAAAAGCAGAATTTAAAATAATTAACAAATGATTAAAAACAACATGAGTCCTGTGATTAGAATGTACAAAAATGAAAAGATTAAAATAAATTACTTCTCATCTCTTTTTACCTGATTAACCTAAAGGCACAACTATGACATTAGTTCAGGATAATTTTTAAACGATCAATACCAACATAGGCCTACTGATTAATTGAGAAAACATAGTTAAGATAACTTACATCTATCAATCCATTCTGTATGTGGAGACATCGCATTAGGAACTGCTTGACCGGGTCACTTAATCAGCTAGTCAACTGATTGACTTCAAATGAATCATTCAGATTTTTTCTTTGTGATTTTATTAAAACTAAGTTAATACAAAATAAGGAGACTGTTGGTTTTTTTTTAGTTTGAATGAAGGCGGCCGGGAGGCAATCATTGTGGGGGAGGGGACAGTATGATGCAAGTGCATACTCTTTTAGAAAATATAGTTTTAAGCACATTTTTTGCACATATACATTACAAAATAAGTGTTTATAAGGCCATGAAATTTACACACACAAAAAAATAATTATTTGACAAATATGGTGTATTTTGTATTATATCAAATAAAAAAAAACTTAGTCAAATATTTAAAAATGTTTTTCATTTTCAATAAACAATTATGGCAGGTACTTTTTAAACAAATACAAACCAAATTTAGTAAAAAAAAAATTAGTCTAATATAGCCCAATTGGGGCCCAAACAAGACCGCAAATAAACAAAGATGGGCAGCCTAGCTGGAGCCCACAACCTAAACCAAACTGGGGCCCATAATAACCCCATCAAAGTGCCCACTCTGAGCCCATGCCCACATGACACCCATATAACCCAGAGAAAACCCATGTGGGGCCCACATGGACATGTTGGCTGATTTTGTGTTCGTTTGTGTGATTGTCTCGATGTTTGTGTGAGAACTGTTACTGAATGTCAAGTCAAGAGTTAAAGTTTGAGGTCTATGAGGAGAATTGATGAGCTTATAATGAGTTTTTTAGGATCATTGTCAGTTTTGAACATTATCAATGATTGTAATTACTAGAAAATCAAAATATATTTTGATATTAACATTATACTTGCTGTAGTTATTTAGATCAGGTGTTTAATTAAGTTTGGTTTGTTTTTACATATTTTTTATGTTTTATTTGTGTCAGATGGTGAGAAGCAACAGTATTTTCTTTCAATAGGGCAGTTTAACAGGCTTTTATCATGTATCCTGACTCAAATAATGTGTTTCTAACAGCAAACACTCAGAATAAAGTGAGATGATCTGCTGATGATCCTGAATGGCTTGTTGAATGAGTGTTGATAGTCTGAGGCTCATCAATATTAACAGATCTGCTGAAAACACTCTTTATTTCATGACAATAGTTCCTGTTTTCACCTCATTTATTATGCTGATGTCTTCAGATCTCCTGTAAATTGTCACTTAAAGCTCAATTAATTGGTGTCAACAGACTGTATTTGTTGCTCAAAATTATACATTTATTTCTGTGTCCATACTTTCAACTGTTTTTTCTTTCTTTTTCTGACCATTGTTAATATTTGGGAGACATTATGATGTTTATATTCTTTATCATTTCTATTTTTCTGTCTTTGTGATGCAAAAAGCAGGAGAGTGTTCTGGTTAGCCATAACATAAGATATACATTTGCATCAGTTGCATTCAGACAGACATAAATGCTTAGATGTGATATTTAGTATAAAAACTAAATCAGGAACTGATATATTTTTATATTTTGTCAGATCAGCTCCTCCCACATCAGTCACATCATCAGTGAAGCTCCTCCCACAGCAATTCTCCTATAAATGCTGTAAATTCCCATCAGCTACAAGTGAAGATGAGCATCAGCGCATCAGGAAGAGCTGAAATCTGCAAAGACTGAGTTTATTAAAGAGGACAGTGAGAACATGAGTGATCCAGAACCCTGCAGAATGAAACACACTGAAGATCCTGAAGAACAAAGAGGTTGGTGTTTATTCTTCATTCATTCATGATGCTGAAGAACATTCATACTTTCTTTAGGAATAGTCAGTAAACACCAAGTTACTGATAAAGTTGTATTTGTCAAATATCATACACGTTATTCATAGTTATAGAGATTCTTCTTACAGTAACTGGTAACAGGGTTGATGAATGTGATCTACACTGTAGAGTGTGTGTAAAAACTGAGACAATGGATTGAGATTATTTTCTTGTCCTCCCATCATGCAGCAGAAAGACCCCAGATGATGTCACTTCCTGGGTGTCACAGTTTTGAGTAGGGCTGCACAATATATTGAATATATCAAAATATCGCAAAGTAGGGCTGAACGATTTTGGAAAATAATCTAATTGCAATTTTTTTTTTTTTACCAATATTGCGATTTAATGTGCAATTACTTTTTAAGTTCTGTGTTATTCGACAAAGACAAGCAATAAGTCATTGTATAGTATGGATGGGAATCTTTAGGCACCTCATGATCTACTTTTTTTCTTAATTAATCTTATTAATAACACTTAAAATCATTATTTAATTACATGTGTCATTATAGGCATTTTTAAAAATAATTAAATTAACATGTTAAGATTTTTAAATAGGCTATATAAACTAATATAGCTTCAAAATACAAAAGCTAGTAAATAACAAAGAGGAACAAAAAAACACATTACAAGCAATAAACAAAGAGTGCTTTCAGTATTTAAAAGTAGGCTGTCTGAACGCTTTCTGTTCAAGAGCGGTGAGTGATTTTATTTCTCAGTTAAGATACGATAAGCTGCATTCACACTAATGCTCAGATCTCTTTTGAAATATAAGATGTAGTTTATCCTGTTGGTTTAAGATATAACTTGACCGTGTTTACATTAATTTCGCATCATAAAAGTATTTTCAGATGCAAGTAGATTTAACCAATGAGTCGCTCACAGCCGCATGCGCATCTGCATGAGTATTTTAAATTGAAAGCAGCCTTCTCAGTGATTTTCATATCTTTAATATATAAACCAACTGCATTCCAAAAGACATTAATGATGCCTCAGCATTTGTGAGAAAAATTCTGGCGGGCGAGACAGACACTGCAAGAGTAACATCAAGCAAAGCGACATAACCTGTGCGATAAAGCCAGCGAATGTCCTTGTAATTTGCTTAAACCTTTTCCAAACTTTATGAAAGATTATTTTTCGGAAGTTTTGAGTGTATGTGTGTGTGTGTGTGTGTGAGAGAGAGAGAGAGAGAGAGAGAGAGAGAGAGAGAGAGAGAGAGAGAGAGAGAGAGAGAGAGAGAGAGCACAGTGTGTGTCATCACGCATCTGTGTTTAAAAACTAAGCTCAGACTCGATTCTGAGGAGAGAGAATCTATAACATAATATATCATTATATATTAATTATATATATATTATGACATAATATCACAAAAATTTAATAACCCTAATGTAAGATAACCTGAAACCCTGAACCCCGTGGTTTACACTGATGTTACAATAACACTTCTAATGTTACAGTAAAACACTGATGTTCACTTTCAGAAGCTGTAGGGATGTTTTCTTGTCACAAAAATAATGTGAAACACGTATGTTGGTTATATCATTTTAAATACATTTTAAAGATAATTTAAGTTTATTTTACACACTTTAAGCATTATGATATCGCATATCGCCTTTTTCTTCAATATCGTGCAGCCCTAGTTTTAAGAAATGATCAGTTTTTGAAAGGAGGAAAATCATGTCAGGAGTAACAGGGTTGAGTGAAACATGTAGGACACAGATAATGCTAATAAAATGGTTAATTTAAATCTAGTTAAAGCTTAGCCTGACTACTTCAGACTTCGTACTTCCGCTCAATTTCATTTCGCTTCTGTACTCAGTCTGAGACAGCGTAATAGCTTTGTGGATGCGTAGATTTACTTCACATAATCTGCAAAAGTCGTTCACAGCCATGTTCACTCCGGTATTTCGCTTGATTGTTTTGTTTTCGCATCATACATGTGTTTACAGTGGAAGTTAGATGCGGCTGAGCATGCGCATAACACACGCCATAACCAAACGTTATGTGATTGGCTTACAGGTAACCAATGATTTTAAACTTCAGACAAGCGCCCCCCGCGAGAGAGAAAACACTTCTCTATTATGCTATTCCAGACTCTGTCTGCGAAGCAAAGCGAAGTAGCAGAGTTTGGTATTACCAGGCTAGTTAAAGCTGCTTTCATACACTTTGAGCTTGTGAAATTTCTACTTGTGCTTGTGAAAAATCTAGTGTGAATGGCCATTAATAATTAAAACGTTTTAGTAAAATAAATATCAATCTCAAAGTTGGTGACAAAATATGGCAGTATTGTATATTTTTATGTTAATATGTCAGTTAATTGTGTCATTGATCAAATATATTTAATAATGTTTTCTAAAGAAACATGGGATTCGTGCCTATGTTTTAAAACTAATAATTGGAAGATAAATTTACCTCATTCATGGAAAATTTCAAGGGCATATAATCAATTTATAAAAAGGCATCAAATTATTATAATATTTTAAAACCGTTGTCTACTTTCTGCTATCTACACTTTCATGTCCTTTCACTTTATATTTCTCTTTTAATTATGTTAATGTACTGAAAATGAAATTTAATATTTTTTTCTTTCATGTCAGACCTGATGGAAGTGGAGGAGGAGAGTAAAGAACTGAGTGAAGTAAAGGAGGAGAGTGAAGAACTGAGTGAAGTGAAGGAGGAGAGTGAAGAACTGAGTGAAGTGAAGGAGGAGAGTGAAGAACTGAGTGAAGTGGAGGAGGAACATCATGTCAAACCTGGAGAAAAAACTTTGAGTCGCTCAAAGACTAAAAAGACATTTTTAAAGAAAAGAAGAGCCAAGAAATCTTTCACCTGCACTCAGTGTGGAAAGAGTTTCACAACCAAACAAAATCTTGAGCGACACATGAGGATCCACACCGGAGAAAAGCCGTTCTCATGTGATCAATGCGGCAAAACATTTCTTTGTGCATCACACCTGAAGAAACACCTGATAGTTCATACGAAGAAGAAGCCGCATTCATGCTCTGTGTGTGGAAAGAGTTTTTCACTCCTGCTATATTTACATGCACATCAGAAAATTCACACTGGTGTGAGAGAGTATGTGTGCTTTGAGTGTGAGAAGACTTTTACTACAGCGGGCAATTTAAAACTGCACCAGAGAATTCACACTGGAGAAAAACCTTACAAGTGTTCACACTGTGACAAGAGATTCAATCAGTCAGGACATCTGAAAAGACATGAGAGGATCCACACTGGAGAAAAACCTTACAAGTGTTCACGCTGTGACAAGAAATTCAGTCACTCAACATATCTGAAAACACATGAGAGGATCCACACTGGAGAAAAACCTTACAAGTGTTCACACTGTGACAAGAGATTCAGTGACTCATCATATCTAAAAACACATGAGAGGAACCACACCGGAGAGAAGCCGTTCCCTTGTGATCAATGTGGGAAGAGTTTCTCAAACAAACAACATCTTAATGTTCACATGAGGATCCACACCGGAGAGAAGCCATTCATGTGTGATCAGTGTGAAAAGAGATTCTCAAACAAACAAAGACTTAAGAGTCACATGATGATCCACACCGGAGTGAAGCCGTATACATGTGATCAATGCGGCAAAACATTTATCTGTGCATCAAACCTGAAGACACACCTGAGAGTTCATACGAAGGAGAAGCCACATTCATGTTCTGAGTGTGGAAAGAGTTTTTCAATGCTGCAATCTTTACAGAATCATGAGAAAATCCACACTGGTGTGAGAGAGTACATGTGCTTTGAGTGTGAGAAGACTTTTATTACAGCGTACAATTTAAAACAGCACCAGAGAATTCACACTGGAGAAAAACCTTACAAGTGTTCACACTGTGACAAGAGATTCAGTCAGTCAGCACATCTGAGATCACATGAGAGGATCCACACTGGAGAGAAGCCATTCATGTGTGATCAGTGTGGAAAGAGTTTCTCTGATAAAAGAGACCTGAAGCGACACATGAAGATCCATGCAGTGGAGAAACCACATCACCAGTCTGAGATCACGGTAGGGGTGCACGATATTGACCAAATGTGATATTGTGATATAGAAAACATGTAAAATTACAAAAGTTATGGGAAACCGCATCAAAATAGATTCATAACAAATAAAACAAGTTTTCTTACAACACACGTTTATTTCAAATGATACAGAACAGGACATGTTAGAAACAATCAAAAAAAAAAAAAAAAACAAGTAAAAAGAAAATGTCATGAGAAACAGGGTCCATCAACAACCGTGTAACCTTTAGACGGCAATTTGCACTTTTCCCGACAACTCACAGGTAGAGGTTTGGCCGTATGGAAGGGGCTGTTTAAACCTGGACACTTCATGCGTTTTCTGTGATGGGATAGCTATCTGATCGTGAAAAGACCAGGTGTAAGTGCCCTCCGAAACACATTCGAGGCGGATTTGAATCCGATCGCACTCAAACCACTTCAGGAGGAGCTCTGGGCCACATTCCAGACGAAACTGGACAAGTGTAAATGCATCTGGTTGTTGACGGCGAGTAGCGACTCTGTAGCATGAAAATCTGTAGCATGAAAAGTTAACCCTCTCCAAGCGACGTGTATTTTACGATAGGTGCATGTCGGACGGGACGTATCATAAACTAAATATTGCATAATTATCGGGAGACTTTCGATATAATATCAGGCAACGTGATATTGTGATAATGATCAGGGCCTGCGCTCCGCACACGCACATCACGCACTGTGCGTAGGGCACCAAGTGCTTGGGGGGGGCACCAAAAAATCTGGGTCGTGAAAAATCATCACAATAGGGTACTAGTATAAATAACAAATAAAACATGTCTAAAGCATGTTAATATTGGGTTTAAGTGGTCGTTCAATGAGGCCTATTATATGTTGATCCGACGAAGATTATGTGTGTATTTAAGTGGTCCAGGGGTAGAATGTTTGCCAAGCGTGTCAGAGGTTCTGAGTTCTAATGCTTAGGGCACCCAAATGGCTAGCGCCGGCCCTGATAATGATATTGAGTCTATATATCGTGCACCCCTAGATTGCGGTGAGTAGTTTATTTTCATGTGCTGAGCAACAAAGTCTCTTCTGTGTAAGTTAGACACACATCACCCTATAGCCAAATCTCTCCTCTCCACCTATAGCCGGTGTGTGGTGAGCACAGGACACTTTATTGATTGATTGATATAACTCGTGTTCAACCAACAGGGATATCTCATTTGTCAGTTTAGATCAATGCAAAAAAACACAATTTGCTTTCTGACAGTAGGTGGCGCTCATGTAAAGCAGAAATAAAGCACTATACAGGGCTCTAGACTGCGAGTAAATGGTCACACTTTGCAACCTTTTTTAAGAGAGAGCTGCCATTTCTGCCGCATACGAGAAACATCACATGGCAAACGAAAGCAGAATGAAACCACACTACTCGTTTGAGCTGCGCAGCACAAACAGTTTATCCACTCGGAGCAATACTAGACAGCGGTTTACTCGTGAACCGATAGTTCACCCAAAAAGGAAAATTAGCCCATGATTTACTCACCCTCATGTCATCCTAGGTGAATTTGACATTCTTCTTTCAGACGAATACAATCAGAGTTATATTAAAAAATGTCCTAGCTCTTCCAAACTTTAAAATGGCAGTCAACTGCAGTTTCATTTTTGAAGTCCATAAAAAGTGCATCTATCCATCATTAAAGTGCTCCTCATTTCTCCGGGGGTTAATACAGGCCTTCTGAGGAGAATGTCATATACACATAGGATGACTTAAGGGTGAGTAAATCATGTGCTAATTTAAATTTTTGGGTGAAATATCACTTTAATTCAGTATTAATAACATTGCAGCAAGATCTAGTGAGAAAGCATTTGAATTCAATGAAGTATTAACAACACAACACATAATTCTCTGTTATTCACCATATACTTTATATCAGATCAAACAGCACTGACTTGGAAGCCAGGAGAAACATTGTGCCATGAACGAACAAGTTCATAAAGTTTTAAGTAATATGGCTTTAAGTCCACAAATCACCAATATTCCCTTTGGATTTAATTTAGTAATGCAAACTGTAAAAATGATATTGTGGCAGAAATAGACAAATGTTTTTACATTATTTATTTCAGGGTTCGTACATCCTTTTGAGAGTAAAATTCAAGCAGTAATCAAGGACTTTCAAGTCCATCACACTTTTTCCAGCACTTAATTCAGTTTTAATGTTATTTTTAATGTGATGACCAAAACCATGATTTGTTCATGCTTCAAAGATTGTCCCCATTTGTAAAACTAAACGCTTCAAAATGTAGGAAATCTTATACTTGGTAAACCAACATATTTATTTAAAAATGTACTATAAACAGTAGATGGCGGCAGAGGACCGCTTATTAACTTATAAGCCATTTCCACTCCATAATAGTTTTTTTCTAGGCTGCCACTAATGACTATTTTTGTAATTTAGTAAAAATGTGTGTTCAGATATAAAATAAAAATAAAAATAACAGTAAATGTTAGTTAAAACAATAGTAAGTCTGGGAAAGTCAATATGTTCTGAATGTCAATATATCCACATGTTCTGGGCTTCTGTTCAGCACAGCTAGATGGAAAAAATAAACAGGACTTCAGTAGTGAAACGCCAAATGAAACCCAAATTTCTATTAAATCCTTTTTTAAAGCAAAAGTAAAGTAGGGCTGCAGCTATCGATTATTTTAGTAATGAAGTATTTACCAATTATTCCACCGATAAATCGAGTAATCGAGCAAAAAATGTAATATCCAAGTGAAACAACAGCCATTAAAATACAAATATATAATAACAAGCAATAATTGGTTCAAATAAAGAATCAAAGTAAGTAGTAATTTGGGTTTTATTGAACAGCACTGTTAGGTTACATGATCAAGGTCACTATTTTTTTTTTTAATGTGATTAGCCTACGTACTTGAAATATTGATTATTCCTCTCGCATCATGTCTGTAAGAAATTAAACTTGTTTGTTTTCAGCAGAACTGCCAGAAAGCATCTGGAAGGAGAGGACGGAGAGAACACCAGTGATCCAGAACCTGCAGAATGAAACATCATGATACTGAAGAACAAAGAGGTTGGTGTTTATTCTTGATTCCTCATTCATTCTTCATGAAGAACATGCTGATTCTCACCAGATTTACATTGTTTCATGACCAAACTAGTATTTTATAACACAAATCATCTTCATGACATTAAAATAGATCATAATCATGCACAGCCGTTGTCCACCAGATTTGATGAGATTAAAGGAGAACTTGGTAACTTTTTTAACTTAATAAAACTGTCTAGAAATCATTTGGATGGTTAAACAACCTGTTCTGGTGATATTGGTGACTTTCCCCGCTCCCCCCAGCGTTCCCAGGCGGAAAACCAACCTTGCAACTTGCGCACTGCCGTCCCGGCAAAGTGAAATTGGAAGTCTCGTGAGAAGCGAGAACGAGAACGAGAACGAAACACAAATTGCTTTACGGCAATTCGACATAAACACACACGCATGTATGATGTATTACCAGATGACCCACCTCGGTAGACATAGCTCCACACGATACAGTTGGCTTGCTCCGATCAAAACAAACGCACATGAGCAGAGGTAGAGAGGGGGAGGAGGCCGCCGCAAGTGTGTTTTTTACGACTGTGTTGTGAAATATACGCCCCCCCACAGCTGTAGGGGGAGCTCGTGGGGAAAACATGCGACAACAAAAGGGAAAATCAGCGAAGAAGTGACTAGAGTTCGCTAGAGTTACAGAGTTCTCCTTTAAAATGACTATTGAACTCATCAGTGATCTAGACTTTGAGCTTCACTTTTCATTTCACATTTGTCTCTCATTTGAAATCTCACTTGATTTATTGTTTCTTTTAGACCCGATGGACGTGAACGAGAAAGGAAAAACAGAAGTCTAAAAAACTCTTCACATGTAAATCAAGTCTGAAGAATCTCATGAGGATCCACAGCGGAGAGGAACTTTACATGTGATCAATGTGGGAAGAGTTCCACTCAGTTTCACTCGGGCCTTCGTTCTGAAATCACTTCTTCCTTACTTTCATGTTCAGGGAGCTGAAGAAGAGGCTGTAACACTTTCAACAGAGATATTAATCTGATATTAATTTTAACTCGTCTCATTAGTTTGAATTTTTATACATTTTTGTACTTGAAGTAATGATTGATTAAACTCATTATAATTTTATCAACAGCTTGTTGTTATTGTCCAATTTCATTGTCTGCTGATTCTTCTTGCTTCAGGAATAATTCCATAATTTTCAGTTCTGAAAGCCAAGTATTACGTTTGCTTCTGGGGCTTCCCAGCAAACACAGAACGTTCCCCTAACACTGGTATTTGGTTCCTGTTTGGTTATTGTTTTGGGAACTAAATAATAATGTTCTAGGATTGCTCTTTTTATTTTTTTGCAGCAATAAAATAATGTTCCAAAAACATTGCAGGATAGTTATTTTTAACAACATAGACATTTTTTATATTAACATAGAAATAATTACCAAATATAAAACGTTCCCCAATGGTTATTGTTTATATAAATATGTAAACCAACTTTCCAATTAAAACACGTAGATGTTTATGTATAATGACCTGTACAGAGCTCTGAAACTAGTTTATACAGCATTTAATAAAAAGTAGCTATCTGATAAATCAAATCGCATTATATTGTGAATGTGAAAAGCACAGAAATCATAAATTATTGGGTTTGTTTTTATCTTCATTTACTGCACCTCTGCTCACTCTTCTCCAACACACGTTGTTGTACACAGTGCAGTGTTTCCGGGATCTACGTCAGAACGCTGCCTCGTTATTGGCCAGTTCTGTGTCTGGATCACACGAATGCGTTGTGCTGCTCACGTGACCAGCGTCTGTTGTGGTCAAAGTCCTTTTTGGTTCAGGTCTCAAAAAACCTCTCTGAGTCGAAGTTCCAGGTCAAAAGAATTAACTTTATTGACAAGCAACAAAGTGAGATGCCATCTGGCCATCTAAAGTTACCATTCCCAGTCCTCATGTCTTATACTTTGTTCTTATTTCTAGGTGCCCAATGGGAAGATAGATATTTTGAAGAATGTCGGTAACCAACCAGTTAACTGGAACCATTGACTTCCATTGTACATTTTTTTTCCTACTATGGAAGTCAATGGTTCCAGTTAACTGTCTGGTTACTGACATTCTTCAAAATATCAATCTTTCTGTGCAGCAGAAGAAAGAAATTCATACAGGTTTGAAACAACTTGAGGATGAGTAAATGACATAATTTTCATTTTAAAGTGAAGGATCCCTTTAAACACATTTAAATAAAGTAATTTGTAAATAACGTAGTTAAATAATAACAATAATCATCTTGGATAAGTTTCATTTAAGTTAAGCAACTAAGTTGTCCAATACAGGTGTCACCGGTGCAGGCCGGGGCGGACTCGGATGACCAGCCGCCCCTCACTCCAGACACCACCGTGAGGAGCCAACACCACAGGCACGCAACAGATGGACAAAAGAGGAGGCAAGTAATTGAGTTCAAAAGTAACAATCTTTATTGACTAGCAATCAACTTGAGAAAAGAATAAACAACTCTCCTCTTCTAGGGCTATTTGACCGGAGTAGCCGCTGGATCGATTCTTCACTGCCTTCGGGACACAATAGTGTGATAGGGACTCTAAAAGCTTACTCCACAGCATTGCTGCACCTCTACAGGACTCCGACAGTAAGTAACAGGTAATGTATTCTTCTCAGTATCAGATACGTCGTCGGGCACAATGGTGGGACAGTGACTCTAAAAGCTTACTTCACAGCGTTGCTGCGCATCTACCGGACTCAGACAGGAAGTCACAGGTAATGTATTCTTCTCTCAACAGCAGATTCTCTTATCATGACATGAAGGGGAAATTGTGACTTAAAAACTCACTTCACAGCGTTGCTGCACATCTGCAGGACTCAAACGGTAGGTAACAGGTAAGGTTTCTTCTCTTAACAGCAGCTTCTCTTATCAGAACGTGAAAGGGGGATTGTGACTTTAAAACTCACTTCACAGCGTTGCTGCACATCTGCAGAACTCAGACGGTTAAGTAACCGGTAAGGTTTCTTCTCTTAACAGCAGCTTCTCTTATCAGGACGTGAAAGGGGAATTGTGACTTTAAAACTCACTTCACAACGTTACTGCCCATCTGCAGGACTCAGACGGTAGGTAACAGGTAAGATTTCTTCTCTTAACATGACATGAAGGGGAAATCGTGCCTTTAAAACTCACTTCACAGCGTTGCTGCACATCTGCAGGACTCAGACGGTAGGTAACAGGTAAGGTTTCTTCTCTTAACAGCAGCTCCTCTTATCAGGACATGAAGGGGAAATCGTGACTTTAAAACTTACTTCACAGCGTTGCTGTACATCTGCAGGACTCAGACGGTAGGTAACAGGTAAGGTTTCTTCTCTTAACAGCAGCTCCTCTTATCAGGACATGAAGGGGAAATCGTGACTTTAAAACTTACTTCACAGCGTTGCTGCACATCTACAGGACTCAGACGGTAGGTAACAGGTAAGATTTCTTCTCTTAATATCAAACACTTTCATCAGACATTAGCGAGAAACTCGACAGGCAGCTTTACCAGCGATGTTGTACATCTTCAGAGCTCAGTCAGTAAGTATAATGATTCAGACTTTTCCACAGCCATACGGTTCTTCACGAGACTTGTACATTCAGAGAAAGGGAGAGAATTCACAAGAGCCTTCAATGAGGAATTACTTCACGACAATATTCAGTGGAAGAGAGGACAATACAAAGCATTACTTCACCAGTTTAGTTGTATCATTTTGGGATTTAAATGGAGACCAATAGATCATCTCACAAGAATGAAAGCAGGCGTTGGAAGACTCTTCTCAGCATAGCACACAGCACTCGTGTTCACTACAAATCCACAGCATTAATTCGACGTGCATCAGGTAAGGCAAACAACTGCAAATCACTCACACAATAAGGCTGATCAGAAGCCTCGCTTCATCCATGCATTTCAACGAGAATGTTCAACTCTCAATTCCTCTCCAATGTATCTGAAACAGATGTCCTCCTCAACAGTAAATTTCACATTCACAATCTTTTCTTCAAGCTTTACATTTGATTCAATGATGAAATTAATTCACTTATCTTTCTTCCTTCCTCTTCCAGCGCAGATCCAAGCAGCAGTTCAATCCAGTAGTATTCCACAGGCGGTTCTAACGACAGACTCCAATAACAGTTCTTCACTTACACAAACTTCCAGGATCACAGCATCAAATGTAAGCACTCAAACAGGAGATCCTCAACCCCAAAACACAACGACCGAGACCCAGCCAAACAACTGATCAACTGACCACCGACTGACTTTTACCAGTTCCAACCTTTCCTCAACTCGACCTCGAGTGGCTCTTTTATCCTCCTCTTGTGAAGCGGAAAGCCTGTGTCAACACCGCTCCTCTCTGCCTCACACCTGTCGTGCATCAGTGGTAATTAGTTTGGACAATATCAGAGAATGTCTAATATGGCGAGAAGTTTCACTCTCACTACACTTCCGGCTTCTGAACTGGTTGCAGTTCCACTCTGATTCCATATGAGGGCGCTCACAGGACGAGTGCAGAATGAATGGAGGTCAATGGCGGTATACCCCTCAAAATCCACTTTTCTCAGGATATAATTTTTTGTCTAGTAATTTGAATGTTGTATTCGAAAGGAGATGCAAAGAAATTACACATTGCTGGGTGTTAGATTTTTTAGAGTCACTTATTTGATTTAAAAAAGTCTTTCAAAATGTCAATGACGTCAGAATGCTGACGTCATTAGCAGAATGCTAGCGTGTTATGGGCAACAACAACTCAACCTGTAAGAAATCAAAACGACATAAGTACTCGTTCATTCAACTTTCGACCTAAAACCCATGTTGAACTTGCAAAATCTACAATCACATCTGAGATTTCTCAACGGCAATCGGGTGAAAGAGACAAATTTAGCCGTCTAGCCCCATTGACTCCCATTCATTTTGCACTCATGGCGAGCGCCCCCAGTGGAACTCTGGTGGTACTACAACCAAAATTCGGTACAATAGGGCTTAATAGGGAGTGGACAGGCTCTCCGTAGACGGGCTCTGACAATATCAACGCTACACCCGGAACCAGAGTGAGGTGTTACACCAAAATAATTCCCCTCGGGGAACATGAAAAGAAAACAAAGGTTCCGCTTTTCCCAGCATTTTGTCACCCGTGACACAGGCACTAATGTTCAAACGTGGATGAAAATAAATAAGCTGTTCCTGAAAATATCATGCATTAATGTTAACACAAATAGCCTAAATGTTTAGTTTGACAGCTTTACAAAACATTAATTGGTTCAAACCTTTAAAATGTAGCAGTTGTGCTTTCATGTTAATTATTTTGCTGTAATTCTTTATAAACAACATTCATATTTCTCAAAGTTAGATAGCCTAATTAAATCTGTGTTCAATTATTTATGTTCATGTTGCATATGTAGCTTCTTGTGTGTACAGTATATATTCTGTTTGCTATTATGCTATTTGTGTGTATATTTGGAAAATCACAATGAACTTTTTTTGTATTTTACATTTTGTTTTTCTTTACAGTATTACAGTAAATGCCTAAAAATACTTGCAAGGATAAATTATAAATAATTATAAATTAAAAGGATATATTAAGAGGAATATAGAGCAAACTGTTATCTCTTGGCTAGGCTTTTTATTCTACTAAAGGCTCTCCTCTGTTGCCAAGGGAGACTGGGTGTTACCTCAAGTCAAAGGGCATGAACTACCCCTTCCCCCACAGCTGCTGTATTAAGTTTATTGTGCTTTTCCAAGTCCTGTTACAGAACTTAGGGTAACTTAAGCCCCACCTCTTTTTGACACCTCTCACTCCAAAGTTCACTAACAACAAGGCAGAGACAGGTAGAAAAAGAAGCCATTTTTGAAGATGACCTCCAGAAAGAGGAGCAATAGCAAAGTGCAAGCTTTGCAACAATACAGGTCCTACTCAATAAATTAGCATATTGTGATAAAGTTCATTATTTTCCCTAATGTAATGATAAAAATTAAACTTTCATATATTTTAGATTCATTGCACACCAACTGAAATATTTCAGGTCTTTTGTTGTTTTAATACTGATGATTTTGGCATACAGCTCATGAAAACCCAAAATTCCTGTCTCAATAAATTAGCATATTTCATCCGACCAATAAAAGAAAAGTGTTTTTAATACAAAAAAAAGTCAACCTTCAAAAAATTATGTTCAGTTATGCACTCAATACTTGGTCGGGAATCCTTTTTGCAGAAATGACTGCTTCAATGCGGCGTGGCATGGAGGCAATCAGCCTGTGGCACTGCTGAGGTGTTATGGAGGCCCAGGATGCTTCGATAGCGGCCTTAAGCTCATCCAGAGTGTTGGGTCTTGCGTCTCTCAACTTTCTCTTCACAATATCCCACAGATTCTCTATGGGGTTCAGGTCAGAAGAGTTGGCAGGCCAATTGAGCACAGTAATACCATGGTCAGTAAACCATTTACCAGTGGTTTTGGCACTGTGAGCAGGTGCCAGGTCATGCTGAAGAATGAAATCTTCATCTCCATAAAGCTTTTCAGCAGATGGAAGCATGGAGTGCTCCAAAATCTCCTGATAGCTAGCTGCATTGACCCTCCCCTTGATAAAACACAGTGGACCAACACCAGCAGCTGACATGGCACCCCAGACCATCACTGACTGTGGGTACTTGACACTGGACTTCAGGCATTTTGGCATTTCCTTCTCCCCAGTCTTCCTCCAGACTCTGGCACCTTGATTTCCGAATGACATGCAAAATTTGAGCAACCACTGAGCAACAGTCCAGTGCTGCTTCTCTGTAGCCCAGGTCAGGCGCTTCTGCCGCTGTTTCTGGTTCAAAAGTGGCTTGACCTTGGGAATGCGGCACCTGTATCCCCATTTCCTGCACACGCCTGTGCACGGTGGCTCTGGATGTTTCTACTCCAGACTCAGTCCACTGCTTCCGCAGGTCCCCCAAGGTCTGGAATCGGTCCTTCTCCACAATCTTCCTCATGGTCCGGTCACCTCTTCTCGTTGTGCAGCGTTTTTTGCCACACTTTTTCCTTCCCACAGACTTCCCACTGAGGTGCCTTGATACAGCACTCTGGGAACAGCCTATTCGTTCAGAAATTTCTTTCTGTGTCTTACCCTCTTGCTTGAGGGTGTCAATGATGGCCTTCTGGTCAGCAGTCTTACCCATGATTGCGGTTTTGAGTAATGAACCAGGCTGGGAGTTTTTAAAAGCCTCAGGAATCGTTTGCAGGTGTTTAGAGTTAATTAGTGAATTCAGATGATTAGGTTAATAGCTCGTTTAGAGAACCTTTTCATGATATGCTAATTTATTGAGACAGGAATTTTGGGTTTTCATGAGCTGTATGCCAAAATCATCAGTATTAAAACAATAAAAGACCTGAAATATTTCAGTTGGTGTGCAATGAATCTAAAATATATGAAAGTTTAATTTTTATCATTACATTATGGAAAATAATGAACTTTATCACAATATGCTAATTTATTGAGAAGGACCTGTATTTTGTCAGGCCAAGGAGGAACAACTTCAGATTTCAGAAGACATCTTCAGACAAAACATCCAGCTGCATTGTTTTGCAAGTAAGTCAAGAATCTACCGAATCTGCATCAGAATTTGCGGCTGCTGTCTCCTCTGTTACTGCCTCTACTGCGTCCTCATCTGGCAGACTGGCACCAGTGTCCAAAGGACAAGACAAAGTCAGATGACAAGCTTTGTGAGAGCACCAATTGGCCCTGTCAAACAAAGCAAAGTGGATGAGGAGTTAGTTAAAATGATTGCTATGGACTTTCAACCTTTATCAATCGTCAGTGACACTGGATTTAGAAGATTCTCGAAGGCAATTGATCCATCATACATTTTACTGAACCGAAAGACGATATCAAACACTCTGATGCCACAGCTCTACAGCAGAATTAAAGAAGAGGCGAAGGTGAAAGTCAGCAATGCCTCTGCTGTTTGTCTGACGACTGATACCTGGACGGCACGGACAACTACAAGTTTTATGGCAGTCACTTGTCATTTTATCGATGAACATTTTACTCTTTCATCACCTCTTCTTGACTGCTTTTCATTCACTGACCGACATACTGCTGACAACCTGGCAGCCGAACTTAAGAAGATATGTGAAGAGTGGGGAATCACAAACAAAGTGGTTGCTTGTGTAACACTCTGTTAACAAGAAAGCAATGAAAACATCCAGAATTTGTGCCATGTTTCAAATTCTCCCATAATGTTTTTCTTTTTTTGTGCCCTCTTCTTTTTCTTTTTTTTCCTTCTCTTCTCTCTTTTTCTTTTTTTAAGACTAGCCTTGTTGAATCGATTTAAATTTCTTTCACATTTCCTCTTTTAATGTATAGGCTACTGAACCATAATTTCTCTTTTGTTTTGAAAGATTGTTTATATTTCTTGTATGTATCGACTTGTTATGTTTGTTAATATTGCAATAAAAAAAAAGTCCCGTACGCGCGTGCGTTGGATGACGATGACGTCATCGCTTGCTCGCGCCGTCTCTTCCGTCAGCGTCGAGTCTTCTGAGGTGAGGAGAGCTGTTCACGATATTTCACATATTTACACAACTTTCAAACACTTTATTCAGTTTGATTAAGCGACAGACTAATTTCTGTATTGTTTTCATCGATCACAGCGATACTTGTGCGTCTTTTCTGGCGTCTTCCTTCTGAAATAAACATTTAGTGCAGCAGCAGCAGCGAGCATGAGGAGAATATGTTGAGTTCATTCAGACCTGAGCGAGTTTGTGTTCGTTTGTGTGATTGTCTCGATGTGTGGAGTGAGAACTGTTACTGAATGTCAATTTAAAGTGTGAGATCTGTGAGGGGAATCGATCCCAAGACTTGCTGTTGCCTTTTTCATGTTTACCATATTTCTTTGTCGACATTTATCTTTGGCAGATTACATTTACTTAATAAAATATATGTATATTCTAACACTTTATATTACCCCTGTATGAGTAATGAACGTGGGAAATTTCAAATCTATATGCATGGGAATATAGATAAATATTAATGAAGTTTGACACAGGAGACGTTACATTTTGTTTATTTCTAAGAGTTGTATGATAATTGTCAGTTTCTGTCCACAAATCTGTAACATGTTAATGATTGAATTACGTTATTGCAATTAATAGTTATTATAAAGTCGAGCTATACTTATATTGACATATTATGGTAGTTATTTGCCTGTAAAGGTTCGCAAAGATAGATTATTTATTGAATTATTTTGTTAAATTATTGATGACTTATCCATGTTATATTGTGAGAAATAACAGTATTGTCTTTCAATATAGCAGTTTTACAGGCTTTTATCATGTATCCTGACTCAAATAATGTGTTTCTAACAGCAAAAACTCAGAACAAAGTGAAATGATCTGCTGATGATCCTGAATGGTTTGTTGAATGAGTGTTGATAGTCTGAGGCTCATCAATATGAAAAGATCTGCTGAAAACACTCTTTATTTCATGACAATAGTTCCTGTTTTTACCTCATTTATTATGCTGATGTTTTCAGGTCTCCTGTAAATGTACACTTAAAACTAGAGATGCACCGATTGATCGACTGGTGACCGGAATTGGCCGATTTTCACGTGATCGGCCATGACCGGCCGGTGAGTCTGAAATATGCTGATTTTATGGCGGTCCAATGCACTCGGGTGCCGCATGATTAACCTTTTGAGCGGTACGTACGGTGTCATATATGGGATTTTTATTTCTGTGCCCCTGAGAGTACGGCGCCACATTTAGAGAGTTCAGTGACGTCGCATCACTGCCGATTCAAACTCTGCTTTCGCGCGTTGGCTGGCGTCAGAGTCGGATGCGTTCAGCGCTGTCATATATCACAACTAAGCAGTGTTTTCAACCTCATAATGTTTATTTTAGGTTTCAGATATTTAAAGGAGAACTCCGGTGAATTTTTAAGTTAATCTTGATCGTTTTACCTTTGTGAGTACTGTCTATAGAAAAAAAAACGAACCGGATCGGTGCTTGCAACACGGAGCTGTTACAGTTAATGCCCAGAGCTCCCATTCAGCTAAAACGGCAGTTTTGGGGGCATCGACCTAAAGAGTGTCTTTGTGCCTCTTAACAGACACAAAATGCAATTAAAATGTCTGTCCAACATGAACAGGGCCCTTACATGACAACAAGATGCGTTTAGCAACTTAGCCATTGTTTAAACTCACCTAAATAGTGTTTTAGACGGCTAGCTGTAGTCTCGCGCTGAAGTCCCGTGGGAACTCAGTTGTAGCCGGAAAAAGTGCGCGTGATTTTTTTTTTTTCCCCAAACCACTTCTGCGGAAATCCCGCCCTGCAGCTGATTCTAAGGTTTTCATTGGTCATGTCAATCGTCACTGTAACCTAAACCAATTAAATCAGCTGCAGGGCGGGATTTCCGCTGAAGTCGTTTGGGGTAAAAAATCGCGCACATAGTGCAGGTGGAAGGAGCGTCGTGTTCCAGCTACTACTGAGTTCCCACGGGACTTCAGCGCGAGACTACAGCTAGCCGTCTAAAACACTATTTAGGTGAGTTTAAACAATGGCTAAGTTGCTAAACGCATCTTGTTGTCATGTAAGGGCCCTGTTCATGTTGGACAGACATTTTAATTGCATTTTGTGTCTGTTAAGAGGCACAAAGACACTATTTAGGTTAATCAGCGCCGGCCCGAGGCATAAGCGAACTAAGCGGCTGCTTGGGGCCCCCTCGCCACCAGGGGGCCCCCAATCAAGTTTTTTTTTTTTTTTTTTTAATTTTTTTATTTATTTTGTACATATTAATTAACTTAAACAAGGGACATAAATGAATGAAAGGATTAAAATTCTGATTTCATGATCAATATACCTGCCTACAACCGCTGCTGTGTCTGCCAGTGTTTGAGTCATGCGCATAACCTCGCATGCAATTTGTGCGCAAAGTCACGGTAATGTAATGTTAAGCCATGTCACAAAAATTTTGATTTGATCAGTGATTTATCCTTTAAATGTAATGATATTCAGAACAGAACAAGAATAAAAAAATAACTATAAACAAGCCAAAACGAAATAATTTAAAGCGAAAGTGAAAGTAAGCGGCGTTGGGCTCTCTCTCATTAGAATCAAAATGTTTCAACATTCGCGATTGATTTGGATGGTAAACTATTCTTTATCATAGGCTTTGTACTTCACTCACGTTCCAATATCGGCGGAAAAAAATCATCCTCTTCACACGCGCAAAAATGTCAAGTCAAGTCAAGTTTATTTGTATAGCGCTTTTCACAATACAGATTGCATCAAAGCAGCTTCACAGTATTAAATTAAAATAATACAACAAAGTTTGTTTCAAGAGGAATTTATTGATTGATAAAATTAAATTAAATATCCCCAAAATATCCCCAACTGAGCAAGCCAAAGGCAACAATTCCTCCAAAATGTGCTTGGAAACATCACAGTGGAAGATTACAAAGCTGGAATATGTTGTGTGTGTGTGTGTGTGTGTGTGTGAGTCGCGGGCGCGATCGAACAGTGGAAACATAAAAACATACTCCGTCATTTCATACAAGACATCATTCAAACTGCAAAGTGTTGCAAACGTTGGAGGATATTTTGCAAATAATTTGTTTCATATGTTTTGTGACACTTTGTTTTCAGAAGTTTCCAAGAGTTAGTAAAAGAGTAAAGAAAAAGTTAAAACTTTTTAAGTATCTATTTTTTATTTATTTTTTATTAATACATAACCTCATTGTATTCATTTATAATGCAACATTATAGCGTGACATTGTGTCAATAATCGTCAAGCACAGGTGACTCTGCATGGTGGGAGGGGGCCCCCAAATCAAATTCTGCTTAGGGCCCCCAAAAGGCTCTGGCCGGCACTGAGGTTAATGCCCCCATAACTGCCGTTTTAGCTGAATGGGAGCTCTGGGCATTAACTGTAACAGCTCCGCGTTGCAACCACCGATCCGGTTCGTTTTTTTTTCTCTAGACAGTACTCACAAAGGTAAAACGATCAAGATTAACTTAAAAATTCACCGGAGTTCTCCTTTAAATACTCATAAGCACGAGTAAAACAATACATTTGGAGTTTGTAAAATACACACTGATGTCTTTGGAAGCAGCAATAACAATCTATTCAAATATAATTTGCCGACATCACATGTGTTATTCATATCAGACAAACATAGTGGAGGTAACTATAAAGTTTACTCTATTCGTCTCAGTTCACCGGCCACTTTCTTGCATTAAAGGGTTACTTCATGATTTAGCATTAAGCTTTGTATTAGTAGAAAACCTGTAGTATTTTCGAATTACCATGCTTTCCACCTTCATATCCCCCTGAGACAAGAGATTTATGTATTTTTTGTCTGGAAAAAATCCTCCGATGACGCAAAAAGACTACAGGCAGTAGAAGGCGTTGTTCCGCATGTTTTCAGCCCGCCCATACAGGGTGGGATCTCACTCAGAATTTACACAGTGTCAGCCGTCTTTCTTTGGAAGCTAAGCTAGCAGGCTCTTGTTCTGTGGAGAAAGCTAAATAGTAGGAGAAAGTTGAGTAAGTAACCATCCTCCTTTTCCCGGACTTGTCCGGCGGGCGAGATCGTTCAAAATGTCCGGGATTCAGCTTTTGCTTTCTGCGGTCGCCATTCATTGTTTACATGCACACCTTTCAATCTAACTGAATTCATTCCGATTGATGAATTTGAATGTAGTGTTTACATAAACGCTAAACAAGTGATCGGTTGATTTGCGTTTTACCATTGCTAAGAAAAATTCCCGCTCCTCCGTGAGAGATGCGAGACCCGGCGCGTCTCAGTAATCACGCCACCGGCCTCGCGCTGTTCTCCCGCGGCCGTCAGCCTCGTCCTGCTCGCCACAGTAAACATGATGAATAGCGACTGTAGAACGCAAAAGCCGAATCCCGGACATTTTGGACGATCTCTAAATCCCTCGCAAACTCATCACGTAGGCTAGCTTTGTTGTTTACAACTGCGCACTCTTACCGGTAGGCGTGGCCTCCTAAGGCAGTGAAGCAAGTGCATTCTGCGAGTTGTTGTCTTTCATCCACATAAGCCAAAAATACATTTTCTGGCTTTTCTCAGTCTAGAAAGCTCCAAATTCAAAAATTTCTTAACATTTCTTCTACTTAAATGACCTATTTTAAATACACATTCATCTTCCCAGAGGTGAAGTATCCCTTTAATTTCGGGAGAGACTTATGAATTAACGTGCTGTAAATCCGACTGACAGGACAACATTGCGGCGCCCATCTCATGTCATAGTCAGTCATTTAGAATATTTTAAACTTACGCGTGAAAGGGTTAAAGAAAAGATTGAAAATAAATATTTGTCTGTGCTGGAAAGTGCTTAGAAAACAATTTAATCGGAATCGGCTAAAATCGATATCGGCAAGTCAAACTTGATGAAAACTTCAAAAAATGAAAAATCGGAAATCGGAATCGGCCTAGAAATTTTTCTTACAATTATTTATATTTGGAAAAAATTACATTATTTTATTCTGTTTGTCTATGAGCATAAAAACAAACTCAGTAACTTTTATATTTTTAATTTTGGCAGATCAACTCACACTACAATTACATCATCAGTGAAGCTCCTCCCGCTGTAATTCTCCAATAAATGCTGTAAATTCCCATCAGCTACAAGTGAAGACGAGCATCAGAGCATCAGGAAAATTTGAAATCTGCAAAGACTGAGTTTATTAAAGTGGACAGTGAGAACATAAGTGATCCAGAACCCTGCAGAATGAAACACACTGAAGATCCCGAAGAACAAAGAGGTTGGTGTTTATTCTTCATTCATTCATGATACTGAAGAACATTCATGTTAGAAACATTCAAGCACTTCATCACTTTTAGATAAACAGTTCAACTGTGAAATGGGTACAAAAGTTTTTTTTTTTAAACAAATGATCAGTAAAGGGAGGTTTTATATTGGTTGTCAACATCAGGTACAACTAAATTTAAGTATTTGAACTGTTTTATTTTACATTTATTTTATATATGGTTTATAATTTGTTACAGTGTTAACAGAATTTTGACCTGAATTTTGTGAATATTTTCACAAACATGTACACTCACCTAAAGGATTATTAGGAACACCTGTTCAATTTCTCATTAATGCAATTATCTAATCAACCAATCACATGGCAGTTGCTTCAATGCATTTAGGGGTGTGGTCCTGGTCAAGACAATCTCCTGAACTCCAAACTGAATGTCAGAATGGGAAAGAAAGGTGATTTAAGCAATTTTGAGCGTGTCATGGTTGTTGGTGCCAGACGGGCCGGTCTGAGTATTTCACAATCTGCTCAGTTACTGGGATTTTCACGCACAACTATTTCTAGGGTTTGCAAAGAATGGTGTGAAAAGGGAAAAACACCCAGTATGTGGCAGTCCTGTGGGCGAAAATGCCTTGTTGATGCTAGAGGTCAGAGTAGAATGGGCCGACTGATTCAAGCTGATAGAAGAGCAACTTTGACTGAAATATCCACTCGTTACAACCGAGGTATGCAGCAAAGCAATTGTGAAGCCACAACACGCACAACCTTGAGGCGGATGGGCTACAACAGCAGAAGACCCCACCGGGTACCACTCATCTCCACTACAAAATTGGAAAAGGAGGCTACAATTTGCAACGAGCTCACCAAAATTGGACAGTTGAAGACATGAGAAAATGTTGCCTGGTCTGATGAGTCTCGATTTCTGTTGAGACATTCAGATGGTAGAGTCAGAATTTGCCGTAAACAGAATGAGAACATGGATCCATCATGCCTTGTTACCACTGTGCAGGCTGGTGGTGGTGGTGTAATGGTGTGGGGGATGTTTTCTTGGCACACTTTAGGCCCCTTTGTGCCAATTGGGCATCGTTTAAATGCCACGGCTTACCTGAGCATTGTTTCTGACCATGTCTATCCCTTTATGACCACCATGTACTAGGGGTGGGGGAAAAAATCGATACTGCATAGTATCGCGATATTTTCTGTGGCAATACTGTATCGATACACGGGCGCCAAGTATCGATCTTTTATTATTTAAATTACACATGAGAATTTAACTTTGCAAGTAGAATGCTAAAAATCAATTGCTCATTCAGTCCACTAGATGTTGCTGTTTGTTGTCTGGTGAGGTCAGCGGGGTGACTGTCGGGTTGACTGTCAGCGTGCAGGAGGACGTAGATAAAATAAACATGGCAGCATCAGAGAAAGAAATCAGAAATGCACTCAGTGCAGTGTTTCCCACACATAGACTAATTCGTGGCAGTGCGCCACAGAATCAACACAGGCCACATATTGTGCTTCGTTATAAAAAAATTTTTACGCAATTTAAAACACGCAGCATAGGCCTATTCATTCAGCTGCATTTCCTTTCCCTGCTCTCCCTCCGTCTCTCTGTCACTTACGCGTCTCTCTCACAAGCAATTTTTTGTCTCGCCAAAGCCTTATTTGATCGGTGAGTGATGTATGACTGCTGCGCTTGCGATAATGCGCATATTACTGAAAGAACGAGCAGAGAGAGAAAGGCCCGGTCGCGCACGCGCACCCTCGCCGTCTTCAAACTGTCTTGCTCTCTCTCGCTCCCTCGCGCATATTAATCAAAATCAATTGAGAATTGACACAATGGTAAAAGATCGGAAGACCGAAGTTTCACGTGCAGCATTCGGGTATTTTTTCCCTGAATTAACGTTACTGCTGGGTGTTGTGCAAAATAAAAGAAGAAAAACTTTTGCGTTGCCTTATCTTCTCTGAAAAGCGTTCCGCACATTCAGCTGACATGAAAAACACTTTCAATAAACAAAACAAAATCCAATGATGAAATGTTTTCTGTGTTGACAAATCGTGTGCGATGTCCTAACTGCCGGGATAATTACACGCGTTGTACAAGTCCGCTAATGACACATCCGATTCGCAAACTACTCCTTTGAACCGATTCAACCAAAACAATCTTTTAGTTTAGACTGTTTGCAGTAAATGCAGTTGGGTTGTCGAGGTCAAAACTCTAAATAAGATGTGAATCAAATAAACTTACTATAAATAATGCTATGTCATTGTTTTACTCTTACACTAAATGTTTGGATTTTGTGAAGGTGTATTTGATTAATTTTTAATATAATAAAGTTCTGTGTAACAGATTATTAACGGAGATTATTACAATTGATGTGACATGAACAAACAGATGTTGACAGTTTTCCTTTGCGGACATAATTTGAAGTTGGAAAAAGGTAATAAATTGCAATATATTGCAGAATATCGCAATATGTTTAAAATCGCAATAATATCGTATCGTGACCTAAGTATCGGGATAATATCGTATCGTGATGCCTCTGGTGATTCCCACCCCTACCATGTACCCATCCTCTGATGGCTACTTCCAGCAGGATAATGCACCATGTCACAAAGCTCGAATCATTTCAAATTGGTTTCTTGAACATGACAATGAGTTCACTGTACTAAAATGGCCCCCACAGTCACCAGATCTCAACCCAATAGAGCATATTTGGGATGTGGTGGAACGGGAGCTTCATGCCCTGGATTTGCATCCCACAAATCTCCATCAACTGCAAGATGCTATCCTATCAATATAGGCCAACATTTCTAAAGAATGCTTTCAGCACCTTGTTGAATCAATGCCACGTAGAATTAAGGCCGTTCTGAAGGTGAAAGGGGGTCAAACACAGTATTAGTATGGTGTTCCTAATAATCCTTTAGGTGAGTGTATAACAAATAATAATCATTCCAAAATGTAAAAATGTACAATCTACTCCGCTTAACTGCAAACATTTGTGTTCTTTCACGCAGTGAAATTCACTTGATCTTGTATTTCTTGTGTCCCACTTTCACATGCTTGAAAACATGGAATTTGTGCCTATAATGTTTGAAAAATAGTAACTGGAAGATCAGTGTACCTCATTCATGAAAAGTTTCAGGGATGTTTAATTAATTTATAAAAAGACAAATTATTGTAATATTTTTTTTGCAGTTGTCTGTTATATTTGGGATATATTTTCTTAAATCTCCATTCATCTCTTTGAATCATTTTGATTATTTAGAAAATTTGAAAATGAGATTTTCTTTCATTTCAGACCTGATGGAAGTGAAGGAGGAGAGTAAAGAACTGAGTGAAGTGAAGGAGGAGAGTGAAGAACTGCGTGAAGTGGAGGAGGAGAGTGATGGACTGAGTGAAGTGAAGGAGGAGAGTGAAGAACTAAGTGAAGTGAAGGAGGAGAGAGAAAAACTGAGTGAAGTGGAGGAGGAGAGTGAAGAACTGAGTGAAGTGAAGGAGGAGAGAGAAGAACTGAGTGAAGTGGAGGAGGAGAGTGATGAACTGAGTGAAGTGAAGGAGGAGAGTGAAGAACTGAGTGAAGTGGAGGAGGAGAGTGAAGAACTGAGTGAAGTGGAGGAGGAACATGTAAAACCTGGAGAAAAACCTGGGAGTCGCACAAAGACTAAACAGACATTTATAAAGAAAAGAAAAGATAAGAAATCTTCCACCTGCACTCATTGTGGAAAGAGATTCACACGCAAACACAGTCTTGATGTTCACATGAGAGTTCATACAGGAGAGAAGCCGTTCACATGCAATCAATGTGGGAATAGTTTCAGTCAATTAGCACACCTTAATGTTCACATGAGGATCCACACCGGAGAGAAGCCGTACATATGCAATCAATGTGGGAATAGTTTCAGTCAATTAGCACACCTTAATGTTCACATGAGGATCCACACCGGAGAGAAGCCGTACATATGCAATCAATGTGGGAATAGTTTTAGTCAATTAGCACACCTTAATGTTCACATGATGATCCACACCGGAGAGAAGCCGTACACATGTGATCAATGCTGGAAAACATTTCTCTGTGTATCACAACTGAAGAGACACCTGACAGTTCATACGAAGGAGAAGCCGCACTCATGTTCTGTGTGTGGAAAGAGCTTTTCACGGCTGCATACTTTACATGCACATCAGAAAATTCACACTGGTGTGAGAGAGTACATGTGCTTCGAGTGTGAGAAGACTTTTGCTACAGGGGGCGATTTAAAACTGCACCAGAGTATTCACACTGGAGAAAAACCTCACAAGTGTTCACACTGTGACAAGAGATTCAGTCAGTCAGCAAATCTGAAAAGACATGAGATGATCCACACTGGAGAAAAACCTTATAAGTGTTCACACTGCGACAAGAGATTCAGTCTGTCAGCAAATCTGAAAACACATGAGAGGATTCACAGCAGAGAGAAGCCGCACACGTGTGATCAGTGTGGAAAGAGTTTCTATTTTAAAAGTCACCTGAAGCGACACATGAAGATCCATGCAGTGGAGAAACCACATCACCGCAGTCTGAGATCATGGTAAGTAGTTCATCTTTATGTGCTGAGATTCAAAAGCTGCTTTTCTTTCTGGTACGGCACAATTACAAACCGTTCTCGGCCCTGAACTCTCAGCACAGTTTGCTGACCGTGCCGAACTGTGATGGTTGATTGTGTGTCGTGACATCGACACTCAGGATTGGTCACTTGTATGTTGTCTGGTTACCGGTTTCTCTGTAGCTGGCTAAGCGACGTAAAAGCAATTTGAGCGACGTAAACACAAAATTATAATAAAATTAAAAGTAACAACATGGTTCCTGTGCTCACCAACCATGTTATTGTTCAGATGCGTTTTGTCCTTAGGAATGTTTTTCACTGCTGTAAATTGACATGATTGAGCTTAAACGATTAATCTATAATTAGCTTGGTTGTGGATTATTTTCATGATCGATTTCATCAATTAGGTTGAGGTCGAGGCCAGGATTTACCTGCAATAAAGTTACCATAAACTTTGAAGCTTTAAAAAACAATCATCATTCCTAATGCCGAAACCTGACAGCCAATCCGAGTCAGAGTAACGTTAGGGCAGAAATGTTTTCAAAGTCTTTACACCGCGAGTCTGACAACTGGACACACTGCCCGAACAAAGAACCGCACGTCGGGAAGCAAGCCTGAGATAAGTTAGCTTACAATGTTAACCCTCTGGGGTCTAAGGTGTTTTTGGGGTCCTTGAGATGTTCTGACATGCTCTTACATTTGTATTTTTTTCAGTTGCTTATAAACATATTAATGGCAAAGGTGTAATTACACTCTATTTAGCACAAACAGGGCTACCATAATATGTGAGCAACATGAATGTACATCTTTTTATTTTTTGAGAGAATAATGTTTATGCATGGTTATTGAAAAAAAAAAGTTTCTGAAATAAGGCCACAAAACACATACTAAATATGTGTCAATAAGACTAATGGATGTTGTCGCCTAGAGTTTTTTCTTCAAAATGATGTGAAAATCATCCTGCCTAATCATTCACATAACACAATACATTGATTTAAATTTTGCAAAACACTTTCTGTTTGGAAAGGCAATATGCGAGTAGGCGTCAACAATCATGCAGATTTAGTGGTTCACACCTGAGGAGACAATGGGGCCCGCATACTTAATGAGCCATTCATTCAGGTGTGTGACTGAGCCACAAGAAAGAATTCAAGAGCAACAGTTGGAAGCAGTTGGAATCTCAATTTTTTTTTTTTTTTTCACAAATTGTGCTTGCAATTTGGCCTATAATATCCAAGGAAAACATTTCTAGTAATTGTGCAGTTAATTCTCATACTGTATTTTCAGTTTTGGAATATTCATCCTCTCCCCAAATTTGTCACTAATAAAACACAATAAAAATTATTTAAAGAAAAGGCTTATATTTACCTTTTAATAGTTTGTTTACATCTACTGTGTAAATATACTTTTTTATTATTAAAAAGGTTACAATTACAAGAACAATTCAAGTGTAATCTTTCTTTGAATAAATCTAAAGTATACATTTTATCATACATATTTCAAAGTTAAGGATTCATTACTTGAATATAGCCTAGGCTACATTGGAATAAACAATATAACATATTATTTGATTCCTTTATTTTTTACAAAACATACTGTATTTAACATGAGCAAAAGTTGGCAAACAAAAGCTTATTTGAGGTGGCAGATGTTTTACAGTAAAAATGTATAATCTATCCAAAACTAATCAACGAAATGTTGTCTTTCATAAGTCTGTAACATAGGTCTTTCGTTTTTATTATAAGGAATATAAATGTTAATTTGCAGTTTAATACGTTGCTTATACAAATACATTTTATTTATAACATATTTCAACATATTCCAACATATTTCAGTAGATTTTTAATCAGTATAGCAATACAATTTGCAAAAAGCGAAACATTCATTCACACACAGAAACGCGATTCAAATTGAAACTTTTTGCCAGTTGTGGTAAACAGCACGCATCTCTGCCGTTCATTCATTCACACACAGAAATGCGATTCACTTGAGAATGAAAAAAACGTACTACAGTATTGTCCGACTGCTATCCATTGCTCCTCGAAATACCAGCACTTCTGAGGTACATTTTCCATTATTATTATTACGATATTAATTTTCCTCACAGCGCGAGACGGTGTAAACAAGTACAATGATCTGAATAAGCTTGATGTGTTTTCTCAAGCTGATATGGGGCATTCACAGTTTGCAAGGATTGCCTCTGTCATTTGCGTTTGAATAGCGCGCGCTCTTTATGGGCGGCGGGGTCAAATTAAAAATAATGAGCTGAGATGAGAACGACTGACATCTCTCTTTTCATACAGATTGCATAAACTGAGAATATTTGTTTTTTATAAAAAATACTTCATTTAAAAGAAGAGAATTCAAGCTTCATGCCTGTGTGACTGTTTGACTGAGTATTCGCTGAGTTATGGTTCATTTTCGGACGCGTTTCAGAATGGACTTAACCCTCTGGGGACCAAAAACGCGCCCGCGCGTTTTGCTCGTTTTTTTTTTTAGCAATGAAAAATAAACACAAAATGCTCTGTTAATTTTGATCTTTCATTTTCGTGTAATACATCAATCGATCCTGTTCAGTTTCTATTTTTTTTCTGTATACTCACAATACAAATAAAGTGTTTTGCTTTTTGACAAATAAAGAAAAACTAACATGATGCTATTTCTGCCTTTACTCTGTCAGTAAAAATTATCTATAACTCCGCGAAAATTCAGTCAAACAGGCAAACAGACCCACGGGCATAAAGCTTGAGATCGCAGCTTTTAAATGAAGTAATTTATATAAAAAACAAATATTATCAGCTTCTGTAATCTGTATAAAAAGAGAGCGACTCCAGTCGAGCTCATTAGGAGCCATTCAAAAGTAATTTGACCACGCCCCGGAGAGCGCGTGCTATTCAAACGCAAATTCTGAGAACCATTTCAGTCTGTGAAACGCCCCCACATCAGCTGTAAACAAAGAGGCATAATATAGCCTACCTTATGGAGAAAATTTTCCGTGCTGATATGAGGAGCAGATCCCGCTGAGGAGTGAGGTAGGCTAAGTTATCCTTTCTCAAGTGTTAATGTGGAATAACGTTATGGAATAACGTTGTAGGCTTATGTAAACAAAAAGATGAATCGCGTTTCTATAATATGAATAGCGTTTCTGTGAGATGAATGAAGGGTACATATTTGTAAAGACTGTTTAGCCTAAATATGAATCGCGCGTCTGTGTGTGAAAGAATAAACTGCTTTTACAGTTACAGTTACTGCGTTACAGTCAGGCGAAGTATGAAAGACAACATTTTGTTGACTAGATTTGGGTACAGTTTTTACTGTAGAATATACTGTCACATCAAATAAGCTTTTCTGCTCATATATATAAAATACTATTTTGTCAAAAATAAAGTCATAGACTAAGATGTTCCAATGTTGGCTATATTCAAACTAATGAATACATATGATAAAATGTAGGCCTATAATCTTTTTTTTTTTTTTTTACAAAGAAAGAGTACTTTTTTTGCAGAAATATTGCTGAAATTGTAATTATTGTTGTAATTGTAACCTTTTTAATAAAATAGCAAAACATATTTACAAGATAGATGTAAGCAAAATCTTAAATGGTCAATATAAGTCTTCTTCTAAATATATAGGCTATTTTGTCCTTGCATTGTGGCTCAGTCAGTGTCACACCTGAATGAATGGCTAATTATGCAGAGTCATTATGCAGAGTGGGTGGGACTGGGTAATCTAAGGTGTAAACTACTCCTCCCCCTCGCATATTGGCTTTCCAAGCAAAACCTGTTTTACACCATTTAAATCAATGTATTTTTTTTTTGTGAACGATAAAGCAAGACTATTTTCACATAATTTTGAAGCTAGAACTCCAAGAGAAAACATCCATTAGTCAAAAGTCTTGTGGGCACATATTTTGTATGAGTTTTGTGGTCTTATTTCAGCAACTTTCATTTTTATTTTTTTAAATAACCACGCATAAACATTATTCTCTTAAAAATACAAACATCTACATACATGTTGCTCGCATATTATGGTAGGCCTGTTTGTGCTATATAGAGTGAATTTACACCTTTGCCATTAACATGTTTATAAATAACTGAAAAAAGCACAAATGTCAGAGCATGTCAGAACATCTCAAGGGCCCCAAAAACAGCTTGGTCCCCAGAGGGTTAACTGACAGAGAGAAGGCAGAACTCGCTTTGTGTTTATTTTTCTTTATTTGGCAAAAAGCACAACACTTTGTTTTTATTGTGAGTATACACAAAAATAATACACACTTAACTGGATTGATTGATGTATGAAACTCCTATGGAAAATCAAAGTCAACAGAGTATTTATGAGTCTCTTTTACACTGATAAAAAAAAAAAGCGAGCGCCGACCCCAGGGGGTTACCTGTCCTGTCAGATACAGACAGCGATGTTGCCAATGTCATTATTTTTTATTTTAACATAGAAGAGGGCGGGATAATAGCGGGCGTAGGGATGGGCGATATGGCCTAAAATCCATATTGCGATATACATTGCAGCCTCTTGCGATAACGATATATATCACGATATATAAATTATAATAAAACCATTTCAGAACAGGTTACACAGACCTTAAGGAAAGCCAAACAACTGCTAAATGTATTATTTTTTTTGAAAGAAAGAAACGGTGTATGTAGTTTTGAGAACATTTATTGTGCAAAACTGTAATTATACAACATAATGTTGCAGATAAATAAAATTCACGTAAACTAGCTGCAGAGACTTTAAGTAGCCCTAATGTTTATATTATGGCTAGCAACTTATGAAACCCCAAATTCAAAATTAGAATGTTGTGAAAAGGTTTTCATAAAGCTGTAAGCCATAATCATCAAAATTATAACAAATAAAGGCTTTTAATATCTCACTTTGCATGTAATGAGTCTATATAGTTTCACCTTTTAATTTTGCACGATATTCTAATTTTTCGAGGTTCACCTGTATACGTCAACTAAAGAAAATGCTTCAAGTATAAAAGTTTATTTACATTAGTGCCATGCCATAGACAGTAAAAAGTGAAAAACAGTGCAGAAGGCACCAAATGTAGTTTTAGTTAGTCTAAAAAGGACACAAAAGATGCAAAGAGCATGAACAACTGATGTCTTCTAAGTTAAAAAGCAACACAACAACGAATCTTAAAATCGGGCACACAGAGATGTGTTTACACCATAGACTGTAAATAATAGGTTTACACCACTATTTTGTGAATACGCGCTGGTATTCAGTGACATTTCGTTTTGAGGTGGTAGAACAGATTAGTCGTGTGTGTTACCGAACTGTTGCCACACGCACTCTGTGTAGTTTGCTGCTGCTCGTCAGATGGCTTAAATCCGAACCAAGTCCAAATAATGGATGTTGCACCAATCTTTTTCACCAGCTCCTCCGTGTTTCGCTTTCAGTCATGTTTACTCAAGATGACGACGAATGATGCGTTGCAGCCGGGTGCAGCTCGTGGCTCTAAATTTCGCGGGTAGATTGCGTCATCAACGTGCATTATCGCGATAGTGCAATAGAATTAAAATCTCTATCGTAGGCCAGTTTTGTATCATTTATATCCCATATCGTTTATATCGCCCATTACTAAGCGGGTGCGGGCCAGGGTTTCCGCAGGGTCTTAAAGTCTAAAATTCTGAACTTTAAATTTAAGGCCTTAAAAAGTCTTAAAGAGGACAGTGAGAACATGAGTGATCCAGCACTCTGCAGAATGAAACACACTGAAGATCCTGAAGAACAAAGAGGTTGGTGTTTATTCTTCATTCATGCATGATGCTGAAGAACATTCATGTTAGAAACATTCAAGCACTTCATCACATTTAGATAAACAGTTAAACTGTGAAATAGCTGCAAAAGTTTCTCTTTTTTTTTTTAACAAATGGTCAGTAAAAGGTTTCATATTGATTGTCAACGTCAGGTCAAACTAAATTTTAATATTTTAACAGTTGTATTTTACATTTATTTTATATATGGTTTACAATTTGTAACAAAGTTACAAGAATTTTGACCTGAATTTTGTGCATAGTTTTACAAAACATGTATACTGTGGTAGTAGATGTTTTCCCTATTTCGCACCTGACCTAAGTCTACCTGGGTCTCGTCTTCAGTCGACGTCCCCGAACATCTTCAGTCGACGTTAGTTTCCATGGGTCTCGACTACAGTCGACATCCCCTATCTCTAACTTGTTCCCCTAAATAACTTTCTGTGCAGCAATAATAACCGACACACTTCAGACAATGTCTTTTAAATGCGTTAATCACGGCAGAGAAAGTACTCAACTAGTTCTCATAGAATCTCCCACAAGAAGAAGCTTTAACCCTCTGGGTCTGAGCTGTTTTCTGGGCCCTGGAGGTGTTCTGATATGCTCTGACATTTGTGCTTATTTCTGTTACTTGTGACATTTCCATGGCTAAAGTCTGATTACACTGTATTTAGCACAAACTCTGCTACAATAATATATCAGCAGCATGTATGTACAATTTTGTAGTTTTGAGACAATGACATTTATGCGTGGTTTGTGAAAAAAACAAAAAAGAATTGTCACTGAAACAAGGTCATAAAACCCATTCTGATTATTTCTTCACAAGGCTAAAAATTGTATCACATAGCCTAGAATATTTGCTTCAAATTTGCTGCCTTCAATGTGAAAATCGTCTTGACTGCTCATTCAAATAAGACAATATATTGATTTAAAATTTGTAAGACGTGTTTTGTGTAAGATAGCTTTATGCGGGAGGCGTAAACACATCATTAATATGTATGGATTTTCACACCAGAGAAAGACAAAGACCCTCCCCTAATGGCCCTATTAGGAGCTATCAGGCCCTATGATTCTGAGCAACCTTGCACAAAGAATGAGGAGATTTATAAAAGAATGGCTTTTTGATTGTTTGGATTTATTTACATCACAACATAATCCAAAGATACACAACAAATGATAAAAAAACACACTATTGAAAACAATGATCCAAAGACAGAAACCTTTCTGCCATTCCTAAAAACATTGTACATACCTTTCATTTCCAAGGTGTTTAATTCTTCACTTTACCATGTTCATGTACAGAGTCTCATGTGAATGTTGAAGTCAGCAGGACTCATCAGTGGGGCATTGGTCCCTGTAAAAAAACAAAACAAAACTGTGAACATGCTGATTTTGGGAATACATTTAGGATTTTTCTGGTTAAAATTGCTTTTTAAAATTCACAGAATACACACACACACACACACACACACACACAAATGTTTCCAACAATATATAATGAACACCAGGCATAGGCTACGCGCAGTCCTGCATAAAATAATAATAACAATAGCCTATTGCAGGCAGCCTATAAATCGTTTAAAATGAACACTTCAGTAAAGTAACTAAGTAACAGTAACTAAGCTAGATAAAGATATATTGATTATCATATGTTACTTCAGATGTTTCCATTCATTATGATGTTATGAAATGAGATTGGAGTAAAAACATGAAGCCTAATGTTTGGTGCGTTTTGCTTTTCAAACACACAGCACGTTTTGAATATGAAACATTCAAACGCACAGCGAGCTCCAAAATATGAAATGTTATGGTTACCATATTATACATATCTACATTTGAGCAGATATCCACAAACACAGTAACAGTAAACACGGGTCTAAATATTGTAATATTCACCATATATCTAGCAACAGTTCAACTGCAATGTGAAGTTTATGCAACAATAACATTAACTAATATTATTAAGAATTTATTACCTTACATCTTTCTTGTCTTCAAATCGCGTTCTTCTTCTTCTGAGATAAATCCAATGTAAGTGTTTATAGATGTGCTCAAGAAAAAAAAGTTCACAGAGACAGAGAGGCAGAACGCACACCCTGTTTATTTCTTTATTTTACAAAAGCACAATGTTTTGATTTGTTTGTAAGTGGACACATACAAAAGTAGACATATCACAGATTCTTTTTTTGTATTTCTTTTTTCTGTATGACCATAAATGACGGAGTAATTTAAGTCTATTGTGCTACTTTGTGAAAAAAATCTGACCTCATCCGTTTGCCGACCTCAGAGGGTTAATCATGGCTGGAGGATCTAAGACAAATTTCAGAGACAATCCCACCAGTAAACTTTAGACAATTTGAAAATGAGAGTTTTTCTTTCATTTCAGACCTCATGGAAGAGAGCGAGGAGAGTGAAGAACTGAGTGAAGTTAAGGAGGAACATCATGTCAAACCTGGAGAAAAACATTTGAGTCACTCAAAGACTAAAAAGACATTTTTAAAGAAAACAAGAGCCAAGAAATCTTTCACCTGCACTCAGTGTGGAAAGAGTTTTACAACCAATTTTAGTCTTCAGATTCACATGAGAGTTCATACTGGAGAGAAGCCGTTCTCCTGCACTCAGTGTGGAAAGAGTTTCACATGCAAACAATATCTTAAGATTCATATGTGAGTTCATACAGGAGAGAAGCCACATGTATGCCATCAATGTGGGAATAGTTTCAGTCAATCATCACACTAGAGCCCTGCGCGGGACTGTTTTCTTCATCCCGCTCCCGCCCGCGCCCGCCGAATTTCTGACCATTACCGCCCGCTCCCGCAACGTATGTGTTACACTCCCGCCCGCTCCCGCAATATGTATGTCCACTCCCGCTCGCACCCGCAAAACTCTGAGAATTTATTCCCGCACAATAATAGAGGTGCATTGATTTTGTGTCTTCTCCCGTCCCGCAGGAAAAAAACATGTATTTGTATATTATTGAAGAGATTCATGGGGTTGTTTGTTTCGTTTCCCTGGCTGGCATGTATTCTGGACACATACACACAGGACTATGGAGGAAATCAAGTGTATGCTGGTTTTGTTTTTGCTGTTTTTATTCAGGATACTCCGTCTGGCGCGTGCAATGATGACACAGTGAATAGTGATGATTCTCTCTGATCAGCAGTCTGCTGTGTTTTCACGTCACATTTTAGTATCGCCTCAGCTCGTTTAGAACCTCGCCGGAGGTGGTACGAAAAAAAGTACCTGGAAGCAGATACAGTTACAACTTTTACACAGTGGAAAACCAAACAAAGGCGAGTCGAGTCGATCCGAGCCGAGGCGAGCTGGTACTGTGTAGTGGAAAAGTGCCATTATTGACATCTCCATCATGTCGCTAGGCTACCTCCCGATCCCGCAGTGTTTTTCTTAGCCGCCCATTCCCGCCCGCAGCAAAGTTCACGTAAATAATTATTCACTATTTCGAAGAATTCGAAATGCCACACACTGGTCAGTACAGTGTAAATGCAACAGAAACTCAGGCTAAACATGCATTATAACACCTTTTATTAGTTTTTATTGAAGGAAATCAATCAAATGCAATCAACAAATCATCTTGTATCATAAATATTAAGTATCTGTATAATATGTTATTTTTAGAGATTAACTATTATTATTCTTTTTAATTATACAAATGTCTACAAATGTTTAAAACTGATAAATCTGGTAAAACCCATAGACACTTGTTCACCGGATGATGGGTTCACAGAGGTTATTGACATTTTGAAACGGTTATGAGGCAGCGAAGCCTCATTTACTGAAATCGCATGAATTTCACAGTTTGATACACGCTCTGAACCACTGATTTGAAACAAAAGATTCATAAAGGTGTCTGAGATTCGTGAATCAGTGCTTCGAAATTGCCCACTACTACTTAAACTACATGAGTAAGACATGATTAGCAAGTTGTTTGCTTAAAATAGTCCATTAAAACTCACTTGATTTAATGTTTCGTGTTAGACGTGATGGACGTGAACAAGAAAAGAAAAACAGAAGCCAAAAACTCTGTCTCCTGCCCTCAGTGTAAAAAACGCTTCACATCACTTCTGCTTCTCATTCTGAAGAAAGACCATTTAACTGTGATCAGTGCGGTAAACAGTTTCATTGGGCATCAGTCCTGAAGAAACACCTGAAGATTCACACAAAGGAGAAGATTCATTAGTAATATTACAGCAGAAGAGACACGGCAGTTTGTGTTTCAGTGCTGAAGTCCTTTACTACAGAAGATGAACTGAAAGAGTGCCAGAAAATTCACACTGGAAAAAAAAAAATTTTGAAGGCAAAGTTCAGGAGCTGAAGAGGAGGCCATAAAACTATTAAGAGAGACATGAATCTGATATAAATTTTTAACTCGTTCTTCATTGTTTTTCATCAGAACGTCTAGTTTCTCTTTCACTTCTACTCTTCCATGCAAACACAAGATATACTTTCATGGATCTTTAAAATTAGACACTTTTCTTCTCTTCTTCTCTTGAGATACTTTGGCTCTTATAAGTCAGTAAAGAGTGAGATCTGTCTCATTCACTTTCAATTCTAATGTTTGTATTTGCTTCATGTAATTATTGATTAAACTCTTTAGTCTTTTTATCAACATCTCATTGTCCTTCTAATTTTCAGCTGATTCTGCTTGAATCAGGAATAATTTCAGTTCTGAAAGCCATGAAGTAGCCTTATATATTTGATTTTTGAGCTTTTCATTTTCTCAATAGAGCTTTTAAATGCCTAATAAATTATATTACACTGCACACATGACTGACATTGAATGAGGTTGCTTTCTATCTACATTATTAACCGTTTCACCCTTGATATTCATTATCATATATACATTTCAAAGAGTTTGTTCTAATCAGTTGGAAGTTTCATTCACACACAATGAGGCTTCATGAAGTCAATTACTATTAACTTTAAACAACACCGGGCCCGGCTTTGAGATGGAGGGTGGGCCAAGTGAAATTCCTAGTTTTAATATTATAAAAAAATTCTCAGTAACAAAGCTTTATAACAAAAGAGGAAGGTCTTGATATTTGTTGTGCTCAACACAAATGAGTCAGTTTGTTTGTGGACAGAGTCTTCATCCAAACCCTGAAAAAAAAAATGGAATCACTCAAAACATGAGGGAGCAAAACACTGCGTGGGTATAAAAGGAGGACGCTGACAATCTCGCAACATGTTTTCCGCTGAGGAGGCGAGATTGAACTCCAGGCCGTTCCAGCGGTACAGCAGTTGTGGTAGAGGGATGTTACGTCTCTCACTGCAAAAAATGCTTTTCTTACTTAGTATTTTTGTCTTGTTTCCAGTCCAAATATCTAAAAATTCTTAAATCAAGATGTTCTAAATTCAAGAAATTCTTAAATCAAGATATTTTACTAGATAAGTAAAATGCCATAAGATATTATGTTTTGTTTTCAGGGGAAATAAATGAAAATTAAGTGAGTTTTTGCTTAAAACAAGCACATTTTTCTGTCCATGGGGTAAGAAAAATAATCTTAAAACAAGATTATTTTTCTTACCCCATGGACAGATAATTTTGCTTGTTTTAAGCAAAAACTCACTTAATTTTCATTTATTTCCCCCAAGACAAAAATACTAAGTAAGAAAAGCATTTTTTGCAGTGGTTCCTTCCTCAGGGTACGAGGGTTATATACGTAACCAAGACGTTCCCTTTTGTTCAGTCACTACGAGTTACGTCTGTGAATGATGAAATGGGGGACCCAGTTCAATCACGCCACAACGGCTGTCTTTCAGTGCCCTGCCCAAGTCTGAGCTCCCTGTTGTGAGACTACCACGGATGAGGGGCTAGGCTTAACGCAGGGATATCAAGGTACACTGGTCGGCATATCCCAGGTGGAATAGGGAGGACTTAGAAAACACATATGACCCGAGAGCGGGATGCATATGGAAAACTCAGAGGTATCCAGCCCACAGGGTGGAAAGTTTCAACCTCGAGATGGCAAGAAGGGTCTTGTCGAGAGAAAACGTGCTCGGAGGACTTACCGTGGAAATACATGTTGCCCAACGGGGGTAACCATGCACATGGAGCACCTAGCCAATCACGAGGGCTGACCGAGCAGGTATGCACTCTGGTGATGGCATCAACAGTGCAGGATGAACTCAGTCTTCTAATGAAAACTCATTTGAGTGAAATAATGCACATATCCAGTCCATGGAGTGGAATGGCGCAGCAAGCAATAACACGAGCAGGTCCTACTTACTGGCTAGTGGAAGCGAGTACATGAGAGGACACTGGCTCTACCCGGAGAAAAAAGCTTACCATCTGGAATCTTTTCAAGCAAATGATCCTTTCATGTTACCTGCATTTCCTATAATGCATATGCTGTACTTTGCCCAGTCTGCTCCAGAAGTTAATTGTTTTTTTTACAGCCTTGCTGATACAGAGAGTTCTACCAGTAGGTCAAAAACATTCATCTCTTTTGGGTCCAGTAATCCAGCTTGTAGGGATGACATCAATGACAGTCCTTTCATCGGCTGTAAATTCATCAGTGAACTCCACAACACTAAAATGGGACATTCTGAACCATGACAATATAGAGTCAGTAATCATGCAGCTGTGGCAAAGCCACATACACATCAGTCATTGGCAGAAGAACAAGTAAGTAAGTCCTGAGACGACAGCAATTCCCAAGCATGAAGAATTGATAGGATAATAAAAAATAAAAACAAGTCCCTGCATTAAAAAACTCACATACTTCAAAAATGTCTTCTGCTGGAGAGACCAAAACATTTCTACCAAGGGAAACTCTGTTATCAATTTCAAAGCAGTTTTTTCCCGGAGAGCAGCTGATGATCATTCCTTTGTATTGGCATTGCTAAACTGTGTGCATGTGGAAAATCCTGGTGGAGTTGGACACATTTACATTTACATTTAGTCATTTATCAAACGCTTTTGTCCAAAGCGACGTACAGATTAGGACTACAGTCCAGGCAAAGTAACTCATTTTGGAGCCAAAAATAGAATAAATTGTAAAAGAATTTTTTTCAGCATAGATCATTTCTATGAGGTGTCCAGAACAACATACTAAAAGTCCTAAGAAATCCTAGTTGAGGAAATATGTTAAATTCTCATCAATCCGAGATGTGTGCCAATAAGGCCAGGCAACAATACGCCCCCAATGGGGCTATTTTTTTCCTTTACTCCTATCAAAATGAAACTTTACACAATGAAAGTACCCATGGAAAGTAAATTTTTTTGTATTACAAGTTTCTTTGAAAATTTATTTTAATATGCAAATGAGCTATACACTAATCGAATATCGGCTAAATATACCCGCATATAGGCTTAATTTTTTCCTTTACTCCTACCACAAAAAAAACTTTACACAATGAAAGTCTACAAGAAAAGTAAACCATTTTGTATTAGAAGTTTCTTTGAAAATGAATTTGAATATGCAAATGAGCAATATACTAATTGAATATGTCCAGAATACACCCTAATGGACTTATTTTTTCCTTTACTCCTATCACAATCAAACCTCACACAGTGAAAGTATACATGAAAAGTAAAATTTTTGTTTTACAAGTTTCTTTGAAAAATCTATTTTAAATATGCAAATGAGCTCAACACTAGGCCTAATTGACTTACTGTATGGCCAAGATACCATAAAGTAACAAGTAGAAAAAACAGGGGCCAAATAACTAACACATTCATGTCCATTCAGTAAATTAACCTATGTATAAA
Source organism: Leuciscus idus (assembly GCA_021554675.1). NCBI lineage: Eukaryota > Metazoa > Chordata > Actinopteri > Cypriniformes > Leuciscidae > Leuciscus > Leuciscus idus. The sequence continues at coordinate 64,290,263 of CM038621.1, forward strand.
CACGATAAATTTAAAGGATTAGTTCACCCCAAAATGAAAACAATAGGTAATTTAAAAAAAATGTTTTTAACTTCAATAGTTCGGATTGAGCTGATCAACAAACGGACAGGGAACTACGTTATCACTTGAAAGGTCAAGCCGGCGCCGGCAGAAGTACCGCCCCACTGTTTACAATGCGACTGTACGTAAGGAGGATAGTTCCGATAGTATTGTTTGCTATTATATATATAGTAATAGTATTCAGTGAATATGAATATGAATAGTATATGAATAACATTCTGATGAATATGAATAGTAGTTCAAATAGTATTGACGGCGCCGGCGTGACCTTTCAACGTGATGACGTAGTTCCCTGTCCGTTTGTTGATCAGCTCAATCCGAACTATTGAAGGTAAAAAGTCTATACATTTATTTTTTTATTTTTTTATGACCTATCATTTCGCTGGATAACAACCTCTTCTTCAGCTGTGATCGCGTACAGCCCGTTTAAACACTTCAAAGACTTTTGAAACTGCATTGATTTGTACTTAAAATCGATGGTAACCAATAAAGTCCATTGTTAGACGAAAAATCCAGAAATGTTTTCCTCAAAAACATAATTTCTCTCCCACTGAGGAAAGAAAGACATGGATATTTTGGATGGCATTGGGATGAGTAAATTATTTGGAAATTTTCATTTTGGGGTGAACTAATTCTTTAAAGTCACTTGCCACACTTACCTGGGTCACTTGCCACAAAAGACTTATATTGACCTTAAAGGCAGGGTAGGTAGGATAAAAAAAAAAAAAAAACATTCCAAATTTGTTTAAACTGTCTTTATATACCAATACATAATTAAAATGCAAGTAATCTGAAAAAGAGAGTATAAAAATCGAGTGTCTTTAGACCTCTCACGACTGTTGTAAACACAGCTCATTATTTCCATTCACTCCACCCCCTCCCTTCTGGGCTCCTTCCAAAGCCACACCCCCAAAACACATGAACGCGCGACTCCAAACGCTCAGGCTCAGCTGGAAGACGCATTTATTATTTACCTGAGACGAGTGGAGAGGAACGAGCGCAGTGCATGCAGTGACATCATGTCAGAATCACATGTAATAAAATACCTAACTTCATCACTATGAATATAAACAAATAAGATGGCTTTTAGTAGCCTACTCACTATCAAGCTAGCATATCGATACTGGATACGGTTGATACAAATCAACAACAACTAAGTTACATCACCACAGTTTTATAATGTCTTGTGTACAGATAAACAGAGTAACATACACTCAAACAACTCCTTCTCACAACTGTATTGCAGACACAAAATAATATAACACACACACACACACACAACACAGTGTGTACGACACACAAGGCGTCACTTTTCATCCCCTTTAGGTCCCTCAGTTCTCGCCATCGCTGGAAAGCCACTCCGATATTTACTCTCGTTTGATTTCTTTGTTTATCCAAATGCTTTTTGTTCATTGCCTTTTCTAGTACTGTCTTTCTTTTTTTGCCTGGTTTGCCTTCGCTGACTGCATATGCAGGTGCTTTGAATTTTGAATGCTCTTTCTTTCCGCGCCTCTCTTCACTCCTCAAATCAAACGGTGTCGGGTGCACGCATATGGGCAGATCTTGTAACAGGGGTGGTTGCCATGGTTGCGAGAGAGTGACAGTCGGCCAAACCAATCAATTGTTTCGTCCCGGATGGAAATAATGAGCTGTGTTTATTGCAGATTAAAAGGTCTACAGTCACTTGATTTTTATACTTTCTTTTTCAGAGCACTTACATTTTAATTATGTATTGGTATATAAAGACAGTTTAAACAAATGTGAAAAAAAGTTTTTTAGAAAATCCTACCTACCCTACCTTTAAGAATTAATTGCACAATCTTGCCTCCAGTTGCTTTCTAAATTCTTTTTTTTCTTTTGGCGAACAAGCCTTACCTAATGACATTCCCACACAGATAACATAAGAAGAAAGTCAGAATAGCCATCTTAGTCATTAGTAACATGGTGAGATTAAATTTTGGGCTGGTAGATTTACAAATGATTGGTATTGTTGGTAAGATTACGAGATTACAGGCAGAAGTCATTCTTACCAACTAAACGATTCACTCTCACACAGAAGACTGATAGACACACTTTCCAGACATTCCAGCTCTTTACAATAATTTAGCCAGACACCACAACTGCTTCTCTTTTTGTAGTTAGCAAATATTTCAGAACAGGCAGGCCACACATCAGACTTCCACCATTTGTAAAGTAGTGTTATGAGAAGCTAGCAACAGCAATATCTACATAGTTAAAGAAAAACAAAAAAAAAATCTAAAATAAAATAAAAAACTCCAGAAAGAAACCTCCCCTGTTGTTGCTACCTTGTCGTGGTGGGGAGGCTTGTGTGCCTCCGTGACCCTGAAGACTAAACCGGCGGGGGTTATACCCCTGGCAGGCACTACCAAGCCAGGCAGTTTTCAGGTTAGAGGCTATAAGCAGCATTGCCATCACCCATTGGCAGTAGGATGATTGGATGAATATTGGGCCGATGTATTTGTCATAATGGTGTTTCTGCCATCTGCCTATGCAAATTAGGACATATTCAATAGGTGTGGCGCTCATGTGCATATTCTAATTCATTTCAAAAGAAACTTGTAATACAAAAAAAGTTACTTTTTATGTATACTTTTACTATGTAAAGTTTTATTGTGTTAGGAGTAAAGAAAAAAATTAAGCCTATTTGGGTGTATTTTGGGCATATTCGATTAGTCTATAGCTCATTTCCATAATAAAATTCATTTTCAAAGAAACTTGTAATACAAAAATTTTTACTTTTCATGGGTACTTTCATTGTGTAAAGTTTCATTTTGTTAGGAGTAAAGGAAAAAAATAGCCCCATTGGGGGCGTATTGTTGCCTGGCCTTATTGGCACACATCTCGGATTGATGAGAATTTAACATATTTCCTCAACTAGGATTTCTTAGGACTTTTAGTATGTTGTTCTGGACACCTCATAGAAAAGATCTATGCTGAAAAAAATTCTTTTACAATTAGTCTGTCGTAAAATGCTATTTTGCCTGGACAAATTAGGCGAGTCGTTGTGTAGAGGCAAAAAGAACGCAAAAAGTGAAGTTCAGGCATTATTCAGAGTAACATAATCCCGATAAGCAAGGATTTAAAGGAAAAAGGAAGAGGAAAGTGTTTTTTTTTTTATTGTTTTTTTATGAGGTTAAGTGCTCACGGAAGAGATGGGTTTTCAGCTGTCTTTTGAATGTTGCCAGGGATTCTGCATTCCGGATGAGGGTGGGGAGAGCATTCCACCAGCATGGAACCGTAAATGAGAATGTTCTAGAAAGTGATTTTGTAGCTCTCTGTGATGGAACCATGAGACGTCGTTCGTTGACCGATCGCAGGCTTCTGGTGGGGATGTAGGCTTGTAGGAGTGAGTGGAAGTAGGAGGGAGCTGAGCCTGTGATAGATCTGTAAGCAAGCGTCAATGCCTTGAACTTGATGCGAGTAGCGAGTGGTAGCCAGTGCAGTGAGATGAACAGAGGAGTGACGTGGGCCCTCTTAGGCTCGTTGAAGACAAGCCACGAGCTGCAGCATTCTGAATCATCTGTAGAGGTTTAGTTGCACATGAAGGAAGTCCAGCCAGAAGAGCATTGCAGTAGTCGAGCCTGGAGATGACCAGGGCCTGGACGAGAAGTTGTGTTGCATGATCATTTAGGAAAGGTTTTTAGGAAATTTAGGAAATTTAGGAAATTTAGGAAAGGACACGTCTCACGATTTGCTCAACTGGATTTTGAGGTCTCCTAACCCTCCTTTTCAATTGTCCCAAGTAACTGCAGCAGCCTATCGACAGAGTCCCCAGTGACGTCAGATCCAATGGGGGCACTTCGCGCCCAATACGTCATGTCCCGCCGAAACTCACGTGGCGTGGGCCTTATAAATATGGACTGATAGGCTGATCACACTGGTTTTCATCGCCAAAGCGAACCAGAGCTTGTTGCATGCACGGCAAAGATACGCAGTACTCGTTCCCTCTTCTAGAGAGAACCGAGGTTACGTTAGTAACCGAGTACGTTCTCTTACGAGAAGTCTCTCGTACTGTGTAAGTAATCTTATGCTATGGGGATCACAGTGTAAAACGTTGTGCGTGCTGAGATCCGACACCAAAGTCCCAAGGGCAGGTGCCCGGGGCTCATATAGTGCAAAATCATATGAACTCGGGAAGGGGCTGATAGCATCATCCCTAAATAAATAACACCTGATAAGGGGTCATTTATATTGTTTCATACTGCTAGGGCAGGAAATCGGCCTGGACCGATGAATATAAAGGGTCTTACACACTGCCCGTTAGAGATATTTGATCGATCTGCGAGCGTTGCTCGAGTAATTTCAGAATCCTGAGCCGAAAATGTTGGGGCAGATAGTTCTGATTTATTGGACCTAAAGCAGCTTAGCCTGCAAAGAAGGAACCTCTAGGTTATAAAACCTTATAAATGTAGACGGGGAGGCCCAGCCTGCCGCCATACAGATATCTTGCAAGGCAACTCCGCTATACCAAGCCCACGATGAGGCCATGTCTCTAGTGGAGTGCGCTTTGACACCTAATGGGCACTGCAAGCCCTTAGAAGTGTAAGCCAGCACTATAGCGTCCACTATCCATCTGGACAGGGTCTGTTTCGATGCGGGTCTGTTTCGTCTGCCTGAAGACGGTTGAGTGCGACACGTAGGCTCTTAATGCCCTGGCTGGGCAAAGGAAGCTCGCGTCCTTCTCCTCATTACAGACCGGCAAAGCCGACAGAGAAATCACCTGAGCCCTGAACGATGTGTTGAGGGACTTAGGAACATATCCGTGCTTTGGTTTGAGTATGACCTTCGAGTCATTCGGTCCAAATTCCATGCACGTTGTGCTTACTGAGAGCGCTTGCAAGTCCCCTACGCGCTTCACAGAAGTGAGAGCCAGAAGAATCGCTGTCTTGAAGGACAAGTGTTTGATGTCTATTGACTGTATTGGCTCAAATGGGGGTCCCTTCATGGCTTCCAGTACCGTAGAAAGGTCCCAAACGGGAACTGAGGGGGGTCTGGGAGGATTTAACCTCTTAGCTCCTCTAAGGAAGCGGATAACCAGATCATTTCTCCCCAGTGACGGGTCGAGAGTCGGTTTAGCGAACGCCGCTATAGCCGCCACATAAACCTTGAGCGTGGAAGGGGTTCTACCCTTATCCAGTAGCTCTTGCAGGAAGGAGAGAACCTCTGTCACTCCACAGCCTGTGGGTGATGTACCACGGGCTGTGCACCAACTAGAAGACACAGACCACTTCGAGGAGTAAAGCCGTCTAGTAGACGGAGCCCTAGCCTGCGTGATCGTGTTTAACACTCCCACCGGGAGGTTAGCGGGTACCCATTGATGGCCCACACATGTAGGGACCACAGCTCTGGGCGAGGATGCCAGATTGAGCCTTTGGCCTGAGAGAGGAGATCCCCTCTCACTGGTATTGGCCATGGGGAGGTGCTTGACAGCTGCGTCAGAACTGAGAACCAGGCCTGGTTCTTCCAGAACGGAGCCACTAGCAGCACTGAGCATCCGTTTTCCCTGATTTGCTCTAGCACCTGAGGCAGGAGCGCAACTGGGGGAAAAGCATAGAGCGGGTGGCGGGGCCAGCGCATCCCTGCTCTTGGAGTTTTCTTGAGACGCAAACAGGTCTATCTCCGCTCTGCCGAAAGTATTCCACAGCAGTTGGACTGTCTGTGGGTGTAGAGACCATTCTCCTGCCGGAACATTGTTCCTGGACAGTCTGTCTGGTCCCAAGTTCAGATGGCCTGGCACATGCGCTACCCTCAGCGAGCGCAGATTGTGCTGAGCCCAGACCAGTAGGCGTTCAGTCAGCCTGTACAGGTTTCGGGATCTGACACCTCCCTGGTGATTTATATAGGACACCACTGACATGTTGTCTGAACGGACCAAGACGTGGTGTCCTTTTATTTTTATAAATTCACTCATTCACTCACTATTTTTATAAATTTATTTTCCTTTTATTATTATTTCGTCATGCACTGAATGTCCAGCCTGCACTGTGGCGATAGCTGAGCTGTCATAGACAGCGAGTCCAGTTCCAAGCCCAGAAAGAAATTCTCTGACTGGGAGACAGTGAACTCTTCACCCAATTGACTTTGAGACCTAGATTCTCGAGATGTTCGAGTAAAATGGTCCTATGTTCTATGAGCTCTGATTGTGATCGAGCTAGAATCAGCCAATCGTCCAGGTAGTTCAAAACTCGCATGCCCCGGAATTTCAGGGGCGTGAGCGCTGCGTCCATGCTAGGGATGTCAACGATTAATCGACGATCGATTAATTGTCGATAATACATTTAATCGATACAACTTATCGATCATCGATTAAGCAGGTCTTCATGCGCGTACGCACTGCTCACCCGCGAAACATGTAAAGCGAACGCGCCGGAGTTATGTTTGGGACCATTTTACACCTTCATCATTTTGTGCAGATATAATTTGTAATATTATGTTTATCGCATGCAGTTGTTCCAGGAAGAGCGCGTCCACAACAGTCACACATTCTAAGCGCATATGAGGCGGCGTTGGTGACACGTTTGCATTAGTAGTTTTATTTGATTATTAAGGCGAGACACTACAGGTGAATAGGGTAAAAGTAAAATAATAGATATCACCATGAAACTTCCTCAGTTGATTACTTACACAAGTATATAAAAAAAATGTATTACAAGTTTTAGAAATTTGTATGTTTAATTATGCAAATTAGGCATTATCTAATTAAATATGCACGATTTTGCATATATTTTCGGTAGATAGATCTGAACATATGATAAAGCCAGGTGTAAAATTCTTTTTTCATTTTGTTTACACACAAGATGAAAATAAAAACTCAGAGGGATTTCAGGATATATGCTTTCATTACCTAGGAAATCAAAATATACTGTCCATAGCCATAAAAAAATTATTTTCGCCATATTTTTTTGATTAAAATGTCACATAAATCAGGCCAGGAATGATTTATTAACAAATCCCTCTGAAAATATCCTCAGAATACTGCTAAGTGTATAACTGGAAAGTTTGGTGTACATAGGTGCTACATAGGCTGAGATGTTTCTACTGGAGAATGACAAAAAAAACGCAAAAAAATCATTTTGAGAAAACGGCAGTTAAAGATTTAAATAGCTCTAAATGAGAAATCGTCGTTAACTTTAAATCCCCCTTTGGACATTCACGATTGGTTACTGATAGAAAGGAAATGCCCATATTTGGGTTACATAGCGTTGTGCGGGAGACTCAGAGCTTCACAATGATACCGGTCATGACAGACTTCAGTAAACAGACGGAGCTCGGCGTGTCGCGTTTGAATGCAAACTTCCTGGTAAATTCGAGAGAAACTCACTGCCGCAAGTAAACAAAATGTAATAAAATAAACATCTTAATGTTTATTTTCAACGTTTTCTTTATAGCAGCTTGAAAGAACACATATTGAAGGAGTAAACTAACCCAAAATCTCAAAACTGACCACTGCATAAAAAAATTATGTTTTTGCCTGCCGTGTCTCGCCTTAAATAATTAATTTAATTATCAATCACATCGAAACATTTTACAATCCTATAAGCCCTTTATTTATATTTAAATCCATTCTCATTGATTTGGTGTGGAACATAGCGTTCTGAGCAGCATTTGCAGACCCTGTCATGCCGTTGGCCATACGCCACTGCAGTAGACGCATATCGCAGTATTAAGGCTAACGATTAATCGATTAATTGATCGTTAATTTAAATGACGATCGATCATAGGAATTTGTGAAAATTGACATCCCTAGTCCATGCACATCGTGAGCCGAACGGCAGGACTGTGTATTAACCCTTTATGACCTACCATAGAACAGTTCTGCCAGAGTATATCTTTGTATTTTTACATGCTGTGCTGTCATTCTTTTGAGCATTTTCATATGCCATACATCAAAATAATCCTTACTCTCTCAATTTGAAAGCTATATTTGTAATAAATCAATAGTAACTAGATAAATATCTCAAAAGTGCAATAAAAAAAAAAAATAAAAAAAAAATCGTATTTTTTTCTATATATTTTATTCAATACAGAAATTTGATAAATGCCAACCTCAAACTTGTCAATGTGAAAAACGTGCATAAAACAATTTAAAACTATACAGAATTGATTTGAACTGTTTACATAAATTAGTTTCTAAGATATACTCATTTATAGGTCTGTACAAATTGCGTAATATGCGTTTACAAATACAAAAGAAAAACAAACAAACAAACAAAAAACACAAAAATGCATTGCACATCATTTCTTTCTTTGGCTGCATACCTGGCTTTTTTCCTGATAAAACAATTTAAAACTATACAGAATTTATTTGAACTGTTTACATAAATTAGTTTCTAAGATACACTCATTTGAGTCTGTACAAATTGCGTAATATGCGTTTACAAAAACAAAAGAAAAACAAACAAACAAAAAAAAAAAACACAAAAATGCACTGCACGTCATTTCTTTCTTTGGCTGCACACCTGGCTTTCTTCCTGGGACGGATCTATTCCTTCAAGAAAGTCGGCTTCGTCCTTGAAACGGAATCTGGAGCCGATGAGCAGACGGAGAGTTCATCTTCATCGGACGCAATTAGTATTGCCAAAACCTCAGCGTCCGTGTACTTTCGTTTAGACTAGACATAATGTTACGTGCGCGCGCGTGTGTGTGTGTGTGTGAATGTGCTTGCATTTGTAAAAGTGTATTTGTGAGTGTGTAAAGGAGAAATAAATGATAAAATGAAGCAATGATAAAAAGACAATAACGAAAAGAAAGAAACATACCGGTACAGCAAATGGGAGTCAAACGCATGGTCAAATGACGCAGCGTGTGACGTCACAACATGTGACAACCTTTGGGGTCATAGTGCACAGAACGTTATTACGTCAATGAGCATGTAACTATCAATCGCAGATCTACAGAACATGTGTGCAAAGACGTGCAATGCATTTTTGTGGTTTTTTTTGTAAACGCATATTACGCAATTTGTACAGACTCATTAGAGGGTGAAAACAACGCAACAGGAGCATGTTGGAGGCTTGATCTGAACATGTTACATCTCTGGTTTTGTATGCAAAAATAATTATTGAGCTAGCGATTTGGTTTCAGTTTCTATAGGCTCTTAAACAGACGTCGGTCTTAAAGGGTTAAGAAGCCTGGCCCTCTAAGGCGAATATCAAGAATCGCCTGTGATGTGACGCTATTTGTATTTTAAAATACGCGTCCTTCAGATTTATTGACATAAACCAGTCCCCTTGGCGAATTTGCGCAAGGATTTTCCTGGTTGTGAGCATTCTGAACCGGCGCTTTGAAAGCACTCTGTTCAGCTGTCTTAGATCTAGAATGGGTCTGAGACCCCCATCCATTTGGGAACCAGAAAGTATCTGCTGTACAAGACCCCCTTCGCTCTGAACTTGAGATAAAGGCTCTATAGCCCCTTTGCTCAACAGTTTCACTATTTTGGCTCGAAGTTGATGTGCTACTTCCTCTTTCACCGTGGTTTCGACTCGCGCCATATAATGGCGGGGACGTCGAACGAACTGTAGCGAATAGCTTCTCCTTATGATGTTTAGCACCCATTCTGATACACCAGGAAGCTTTGCCCACGCACTTGCATGAATAGCTAGGGGATGAATGAACTCTGGGCTCTGGTCGCGACATAGTGGCAACCTGAGAGCTCCGGTGTGCTGAAACACAAACACCGCGCTTGTAGCGCTCGAGGCGGGGGGCGCGCTGATCACAGCGGGCAGCCTGCCCACGCTCGACTCTCTTACGGCGGGTTGCCGAGGGAAAGCGAGCGGGGGAAACCCTGTAGGGCTTATGTCCGTGAGTGAATGCGGGCGCGGGACAGCGGGCGCATTTGCTACACTGAAAATACCGTCTGTTTGGGCAGACTGTATGTGCGTTGGTTTCGTTTTTACAGAAACCATGAGACATGCAGTGTGTAGTGCTTGTGCGGGCACCTTCACTACATCTAGTGCACAATCGACATGAGTCGATTTTATGTGTGCGAGCCGCGTGTGGCGGGCTGTCCTTGTGTGTAGGAATGAACACTGGGCTGTGGGCATTTTACTACACTCATAACACCATCGACCGTGGCTGGAATACCAGAAAATACACTCTTTATGGGATTTATCTGGGTTGCCGTAAAAACTGCGTTTGTGTGCAGGCATTTACTGTAACTGAACGAGCGAGAAGTTTTGGTGGAAGTCCGGCCGCAGCGGGACTTGAACACCGTCGTTTCCCTAGACTGGCTAGGACGACTTTGAGTTGCCATAGAAACAGTGTTTGGGTGCAGGCGAGCTGGTTGTACAACACGCTCGTTGGCTGCAAAATACACAGTCGTCTTAAAGTGAACTGACAGAACAAAAGCATTGATGGCATAATTTTATCTGCTGGGACACCCAGGATTCGAACACGAGTCTCTAATGCGAAAGCCTAAGATTCCGCCACTGAGCCACAGAGAGGGACACATAAACTTTCAGTTAGCGCGAGTATATATAAGAGAACGTATATTACATTATATTATTTTATGTATTTTACAATATTACATTTCCAGTCGCCTGAACTTCAGAGGGGAATGAGAAATGTGTGAGAAATGGAGGTTGGTCCAGCCTCGGCGGAACTAAAAGCACTCTCTTTTCTCCTTTCGCCAGTCGTAAAGAAACTAGCAGTGTTCTGACATTCCTTAAGAACGGCGCAGTTTGCCATAGAAACGGTGTTTGGGTGCAGGCGAGCACATCTGAAATACACATCTGCAGTCGTCTTTTAAAGGGAACTAACAGAGCGAAAGCATTGACGGTAGGGCTGCACGATTAATCGAAAAAAAATCACGATCTCGATTCAGACATAGATGCGATCTCATTTCTTAATGATGGCGATTCACTTCCGGGTATGGCCTGCATTCAGATCATGCTGCATTCACGCGTTATTATAGGTCACACTCACACAATAACAAAATAGGGTTGTGATGGCTGACCGACGATTCGTGTACACTAGTGGTTGGGAACAGAACCTATGGCTCGCGAGCCATACCTGGCTCTTTGACAAAAATCATGTGGCTCGCAAGCTCTCTCACCCTTTACCAACAAACAAAAAAAAATAAATTAAGACACATCAACAAAGATCGGCTCTCTGCAGAAAAAGCAGCCAATTACAATTCCCTTGTTGTACAGCCTACCGAAGTTAATGAAAAGTGTATGATAATAATAATAATATTCAAGTTGTAGGCCTACCGGCAAAAGTGCGTGTTCAGTGCTGTTCGCGAGTGTCACGAGTCACCACAGCAAACTAACCGCTTACGTTTCTGTGGTAAATTGTAACCTACTGCTCCTGCACTGGATTCAAGCAGCTGCAGCTTGTTTAAAGTAATGGCGAAAACCATTTTAGAACAGCAGCGAAAATGTAAAAGTAGGCTATATAAACTTTAATATATCCTTATTGAAACGCGTGCTTTGCTGTGCTTTTACTTTCACTTTTGCCGCAGAGACTCTTTTATGTCCTATAAATGTGTCGTATTTTTGATAATCCGCACAGATTTCAGTTGATGATCCTGTTTAAAGTTATTAAAAACAAAACGTGAATGAATGAGAAAGAAAAGAGCAGGATGTGCATTATATTGAAATTAAATATAAAAAGCGCGATAAGTCGCGAAAGAGAACTGAATTATACTGACAGGATGCAGTGCGCGCGCTCCGAGCGCAACACGGACAAGCAGTCTTTGTCTCTGGTTGCGCGCCTAAACGGCCAAATAAACACAGAAATATTTCAAAATGCCAAGTCGCGTATTCCCGTAAACACAGTAGATGTAAGTACTATGTACATTCTGTGCCAAATGGAGCAAAAATCACAGGTTCTATTTAGTTATTTTTATTTATTATTGTATATGTTAATGTTCTCTTATGTTCAACAACATAAAGCTTTAAAATTATTCACTTTAAAGGTGCAAAGAGCAAGTCTCTGAGTTTTTGCAGAACTATGCCCCCTCTGGCGACAAATGAAACTGCAACACTGCAACTGAACGCGCATGACGTCACGCCCAGTCTCAGATTCGGCCCGAATCCCTCTTATTTATTTTACTGTACAGGATTATAGAGGCAATCGCAGTGATCAGAGAAGGGCTCATTCAGCCCATCAGGCAATTGTTTAAGCATGTATGGGTTAGAAAAACAGGTATTTTTAACATGAAAAGTTGCTTAATGCACCTTTAAGGGGTCTAAAATAAAGAAAAGAGACAATTTTTTGTTACTCCTGCACTTTATTATACTGAATGTCCTGTGTTTTTTTTGTTTTGTTGTTGTTGTTGTTGTTTTGTACTTAAGTGCAATACATTTTGGTTGAAAAAATGAGAATCGTGTAATAGAATCGTGATCTCAATTCCCATGGAGAAAAATCGTGATTCAAATTTTAGCAAGAATTATTGCAGCCCTAATTGACGGCATAATTTTTCCTAATTGACGGCAGATCCGGCGATCGAACACGGGTCTCTTGTGCAAAAGCCTAAGATTCCGCCACTGAGCCACAGGGGGAGAATACATAAGCTCTCAGTTAGCACGAGCATATAAGAGAGCGTCAACATGTTTGCTTTGGTGTTTGTTAGCAGGCGTGCGTGTATTAAAACAGGCTTGTTTACTGCAATATTGACATTTCCAGTCGCCTGAACTTAAGGGAACTGAGAAATGTGTGAGAAATGGAGGTCAGTCCGGCCTCGGCGGGACTAAAACACTCTCTTTTCTCGTTTCGCCGGTGAGTGATGCGTGAATGGGGCGTAGGGGCGGGGTAGCTTTCTTATAACGTAAAGAAAAACCCTGTGACCGCCCGCTTCCGGCCTCCCTCGTGAACGGCTCGAACAGAGGGAGAGCACGGGAGGGCGGCGAACACACACACACACAAAAACACAGTAGCAGAGAAAAGGATATAACGCCGGATAGCGCAGCAGGAACGGCGACTGAAGGCGGCGCGGCTTCAGGTGCAGTGGCTCGTCCTGCTGAAGAGCTTTCTCAGACGGCGCGGCTTTTTCCTCTCGGGATCCAGCAATGCGTGAAGCTTGCTGAAGAGATGAAAATCAGTGTGATCAGCCTATCAGTCCATATTTATAAGGCCCACGCCACTTGAGTTTCGGTGGGACGTGACGTAGTGGGCGTGAAGCGCCCCCATTGGATCTGACGTCAATGGGGCCTCTCTCGTTAGGCTGCTGCAGTTGCCGCTGGGCAGCCAATAGGCACGCGAGCCGTCTTGCCTATGCCTGCATGCTGCCGCAATGCGTTTTACATTATTTCAAAATTAAAGGATAATTTTTTGCTTCAGTATCTCGCGGAAAAGAGATTTCCCCATAGCGTAAGATTACTTACGCAGTACGAGAGACCTCTCGTAAGAGAACTTGATGAAATTCTACATGTCAAGTGTAACGGTGGCCCCACTAATAAATTCAAAATTCAAACCAATGATTTGAATTAAAGATTTAAAGTTGATAAATTCGGGCGCCAGACAGGGGTAACCCTGTCAATAGTTTAAGGAAAATAACCCAGATAGCCTAAATGCCACCAGTTACATACATAAACTCAAATTCAAAGAAATAATCACAACAAGCATAGAATTCAGTTTAGAAATGTCTGTATTTCTCACAAGAAAGAACAAAAAAAAATAAAAAAATAAAACAATCACTTTAAATTCTCAGTTGTGGTTCTCACTGACAAACGAAAATCTCAACAATATAACAAGTCTGTTGAGTACAGTAATGCTGCATCAATTTATATATATTTTTTTTAAAAACCCACAGATTCGAGAGTTCATTCCTCCATGAACAAGATCAGATTTGTTTCAGAGAGAGGAAAAAAAAACACTTCATTTTGTGGCAAGAGAGGGGAAAAAAAAAACAACAACAAAAAAGCAAACCGAGTAAATAAACTTAAATAAAAGAAAAATGTTACTCACTACTCATTTTGAGAGGAATCGAGATACTGGGCGTGTGTGGAAAGTGCTTATGTGAATTGTGTGAGTGTTTGGGGAAAGACCAGCCACGTATGCAGCAAATCCACAACCTTCCGCAATGGTGAACTTCTGTTTGTTCCAAACGGAAACAGCGATAGCTTCGATGGGGAAGATCCAGTCGGTCGTTGACACAGCTCGTGGTTTTGAACGCCCGCACTGAAGACGACGTTGGGGAGAGCTGTTCACTCTCCTGCATCCGCTCCAGCAATGGCACAGTGTTCTACCCGCTGATGACTGTCACCGCTGACCCAGGTAAGTGAAAAGACACCTTTCTTCTCGTTTTCTGTTCTTCCATCAGTCTACCCGCAGTTCATTCATTTGAGTGCTTTCATTTGGCGTTCGGTTCGCATTGAGGCTTTTCGGTTCTCACCTCGACAAAGCGCACGTTGCACAACACTCCACACGTCTCTTTCCGCACTTTCTCCTCTCCCGCCTTTAGTTTAAATTCCTCCTTTTATACGATTACCTCATTTCCTTTTCTCCATTTGACAACGGAAATGGGCGGGGATGACATTAATTTAAGTTGTTTTTGTAGTGTTTCAGCTCCGCCACACAAGGGTCCCTTGACCCACAGTGAAACAAGTTTACGGACAATTCCTAAGCACACTAAATGCATATCGAAGAGGTGATACATCACGATGGTGTTCCTCATCTATCATTTTCATCAAACTGGGCATCTGTTCTGAGGGCTGCTTCCATGTCTGGGTGCACTATTTTTTCATTTAAATAAACACCAGACTGCACACAACGTTCACAAGAGCTGTAACCTGAGTGACCTTTTTATACATTTAAGAAAAGCTCTTGCTGGAGCATCACATATAAATGCATCAGGCAGGGGAACACAGTAATGTTTCTCATTGAAGTACAAGCCTTCCTTTGTGAGTTTTTTTAATTCCTCAACGACATCTTTCATGAACTCATGAACTGATGGAGGTTTAGATGGGCCAGCATAGAGACTTATCATAAACACGTTTGATCCAGGTAGCTCCTTAATTTTACCAAGTATGGGCCACAACTGTGCATTGGAGCTTCTGAAAAGCAGTATTCCATCAACATTTAGCCTGAGAGTTAATGTGTCTGTGAGTTCATCTTGTGCATTGGTCAGCTCTGTACATATTGCGTTACAAAGGCCAAAATGATAATAACTTCCCGCTTCCCATTTTTTTTTACTTCTGCCCTTCTGCATCTGATTATGCTGAGTTAGCCACTTTACAAGATAGTGTTGTCACTGAGTCTTGGTGAAATCATGGTACTTGTGCTAAATCAAGGAAAACAAGATTTCAACCAGTGGTAGGGAAGGGCGATATGGCAAAAATATCATATCACGATTTTTTTCAGGAAAATCACGATTCACGATTTTAGCACGATTCTTTTTCATGTTGGTTTTACTATTTTGCAAGTGACTGAGCAATACCGCCAAACTAATGTGCCTATTTTAGCCTTATAGGCAACAAAATATAAAATAAAAAAGAATGGCAGACATTTAGGCCAATGTGGCGAAGATAAAAATCTTCTTCATTATTTTCTTTGTTAGGCTATTAAAAATTAACAAAGATACACATTAAACATACACAACTTAATATACAAATGAAATAAACAGTGCTATATTTTTTCAGCTACAGTAGGTGTATTTAACAGTAGCAGACATCCCTAGCCTGACGTCGTCATCCTCAGATTCTAGTCAGAATGTGAGTATGATACTGCTCCATTGAGCTTTGATTATGGGGCATGTTTCAACCGAATCTCAACCATGTCTACCCTATCAGCATGAGAGGAAACATATATTCACTCTGTCAACTCACCTAACATTCCTTGACAGTTTTCAGCATCCCTCCGCTCACTTTCGGCTTATACTTCCACAACCTGGGAGTACTTTGGGTTCGGGCCGAATACCGAGCCCGGAGCCTCTCCTCGGACAGCACGTCAAATGTGCATTTATTCTATCTGACTTATTTGTAAGTGTGAACTCGTGGAATCTCAATTTTCCAGCGGCAGTCATCTTTGTTGTAAACGAATTCAACCCAAGCGCTCTTTGGTGACGTGGATGATTACGTTACTGTACGCATATGTCCATCATCGTATAAAGCCCGCCCTGACAATTTGATTGGTCCGAACAATTTTTGTTCGGGCATAATAGCTCCTTATCGGATTGAGTCCAGACCAAACTTCCCGACCTAAAAATTTTGTGGGCGGGGCTAAGTTCAGCTGGCATCCAGGCTAAGACATCCCAAGTCTCCCGGAAGTTCTGGCAGTCTCCCGCATGTTGATAGCGGCTCCCTGATGCCCGCTAATTAGATAAAATCTCCCGGAATCTAGAGCGAGCGAGCAAGAGCGAGCATACTTAGCACGCGCATGGCAGAGAGAGGGAGCGAGAGACCTTGCGTGTGTGTGCTACCAGTGCGGGCGGGCTTTTATCTATACTCCCGAACTCTTTCGCGGACCTTTACCATGACTGTTCCCTGCTGGTGGAATGATCTAACTCAACCAGAGCAGCTGAGTCCCTAGCCACTTTCAAGAAACGGATGAAGACGCTTCTTTTTCGACAGCACTTGATCCAGTATTGCTAACACTTTCTCTACTAGTCAAGTCAAGTCAAGTCATCTTCATTTATATAGCGCTTTTAACAACGTAGATTGTTTCAAAGCAGCTTCACAGAGATAAGCGTATAATTTAAGGTAACAGAGATTGTTTTGGCTTTATAGCAGAGTTAAGTTATTTTCCATCTAAAGTTAGTTTTGATTGATTTGCTTCCGTCGCAACGATCATTTGTTATTAAATTAGGGGCCGCTAAGACGACACCATTCCCTCTACACAGAATTTAAACGCGAACCTGTGAGAAACGCTGATGGCGTTCACATGCGCATTTAGAATGGGTTCTATAGTTATGTGCATTTGAAATTACGCAGGTTTGGATTTTCCCTACAAGCCAAGCCTAAAAGCCAAAGTAAAAGTACTTGTCTTTCCTTATAAATTTTTATAAAGAATTTTATTTTATTTTGTCGCTTAGGGGTAGGAACGCGAAACGAATTTTCCCGACAACGCCTTATCTGTAGAGTGGTAGAGGGATCCTCCATAGGGACAGACTAGTTGGCACTTCAGCACTGCGTTGTCATCGGGTCCAGGCGAAGGTCCTTCGTCAGATCTGGATACGGTCCGGATCCGGCAGGCTGCAGGAAAACCTCGGGATAAACACAGACACTAAAATTAGCGTAGATGCCATTCTTCTCATGATGTAACGAGTACATCAGGATTTATGGGAAGTGTTCCCGGTTCCGGCTGACCTAATCTATGCAGCCTAACATTAAATTATAGAAGTCTATAATGTATTATGTGAATGCTAGGTCAAAGAGATGTGTCTTTAATCTGGCTTTGAACTGACAGAGTGTGTCTGCTTCCCTGACAATGGTAGGAAGACTGTTCCAGAGTTTTGGTGCTAAATAGGAGAAGGATCTACCGCCAGCAGTCGATTTTGATATTCTAGGTATTATCAACTGGCCGGAATTTTGAGATCGCAATAGACGTGAAGGACTATAATGCGTTAAGAGCTCGCTCAAGTACTGCGGAGCTAAACCATTTAGTGCTTTGTAAGTAATCAGCAATATTTTAAAATTTATGCGATGTTTAATAGGGAGCCAATGCAGTTTTGACAGAACTGGGCTAATATGGTCATACTTCCTGGTTCTGGTAAGAACTCGAGCTGCTGCGTTTTGAACCAGCTGTAGTTTGTTTATTAAACGTGCAGGGCAACCACCCAGTAGAGCATTACAATAATCTAGCCTTGAGGTCATGAACGCATGAACTAATTGTTCCGCATTTGTCAATGAGAGCATATGGCGTAATTTAGATATATTTTTAAGATGGAAAAATGCAGTTTTACAGATACTAGACACGTGACTTTCAAATGAAAGATTGGTATCAAAGAGCACACCCAGGTTCCTAACCGACGACGAAGACTTAACAGAGCAGCCATCGAGTGTTAGACAGTATTCTAGGTTATTACGTGAGGAATTTTTTTGTCCAATAATTAGAAACTCTGTTTTTTCAGAATTTAGAAGTAGGAAATTACGAGTCATCCAATTTTTTATATCTGCTATGCATTCCGTTAATTTTGTGAATTGATAAGTTTCGTTAGGTTTTGAAGAAATATACAGCTGAGTATCATCAGCATAACAGTGAAAACTAATTCCATGTTTCCTAATGATATCTCCTAATGGTAGCATGTACAGAGTGAACAGCAGCGGTCCTAGTACTGAGCCTTGTGGTACGCCATACTGAACTTGTGATCGATGAGACATCTCATCATTTACTGCTACAAACTGATAACGGTCAGATAAGTATGATTTAAACCATGCTAGTGCATTTCCCGTAATGCCAACATAATGTTCTAATCTATTTAAAAGAACGTTGTGGTCAATGGTGTCAAATGCAGCACTAAGATCGAGTAACACTAATAGCGAGATACAACCACGATCGGATGATAAGAGCAAATCATTTGTGACTCTAACGAGAGCAGTCTCGGTACTATGGTAAGGTCTAAATCCTGACTGGAAATCCTCGCAGATATCATTTCTTTCAAGAAAGGAACACAGTTGTGAGGATACTGCCTTTTCTAATATCTTTGACAGAAAAGGTAGATTCAAGATCGGCCTGTAATTGACTAATTCTGTAGGATCAAGTTGCGTTTTTTTAACAAGCGGTTTAATCATAGCCAGCTTAAAGTTTTTTGGTACATATCCTAGAGACAAAGATGAATTAATGATATTAAGAAGAGGATCTATGACCTCTGGAAGCATCTCTTTCAGTAGCTTAGTCGGTATAGGGTCTAACATACATGTTGTCGATTTAGATGATTTAATGAGTTTAGTAAATTCTTCCTCTCCTATAGCAACGAACGAATCAAATTTTTCCTCAGGGAGGCTACAATGCACTGCCTGATGCGATACTGTAGTAGACGGTTGCATAGTTATAATTTTGTCCCTGATATTATCAATCTTATAAGTGAAGAAGTTCATAAAGTCATTACTGCTGTGTTGCTTGGAAACTTCTGGGCTTGAAGATTTATTTTTCGTTAGTTTAGCCACCGTTTCAAATAAATACCTAGGATTATGTTTATTTTCTTCTAATAGGGTTGAAAAATAAGCAGATCTAGCAGCTTTTAAAGCCTCTCTGTAAGTAATCGAGCTCTCTTTCCATGAAATGCGAAATACCTCTAGTTTCGTTTTCTTCCAGTTGCGCTCCATTTTTCTGGCTGCTCTCTTAAGGGCCCGAGTGTGCTCGTTGTACCACGGTGTTGGACTATTTTCTTTAATCTTCTTTAAGCGCAACGGAGCAACTGTGTCTAAAGTGCTGGAAAAGAGAGAGTTAAAAGTTTCTGTTGCAATATCAAGTTCTTCTAAGCTATCCGGGATGCTGAGATGATGAAACTGATCAGGAAGATTATTAATAAAGCAATCTTTAGTAGCAGAAGTGATAGGTCTCACATATTTGAAACACGGAGTCGGCTTTGAAGCCTTGGCTAAATGTAATTTACACGAGACTAGATAATGATCTGAGATGTCATCGCTCTGCTGCAGAATTTCAACGGCATCAACATTTATTCCGTGTGATAATATTAGATCTAGAGTATGATTACGACGATGAGTAGGTCCTGACACGTGTTGTCTAACTCCAATTGAATTTACAATGTCTTTAAATGCCAATCCCAATGCATCTTTTTCATTATCGATGTGTATATTAAAATCACCAACAATTAGTACTTTATCTGCAGTCAATATTAATTCTGATAGAAAGTCAGCAAATTCTTTGATAAAGTCTGTATGGTGCCCTGGTGGCCTGTATACAGTAGCCAGCACAAATCTCAAACGTGATTTATCGTTTACACTATATATTTTTACATTAAGCACCAATGCTTCAAAAGAATTATATTTAAAACTTGATTTCTTAGTGGTTTTGAAGCTATTACTATAAATTACAGCAACACCTCCTCCTTTGCGTTTCAGACGAGGCTCATGTTTATAACAGTAATCTTGCGGGGTTGATTCATTTAAAGTAATGTAATCGTTTGGTTTTAGCCAGGTTTCTGTACATACTACTCTATTCTATTCTGTTCTATAACAAAAAACAAAAAAAACAAAAAAAGTTCTGCGTTAGATTAAGTTGAGAAGGGTCATAGCACTTGCATATTGTTGTCCTACTGTTAGTTTACCCGCTTCTATTGTTCTCATTTGTAAGTCGCTTTGGATAAAAGCATCTGCTAAATGAATAAATGTAAAAATGTAATGTAAATGTAAAGCTTCTTTGATACAATCTGTATTGTAAAAAGCGCAAAATAAATAAAGGTGACTTGACTTGACGAGAGATTTCTGTATTTTTTTGTCTGGAAAAAATCCTCAAATGACGCAAAAATTTTAATTTTGCGTCATCTAAGGATTTTTTGGACAGAGGCTAAAGACTACAGCCAGCAGTAGGAGCTGTCCCGCATGTTTTCAACCCGCCCGTAGGGGGATCTCACTCACAGAATGTACACATAGTGTCAGTCATCTGTTTTTGGAAGCTAAGCTAGCAGGCTCTTGTTCTGTGGAGAAAGCTGAGTAGGAGGGGTTACCATCCTCTTTTTCCCAGACATGTCCGGCCGTCGAGATCGTCCAAAATGTCCGGGATTCGGCTTTTGCTTTCTGCAGTCGCCATTCATTGTTTACATGCACATCTTTTGTTTCAATCTAACTGAATTCATTCCGATTGGTGAATCTGAATGTAGTGTTTACATGAACGCTAAACAAGTAAACGGTTGATGTGCTTTTTAACATTGCTAAGAAAATTCCCACTCCTCCGTGAGAGATACGAGACCGGTGCGTCTCACAGGTGTCGCTCATCAGTAATAACGCCACCGGCCTCTCATCGTTCTCCCGCGGCCCTCAGTCTCGTCCTGCTCGCCACAGTAAACATAATGAATGGCGACTGTAGAACGCAAAAGCCGAATCCCGGACATTTTGGGCGATCTCAAAATCCCGGGCAGACTCGTAACAGAGACTCACTAGTAGCCTAGTCTTGTTGTTTAACTGCGCTGTGCGCTCTCTTACCGGTAGGCAACCTCCTTGGGCAGCGAAGCAAGTGCATTCTCGGAGTTGTTGTCTTTCATCCACATAAGCCAAAAATACATTTTCTGGCTTTTCTCAGTCTAGAAAGCTCCAAATTCAAAAATAATTTCACATTTCTTCTACATAAATGACCCATTTTAAATACACATTCATTTTTCCAGAGGTGAAGTATTCCTTTAATCGTCCACGATCAAAACCCGTGATAACGCACACCCCTAACCAGTGGTTCATAAACTTTTTCTGTCGAGAAATTTTGAGAAATTAATTGATTAACACTGTACGGAAACTCTACACCATGTGTAAGAACTCTTTTACTAGAGTGAGAAAAGTTAAGTCTCTTTATGTTGATGCTCAGACTTCCAGGATAGTTCACCAATGTTTATTTAACTTCTTTTGGAAAAATTAGAAACACTATATTAGAACATCTGTAGTTATTAATTCTTGTGAAAAAGGTAGACTTAAAGGGATACTTCTCCGATTAGCATTAAGTTTTGTATCATTAGAAAACCTGTAGTATTTTCAAATGCCTGTGCTTCCCTCCCTCAACTTTTGCTTTGCCTTTTATTTCAGACATACCAGAGGTTTAATATTTACATTTCATATTTGTTGTTTCGGATGATCTTGTGACTTCAGCTCAGAAATATTTGACTTGCTTTTTTATAAATTTTATTTGACTTCTTGGAAAATGTTATATACATAAATGTAAGTTTGCCATTAACAAACCATTTTCTTTCTGTGTTTTTGAAAGAATTTAAAATACATATTACTACAATTAGGCCTAAATCTTCAGTAAATATGAGAGCAAGTATTTGTAAGAATTTTACTCTTGTGTTCTTTCTCTTTATATTATTTTTTGTCTTTTATTTTTCAGTTTTCAGCTAATCACTGTTAACTCTTATTTTCTCATTTGTATTCTGATGACATTGAATACATTTTGTATTCAAAGTTGTATATAATAAATATGTAATTGCTGTACTTTTTGAAATAAAAACTGCTTCCTTCCTCATTATCATGCATCACATGAAAAAAAAAAAAAGGAGTAAAATGAGTCTCTGATCCAAAATCCTCAATAGATGGCGCGTCCTGAGGTGAGGAGAGCAGTTTATGGTATTTCTCATATTTACACAACCATCAAACACACTTTATACAGTTTGATTAAGTGACAGAGTCATTTCTGTGTTGTTTTCATCGATCACAGCGATACTTGTGCGTCTTTTCTGGCGTCTTCCTACTGAAATAAACATTTAGTGCAGCAGCAGCGAGCATGAGGAGAATATGTTGAGTTCATTCAGACCAGAACGATTTTGTGTTCGTTTGTGTGAATGTCTCGATGTTTGGAGTGAGAACTGTTACTGAATGTCAAGTCAAGAGTCAAAGTTTTATCTTTAACAAATCAAATTTGTTACTTCACATTGTTAAAATACACTGGAACAGATATGGCTAAATGTAAAGGAGGTTTGAGAGGGATGTGTAGGTGGCTGGCTTGAGACCAATGGAGGTGTCGGCAAGAACAGTCCAGTCCAGTCACTTTAAGTAAACAATGTCTTTCTTTATTAGGTGTGGAACAGTTCAATAACGCACACAAGGCAGGAGACATGGCATTTCCAGCAGCAACACACAAGGATTCCTCCATGTGGCATGAACAAAAGGAAGGGGCTGGTTGTACAGGAGCTGTCTAATGAAGTCTGTGGCTGATCGAGGCTAATTAGTTGAAGGTGTGGTGAACTGCATGGGGAACTGAGTGGTAAAGAAAAATGGGGCGTGGCAACTGCAGGAAAGAGAGGAAATCTTCCAAACAGCACCCCAGTGGAATAGAAGGGAGGTTTGCGGAAGCGAGCAGGAGGGAGATCGGCCATTTGAGGAATAAGGAGTTTGGCACAGGACCGCTGGCACACCTGTGCTGATGTATCCTGACAGCCTCACGACCCCTCAGGATCCAGAATCGCCTCCTCAGCTCAGCGAATAGCCTCTCGGGACCAGAATGATGTAGGTGGTCATCACAATCTTTAATTATAAGTTTTGTAATCGGATGGGCAGGGTCCAGGACAACTGGATGTATGGCATCAGGAGGCAGGCCACTGCTTTGTCGTAACCTTTGACCTACTCGAATGAGACCTGACACTGGGTCTAGTTCCAGAGCAAGGGAGAGAAGACGACTGGAATGTGGAAGGGGTTTGTGGGTCTGAAGGCATGCTAGATAATTTCCAAAGGAATCCAGCTGGGTCTGTCTTAGGATGGCAATCTCTGCATCGAGGTAGGTTGCTGCTGATGGTGTTTTCAGGAGGCTCTGCCTTCTCAGAGTGGGAGGCAGTGGTAGAGTCAAGGAGATCCTGAAAGGTGGTGCACTGGGTAGGGTCAGAGATGTCATCGGGAGAAGGAGGGAAGGCCCAAGGGTTGGACCAGGGAGACAGTTGAACCATTGTCACATGTAGGCGACTGCACCATAAGACTGTTCTGATAGATTGCAGAAGATGTGCAGGTCTTGGATGGCTGAGGGGGTGTCTACTGTCCAATGGATAAGACAACGGGGCAGTAGTATTGAGGAGAGATTAGGGAGTTCTCCTCCTCCTATGCACCTGGTGGAACATGGATTAATGTCTCCGCTGATGGCAATCTTGTGCTGCCTGAAGCGGAGGAGGACTCCAAGGAGGGAAGGCCCAAATGTTGGACCAGGGAGCAATTGTGAATTCAGGCACTGATTCTGATAGGAGAAAGAACAATCAAATACAATGCGGTCCTTTCCATTATGACGCACAATGTGGTGAGGTATGTGCCAAGACTCAGGAGCATCTGCTACTTCAGATGAGGTTAACTTCTTGACATACCAAGCATCAACTAACTTCTGGATCTCTCTGATATAGGTCTCTGCCTGTGGGGGGTTTTGGTGCAGTCGCCTCTCACAGCTGTGAAGACGTGACATAACTGCTTCCTTAGGGGCCTTTGGGGGGGCCAGGGATCTACTCAGAGGAAAGGTGTGGCATACCGTAGGACAATAGCTCAATAGCTCTGTGCCTGTATTTCAGGGTGTCTGTATGGCAATTCCAGTGGAGGCCTAGAGTAGATTCCATGGGATCAAGGGAAGGATGATGTGACAGCCAGAGATCTGCCTGGTCTGACCTAGCATTGGGAGGGAGATCACAGATGACCTTGGGGTCATTACTGGCCCATTGTCTAATCTCAAAGCCACCAGAGGAGAGGGTTACACGCATGCAGTGAAGGAGGTCCTTAGCTTCCTCTGGTGTGGGAAGACTTTGAAGGCAGTTATCCACATAGAAACAATGCTGTATGGAATAGGTAATGCGGTGGCTGGAGGTGGTGCCAAATGGGATGACTTGCCATTCATATACAGTTGGAGGTGATCTACTGTCACGCCAGAGGAAGCGCAGGAGGGGTTTATCTTGGGGTACGAGGCGCATCTGGTGGAACATGGATTTAACGTCTCCGCTGATGGCAATCTTGTGCTGCCTGAAACGGAGGTGAACTCCAAGGAGGGAAGGCCCAAGGGTTGGACCAGTGAGCAATTGTGAATTCAGGCACTGATTCTGATAGGAGAAAGAACAATCAAATACAATGCGGTCCTTTCCATTATGACGCACAATGTGGTGAGGTATGTACCAAGACTCAGGAGCATCTGCTACTTCAGATGAGGTTAACTTCTTGACATACCAAGCATCAACTAACTTCTAGATCTCTCTGGTATAGGTCTCTGCCGGTGGGGTTTTTTGGAGCAGTCGCCTCTCACAGCTGCGAAGACGTGACATTACTGCTTCCTTAGGGGCCTTTAGGGGGGGCCAGGGATCTATTCAGAGGAAAGGTGTGGCATACTGTAGGACGTCATCAACAGGAATTCGGATGGTTTGAGTCTCCAGCTGGTGAATTGCATATTGGTCCTGTTTAGAGCGGACAACCATTTTTGTGTTCCTCTGAGGTACTGTGTCCAGCTGCCACAGTTTTTGCACATTGTGGTGGATGTCATCAGGTGGGCATTTAAAGAAGATATAATGACACTTGGTGGAGGGAGAGCTAACAATATCTCTAGCAGGGCCCTGTAACGTCCAGCCAAGACGGGTTTTGATTGCTACAGGGGCTCCAGGGGGCCTAACTTTACAGGCAGTGTTGGAGTGATCAGGTGGGCATGATCAGCTCCTATGAGTAGAAGGGGGCTTACATTATCATGCTGCTTCAAGGGAATCTGCCGGAGATGAGTGTAGCGCCACTGGAGGGATTTCACAGGATGAGAATGTTCGGACAAGGAAAGCTGATCAGCAGTGACGGTATGCCTGATGGCATAGGATTTCTCTGAATGGGCCTTTGGAATGAGGGTGAAGGACATGGCGGCACCGTTTAAAGTCTGGACATCCTGTCTCACAGTCCTCAGCTTCAAGCTCTCAGACTCTCCTACCAACT
The DNA here is from genome assembly GCA_021554675.1 of Leuciscus idus. Taxonomy (NCBI): domain Eukaryota; kingdom Metazoa; phylum Chordata; class Actinopteri; order Cypriniformes; family Leuciscidae; genus Leuciscus; species Leuciscus idus. Next base: position 64,315,813 of record CM038621.1, read on the forward strand.
GGAGTTTCTGGGTAGCAGGATGCAGAAGGATCATACGTTCTGACCCATCATCCAGTATGGCATATGTATCTAAGGACTTGTTTCCATTACGCAGGGTCACTTCAACTACCTTCAGCAGCACTTTATTGCAATCGCTAGGATGGTCTAGGTAGAAATTCTGCACTTGTCACTGGTTGATGTTGCATAGGACCTGCAGATGTTTCCCATTGCATTGGTTGCAGCATCCCTTCAGATCACACTGGTTTGCAAAGTGGTCTTGTGCACACCGGCAGCAGCGTTTCTGTCCTTTGATCCAACGATTTCTTTGATCTTCAGTGAGCTGGAGAAAGTCATCACATTTAATGACATGATGTTCAGGGGAGTTACAGTAACCACACACTGGACAGCGTGTGGATGTGGTGTTCCCCAGTCAGGGGAAGCTGACTGGCTTTAGGAGGAGCCATCTGGACATTAGGGGAGGTCACTTGGGAAGTCTTGCTACCATGGAATATTGCTGTAGCTCTGACTGGGTGAGAGGGTGGTGGCCTTAGTTGGACAGGCTGAAGGGTTCTCTTCCTTCTGGGCTGGCAGTGGGTTTCCTGTTGTAGCCAGGAGAAGAAATCTAGGAAGTTATAGGAAAGGGGACCTGGTCTGCTCAAACTCATGCTTCTCTTAAACTGACAAAAGTGCTCACTGGGTAGTTTATCTAGCCGCTCGACATGAGCAACAGGTAAGCTTGGAGAGACCTTCCCGGCCCATGGACTGGAGGAGACCCGCTAAGGCCTGTACTCTAAGGGAAAACTGATCTAGGCCTCTACCTTCACCTATCCGGATAGCAGGCATCTCCATTATAGCACGGAGCTCTCAGAGCAAGCTGTCCGGGTTGGCCATAACGCTCATCTAGGGACCGAATAGCTTGAGTGTAGGGATCTTGGGCATAAACATAAGCTAAGGCAAGCCGCTTCGCCTAATCTACCTTTAAGTGATTCAGTAAGATGTAATAATGTATATTGCTCTGACTCTCCTGGGTCCAACAGGTTGGATAGGGCCATCTTTAACATCATATACTGGCTTTCATCCTCTAGTAAGATCAGAGAATGGGGACCTTCTATCTTGCTATATGACTGCAGACGGCTTGAAGGGGGAGCTAAATGGCTTGGTGGGGCTGCAGAAGTAAGGTGGTGAGGCTGCACATTATGGGGCTGGTATGCTGGCTGGGCAGAGTGGGCCATAGCTCTAGGCGAAATTTGAGGTGACGACATGTAGGCTGGGAGCAAGGGGTTACGTGAGACTGGGACTTGACAGGTGGCAGGGAACTGACTATGGTCAAAAGGATTTGTGTGCTCCCAGGACTGAGCTAAGGGCTGAATGGCAGGGGCACGACTTACAGGAGGTGGATAAGAAAGCTGCTCTCGAGGTGGGGAAGAAAAGGGCTTATAGTCAATTGTGGTAGCATCGTAGCATGTTGGGCTTGTGATACTACTAACTGAGGGCTTTCAGGGGATGGTACTGAACGAGACCGTGAGGAGTGGCCTTTACCAAGCATACAGCACTGGATTAGTCTACCTTGATTTCTTACTTTTTGTAACTGCTGTAAGAACTCAGTTTGAGGGTCAGGAATTGGGGCTACATGAGGGTCATGTGGGTACTCAGGGGCTAAGGCTCTTCTAGAAGAGACATGTGAGGGAGAGTCTGTTGCTGGCTCCAGCTCTTCCTCTTCATCCTCCTCGCTGGGTAGTTGAGGTGGCTCTTCCTCCTCCTCAGACTCATACTGTGGCTGATACTGAGGTCCAACACCACAGATGTCTGCAGAGTGAAGCGGTGGTGGCTCTGGTGCTGCAGCAGGAGGTCGTGGCCGCTGACCATATTCCATGACGTGGTCATCATAGCGTACAGGACGCGGGGCTTGGCGGTGAGGACGCTGAAGTAACGAAGGCAAGGAGTGACTGGACATCTCCACTGGTCGTCAATGGCTCCGGCTCGAAGGACCATGTAAAGGAGGTTTGAGAGGGATGTGTAGGTGGCAGGCTTAAGACCAATGGAGGTGTCGGTAAGAACAGTCCAGTTACTTTAATTACACAATGTCTTTCTTTATTAGGTATGTGTATGTATGTATGTATGTGTGTGTGTGTGTGTGTGTGTGTGGTTTCTAGGAGGGAAAGGGATATGGGATACAATTAGCTACATAAACCCACAATACAAGGCCACAATTCATTTGAATGAGAATCAAACATTTGTACAATAACTTAGAATGCAGGAAATTAGCTAGGTAGCCTACAAACAAAGTCAATACATATACATTTTCTCTGCCCCGTATTTAATGAACTGGCAATGCCAATAAATCCTCAAATACACATTCTTACAATTACCACAGTGAGTCACATGAGCAATATAAACCAAGTTAAACTGTTTAATCTAACAGTAGAAACATATGGAACTTACATAGTTCAATAACGCACACAGGGAAGGAGACACAGCATTTCCAGCAGCAACACACAAGGATTCCTCCATGTGGCATGAACAAAAGGAAGGGGCTGTGTGTACAGGTGCTGTCTAATGAAGTCTGTGGCTGATTGAGGCTAATTAGTTGAAGGTGTGGTGAACTGCATGGGGAACTGAGTGGCAAATAAAAATGGGGCGTGGCAACTGTAGGACAGAGAGGAAAACTTCCAAACACTAAATACTTCACATTGAGCTTATAGTGAGTTTTTTAGGATCATTGTCAGTTTTAAATAACATTAGTGCAATGATTGTAATATTTATAATTTTTTTTTTTATTTCTAGATAACTGTATTTTAATGAAGCAGAATAATGTTAGGATTACCATTAAAAATAATTCATTAATTGGCATCAGTTACTGTACGATTGATATATAGACGGACATAAATACTTAGAAGCAGAGGTGCAAGTAACGAATTACAACTACTCACGTTACTGTAATTAAGTCGTTTTTTTTGGGTACTTGTACTTTTTGGAGTATATTTTTAATTCTGTAATTTTACTTGTACTCAAGTACATATTAAACTAAGTAATCTACTTCGCTACTTGTAAAATCACATTTCGTTACTGAGTACAATTTGAATTGATATTCAAATCTTTGACCGGCATTTCGGTAGCCAATAAAAATATTCGATCGTAAACGGACCAATAAAACCCCTGATATTTGGACTGAATTAAAGCCGCCGCAGTCGCAGCAGGTTTTGAAGAGCTGATCATAAGTGAAGGAGACGAGGAGCTCAGAGTGATTAATGGCTGGACTGAAAGTTTGGAGAAACAACAATCTACATAGTAGTATTGGCAAAATATCTATATTTTGATACATATCAATACTGAAATATCTGTCAATACTCATTTTGGCCTATACACCGATACGATACCAGCTGCACGTTCTCATTCTCTCATCTCAACGACAGCGAGTTGACACACCCGCCTCCTCTCAGCGCGGGATTGCAGGTATGCCTATTACGCATATTTTTATTAATACCTGCAAGTTTCTATGGCATATTTTAATGGCAAATGTCACGAGTGCAATATTATAATGCGAGGGCACATTCATGTAATCGCAGAAAACTGGACGCGAGCTCTCAAATATACGAATGAACTGGACTCGGATATTGAGTGTGCGCTCTCGGACTGTGTCATATGTGTCATATCATGTGCATTCGCGAATCTCTCCAAGTGGTTCTCACTGCAGACTCAAATGACGTCCAGCTCCAATCTCTCCGTGCTCTTGAATTAAACGTTGTCAAAAGTTATGAAAAATCTAGTCTTTTTTGCAAATTAAATTCAGTTTGAAATCAAGCTGTGTGTGAGTGAGCTATTGCAACAGTTAACGTTACCCTATTGTAAAGACAAATACACTGACCCCTGGTTCTCTTACGAGAGGTTCTCTCGTATTGCGTAAGTTGCTTACGCTACGGGAAAGTCTTCTTTCTTCGAGATCTGAAGCCAAAAATTATCCTTAATTTTGTATTCATTGTCAACGCAGTGCGGCAGCCGGCAGACCATGGCAGGCTGTATAAGCGTGCTCATTGGCTGCCAGGCGGCAACTGCTTAAGCCTATCAGTGAGCCTTGTGTGACCTCACATCCAATGAGGGCGCTTCGCGCCCTCCACACCCCTCTAACCGTCAGGATGGGTGTGGCCAGTGTGTATATAAGCAGGGCTCACAGGCTGAAAAATCTGATTTTCTTGTCTTCAGCGAAGCTCTTCGCATCGCTGGATCTTGAGAGCCGCCGCCGTTGAAACCAGCGACCAGCAAGCCTAGGACAGCGCCTGAAGAAGCCGGCCGCCTTCGCCGCCTTCAGCCATCCGTGCCTGCTACGCTATCCGGCGACATATCCTTTTATTACCGCTGTGTGTGCTCGCCCTGCGACACACACTAACTCTCACTGTTCTAAAAGAGCACGAGGCGTTTTTGTCAAAACGCCTCGTTTTTTTCCTGCGGCTCGTGCCGCGCCCCGCTCAGCAACGGAGACCGCCACCTCTTCTGCGCTCTCTGCCTGGGCCGCGAGCACGCCGCCACCGCACTCTCTACGGGCGGCTGCCCCGAGTGCGAAGAACTTTCAATGTCGACCCTGCGGGCTCGACTTGAAGTTTTCGACCAAGCTGTCGCTCCGCCTGTCCCTGCCGGGCCGCGCAATAGAAGCGCCGCTCGTAGAGACCACCGGAGACTGATATGACTGAGGAGCTCGCCGGAACCTCTCCCTCGAGCTTCTCTCTCGCCCTCTCCGCCCCCCCTCCCGGCCGCTCAACCGCCGCCGCGTCAGGGGATGAGGCGAATGAGATAGACACCCTCCCTCTGTTCGAGCCGCGCTACTGCGCCGCTCACAAGGGATGGCAGAAGTGGACGGTCTCGGAGCGAGCTTCCTCTCCCTCTGTTCGAGCCGCGCAAACTGCGCCGCTCACAAGGGATGGCAGTAACGGACGGTCCTGGAGCTCTCTTTACGTTACAAGAAAGCTACTCGTCCTCGCGCACATTTCTCAGTCCCCTCTTAAGCTCAGGCGACTGGAATTGTTCATATTGCAGTATACGAGCCTGTTATAAATACACGCACGCCTGCAAGCAAACGCCGTCACAAGACATGACGCTGTTATATGCTCGCTCTAACCTACAGCCAATGTATTCTCCCCCTGTGGCTCAGTGGCAGAATCTTAGGCTTTTGCGCCAGAAGACCCGGGTTCGATCCCGGCTCTCGCGGCAGATAAAAATGTATGCTGTTCGCTTCTCCAAGCTCGCGGCCAGTTTTTCTTACATACAGAAAGCGAACCCGCACTCCCCCTTGTTGGGCCGCGCAGATTGCGCCGTTCACAAGGGATGACAGAGCGGACGGTCACGAGCAACGTTCAGCGCGCGCGCCTCACTCACCGGCGAAAAGAGGAGAGAGAGTGTTTTCGTCCCGCTGTGGCCGGACAAAACCGCCAATTCTCAAACATTTCTCAGTCCCCTCTAAGTTCAGGCGGCTGGAAATATTACTACTGCAGTAAACGAGCCTGTTTTTAATACACGCACGACTGCAAACAAACATGAGGTCGTACTGTTATGGGCTCGCGCTAACCAAAAGTTCATGTGTTCTCCCCTGTAGCCCAGTGGCAGAATCATAAGCTATAACGCCAGAAACCCGAGTTCGAGCCCAGCTCTCGCGGCAGATAAATGTTTTTTCTGTTCGCTTCTCCGAGCTCGCGGCCAGCTTTTCTTACATACAGAAAGCGAACTCGCCTCTCGCACCACATGGTGCTCGATTATTTATGAGCGTCTATACACGAGGGAAGAAAAGACGGTTAAGTCCCGCTGCGGCTGGACCACCGTCAAAGCTTCACGCTCTGTCAGTCCCCGTTGCCACGGCTACTGCAGATGTTTACCTCGCAGCCAACGAACCGGTATATCTACCCGCTCGCCTGCGCGCAACCACCGTTCTCACGGCGACCCAGAGAAATCTCGAGAGGGTGTTATGTCTGGTTACACGGCTCGCGCCGCATGTGTTTTAAATGCAGTGAATGTGCCCACGTCTCTGTGTTCACCCCTGCACACAAGCACTATAAATCCTGGGTCTATCACAGAGCCCACTCTCATAAAGCGGGCACGAGCCGCTCGAGTGATAAAAGTAGGTCACGTGTCCACATCACAGTGCCCACACCTACTCACTGCCCGCTCTGTTACACGGCCCCTCACGACCGGTCATGTTCTAAATGCAAGTGTTGTGCCCGCTCCCTTGCGCTCACACATACTAACGAAAATTTCGCCCCCGACGCCGCCTTTGCGCGTCGCGCCTCACACTATATGTTCCCCGTCCAAAGCCACCGGGACACTGTGTGTAAAACGGCCAGCTATCGCTGTGTGCGATCCGCCGTGTCTAAGCACCGAGAGCGCGCGCGCTGCGCCCGCCCCTCCGTTTCGAGCTCTCGAGCCCGCAATGCGCGGCGATCAGAGCCCGGAGGCCATTCTGCCCCTGGCTGCACACGCAAGAGCGTGGGAAGCTCTTCCAGGCGCATCAGAATGGGTGCTAAGCACAGTAAAACTAGGCTATACTCTGCAGTTCGCTCGCCGCCCCCCGCGCTTTCGAGCACGTACCGAGACGAGAGTGAATGGGGAAGTAGCACATCTACTTCGAGCAGAAATAGCCACACTTCTGTGCAAAGGGGTTATAGAACCGGTTTCCCCCTTCTATGAGCGAGTCGGGCTTTTACAGCCGATATTTCCTCGTTCCCAAGAAGGATGGAGCTCTCAGACCGATTTTGGATCTGAGATATTTGAACAAAGCTCTTATGAGAAGACCGTTCAAAATGCTCACAACCAGGCAGATTCTCGCGCAAATTCGCCCGAGGGACTGGTTTATCTCTCTCGATCTAAAGGACGCATACTTTCAGATCCAGATAATACCCCGTCACAGGCCATTCTTGAGATTCGCCTTTGACGGTCAGGTATATCAATACACCGTCCTGCCGTTCGGCCTGTCTTTGGCACCCCGTACATTCACGAAGTGCATGGACGCGGCTCTCGCTCCCCTGAGAGGTCAGGGTATGCGAATTTTGAACTATCTGGACGATTGGTTGATTCTAGCACAGTCAGAGGCCGAACTCATCGCCCACAAAACAGTGCTTCTCAGCCACCTGGAAAGCCTGGGGCTCACGGTCAACTGGACCAAGAGCTCATTAGTGCCCAGTCAATCAACCTCTTTTCTGGGTTTGAATCTGGACACTGTGGCAATGACGGCCCGCCTGTCACCACAGCGCGCGCGCTGCATTCGACGCCTGGCCGCGTCCTTCCAGCCGGGCAGCACCGCACCTCTCAAGACATTTCAGAGGATGCTGGGTTGTATGGCTTCAGCTGCAGCAGTGCTTCAGCTGGGTCTATTGCGTATGCGCCCGCTACAACGCTGGCTGAATGCCCGAGTGCCTCACAGAGCCTGGGCTTCCGGCGGTATTCGAATCAGAGTGACTCAGAGCTGCGTTTCAGCACTGAAGCCCTGGTTAGCGGCCGACTGGTACCAGCGGGGAGTGACAATGGGAGCCATCTCACACCGCAAAGTTATCTCGACAGACGCTTCCACCTCAGGTTGGGGCGCTCTTTTCGAGGGCAAACCGGTCTTTGGCCTGTGGTCAGACCAGGAGAAATGCCTCCACATAAATTGTTTGGAGATGATAGCGGTCGAGAACGCGCTCAAGCGCTTTCTCCCATTTATACAGGATCACCACGTGCTAGTCCGCTCGGACAACATGTCCGTGGTGTCCTATGTGAACCGACAAGGCGGTGTCAGGTCCAGGAACCTGTGCAAACTGACAGAACGCCTTCTCGTGTGGGCTCACCGCTCGTTGCGCTCGCTGAGAGCCGCGCACGTGCCGGGCCACCTGAATGTCGGCCCAGACAGACTGTCCAGAGACATCATTCCCCCGGGAGAATGGTCCCTGCACCCTCAGACAGTCCAGTTCCTCTGGCGCCTATTCGGCAGAGCGGAAGTCGACCTCTTTGCGTCGAAAGACAACGCTCACTGCCCGATATTCTTCTCGAAAAGCGAGGACGCGCTGTCCCAAGCCTGGCCCAGCCTCCCGCTTTACGCTTTCCCTCCGATCTCCCTGTTACCACAGGTCATAGCGAGGATCAGGGAAACGCACCACCCAGTGCTTCTTATAGCTCCGCGCTGGGAGAACCAAATCTGGTACCCAGAGCTAGTGAGGCTGTCGCACTCACCCCCATGGCCGATCCCGCTGAGAAAGGATCTCTTCTCTCAAGCCGGGGGATCGATCTGGCATCCCCAATCCGGAGCGATGGTCTCTGCATGCATGGGTGATCAACGGATACACGTTGACCTGCCAGAGGGGGTCGTGAACACGATCACGCAGTCTAGAGCTCCCTCTACGAGGTGGCTCTATGTCTCCAAATGGTCTGTGTTCTCTAAATGGTGCGCTACTAAGAGCTTGGATCCACAAACATGTGGGGTCCCGCGGGTGCTCTCCTTCCTACAGGAGCTGTTGGATAAGGGCAGGTCCCCTTCCACGCTCAAAGTATATGTGGCGGCTATTGCAGCGTTCGCTCAGACGACGCTCGGCCGCGCAATAGGAAGGAACGAGCTTATTATCCGTTTCCTCAGAGGAGCCAGACGGATGAATCCCCCGCGGCCCCCCTCGGTTCCTATTTGGGATCTGTCCTTGGTCCTGGAGGCCCTGAAGGCTTTTCCCTTTGAACCACTTGAATCCGTGGATTCTAAGTATCTTTCGCTCAAAACCGTTTTTCTGATAGCTCTGTCTTCAGTAAAACGCGTGGGGGATCTGCACGCGCTATCTGTTAGCCCTGAATGTCTTGAGTTCGGACCGAATGACTCGAAAGTCATCCTCAGACCGAGACACGGTTACATCCCCAAAGCGATTGGAACCCCCTTTAGGGCACAAATCATCTCCCTTTCGGCTCTGCCAGCATCCGAAAACGGGGACAGTGATACCTCCTATGCCCTGTTAGGGCGCTGAGAGTTTACATCACGCGCTCCGCCGCTTTCAGGCGTTCCGAGCAGCTCTTTGTTTCTTTTGGCGGGCGCACCAAGGGTCTCGCCGCCTCGAAACAGAGCCTGTCCAGGTGGATAGTGGACGCGATTGCAGCAGCTTACGCCTCCAAACACCTGCAGTGTCCTTTGGGTATCAGAGCCCACTCCACCAGAGGCATGGCCTCTTCGTGGGCCTGGTCCAGCGGAATTTCTATTCACGATATTTGTATGGCGGCGGGCTGGGCCTCCCCATCGACATTCGTGAGGTTTTATAACCTGGAAGTTCCTGCCTTGCAGGCTAAACTGTTATCAGTATAAGTGGGCTGTATGCTCTGCCCAGTCGCTTATGCGCAGACTACGCTCACATACTGGTTATATTTCTGGTATGGCACCAAGGGAAGGAGTATTTGGTGTTCAGACCGGCTGTGCCGTTCTGTCCCTTATTTCCCATTGCGCGCTGTGTACCGGTGCTGGCCCGCACTGCTGGCCGCCCCTCTTGCACTCTGCCGCGCTGGGGATTATTCTCCCCATAAATAGACTGTGTTCTGCTCTATTTATTTCCCTTACTTTTGCTTATGTATTGTGTGGGCCCGCACCGCCGGCCGCACTATTTACATGGATATGAATAGACCGGCTGTGCCGCTCTATCTATTCACGAAGTGAAGTGCTTTGTACATGTGTTGGCCCGTTTCCCTACCGGCCACCTGTTTTCAGCGTTATGTTTTTCCCCGGTCTCCCTGGGATTCATGCGCTGTATGCTCGGCGCGCACGGCGTTGACAAGGGGTTCCCGTAGCGTAAGCAACTTACGCAATACGAGAGAACCTCTCGTAAGAGAACGTACTCGGTTACTAAACGTAACCTCGGTTCTCTCTAGAAGAGGGAACGAGTATTGCGTAACCTGCCGTGACGCGCCACGAGCTTTTGCGCTTCAGACTACGAAAACCAGATTTTTCAGCCTGTGAGCCCTGCTTATATACACACTGGCCACACCCATCCTGACGGTTAGAGGGGTGTGGAGGGCGCGAAGCGCCCTCATTGGATGTGAGGTCACACAAGGCTCACTGATAGGCTTAAGCAGTTGCCGCCTGGCAGCCAATGAGCACGCTTATACAGCCTGCCATGGTCTGCCGGCTGCCGCACTGCGTTGACAATGAATACAAAATTAAGGATAATTTTTGGCTTCAGATCTCGAAGAAAGAAGACTTTCCCGTAGCGTAAGCAACTTACGCAATACTCGTTCCCTCTTCTAGAGAGAACCGAGGTTACGTTTAGTAACCGAGTACGTTTCACAGACAGGGCTTAAGACTAGTCCTAGACTAAAATGTAAGTCTGAGCTGTTTCCACTGAAATAAACTTGCACTGACTGATCTTAAAAATATATCAGTGCCTTTTTAGTTTTAAGATGCACATCGGTAATGTTTTTTTCTAAGCATGTTTATAAAAATTACTTAAATGTCCTAATTGATCTATGGTCTAATCCTGGCTTAGTCTAAGCCCTGTCTGTGAAACCGGGCCAAAGTGAGTAAATATTTAAGTTAGATTATTGTAATGGTTACTGATCAATTTTTAAATATGTAAACAAAAGCCTAAATTAAAATCTCACCGTATAAAGTGGACGTGTCTCTTCAGAAGACTTGAATTAAACTTTTCCATTCAAATAGATTACTGTTACAATGAGTGTTGTGCTTTTCGATGCTTGAAAATAAGGATTGCCTTGACAAAATGGATGGACAAAAATGTAGATATTAAAATATTTAGTATGTGGTAGTTTTCCCGATGGTATTAAAAATGATAGGCTAGGCCTACTGAATACTGACATATTTCAAGGTGTCATATTGAAGTTAGAAATTCCAGCATCATGACCACTAATTAATGTCCTTCGACAATAAGGTAAAAACGTGTTAAAAGTAGCTATTTTCTACATAAATATATGATTTGGTTGAATATTTATTGGTAATACATTAACTATCGCCAGCTAAAAAGTAACTAGTAACTAGTACTCTGAGTAGTTTTTGAGAAGAGTAATTTGTACTTTTACTTAAGTACTTTTTTGACACCAGTACTTTTACTTGTAATTGAGTATTATTTCAGCAATGTAACGGTACTTGTACTTGAGTACAAATTTTCAGTACTCTTTCCACCTCTGCTTAGAAGTGTAATTTATTATAAAAACAAACTCAGTAATTTATATTTTTAGATAGATTTTCAGATAAGCTCCTCCCACACAGGAATTCATCATCAGTGAAGCTCCTCCCATAGCAATCACATAATCAGTGAAGCTCCTCCCACAGCAATTCTCCAATAAATGCTGTAAATTCCTATCAGCTACAACTGAAGACGAGTATCAGAGCATCAGGAAGAGCTGAAATCTGCAAAGACTGAGTTTATTAAAGAGGACAGTGAGAACATGAGTGATCCAGAACCCTGCTGAATGAAACACACTGAAGATCCTGAAGAACAAAGAGGTTGGTGCTTATTCTTCATTCATTCATTCATTCATTCATTCATTCATTCATGATGCTGAAGAACATTCATGTTAGAAACATTCAAGCACATTTAGATAAACAGTTAAACTATGAAATGGTACAGAATGTTTTTTGTTTGTTTTCAACAAATGGTCAGTAAAGGGAGGTTTGAGAATTTTGTATATTGACTGTCAACATCAGATCAAGCTAAATACTATTTTAAAAGTTTTATTTGATATTTATTGTATATATGGTTCCCAATTTGCAACAACGTTACCAGAATTTTAGTAATTTTCAACATAGTTTACAAAATATTTTTTTAGGAATAATCAGTTAACACCAAGTAACTGATAAAATTGTATTTGTCAAATATCATACAAGTTATTCATAGTTATAGAGATTCTTCTTACAGTAACTTTGGTAACAGGGTTGATGAATACAGTCAATGCTACAGTTTGTGTAAAAACTTGTCTTCCCATCATGCAGTAGAAAGAGCCCAGTGTCACTTCTAGTAGTGGGAAGTTCGGATCATTTGATCAACGTTTGATGTGTTTGAGGAATTTGACTAACATGTACCATTTTACATGCATTCTGCTGAAATGTTACATGTTAGTCAAATTCCTCAAACACATCAAATGTTGATTGCATTAAGAATAAGAAAAAAACTGCAATGCAAGGAAAAGGCCAAATTATGAGCAGGGTTCATACGGGTGCTTGAAATTCTTGAAAGTGCTTGAATTTTGATGTTGTGTTTTCAAGGTTTGAAAAGTGCTTACATTTTGGATAAAATGCTTAAAACAATTGTAACTGTATTTCTTTCACAACAAAACACATCTGGACTGAGATTATTTTTTTGTCCTCCCATTATGCAGTAGAAAGACCTCAGATGATGTAATTTCCTGGGTGTCATAGTTTTAAGTAGGGCTTCACAATATATTGAATTCGAAATATCGCAAAGGCATATATCGCGATATCCATATCGAAACGGCTTGCAATAACTGGGGTCATGAACAAAAGACAAAGAGAAAATCACTCACTGCTCTTGACTGAATAACTTTTTGTAGAATCAGTATATATTTAATTAATATAGTGAAAACTAAGCAGTGTTTTATTTTTACATTTGATTATTCAGTTTCTGTTGTTTAATAACCCTAATGTAGGATAAGCTGAAACCCTGAACCCTGTGGTTTACACTGATGTTAAAATAACACTTCTAATGTTACAGTAAAACACTGATGTTCACTTTCAGAAGCTGTAGGGATGTTTTCTTGTCACAAAAATAATGTGAAACACGTATGTTGAAATACTCTGTTTTTAAAAGGAGGAAAATCATGTCAGGAGTAACAGGGTTGAGTAAAACATAGGACATAGGTAATGCTAATAAAATAGTTAATTTAAATCTAGTTAAAGCTGCGGTCACTCTACACTTTGAGCTTGTGAAATTTCTACACACACTGCAACGGTCATGAAATGAAGTCACACTCTGTGGCACCTTTTTTACAGACAAAAGTTCAACATATAACAAATAATAATTCAAAAATTTTAAAATAAACAATCCACTCCACTTGAATGCTGACATGGTATTTCTCACATGGTAATTCACTTGAGCTTGTGTTTCTGGTGTCCCACTTTCACATGCGCATGAATGGAAGTCTATGAAGGAAAAGTCTAGTGTGAACGGCCATTAATTGAAACGTTTTTTAGTCAAATAAATGTCAATCTCAAAGTTGGTGAAAAAATATGGCAGTACTGTATATTTTTATGTTAATATCATGCTAAATAATTGTGTTATTTATCAAATATATTTAATAGTTTTTGCTAAAGAAACATGGGATTCGTGCCTATGTTTTAAAAATAATAATTGGAAGATAAATTTACCTCATTCTTGGAAAGTTTCATGGGCATATAATCAATTTATAAAAAGGCATTAAATTATCATAATATTTTATAACAGTTGTCTACTGTCTACTATTACATCAGGGCTCACTTCCGTGTCCTTTCACTTTATATTTCTCTTTTAATTATGTTGATGTACTGAAAATGAAATTTAATACATTTTTCTTTCATGTCAGACCTGATGGAAGAGAGCGAGGAGAGTGAAGAACTGAGTGAAGTGGAGGAGGAGAGTGAGGAACTGAGTGAAGTGGAGGAGAAACATCATGTCAAACCTGGAGAAAAACCTTTGAGTCGCTCAGAGACTAAAAAGACATTTTTAAAGAAAAGAGGAGCCAAGAAATCTACAACCTGCACTCAGTGTGGAAAGAGTTTCACACGCAAACATAGTCTTGAGCTTCACATGAGAGCTCATTCTGGAGAAAATCCGTTCACCTGCACTCAGTGTGGAAAGAGTTTTATAACCAAACAACGTCTTGAGCGTCACATGATGATCCACACTGGAGAGAAGCCATTTAAGTGTGATCAATGTGGGAAAGATTTCAGTCAATCTTCACACCATAAAGAACACATGAGGATCCACACTGGAGAGAAGCCATTCATGTGTGATCTGTGTGAAAAGAGATTCTCATACAAAAGTTATCTTAAGATTCACATGAGGATCCACACCGGAGAGAAGCCGTACACATGTGATCAATGCAGCAAAACATTTCTCTGTGCATCAAACCTGAAGACACACCTGACAGTTCATACGAAGGAGAAGCCGCATTTATGTTCTGTGTGTGGAAAGAGTTTTTCACTGCTGCATACTTTACAGAATCATGAGAAAATACACACTGGTGTGAGAGAGTACATGTGCTTTGAGTGTGAGAAGACTTTTACTACAGCTAAACATTTAAAAGAGCACCAGAGAATTCACACTGGAGAAAAACCTTACAAGTGTTCACACTGTGACAAGAGATTCATTCAGTCGGCAGATAAAACAACACATGAGAGGATCCACACTGGAGAGAAACCATTCATGTGTGATCAGTGTGGGAAGAGTTTCTCTGTTAAAAGTGACCTGAAGCGACACATGAAGATCCATTCAGTGGAGAAACCACATCAACGCAGTCTGAGATCACGGTAGGGGTGAACGATATTGACAAAGTGATATTGCGATATCGATATTAATTTCGTTTTTTTTTTTATTATTATTTTTTTAAACATGTATAATTACAAAAGTTATGGGAAAATGCATCAAAATAGACTCATAACAAATAAAACAAGTTTTCTTACAACACAAGGTTTATTTCAACTGACAGTCTTATTGGACTGGTACAACATGAATAAATACATAACCATGTCTACAGAACACTTCATGCCACTTCATGCATTTTCTGTGATGGGATAGCTATCCGATCGTGAAAAGGCCAGGTGTAAATGCCCTCCGAGACACATTCGAGGCGGATTTGAATCCGATCGCACTCAAACCACTTCAGGAGGAGGTCTGGGCCACATTCCAGATGAAACTGGACAAGTGTAAATGCATCTGGTTGTTGACGGCGATTAGCTTTGGAACGAGAAGCGACTCTAGAGTCATATTGAGAGAAACAAAGTGTCTCCCCTGTTCTTTCTGACCACTGTGGGAAATCTGTAGCATGAAAAGTTAACCCTCTCCAAGCGACGTGTATTTTTCGAGAGGTGCATGTCGGACGGGACGCATCATAAACTAAATATAGCATAATTATCGGGAGACTTTCGATATAATATCGGGCAACGTGATATCGTGATAACGATATTGAGTCGATATATTGTGCACCCCTAGATTGCGGCGAGTAGTTTATTTTAATGTGCTGAGCAACACAGTCTCTTCTGTGTAAGTTAGACACACATTACTCTATAGCCAAATCTTTCCTCTCCACCTATAGCTGGTGTGTGGTGAGCACAGGACACTTTGTTGATTGATTGATATCTATTAACTTGTGTTCAACCAACAGGAATATCTCATTTGTCTATCAGTTTAGATCAATGTAAAAAACACAAATTCGCTCTCTGACAGTATTTGTTTATTCAGTACCATTTGTAAAACTAAACACTTCAAAATGTAGGAAAACTTAAACTTGGCAAACCAACATATTTATTTAAAGATGTACTATAAACAGTAGATGGCAGCAGAGGACCGCTTATTGACTTATAAGCCATTTCCACTCCATAATAGTTTTTTTCTAGGGCTGCCACTAACGACTATTTTTGTAATTTAGATTAATCTATTGACTAATCTACTGATCTATTGAATTTAGTAAAAAAAATTATTCAAACATAATATATAAAAAAAATTATAAAAAAAACCAGTACATATTAGTTAAAAACAATAATAAGTCTGAGAAAGTCAGCATGTTCTGAATGTTAATATGTCCACATGTTCTGGGACATATTGACAAATAAACAGGACTTCAGTAGTGAAACTCCAAATAAAATCCAAATTTATATGAAATCCTTTTTTAAAGCAAAAGTAAAGTAGGGCTGCAGCTATCGATTATTTTAGTAATGAAGTATTTTACCAATTATTCAGGGCCGGCACATCCATATGGGGTGAACTAGGCAATTACCTAGAGCGGCACTTTTGTAAGGGTGGCAAAATGTGTGCCAACCGGGAATGAACAATTCACAAAATAGGCTATATGATTTGCTGAGCTGCACCGCCCCACCCCACGCTCCCTGCTCTCACGAGTGAGACATGAGTCATCATGACTGAGTAATTGGAAGTTCGGATCATTTTACTGACTCTCTTTCATACGGATTACACAAGCAGCAGTCTGTTTTCTTTCGTTTTGAATTGTTCTGTTTAAAAGTAGACATTTCAAGCTTTCTATATGTCTCAGGTCTGTGAGGCAACTATAGGCTACCTTATAGTTTCGGTTAATTGAGATCAGCTCCAGTTCACGCGCCGGCTCCTCCGTGTCGTGATTATCTATTTTCTAATATATTTACTTCTTATTTATTAAATCCAGACAATTGGTTGATGAAACATTGATTAAAATTAAGATACAATTAATTCAAAACGAAATTAAATTTAACCTGTTAACCGTTGCCAGTGCGCGGGCGCACTGAAGCGTTTTTTTATATATATAGTTCAAAGTTACTATCAGATTTAATGTTATACCTTGACAAACTATACATCATTAAAAAGATATAAGACTCAAGTTTCAGTATTTGACCACTATTGTATTCTGAGAAACTTATAGCGACAGTTATTTCTTAATTTGTGTCAGGAGTTATGAAATGAAAAAATGAGTCGATACCTTTGATATGAATTATGCGCGTCAGCCGCTTTCATTCATAAAAAACTCCCGTGCTGTCGTCATGACAGCGATTCACAAAACAACGTCCTTCAGGGCTTTAGCTCAAAAGTGTGCATATTTGGAGAAATATTGATAGATTCTCATAGATTTACATCAGATTTCTATAGACAGGAATAATATTTATTGAATTTATACTCAAATGCGTCGATGTAATCATTATGAGCTTCTTACTGAGATGTGCTGTGTTTTCAATTCATACCAATAGCCTGAGGGCGCTATTATGCACAATAATAGTCCATATATGGAACATGAAGAAAAGCCATGATCATGTGACATTCCAGGACGTCACTGATACACACAAAGCTAACAAGAGATCGCGCTGTAACATGCAGATACAGACGTTTTGAAGACAATAAACATGTTTGCAATGATATTTGAGTTACCTGTGTTTTTCAAGCCATGCCAGGTATTTCCATAATAATAGATTATATTTATAATGTAATGCTAATCTATAGACTGTCATTGTGCAGAATACCATACAATGGTATATTTTCTGTCTGATATTTTTATCTGAAGCCAAATTAGATCACAGAAGATTATTTAAAACACTCGTCTTGCGTTATGAAGTAAGTTTGGAGCACAAACATGGTTTTAATCTCATAAACTGTCGTGTATTGATGGTGTGCTAAGCTAACATGCTAGCTAGCCCTAGGTGCACCTGCAACCTAGAAATTTATACTTTTATGATTTTTTGAATGCTTACTGAAAGTTTCTTTATTCAAGAAATGCATTTGATACAGTTTAAAATGTTAGGTGAACTTTGAGAAAAGAAATTAGGGACTGAAACCCTATGAATAGCCTGTGAATAGCCAGTCATTAGTAACTATAATGCAGACAAAAGAAATGCATATTTAGAGCCATAACCAGTCTGGAGAGGTGTGAATGTGTGCAGGGGGAGACTAAGACTGAACGGGGCTCGTCTGCACCACAAAACAATAGAGACAATATCAGGGCTGCCAACTCTCACGCATTGAGCGTGAGACTCACGCAATTGACACTTTTCACACGCTCTCACGCCACACATCCATTTTCTCACGCACAGAAAAATTGTGGAGCAAAGAGGTACTTTTAATATTAAACTAATTCTCAGCTCTTAGATTCCGTCAATTTTATTACGAAATTCAGACAAAAATACGTTTGGCGCTTGTAAATGTGACGTGACAGATCGCTGAGCGCCTCAGTTCAAGTGCACGTGAACCGATCACCTGTTACTTTTTTATTTAAAGATGCAGTACAACTTACCTAAAGTATACATAATATCGACCAATTAGTGTTTTTCAACCACGGAAAGAGGTCAATATAACAGCAGGAGAACAATTATGTCACATAACGTTACATTTACCTCAGGAAAGCCATTTAACGACCAAAGCATGTTAATTGAATAGAAAAAAATAGCTAGAGAGGAGATTTTGCTGAGCACTATATTACATATTTATTATATTTTTACTTATGTCATTAAATAATTGTTATTATAACAAAAACTGCATTATATTTAATTTAATGTTATTTGTAACCTTTAATAATACCAGCAGATTGGGCCCTCTATGTTTACAGCTTTAGGTGAGATTATTTTTTTAAATAAAATTTAAAATAAACATGTATCCAAATTAGTCAATATTGAATCAAAATCGGAATCAAATCACAAGAATGGAATTGAAATCTTGAAATTTGTGTCAAGCAATAATAAAAACTGTATCCTACCAGTCATTGTACAATGTAAACATTGTAACATGTTGTCACTAAACTTCATAAAATTCTATTTAGTTACCAAATGTTTTGACAATCACAATTACACTTATTGTGATGCAATATTTGTAAAAAAAAATCTCACTCCAAGCTAAACTCAAAAGTTGGCAGCCCTGCAATATACTGGATAGATGGTTAGAAGATGGCAATAAACATCAGTTGCATTTTAGCGTCAAATCAAAATAAAGTCATTGACATGGTCTTGAAAAACATTTAACTAAATACAGAGTTTTGGACTTATTATCTTCAGATTTTAAACATAAAATGTTTAGACATGTGGCTTTAGCTGTAGTGCATTTCTAGATTGCTACAGTGCCAACTTCAATTTTATTTTCATAAGGATGTTAGAGAGAGGTTATAGGGCAACATATGTCACTTTGAGTGATTTATGGCCCTTAAGCCCCGCCCCCTTTTTGACGTGGGAATATTCCCACGCTTGCCCCGCCCCTTTCTACCCCCCTCCCTCCCACCTCCGGACAAGTCATGTGACCGTGAGAATTTTCCCACGCATGCTCCTCCCTTATGGGCGTGATCAGAACCAGGGAGATATTATAAATTAAATTATATATTAAATTATATATTTAATATATAAAACGTTGTATGAAGTTAAAATACACATATCTTTAGTGTTCTCACACATTTGTAAAACACATTAGTTGCACATTAAAAACTTTAAAATGTCAATGAAAAACATCTAAAACAACATTTTATGTTAAAACATAAACCGTGGGAAATTTTCCCACGATCCACATTAAAACATTTAAAACAAAATGTATTAAAATTATACCGAGCAAATAGTTCTATTTTCTGATACATTTGAAGAAAAGTTGTACATTCACAATTACAAGAAAAAGTTGTACTTTCACAATTACATTGTGTTTAAAGACATTGAAAATCAATATTCAGTCATTTACAGGAGAGTATAACAAGTTGAGTTTTTTCATTACAAAAAGATAATTTTTTAAAAATGTAGATCCATAATCATTTAACTTTCACACATTATTTATAAAATGTTACATTTTACATAAAATATCTTTAAAAGTGTGTATTTTCTTAAAGATATAAAAAATGCGTTAGCATTAAAACATCTAAAACAACATTTTATGTTAAAACATAAATGTTCAGTCATTTACAGAAGAGTATAACAAGTTAAGAGAGTTTTTCATTACAAAAAGATAATTTTTTTAAAATGTTGATCCATAAGCATTTAACTTTCACACATTATTGATAAAATGTTACATTTTACATAAAGTATCTTTAAAAGTGTATATTTTCTTAAAGATATAAAAAAATGTGTTAGCATTAAAACATCTAAAACAGCATTTTATGTTAAAACATAAATGTTAAAACATTGAAAAATCAATGTTCAGCTCCGGACCGTGGGAATTTTCCCATGATCCCCTTCCCTACAAACACCCCCACCCCTCCCCACATTTTTTAAAAATGTTGAGCCATAAGCATTTAACTTTCACACATTATTTATAAAATGTTACATTTTACATAAAGTATCTTTAAAAGTTTAAATTGCATTTTCTTAAAGATATCAAAATGTGTTAGAATTAAAACATCTAAAACAACATTAAACAAATATTAAAACATATCAAACGCGTAAACACATACGTACATTTAAAAACTGACTTACGTTTTTACAATTTCACTTGTTGAAAGAAGAACAAAAGTCTCATTATCTCCAAAGATATATCCAGTTACAATAATGTTTAAACATCATATTGTTTAACAAATAACATTATGACAATATATATTAAAACTTTTTTAAGAAATGTACAATAAAGACATGATCAGGGATGAGATCAGTGTTTTTTATTTATTAAAGAAGGCAGATGTAATTTCATTACATGAAGTGTTCATCACTTTTAAAACATTAATGAAATAAGTTAAAATTGCATTTTTCTCTAAAAGAGTTATTAAAAATGAGTTAGCGTTATTTTAAGATGTTAAAATCAATAATTTACAGAAAGGTAAATTTATCCATCCGCACATTATGTGTAAAATGCTACATTTAACATAAAATATCTTTAAAAGGTGTCTCAAACACATAATATTAAAACCACACCATGTTAAAAATCACAGTATCTAAAAAATAGCCTTACGTTTTTGTAAATCCGTTTGTTGAAAGAGAGCCAAAAGATATATCCAATGGTGTATTCCACATCAAAGATATATCCAATGGTGTATTCCACATCAAAGGTATATCCAATGTGTATCCAAAAGGTATATCCAAAACACGAAAGAATAATCCAACACCAAAGTAATATCCTGGGAGCTCAATGAAACATGTCCGAACAGTTACACCCCAAAAGTTAGACTGACCTGTGTGACATCTGCCCAGTAGCCACAGGTAGACCACTCCCACCCTAGACACCTCCCACCCCTAGACACCTCCCACACCAAGACCCCCTCCCACATCAAGACCCCTCCCAAGCCACCTATGTATCTGGTAACAGATCAGTGAGTTGTTTTAATTAAAGAAGAGTTTTGTTTCACCTAATCATTTAAAAACTTTTTAAAAACAATGTATGTATAAAGTTAAAATACAACGGTTTAGTATTCGTACGTTTACAACGTTATCTGAAAAAGCTAGAATTAATAGCTAGATTTTAGTTAAAATTAATAGTTTAAATTATTAGTTAAGTTAGAGTTAATTCATGCTTTAGTTAAGTTATATTCACTAATTTACTGATTTATTCACTACAACCCAATGGAGAAATCTGATTATTGTTTGAGAATGTGTATTTGGAATAAAAATAACGATTCTGTTCAAAACTATGTCCTTTTAACTTTAAACCGTGAAACGTAAGCGCTAGGCAAACATTTTCCACACACATGTGACACTTTCACATACAATTTTAATAATAAAATAACTTTAACTTTAATAAAATGATACAGACCTTTAAAATACAAAGGTGTATAGGGTAGTATTTAAAACGTTAGGCCTATCAGAAAAATGTAAACAAGAATGTCTTCTTACATATACAGATTTTAAAACACTGTTAAAAACAAAAAAGTCAACGTTAAATCATTTAAAACAAGTTATAGAGTGTCTTTCACTAACAACTTTTAAAGATAGCAGAAAAATGGTAAATTATGTTTTAAACGTGAACATCATATCAGACATATCAAACAACAACAGTTAAAAAATAATACATAAAGTGAATAGTTTTTAAGCAAAACTTTTAAACATTACAATTCACTATAAACTTTTGTTTAGTTTTTAGCTAAAATATATATCTTTCACTGTCTCACAAAAGCATCCATGCGCTCGGAAAGCAAAACATGAATGAGAAATCCGGTCTGTGAAGCCAAGTCTACGTTGGTAAAAAATACTTAATCAAAACATTGTTTTAAATTTTGTACGTTTTATTTAATTTAGTTATTAATTCAGTATTAGATCTTTTTACTTATGTCTCATTGGAGGCCTCCGGATGACACAGATGTGACGTGACATCACAGTGTTTTCATTAAAGAAGACATATGTGCATTAATTACACTCATTACATATTAAACGTTAAAACAACAGTGAAATAAGTTAAAATTGCATTTTCTCTAAAAGAGTTATAAAAAAATTAGTTAGTGTTATTTTAAGATGTTAAAACATTAAAAATACAACGTTCAGTCATATACAGAAAAGTAAAAACAACTTAAGAGAGTTTTTTTCATTTACAAAAAAAAAAGATCTAACTTCCATACAGTATTTGTAAAACTTTTACATAAAACTAGTTTAAAAAGCTTTACGTTTTTACATAACCAATTGTTAAAGACTCAGAGTTTAAAAGATATAAAAGTGTTTCCTCAGAAGTCACCGTGGGAATTTCCCACGCCCCCCCTTCGAGCTCCCAAATAGAAAAAGCGACAGCGCAGCTCCTTGGCCGGACTTGAATGGCCATAGAAAACCGGTGTAGCGGCTCGAAGAGACCACACCCCCTAACACACCCCTCTCAAAGCTGAGAGGTCAATTTCGATTTAAGGACATCCCTAAAATGACATCACTCACGGGAATCCCCCTCCCACAGCGTCACAGTCACATGACATGAGGTGTTTAAAAAGGAGCGCAAACATGACACGAGATAGGCTACTTGTGGTTTTATTCAAGTAGAACACTATGGCTACGTCAGACGATAAGACAACCTATGGAGGATTCGACCTTAGCGCCGCGAAAAAAAAAGATGCACATGGACCTTAACGCGATTTCTCCTCGAGCCGGCGGAGCGCAAGTGAAATACTTTTCACTTGTCTGGAGGACGTGCGTGTAGGCTACGCATGTTTATGACTAAATCAATAGAGAAGTCAGATTGGTTAACTTGGATAACGACGAGCGATACAACACAAAATCAAGGGACGGTCCCAATTTGTTTTTTTACGGAAAGGAATTGGAATTTATTTTATACAGGAGTATGGAGAGATGACGGAATGGATATGCCTCTCTTTATTGGCGAGTGGGCTGGATTAACCACGGCCACAAGAAACCGACTTCTCGTGGATTATATATATATATATATAAACACCCAGAGGATTGCGTTTAAATACTTTTTTGGAATGGATGTACCCGAATGTTCGTGGTCTATTTCTGAGGATGAGCACTTAAAATAGCCTACTACGATTTAAAATTCATGTTTCAATGGAAGGTTTACCTGTGTTGGAATAGATTTTTTCTAAAATCACGTAGGTTTTTTAAATGGAGCGACACATTTGGATCTGTTGATGAATATACGCACCAATAGGATTAACGGCTGCAACGAATGGATAGCCTACCCACAGAAAAGCATCAATTGGCTGAATACATTTTTGCGATTATTTAATCCTTTCTATGTAAAGTACTTTGAATTGCCAGTGTATAAATTGTGTTATATAAATAAATTTGCTATGCTTTGCTTCGTCTATGTCACAGGAGAAATTATATTTAATTTACAACTCTATACACTCACACAAACACCCACCCCACTCCACCCCACTCCACCCCACTCCACCTCACTCCACCTCACTCCACCTCACTTTTGGACTGAGCCCTCCAATGTGTAAAATGTCAATTCAAACGCTAAAACTGATCACTATAGTGGCTTTTCTGTATTTGTTTTAAATGACTCATGATGCATTTACTTTTAACCCAGTTGACCTCTAGAATTTAGGTTTTACCAAAGTGTGGAACTTTGTTTAACAGTCTCGAGCTTGGATGAATATGCCTCTCTCAGTGCAATAGTCAGATGTGATTCTGTTGTAATAGTTTAAGTGTAAAACAGCATGCACTTTGTGTAATTCATAGAGGGAAAAGTTGCACTAAATGAAGTATCAATTTAGTCAAACAGAAAGACTATCACTTAAATTCTTAATTGTCATTTATTTCTATAGACAGCTCTCAATGAAAAGTCTTCACCTAAAACATATGGTCCAACATACAAAATGTAAAACAGGGTCATCATTTGCATGCTTTTGTGAATTTATAATAAACTATGTTTTTCAAGCCTCTTTTCTTAGAGGTTTGGGTCTTTTGAATCTTACATGGATGTTTTGGACACGTGTGATTCTGTATAAAGATTATGTTTTAAAGTTAGTCCATAAGCACAACTATTTACACACATACGAAGTAGGAGAATATCTAACTGTATATTGTAGATTGTGAACACTCCATTACCCGTTTATTTGGGGTCAGAGAACATCCTTAGCTCATACGTTTCTTTAATTTGTGCAGGATGTTGAAGTGTTAGTTAAAAAAGGTATTAGTTAATAACAAACAAACAAACAAACAACATGGAACCATGATATTAATATATAAAATATGGTATAATTACATGTTGAAGCATAGCCCACTCACAGTTTGAAAATGACTTCCATAATATTTTCTTTTAGTAAAGCTATGTGTGGATCACCCAACACAAAGTTTTGCGTTTGTGAGTGAGATCTCACAAAGATTACACCAATATTAGCTTTCTCGAACATTGGATGTTTGGATTATGTCTGAAACTTAGAAATCAACATGCATTTCCTGTGGTTGTTAAATGGCTCAGGTAATTCATATGAAATGTAAGTTGTTCAGAAGAAAAATGGGTTCAGTCATACATTAAAAAAAAAAAAAAAGTCTTCTAAGTGAAGATGATGTGTTTGTCACAAACACATCTGAGTTTTTATACGTGTTAGGAAACCTCTCGCAATATTACTAATCAAGTAATCACAGAAATAATGCAGGTCACCAGATTGTTTTAAAGAAATTAAAGTATAAATAAAGGTGAATCTTTATTTAAAGAAGATAGACTTCTGCTTTTGCAACACACAAATGTATAAATGTTTAAGTCGTTTGTGTCTTTGGTAATTTACTTCCAATCCATACTTTGAAGCATCATGATTTTAGGTCTGTAAAAATAAATAAATAACTATATGCCCACTTTAGGGGTAAATGAAATATTAAATTTTGTGCCTTGTTTTAGTGTAATACCAGTTTTTGTAAAGCAAGAGTTGTATTAATGTTTTTAAAAATAGTTTGAGACATATTTGAACTACTTTTGCATGATATGTTTAATGCCAAAAGTTTAGTGTGATTTGTAATGTTAAAAAGTTTTGCTTAAAAACTATTCGTTTTACGTATTTTTTAACTGTTGTTGTCTGATAAGTTAAATGCTCACATTTGAAACATTGCTTAAAAACATAATTTTCCATTTTTCTGGTAGGCTATCTTTAAAAGTCGTTCGTGAAAGACATTCTATAACTTGTTTTAAATGATTTAACGTTGACTTTTTTAGTTTTTAACAGGTTTTTAAATCTGTATGTGAAGGACCACATTGTAACTTTTTTCAGATAACGTTGTAAAATGTACGAATACTAAACAATTGCATTTTAACTTTAAACAGTGTTTTTTAAAAAAGTTTTACATATATATGGAAAACAAAACTTTTCTTTAATTAAAAACAAGTCGCTGATCTGTTACCCAATACATTGCTTCACTTTTTAAAAAGTTTAAAGCACATCGTTTTTAACGTTTTAACATTTTACAAATGTATTTTCAATTTATACAACGTTTTAATGCCTTTAAACACTATGTAATTGTGAAAGTACAACTTTTCTTCAAATGTATGTTAGGAAATAGAACTATTTGCTTGATATCATTTTAATACATGTTTTAGATGTTTTAATTCTAGAACATGTTTGCAATTCAAACTTTTTTAACATTTTACAAATGTGTGTTTACCACCCTTTGTATTTTAGTGATAAACATTGTTTTAATGTCTTTTTTGTATGTGATTGTGAAAAGTACAACTTTAAATGTGGACCGTGGGAATTTTCCCACATTGGAGGGCTCAGTCCAAAAGTGAGGTGGAGTGAGGTGGAGTGAGGTGGAGTGGGGTGGAGTGGGGTGGAGTGGGGTGGGTGTTTGTGTGAGTGTATAGAGTTGTAAATTAAATATAATTTCTCCTGTGACATAGACGAAGCAAAGCATAGCAAATTTATTTATATAACACAATTTATACACTGGCAATTCAAAGTACTTTACATAGAAAGGATTAAATAATCGCAAAAATGTATTCAGCCAATTGATGCTTTTCTGTGGGTAGGCTATCCATTCGTTGCAGCCGTTAATCCTATTGGTGCGTATATTCATCAACAGATCCAAATGTGTCGCTCCATTTAAAAAACCTACGTGATTTTAGAAAAAATCTATTCCAACACAGGTAAACCTTCCATTGAAACATGAATTTTAAATCGTAGTAGGCTATTTTAAGTGCTCATCCTCAGAAATAGACCACGAACATTCGGGTACATCCATTCCAAAAAAGTATTTAAACGTAATCCTCTGGGTGTTTATATATATATATATATAATCCACGAGAAGTCGGTTTCTTGTGGCCGTGGTTAATCCAGCCCACTCGCCAATAAAGAGAGGCATATCCATTCCGTCATCTCTCCATACTCCTGTATAAAATAAATTCCAATTCCTTTCCGTAAAAAAACAAATTGGGACCGTCCCTTGATTTTGTGTTGTATCGCTCGTCGTTATCCAAGTTAACCAATCTGACTTCTCTATTGATTTAGTCATAAACATGCGTAGCCTACACGCACGTCCTCCAGACAAGTGAAAAGTATTTCACTTGCGCTCCGCCGGCTCGAGGAGAAATCGCGTTAAGGTCCATGTGCATCTTTTTTTTTCGCGGCGCTAAGGTCGAATCCTCCATAGGTTGTCTTATCGTCTGACGTAGCCATAGTGTTCTACTTGAATAAAACCACAAGTAGCCTATCTCGTGTCATGTTTGCGCTCCTTTTTAAACACCTCATGTCATGTGACTGTGACGCTGTGGGAGGGGGATTCCCGTGAGTGATGTCATTTTAGGGATGTCCTTAAATCGAAATTGACCTCTCAGCTTTGAGAGGGGTGTGTTAGGGGGTGTGGTCTCTTCGAGCCGCTACACCGGTTTTCTATGGCCATTCAAGTCCGGCCAAGGAGCTGCGCGGTCGCTTTTTCTATTTGGGAGCTCGAAGGGGGGGCGTGGGAAATTCCCACGGTGACTTCTGAGGAAACACTTTTATATCTTTTAAACTCTGAGTCTTTAACAATTGGTTATGTAAAAACGTAAAGCTTTTTAAACTAGTTTTATGTAAAAGTTTTACAAATACTGTATGGAAGTTAGATCTTTTTTTTTTGTAAATGAAAAAAACTCTCTTAAGTTGTTTTTACTTTTCTGTATATGACTGAACGTTGTATTTTTAATGTTTTAACATCTTAAAATAACACTAACTAATTTTTTTATAACTCTTTTAGAGAAAATGCAATTTTAACTTATTTCACTGTTGTTTTAACGTTTAATATGTAATGAGTGTAATTAATGCACATATGTCTTCTTTAATGAAAACACTGTGATGTCACGTCACATCTGTGTCATCCGGAGGCCTCCAATGAGACATAAGTAAAAAGATCTAATACTGAATTAATAACTAAATTAAATAAAACGTACAAAATTTAAAACAATGTTTTGATTAAGTATTTTTTACCAACGTAGACTTGGCTTCACAGACCGGATTTCTCATTCATGTTTTGCTTTCCGAGCGCATGGATGCTTTTGTGAGACAGTGAAAGATATATATTTTAGCTAAAAACTAAACAAAAGTTTATAGTGAATTGTAATGTTTAAAAGTTTTGCTTAAAAACTATTCACTTTATGTATTATTTTTTAACTGTTGTTGTTTGATATGTCTGATATGATGTTCACGTTTAAAACATAATTTACCATTTTTCTGCTATCTTTAAAAGTTGTTAGTGAAAGACACTCTATAACTTGTTTTAAATGATTTAACGTTGACTTTTTTGTTTTTAACAGTGTTTTAAAATCTGTATATGTAAGAAGACATTCTTGTTTACATTTTTCTGATAGGCCTAACGTTTTAAATACTACCCTATACACCTTTGTATTTTAAAGGTCTGTATCATTTTATTAAAGTTAAAGTTATTTTATTATTAAAATTGTATGTGAAAGTGTCACATGTGTGTGGAAAATGTTTGCCTAGCGCTTACGTTTCACGGTTTAAAGTTAAAAGGACATAGTTTTGAACAGAATCGTTATTTTTATTCCAAATACACATTCTCAAACAATAATCAGATTTCTCCATTGGGTTGTAGTGAATAAATCAGTAAATTAGTGAATATAACTTAACTAAAGCATGAATTAACTCTAACTTAACTAATAATTTAAACTATTAATTTTAACTAAAATCTAGCTATTAATTCTAGCTTTTTCAGATAACGTTGTAAACGTACGAATACTAAACCGTTGTATTTTAACTTTATACATACATTGTTTTTAAAAAGTTTTTAAATGATTAGGTGAAACAAAACTCTTCTTTAATTAAAACAACTCACTGATCTGTTACCAGATACATAGGTGGCTTGGGAGGGGTCTTGATGTGGGAGGGGGTCTTGGTGTGGGAGGTGTCTAGGGGTGGGAGGTGTCTAGGGTGGGAGTGGTCTACCTGTGGCTACTGGGCAGATGTCACACAGGTCAGTCTAACTTTTGGGGTGTAACTGTTCGGACATGTTTCATTGAGCTCCCAGGATATTACTTTGGTGTTGGATTATTCTTTCGTGTTTTGGATATACCTTTTGGATACACATTGGATATACCTTTGATGTGGAATACACCATTGGATATATCTTTGATGTGGAATACACCATTGGATATATCTTTTGGCTCTCTTTCAACAAACGGATTTACAAAAACGTAAGGCTATTTTTTAGATACTGTGATTTTTAACATGGTGTGGTTTTAATATTATGTGTTTGAGACACCTTTTAAAGATATTTTATGTTAAATGTAGCATTTTACACATAATGTGCGGATGGATAAATTTACCTTTCTGTAAATTATTGATTTTAACATCTTAAAATAACGCTAACTCATTTTTAATAACTCTTTTAGAGAAAAATGCAATTTTAACTTATTTCATTAATGTTTTAAAAGTGATGAACACTTCATGTAATGAAATTACATCTGCCTTCTTTAATAAATAAAAAACACTGATCTCATCCCTGATCATGTCTTTATTGTACATTTCTTAAAAAAGTTTTAATATATATTGTCATAATGTTATTTGTTAAACAATATGATGTTTAAACATTATTGTAACTGGATATATCTTTGGAGATAATGAGACTTTTGTTCTTCTTTCAACAAGTGAAATTGTAAAAACGTAAGTCAGTTTTTAAATGTACGTATGTGTTTACGCGTTTGATATGTTTTAATATTTGTTTAATGTTGTTTTAGATGTTTTAATTCTAACACATTTTGATATCTTTAAGAAAATGCAATTTAAACTTTTAAAGATACTTTATGTAAAATGTAACATTTTATAAATAATGTGTGAAAGTTAAATGCTTATGGCTCAACATTTTTAAAAAATGTGGGGAGGGGTGGGGGTGTTTGTAGGGAAGGGGATCATGGGAAAATTCCCACGGTCCGGAGCTGAACATTGATTTTTCAATGTTTTAACATTTATGTTTTAACATAAAATGCTGTTTTAGATGTTTTAATGCTAACACATTTTTTTATATCTTTAAGAAAATATACACTTTTAAAGATACTTTATGTAAAATGTAACATTTTATCAATAATGTGTGAAAGTTAAATGCTTATGGATCAACATTTTAAAAAAATTATCTTTTTGTAATGAAAAACTCTCTTAACTTGTTATACTCTTCTGTAAATGACTGAACATTTATGTTTTAACATAAAATGTTGTTTTAGATGTTTTAATGCTAACGCATTTTTTATATCTTTAAGAAAATACACACTTTTAAAGATATTTTATGTAAAATGTAACATTTTATAAATAATGTGTGAAAGTTAAATGATTATGGATCTACATTTTTAAAAAATTATCTTTTTGTAATGAAAAAACTCAACTTGTTATACTCTCCTGTAAATGACTGAATATTGATTTTCAATGTCTTTAAACACAATGTAATTGTGAAAGTACAACTTTTTCTTGTAATTGTGAATGTACAACTTTTCTTCAAATGTATCAGAAAATATAACTATTTGCTCGGTATAATTTTAACACATTTTGTTTTAAATGTTTTAATGTGGATCGTGGGAAAATTTCCCACGGTTTATGTTTTAACATAAAATGTTGTTTTAGATGTTTTTCATTGACATTTTAAAGTTTTTAATGTGCAACTAATGTGTTTTACAAATGTGTGAGAACACTAAAGATATGTGTATTTTAACTTCATACAACGTTTTATATATTAAATATATAATTTAATATATAATTTAATTTATAATATCTCCCTGGTTCTGATCACGCCCATAAGGGAGGAGCATGCGTGGGAAAATTCTCACGGTCACATGACTTGTCCGGAGGTGGGAGGGAGGGGGGTAGAAAGGGGCGGGGCAAGCGTGGGAATATTCCCACGGCCAAAAAGGGGCGGGGCTTAAGGGCCATAAATCACTCAAAGTGACATATGTTGCCCTATAACCTCTCTCTGATGTTTCATAAAAAATAATTTCTAATAACTTTACAAAACTTTGAAGCTATTTATAACAATTTTTTTTATTATGACAATAATTAATTCTACATTTACAATAAACTGCCAGGTGTCAGCTTTCAAATGAGATCATAATTGTGCTTTTAGTGCAAAGGGTTCATGAACTGTATCTGTTTCAGTTTGGGTATGTCATTTCTGGGGATTTTTTAAAAGTGGGGGTGCAGCTTAACAGGTTAAAGACAGGCTTTGTGCTCTCTGTTTGAGGTCTCAGTGAAAGTTTTAGAGCGCTTTCAGAGCGCTCGCGTCCGTAACAGAGAACTGTCCCGTCTGTAACATTGTTTTTTTTTTTTTTTTTGCGAAATAAATTTCTAAATAAATGCAACTTTGGCTGTATATGTTTTTTCTTCTTCATGACGCATTTTTTGACTGATGAGACTTATACTCTGGAGCGACTCATAGTCCGGAAAATACGGTAAGTTATTTATTCTTTCTGTGCGGCCCGGTACCAAATGTCCCGGGAGTTAGGGACCCCTGGTGTAAAGAGATTTGCAACGGTAATTTGAGGAGCTGAAATGTGATTATTTGGAAAAGTGCTGTCATGACTGCTTAAAGAAAAATGCCAGCAGGCATTGCCTCCTGCATAAACTTTAATATTGTTGACATTTTGGGCACACTCGCGTTGTGCACTATTTGCGTTATATGTAGGCCTATGGCTTATTGGTCTTTGTGTGTTGTTGCTGGTTTTGCGTTATATGTATGGCATAGCATAGACTATTGGTCTTTGTTGTTGCTGGTTTTGCATTATAGGCTATGTATGGCATATTGGTCTTTGTGTGTTGTTGCTGGTATATGTTGCAAATAGAGGGGTGGCACAATTGTGTTTCGCCTAGAGTGGCAGAAGTGCACTCGCCGGTCCTGCAATTATTCCACCGATAAATCAAGTAATCGAACAAAAATATGGTAATAAAGATAGATCCAAGTGAAAAAACAGCCATTAAAATACAAATATATAATAACAAGCAATAATTGGTTCAAATAAAGTATCAAAGTAAGTCATAATTTGGGTTTTATTGAACAACACTGTTACATGATCAAGATTATTTTTGTGATTACATGTGATTAGCCTTAGTACTTGAAATATTGATTATTCCTCTCGCATCATGTCTGTAAGAAATGAAACTCGTTTGTTTTTAGCAGAACTGCCAGAAAGCATCTGGAAGGAGAGGACCGAGAGAACGCCAGTGATCCAGAACCTGCAGAATGAAGGGAGCTGAAGAAGAGGCCATAACACTTTTAACAGAGACATGAATCTGATATTAACTCGTTCATTGTTTGAGATCTGTCTGATTAGTTTTAATTTTTATAAATGTTTGTACTTCAAGTAATGGTTGATTAAACCCATGATAATTTTATCAACAGCTTGTTGTTATTGTCCAATTTCATTGTCTGCTGATTCTTCTTGCTTCAGGAATAATTCCATAATTTTCAGTTCTGAAAGCCAAGTATTACGTTTGCTTCTGGGGCTTCCCAGCAAACACAGAATGTTCCCCTAACATTGGTATTTGGTTCCTGTTTGGTTATTGTTTTGGGAACTAAATAATAATGTTCTAGGAATGCACTTTTTATTTTTTTGCAACAATAATATAATGTTCCCAAAACATTGCAGGATAGTTATTTTTAACAACATAGACATTTTTTTATATTAACATAGAAATAGTTACCAAATATAGAACGTTCCCCAATGGTTATTATTTATATAAATATGTAAACTAACTTTCCAATTAAAACGCTGCAGATGTTTTTGTATAATGACCTGTACAGAGCTCTGAAACTAGTTTTTTTGCAGTATTTAATAAAATGTAGCTATTAGATAAATCAAAACACATTACATTGTGAATGTGAAAAGCACAGAAATCATAAATTCTTGGGTTTGTTTATATCTTCATTTACTGCACCTCTGCTCTGCACACGCTTCTCCAACACACGTTGTTGTACACACTGCAGTGTTTCCGGGATCTACGTCAGAACGCTGCCTCGTTATTGGACAGCTCATGTGTCAGGATCACACGAATGCGTTGTGCTGCTCACGTGACCAGCGTCTGTTGTGGTCAAAGTCCTTTTTGGTTCAGGTCTCAAAAAAGCTCTCAGAGTCGAAGTTCCAGGTCAAAAGAATTAACTTTATTGACAAGCAACAAAGTGAGATGCCAGCTGGCCATCTGGACATCTAAAGTTACCATTCCCAGTCCTCATGTCTTATACTTTGTTCTTATTTCTAGGTGCCCAATGGGAAGATAGATATTTTGAAGAATGTCAGTAACCAACCAGTTTACTGGAACCATTGACTTCCATAGTACATTTTTTTTCCTACTAATGGTCAATGGTTCCAGTTAACTGTTTGGTTACTGACATTCTTCAAAATATCTATCTTTCTTTGCAGCAGAAGAAAGAAATTCATACAGGTTTGAAACAACTTGAGGGTGAGTAAATGATGATAGAATTTTAATTTTAAAGTGAAGTATCCCTTTAAACACATTTAAATAAAGTAATTTGTAAATTACGTAGTTAAATAATAACAATAATCATCTTGGATAAGTTTCATTTAAGTTTAGCAACTAAATTGTCCAATACAGGCACTAATGTTCAAACGTGGATGTTTTACATATATTAATGATAGTTAATAAACTAGTCTTAATCAACTTTTTACAGAAACCAGGATGGAGCTCATACAAAACTTACAATATAACCTGCATTCACAATAGTACAATTCATTTTCATGTTTGGCTTAATTGTTTAATAGCCTATAACTTTCTATGCATAGCCTACCCCACTATGTTTTATTTGTTATTAAATAAACTTACATGGCTATTCAGCAGCACAGCATCAGTTGTCCAAAATAAAATAGTTATCCAAAATAAACAGTTCTGTTCAGCAGTGCTGTCACTGTCATAATCTGTGTGTGCCTGCCTGCCAGTGCCTGTCTGCGTACTGTGGTACTATGTTCACGCATGCTCAGTCAGGATAAACTCATGATCATTGGTTTCTTAGATGGTCGGACGTGTCCGAAAGAAACAGTTTTCGGTTCAGTGTACTGGTGATTTGAAACTGCAACAATTCTTGAGAATCGCT
This sequence comes from Leuciscus idus, assembly GCA_021554675.1. Taxonomy (NCBI): domain Eukaryota; kingdom Metazoa; phylum Chordata; class Actinopteri; order Cypriniformes; family Leuciscidae; genus Leuciscus; species Leuciscus idus. The sequence goes on from CM038621.1 coordinate 64,349,321, forward strand.
GTAGCAAAATGGCACTGTTCGCGCGAGAGAGCTGGCGCCTCCATATGCTTGCGAACCGCTCTCGCTGTACTTTAACTTATTTAGAAATAAGCTGTTCCTGAAAATATCATGCATTAATGTTAACACAAATAGCCTAAATGTTTAGTTTGACAGTTTTACAAAACATTAATTGTTTCAAACCTTTAAAATGTAGCAGTTGTGCTTTCATGTTAATTATTTTGCTGTAATGCTTTATAAACAACATTAATATTTCTCAAAGTTAGATAGCCTAATTAAATCTGTGTTTAATTATTTATGTTCATGTTGCATATGTAGCTTCTTGTGTGTACAGTATATATTCTGTTTGCTATTATGCTATTTGTGTGTATATTTGGAAAAGCACAACAAACTTTTTTTTGTATTTTACATTTTGTTTTTTTCTTTACAGTATTACAGTAAATGCATAAAAATACTTGCAAGGATAAATTATAAATAATTATAAATTAAAAGGATATATTAAGAGGAATATAGAGCAAACTATTATCTCTTGGCTAGGCTTTTTATTCTACTAAAGGCTCTCCTCTGTTGCCAAGGGAGACTGGGTGTTACCTCAAGTCAAAGGGCATGAACTACCCCTTCCCCCACAGCTGCTGTATACTGTTACAGAACTTAGGAGATGGTCCTCACTGCGGAACATGAAATCCACGGGGAGGAGTCGGATAAAATCCAACTCCTCCCACCTTACATATACCTAAACCTACCCGTCTCCACCCCCTGATCCCTAAACCCACCCCTAAATCTACCCATATCCACCCCTTAATCCCTAAACCCACCCCTAAACCTACCAATCTCCACCCCTTATATCTGGATCCAACTCCGCCCCCCGGATCTCGTGTTCTGCATTGAGGTGCTACTGGAACTTAGGGTACCTTAAAGGGATACTTCAGGATTTAGCATTAAGCTTTGTATTAGTAGAAAACCTGTAGTATTTTCGAATTACCATGCTTTCCACCCTCATATTCCCCTGAGAGGAGAGATTTATGTATTTTTTGTCTGGAAAAAATCCTCCGATGACGCAAAAATCGTCATTTTGCGTCATCGGAGGATTTTCTGGCCAGAGGCTAAAGACTACAGCCAGTAGATGGCGTTGTTCCGCATGTTTTCAGCCCGCCCATAGAGGGTGGGATCTCACTCACAGAATGTACAAAGTGTCAGCCGCCTTTCTTTGGAAGCTAAGCTAGCAGGCTCTTGTTCTGTGGAGAAAGCTGAATAGTAGGAGAAAGCTGAGTAAGTAGGGGTTACCATTACCATCCTCTTTTTCCCGGACTTGTCCGGCGAGCGAGACTGTTACAAATGTCCGGGATTCAGCTTTTGCGTTCTGAAGTCGCCATTCATTGTAACATGCACACCTTTTGTTTCAATCTAACTGAATTCATTCCGATCGGTGAATCTGAATGTAGTGTTTACATGAATGCTAAACAAGTGATCGGTTGATGTGCGTTTTACCATTTCTAAGAAAATTCCCGCTCCTCCGTGAGAGATGCGAGCGAGACCGGCGCGTCTCAGTAATGACGCCACCGGCCTCGCGCTGTTCTCCTGCGGCCGTCAGCCTCGTCCTGCTCGCCACAGTAAACATGATGAATGAATGGCGACTGTAAAACGCAAAAGCCGAATCCTGGACATTTTGGGTGCTCTGTAAATACCTGGCAAACTCATCACGTAGGCTAGCCTTGTTGTTTTCAACTGAGCACTCTTACCGGTAGGCGTGGCCTCCTAAGGCAGCGAAGCAAGTGCATTCTGGGAGTTGTTGTCTTTCATCCACATAAGCCAAAAATACATTTTCTGGCTTTTCTCAGTCTAGAAAGCTCCAAATTCAAAAATTTCTTCACATTTCTTCTACTTAAATGACCTATTTTAAATACACATTCATCTTCCCAGAGGTGAAGTATCCCTTTAAGCCACACCTCTTTTGACACCTCTGACTCCAGAGTTCACTAACAACAAGGCAGAGACAGGTAGAAAAAGAAGCCATTTTTGAAGATGACCTCCAGAAAGAGGAGCAATAGCAAAGTGCAAGCTTTGCAACAATATTTTGTCAGGCCAAGGAGGAACAACTTCAGATTTCAGAAGACATCTTCAGACAAAACATCCAGCTGCATTGCTTGTGCAAGTAAGGCAAGAATCTACAGAATCTGCATCAGAATCAGGTAGTTGTGCTTCTACGGCTGCTGTGTCCTCTGTTACTGCCTCTACTGCGTCCTCATCTGGCATCAGTGTCCAAAGGACAAGACAAAGTCAGATGACAAGCTTTGTGAGAACACCAATTGGCCCTGTCAAAGAAAGCAAAGTGGATGAGGAGTTAGTTAAAATGATAGCTATGGATTTTCAACCTTTTAAATCGTCGGTGACACTGGATTTAGAAGATTCTTGAAGGCAATTGATCCATCAAACACTCTGATGCCACAGCTCTACTGCAGAATTAAAGAAGAGGTGAAGGTGAAAGTCAGCAATGCCTCTGCTGTGTGTCTGACGACTGATACCTGGACGTCACGGACAACTACAAGTTTTATGGCAGTCACTTAACATTTTATCGATGAACATTTTACTCTTTCATCACCTCTTCTTGACTGCTTTTCATTCACTGACCGACATACTGCTGACAATCTGGCAGCCAAACTTAAAAAGATAAGTGAAGAGTAGGGAATCACAAACAAAGTGGTTGCTTGTGTTACTGACAATGCCAGCAACATGAAAGCAGCTTTCCGGAAAGCTGAATGGAAGCACTTGCCATGCTTTGCCCACACATTGATTCTGATTGTGAGGGAAAGCTTAAAACACATTCAAGGGACAGTGACAAAAGTCAAGAGTGTTGTTGATTATGTCAACAGATGCACTGTTGCAACAGAAAGACTAAAGGCAACACAAAACAAATGGGCCTTGAAGAGCTGAGGCTCAAGCCGGATGTAATTACAAGATGGAACTCCACGCATTACATGCTAAACAGATTTTGGCTACAATTGCACTGGTAAACCCCAGCCTTCCAACCCTGACCCTTGACGAATGGGACATGATTAAGGATGTTTGTGAGATTTTGAAGCCCTCTGAAGAAGTCACTGTTGAAATTAGTGGTGAAAGGTATGTATAATTTAATTTAACATAGAACTGCTTCCACTAGTGAAATATTTGAAATAAGTGAATGATTTTGCCACATTTCAATCCTCTTTTTTTCCCTTCTCATAAACAATGATAACTTATTAGATCTGACTTAGTTTTATTGTGTTTTTATTGAAACACATTTGTGACTGCATCCAAGGTCATTTTGATTGCGAGGGGACTGCAAAAAGTTGTCCAGCGATTGCGGGGTGCTGTGTCTAACCATTAAGGGTTAACAGCAGTGATGAAAAGGAGACTTTGTATAGTAGCCTCTGTGCCATTCAGAGAGAGTGTTTTCCAAAACAGGTCAGATTATTTCAGAAAGACGAAACAGACTGAGTCCAAACAAAGTTAGGCAGATTGTTTTTCTGAATGCAAACCTGCCCTTGTAAGACAACATACCAAAGAGAGGGTCAAATGACTAAGTTGCATATTGTTACTTTGTATCTTTTATTGTATTTTCACTTCACTGGCTTAAAACTGTCTTTGCACTTTTTTTTATAATGCAAGATGACATTTGTTATTTACAGATAACAACAGGTATTGCCTGAAGAGTTAAATGTGCAAGTGCACTTTTTTTGATAATGCAAGATAATCACAGGCTTTGCCTGAGTTAAATACAGTGTAGTGTGCAAGTGCACTAGTTTTCAACAATTCTTCTTCGTTCAATTTTAATGGTGTATTGTTTGAAACACTTTGACAGTTTATTAAAACAGTTTATTTAATACAAACTAAATTTGTGAATGTGTCATTAACTATAATTACAGTACTGGAATTTCATAAATCACCCTTGCTTCCTGTTAAAACAGCCTACTGTAACTCAGTTGTTTTTGTCCAAAATCCCTTATTGAGATCATAAAACACCCTTCATTTAGCCTTCAACAGCATCTTCAACTAAAACAATGCACAGTCATTTAAGACAAGATTTTAAAAAAAATAAACAATTTAATACTTTCACTCCACCAGTTGTTTCAAAAACTCATACAGTGATAATACAGTAATTAAGTCATAAACATTTCCAATAGGCCTTTATCTCATTTCCTGGTTTCGGAACGTTTGAAATCGCGAAGCAGTGTACTCGCACTTCCGGTGGTTACTTGGTTACCTTTAGATGAAAAGTAGGTCAGTAAGCTTAATAAAATCGTGACCAGTGATAATTAACAGGCAGCCATGGTGAATGCAATAACCGGAAGACGCAGTACACTGCTTCAGCAATTTCTCGCGGCTACTTCCGGCATTCTATTGTGATGCGATAAAGGCCTATATGTTTTATTTTGTAACCCTTTTTGGTTTGCAACAAAATAATAAAGTAGCATGTATTTCGTCCGGGGAAAATAATTACATTATTTGATATTGATATTGCGGGGCGGTGCTATGGTAGAGTTATTTTAAACAAAATCCTAATATTAAACAGCCCAAACAAAAAGATGAACATACAAATGAATGAGTACAGAGTTGAGAGAAAGCTCAGAACTCATGATACATTTTAAAAAGCACAGCACACAAATCTGCATATTACCTTATCACACAAAAACATAATCTTTCAAAGCGAAAACGTAAGACGCCAAACGCGGGCAGTGGAACGGGGGGAAACCACAAGGTCTCGAGGCACGTTTTAGTTGAACTTATTTAAACTTGAGTGCTGTGTTTTGAATGCTATGTCATGCGTGAGACTCGAGCACAACAGTTAACCACGAGTAGTGCGTTCACACTGAAAAACAATGGAAAAGTAGCAGAGTGGAATGATTGACGTTCTGTGTGAACAGCCCTAATGCTGATTAATGATTTAGTCAGTACGTCTATATTTAGTTTTTTTCACATGCATTAAATGAATGTCACATCACTCACTCCATGCGAGATCAGCTTATTGCCTTATGCAGGGCCGGAGTGGGGCCTCTTTTCAGCCCGGGAGTTTCAGGCCCAAGACCGGCCCACTTTTTCCATGGTGGAATTCCAAATTAGCACTTTTTCTAAATTGGATAAATGAAGCAACAGTTCAACTCGTACTATTGTGTAGTTTGTATTAATACCATGGGTTAACAAATAATGTAGCCTAAATGTTAAATAATAATTCACTTAGACTTTAAAGGTGCATTAAGCAAGTCTCTGAGTTTTTGCAGAACTATGCCCCCTCTGGCGGCAAGCGAAACTGCAACCAGAGGTGTGCACGCTCACGGACAAAAGTTTTCTTTTTTTTATCTTACGTGGAGTTTGCGTTGGTGTTTGAAATGAACTATAAGCAGGTCTCTTACAATCCATCTTCTACGGAGAATGCCGGCGAATACACAAACCTGCCAGACATAGCTATGTGAGAGTGCCGTGAACGCGCATGACGTCACGCCCAGTCTAAAATTCCGGCCCGAATCCCTCTTATTTATTTTACTTTACAGGATTATAGAGACAATCTCAGTGATCAGAGAAGGGCTCATTCAGCCCATCAGGCAATTGTTTAAGCATGTATGGGTTAGAAAACGGGTATTTTTAACATGAAAAGTTGCTTAATGCACCTTTAAGCAATTGTGACTTTATTTCACACAATTCTGACTTTATATTTCACAATTCTGACTTTATAACACGCAATTGCGACTTTATATCACACAATTCTGACTTTATATCTTGCAATTCTGACTTTATAACACACAATTGCAACTTTATATCACGCAATTCTGACTCTATATCTCGCAATTCTGACTTTATAACACGCAATTGCGACTTTATTTCACGCAATTCTGACTTTATATCTCGCAATTCTGACTTTATATCACGCAATTCTGAGAAATAAAGTCAGAATTACGAGATGTAAACTCGCAATTGTGAGATAAAAAGTCACAATTATCTTTTAAAATGTTTTATTCTGTGGCGGAAACAAAGCTTCCATACCTCCTGGCCTCTTCCTCCCATCCATCCTCCCTGACGCGTAGCTACCGTTACGGTAGGGCCGACTCAGCTATCGGTAGGCGCCGGCGGTGCCGCGATAGCCTACCTGAGAAAACGTTTTGGAAAAGACGGGCTATGGACCCAATCAACTCTATAGGAGGGGAGGGGAGAAATCTATCACATGGTACAACCCATGCAGAGGCTGCGCACTGCGCTGTCAGAATGCGGAATGTGTGTAGCCCTAATGTAACTAACGTGACAATGAAATGTGAAAAAAATAAATAAAAATTCCTCGACCGGCCCAAAAGTGAAGCGGCCCACCGGGAATTCTCCCGACTCTCCCGATTACCCACTCTAGGCCTGGCCTTATGATATATTAATTTATTTTAGTCATAAAACCAAAACAGGTTGAAAAACAAAAAGTTATTTAAAAGTCATGTCATCTTAAATTCCAATGTAGTGAAACCGCTGTCTTTGGGGGGTGCTGCAGCCTGCATTGTAAGAGGCGGCGCCGGCGCTACGCAGAAAATACAGCGAGAGCGATTAGAAAGCATATGGAGCCATCAGTTCTGTAATCGCTCTCGCGATACTTTTATGTCATACACCGACCGAGACGAACATGCCTCTTTCGAGAACCTCTGGGTGCTTCTCAATATCCTCGTTTCCTCGCTCCTTTATTTTAAAACTCTGATATCATGTTTTTATGTGTATAAATTATAAGGGAATATACCCAAACTTTCTGACAGTGTGATCTCTATGGGTTATGTGATGTAATTTTATAAAAAAATATAAACATATGTCTGTATTAAAGTAAAAATGATGGATAAACATGTATCTGGAATGGAATTAAATAACAAGTTATTTGGGTGTCTTGTTCATATAAAGCAACAGAACTTAAATTACATCCAGTTTTACCAACACTGTTCACGAGCGTGAATCCAGTGATATTCATCTGTGATCTCACAGGTGTCAGATCCACTACGAGAAGAGAGAACTGTCCGGCTTGCCTCCACTTTTTTCACTCCTCCTCCTCTCACTGCAGCTCCTACTCTCGACTACATTTCAGGCACGATCCGGCCATCACTAGAAAGAAGAAGAAGAAGAAGAAGAAGAAGGAGTCCTGAGGAGAGCAGTTCACGGTATTTCTCATATTTACACAACCATTACACACACTTTATAGAGTTTGATTAAGCGACAGACTCATTTCTGTATTGTTTTCATCGATCACAGCGATACTTGTGCGTCTTTTCTGGCGTCTTCCTTCTGAAATAAACATTTAGTGCAGCAGCAGCGAGCATGAGTTTTTTAGGATCATTGTCAGTTTTGAACATTATTGCAATGATTGTAATTACTAGAAAATCAAAATATATTTTAGATATTAACATTGTGCTGTTGTAGTTATTTAGATGAGGTGGTTAATTAAGTTTGGTTTGGTTTTATGTTTTATTTGTGTAAGATGGTGAGAAGCAACAGTATTTTCTTTCAATAGAGCAGTTTCACAGGCTTTTATCATGTATCCTGACTCACATAATGTGTTTCTAACAGCAAACACTCAGAATAAAGTGAGATGATCTGCTGATGATCCTGAATGTCTTGTTGAATGAGTGTTGATAGTCTGAGGCTCATCAATATTAACAGATCTGCTGAAAACACTCTTTATTTCATGACAATAGTTCCTGTTTTCACCTCATTTATTATGCTGATGTCTTCAGATCTCCTGTGAATTGACACAAACAAATACAGTCTGTTGACACCAATGAAATGAGCTTTAAGGTTAGCCATAAAATAAGTTATACATTCACATGTTACTTTACTTCAGACAGACAGACATGCTTACATGTGATATTTAGTATAAAAACAAATTCAGGAACTGATACTATTTTTTATTTTGTTAGATAAGCTCCTCCCACTGCAGTTACATCATCAGTGAAGCTCCTCCCACAGCAATTATCCAATAAATGCTGTAAATTCCCATCAGCTACAAGTGAAGACGAGCATCAGAGCATCAGGAAGAGCTGAAATCTGCAAAGACTGAGTTTATTAAAGAGGACAGTGAGAACATGAGTGATCCAGAACCCTGCAGAATGAAACACACTGAAGATCCTGAAGAACAAAGAGGTTGGTGTTTATTCTTCATTCATTCATGATGCTGAAGAACATTCATGTTAGAAACATTCAAGCACATTTAGATAAACAGTTCAACTATGAAACGGTACAGAATGTTTTTTGTTTGTTTTCAACAAATGGTCAGAAAAGGGAGGTTTGAGAAATGTATATTGATTGTCCAAATCAGATCAAGCTAAATACTATTTTATGTTTTATTTGTCATTTATTTTTATATCTGGTTCCCAATTTGCAACAACATTACCAGAATTTTAGTCATTTTCAACATAGTTTACACTTTTTTTAGGAATAATCAGTAAACACCAAGTTACTGATAAAATTGTGTTAAAAGTTATAGTGTTACTATCTGAAATCTCAGCTTTGTCCATAGAATAGTTTAGCATGCAGAAGCTTGGATTCCTTTCTATGTATGTAATGCACATCTGTTATCCATTACTGTGGACTGCAGTGTTTCACTGGAGGAGAGCAACCTATTATAAGCATTATATAGCCTTCTGGACCACAAGGCACAGAAGGATATCTAGCCGGATATTGACCATATATAGATTTGTTATACAATGTACATGATGTCATGTATGGTTTGATTGGCTAAAGCCAAATACTCCCTTCATATTCTTGCTATATATTCATATTTATAGTTTTTTGAGTTTAAACTACGCTCCACCAGTGCTGGTTAATTGTCATTCATATGCCTGATTCAAGACGAAGACCAAAGGCACTTTCGTGTTGGAATTCTTCATTTCTAACAAATTGTATTTGTCAAATATCATACAAGTTATTCATAGTTATAGAGATTCTTCTTACAGTAACTTTGGTAACAGGGTTGATGGATACAGTCAATGCTACAGTTTGTGTCAAAACTGAGACAATGGATTGAGATTATTTACTTGTCCTCCCATCATGCAGTAAAAAGACCCCAGATGATGTCACTTCCTGGGTGTCACAGTTTTAAGTAGGGCTGCACAATATATTGAATATATCGAAATATCGCAAAGTAGGGCTGAACGATTTTGGAAAATAATCTAATTGCGGTTACAAAAATCGTGTTTCATCATATTGCGATATTATCGCAAATGCAATTAATCGTTCAGCCCTATCGCAGAGGCATATATCGCGATATGCGTATCGAAACGGCTTGCAATAACTGGGGTCATGAACAAAAGATAAAGAGAAAATCACTCCCTGCTCTTGTTTTTATTTTTACATTTGATTATTCAGTGTAGGATAACCTGAAACCATTGTTAGGGGTTAACAGTTTAGGACCCAATGACCAGATGTTTGAAAGAAGACCCAGAGTCAGAATTATAATAAATTGAAGAAAAGTTTTACTGAAAATAGTTTGCAGTTTCATCAGCAGAAGTTCATCTTCAAGACTCACACAGGAGTTCATATGGACGCCCCGCTTACATACAGTTACACAGATCACAGCAGTTACACACACACACACACACACACACACAAACACACACACACACACACACACACACACACACACACACACACACACACACACACACACACACACACACACACACACACACACACACACACACACACACAGCAGATATACCATTTCCAAGGTCTAAGCTACGTCATTGCTTACAGGTTAAATGATTCTCATTGTCTAAGAAATAGATAAACATAGTAATTTTCCACACATATACAGATAGACTGAAGCATATCTCCATAGATTATGCATCTGACACTCAGACCTCTGAAGTTAGGCACATCGTGACCTTCCAGTTCTCAGATTTGCATTGTTGGGCGCCAGCATGTCCCGAACAACAACTCAGTCAATCTCCAACAATGCCAGTGGTTTCTTAACCTGTAAGCAAGAAGACTAACACACACACCCGACACACATCTTTTCCAAGGTTGGATTTGGCCAGGCTCTAACTATAAACAGGAGTCTCGTCTCAAAACATCAAGATAACAAGTTCTTTCTCTCAGGATAGGACACTTTAGTCTAAATGGAAAGTAAGGCTTTAACTGAGAAATGGTCCCTTAAACTATAGACTTCAATGACCCCTATATGTTTTAACACGTTGAAGACCTTTCTTAAACACAAAACATTTCCATATTTAATTTCTTGAAGCCGAGTTAAATACGCAAGCACTGTTAGTGCATCCAGATATCAAATACAGACATTAGAGAATACATGAAAAGAACATTTCAGTAATCACACTTGTAACTTCTATAACAAAGTAAAATCCTCACAGAAGTCATTCAACTTATTTGATATTTAGAAGGAAAAAATATTGATGAATACCTTGATTATAATCACTCATTACATATACACTGAAGCAGCAGTGTTTTGCTGTTTTTCCTCAGTTTTTGAAAGGAGGAAAATCATATCAGGAGTAACAGGGTTGAGTGAAACATGTAGGACACAGATAAATATAATAAAATAGTTAATTTGAATCTAGTTAAAGCTGCGGTCACTCTACACTTTGAGCTTGTGAAGTTTCTACAGACACTGCAACGGTTGTGAAATGACGTCACATTCTGCGGCAGCTTTTTTACAAACACAAGTTCAACATATAACAAATAATAATAATAATAATAATAATAAAAATAAACAATCCACTCCACTTGAATACTGAAAGTTTGTGTTATTTCTCACATGGTTATTCACTTGAGCTTGTGTTTCTGGTGTCCCATTTTCACTTGTACATGAATGGAAGTCAGTGCAAGGAAAAGTCTAGTGTGAACGGCCATTAATAATTCAAAACGTTTTTAGTAAAATAAATCTCAATCTCAAAATATGGCAGTATTGTATATTTTTATGTTAATATTATGTTAGATAATTGTAATTTATCAAATATATTTAATAGTTTTTGCTAAGGGACTGTTCGTTTTTTATTTAAGGGGCCACCGGAGGAGTTTTGAGATCTGTAATCAAAAAATACATGACCCTCCCTTCGCCAGCAATAAATTTTTCTATGACCCTCCGATAATTTATTGATTGGCCTACTTCTGTACTGGTTTGCGCTTGGCAAAGATGTTCAGATAGCCATTGTTTTTTTTGTTTTTTTTTAAACCATAAACTCTTGCTTTCTCATCTTACTAGGGCTGTAACAATAGACCAAACCTACGATTCGGTTCGTATCACGATTTTTGAAAAAAATCATGTTTTCGGTGTGACGCGTTCAACATGTGGGTGGCGCCGCCAATAAAGCATCTAAAAGCTGTCACAAAGAACCAGCAAAAGTAATGATTATGAATATGTCAAATATAGCAAGGAGACATTTTAATTGTTTAATTAATAAACAAGTGTTTTCTGTGTCGACTGAAAAGATGAAGTTGACGATGCGTCGTGATCTTCGGAGAACGCGCCAGAGAGAAATGCACATTTCATACGGATTACATAGGAGAGCAGTCTGTTTTAAAACAGTTCTGTTTAAAAGTAGACATTTCAAGCTTTCTATATATTTCTCAGGTCTGTGAGGCAAGTAGCCTACCTTACGCTGAGTTTCGGTTCATTTATGAGACGAGAGTCCAGTTCACTCGCCGGCGCCTCCGTGTCATGATTATCTATTTTCTACTATATTTACTTCTTCTTATTTATTAAATCCAGGCAATTGGTTGATGAAACATTGATTAAAATTAAGATACAATTAATAAAAAACGAAATTCACTTTAAAGACAGGCTTTGTGCTTTGTGTTTGAGGTCTGTGTGATTTTTTTTAAAGTCGCTTTCAGAGCAGTCATGTCCGTAATGGAGAACTGGAGAAGTCATGTCACGCCCTTAACATTGTTTTTTTTCTTTTTTCACATAAATGCGAACACGAAAAATAAAATAAAACAAATATTTTATGTTCTGTGGAGGCTGACCCTTCTTCATCCGGTGGGTATATATCTTTTGGTTTGCGCAGTGTAATTCATAGAATTACTCAAAAATATTTTGCCACCTAAAAGTTAAAGATTTTTTGTGTCACGTCAAATGTGTATTTCCCTCATATTAAATATAAAACGTATGTGTAGACTGATATTTTCCTAATGTCTTGACTCCTTTATTAAGGGAGTATGGATATATTAACAGACGTTTCAATATTAAATGCATTTTCTGAGAATTTATATTTCAAGTTTTGACTCCAAAGGTCACGTCCATAACGCTGGAATTGCCCAATGTGATGGAAAAAATTATCGTTTCCAAACTGTTAATATCATTTAGTCATATGTTTTCTGTGAGGGTCTCTTACAGCTGAAGGGACATGAAAGCAGGAGGTCATTTAGATTGTAAATGAAGGCCTTTTGGCTTCTCAGGAACAAAGAACAGCATGACCTGCCCGGGGGGGGGGGGGGGTAGAAACCATGTCCATACCAGCTTGAGATATAAGATGTCTTTACGGAAATTTACAGAAACTGGGAAAGGAGGAGTCAAGAATGTCAGAAACCTGTATAAAATGTCTATGTTCATTTGAGTCCACTAGGTCATTCTGTTTCACAGCTGGGTGGCTGCGGCTGTGAAAAGAATCCTCAAAGAATAAACCTTTTCTCTTTAAAACAATTTTGCCTCTTGAAAAGTTTCTTACACTTTGATGTTGTTTCTATTAATCTCTGAAAATTGCTTTTACAAGTTGGTGTCAGAAGTGTCGGATCTCGTGCGGACTCTTCTTCTCCTGGTCCTGAGAACGGATTTGACGGAAGTGCAACCCGGCAGCATCAAGCGGCCGTCTCATACCTCGACGGTTTGAGATAGAAACTCAACAGGTTAAGGGAGCCAATACCCGCATTCAGGACCAGTTGAAGAAATCCCACAAAGATCAAAAAGAATCCGTGACAATTACAGAAAACAAGAAAGCATCTCTGGGTAAGAAACGGCAGAATTGTTTTATTGATGTTAAGTGTAATTTGATAATTGTGAGTGAACATGAACCATTTTGGCTGAGTTTTGCTTTGGTACGAGCGAGAGGTGATTCAGATAATCACAATTGTTTGGGGAAGAAATTGAAGTAGCTTCGCAAACCCGACCGATTTTGGGTGACGAAAAAAGATCGGATCTGTCGAAGACGTTTGACAAGATATTGTAAGACACGTGTCGAAGTTGTGAAATCCAGAAGGGAGATTCAGCCAAAATGGGGTCATCTAACAGTAAAGTAGACCATTTTTACACACCTATTTTCTGTCAAATGAAAAAGAACGAGGGAAAACAGAATGGTTGTTGTTGTGTGTGTGTTAAACATGTGTGTACCGAGTTGACAACGGCTCCGCCACCTGCCTACAACACAAACCATTATCCCACAGCAGAAATAACGGCCCAGCTGGACCTCGATCTGGACCGCTCTCCACCGCCCCTGAGAACCGCACAAGAACTGGAGCAGGACAGACAGCGAATGGCACAAAGACAAACAGCGCAGTTTCATGCACATTTCCAGCGGTGCCAGTGCAGCAGGGGAAGGCAAACTCCTCAGCACAGACCGCAACAAGCAGCGAAGAACAAACCTGTGTTTTCCCATTCAAACCCGGCTAATCGAAAAGGACTGAGAGGAAACGCTGCTGGAGGAAAATGGAACTGTTATGTTTGTGCAACAAATGCCCACTCGCACCGAGACTGTACAAAATGCAGAATATGCAAGAAGGACGGACACTGGAGCAGCGCATGTCCTTCCATAAAGTCGGATTGAACCGAGAGGGCAGGAGAGCGGGACGGACAGGGTTCGGCTCTGGGAAATTCAGTCTCTGGCTACAGCAAAGGGAAGTGAAAATATTTTTACTAACAAACGCACACACAAACACATACACTGATTTTCTTTCTACTATCTGCAATGAAGAAACTGCTTGCAAATCTTTTTGTGTGTCTGATGAAACTTTGAGCAAAGCTATGAGCAGTGTTGTAAATGATGAGCGTATGAGATTGTGCAAAAGTACAGGGTTTTTCTGAAGTGCCAATTTATCCGTTACTAGTCAAAGAGTTGTTGTAGTTTGTTCATGAGTGTAAAAATGTGAACAAACAGTGAGTTGTTGGATGGAAAAGAAACAGATAAAAGAGAACAGAGTCGATAGGAGAAGGAACTGACATGTAGGGAAGAGAGAATGTTTTTTCTGATGGAAAATACAAACAGTGAATTGTTGGATTGAACAGATACGGAAGGAACTAGCATGTAGGGGAAGATAAAATTCATATTTATGAACGCCTGATTAAGTAAACGGTATGAAAAGTAAGTTTTAGATAAAAATAAGGCATTGAGTATGATTAACAGGGATTAACATGATATAAAGATAAGGAATGTTTCATTAAGCAGAACGGGGAAAAAAAATTATATATTTTAGAGATAAAATAATTATTGAAATGATGTTTATTTTGACAACCATTGTCTTTTGAACCTAAAGGGTCCAGCTATGCTGGGAGTATAGCAACAGCGCTTGCTTGTTCAACCCAGCTTCTGGATGATAATATGTACCTGATTTGTAATCAGTGTTGTTGATGATAACACAATTAGATAGATGTAAAGACAGCTATGTCCGAAGATTTGGGAAATCAGTAATGTACAAAGTCAGATATTTTGTTGAAATTAAGTCATTGAAAGACAAGGGCATTGTCTGTTTTATAAAGGAAATTATGGGTTGGAGATAATTTCCCTAGACACGTATGACTAAAAGTTAATCAGAAACTTTGTGAAACCCGCTTAGAATATTTTGATTTTCCATGTCGCTTATGAAAATTAATGTTCTGCCAATAATAATGATGTGGATGTGCTTTATTGTATTAATGTTATGAAAACAAGGTTATTTAAGAGTAGATTGCCATATTTTTATAACAAGAGTTGAAGGTGCAAACGGCTAGGATAGCTGTCTGTGTAATTTAGAGACTGAGAAAAAGATTTGAGGAATCTTGTGATTTCTGTGGAACAGTAGAGATAAGTGGGACTGAATAATGATAATATTAAGTTGAATCTGCATACTAATCATTTGAATAAGCTATCAAACCAGTGTTAATGAAATTAATGACATGCTAAATTTCTTTATACTGTATGAAGAGTAACTGAATAGTCCTGATACAAAAGAGAGCAAATGCTGTAAGCAGCTCTGCTCTGAAGCTCTCAGTTTAAAGAGATTTGCAGATTATGTTTTTGTAAAAGTTTGATTCTGATTGGAAAGATAAACAGTAACTTGACTGGCTCCAAACAAAGAAAGTGCCAAACTAACACAAATTTAAAGAAAAGTCTGTGTTAATATGAGTTAGAAAGTAGATCAGTGTTAATATGATGAAGATTATGATTCGGCTATTGTAATTGAATTTGCAGCTGGGACAGTGGGGGGAAATGCAGAGAACTTATCAGTGGCTCTGTTTGCATTTCCTGAATAAGAACACACTGCTTCAGGGGTGTAAAGTAGGGTGGAGATGTTAGAAAGATCACAGTGATTGTAGGTAGAATAACAAAGAGTGTTTTACTGCGGTCAGCGAGGTCATTCAGTGACTGTAAAATGCCCACTGTATGACTGTAAAAGTAAATGAGGGAGAAAAGAAATTTGATAGATAAACTTTTGAAAGTTGTTAAGAAGATTGAAAGATATTAAGTGTAAGGAATTCCTTTTGAAAGGAAAAGAACTATAAAAAGTACCGGTTGACGTAAAATTACAGATGAGCTAAATGAGTTGCAAAATATTTTAAAAGTACCGGTCACTAAAAGGATGATTGTGTTTTGAATGAAACGCTTTGATAAGGTTTTAGATGATATAGAGAGACAAATCTAACGAATGATTTATAGTGACAATCATAAAATGTATGACAAGCAGAGAGAGCAGTCTAAAAAGTTAGTATGAATCATAGAAACAGACTGATAAACTCCTAGAGAAAACATTGAAGTCGGGTATTAAATTATGGCAATTGAAAACCTGACAACTAAAATTGAAATGAAATTTTAAACGTTATTAAGAACTAGAATAATTCTTATCATTTTTTAAGATAAAATAAACAGAAGCAGTGTTACAGGATTAACAGTTGCTAAATGTAAAATGTGTAAAAGGCATTTGATTAAACAAAAGCTTGTTGTTGACTATGAAAAGAGCTAACAGCTGATGTTTTGGGTTCAAAAGATAAGATTGTGAATTGGCCAAAACAGGCTTGCTTATCTGGATTTGGTATGTGCTGTGACTGAAACTGCCACAGTTTCAGTGCAACAGAGACTCATTCTGAGTGGATATTTGTAATGTCTAAATTACAATACATATAATTTATGGAAAAGATGCCTTAAGATGGTAGATAAAGTCTGAAGTTAAAAGTTTATGAGAATGCAGTGTATCAGTCCTGAATGCCTCAAGAGTCTCTCTCTCATTCAATGTCAGCTGAAAGCTGTTGTCTGAGCCTGTGTAAAGCACAGTGTTTCAGTTGAAAATCATAGACACAGAGATGTTAAAGGAAATCATTGCCATTCAAAAGGGCAATTTGTACTTAAAACGTTTTTAAAAGTAAAACTGAAAGACTTTAAAGAAGTCTTTAAAATAATACTGTTTTGAACTTGTTTATTTTAGGACCAGTGACTTTGTCTCATTTTAGCCTCCACCATAAAACAGGGCTGATGGCTCCGGCTACAGAAGTAACAGTACACTGAATGTCAATATTAAATGTTCCAAGTGGATATGATGGTTCTTGGTTACCTCGATTTAAAAAAAAAAAAAAAAAATTTCATTACCACAAACTATGATAATTTTGCTCAAGTGAAGTAGAGCCATAACTCAGTGTGCAGGAGGCGTAGATCCCAAAGACGGGTAAGATTCTCTGATGGCCATAGATGGGAACAACCTAAGACAGGGACTATCGCCGCCACTGGGGCACCATGCCCACCAGGTTCGGGAGGTGTTATCTACAAGAAGGGAGTGGTTGTGATGCTACTTGGGGCCAAGAGCATCAAAGAGGGGTCTGTTCCCTACAACTTCCACTCCAATATATATATATCAAAATGTTCCTTCACTTAAAAGAGCTTAATTATCATATAGAGACAATTACATCCAATCTCAGTAATATGTAAATAGAATCACAGAGCACAACCAACAACCATCTTGATTACAGGGACTTCGAATAGCTTGTCACCTTAAACATTTGACCGTTCTGTTTTAACAGAAGATCAAAGATGTGACATAAGGAACATGATGTTGGTTGCCTTATGGGCAAGGAAAATTTTTGAACTTCTGAAGGTCGTTAGACATGGTGGTGGCTAAAGATGAGGACAGCTTGTGATGAGTCAAGAGAAATTTCTGAAAAACGAAGGTTAGGTGAATTGAGTATTTAAACTAAAAATAACCTTAGAAAAAAGATCATAGCATAATGTGTTTTAGATTATTGTAATGGTTCTAATTTGAGTCAAACATTTGTATTTTAACATTTGTGAACTATTAAGGGTTGACTATGACTATGATTATTTTAGTTACAGTCCTAGGAGGCTGTTGAAAAGATTATTTGCTTATAGTGAGAGAGAAAGAGACTGTTTGAGTGAACTACTGAGAGACTGCTTGATACTCTGTCTGTCTTTCTGTTATTAGTCAGATAATGAACCAAAACAACCCAGCTGACTTTTCTAAAATCAAATGAATAATGAACAGACATGCCTTGAAACTGGTTAAGAGGCCATAAATAAAAACATTAGATAAAAGATACAGGAAAATGTAAGGTTAAACTGTCATTTAAAATTTAAATATTTTTAGAGAAAATATATAAATAAGAAATATGAGCGGTTCATAGTCAGGGATGAGTGTGAGTGTTAATTCATGTTTTGAACAGTATGCGTTAGTTAAGGACAACTATCCTGTCTGAATAGTGTGTGTAAATTTGTCATTTAACCTCTGGAAAGAGTGTTTTAGTATTTTAAATGGGTTAAGGCAAATGACAAATTTGAAAGTAAGCTGAGGATTGTGAGTCAATCTGATGAGAAGGCAAACGCTGTGAGACTCGGGGACGTTGCCCTTTAGAACAATTTGATAAGAAGATGAAATTGTGGCTTTAAGTAATATTTTTGTTTCAGAGGCAGAAAAGATGTCTAAAGGAAATTTGGCTTAAGGACAACGTTTGGGTTAGCAAACTTTATCCAAACAAATGTTACCAAATAAATATTAACAAATATTGCAGTTTTTTCCTGTAGCTCAAACATTAGAGTGTGACACCTGTAACGCCAAGGTCATGGGTTCAATTTCCGAGGGAAAGCCGGAGCAGATGTGGCAGCACAGCAGACAAAAGAAAACTATGTGACAATAACCTCAACATTTGTTTTTCTTTACAGAAGATGCAGACTTTGCGCATGGCATGAGCAAAGTGGCAGAAACCCAGCTAGCAGGGAACGTTCTCAGAACTTTCGCTAACATTCCCTACAAGTTTGGTTAATGTTCTAAAGAAAACATTTGAATGTAATGTTTACCGAACATTTTAAGGATGTTTTCTCATTTAAAAAAATGTTCCTATAACGTTATATGAAAACTAAGATATAACATTTTAACTGCAACATTCAAAAGATGTTTTGGGAATGTTTCTGAAATAACAAGTTGTACTATGATCTCAAAATATCATTGTCCCTATGTTTCATTATAACGAAAGAAGAACGTTCTCTCTGTCACGTTAGGAAAACGTTTTGAGGATATCATTGAGAGATGAGATGTTGAATGTTCTTTATAAAACGTTATTTTAATGTGACGAGTTAACAAAATTATAACATTTTATTTGCAACATTTTGAGCATATTTTGGGAATGTTGTTAAAGTTAAAGTTTGTACAATGATCTCAAAATAACGTTGTCTTAATGTTTTGTCATAACAAAAGAAGAACGTTCTCTCTGTCACGTTAGGAAAATGTTTTGAGGATATCATTGAGAGATGAGATGTTGAATGTTCTTTATAAAACGTTCTTCTAATGTGACGAGTTAACACAATTAGAACATTTTACCTGCAACATTTTGAGCATATTTTGGGAATGTTGTTAAAGTTAAAGTTTGTACAATGATCTCAATATAACATTGTCCCAATGTTTCATGATAACAAAAGAAGAACATTCCACTTGCAACATTTTGAGCATATTTTGGGAATGTTGTTAAAGTTAAAGTTTGTACAATGATCTCAAAATAACATTGTCCCAATGTTTCATAAAAACAAAAGAGGAACATTCTCTCTGTCACATTAGGAAAATGTTTTGAGGATATCATTGAGAGATGAGATGTTGAATGTTCTTTATAAAACGTTATTTTAATGTGACGAGTTAACAAAATTATAACATTTTATTTGCAACATTTTGAGCATATTTTGGGAATGTTGTTAAAGTTAAAGTTTGTACAATGATCTCAAAATAACATTGTCCCAATGTTTCATAAAAACAAAAGAAGAACATTCTCTCTGTCACATTTGTAGAATATTTTGAGGATATCATTGAGAGATGAGATGTTGAATGTTCTTTATAAAACGTTCTTTTAATGTGACGAGTTAACAAAATTAGAACATTTTACTTGCAACATTTTGAGCATATTTTGGGAATGTTGTTAATGTTAAAGTTTGTACAATGATCTCAAAATAACGTTGTCTTAATGTTTTGTCATAACAAAAGAAGAACGTTCTCTCTGTCACGTTAGGAAAATGTTTTGAGGATATCATTGAGAGATGAGATGTTGAATGTTCTTCATAAAACGTTCTTCTAATGTGACGAGTTAACACAATTAGAACATTTTACTTGCAACATTTTGAGCATATTTTGGGAATGTTGTTAAAGTTAAAGTTTGGACAATGATCTTAAAATAACATTGTCCCAATGTTTCATGATAACAAAAGAAGAGCATTCTACTTGCAACATTTTGAGCATATTTTGGGAATGTTATTAAAGTTAAAGTTTGTACAATGATCTCAATATAACATTGTCCCAATGTTTCATAAAACCAAAAGAAGAACAATTCTCTCTGTCACATTAGGAAAATGTTTTGAGGATACCATTGAGAGATGAGATGTTTATTGTTCTTTATAAAACGTTCTTTTAATGTGACGAGTTAACACTATTAGAACATTTTATTTGCAACATTTTGAGCATATTTTGGGAATGTTGTTTAAGTTAAAGTTTGTACAATGATCTCAAAATAACGTTGTCTTAATGTTTTGTCATAACAAAAGAAGAACGTTCTCTCTGTCACATTTGTAGAATGTTTTGAGGATATCATTGAGAGATGAGTCTTTTATTGTTCTTTATAAAATGTTCTTCTAATGTGACGAGTTAACACAATTAGAACATTTTACTTGCAACATTTTGAGCATATTTTGGGAATGTTGCTAAAGTTAAAGTTTGTACAATGATCTCAATATAACATTGTCCCAATGTTTCATGATAACAAAAGAAGAACATTCTACTAGCAACATTTTGAGGATATTTTGGGAATGTTGTTAAAGTTAAAGTTTGTACAATGATCTCAATATAACATTGTCCCAATGTTTTGTCATAACAAAAGAAGAACATTCTCTCTGTCACATTAGGAAAATGTTTTGAGGATATCATTGAGAGATGAGATGTTGAATGTTCTTTATAAAACGTTCTTGTAATGTTATGTGTTAACACAATTAGAACATTTTAAT
Source organism: Leuciscus idus (assembly GCA_021554675.1). NCBI lineage: Eukaryota > Metazoa > Chordata > Actinopteri > Cypriniformes > Leuciscidae > Leuciscus > Leuciscus idus. The sequence continues at coordinate 64,369,987 of CM038621.1, forward strand.
TGCAACATTTTAAGGATGTTTTGAGGATGTTGTTGAGATAACAGATTATATAATGTTCTCAGTAAAACATTGGCACAATGTTCCATAATAACAGAGGAGGAACATTATCAAATCAACGTTCGTAAAATGTTTTGAGTATATCACTGAGACCTGAGATGATGAGTGTTTTTAAAAAAAATTCTTGTAATGTGACGTGTTAACAAAACTAGAACATTTTAAATGTAACATTTAGCAATCAAACTACACAATTATTGTTAAATTGAGCTTGCTGGTCAGACAGCAGGCCAACAGGGTTCACGATGGAACATATGGTGCGTTTAAGTCCTCCTGGGAAGTTTGTATTCATGAGGTTTTACAATTTTGTTTAATGTTTTAAATTAATGAAGCCACTGTAAACTTTATCATCACATATTATACTGTTACATATTAATGCTATCATATTTTGTGCAGGCATTAGCTTACTTCATTGTCACTGCTAAATACCTAAGTATAGTGGTATCCCACAATGTTTCCCACTGACACACCCCTAACTCTTCAAGATCAGGGTTAAAGAAAATCCTGAGCTTCCTACTCATATTCTCATCATTGTGGTGGCGTTCAACTTGTAAATACGATCTTTATGACATGACTTGAATGCACCAATAACTCTAGCTTAATTAGGGACAATCCATACAAACACTCTTTGCTAAAATACATTACAGACTGTCACAGTGAGAAGTTATTCGTCCTGTATCAACGCTAAAGGCCTAACCACTGCAGTCAACACCTTGGAGTATCCATGCTGTTAAATAAAAGTCTGTAGACAAGGGTTAGGGTTAGGGTTAACCTTAACCCTTAATTTCTAACCCAGACCCGGTTTCACAGAGTTTAGATTAAGCCAGGATTAGGCCTTAGTGCATTTAATTAGCTTTTAAAAATGTGCCTTAGAAAAAAGAAAAAGAAACATTACTGGTGTGCATCTTGAGACAAAATAATGGCACCGACATATTTTAAGATATGTCAGTGCAAGTTGCTTTCAGGTAAAACAGCTCAAACGTGCATTTTAGTCTGGGACTACAGGCTTAAACCTTGCCTGTGAAACCCGGGGTATATGTTGCAACTTGTATAGAATTATGCCAATGTTACCAAAGTGTTGTGTTGGACAGAGGATTTACCCTAAACCAACAGGTTGTGTAACTGTGCCACACAGGGTGAAAAGCAAGTTGACATTATTAGGCATAAGAGTGTTTCTAAAGGAAAGGTCAATATTTTGTTAAAGTGCAAAAGGATCATTATGGGTCACATGAATGTAACTCTAATGTTACCATGATACCAATCCATTAGTTTTTCATGTAGGTAGGTATACAGAATTGTATATGAATAGCCTACATATGCAATGTTTGCTCTGTTTAATATATAATATGTTTGCTCTTTTAAACTGCTGTTTGGCAGAGCAGTGGTAAATATATGTTGTTATACATGGTATATATTATTTGTGTAATTTATTATTATTATTTATATGTTATTGTAAGTTTATTTTTTTTATCATGCACTGCAATGAAGACACCATTTAACCAATTGATTAAATATAACAGCCAGCTTACAAATACAACTAAATAAATAGCCGTGCACATTTTTTTCATATTCTTTCTTTTGAAACATGTAATCTTTTCCTGTAATTGCAATGTTACCACATTATTGGCTGTCTCTTCGAGTTGTTTTGAGCATGATTGGCTATTCAGACTGTCATCCAGGAATCTGGCCAATGGCAGCTATGCGCGCCTTTTACTGGTCAAGTTTGAAGTTTGAATATTCGTCTGTTAGAGTGAGAGTGTGTGTGTGTGCGCGCTGCTGCTACTCGGGAGGATCTTCAGTACTAGCCTCCTTCGGTTCTGTGGCTTTTACATTGTTTAAAACATGGATTATTTTGCATCGTACTGTTACATTTTTATTTTGAGCGAGTTGCGGGATGTAAATGGACAACGAATTTTAACAAGGTAGCCTACGTGTAACGGACATATTGCAATCTGCGGAAGGTAAATAACTTTATTTTATATAAAAATACATTCTGCTACATCAAAATATAGTGTGTTAAATTGAGAAGCTAATTTTAAATGCGACTAGAGCAATATCGATATTATGTCAATGTTTCAGGCTGCATGTGTAACGTTAGGCTAAATATTGTCAGCTAAGTTAGTTTTTGATAAAAATAAATAAAAATAAACCTCAGCATAGTCTGAGCTTTACAATGAGTGAACTGAGAACATTGTGTCTTTATACAGAGAGGAACTCGAACCACACTATGAAAACTAGGCTTTTGAATGATCGCGGGATATTGGCCTAACCGTCAAAATGATGAGTCATCATCATAATATGTTTTTGAGCTGGTGAGTAAAAATTTGCAAGCTTTTTATGTCTCTTTTAGTAAGTAAATACAAATAGCTAATAATATTGCTGTATGTGTGTGTTTCCCATTATCCAGGAATTTTGGGAATAAATTATCCAGCCACATGATCTTCAGTTGCGGTGAGTATTGTCATAGTAAAAAAATACACGTGAAATAGAGGCAGAACATGTAAACTCTGCTCAAAGGCACACTGGTCCAAACCCTCCAGTCAAAATTGTACCCGTCTTCTTGATATGAGTTTTTATGGGCCTAGCTGACCCAAACATAAATGTCCTTTCAAAATGAAATTATTTTCAAACCTGTATGACTTCTGTGAAACACAAGAATGTTGGGAATAAAACAACATTGGAACCCATTTTATCGAAACAAATGTTCCCAATGTTTCATGATAACAAAAGAAGAACATTCTACTTGCAACATTTTGAGCATATTTTGGGAATGTTGCTAAAGTTAAAGTTGTACAATGATCTCAATATAACATTGTCCCAATGTTTCATGATAACAAAAGAAGAACATTCTCTCTGTCACGTTAGGGAAATGTTTTGAGGATATCATTGAGAGATAAGATGTTGAATGTTCTTCATAAAACGTTCTTCTAATGTGACAAGTTAACACAATTAGAACATTTTACTTGCAACATTTTGAAAAAATAAAATAAAATAAACCTCAGCATAGGAGCTTTACAATGAGTGAACTGAGAACATTGTGTCTTTATACATAACATAAATGTCCTTTCAAAATGAAATTATTTTCAAACCTGTATGACTTACTTCTCTGAAACACAAGAATGTTGGGAATTAAACAACATTGGAACCCATTTTATGAAAAAAAAAAAAAAAAAACAGTGAAGTCATTTCTCAAGATATCTTAATTAAGGTTATACAAAATAAATTCATACAGTTTTGGAACAACATGGAGTACCGGTAAATAACGATAGAGAGTCTATTTTTTGGATGAGCTGTTCTTTTTAGGACATGTTCCCAGGGTCCTTTGCTAAATTAACCATGGTTTTTATTATAGTAAAGTGTAGAAACAATATTTTTATGGTGGATTGATTACAATAATTTATTACCATTTAGTTAGTGTTGCAAAACCATGGTTAATGTTAGTAAGGGTTCTCCAGATTTATATAGCCTAACACTTAAGGAAAACATAAAAAATGGTCCTATGTCACCCAGATCAATAGTCTGTTAACACACATTAACACACTTTTTACATTTTCTTAAGATCAAGCATTGGACCAATGTTTACGGAGCAGAACAGGCACCAACAGAGAAACAAGTCCATCACTAGTAAGTATCCACTGCATTTTATAAAACCGTAGTCAATTTTAAACGCACAATGCACTCCAAAATAAAAATGATCTATTTTTTTCTCCCTCGTGCCAGATTTATATCTGTCCCAGATTTATATCTGACTTTCTTTCCACAGAGATTTTTAGAAAAATTATCATTAAAGAGAATCATATAAAGAGAAATGTGGGAGGAGCTTGAATTTATTGCCTAGCCCTGTTTGTTTGAACCGCGAGAGCCGTCAAAGCTTATGCTACTCCTATGTCATGCACCGACAAGAGCCTTTTATAGTCAACACGTCGGACGCAAGCAACTTGCAGTTTTGCCCCCACCAACAACGCATAGTATTGCATACAACGGTGCGTCGCGTATCAAAAACTGGGACGACACATTTTTCTACTCATAGACGCATATGGCGGCCGAAGTGTAGTGATGCGTATCCTTGCAGGCGCATATGCGTATCGATGCGTTGACTAACTCTTTGGGCGTAATTTGACTTGCATATGGCTGTCTGCTGGAAGCTAGTTATTTAAGTCGATAAAATTATAAATATGGTAGGGCTGGGGGAATTAACACGTTAATCTTCGCGATTAATTTGAGATGCTTAACGAGTTTATAAAAAAATGCAATTAACGCAGCACTTTTTTTGCCTCATTTTAATGACTTCCTGTTGCGGAAAAGGCTGCAAAATATGCCGTCCCGCCCCTCCGTGTTTGGCGATCAGGTTTTATTCTCGCGCAGCTTTCATGAGCGGGTCTTTTCCGCTCCGCGCTCTCCATTCCGTGTGTGTGTGTCGGCGCACTGACACACACACACAACACTGAGCAAACATTGAGCTCTTTGCTCAATGTTCTGCTCCGTGTTTGCGCTGCGCGTTCTGCTCTGTCGTTAACGGCCCAAACGCTCCAATCATGTACCGATCACGCACTGGAAAAGCAAAGTCAAATAACGTGAATTTTCTCAGTAGTAGACTTCTGTGAAATAGCCCTACTGAGCTGGTATAGTCATGCTGACAACAATGGTAAAATTACCTGCTCTGATCACATGCTCTTGTAATAATAGCTTTGTAGGACTATGTTTTATTTTGATAATTAGAAAAAAAAAATTATAATAATAAATTGTTAAATTTATTATGTTGATTGATTATTGAAAATAATAATATATTGATATATTGATGTTTAATATTATTTTAATACAGGGCTATTTTCTGTTCCTTTTTTTCCTTTTTGTTGTTTAATTAGGTTATTCTAAGTTTAAATATTGATGATTACAAGCTTGGGGGAAATGCAATTAATTGCATTTAATTACAGCAAATTGTGTAAATAATCAGTTACTTTTTTTAATCGATTCCCAGCCCTAAAATATAAAATATGGATATGTTTCTTACACAAACGCATCACTTCGCTTCACCTTTCGCCTTTATTAACCTGCCAGAGCCGTGTGGAGTACTTTTATCATGGATGGATGCATTTTTATGGACTTGTCAAAAAAATCCCACAGGGAGCTACAGAATAAGAAATCTTTGAAGTCCACTTTTTTACTGTCTGTTTCCATCAGTAAAATTACAGTTGTTTTTTTTTCTCTCAGAATTGTGAGGCAAGAACACACAATTGCAAGAAAATATCAGAATTGTGAGCTGTCTTTTTTACTCCCCTCAGAATTCACCCTTCGAGGGAGTTTGATTGACAGGTATTTTTTACATTTTTATTTTACCAAAAATATTTTTTTCTAAAAAAATTACACAAATTAAACGTTGAGACTTTGTTTCAACTTTCATATCAAAAGTAACCTGCTCTGTCTTGTCTCTGCGTTTAAACGTTTCAGCGTTTTTTCTGTGATCCGCAATGTATTTTTCATTGCGTGACAACATGATGTGTGGCGTGAGAGCGCCATGGCTTGTTGGACATAGCAACAGTAACTAAAGGGGGCGGGTCTTTGCAAATTGCATTAACCATGGCTGCCTGTTAATTATCACTGGACTACTTCGCTCTCGCATCTCCCAAAAGTAAATTTTTTTTTGTTTTCTTGATTCCATTTGAATGGTTTAATTAAATTGCTATAACCAATTATTTAAAATGTAATGATTTAAGCAAAACGTTCTTCAAAGGTTAAACCAAACTTTTATTTGACGGATTGCCGTGTAGACCTTTGAGTTTCTCTGTGTTTTATGATATGATGATAGTTTTTCTCAAATGAAGCTAAAATGCTGCTGAAGTGACTCTCAGAGCAGCTGTATTGATGAAGTGCATTAATGTTCTCATATAGAAACGACAGCAAAAAAAAATAAGCCAGAATTGCTTTTTTTTCTCAGGTTTTACTAATTTATCCTGTGATTCTGACTTTCAAACGGCCAATTGCGAGTTTATATCTCGCACTTCTGAGAAAAAAAAGTTTGAATTGTGATTCGCAATTACCTTTTTTAAAAATTGTATTCCATGGCGGAAACAAGCTTTCATATGCACAGACAGTAGCTCACATTTAACATGCAGATTGTGCGCACACAGAAACCTACTGGAGCACAAAAAGTTAGTGTCAACACTGTCCTGTGATTTCTCAATAAGAAACAGAAGTTATAGCATATTTTTCTTTCTGCTTTTGAAGTAACTAAAACTTACAGCTTAGCTAATAGCAAAGAGACGATTCACAGGTATGATTAAATCACACTAGAAATTGTTCTATCTCAAATGCAGTACTACTTTATCTGTATCTGATTTAAAACAAGCAGAAATCTGTAAGAAATGTAACAATCCATAGACAATATAACTGATGAAAATGAGCTGTTACATCAGAGCAAAAGCATCGTGGGCAGTGCTGTGACATGCTGCAGCTGTGCTCAAGGCTACCTGAGTTCGAGGTTCACACTTCTCAAGCCAAGTTTGTAGTTTGTTAAAATAATTTAGCCTCTAGTTGTGTTATTAAAGGGATACTCCACTTTTTTTGGAAATAGGCTCATTTTACAACTCCCCCAGAGTTAAACAGTTGAGTTTTACCGTTTTCGAATCCATTCAGCCGAGTTTCTGATATTTGGAAGAATATCAGTAACCAGACAGTTTCTGGTCTCATTGACTTCCATAGTAGGAAAAAATATATACTATGGAAGTCAATGAGACCAGAAACTGTCTGGTTACTGACATTCTTCTAAATATCAGAAACTCGGCTGAATGGATTCGAAAACGGTAAAACTCAACTGTTTAACTCTGGGGGAGTTATAAAATGAGCCTATTTCCAAAAAAAGTGGAGTATCCCTTTAACATGTATATAATGGATTAAGTATATGTTTTAAATTACAGAAACAAAATAGATACTCATAAGGTATCATATTTATACTTTTAAATAAACTAATCTAATTAATTTCTGATTAATAATTAGGCTGGCTAATTTTGAAAGTTTTCAAAGTCAATATTGCTTGTGATCTTAATATGTAATATGTATTTGTATTATTTTTGTTTACACTGTTGCATGATCTTCTTTTATAGGCTATGAGGAAAAACTCTACCATGCACACAGAGAATGGAGCTCAATTCTGCTAACTGGGATAGCAGCTGAAAAAGAAGAAGAGAAGAACAGTAGAACACCTATTAATGCAGATGACTTTATTCTTTTTCTGCAAGAACCAAGACAACCAAAGACTGATGATGAGCGTTCTGAGCAAACAGCAGTCAAGACGTGTGATTGCACATTGGACTTTACTGAGTTCTTCATTTAATGTTGGGCATCTACTGTACGCAGAACTTCTAATAATTTATGTGAATGCCATTCATAAACCTGTTAGATTTTTGTTTTATTTTAGAGATTAATAAAATTGTATGTTTTAACAATGTTATAGCTAAGCATTTTTTATGTTTAAGAGAACATTTTGGGAACAAAAATAAAACTTCCCACTAAAAAATTTATAAGAATGTTAAGTAGTATTTTTAAGAGTATTTTTAGAGAATGTTATCCTAACTTTTAGAAGAACGTTCTAAGAATAAAAATAAAACTTCCTGCTAAAAACTTTATAAGAATAAAGGGATAATGTTCTAAAAATGTTATGATTAAACATTTATAGAAGGTCATCATCACAAAACATTTTTAGAGTGTTCTTAGAGAATGTTATCCTACCTTTTAGGAGAAATAATGTTCTAACAATATTATTATTAAACATTTTTATAATGTTGTAAAAAAAATGTTATCTGAACTTTTAAAAGAACATTCTGGGAACAAAAATAAAAACACCCCCTGAAAACTTTCTAAGAACGTTAGAGAATAATGTTGTAAGAATGGTACACCTAAACATTTTAATAATGTTTTTAAATAATGTTATCCGAACATTTAAAAGAACATTCTGGGAACAAAAATAAAACTATCCGCTTACAACATTATAAGAACGTTAGAGAATAATGTTATAAGAATGTTATTACTAAACATTTTAATAATGTTTTTAGAAAATGTTCTCTAAACATTTAAAAAAACATTCTGGGAACAAAAATAAAACTACCCGCTGAAAACGTTCTATGAACATTAGAGAATAATGTTATAAGAACGTTATTACTAAACATTTTAATAATGTTTTTAAAAAAATGTTATCCGAACATTTATAAGAACATTCTGGGAACAAAAATAAAACTACACGCTAAAAACATTATAAGAACGTCAGAGAATAATGTTATAAAAATGTTACTACTAAACATTTTAATAATGTTTTTAGAAAATGTTCTCTAAACATTTAAAAAAACATTCTGGGAACACAAATAAAACTAGCCGCTGAAAACGTTCTGAGAAAATTAGAGAATAATGTTAAAAGAATGTTACTACTAAACATTTTAATAATGTTTTTAAAGAATGTTCTCCAAACTTTTAAAAGAACATTCTGGGAACAAAACTAAAACTAGCCGCTGAAAACTTTCTAAGAACGTTAGAGAATAATGTTAAAAGAATGTTACTACTAAACATTTTAATAATGTTTTTAAAGAATGTTCTCCAAACTTTTAAAAGAACATTCTGGGAACAAAACTAAAACTAGCCGCTGAAAACATTTATAGAACAATACATGCTAATGTTCTTAGAACATTTTTAGAACAAAAAATTTCTAGCTGGGAAGGTGCCATACCTTGCGCAGCGCATAACTTAACATTTTTTTCATTTTGCAGGATGTCAGAACGGATTGAACCAAACAGAACTGATTCTGTATTGTTTTGTTAACATGAGCAACATGGGTTGAATGTTTTTTTAGGGGAACAAGGACCCTGAGTGCTATTCAATGAGCAAGAAATTATCTGGTGATATGTTTCAGGTTGAAAATTTCACAGGTCACACCAAAGGGACGACAAGACAAGCGGTCACTAACAAAATCACTTAAGGTCTCCATTTAGCAGGTGACAGCAGACAGTAAATGACTCATTCCAGTGGGGGTGCGATCGTGATCTAAGGGAAAATCTTGTAAGGATTTGAAAATGATTGGAGAGTGTGAGACCTGGGTCGAAGCATCTGACCTTAACCACACCAACCAACGTCAGCAACCCAAAACACCAACGCAAAGAATAAAGTGGGGGATCAATGATATGTGCTAGAAACTATCTCCCCTGCCAACGTTGGAAAAATCCTCTCTACGGCATGCAAAGTGTCATATTGGTGAAGATGGAACGTCCATGAGGCAACGAGATGATCAACATATCTGGAGAAAATGTTGACCAATTAATGGTTGAAGAAAAGTTTTGTGATTTTTATTTGATTGAATCAAATTAGGGCTTAGTATTGATATAAATCTAATCATTTGACTTGTGCAAAGAAAAATGTGTTTTCAGGTAGAAGATCTATTAATTAATGTGAAGTATGGTGATAAGAAAAAAGACGGTATGTAATGGAAAAGTCAGGGATAATTTCGAACAACGAATGATCAAATTATAAAACTTTTTGTTATTAATGGGTACAGTCTATCCTAGGGATGAACAAAATATGCAGATGGTATGAGTGACGGAAGTTGCAATTATAATCATTTACGTTTTTCTTACTATATGCTTTGAGCTATGTCTGGGATGACTGAGGGTCTGGTTCTCAACCAGGAAAATGCGATAACAATGTTTGTTCATTTTTAGCCCGGTTTCAGGCAAAATGCTTATTTATTTGTTACAAGCTTTTTACTTAAAAAAAAAAAAAAAAAATCTTATTTCTTTCAAAGTTCAAGTAGAGTGATCAGGTATACAACAAAAAAAATCAGACATGAAGGGTATAACTGTTCTTGAATTAAGACTTGAATTAATTCTATACTCAAAGATTTAACAGTATAATGGGTTTGATTAGGAAACAAGAGTGAATTTTTTTCTATGTTGTTTATCAGAGAATGATAAAGAGAAGGAATATTGTGATGGAAAAAATTATCGTTTCCAAACTGTTAATATCATTTAGTCATATGTTTTCTGTGAGGGTCTCTTACAGCTGAAGGGACATGAAAGCAGGAGGTCATTTAGATTGTAAATGAAGGCCTTTTGGCTTCTCAGGAACAAAGAACAGCATGACCTGCCCGGGGGGGGGGGGTAGAAACCAGTCCATACCAGCTTGAGATATAAGATGTCTTTACGGAAATTTACAGAAACTGGGAAAGGAGGAGTCAAGAATGTCAGAAACCTGTATAAAATGTCTATGTTCATTTGAGTCCACTAGGTCATTCTGTTTCACAGCTGGGTGGCTGCGGCTGTGAAAAGAATCCTCAAAGAATAAACCTTTTCTCTTTAAAACAATTTTGCCTCTTGAAAAGTTTCTTACACTTTGATGTTGTTTCTATTAATCTCTGAAAATTGCTTTTACAAGTTGGTGTCAGAAGTGTCGGATCTCGTGCGGACTCTTCTTCTCCTGGTCCTGAGAACGGATTTGACGGAAGTGCAACCCGGCAGCATCAAGCGGCCGTCTCATACCTCGACGGTTTGAGATAGAAACTCAACAGGTTAAGGGAGCCAATACCCGCATTCAGGACCAGTTGAAGAAATCCCACAAAGATCAAAAAGAATCCGTGACAATTACAGAAAACAAGAAAGCATCTCTGGGTAAGAAACGGCAGAATTGTTTTATTGATGTTAAGTGTAATTTGATAATTGTGAGTGAACATGAACCATTTTGGCTGAGTTTTGCTTTGGTACGAGCGAGAGGTGATTCAGATAATCACAATTGTTTGGGGAAGAAATTGAAGTAGCTTCGGATCGGTTTTTTCCACACTTAGCTCGTTGGTGGACGGGAGTGCCACAGGTGGACGGGAGTGCCACAGGTGATTCAGATAATCACAATTGCTGATTAGTTAGTTTTACTCAAAATCTCTGTAACCTGAGAAATTTTTTTTTACAAGTGGACGGAAGAGCCACATCAAATCAGAATTAATAGAGCGCTAGAAAGTGCTTAGGCCTATGGGAAGATTTTGAGTAAAACGTAATTACAGAAACCCGACCGATTTTGGGTGACGAAAAAAGATCGGATCTGTCGAAGACGTTTGACAAGATATTGTAAGACACGTGTCGAAGTTGTGAAATCCAGAAGGGAGATTCAGCCAAAATGGGGTCATCTAACAGTAAAGTAGACCATTTTTACACACCTATTTTCTGTCAAATGAAAAAGAACGAGGGAAAACAGAATGGTTGTTGTTGTGTGTGTGTTAAACATGTGTGTACCGAGTTGACAACGGCTCCGCCACCTGCCTACAACACAAACCATTATCCCACAGCAGAAATAACGGCCCAGCTGGACCTCGATCTGGACCGCTCTCCACCGCCCCTGAGAACCGCACAAGAACTGGAGCAGGACAGACAGCGAATGGCACAAAGACAAACAGCGCAGTTTCATGCACATTTCCAGCGGCGCCAGTGCAGCAGGGGAAGGCAAACTCCTCAGCACAGACCGCAACAAGCAGCGAAGAACAAACCTGTGTTTTCCCATTCAAACCCGGCTAATCGAAAAGGACTGAGAGGAAACGCTGCTGGAGGAAAATGGAACTGTTATGTTTGTGCAACAAATGCCCACTCGCACCGAGACTGTACAAAATGCAGAATATGCAAGAAGGACGGACACTGGAGCAGCGCATGTCCTTCCATAAAGTCGGATTGAACCGAGAGGGCAGGAGAGCGGGACGGACAGGGTTCGGCTCTGGGAAATTCAGTCTCTGGCTACAGCAAAGGGAAGTGAAAATATTTTTACTAACAAACGCACACACAAACACATACACTGATTTTCTTTCTACTATCTGCAATGAAGAAACTGCTTGCAAATCTTTTTGTGTGTCTGATGAAACTTTGAGCAAAGCTATGAGCAGTGTTGTAAATGATGAGCGTATGAGATTGTGCAAAAGTACAGGGTTTTTCTGAAGTGCCAATTTATCCGTTACTAGTCAAAGAGTTGTTGTAGTTTGTTCATGAGTGTAAAAATGTGAACAAACAGTGAGTTGTTGGATGGAAAAGAAACAGATAAAAGAGAACAGAGTCGATAGGAGAAGGAACTGACATGTAGGGAAGAGAGAATGTTTTTTCTGATGGAAAATACAAACAGTGAATTGTTGGATTGAACAGATACGGAAGGAACTAGCATGTAGGGGAAGATAAAATTCATATTTATGAACGCCTGATTAAGTAAACGGTATGAAAAGTAAGTTTTAGATAAAAATAAGGCATTGAGTATGATTAACAGGGATTAACATGATATAAAGATAAGGAATGTTTCATTAAGCAGAACGGGGAAAAAAAATTATATATTTTAGAGATAAAATAATTATTGAAATGATGTTTATTTTGACAACCATTGTCTTTTGAACCTAAAGGGTCCAGCTATGCTGGGAGTATAGCAACAGCGCTTGCTTGTTCAACCCAGCTTCTGGATGATAATATGTACCTGATTTGTAATCAGTGTTGTTGATGATAACACAATTAGATAGATGTAAAGACAGCTATGTCCGAAGATTTGGGAAATCAGTAATGTACAAAGTCAGATATTTTGTTGAAATTAAGTCATTGAAAGACAAGGGCATTGTCTGTTTTATAAAGGAAATTATGGGTTGGAGATCATTTCCCTAGACACGTATGACTAAAAGTTAATCAGAAACTTTGTGAAACCCGCTTAGAATATTTTGATTTTCCATGTCGCTTATGAAAATTAATGTTCTGCCAATAATAATGATGTGGATGTGCTTTATTGTATTAATGTTATGAAAACAAGGTTATTTAAGAGTAGATTGCCATATTTTTATAACAAGAGTTGAAGGTGCAAACGGCTAGGATAGCTGTCTGTGTCATTTAGAGACTGAGAAAAAGATTTGAGGAATCTTGTGATTTCTGTGGAACAGTAGAGATAAGTGGGACTGAATAATGATAATATTAAGTTGAATCTGCATACTAATCATTTGAATAAGCTATCAAACCAGTGTTAATGAAATTAATGACATGCTAAATTTCTTTATACTGTATGAAGAGTAACTGAATAGTCCTGATACAAAAGAGAGCAAATGCTGTAAGCAGCTCTGCTCTGAAGCTCTCAGTTTAAAGAGATTTGCAGATTATGTTTTTGTAAAAGTTTGATTCTGATTGGAAAGATAAACAGTAACTTGACTGGCTCCAAACAAAGAAAGTGCCAAACTAACACAAATTTAAAGAAAAGTCTGTGTTAATATGAGTTAGAAAGTAGATCAGTGTTAATATGATGAAGATTATGATTCGGCTATTGTAATTGAATTTGCAGCTGGGACAGTGGGGGGAAATGCAGAGAACTTATCAGTGGCTCTGTTTGCATTTCCTGAATAAGAACACACTGCTTCAGGGGTGTAAAGTAGGGTGGAGATGTTAGAAAGATCACAGTGATTGTAGGTAGAATAACAAAGAGTGTTTTACTGCGGTCAGCGAGGTCATTCAGTGACTGTAAAATGCCCACTGTATGACTGTAAAAGTAAATGAGGGAGAAAAGAAATTTGATAGATAAACTTTTGAAAGTTGTTAAGAAGATTGAAAGATATTAAGTGTAAGGAATTCCTTTTGAAAGGAAAAGAACTATAAAAAGTACCGGTTGACGTAAAATTACAGATGAGCTAAATGAGTTGCAAAATATTTTAAAAGTACCGGTCACTAAAAGGATGATTGTGTTTTGAATGAAACGCTTTGATAAGGTTTTAGATGATATAGAGAGACAAATCTAACGAATGATTTATAGTGACAATCATAAAATGTATGACAAGCAGAGAGAGCAGTCTAAAAAGTTAGTATGAATCATAGAAACAGACTGATAAACTCCTAGAGAAAACATTGAAGTCGGGTATTAAATTATGGCAATTGAAAACCTGACAACTAAAATTGAAATGAAATTTTAAACGTTATTAAGAACTAGAATAATTCTTATCATTTTTTAAGATAAAATAAACAGAAGCAGTGTTACAGGATTAACAGTTGCTAAATGTAAAATGTGTAAAAGGCATTTGATTAAACAAAAGCTTGTTGTTGACTATGAAAAGAGCTAACAGCTGATGTTTTGGGTTCAAAAGATAAGATTGTGAATTGGCCAAAACAGGCTTGCTTATCTGGATTTGGTATGTGCTGTGACTGAAACTGCCACAGTTTCAGTGCAACAGAGACTCATTCTGAGTGGATATTTGTAATGTCTAAATTACAATACATATAATTTATGGAAAAGATGCCTTAAGATGGTAGATAAAGTCTGAAGTTAAAAGTTTATGAGAATGCAGTGTATCAGTCCTGAATGCCTCAAGAGTCTCTCTCTCATTCAATGTCAGCTGAAAGCTGTTGTCTGAGCCTGTGTAAAGCACAGTGTTTCAGTTGAAAATCATAGACACAGAGATGTTAAAGGAAATCATTGCCATTCAAAAGGGCAATTTGTACTTAAAACGTTTTTAAAAGTAAAACTGAAAGACTTTAAAGAAGTCTTTAAAATAATACTGTTTTGAACTTGTTTATTTTAGGACCAGTGACTTTGTCTCATTTTAGCCTCCACCATAAAACAGGGCTGATGGCTCCGGCTACAGAAGTAACAGTACACTGAATGTCAATATTAAATGTTCCAAGTGGATATGATGGTTCTTGGTTACCTCGATTAAAAAAAAAAAAAAAAAAATTCATTACCACAAACTATGATAATTTTGCTCAAGTGAAGTAGAGCCATAACTCAGTGTGCAGGAGGCGTAGATCCCAAAGACGGGTAAGATTCTCTGATGGCCATAGATGGGAACAACCTAAGACAGGGACTATCGCCGCCACTGGGGCACCATGCCCACCAGGTTCGGGAGGTGTTATCTACAAGAAGGGAGTGGTTGTGATGCTACTTGGGGCCAAGAGCATCAAAGAGGGGTCTGTTCCCTACAACTTCCACTCCAATATATATATATCAAAATGTTCCTTCACTTAAAAGAGCTTAATTATCATATAGAGACAATTACATCCAATCTCAGTAATATGTAAATAGAATCACAGAGCACAACCAACAACCATCTTGATTACAGGGACTTCGAATAGCTTGTCACCTTAAACATTTGACCGTTCTGTTTTAACAGAAGATCAAAGATGTGACATAAGGAACATGATGTTGGTTGCCTTATGGGCAAAGAAAATTTTTGAACTTCTGAAGGTCGTTAGACATGGTGGTGGCTAAAGATGAGGACAGCTTGTGATGAGTCAAGAGAAATTTCTGAAAAACGAAGGTTAGGTGAATTGAGTATTTAAACTAAAAATAACCTTAGAAAAAAGATCATAGCATAATGTGTTTTAGATTATTGTAATGGTTCTAATTTGAGTCAAACATTTGTATTTTAACATTTGTGAACTATTAAGGGTTGACTATGACTATGATTATTTTAGTTACAGTCCTAGGAGGCTGTTGAAAAGATTATTTGCTTATAGTGAGAGAGAAAGAGACTGTTTGAGTGAACTACTGAGAGACTGCTTGATACTCTGTCTGTCTTTCTGTTATTAGTCAGATAATGAACCAAAACAACCCAGCTGACTTTTCTAAAATCAAATGAATAATGAACAGACATGCCTTGAAACTGGTTAAGAGGCCATAAATAAAAACATTAGATAAAAGATACAGGAAAATGTAAGGTTAAACTGTCATTTAAAATTTAAATATTTTTAGAGAAAATATATAAATAAGAAATATGAGCGGTTCATAGTCAGGGATGAGTGTGAGTGTTAATTCATGTTTTGAACAGTATGCGTTAGTTAAGGACAACTATCCTGTCTGAATAGTGTGTGTAAATTTGTCATTTAACCTCTGGAAAGAGTGTTTTAGTATTTTAAATGGGTTAAGGCAAATGACAAATTTGAAAGTAAGCTGAGGATTGTGAGTCAATCTGATGAGAAGGCAAACGCTGTGAGACTCGGGGACGTTGCCCTTTAGAACAATTTGATAAGAAGATGAAATTGTGGCTTTAAGTAATATTTTTGTTTCAGAGGCAGAAAAGATGTCTAAAGGAAATTTGGCTTAAGGACAACGTTTGGGTTAGCAAACTTTATCCAAACAAATGTTACCAAATAAATATTAACAAATATTGCAGTTTTTTCCTAACAAATATTAACAAATATTGCAGTTTTTTCCTCAAACATTAGAGTGTGACACCTGTAACGCCAAGGTCATGGGTTCAATTTCCGAGGGAAAGCCGGAGCAGATGTGGCAGCACAGCAGACAAAAGAAAACTATGTGACAATAACCTCAACATTTGTTTTTCTTTACAGAAGATGCAGACTTTGCGCATGGCATGAGCAAAGTGGCAGAAACCCAGCTAGCAGGGAACGTTCTCAGAACTTTCGCTAACATTCCCTACAAGTTTGGTTAATGTTCTAAAGAAAACATTTGAATGTAATGTTTACCGAACATTTTAAGGATGTTTTCTCATTTAAAAAAATGTTCCTATAACGTTATATGAAAACTAAGATATAACATTTTAACTGCAACATTCAAAAGATGTTTTGGGAATGTTTCTGAAATAACAAGTTGTACTATGATCTCAAAATATCATTGTCCCTATGTTTCATTATAACGAAAGAAGAACGTTCTCTCTGTCACGTTAGGAAAACGTTTTGAGGATATCATTGAGAGATGAGATGTTGAATGTTCTTTATAAAACGTTATTTTAATGTGACGAGTTAACAAAATTATAACATTTTATTTGCAACATTTTGAGCATATTTTGGGAATGTTGTTAAAGTTAAAGTTTGTACAATGATCTCAAAATAACGTTGTCTTAATGTTTTGTCATAACAAAAGAAGAACGTTCTCTCTGTCACGTTAGGAAAATGTTTTGAGGATATCATTGAGAGATGAGATGTTGAATGTTCTTTATAAAACGTTCTTCTAATGTGACGAGTTAACACAATTAGAACATTTTACCTGCAACATTTTGAGCATATTTTGGGAATGTTGTTAAAGTTAAAGTTTGTACAATGATCTCAATATAACATTGTCCCAATGTTTCATGATAACAAAAGAAGAACATTCCACTTGCAACATTTTGAGCATATTTTGGGAATGTTGTTAAAGTTAAAGTTTGTACAATGATCTCAAAATAACATTGTCCCAATGTTTCATAAAAACAAAAGAGGAACATTCTCTCTGTCACATTAGGAAAATGTTTTGAGGATATCATTGAGAGATGAGATGTTGAATGTTCTTTATAAAACGTTATTTTAATGTGACGAGTTAACAAAATTATAACATTTTATTTGCAACATTTTGAGCATATTTTGGGAATGTTGTTAAAGTTAAAGTTTGTACAATGATCTCAAAATAACATTGTCCCAATGTTTCATAAAAACAAAAGAAGAACATTCTCTCTGTCACATTTGTAGAATATTTTGAGGATATCATTGAGAGATGAGATGTTGAATGTTCTTTATAAAACGTTCTTTTAATGTGACGAGTTAACAAAATTAGAACATTTTACTTGCAACATTTTGAGCATATTTTGGGAATGTTGTTAATGTTAAAGTTTGTACAATGATCTCAAAATAACGTTGTCTTAATGTTTTGTCATAACAAAAGAAGAACGTTCTCTCTGTCACGTTAGGAAAATGTTTTGAGGATATCATTGAGAGATGAGATGTTGAATGTTCTTCATAAAACGTTCTTCTAATGTGACGAGTTAACACAATTAGAACATTTTACTTGCAACATTTTGAGCATATTTTGGGAATGTTGTTAAAGTTAAAGTTTGGACAATGATCTTAAAATAACATTGTCCCAATGTTTCATGATAACAAAAGAAGAGCATTCTACTTGCAACATTTTGAGCATATTTTGGGAATGTTATTAAAGTTAAAGTTTGTACAATGATCTCAATATAACATTGTCCCAATGTTTCATAAAACCAAAAGAAGAACAATTCTCTCTGTCACATTAGGAAAATGTTTTGAGGATACCATTGAGAGATGAGATGTTTATTGTTCTTTATAAAACGTTCTTTTAATGTGACGAGTTAACACTATTAGAACATTTTATTTGCAACATTTTGAGCATATTTTGGGAATGTTGTTTAAGTTAAAGTTTGTACAATGATCTCAAAATAACGTTGTCTTAATGTTTTGTCATAACAAAAGAAGAACGTTCTCTCTGTCACATTTGTAGAATGTTTTGAGGATATCATTGAGAGATGAGTCTTTTATTGTTCTTTATAAAATGTTCTTCTAATGTGACGAGTTAACACAATTAGAACATTTTACTTGCAACATTTTGAGCATATTTTGGGAATGTTGCTAAAGTTAAAGTTTGTACAATGATCTCAATATAACATTGTCCCAATGTTTCATGATAACAAAAGAAGAACATTCTACTAGCAACATTTTGAGGATATTTTGGGAATGTTGTTAAAGTTAAAGTTTGTACAATGATCTCAATATAACATTGTCCCAATGTTTTGTCATAACAAAAGAAGAACATTCTCTCTGTCACATTAGGAAAATGTTTTGAGGATATCATTGAGAGATGAGATGTTGAATGTTCTTTATAAAACGTTCTTGTAATGTTATGTGTTAACACAATTAGAACATTTTAATTGCAACATTTTAAGGATGTTTTGAGGATGTTGTTGAGATAACAGATTATATAATGTTCTCAGTAAAACATTGGCACAATGTTCCATAATAACAGAGGAGGAACATTATCAAATCAACGTTCGTAAAATGTTTTGAGTATATCACTGAGACCTGAGATGATGAGTGTTTTTAAAAAAAATTCTTGTAATGTGACGTGTTAACAAAACTAGAACATTTTAAATGTAACATTTAGCAATCAAACTACACAATTATTGTTAAATTGAGCTTGCTGGTCAGACAGCAGGCCAACAGGGTTCACGATGGAACATATGGTGCGTTTAAGTCCTCCTGGGAAGTTTGTATTCATGAGGTTTTACAATTTTGTTTAATGTTTTAAATTAATGAAGCCACTGTAAACTTTATCATCACATATTATACTGTTACATATTAATGCTATCATATTTTGTGCAGGCATTAGCTTACTTCATTGTCACTGCTAAATACCTAAGTATAGTGGTATCCCACAATGTTTCCCACTGACACACCCCTAACTCTTCAAGATCAGGGTTAAAGAAAATCCTGAGCTTCCTACTCATATTCTCATCATTGTGGTGGCGTTCAACTTGTAAATACGATCTTTATGACATGACTTGAATGCACCAATAACTCTAGCTTAATTAGGGACAATCCATACAAACACTCTTTGCTAAAATACATTACAGACTGTCACAGTGAGAAGTTATTCGTCCTGTATCAACGCTAAAGGCCTAACCACTGCAGTCAACACCTTGGAGTATCCATGCTGTTAAATAAAAGTCTGTAGACAAGGGTTAGGGTTAGGGTTAACCTTAACCCTTAATTTCTAACCCAGACCCGGTTTCACAGAGTTTAGATTAAGCCAGGATTAGGCCTTAGTGCATTTAATTAGCTTTTAAAAATGTGCCTTAGAAAAAAGAAAAAGAAACATTACTGGTGTGCATCTTGAGACAAAATAATGGCACCGACATATTTTAAGATATGTCAGTGCAAGTTGCTTTCAGGTAAAACAGCTCAAACGTGCATTTTAGTCTGGGACTACAGGCTTAAACCTTGCCTGTGAAACCCGGGGTATATGTTGCAACTTGTATAGAATTATGCCAATGTTACCAAAGTGTTGTGTTGGACAGAGGATTTACCCTAAACCAACAGGTTGTGTAACTGTGCCACACAGGGTGAAAAGCAAGTTGACATTATTAGGCATAAGAGTGTTTCTAAAGGAAAGGTCAATATTTTGTTAAAGTGCAAAAGGATCATTATGGGTCACATGAATGTAACTCTAATGTTACCATGATACCAATCCATTAGTTTTTCATGTAGGTAGGTATACAGAATTGTATATGAATAGCCTACATATGCAATGTTTGCTCTGTTTAATATATAATATGTTTGCTCTTTTAAACTGCTGTTTGGCAGAGCAGTGGTAAATATATGTTGTTATACATGGTATATATTATTTGTGTAATTTATTATTATTATTTATATGTTATTGTAAGTTTATTTTTTTTATCATGCACTGCAATGAAGACACCATTTAACCAATTGATTAAATATAACAGCCAGCTTACAAATACAACTAAATAAATAGCCGTGCACATTTTTTTCATATTCTTTCTTTTGAAACATGTAATCTTTTCCTGTAATTGCAATGTTACCACATTATTGGCTGTCTCTTCGAGTTGTTTTGAGCATGATTGGCTATTCAGACTGTCATCCAGGAATCTGGCCAATGGCAGCTATGCGCGCCTTTTACTGGTCAAGTTTGAAGTTTGAATATTCGTCTGTTAGAGTGAGAGTGTGTGTGTGTGCGCGCTGCTGCTACTCGGGAGGATCTTCAGTACTAGCCTCCTTCGGTTCTGTGGCTTTTACATTGTTTAAAACATGGATTATTTTGCATCGTACTGTTACATTTTTATTTTGAGCGAGTTGCGGGATGTAAATGGACAACGAATTTTAACAAGGTAGCCTACGTGTAACGGACATATTGCAATCTGCGGAAGGTAAATAACTTTATTTTATATAAAAATACATTCTGCTACATCAAAATATAGTGTGTTAAATTGAGAAGCTAATTTTAAATGCGACTAGAGCAATATCGATATTATGTCAATGTTTCAGGCTGCATGTGTAACGTTAGGCTAAATATTGTCAGCTAAGTTAGTTTTTGATAAAAATAAATAAAAATAAACCTCAGCATAGTCTGAGCTTTACAATGAGTGAACTGAGAACATTGTGTCTTTATACAGAGAGGAACTCGAACCACACTATGAAAACTAGGCTTTTGAATGATCGCGGGATATTGGCCTAACCGTCAAAATGATGAGTCATCATCATAATATGTTTTTGAGCTGGTGAGTAAAAATTTGCAAGCTTTTTATGTCTCTTTTAGTAAGTAAATACAAATAGCTAATAATATTGCTGTATGTGTGTGTTTCCCATTATCCAGGAATTTTGGGAATAAATTATCCAGCCACATGATCTTCAGTTGCGGTGAGTATTGTCATAGTAAAAAAATACACGTGAAATAGAGGCAGAACATGTAAACTCTGCTCAAAGGCACACTGGTCCAAACCCTCCAGTCAAAATTGTACCCGTCTTCTTGATATGAGTTTTTATGGGCCTAGCTGACCCAAACATAAATGTCCTTTCAAAATGAAATTATTTTCAAACCTGTATGACTTCTGTGAAACACAAGAATGTTGGGAATAAAACAACATTGGAACCCATTTTATCGAAACAAATGTTCCCAATGTTTCATGATAACAAAAGAAGAACATTCTACTTGCAACATTTTGAGCATATTTTGGGAATGTTGCTAAAGTTAAAGTTGTACAATGATCTCAATATAACATTGTCCCAATGTTTCATGATAACAAAAGAAGAACATTCTCTCTGTCACGTTAGGGAAATGTTTTGAGGATATCATTGAGAGATAAGATGTTGAATGTTCTTCATAAAACGTTCTTCTAATGTGACAAGTTAACACAATTAGAACATTTTACTTGCAACATTTTGAAAAAATAAAATAAAATAAACCTCAGCATAGGAGCTTTACAATGAGTGAACTGAGAACATTGTGTCTTTATACATAACATAAATGTCCTTTCAAAATGAAATTATTTTCAAACCTGTATGACTTACTTCTCTGAAACACAAGAATGTTGGGAATTAAACAACATTGGAACCCATTTTATGAAAAAAAAAAAAAAAAAACAGTGAAGTCATTTCTCAAGATATCTTAATTAAGGTTATACAAAATAAATTCATACAGTTTTGGAACAACATGGAGTACCGGTAAATAACGATAGAGAGTCTATTTTTTGGATGAGCTGTTCTTTTTAGGACATGTTCCCAGGGTCCTTTGCTAAATTAACCATGGTTTTTATTATAGTAAAGTGTAGAAACAATATTTTTATGGTGGATTGATTACAATAATTTATTACCATTTAGTTAGTGTTGCAAAACCATGGTTAATGTTAGTAAGGGTTCTCCAGATTTATATAGCCTAACACTTAAGGAAAACATAAAAAATGGTCCTATGTCACCCAGATCAATAGTCTGTTAACACACATTAACACACTTTTTACATTTTCTTAAGATCAAGCATTGGACCAATGTTTACGGAGCAGAACAGGCACCAACAGAGAAACAAGTCCATCACTAGTAAGTATCCACTGCATTTTATAAAACCGTAGTCAATTTTAAACGCACAATGCACTCCAAAATAAAAATGATCTATTTTTTTCTCCCTCGTGCCAGATTTATATCTGTCCCAGATTTATATCTGACTTTCTTTCCACAGAGATTTTTAGAAAAATTATCATTAAAGAGAATCATATAAAGAGAAATGTGGGAGGAGCTTGAATTTATTGCCTAGCCCTGTTTGTTTGAACCGCGAGAGCCGTCAAAGCTTATGCTACTCCTATGTCATGCACCGACAAGAGCCTTTTATAGTCAACACGTCGGACGCAAGCAACTTGCAGTTTTGCCCCCACCAACAACGCATAGTATTGCATACAACGGTGCGTCGCGTATCAAAAACTGGGACGACACATTTTTCTACTCATAGACGCATATGGCGGCCGAAGTGTAGTGATGCGTATCCTTGCAGGCGCATATGCGTATCGATGCGTTGACTAACTCTTTGGGCGTAATTTGACTTGCATATGGCTGTCTGCTGGAAGCTAGTTATTTAAGTCGATAAAATTATAAATATGGTAGGGCTGGGGGAATTAACACGTTAATCTTCGCGATTAATTTGAGATGCTTAACGAGTTTATAAAAAAATGCAATTAACGCAGCACTTTTTTTGCCTCATTTTAATGACTTCCTGTTGCGGAAAAGGCTGCAAAATATGCCGTCCCGCCCCTCCGTGTTTGGCGATCAGGTTTTATTCTCGCGCAGCTTTCATGAGCGGGTCTTTTCCGCTCCGCGCTCTCCATTCCGTGTGTGTGTGTCGGCGCACTGACACACACACACAACACTGAGCAAACATTGAGCTCTTTGCTCAATGTTCTGCTCCGTGTTTGCGCTGCGCGTTCTGCTCTGTCGTTAACGGCCCAAACGCTCCAATCATGTACCGATCACGCACTGGAAAAGCAAAGTCAAATAACGTGAATTTTCTCAGTAGTAGACTTCTGTGAAATAGCCCTACTGAGCTGGTATAGTCATGCTGACAACAATGGTAAAATTACCTGCTCTGATCACATGCTCTTGTAATAATAGCTTTGTAGGACTATGTTTTATTTTGATAATTAGAAAAAAAAAATTATAATAATAAATTGTTAAATTTATTATGTTGATTGATTATTGAAAATAATAATATATTGATATATTGATGTTTAATATTATTTTAATACAGGGCTATTTTCTGTTCCTTTTTTTCCTTTTTGTTGTTTAATTAGGTTATTCTAAGTTTAAATATTGATGATTACAAGCTTGGGGGAAATGCAATTAATTGCATTTAATTACAGCAAATTGTGTAAATAATCAGTTACTTTTTTTAATCGATTCCCAGCCCTAAAATATAAAATATGGATATGTTTCTTACACAAACGCATCACTTCGCTTCACCTTTCGCCTTTATTAACCTGCCAGAGCCGTGTGGAGTACTTTTATCATGGATGGATGCATTTTTATGGACTTGTCAAAAAAATCCCACAGGGAGCTACAGAATAAGAAATCTTTGAAGTCCACTTTTTTACTGTCTGTTTCCATCAGTAAAATTACAGTTGTTTTTTTTTCTCTCAGAATTGTGAGGCAAGAACACACAATTGCAAGAAAATATCAGAATTGTGAGCTGTCTTTTTTACTCCCCTCAGAATTCACCCTTCGAGGGAGTTTGATTGACAGGTATTTTTTACATTTTTATTTTACCAAAAATATTTTTTTCTAAAAAAATTACACAAATTAAACGTTGAGACTTTGTTTCAACTTTCATATCAAAAGTAACCTGCTCTGTCTTGTCTCTGCGTTTAAACGTTTCAGCGTTTTTTCTGTGATCCGCAATGTATTTTTCATTGCGTGACAACATGATGTGTGGCGTGAGAGCGCCATGGCTTGTTGGACATAGCAACAGTAACTAAAGGGGGCGGGTCTTTGCAAATTGCATTAACCATGGCTGCCTGTTAATTATCACTGGACTACTTCGCTCTCGCATCTCCCAAAAGTAAATTTTTTTTTGTTTTCTTGATTCCATTTGAATGGTTTAATTAAATTGCTATAACCAATTATTTAAAATGTAATGATTTAAGCAAAACGTTCTTCAAAGGTTAAACCAAACTTTTATTTGACGGATTGCCGTGTAGACCTTTGAGTTTCTCTGTGTTTTATGATATGATGATAGTTTTTCTCAAATGAAGCTAAAATGCTGCTGAAGTGACTCTCAGAGCAGCTGTATTGATGAAGTGCATTAATGTTCTCATATAGAAACGACAGCAAAAAAAATAAGCCAGAATTGCTTTTTTTTCTCAGGTTTTACTAATTTATCCTGTGATTCTGACTTTCAAACGGCCAATTGCGAGTTTATATCTCGCACTTCTGAGAAAAAAAAGTTTGAATTGTGATTCGCAATTACCTTTTTTAAAAATTGTATTCCATGGCGGAAACAAGCTTTCATATGCACAGACAGTAGCTCACATTTAACATGCAGATTGTGCGCACACAGAAACCTACTGGAGCACAAAAAGTTAGTGTCAACACTGTCCTGTGATTTCTCAATAAGAAACAGAAGTTATAGCATATTTTTCTTTCTGCTTTTGAAGTAACTAAAACTTACAGCTTAGCTAATAGCAAAGAGACGATTCACAGGTATGATTAAATCACACTAGAAATTGTTCTATCTCAAATGCAGTACTACTTTATCTGTATCTGATTTAAAACAAGCAGAAATCTGTAAGAAATGTAACAATCCATAGACAATATAACTGATGAAAATGAGCTGTTACATCAGAGCAAAAGCATCGTGGGCAGTGCTGTGACATGCTGCAGCTGTGCTCAAGGCTACCTGAGTTCGAGGTTCACACTTCTCAAGCCAAGTTTGTAGTTTGTTAAAATAATTTAGCCTCTAGTTGTGTTATTAAAGGGATACTCCACTTTTTTTGGAAATAGGCTCATTTTACAACTCCCCCAGAGTTAAACAGTTGAGTTTTACCGTTTTCGAATCCATTCAGCCGAGTTTCTGATATTTGGAAGAATATCAGTAACCAGACAGTTTCTGGTCTCATTGACTTCCATAGTAGGAAAAAATATATACTATGGAAGTCAATGAGACCAGAAACTGTCTGGTTACTGACATTCTTCTAAATATCAGAAACTCGGCTGAATGGATTCGAAAACGGTAAAACTCAACTGTTTAACTCTGGGGGAGTTATAAAATGAGCCTATTTCCAAAAAAAGTGGAGTATCCCTTTAACATGTATATAATGGATTAAGTATATGTTTTAAATTACAGAAACAAAATAGATACTCATAAGGTATCATATTTATACTTTTAAATAAACTAATCTAATTAATTTCTGATTAATAATTAGGCTGGCTAATTTTGAAAGTTTTCAAAGTCAATATTGCTTGTGATCTTAATATGTAATATGTATTTGTATTATTTTTGTTTACACTGTTGCATGATCTTCTTTTATAGGCTATGAGGAAAAACTCTACCATGCACACAGAGAATGGAGCTCAATTCTGCTAACTGGGATAGCAGCTGAAAAAGAAGAAGAGAAGAACAGTAGAACACCTATTAATGCAGATGACTTTATTCTTTTTCTGCAAGAACCAAGACAACCAAAGACTGATGATGAGCGTTCTGAGCAAACAGCAGTCAAGACGTGTGATTGCACATTGGACTTTACTGAGTTCTTCATTTAATGTTGGGCATCTACTGTACGCAGAACTTCTAATAATTTATGTGAATGCCATTCATAAACCTGTTAGATTTTTGTTTTATTTTAGAGATTAATAAAATTGTATGTTTTAACAATGTTATAGCTAAGCATTTTTTATGTTTAAGAGAACATTTTGGGAACAAAAATAAAACTTCCCACTAAAAAATTTATAAGAATGTTAAGTAGTATTTTTAAGAGTATTTTTAGAGAATGTTATCCTAACTTTTAGAAGAACGTTCTAAGAATAAAAATAAAACTTCCTGCTAAAAACTTTATAAGAATAAAGGGATAATGTTCTAAAAATGTTATGATTAAACATTTATAGAAGGTCATCATCACAAAACATTTTTAGAGTGTTCTTAGAGAATGTTATCCTACCTTTTAGGAGAAATAATGTTCTAACAATATTATTATTAAACATTTTTATAATGTTGTAAAAAAAATGTTATCTGAACTTTTAAAAGAACATTCTGGGAACAAAAATAAAAACACCCCCTGAAAACTTTCTAAGAACGTTAGAGAATAATGTTGTAAGAATGGTACACCTAAACATTTTAATAATGTTTTTAAATAATGTTATCCGAACATTTAAAAGAACATTCTGGGAACAAAAATAAAACTATCCGCTTACAACATTATAAGAACGTTAGAGAATAATGTTATAAGAATGTTATTACTAAACATTTTAATAATGTTTTTAGAAAATGTTCTCTAAACATTTAAAAAAACATTCTGGGAACAAAAATAAAACTACCCGCTGAAAACGTTCTATGAACATTAGAGAATAATGTTATAAGAACGTTATTACTAAACATTTTAATAATGTTTTTAAAAAAATGTTATCCGAACATTTATAAGAACATTCTGGGAACAAAAATAAAACTACACGCTAAAAACATTATAAGAACGTCAGAGAATAATGTTATAAAAATGTTACTACTAAACATTTTAATAATGTTTTTAGAAAATGTTCTCTAAACATTTAAAAAAACATTCTGGGAACACAAATAAAACTAGCCGCTGAAAACGTTCTGAGAAAATTAGAGAATAATGTTAAAAGAATGTTACTACTAAACATTTTAATAATGTTTTTAAAGAATGTTCTCCAAACTTTTAAAAGAACATTCTGGGAACAAAACTAAAACTAGCCGCTGAAAACTTTCTAAGAACGTTAGAGAATAATGTTAAAAGAATGTTACTACTAAACATTTTAATAATGTTTTTAAAGAATGTTCTCCAAACTTTTAAAAGAACATTCTGGGAACAAAACTAAAACTAGCCGCTGAAAACATTTATAGAACAATACATGCTAATGTTCTTAGAACATTTTTAGAACAAAAAATTTCTAGCTGGGAAGGTGCCATACCTTGCGCAGCGCATAACTTAACATTTTTTTCATTTTGCAGGATGTCAGAACGGATTGAACCAAACAGAACTGATTCTGTATTGTTTTGTTAACATGAGCAACATGGGTTGAATGTTTTTTTAGGGGAACAAGGACCCTGAGTGCTATTCAATGAGCAAGAAATTATCTGGTGATATGTTTCAGGTTGAAAATTTCACAGGTCACACCAAAGGGACGACAAGACAAGCGGTCACTAACAAAATCACTTAAGGTCTCCATTTAGCAGGTGACAGCAGACAGTAAATGACTCATTCCAGTGGGGGTGCGATCGTGATCTAAGGGAAAATCTTGTAAGGATTTGAAAATGATTGGAGAGTGTGAGACCTGGGTCGAAGCATCTGACCTTAACCACACCAACCAACGTCAGCAACCCAAAACACCAACGCAAAGAATAAAGTGGGGGATCAATGATATGTGCTAGAAACTATCTCCCCTGCCAACGTTGGAAAAATCCTCTCTACGGCATGCAAAGTGTCATATTGGTGAAGATGGAACGTCCATGAGGCAACGAGATGATCAACATATCTGGAGAAAATGTTGACCAATTAATGGTTGAAGAAAAGTTTTGTGATTTTTATTTGATTGAATCAAATTAGGGCTTAGTATTGATATAAATCTAATCATTTGACTTGTGCAAAGAAAAATGTGTTTTCAGGTAGAAGATCTATTAATTAATGTGAAGTATGGTGATAAGAAAAAAGACGGTATGTAATGGAAAAGTCAGGGATAATTTCGAACAACGAATGATCAAATTATAAAACTTTTTGTTATTAATGGGTACAGTCTATCCTAGGGATGAACAAAATATGCAGATGGTATGAGTGACGGAAGTTGCAATTATAATCATTTACGTTTTTCTTACTATATGCTTTGAGCTATGTCTGGGATGACTGAGGGTCTGGTTCTCAACCAGGAAAATGCGATAACAATGTTTGTTCATTTTTAGCCCGGTTTCAGGCAAAATGCTTATTTATTTGTTACAAGCTTTTTACTTAAAAAAAAAAAAAAAAAATCTTATTTCTTTCAAAGTTCAAGTAGAGTGATCAGGTATACAACAAAAAAAATCAGACATGAAGGGTATAACTGTTCTTGAATTAAGACTTGAATTAATTCTATACTCAAAGATTTAACAGTATAATGGGTTTGATTAGGAAACAAGAGTGAATTTTTTTCTATGTTGTTTATCAGAGAATGATAAAGAGAAGGAATATTGTGATGGAAAAAATTATCGTTTCCAAACTGTTAATATCATTTAGTCATATGTTTTCTGTGAGGGTCTCTTACAGCTGAAGGGACATGAAAGCAGGAGGTCATTTAGATTGTAAATGAAGGCCTTTTGGCTTCTCAGGAACAAAGAACAGCATGACCTGCCCGGGGGGGGGGGTAGAAACCAGTCCATACCAGCTTGAGATATAAGATGTCTTTACGGAAATTTACAGAAACTGGGAAAGGAGGAGTCAAGAATGTCAGAAACCTGTATAAAATGTCTATGTTCATTTGAGTCCACTAGGTCATTCTGTTTCACAGCTGGGTGGCTGCGGCTGTGAAAAGAATCCTCAAAGAATAAACCTTTTCTCTTTAAAACAATTTTGCCTCTTGAAAAGTTTCTTACACTTTGATGTTGTTTCTATTAATCTCTGAAAATTGCTTTTACAAGTTGGTGTCAGAAGTGTCGGATCTCGTGCGGACTCTTCTTCTCCTGGTCCTGAGAACGGATTTGACGGAAGTGCAACCCGGCAGCATCAAGCGGCCGTCTCATACCTCGACGGTTTGAGATAGAAACTCAACAGGTTAAGGGAGCCAATACCCGCATTCAGGACCAGTTGAAGAAATCCCACAAAGATCAAAAAGAATCCGTGACAATTACAGAAAACAAGAAAGCATCTCTGGGTAAGAAACGGCAGAATTGTTTTATTGATGTTAAGTGTAATTTGATAATTGTGAGTGAACATGAACCATTTTGGCTGAGTTTTGCTTTGGTACGAGCGAGAGGTGATTCAGATAATCACAATTGTTTGGGGAAGAAATTGAAGTAGCTTCGGATCGGTTTTTTCCACACTTAGCTCGTTGGTGGACGGGAGTGCCACAGGTGGACGGGAGTGCCACAGGTGATTCAGATAATCACAATTGCTGATTAGTTAGTTTTACTCAAAATCTCTGTAACCTGAGAAATTTTTTTTTACAAGTGGACGGAAGAGCCACATCAAATCAGAATTAATAGAGCGCTAGAAAGTGCTTAGGCCTATGGGAAGATTTTGAGTAAAACGTAATTACAGAAACCCGACCGATTTTGGGTGACGAAAAAAGATCGGATCTGTCGAAGACGTTTGACAAGATATTGTAAGACACGTGTCGAAGTTGTGAAATCCAGAAGGGAGATTCAGCCAAAATGGGGTCATCTAACAGTAAAGTAGACCATTTTTACACACCTATTTTCTGTCAAATGAAAAAGAACGAGGGAAAACAGAATGGTTGTTGTTGTGTGTGTGTTAAACATGTGTGTACCGAGTTGACAACGGCTCCGCCACCTGCCTACAACACAAACCATTATCCCACAGCAGAAATAACGGCCCAGCTGGACCTCGATCTGGACCGCTCTCCACCGCCCCTGAGAACCGCACAAGAACTGGAGCAGGACAGACAGCGAATGGCACAAAGACAAACAGCGCAGTTTCATGCACATTTCCAGCGGCGCCAGTGCAGCAGGGGAAGGCAAACTCCTCAGCACAGACCGCAACAAGCAGCGAAGAACAAACCTGTGTTTTCCCATTCAAACCCGGCTAATCGAAAAGGACTGAGAGGAAACGCTGCTGGAGGAAAATGGAACTGTTATGTTTGTGCAACAAATGCCCACTCGCACCGAGACTGTACAAAATGCAGAATATGCAAGAAGGACGGACACTGGAGCAGCGCATGTCCTTCCATAAAGTCGGATTGAACCGAGAGGGCAGGAGAGCGGGACGGACAGGGTTCGGCTCTGGGAAATTCAGTCTCTGGCTACAGCAAAGGGAAGTGAAAATATTTTTACTAACAAACGCACACACAAACACATACACTGATTTTCTTTCTACTATCTGCAATGAAGAAACTGCTTGCAAATCTTTTTGTGTGTCTGATGAAACTTTGAGCAAAGCTATGAGCAGTGTTGTAAATGATGAGCGTATGAGATTGTGCAAAAGTACAGGGTTTTTCTGAAGTGCCAATTTATCCGTTACTAGTCAAAGAGTTGTTGTAGTTTGTTCATGAGTGTAAAAATGTGAACAAACAGTGAGTTGTTGGATGGAAAAGAAACAGATAAAAGAGAACAGAGTCGATAGGAGAAGGAACTGACATGTAGGGAAGAGAGAATGTTTTTTTCTGATGGAAAATACAAACAGTGAATTGTTGGATTGAACAGATACGGAAGGAACTAGCATGTAGGGGAAGATAAAATTCATATTTATGAACGCCTGATTAAGTAAACGGTATGAAAAGTAAGTTTTAGATAAAAATAAGGCATTGAGTATGATTAACAGGGATTAACATGATATAAAGATAAGGAATGTTTCATTAAGCAGAACGGGGAAAAAAAATTATATATTTTAGAGATAAAATAATTATTGAAATGATGTTTATTTTGACAACCATTGTCTTTTGAACCTAAAGGGTCCAGCTATGCTGGGAGTATAGCAACAGCGCTTGCTTGTTCAACCCAGCTTCTGGATGATAATATGTACCTGATTTGTAATCAGTGTTGTTGATGATAACACAATTAGATAGATGTAAAGACAGCTATGTCCGAAGATTTGGGAAATCAGTAATGTACAAAGTCAGATATTTTGTTGAAATTAAGTCATTGAAAGACAAGGGCATTGTCTGTTTTATAAAGGAAATTATGGGTTGGAGATAATTTCCCTAGACACGTATGACTAAAAGTTAATCAGAAACTTTGTGAAACCCGCTTAGAATATTTTGATTTTCCATGTCGCTTATGAAAATTAATGTTCTGCCAATAATAATGATGTGGATGTGCTTTATTGTATTAATGTTATGAAAACAAGGTTATTTAAGAGTAGATTGCCATATTTTTATAACAAGAGTTGAAGGTGCAAACGGCTAGGATAGCTGTCTGTGTCATTTAGAGACTGAGAAAAAGATTTGAGGAATCTTGTGATTTCTGTGGAACAGTAGAGATAAGTGGGACTGAATAATGATAATATTAAGTTGAATCTGCATACTAATCATTTGAATAAGCTATCAAACCAGTGTTAATGAAATTAATGACATGCTAAATTTCTTTATACTGTATGAAGAGTAACTGAATAGTCCTGATACAAAAGAGAGCAAATGCTGTAAGCAGCTCTGCTCTGAAGCTCTCAGTTTAAAGAGATTTGCAGATTATGTTTTTGTAAAAGTTTGATTCTGATTGGAAAGATAAACAGTAACTTGACTGGCTCCAAACAAAGAAAGTGCCAAACTAACACAAATTTAAAGAAAAGTCTGTGTTAATATGAGTTAGAAAGTAGATCAGTGTTAATATGATGAAGATTATGATTCGGCTATTGT
Organism: Leuciscus idus; assembly: GCA_021554675.1. Lineage (NCBI taxonomy): Eukaryota > Metazoa > Chordata > Actinopteri > Cypriniformes > Leuciscidae > Leuciscus > Leuciscus idus. Next base: position 64,402,014 of record CM038621.1, read on the forward strand.
AATTGAATTTGCAGCTGGGACAGTGGGGGGAAATGCAGAGAACTTATCAGTGGCTCTGTTTGCATTTCCTGAATAAGAACACACTGCTTCAGGGGTGTAAAGTAGGGTGGAGATGTTAGAAAGATCACAGTGATTGTAGGTAGAATAACAAAGAGTGTTTTACTGCGGTCAGCGAGGTCATTCAGTGACTGTAAAATGCCCACTGTATGACTGTAAAAGTAAATGAGGGAGAAAAGAAATTTGATAGATAAACTTTTGAAAGTTGTTAAGAAGATTGAAAGATATTAAGTGTAAGGAATTCCTTTTGAAAGGAAAAGAACTATAAAAAGTACCGGTTGACGTAAAATTACAGATGAGCTAAATGAGTTGCAAAATATTTTAAAAGTACCGGTCACTAAAAGGATGATTGTGTTTTGAATGAAACGCTTTGATAAGGTTTTAGATGATATAGAGAGACAAATCTAACGAATGATTTATAGTGACAATCATAAAATGTATGACAAGCAGAGAGAGCAGTCTAAAAAGTTAGTATGAATCATAGAAACAGACTGATAAACTCCTAGAGAAAACATTGAAGTCGGGTATTAAATTATGGCAATTGAAAACCTGACAACTAAAATTGAAATGAAATTTTAAACGTTATTAAGAACTAGAATAATTCTTATCATTTTTTAAGATAAAATAAACAGAAGCAGTGTTACAGGATTAACAGTTGCTAAATGTAAAATGTGTAAAAGGCATTTGATTAAACAAAAGCTTGTTGTTGACTATGAAAAGAGCTAACAGCTGATGTTTTGGGTTCAAAAGATAAGATTGTGAATTGGCCAAAACAGGCTTGCTTATCTGGATTTGGTATGTGCTGTGACTGAAACTGCCACAGTTTCAGTGCAACAGAGACTCATTCTGAGTGGATATTTGTAATGTCTAAATTACAATACATATAATTTATGGAAAAGATGCCTTAAGATGGTAGATAAAGTCTGAAGTTAAAAGTTTATGAGAATGCAGTGTATCAGTCCTGAATGCCTCAAGAGTCTCTCTCTCATTCAATGTCAGCTGAAAGCTGTTGTCTGAGCCTGTGTAAAGCACAGTGTTTCAGTTGAAAATCATAGACACAGAGATGTTAAAGGAAATCATTGCCATTCAAAAGGGCAATTTGTACTTAAAACGTTTTTAAAAGTAAAACTGAAAGACTTTAAAGAAGTCTTTAAAATAATACTGTTTTGAACTTGTTTATTTTAGGACCAGTGACTTTGTCTCATTTTAGCCTCCACCATAAAACAGGGCTGATGGCTCCGGCTACAGAAGTAACAGTACACTGAATGTCAATATTAAATGTTCCAAGTGGATATGATGGTTCTTGGTTACCTCGATTAAAAAAAAAAAAAAAAAAATTCATTACCACAAACTATGATAATTTTGCTCAAGTGAAGTAGAGCCATAACTCAGTGTGCAGGAGGCGTAGATCCCAAAGACGGGTAAGATTCTCTGATGGCCATAGATGGGAACAACCTAAGACAGGGACTATCGCCGCCACTGGGGCACCATGCCCACCAGGTTCGGGAGGTGTTATCTACAAGAAGGGAGTGGTTGTGATGCTACTTGGGGCCAAGAGCATCAAAGAGGGGTCTGTTCCCTACAACTTCCACTCCAATATATATATATCAAAATGTTCCTTCACTTAAAAGAGCTTAATTATCATATAGAGACAATTACATCCAATCTCAGTAATATGTAAATAGAATCACAGAGCACAACCAACAACCATCTTGATTACAGGGACTTTGAATAGCTTGTCACCTTAAACATTTGACCGTTCTGTTTTAACAGAAGATCAAAGATGTGACATAAGGAACATGATGTTGGTTGCCTTATGGGCAAAGAAAATTTTTGAACTTCTGAAGGTCGTTAGACATGGTGGTGGCTAAAGATGAGGACAGCTTGTGATGAGTCAAGAGAAATTTCTGAAAAACGAAGGTTAGGTGAATTGAGTATTTAAACTAAAAATAACCTTAGAAAAAAGATCATAGCATAATGTGTTTTAGATTATTGTAATGGTTCTAATTTGAGTCAAACATTTGTATTTTAACATTTGTGAACTATTAAGGGTTGACTATGACTATGATTATTTTAGTTACAGTCCTAGGAGGCTGTTGAAAAGATTATTTGCTTATAGTGAGAGAGAAAGAGACTGTTTGAGTGAACTACTGAGAGACTGCTTGATACTCTGTCTGTCTTTCTGTTATTAGTCAGATAATGAACCAAAACAACCCAGCTGACTTTTCTAAAATCAAATGAATAATGAACAGACATGCCTTGAAACTGGTTAAGAGGCCATAAATAAAAACATTAGATAAAAGATACAGGAAAATGTAAGGTTAAACTGTCATTTAAAATTTAAATATTTTTAGAGAAAATATATAAATAAGAAATATGAGCGGTTCATAGTCAGGGATGAGTGTGAGTGTTAATTCATGTTTTGAACAGTATGCGTTAGTTAAGGACAACTATCCTGTCTGAATAGTGTGTGTAAATTTGTCATTTAACCTCTGGAAAGAGTGTTTTAGTATTTTAAATGGGTTAAGGCAAATGACAAATTTGAAAGTAAGCTGAGGATTGTGAGTCAATCTGATGAGAAGGCAAACGCTGTGAGACTCGGGGACGTTGCCCTTTAGAACAATTTGATAAGAAGATGAAATTGTGGCTTTAAGTAATATTTTTGTTTCAGAGGCAGAAAAGATGTCTAAAGGAAATTTGGCTTAAGGACAACGTTTGGGTTAGCAAACTTTATCCAAACAAATGTTACCAAATAAATATTAACAAATATTGCAGTTTTTTCCTGTAGCTCAAACATTAGAGTGTGACACCTGTAACGCCAAGGTCATGGGTTCAATTTCCGAGGGAAAGCCGGAGCAGATGTGGCAGCACAGCAGACAAAAGAAAACTATGTGACAATAACCTCAACATTTGTTTTTCTTTACAGAAGATGCAGACTTTGCGCATGGCATGAGCAAAGTGGCAGAAACCCAGCTAGCAGGGAACGTTCTCAGAACTTTCGCTAACATTCCCTACAAGTTTGGTTAATGTTCTAAAGAAAACATTTGAATGTAATGTTTACCGAACATTTTAAGGATGTTTTCTCATTTAAAAAAATGTTCCTATAACGTTATATGAAAACTAAGATATAACATTTTAACTGCAACATTCAAAAGATGTTTTGGGAATGTTTCTGAAATAACAAGTTGTACTATGATCTCAAAATATCATTGTCCCTATGTTTCATTATAACGAAAGAAGAACGTTCTCTCTGTCACGTTAGGAAAACGTTTTGAGGATATCATTGAGAGATGAGATGTTGAATGTTCTTTATAAAACGTTATTTTAATGTGACGAGTTAACAAAATTATAACATTTTATTTGCAACATTTTGAGCATATTTTGGGAATGTTGTTAAAGTTAAAGTTTGTACAATGATCTCAAAATAACGTTGTCTTAATGTTTTGTCATAACAAAAGAAGAACGTTCTCTCTGTCACGTTAGGAAAATGTTTTGAGGATATCATTGAGAGATGAGATGTTGAATGTTCTTTATAAAACGTTCTTCTAATGTGACGAGTTAACACAATTAGAACATTTTACCTGCAACATTTTGAGCATATTTTGGGAATGTTGTTAAAGTTAAAGTTTGTACAATGATCTCAATATAACATTGTCCCAATGTTTCATGATAACAAAAGAAGAACATTCCACTTGCAACATTTTGAGCATATTTTGGGAATGTTGTTAAAGTTAAAGTTTGTACAATGATCTCAAAATAACATTGTCCCAATGTTTCATAAAAACAAAAGAGGAACATTCTCTCTGTCACATTAGGAAAATGTTTTGAGGATATCATTGAGAGATGAGATGTTGAATGTTCTTTATAAAACGTTATTTTAATGTGACGAGTTAACAAAATTATAACATTTTATTTGCAACATTTTGAGCATATTTTGGGAATGTTGTTAAAGTTAAAGTTTGTACAATGATCTCAAAATAACATTGTCCCAATGTTTCATAAAAACAAAAGAAGAACATTCTCTCTGTCACATTTGTAGAATATTTTGAGGATATCATTGAGAGATGAGATGTTGAATGTTCTTTATAAAACGTTCTTTTAATGTGACGAGTTAACAAAATTAGAACATTTTACTTGCAACATTTTGAGCATATTTTGGGAATGTTGTTAATGTTAAAGTTTGTACAATGATCTCAAAATAACGTTGTCTTAATGTTTTGTCATAACAAAAGAAGAACGTTCTCTCTGTCACGTTAGGAAAATGTTTTGAGGATATCATTGAGAGATGAGATGTTGAATGTTCTTCATAAAACGTTCTTCTAATGTGACGAGTTAACACAATTAGAACATTTTACTTGCAACATTTTGAGCATATTTTGGGAATGTTGTTAAAGTTAAAGTTTGGACAATGATCTTAAAATAACATTGTCCCAATGTTTCATGATAACAAAAGAAGAGCATTCTACTTGCAACATTTTGAGCATATTTTGGGAATGTTATTAAAGTTAAAGTTTGTACAATGATCTCAATATAACATTGTCCCAATGTTTCATAAAACCAAAAGAAGAACAATTCTCTCTGTCACATTAGGAAAATGTTTTGAGGATACCATTGAGAGATGAGATGTTTATTGTTCTTTATAAAACGTTCTTTTAATGTGACGAGTTAACACTATTAGAACATTTTATTTGCAACATTTTGAGCATATTTTGGGAATGTTGTTTAAGTTAAAGTTTGTACAATGATCTCAAAATAACGTTGTCTTAATGTTTTGTCATAACAAAAGAAGAACGTTCTCTCTGTCACATTTGTAGAATGTTTTGAGGATATCATTGAGAGATGAGTCTTTTATTGTTCTTTATAAAATGTTCTTCTAATGTGACGAGTTAACACAATTAGAACATTTTACTTGCAACATTTTGAGCATATTTTGGGAATGTTGCTAAAGTTAAAGTTTGTACAATGATCTCAATATAACATTGTCCCAATGTTTCATGATAACAAAAGAAGAACATTCTACTAGCAACATTTTGAGGATATTTTGGGAATGTTGTTAAAGTTAAAGTTTGTACAATGATCTCAATATAACATTGTCCCAATGTTTTGTCATAACAAAAGAAGAACATTCTCTCTGTCACATTAGGAAAATGTTTTGAGGATATCATTGAGAGATGAGATGTTGAATGTTCTTTATAAAACGTTCTTGTAATGTTATGTGTTAACACAATTAGAACATTTTAATTGCAACATTTTAAGGATGTTTTGAGGATGTTGTTGAGATAACAGATTATATAATGTTCTCAGTAAAACATTGGCACAATGTTCCATAATAACAGAGGAGGAACATTATCAAATCAACGTTCGTAAAATGTTTTGAGTATATCACTGAGACCTGAGATGATGAGTGTTTTTAAAAAAAATTCTTGTAATGTGACGTGTTAACAAAACTAGAACATTTTAAATGTAACATTTAGCAATCAAACTACACAATTATTGTTAAATTGAGCTTGCTGGTCAGACAGCAGGCCAACAGGGTTCACGATGGAACATATGGTGCGTTTAAGTCCTCCTGGGAAGTTTGTATTCATGAGGTTTTACAATTTTGTTTAATGTTTTAAATTAATGAAGCCACTGTAAACTTTATCATCACATATTATACTGTTACATATTAATGCTATCATATTTTGTGCAGGCATTAGCTTACTTCATTGTCACTGCTAAATACCTAAGTATAGTGGTATCCCACAATGTTTCCCACTGACACACCCCTAACTCTTCAAGATCAGGGTTAAAGAAAATCCTGAGCTTCCTACTCATATTCTCATCATTGTGGTGGCGTTCAACTTGTAAATACGATCTTTATGACATGACTTGAATGCACCAATAACTCTAGCTTAATTAGGGACAATCCATACAAACACTCTTTGCTAAAATACATTACAGACTGTCACAGTGAGAAGTTATTCGTCCTGTATCAACGCTAAAGGCCTAACCACTGCAGTCAACACCTTGGAGTATCCATGCTGTTAAATAAAAGTCTGTAGACAAGGGTTAGGGTTAGGGTTAACCTTAACCCTTAATTTCTAACCCAGACCCGGTTTCACAGAGTTTAGATTAAGCCAGGATTAGGCCTTAGTGCATTTAATTAGCTTTTAAAAATGTGCCTTAGAAAAAAGAAAAAGAAACATTACTGGTGTGCATCTTGAGACAAAATAATGGCACCGACATATTTTAAGATATGTCAGTGCAAGTTGCTTTCAGGTAAAACAGCTCAAACGTGCATTTTAGTCTGGGACTACAGGCTTAAACCTTGCCTGTGAAACCCGGGGTATATGTTGCAACTTGTATAGAATTATGCCAATGTTACCAAAGTGTTGTGTTGGACAGAGGATTTACCCTAAACCAACAGGTTGTGTAACTGTGCCACACAGGGTGAAAAGCAAGTTGACATTATTAGGCATAAGAGTGTTTCTAAAGGAAAGGTCAATATTTTGTTAAAGTGCAAAAGGATCATTATGGGTCACATGAATGTAACTCTAATGTTACCATGATACCAATCCATTAGTTTTTCATGTAGGTAGGTATACAGAATTGTATATGAATAGCCTACATATGCAATGTTTGCTCTGTTTAATATATAATATGTTTGCTCTTTTAAACTGCTGTTTGGCAGAGCAGTGGTAAATATATGTTGTTATACATGGTATATATTATTTGTGTAATTTATTATTATTATTTATATGTTATTGTAAGTTTATTTTTTTTATCATGCACTGCAATGAAGACACCATTTAACCAATTGATTAAATATAACAGCCAGCTTACAAATACAACTAAATAAATAGCCGTGCACATTTTTTTCATATTCTTTCTTTTGAAACATGTAATCTTTTCCTGTAATTGCAATGTTACCACATTATTGGCTGTCTCTTCGAGTTGTTTTGAGCATGATTGGCTATTCAGACTGTCATCCAGGAATCTGGCCAATGGCAGCTATGCGCGCCTTTTACTGGTCAAGTTTGAAGTTTGAATATTCGTCTGTTAGAGTGAGAGTGTGTGTGTGTGCGCGCTGCTGCTACTCGGGAGGATCTTCAGTACTAGCCTCCTTCGGTTCTGTGGCTTTTACATTGTTTAAAACATGGATTATTTTGCATCGTACTGTTACATTTTTATTTTGAGCGAGTTGCGGGATGTAAATGGACAACGAATTTTAACAAGGTAGCCTACGTGTAACGGACATATTGCAATCTGCGGAAGGTAAATAACTTTATTTTATATAAAAATACATTCTGCTACATCAAAATATAGTGTGTTAAATTGAGAAGCTAATTTTAAATGCGACTAGAGCAATATCGATATTATGTCAATGTTTCAGGCTGCATGTGTAACGTTAGGCTAAATATTGTCAGCTAAGTTAGTTTTTGATAAAAATAAATAAAAATAAACCTCAGCATAGTCTGAGCTTTACAATGAGTGAACTGAGAACATTGTGTCTTTATACAGAGAGGAACTCGAACCACACTATGAAAACTAGGCTTTTGAATGATCGCGGGATATTGGCCTAACCGTCAAAATGATGAGTCATCATCATAATATGTTTTTGAGCTGGTGAGTAAAAATTTGCAAGCTTTTTATGTCTCTTTTAGTAAGTAAATACAAATAGCTAATAATATTGCTGTATGTGTGTGTTTCCCATTATCCAGGAATTTTGGGAATAAATTATCCAGCCACATGATCTTCAGTTGCGGTGAGTATTGTCATAGTAAAAAAATACACGTGAAATAGAGGCAGAACATGTAAACTCTGCTCAAAGGCACACTGGTCCAAACCCTCCAGTCAAAATTGTACCCGTCTTCTTGATATGAGTTTTTATGGGCCTAGCTGACCCAAACATAAATGTCCTTTCAAAATGAAATTATTTTCAAACCTGTATGACTTCTGTGAAACACAAGAATGTTGGGAATAAAACAACATTGGAACCCATTTTATCGAAACAAATGTTCCCAATGTTTCATGATAACAAAAGAAGAACATTCTACTTGCAACATTTTGAGCATATTTTGGGAATGTTGCTAAAGTTAAAGTTGTACAATGATCTCAATATAACATTGTCCCAATGTTTCATGATAACAAAAGAAGAACATTCTCTCTGTCACGTTAGGGAAATGTTTTGAGGATATCATTGAGAGATAAGATGTTGAATGTTCTTCATAAAACGTTCTTCTAATGTGACAAGTTAACACAATTAGAACATTTTACTTGCAACATTTTGAAAAAATAAAATAAAATAAACCTCAGCATAGGAGCTTTACAATGAGTGAACTGAGAACATTGTGTCTTTATACATAACATAAATGTCCTTTCAAAATGAAATTATTTTCAAACCTGTATGACTTACTTCTCTGAAACACAAGAATGTTGGGAATTAAACAACATTGGAACCCATTTTATGAAAAAAAAAAAAAAAAAACAGTGAAGTCATTTCTCAAGATATCTTAATTAAGGTTATACAAAATAAATTCATACAGTTTTGGAACAACATGGAGTACCGGTAAATAACGATAGAGAGTCTATTTTTTGGATGAGCTGTTCTTTTTAGGACATGTTCCCAGGGTCCTTTGCTAAATTAACCATGGTTTTTATTATAGTAAAGTGTAGAAACAATATTTTTATGGTGGATTGATTACAATAATTTATTACCATTTAGTTAGTGTTGCAAAACCATGGTTAATGTTAGTAAGGGTTCTCCAGATTTATATAGCCTAACACTTAAGGAAAACATAAAAAATGGTCCTATGTCACCCAGATCAATAGTCTGTTAACACACATTAACACACTTTTTACATTTTCTTAAGATCAAGCATTGGACCAATGTTTACGGAGCAGAACAGGCACCAACAGAGAAACAAGTCCATCACTAGTAAGTATCCACTGCATTTTATAAAACCGTAGTCAATTTTAAACGCACAATGCACTCCAAAATAAAAATGATCTATTTTTTTCTCCCTCGTGCCAGATTTATATCTGTCCCAGATTTATATCTGACTTTCTTTCCACAGAGATTTTTAGAAAAATTATCATTAAAGAGAATCATATAAAGAGAAATGTGGGAGGAGCTTGAATTTATTGCCTAGCCCTGTTTGTTTGAACCGCGAGAGCCGTCAAAGCTTATGCTACTCCTATGTCATGCACCGACAAGAGCCTTTTATAGTCAACACGTCGGACGCAAGCAACTTGCAGTTTTGCCCCCACCAACAACGCATAGTATTGCATACAACGGTGCGTCGCGTATCAAAAACTGGGACGACACATTTTTCTACTCATAGACGCATATGGCGGCCGAAGTGTAGTGATGCGTATCCTTGCAGGCGCATATGCGTATCGATGCGTTGACTAACTCTTTGGGCGTAATTTGACTTGCATATGGCTGTCTGCTGGAAGCTAGTTATTTAAGTCGATAAAATTATAAATATGGTAGGGCTGGGGGAATTAACACGTTAATCTTCGCGATTAATTTGAGATGCTTAACGAGTTTATAAAAAAATGCAATTAACGCAGCACTTTTTTTGCCTCATTTTAATGACTTCCTGTTGCGGAAAAGGCTGCAAAATATGCCGTCCCGCCCCTCCGTGTTTGGCGATCAGGTTTTATTCTCGCGCAGCTTTCATGAGCGGGTCTTTTCCGCTCCGCGCTCTCCATTCCGTGTGTGTGTGTCGGCGCACTGACACACACACACAACACTGAGCAAACATTGAGCTCTTTGCTCAATGTTCTGCTCCGTGTTTGCGCTGCGCGTTCTGCTCTGTCGTTAACGGCCCAAACGCTCCAATCATGTACCGATCACGCACTGGAAAAGCAAAGTCAAATAACGTGAATTTTCTCAGTAGTAGACTTCTGTGAAATAGCCCTACTGAGCTGGTATAGTCATGCTGACAACAATGGTAAAATTACCTGCTCTGATCACATGCTCTTGTAATAATAGCTTTGTAGGACTATGTTTTATTTTGATAATTAGAAAAAAAAAATTATAATAATAAATTGTTAAATTTATTATGTTGATTGATTATTGAAAATAATAATATATTGATATATTGATGTTTAATATTATTTTAATACAGGGCTATTTTCTGTTCCTTTTTTTCCTTTTTGTTGTTTAATTAGGTTATTCTAAGTTTAAATATTGATGATTACAAGCTTGGGGGAAATGCAATTAATTGCATTTAATTACAGCAAATTGTGTAAATAATCAGTTACTTTTTTTAATCGATTCCCAGCCCTAAAATATAAAATATGGATATGTTTCTTACACAAACGCATCACTTCGCTTCACCTTTCGCCTTTATTAACCTGCCAGAGCCGTGTGGAGTACTTTTATCATGGATGGATGCATTTTTATGGACTTGTCAAAAAAATCCCACAGGGAGCTACAGAATAAGAAATCTTTGAAGTCCACTTTTTTACTGTCTGTTTCCATCAGTAAAATTACAGTTGTTTTTTTTTCTCTCAGAATTGTGAGGCAAGAACACACAATTGCAAGAAAATATCAGAATTGTGAGCTGTCTTTTTTACTCCCCTCAGAATTCACCCTTCGAGGGAGTTTGATTGACAGGTATTTTTTACATTTTTATTTTACCAAAAATATTTTTTTCTAAAAAAATTACACAAATTAAACGTTGAGACTTTGTTTCAACTTTCATATCAAAAGTAACCTGCTCTGTCTTGTCTCTGCGTTTAAACGTTTCAGCGTTTTTTCTGTGATCCGCAATGTATTTTTCATTGCGTGACAACATGATGTGTGGCGTGAGAGCGCCATGGCTTGTTGGACATAGCAACAGTAACTAAAGGGGGCGGGTCTTTGCAAATTGCATTAACCATGGCTGCCTGTTAATTATCACTGGACTACTTCGCTCTCGCATCTCCCAAAAGTAAATTTTTTTTTGTTTTCTTGATTCCATTTGAATGGTTTAATTAAATTGCTATAACCAATTATTTAAAATGTAATGATTTAAGCAAAACGTTCTTCAAAGGTTAAACCAAACTTTTATTTGACGGATTGCCGTGTAGACCTTTGAGTTTCTCTGTGTTTTATGATATGATGATAGTTTTTCTCAAATGAAGCTAAAATGCTGCTGAAGTGACTCTCAGAGCAGCTGTATTGATGAAGTGCATTAATGTTCTCATATAGAAACGACAGCAAAAAAAATAAGCCAGAATTGCTTTTTTTTCTCAGGTTTTACTAATTTATCCTGTGATTCTGACTTTCAAACGGCCAATTGCGAGTTTATATCTCGCACTTCTGAGAAAAAAAAGTTTGAATTGTGATTCGCAATTACCTTTTTTAAAAATTGTATTCCATGGCGGAAACAAGCTTTCATATGCACAGACAGTAGCTCACATTTAACATGCAGATTGTGCGCACACAGAAACCTACTGGAGCACAAAAAGTTAGTGTCAACACTGTCCTGTGATTTCTCAATAAGAAACAGAAGTTATAGCATATTTTTCTTTCTGCTTTTGAAGTAACTAAAACTTACAGCTTAGCTAATAGCAAAGAGACGATTCACAGGTATGATTAAATCACACTAGAAATTGTTCTATCTCAAATGCAGTACTACTTTATCTGTATCTGATTTAAAACAAGCAGAAATCTGTAAGAAATGTAACAATCCATAGACAATATAACTGATGAAAATGAGCTGTTACATCAGAGCAAAAGCATCGTGGGCAGTGCTGTGACATGCTGCAGCTGTGCTCAAGGCTACCTGAGTTCGAGGTTCACACTTCTCAAGCCAAGTTTGTAGTTTGTTAAAATAATTTAGCCTCTAGTTGTGTTATTAAAGGGATACTCCACTTTTTTTGGAAATAGGCTCATTTTACAACTCCCCCAGAGTTAAACAGTTGAGTTTTACCGTTTTCGAATCCATTCAGCCGAGTTTCTGATATTTGGAAGAATATCAGTAACCAGACAGTTTCTGGTCTCATTGACTTCCATAGTAGGAAAAAATATATACTATGGAAGTCAATGAGACCAGAAACTGTCTGGTTACTGACATTCTTCTAAATATCAGAAACTCGGCTGAATGGATTCGAAAACGGTAAAACTCAACTGTTTAACTCTGGGGGAGTTATAAAATGAGCCTATTTCCAAAAAAAGTGGAGTATCCCTTTAACATGTATATAATGGATTAAGTATATGTTTTAAATTACAGAAACAAAATAGATACTCATAAGGTATCATATTTATACTTTTAAATAAACTAATCTAATTAATTTCTGATTAATAATTAGGCTGGCTAATTTTGAAAGTTTTCAAAGTCAATATTGCTTGTGATCTTAATATGTAATATGTATTTGTATTATTTTTGTTTACACTGTTGCATGATCTTCTTTTATAGGCTATGAGGAAAAACTCTACCATGCACACAGAGAATGGAGCTCAATTCTGCTAACTGGGATAGCAGCTGAAAAAGAAGAAGAGAAGAACAGTAGAACACCTATTAATGCAGATGACTTTATTCTTTTTCTGCAAGAACCAAGACAACCAAAGACTGATGATGAGCGTTCTGAGCAAACAGCAGTCAAGACGTGTGATTGCACATTGGACTTTACTGAGTTCTTCATTTAATGTTGGGCATCTACTGTACGCAGAACTTCTAATAATTTATGTGAATGCCATTCATAAACCTGTTAGATTTTTGTTTTATTTTAGAGATTAATAAAATTGTATGTTTTAACAATGTTATAGCTAAGCATTTTTTATGTTTAAGAGAACATTTTGGGAACAAAAATAAAACTTCCCACTAAAAAATTTATAAGAATGTTAAGTAGTATTTTTAAGAGTATTTTTAGAGAATGTTATCCTAACTTTTAGAAGAACGTTCTAAGAATAAAAATAAAACTTCCTGCTAAAAACTTTATAAGAATAAAGGGATAATGTTCTAAAAATGTTATGATTAAACATTTATAGAAGGTCATCATCACAAAACATTTTTAGAGTGTTCTTAGAGAATGTTATCCTACCTTTTAGGAGAAATAATGTTCTAACAATATTATTATTAAACATTTTTATAATGTTGTAAAAAAAATGTTATCTGAACTTTTAAAAGAACATTCTGGGAACAAAAATAAAAACACCCCCTGAAAACTTTCTAAGAACGTTAGAGAATAATGTTGTAAGAATGGTACACCTAAACATTTTAATAATGTTTTTAAATAATGTTATCCGAACATTTAAAAGAACATTCTGGGAACAAAAATAAAACTATCCGCTTACAACATTATAAGAACGTTAGAGAATAATGTTATAAGAATGTTATTACTAAACATTTTAATAATGTTTTTAGAAAATGTTCTCTAAACATTTAAAAAAACATTCTGGGAACAAAAATAAAACTACCCGCTGAAAACGTTCTATGAACATTAGAGAATAATGTTATAAGAACGTTATTACTAAACATTTTAATAATGTTTTTAAAAAAATGTTATCCGAACATTTATAAGAACATTCTGGGAACAAAAATAAAACTACACGCTAAAAACATTATAAGAACGTCAGAGAATAATGTTATAAAAATGTTACTACTAAACATTTTAATAATGTTTTTAGAAAATGTTCTCTAAACATTTAAAAAAACATTCTGGGAACACAAATAAAACTAGCCGCTGAAAACGTTCTGAGAAAATTAGAGAATAATGTTAAAAGAATGTTACTACTAAACATTTTAATAATGTTTTTAAAGAATGTTCTCCAAACTTTTAAAAGAACATTCTGGGAACAAAACTAAAACTAGCCGCTGAAAACTTTCTAAGAACGTTAGAGAATAATGTTAAAAGAATGTTACTACTAAACATTTTAATAATGTTTTTAAAGAATGTTCTCCAAACTTTTAAAAGAACATTCTGGGAACAAAACTAAAACTAGCCGCTGAAAACATTTATAGAACAATACATGCTAATGTTCTTAGAACATTTTTAGAACAAAAAATTTCTAGCTGGGAAGGTGCCATACCTTGCGCAGCGCATAACTTAACATTTTTTTCATTTTGCAGGATGTCAGAACGGATTGAACCAAACAGAACTGATTCTGTATTGTTTTGTTAACATGAGCAACATGGGTTGAATGTTTTTTTAGGGGAACAAGGACCCTGAGTGCTATTCAATGAGCAAGAAATTATCTGGTGATATGTTTCAGGTTGAAAATTTCACAGGTCACACCAAAGGGACGACAAGACAAGCGGTCACTAACAAAATCACTTAAGGTCTCCATTTAGCAGGTGACAGCAGACAGTAAATGACTCATTCCAGTGGGGGTGCGATCGTGATCTAAGGGAAAATCTTGTAAGGATTTGAAAATGATTGGAGAGTGTGAGACCTGGGTCGAAGCATCTGACCTTAACCACACCAACCAACGTCAGCAACCCAAAACACCAACGCAAAGAATAAAGTGGGGGATCAATGATATGTGCTAGAAACTATCTCCCCTGCCAACGTTGGAAAAATCCTCTCTACGGCATGCAAAGTGTCATATTGGTGAAGATGGAACGTCCATGAGGCAACGAGATGATCAACATATCTGGAGAAAATGTTGACCAATTAATGGTTGAAGAAAAGTTTTGTGATTTTTATTTGATTGAATCAAATTAGGGCTTAGTATTGATATAAATCTAATCATTTGACTTGTGCAAAGAAAAATGTGTTTTCAGGTAGAAGATCTATTAATTAATGTGAAGTATGGTGATAAGAAAAAAGACGGTATGTAATGGAAAAGTCAGGGATAATTTCGAACAACGAATGATCAAATTATAAAACTTTTTGTTATTAATGGGTACAGTCTATCCTAGGGATGAACAAAATATGCAGATGGTATGAGTGACGGAAGTTGCAATTATAATCATTTACGTTTTTCTTACTATATGCTTTGAGCTATGTCTGGGATGACTGAGGGTCTGGTTCTCAACCAGGAAAATGCGATAACAATGTTTGTTCATTTTTAGCCCGGTTTCAGGCAAAATGCTTATTTATTTGTTACAAGCTTTTTACTTAAAAAAAAAAAAAAAAAATCTTATTTCTTTCAAAGTTCAAGTAGAGTGATCAGGTATACAACAAAAAAAATCAGACATGAAGGGTATAACTGTTCTTGAATTAAGACTTGAATTAATTCTATACTCAAAGATTTAACAGTATAATGGGTTTGATTAGGAAACAAGAGTGAATTTTTTTCTATGTTGTTTATCAGAGAATGATAAAGAGAAGGAATATTGTGATGGAAAAAATTATCGTTTCCAAACTGTTAATATCATTTAGTCATATGTTTTCTGTGAGGGTCTCTTACAGCTGAAGGGACATGAAAGCAGGAGGTCATTTAGATTGTAAATGAAGGCCTTTTGGCTTCTCAGGAACAAAGAACAGCATGACCTGCCCGGGGGGGGGGGTAGAAACCAGTCCATACCAGCTTGAGATATAAGATGTCTTTACGGAAATTTACAGAAACTGGGAAAGGAGGAGTCAAGAATGTCAGAAACCTGTATAAAATGTCTATGTTCATTTGAGTCCACTAGGTCATTCTGTTTCACAGCTGGGTGGCTGCGGCTGTGAAAAGAATCCTCAAAGAATAAACCTTTTCTCTTTAAAACAATTTTGCCTCTTGAAAAGTTTCTTACACTTTGATGTTGTTTCTATTAATCTCTGAAAATTGCTTTTACAAGTTGGTGTCAGAAGTGTCGGATCTCGTGCGGACTCTTCTTCTCCTGGTCCTGAGAACGGATTTGACGGAAGTGCAACCCGGCAGCATCAAGCGGCCGTCTCATACCTCGACGGTTTGAGATAGAAACTCAACAGGTTAAGGGAGCCAATACCCGCATTCAGGACCAGTTGAAGAAATCCCACAAAGATCAAAAAGAATCCGTGACAATTACAGAAAACAAGAAAGCATCTCTGGGTAAGAAACGGCAGAATTGTTTTATTGATGTTAAGTGTAATTTGATAATTGTGAGTGAACATGAACCATTTTGGCTGAGTTTTGCTTTGGTACGAGCGAGAGGTGATTCAGATAATCACAATTGTTTGGGGAAGAAATTGAAGTAGCTTCGGATCGGTTTTTTCCACACTTAGCTCGTTGGTGGACGGGAGTGCCACAGGTGGACGGGAGTGCCACAGGTGATTCAGATAATCACAATTGCTGATTAGTTAGTTTTACTCAAAATCTCTGTAACCTGAGAAATTTTTTTTTACAAGTGGACGGAAGAGCCACATCAAATCAGAATTAATAGAGCGCTAGAAAGTGCTTAGGCCTATGGGAAGATTTTGAGTAAAACGTAATTACAGAAACCCGACCGATTTTGGGTGACGAAAAAAGATCGGATCTGTCGAAGACGTTTGACAAGATATTGTAAGACACGTGTCGAAGTTGTGAAATCCAGAAGGGAGATTCAGCCAAAATGGGGTCATCTAACAGTAAAGTAGACCATTTTTACACACCTATTTTCTGTCAAATGAAAAAGAACGAGGGAAAACAGAATGGTTGTTGTTGTGTGTGTGTTAAACATGTGTGTACCGAGTTGACAACGGCTCCGCCACCTGCCTACAACACAAACCATTATCCCACAGCAGAAATAACGGCCCAGCTGGACCTCGATCTGGACCGCTCTCCACCGCCCCTGAGAACCGCACAAGAACTGGAGCAGGACAGACAGCGAATGGCACAAAGACAAACAGCGCAGTTTCATGCACATTTCCAGCGGCGCCAGTGCAGCAGGGGAAGGCAAACTCCTCAGCACAGACCGCAACAAGCAGCGAAGAACAAACCTGTGTTTTCCCATTCAAACCCGGCTAATCGAAAAGGACTGAGAGGAAACGCTGCTGGAGGAAAATGGAACTGTTATGTTTGTGCAACAAATGCCCACTCGCACCGAGACTGTACAAAATGCAGAATATGCAAGAAGGACGGACACTGGAGCAGCGCATGTCCTTCCATAAAGTCGGATTGAACCGAGAGGGCAGGAGAGCGGGACGGACAGGGTTCGGCTCTGGGAAATTCAGTCTCTGGCTACAGCAAAGGGAAGTGAAAATATTTTTACTAACAAACGCACACACAAACACATACACTGATTTTCTTTCTACTATCTGCAATGAAGAAACTGCTTGCAAATCTTTTTGTGTGTCTGATGAAACTTTGAGCAAAGCTATGAGCAGTGTTGTAAATGATGAGCGTATGAGATTGTGCAAAAGTACAGGGTTTTTCTGAAGTGCCAATTTATCCGTTACTAGTCAAAGAGTTGTTGTAGTTTGTTCATGAGTGTAAAAATGTGAACAAACAGTGAGTTGTTGGATGGAAAAGAAACAGATAAAAGAGAACAGAGTCGATAGGAGAAGGAACTGACATGTAGGGAAGAGAGAATGTTTTTTTCTGATGGAAAATACAAACAGTGAATTGTTGGATTGAACAGATACGGAAGGAACTAGCATGTAGGGGAAGATAAAATTCATATTTATGAACGCCTGATTAAGTAAACGGTATGAAAAGTAAGTTTTAGATAAAAATAAGGCATTGAGTATGATTAACAGGGATTAACATGATATAAAGATAAGGAATGTTTCATTAAGCAGAACGGGGAAAAAAAATTATATATTTTAGAGATAAAATAATTATTGAAATGATGTTTATTTTGACAACCATTGTCTTTTGAACCTAAAGGGTCCAGCTATGCTGGGAGTATAGCAACAGCGCTTGCTTGTTCAACCCAGCTTCTGGATGATAATATGTACCTGATTTGTAATCAGTGTTGTTGATGATAACACAATTAGATAGATGTAAAGACAGCTATGTCCGAAGATTTGGGAAATCAGTAATGTACAAAGTCAGATATTTTGTTGAAATTAAGTCATTGAAAGACAAGGGCATTGTCTGTTTTATAAAGGAAATTATGGGTTGGAGATAATTTCCCTAGACACGTATGACTAAAAGTTAATCAGAAACTTTGTGAAACCCGCTTAGAATATTTTGATTTTCCATGTCGCTTATGAAAATTAATGTTCTGCCAATAATAATGATGTGGATGTGCTTTATTGTATTAATGTTATGAAAACAAGGTTATTTAAGAGTAGATTGCCATATTTTTATAACAAGAGTTGAAGGTGCAAACGGCTAGGATAGCTGTCTGTGTCATTTAGAGACTGAGAAAAAGATTTGAGGAATCTTGTGATTTCTGTGGAACAGTAGAGATAAGTGGGACTGAATAATGATAATATTAAGTTGAATCTGCATACTAATCATTTGAATAAGCTATCAAACCAGTGTTAATGAAATTAATGACATGCTAAATTTCTTTATACTGTATGAAGAGTAACTGAATAGTCCTGATACAAAAGAGAGCAAATGCTGTAAGCAGCTCTGCTCTGAAGCTCTCAGTTTAAAGAGATTTGCAGATTATGTTTTTGTAAAAGTTTGATTCTGATTGGAAAGATAAACAGTAACTTGACTGGCTCCAAACAAAGAAAGTGCCAAACTAACACAAATTTAAAGAAAAGTCTGTGTTAATATGAGTTAGAAAGTAGATCAGTGTTAATATGATGAAGATTATGATTCGGCTATTGTAATTGAATTTGCAGCTGGGACAGTGGGGGGAAATGCAGAGAACTTATCAGTGGCTCTGTTTGCATTTCCTGAATAAGAACACACTGCTTCAGGGGTGTAAAGTAGGGTGGAGATGTTAGAAAGATCACAGTGATTGTAGGTAGAATAACAAAGAGTGTTTTACTGCGGTCAGCGAGGTCATTCAGTGACTGTAAAATGCCCACTGTATGACTGTAAAAGTAAATGAGGGAGAAAAGAAATTTGATAGATAAACTTTTGAAAGTTGTTAAGAAGATTGAAAGATATTAAGTGTAAGGAATTCCTTTTGAAAGGAAAAGAACTATAAAAAGTACCGGTTGACGTAAAATTACAGATGAGCTAAATGAGTTGCAAAATATTTTAAAAGTACCGGTCACTAAAAGGATGATTGTGTTTTGAATGAAACGCTTTGATAAGGTTTTAGATGATATAGAGAGACAAATCTAACGAATGATTTATAGTGACAATCATAAAATGTATGACAAGCAGAGAGAGCAGTCTAAAAAGTTAGTATGAATCATAGAAACAGACTGATAAACTCCTAGAGAAAACATTGAAGTCGGGTATTAAATTATGGCAATTGAAAACCTGACAACTAAAATTGAAATGAAATTTTAAACGTTATTAAGAACTAGAATAATTCTTATCATTTTTTAAGATAAAATAAACAGAAGCAGTGTTACAGGATTAACAGTTGCTAAATGTAAAATGTGTAAAAGGCATTTGATTAAACAAAAGCTTGTTGTTGACTATGAAAAGAGCTAACAGCTGATGTTTTGGGTTCAAAAGATAAGATTGTGAATTGGCCAAAACAGGCTTGCTTATCTGGATTTGGTATGTGCTGTGACTGAAACTGCCACAGTTTCAGTGCAACAGAGACTCATTCTGAGTGGATATTTGTAATGTCTAAATTACAATACATATAATTTATGGAAAAGATGCCTTAAGATGGTAGATAAAGTCTGAAGTTAAAAGTTTATGAGAATGCAGTGTATCAGTCCTGAATGCCTCAAGAGTCTCTCTCTCATTCAATGTCAGCTGAAAGCTGTTGTCTGAGCCTGTGTAAAGCACAGTGTTTCAGTTGAAAATCATAGACACAGAGATGTTAAAGGAAATCATTGCCATTCAAAAGGGCAATTTGTACTTAAAACGTTTTTAAAAGTAAAACTGAAAGACTTTAAAGAAGTCTTTAAAATAATACTGTTTTGAACTTGTTTATTTTAGGACCAGTGACTTTGTCTCATTTTAGCCTCCACCATAAAACAGGGCTGATGGCTCCGGCTACAGAAGTAACAGTACACTGAATGTCAATATTAAATGTTCCAAGTGGATATGATGGTTCTTGGTTACCTCGATTAAAAAAAAAAAAAAAAAAATTCATTACCACAAACTATGATAATTTTGCTCAAGTGAAGTAGAGCCATAACTCAGTGTGCAGGAGGCGTAGATCCCAAAGACGGGTAAGATTCTCTGATGGCCATAGATGGGAACAACCTAAGACAGGGACTATCGCCGCCACTGGGGCACCATGCCCACCAGGTTCGGGAGGTGTTATCTACAAGAAGGGAGTGGTTGTGATGCTACTTGGGGCCAAGAGCATCAAAGAGGGGTCTGTTCCCTACAACTTCCACTCCAATATATATATATCAAAATGTTCCTTCACTTAAAAGAGCTTAATTATCATATAGAGACAATTACATCCAATCTCAGTAATATGTAAATAGAATCACAGAGCACAACCAACAACCATCTTGATTACAGGGACTTTGAATAGCTTGTCACCTTAAACATTTGACCGTTCTGTTTTAACAGAAGATCAAAGATGTGACATAAGGAACATGATGTTGGTTGCCTTATGGGCAAAGAAAATTTTTGAACTTCTGAAGGTCGTTAGACATGGTGGTGGCTAAAGATGAGGACAGCTTGTGATGAGTCAAGAGAAATTTCTGAAAAACGAAGGTTAGGTGAATTGAGTATTTAAACTAAAAATAACCTTAGAAAAAAGATCATAGCATAATGTGTTTTAGATTATTGTAATGGTTCTAATTTGAGTCAAACATTTGTATTTTAACATTTGTGAACTATTAAGGGTTGACTATGACTATGATTATTTTAGTTACAGTCCTAGGAGGCTGTTGAAAAGATTATTTGCTTATAGTGAGAGAGAAAGAGACTGTTTGAGTGAACTACTGAGAGACTGCTTGATACTCTGTCTGTCTTTCTGTTATTAGTCAGATAATGAACCAAAACAACCCAGCTGACTTTTCTAAAATCAAATGAATAATGAACAGACATGCCTTGAAACTGGTTAAGAGGCCATAAATAAAAACATTAGATAAAAGATACAGGAAAATGTAAGGTTAAACTGTCATTTAAAATTTAAATATTTTTAGAGAAAATATATAAATAAGAAATATGAGCGGTTCATAGTCAGGGATGAGTGTGAGTGTTAATTCATGTTTTGAACAGTATGCGTTAGTTAAGGACAACTATCCTGTCTGAATAGTGTGTGTAAATTTGTCATTTAACCTCTGGAAAGAGTGTTTTAGTATTTTAAATGGGTTAAGGCAAATGACAAATTTGAAAGTAAGCTGAGGATTGTGAGTCAATCTGATGAGAAGGCAAACGCTGTGAGACTCGGGGACGTTGCCCTTTAGAACAATTTGATAAGAAGATGAAATTGTGGCTTTAAGTAATATTTTTGTTTCAGAGGCAGAAAAGATGTCTAAAGGAAATTTGGCTTAAGGACAACGTTTGGGTTAGCAAACTTTATCCAAACAAATGTTACCAAATAAATATTAACAAATATTGCAGTTTTTTCCTGTAGCTCAAACATTAGAGTGTGACACCTGTAACGCCAAGGTCATGGGTTCAATTTCCGAGGGAAAGCCGGAGCAGATGTGGCAGCACAGCAGACAAAAGAAAACTATGTGACAATAACCTCAACATTTGTTTTTCTTTACAGAAGATGCAGACTTTGCGCATGGCATGAGCAAAGTGGCAGAAACCCAGCTAGCAGGGAACGTTCTCAGAACTTTCGCTAACATTCCCTACAAGTTTGGTTAATGTTCTAAAGAAAACATTTGAATGTAATGTTTACCGAACATTTTAAGGATGTTTTCTCATTTAAAAAAATGTTCCTATAACGTTATATGAAAACTAAGATATAACATTTTAACTGCAACATTCAAAAGATGTTTTGGGAATGTTTCTGAAATAACAAGTTGTACTATGATCTCAAAATATCATTGTCCCTATGTTTCATTATAACGAAAGAAGAACGTTCTCTCTGTCACGTTAGGAAAACGTTTTGAGGATATCATTGAGAGATGAGATGTTGAATGTTCTTTATAAAACGTTATTTTAATGTGACGAGTTAACAAAATTATAACATTTTATTTGCAACATTTTGAGCATATTTTGGGAATGTTGTTAAAGTTAAAGTTTGTACAATGATCTCAAAATAACGTTGTCTTAATGTTTTGTCATAACAAAAGAAGAACGTTCTCTCTGTCACGTTAGGAAAATGTTTTGAGGATATCATTGAGAGATGAGATGTTGAATGTTCTTTATAAAACGTTCTTCTAATGTGACGAGTTAACACAATTAGAACATTTTACCTGCAACATTTTGAGCATATTTTGGGAATGTTGTTAAAGTTAAAGTTTGTACAATGATCTCAATATAACAT
The DNA here is from genome assembly GCA_021554675.1 of Leuciscus idus. Lineage (NCBI taxonomy): Eukaryota > Metazoa > Chordata > Actinopteri > Cypriniformes > Leuciscidae > Leuciscus > Leuciscus idus. The sequence continues at coordinate 64,424,372 of CM038621.1, forward strand.
TGTCCCAATGTTTCATGATAACAAAAGAAGAACATTCCACTTGCAACATTTTGAGCATATTTTGGGAATGTTGTTAAAGTTAAAGTTTGTACAATGATCTCAAAATAACATTGTCCCAATGTTTCATAAAAACAAAAGAGGAACATTCTCTCTGTCACATTAGGAAAATGTTTTGAGGATATCATTGAGAGATGAGATGTTGAATGTTCTTTATAAAACGTTATTTTAATGTGACGAGTTAACAAAATTATAACATTTTATTTGCAACATTTTGAGCATATTTTGGGAATGTTGTTAAAGTTAAAGTTTGTACAATGATCTCAAAATAACATTGTCCCAATGTTTCATAAAAACAAAAGAAGAACATTCTCTCTGTCACATTTGTAGAATATTTTGAGGATATCATTGAGAGATGAGATGTTGAATGTTCTTTATAAAACGTTCTTTTAATGTGACGAGTTAACAAAATTAGAACATTTTACTTGCAACATTTTGAGCATATTTTGGGAATGTTGTTAATGTTAAAGTTTGTACAATGATCTCAAAATAACGTTGTCTTAATGTTTTGTCATAACAAAAGAAGAACGTTCTCTCTGTCACGTTAGGAAAATGTTTTGAGGATATCATTGAGAGATGAGATGTTGAATGTTCTTCATAAAACGTTCTTCTAATGTGACGAGTTAACACAATTAGAACATTTTACTTGCAACATTTTGAGCATATTTTGGGAATGTTGTTAAAGTTAAAGTTTGGACAATGATCTTAAAATAACATTGTCCCAATGTTTCATGATAACAAAAGAAGAGCATTCTACTTGCAACATTTTGAGCATATTTTGGGAATGTTATTAAAGTTAAAGTTTGTACAATGATCTCAATATAACATTGTCCCAATGTTTCATAAAACCAAAAGAAGAACAATTCTCTCTGTCACATTAGGAAAATGTTTTGAGGATACCATTGAGAGATGAGATGTTTATTGTTCTTTATAAAACGTTCTTTTAATGTGACGAGTTAACACTATTAGAACATTTTATTTGCAACATTTTGAGCATATTTTGGGAATGTTGTTTAAGTTAAAGTTTGTACAATGATCTCAAAATAACGTTGTCTTAATGTTTTGTCATAACAAAAGAAGAACGTTCTCTCTGTCACATTTGTAGAATGTTTTGAGGATATCATTGAGAGATGAGTCTTTTATTGTTCTTTATAAAATGTTCTTCTAATGTGACGAGTTAACACAATTAGAACATTTTACTTGCAACATTTTGAGCATATTTTGGGAATGTTGCTAAAGTTAAAGTTTGTACAATGATCTCAATATAACATTGTCCCAATGTTTCATGATAACAAAAGAAGAACATTCTACTAGCAACATTTTGAGGATATTTTGGGAATGTTGTTAAAGTTAAAGTTTGTACAATGATCTCAATATAACATTGTCCCAATGTTTTGTCATAACAAAAGAAGAACATTCTCTCTGTCACATTAGGAAAATGTTTTGAGGATATCATTGAGAGATGAGATGTTGAATGTTCTTTATAAAACGTTCTTGTAATGTTATGTGTTAACACAATTAGAACATTTTAATTGCAACATTTTAAGGATGTTTTGAGGATGTTGTTGAGATAACAGATTATATAATGTTCTCAGTAAAACATTGGCACAATGTTCCATAATAACAGAGGAGGAACATTATCAAATCAACGTTCGTAAAATGTTTTGAGTATATCACTGAGACCTGAGATGATGAGTGTTTTTAAAAAAAATTCTTGTAATGTGACGTGTTAACAAAACTAGAACATTTTAAATGTAACATTTAGCAATCAAACTACACAATTATTGTTAAATTGAGCTTGCTGGTCAGACAGCAGGCCAACAGGGTTCACGATGGAACATATGGTGCGTTTAAGTCCTCCTGGGAAGTTTGTATTCATGAGGTTTTACAATTTTGTTTAATGTTTTAAATTAATGAAGCCACTGTAAACTTTATCATCACATATTATACTGTTACATATTAATGCTATCATATTTTGTGCAGGCATTAGCTTACTTCATTGTCACTGCTAAATACCTAAGTATAGTGGTATCCCACAATGTTTCCCACTGACACACCCCTAACTCTTCAAGATCAGGGTTAAAGAAAATCCTGAGCTTCCTACTCATATTCTCATCATTGTGGTGGCGTTCAACTTGTAAATACGATCTTTATGACATGACTTGAATGCACCAATAACTCTAGCTTAATTAGGGACAATCCATACAAACACTCTTTGCTAAAATACATTACAGACTGTCACAGTGAGAAGTTATTCGTCCTGTATCAACGCTAAAGGCCTAACCACTGCAGTCAACACCTTGGAGTATCCATGCTGTTAAATAAAAGTCTGTAGACAAGGGTTAGGGTTAGGGTTAACCTTAACCCTTAATTTCTAACCCAGACCCGGTTTCACAGAGTTTAGATTAAGCCAGGATTAGGCCTTAGTGCATTTAATTAGCTTTTAAAAATGTGCCTTAGAAAAAAGAAAAAGAAACATTACTGGTGTGCATCTTGAGACAAAATAATGGCACCGACATATTTTAAGATATGTCAGTGCAAGTTGCTTTCAGGTAAAACAGCTCAAACGTGCATTTTAGTCTGGGACTACAGGCTTAAACCTTGCCTGTGAAACCCGGGGTATATGTTGCAACTTGTATAGAATTATGCCAATGTTACCAAAGTGTTGTGTTGGACAGAGGATTTACCCTAAACCAACAGGTTGTGTAACTGTGCCACACAGGGTGAAAAGCAAGTTGACATTATTAGGCATAAGAGTGTTTCTAAAGGAAAGGTCAATATTTTGTTAAAGTGCAAAAGGATCATTATGGGTCACATGAATGTAACTCTAATGTTACCATGATACCAATCCATTAGTTTTTCATGTAGGTAGGTATACAGAATTGTATATGAATAGCCTACATATGCAATGTTTGCTCTGTTTAATATATAATATGTTTGCTCTTTTAAACTGCTGTTTGGCAGAGCAGTGGTAAATATATGTTGTTATACATGGTATATATTATTTGTGTAATTTATTATTATTATTTATATGTTATTGTAAGTTTATTTTTTTTATCATGCACTGCAATGAAGACACCATTTAACCAATTGATTAAATATAACAGCCAGCTTACAAATACAACTAAATAAATAGCCGTGCACATTTTTTTCATATTCTTTCTTTTGAAACATGTAATCTTTTCCTGTAATTGCAATGTTACCACATTATTGGCTGTCTCTTCGAGTTGTTTTGAGCATGATTGGCTATTCAGACTGTCATCCAGGAATCTGGCCAATGGCAGCTATGCGCGCCTTTTACTGGTCAAGTTTGAAGTTTGAATATTCGTCTGTTAGAGTGAGAGTGTGTGTGTGTGCGCGCTGCTGCTACTCGGGAGGATCTTCAGTACTAGCCTCCTTCGGTTCTGTGGCTTTTACATTGTTTAAAACATGGATTATTTTGCATCGTACTGTTACATTTTTATTTTGAGCGAGTTGCGGGATGTAAATGGACAACGAATTTTAACAAGGTAGCCTACGTGTAACGGACATATTGCAATCTGCGGAAGGTAAATAACTTTATTTTATATAAAAATACATTCTGCTACATCAAAATATAGTGTGTTAAATTGAGAAGCTAATTTTAAATGCGACTAGAGCAATATCGATATTATGTCAATGTTTCAGGCTGCATGTGTAACGTTAGGCTAAATATTGTCAGCTAAGTTAGTTTTTGATAAAAATAAATAAAAATAAACCTCAGCATAGTCTGAGCTTTACAATGAGTGAACTGAGAACATTGTGTCTTTATACAGAGAGGAACTCGAACCACACTATGAAAACTAGGCTTTTGAATGATCGCGGGATATTGGCCTAACCGTCAAAATGATGAGTCATCATCATAATATGTTTTTGAGCTGGTGAGTAAAAATTTGCAAGCTTTTTATGTCTCTTTTAGTAAGTAAATACAAATAGCTAATAATATTGCTGTATGTGTGTGTTTCCCATTATCCAGGAATTTTGGGAATAAATTATCCAGCCACATGATCTTCAGTTGCGGTGAGTATTGTCATAGTAAAAAAATACACGTGAAATAGAGGCAGAACATGTAAACTCTGCTCAAAGGCACACTGGTCCAAACCCTCCAGTCAAAATTGTACCCGTCTTCTTGATATGAGTTTTTATGGGCCTAGCTGACCCAAACATAAATGTCCTTTCAAAATGAAATTATTTTCAAACCTGTATGACTTCTGTGAAACACAAGAATGTTGGGAATAAAACAACATTGGAACCCATTTTATCGAAACAAATGTTCCCAATGTTTCATGATAACAAAAGAAGAACATTCTACTTGCAACATTTTGAGCATATTTTGGGAATGTTGCTAAAGTTAAAGTTGTACAATGATCTCAATATAACATTGTCCCAATGTTTCATGATAACAAAAGAAGAACATTCTCTCTGTCACGTTAGGGAAATGTTTTGAGGATATCATTGAGAGATAAGATGTTGAATGTTCTTCATAAAACGTTCTTCTAATGTGACAAGTTAACACAATTAGAACATTTTACTTGCAACATTTTGAAAAAATAAAATAAAATAAACCTCAGCATAGGAGCTTTACAATGAGTGAACTGAGAACATTGTGTCTTTATACATAACATAAATGTCCTTTCAAAATGAAATTATTTTCAAACCTGTATGACTTACTTCTCTGAAACACAAGAATGTTGGGAATTAAACAACATTGGAACCCATTTTATGAAAAAAAAAAAAAAAAAACAGTGAAGTCATTTCTCAAGATATCTTAATTAAGGTTATACAAAATAAATTCATACAGTTTTGGAACAACATGGAGTACCGGTAAATAACGATAGAGAGTCTATTTTTTGGATGAGCTGTTCTTTTTAGGACATGTTCCCAGGGTCCTTTGCTAAATTAACCATGGTTTTTATTATAGTAAAGTGTAGAAACAATATTTTTATGGTGGATTGATTACAATAATTTATTACCATTTAGTTAGTGTTGCAAAACCATGGTTAATGTTAGTAAGGGTTCTCCAGATTTATATAGCCTAACACTTAAGGAAAACATAAAAAATGGTCCTATGTCACCCAGATCAATAGTCTGTTAACACACATTAACACACTTTTTACATTTTCTTAAGATCAAGCATTGGACCAATGTTTACGGAGCAGAACAGGCACCAACAGAGAAACAAGTCCATCACTAGTAAGTATCCACTGCATTTTATAAAACCGTAGTCAATTTTAAACGCACAATGCACTCCAAAATAAAAATGATCTATTTTTTTCTCCCTCGTGCCAGATTTATATCTGTCCCAGATTTATATCTGACTTTCTTTCCACAGAGATTTTTAGAAAAATTATCATTAAAGAGAATCATATAAAGAGAAATGTGGGAGGAGCTTGAATTTATTGCCTAGCCCTGTTTGTTTGAACCGCGAGAGCCGTCAAAGCTTATGCTACTCCTATGTCATGCACCGACAAGAGCCTTTTATAGTCAACACGTCGGACGCAAGCAACTTGCAGTTTTGCCCCCACCAACAACGCATAGTATTGCATACAACGGTGCGTCGCGTATCAAAAACTGGGACGACACATTTTTCTACTCATAGACGCATATGGCGGCCGAAGTGTAGTGATGCGTATCCTTGCAGGCGCATATGCGTATCGATGCGTTGACTAACTCTTTGGGCGTAATTTGACTTGCATATGGCTGTCTGCTGGAAGCTAGTTATTTAAGTCGATAAAATTATAAATATGGTAGGGCTGGGGGAATTAACACGTTAATCTTCGCGATTAATTTGAGATGCTTAACGAGTTTATAAAAAAATGCAATTAACGCAGCACTTTTTTTGCCTCATTTTAATGACTTCCTGTTGCGGAAAAGGCTGCAAAATATGCCGTCCCGCCCCTCCGTGTTTGGCGATCAGGTTTTATTCTCGCGCAGCTTTCATGAGCGGGTCTTTTCCGCTCCGCGCTCTCCATTCCGTGTGTGTGTGTCGGCGCACTGACACACACACACAACACTGAGCAAACATTGAGCTCTTTGCTCAATGTTCTGCTCCGTGTTTGCGCTGCGCGTTCTGCTCTGTCGTTAACGGCCCAAACGCTCCAATCATGTACCGATCACGCACTGGAAAAGCAAAGTCAAATAACGTGAATTTTCTCAGTAGTAGACTTCTGTGAAATAGCCCTACTGAGCTGGTATAGTCATGCTGACAACAATGGTAAAATTACCTGCTCTGATCACATGCTCTTGTAATAATAGCTTTGTAGGACTATGTTTTATTTTGATAATTAGAAAAAAAAAATTATAATAATAAATTGTTAAATTTATTATGTTGATTGATTATTGAAAATAATAATATATTGATATATTGATGTTTAATATTATTTTAATACAGGGCTATTTTCTGTTCCTTTTTTTCCTTTTTGTTGTTTAATTAGGTTATTCTAAGTTTAAATATTGATGATTACAAGCTTGGGGGAAATGCAATTAATTGCATTTAATTACAGCAAATTGTGTAAATAATCAGTTACTTTTTTTAATCGATTCCCAGCCCTAAAATATAAAATATGGATATGTTTCTTACACAAACGCATCACTTCGCTTCACCTTTCGCCTTTATTAACCTGCCAGAGCCGTGTGGAGTACTTTTATCATGGATGGATGCATTTTTATGGACTTGTCAAAAAAATCCCACAGGGAGCTACAGAATAAGAAATCTTTGAAGTCCACTTTTTTACTGTCTGTTTCCATCAGTAAAATTACAGTTGTTTTTTTTTCTCTCAGAATTGTGAGGCAAGAACACACAATTGCAAGAAAATATCAGAATTGTGAGCTGTCTTTTTTACTCCCCTCAGAATTCACCCTTCGAGGGAGTTTGATTGACAGGTATTTTTTACATTTTTATTTTACCAAAAATATTTTTTTCTAAAAAAATTACACAAATTAAACGTTGAGACTTTGTTTCAACTTTCATATCAAAAGTAACCTGCTCTGTCTTGTCTCTGCGTTTAAACGTTTCAGCGTTTTTTCTGTGATCCGCAATGTATTTTTCATTGCGTGACAACATGATGTGTGGCGTGAGAGCGCCATGGCTTGTTGGACATAGCAACAGTAACTAAAGGGGGCGGGTCTTTGCAAATTGCATTAACCATGGCTGCCTGTTAATTATCACTGGACTACTTCGCTCTCGCATCTCCCAAAAGTAAATTTTTTTTTGTTTTCTTGATTCCATTTGAATGGTTTAATTAAATTGCTATAACCAATTATTTAAAATGTAATGATTTAAGCAAAACGTTCTTCAAAGGTTAAACCAAACTTTTATTTGACGGATTGCCGTGTAGACCTTTGAGTTTCTCTGTGTTTTATGATATGATGATAGTTTTTCTCAAATGAAGCTAAAATGCTGCTGAAGTGACTCTCAGAGCAGCTGTATTGATGAAGTGCATTAATGTTCTCATATAGAAACGACAGCAAAAAAAAATAAGCCAGAATTGCTTTTTTTTCTCAGGTTTTACTAATTTATCCTGTGATTCTGACTTTCAAACGGCCAATTGCGAGTTTATATCTCGCACTTCTGAGAAAAAAAAGTTTGAATTGTGATTCGCAATTACCTTTTTTAAAAATTGTATTCCATGGCGGAAACAAGCTTTCATATGCACAGACAGTAGCTCACATTTAACATGCAGATTGTGCGCACACAGAAACCTACTGGAGCACAAAAAGTTAGTGTCAACACTGTCCTGTGATTTCTCAATAAGAAACAGAAGTTATAGCATATTTTTCTTTCTGCTTTTGAAGTAACTAAAACTTACAGCTTAGCTAATAGCAAAGAGACGATTCACAGGTATGATTAAATCACACTAGAAATTGTTCTATCTCAAATGCAGTACTACTTTATCTGTATCTGATTTAAAACAAGCAGAAATCTGTAAGAAATGTAACAATCCATAGACAATATAACTGATGAAAATGAGCTGTTACATCAGAGCAAAAGCATCGTGGGCAGTGCTGTGACATGCTGCAGCTGTGCTCAAGGCTACCTGAGTTCGAGGTTCACACTTCTCAAGCCAAGTTTGTAGTTTGTTAAAATAATTTAGCCTCTAGTTGTGTTATTAAAGGGATACTCCACTTTTTTTGGAAATAGGCTCATTTTACAACTCCCCCAGAGTTAAACAGTTGAGTTTTACCGTTTTCGAATCCATTCAGCCGAGTTTCTGATATTTGGAAGAATATCAGTAACCAGACAGTTTCTGGTCTCATTGACTTCCATAGTAGGAAAAAATATATACTATGGAAGTCAATGAGACCAGAAACTGTCTGGTTACTGACATTCTTCTAAATATCAGAAACTCGGCTGAATGGATTCGAAAACGGTAAAACTCAACTGTTTAACTCTGGGGGAGTTATAAAATGAGCCTATTTCCAAAAAAAGTGGAGTATCCCTTTAACATGTATATAATGGATTAAGTATATGTTTTAAATTACAGAAACAAAATAGATACTCATAAGGTATCATATTTATACTTTTAAATAAACTAATCTAATTAATTTCTGATTAATAATTAGGCTGGCTAATTTTGAAAGTTTTCAAAGTCAATATTGCTTGTGATCTTAATATGTAATATGTATTTGTATTATTTTTGTTTACACTGTTGCATGATCTTCTTTTATAGGCTATGAGGAAAAACTCTACCATGCACACAGAGAATGGAGCTCAATTCTGCTAACTGGGATAGCAGCTGAAAAAGAAGAAGAGAAGAACAGTAGAACACCTATTAATGCAGATGACTTTATTCTTTTTCTGCAAGAACCAAGACAACCAAAGACTGATGATGAGCGTTCTGAGCAAACAGCAGTCAAGACGTGTGATTGCACATTGGACTTTACTGAGTTCTTCATTTAATGTTGGGCATCTACTGTACGCAGAACTTCTAATAATTTATGTGAATGCCATTCATAAACCTGTTAGATTTTTGTTTTATTTTAGAGATTAATAAAATTGTATGTTTTAACAATGTTATAGCTAAGCATTTTTTATGTTTAAGAGAACATTTTGGGAACAAAAATAAAACTTCCCACTAAAAAATTTATAAGAATGTTAAGTAGTATTTTTAAGAGTATTTTTAGAGAATGTTATCCTAACTTTTAGAAGAACGTTCTAAGAATAAAAATAAAACTTCCTGCTAAAAACTTTATAAGAATAAAGGGATAATGTTCTAAAAATGTTATGATTAAACATTTATAGAAGGTCATCATCACAAAACATTTTTAGAGTGTTCTTAGAGAATGTTATCCTACCTTTTAGGAGAAATAATGTTCTAACAATATTATTATTAAACATTTTTATAATGTTGTAAAAAAAATGTTATCTGAACTTTTAAAAGAACATTCTGGGAACAAAAATAAAAACACCCCCTGAAAACTTTCTAAGAACGTTAGAGAATAATGTTGTAAGAATGGTACACCTAAACATTTTAATAATGTTTTTAAATAATGTTATCCGAACATTTAAAAGAACATTCTGGGAACAAAAATAAAACTATCCGCTTACAACATTATAAGAACGTTAGAGAATAATGTTATAAGAATGTTATTACTAAACATTTTAATAATGTTTTTAGAAAATGTTCTCTAAACATTTAAAAAAACATTCTGGGAACAAAAATAAAACTACCCGCTGAAAACGTTCTATGAACATTAGAGAATAATGTTATAAGAACGTTATTACTAAACATTTTAATAATGTTTTTAAAAAAATGTTATCCGAACATTTATAAGAACATTCTGGGAACAAAAATAAAACTACACGCTAAAAACATTATAAGAACGTCAGAGAATAATGTTATAAAAATGTTACTACTAAACATTTTAATAATGTTTTTAGAAAATGTTCTCTAAACATTTAAAAAAACATTCTGGGAACACAAATAAAACTAGCCGCTGAAAACGTTCTGAGAAAATTAGAGAATAATGTTAAAAGAATGTTACTACTAAACATTTTAATAATGTTTTTAAAGAATGTTCTCCAAACTTTTAAAAGAACATTCTGGGAACAAAACTAAAACTAGCCGCTGAAAACTTTCTAAGAACGTTAGAGAATAATGTTAAAAGAATGTTACTACTAAACATTTTAATAATGTTTTTAAAGAATGTTCTCCAAACTTTTAAAAGAACATTCTGGGAACAAAACTAAAACTAGCCGCTGAAAACATTTATAGAACAATACATGCTAATGTTCTTAGAACATTTTTAGAACAAAAAATTTCTAGCTGGGAAGGTGCCATACCTTGCGCAGCGCATAACTTAACATTTTTTTCATTTTGCAGGATGTCAGAACGGATTGAACCAAACAGAACTGATTCTGTATTGTTTTGTTAACATGAGCAACATGGGTTGAATGTTTTTTTAGGGGAACAAGGACCCTGAGTGCTATTCAATGAGCAAGAAATTATCTGGTGATATGTTTCAGGTTGAAAATTTCACAGGTCACACCAAAGGGACGACAAGACAAGCGGTCACTAACAAAATCACTTAAGGTCTCCATTTAGCAGGTGACAGCAGACAGTAAATGACTCATTCCAGTGGGGGTGCGATCGTGATCTAAGGGAAAATCTTGTAAGGATTTGAAAATGATTGGAGAGTGTGAGACCTGGGTCGAAGCATCTGACCTTAACCACACCAACCAACGTCAGCAACCCAAAACACCAACGCAAAGAATAAAGTGGGGGATCAATGATATGTGCTAGAAACTATCTCCCCTGCCAACGTTGGAAAAATCCTCTCTACGGCATGCAAAGTGTCATATTGGTGAAGATGGAACGTCCATGAGGCAACGAGATGATCAACATATCTGGAGAAAATGTTGACCAATTAATGGTTGAAGAAAAGTTTTGTGATTTTTATTTGATTGAATCAAATTAGGGCTTAGTATTGATATAAATCTAATCATTTGACTTGTGCAAAGAAAAATGTGTTTTCAGGTAGAAGATCTATTAATTAATGTGAAGTATGGTGATAAGAAAAAAGACGGTATGTAATGGAAAAGTCAGGGATAATTTCGAACAACGAATGATCAAATTATAAAACTTTTTGTTATTAATGGGTACAGTCTATCCTAGGGATGAACAAAATATGCAGATGGTATGAGTGACGGAAGTTGCAATTATAATCATTTACGTTTTTCTTACTATATGCTTTGAGCTATGTCTGGGATGACTGAGGGTCTGGTTCTCAACCAGGAAAATGCGATAACAATGTTTGTTCATTTTTAGCCCGGTTTCAGGCAAAATGCTTATTTATTTGTTACAAGCTTTTTACTTAAAAAAAAAAAAAAAAAAAAAAAATCTTATTTCTTTCAAAGTTCAAGTAGAGTGATCAGGTATACAACAAAAAAAATCAGACATGAAGGGTATAACTGTTCTTGAATTAAGACTTGAATTAATTCTATACTCAAAGATTTAACAGTATAATGGGTTTGATTAGGAAACAAGAGTGAATTTTTTTCTATGTTGTTTATCAGAGAATGATAAAGAGAAGGAATATTGTGATGGAAAAAATTATCGTTTCCAAACTGTTAATATCATTTAGTCATATGTTTTCTGTGAGGGTCTCTTACAGCTGAAGGGACATGAAAGCAGGAGGTCATTTAGATTGTAAATGAAGGCCTTTTGGCTTCTCAGGAACAAAGAACAGCATGACCTGCCCGGGGGGGGGGGGTAGAAACCAGTCCATACCAGCTTGAGATATAAGATGTCTTTACGGAAATTTACAGAAACTGGGAAAGGAGGAGTCAAGAATGTCAGAAACCTGTATAAAATGTCTATGTTCATTTGAGTCCACTAGGTCATTCTGTTTCACAGCTGGGTGGCTGCGGCTGTGAAAAGAATCCTCAAAGAATAAACCTTTTCTCTTTAAAACAATTTTGCCTCTTGAAAAGTTTCTTACACTTTGATGTTGTTTCTATTAATCTCTGAAAATTGCTTTTACACCCAATTTTAACGAATTTATCCTCAACTATTTTTTTGGTGTAGGTCTACGTATTTTATTATGTTAACTTAAATAATACTAATAGTAATTTAAAGATGTGGTAGCCCTACATCTTACACATCACACTCCACTGTTATGGTGGAAATTTCAGTAGATTTACTCACTAACATTATTGTGGAAACAATATTAGGATGGAAATTTATATATGGTAGGCTAGTATCGCGCAACAGCGCACATTCTATCAGCTGCAGTTCTGACACCGAGTCGCGGAACATGTCACTGTGTTGCGACACCTTCAGTAGCGACTGACAGATTAATGGAACACCTATAGCCTACTGACGTAATTGTGGCACAAAATCATAAATAAATAGCCTAATTTTGTGATATTTAAAAGATCAATTAAATGAATTAAAGTGCATTCATATTTTTTCAAACGTGTTATTTGTGTCATGTCTGTATTTGATTGGTATGTGCCACTGAATGTTTTGTAATACCAGTGCTACTTTATGTTGTTTATCTCGCAAAGTCACAAACTGCCCATTCTAGGAAAGACACGAAATAAATCTATCATGGGTCACTACGAATAACGTATTAACAGTCGCGTCCGTTACTGTAAACCTTTATTTTTGTGTGATGCTGCACAGACACACGCCAGTAAGTGTCAGTATAAGTGAGTGTAACACTGGCCAGTGCAAGATTCTCATTTGTGGCTTTAATATTTCAAGTCCTTACAAAAAGTGTAAAAAAATTCATTATTAAAAATCATTTGTTTGTTTGGCTATGTATCTGAAAAGGAGTAGACCGAGCTACTAGCAATATTCTTTATTTATACAAGTGCAAAAAAGTGCTCAGTGCATTTTAAAAATTCAACAAATGTTTGGTCGCGCAGGACCTTCCTCAGTAGCATACCTTTAATATTTCAAAAATAATTTTATGGAATTATTCAATAAATAAAATAATTTTTTGTTGTACAAATTAACTATGTGCATATGTTACATAATCTACATTATATTCCGGCAGACAGCTGCAGGTGTCACTACTGGAGGTGCCACAACATAAAGAGACATGTCAGTTTTAGTGACACAAGCCAACTGGCATGTACCAGTGGATATTTTATTCTATCAATCAATAAATTCCACTAGAAACAAACTTTGTTGTATTATTTTATTTTAATACTGTGAAGCTGCTTTGATACAATCTGTATTGTGAAAAGCGCTATACAAATATACTTGATTTGATTTGATATTGGCATGTGTCACTAAAACGTGAGATGTGCCAATGGATTGTGTCATATGCCACTTGCATAACAATTTGCTTTATGCTGTCAAAAAATATGATTTATAACATCGCTAAGTTAATGTGTTGCCTACAACATAGGCTACATAATTCGATACAATTATTTTCGAAATATTAAAGCCACAGATGAGAATCTTGCGCTGGCTAGTGTTACACTTACTTATACTGACACTTACTGGCGTGCGTCTGTGAAGCATCACGCAAAAATAAAGGTTTACAGTAACGGACGCGACTGTTAATACCTTATTCGTAGTGACCCATGATAGATTTATTTCGTGTCTTTCCTAGAATGGACAGTTTGTGACTTTGCGAGATAAACAACATAGAGTAGCACTGGTATTACAAAACATTCAGAAAAGGGCATTTGAACACATTTGAAAAAATATTAATGCACTTTAATTCGTTTAATTGATCTTTTAAATATCACAAAATTAGGCTATTTATTTATGATTTTGTGCCACAATTACGTCAGTAGGCTATAGGTGTTCGATTAATCTCTCAGTCGCTACTGGAGGTGTCGCAACACAGTGACATGTTCAGCGACTCGGTGTCAGTCAGGTGACATGTCAGTGTGTCGCCATGTCAGTGACACATGCCACTATCCACCACTGGCACATGCCAATAATGTCAGTGACACATGCCACTATCCACTGGCACATGCCAATGAAGACCGGATGTGCCAATACGCATAGTGACGTGCCATTGGCTTCTGTGCGTCAGATGCCATGCCACTTAATGTTAAACCTGCTACTGTTCTGACATGATGCACTTTTTCTGAGCGCGTACAGAAGTGCGCGCGCACTGTCAAACAGCCCCAAACTGGATTTGTGTTGGGTCAGACCCATCTGATATAGATGGGGGGCTGATACCGCGAGAGCAACATGGAGCTACATGTAAAAGATATGCAGCAAACAAGCCACTTTGAAATGTTGCTGTTTTCATGAATATAAAAGTTGGGTGACCCTCCCCCTAGACTAAAAAAAGTTGGATGACCCTCCCCTCAACAAAGAATAAAAAGACATGACCCTCCCCTATTTTCCTCCGGTGGTTTTTTTCCATAAATACAGAACGGTCCCTAAAGAAACATGGGATTCGTGCCTACAATGTTTTAAAAATAATAATTGGAAGATAAATTTACCTCATTCATGGAAAGTTTCAAGGACATATAATCAATTTATAAAAGGCATCAAATTATCATAATATTTTATAGCAGTTGTCTACTTTCTACTATTACATTAGGGTTCAATTTCATGTCCTTTCACATTATATTTCTCTCTTGAAATGTAATATTTTTTTTTCTTTCATGTCAGACCTGATGGAAGAGAGCGAGGAGATAGAAGAACTGAGTGAAGTGGAGGAGGAACATCATGTCAAACCTGGAAAAAAACCTTTGAGTCGCTCAGAGACTAAAAATAAATTTTTAAAGAAAAGAAGAGCCAAGAAATCGTTCACCTGCACTCAGTGTGGAAAGAGTTTATCAAGCAAACAAAGTTTTGAGCATCACATGAGGATCCACACCGGAGATAAGCCGTTCACATGTGATCAGTGTGGGAAGAGTTTCACAGTCAAACATGAACTTGATGTTCACATGAGAGTTCATACAGGAGAGAAGCCGTATAAGTGTGATCAATGTGGGAAAGATTTCAGTCAATCTTCACACCATAAATTACACATGAGGATCCACACTGGAGAGAAGCCATTCATGTGTGATCTGTGTGAAAAGAGATTCTCATACAAAAGTTATCTTAAGATTCACATGAGGATCCACACTGGAGTGAAGCCGTACACATGTGATCAATGCAGCAAATCATTTGTCTGTGCATCACACCTGAAGACACACCTGACAGTTCATACGAAGGAGAAGCCGCATTCATGTTCTGTGTGTGGAAAGAGTTTTTCACTGCTGCATACTTTACATGACCATCAGAAAATTCATACTGGTGTGAGAGAGTACATGTGCTTTGAGTGTGAGAAGACTTTTACTAGAGCGGACAGTTTAAAACTGCACCAGAGAATTCACACTGGAGAAAAACCTTACAAGTGTTCACACTGTGACAAGAGATTCAGTCAGTCGGCAAATCTGAAAACACATGAGAGGATCCACACTGGAGAAAAACCTTACAAGTGTTCACACTGCGACAAGAGATTCATTCAGTTGGCAGATAAAAAAAAACACGAGAGGATCCACACTGGAGAGAAACCATTCCCTTGTGATCAGTGTGGGAAGAGTTTCTCAAACAAAAACAGTCTTAATCTTCACATGAGGTTCCACACCGGAGAGAAGCCATTCATGTGTGATCAGTGTGAAAAGAGATTCTCAAACAAACAAACTCTTAAACTTCACATGAGAGTTCACACCGGAGAGAAGCCGTTCACATGTGATCAATGCGGCAAAACATTTGCCTGTGCATCAAACCTGAAGGCACACCTGACAGTTCATATGAAGGAGAAGCCACATTCATGTTCTGTGTGTGGAAAGAGTTTTTCACTGCTGCATACTTTACATGACCATCAGAAAATTCATACTGGTGTGAGAGAGTACATGTGCTTTGAGTGTGAGAAGACTTTTACTAGAGCGGACAGTTTAAAACAGCACCAGAGAATTCACACTGGAGAAAAACCTTACAAGTGTTCACAATGTGACAAGAGATTCAGTCACTCATCATCTCTGAAAATACACGAGAGGATCCACACTGGAGAGAAGCCGCACACGTGTGATCAGTGTGGAAAGAGTTTTTCACTGCTGCAAACTTTACATGCACATGAGAAAATTCACAGTGGTGTGAGAGAGTACATGACCTTTGAGTGTGAGAAGACTTTTACTAGAGTGGACGGTTTAAAACAACACCAGAGAATTCACACTGGAGAAAAACCTTACAAGTGTTCACACTGTGACAAGAGATTCAGTCACTCAACAACTTTGAAAACACACGAGATGAACCACACTGGAGAGAAGCCGTACACGTGTGATCAGTGTGGGAAGAGTTTCACTATTAAAACTCGCCTGAAGCGACACATGAAGATCCATGCAGTGGAGAAACCACATCAGCGCAGTCTGAGATCACGGTAGGGGTAGTGTACGATATTGACCAAATGTGATATTGTGATATCGATATTAATTTTGATATTTTTAATATGATAATAATATTAAAATTATAATAAAATATATAATATATATAATATTAAATAATATTTCATATGTAAAATTACAAAAGTTATAAGTATAAAAACTATAAATAAAGAGCAATTCTACAGAACAGGACATGTTAGAAACAATCAAAATAAATCTAAAAAACAAGTAAAAAGAAAATGTCATGATAAACAGGGCCCATCAACAACCGTGTAACCATTAGAAGGCAAATTGCACTTTCCCCGGCAACTCACAGGTAGAGGTTTGGCCGTATGGAAGTGGCTGTTTACACCTGGCCACTTCATGTGTTTTCTGTGAAGGGATAGCTATCCGATCGTGAAAAGACCAGGTGTAAGTGCCCTCTGAAACACATTCGAGGCGGATTTGAATCCGATCGCACTCAAACCACTTCAGGAGGAGGTCTGGGCCGCATTCCAGACGAAACTGGACAAGTGTAAATGCATCTGGTTGTTGACGGCGATTAACTTTGGAGCAAGAAGCGTATCTAGAGTCATATTGAGAGAAACAAAGTGTCTCCCCTGTTCTTTCTGACCACTGTGGGAAATCTGTAGCATAAAAAGTTAACTCTCCAAGCTACAATTTTTTGAGCGGTGCATGTCGGACGGGACGCATATCGGGCAACGTGATATCGCGATTACGATATTGAGTCGATATATTGTGCACCCCTAGATTGCGGCGAGTAGTTTATTTTGATGGGCTGAGCAACACAGTCTCTTCTGTGTAAGTTAGACACACATCACCCTATAGCTAAATCTCTCCTCTCCACCTATAGCCGGTGTGTGGTGAGCACAGGACACTTTGACTGATTGATTGATATCTATTAACTCGTGTTCAACCAACAGGAATGTCTAATTTGTCAGTTCAGATCAATGCAAAAAAACCAAATTCCCTCTCTTACCGTAGGTGGCGCTCATGTAAAGCCGAAATAAAGCACTATACAGGGCTCTAGACTGAGAATAAATGGTCACATTTTGCAACCTTTTTTAAAGGGGTGGTAAAACACCTTTTTTTCGAAGGCTTGATTGTGTTTGTGGGGTGCACTGTAACTGTGTTCATGCTTCGTTTTTAAAAATTCGCATTATTTTTCACATATTTAACCATTATTCTACACTGCTCTGTCCCTCCTTGTAAAACCGGTCGGATGATTTCCGGGTTCTATGAAGATTACGCACTCATTGATTTTTATTGTTATGGGCTCAATAAATATTACCAGTCAAAACTGGTTCGTGATGGTCCTCGAAGCTCGCTTGCAAGATTTATTTACTTTGCCCTTTTTTGGAGTGGTTCATCAGTTACTGTGGGCTTTACAAATGGGGAACCCCGCAAGCTCACAGTATTACCGGAGCTTGAGTCAGTTCACGTCCCGTCCGTCCAGCCTGAGAGGCTTCTCATCATGCCAACCATCAAGCTAGTCACCGAATCGGTCTATTACCGTCCAGGACTGGTATCCAGCATGGCCGATTCCCCGCTGAGGTCAGTACTTGTTGCCATAAGGGCCATAGTGCATGAGTCTCGTCCCGCCGAGACTATCCTGCCTAAATCATGTTTCGCCGAGACCTTCCTGCCTGAGTATCTTCCTGCCGAGCCTGCACTTCACGCCAGTCCAGCCGAGCCTGCACTTCAAGACAGTCCAGCCGAGACTGAGAGCGTCATGCCCGCCACCAAGCCTGTGTCTTCGGACAAGATGGCCGCCGCCGTCCCGCCGAGACTATCCTGCCTAAATCATGTTTCGCCGAGACCTTCCTGCCTGAGTATCTTCCTGCCGAGCCTGCACTTCACGCCAGTCCAGCCGAGCCTGCACTTCAAGACAGTCCAGCCGAGCCTGCACTTCACGCCAGTCCAGCCGAGACTGAGTGCGTCATGCCCGCCACCGAGCCTGTGTCTTTGGACAAGATGGCCGCCGCCGAGCTTGTTCACGTCACGTCTGTCGAGCTTGTGTCTTCGGACAAGGTGGTCGCCACCGAGCCTGTGTCTTCGGACAGGATGGCCGCCGCTGAGTCGGATCCATTGTCTGCAGACAAGATGGACGCCGCCAAACCTGTTCACATCACGTCTGTCGAGCCTGTGTCTTCGGACAAGATGGCCGCCGCAGAGCCTGTTCACATCACGTCTGTCAAGCCTGTGTCTTCGGACAAGATGGCCGCCGCCGAGCCTGTGTCTTCGGACAAGATGGCCGCCACAGAGCCTGTGTCTTCGGACAAGATGGCTGCCGCCGAACCTGTGTCTTTGGACAAGATGGCCACCGCCGAGCCGGTGGTGTCGGTTCCTGAGCCGGTGTCTGTTCCTGTTCCTGAGCCGGTGTCTGTTCCTGTTCCTGAGCCGGTGTCTGTTCCAGTTCCTGAGCCGGTGTCTGTCCCAGTTCCTGAGCCGGTTCCTGAGCCGGTGGTGTCTGTTCCTGTTCCTGAGCCGGTGGTGTCTGTCCCAGTTCCTGAGCCGGTGGTGTCTGTTCCTGTTCCTGAGCCGGTGGTGTCTGTTCCTGTTCCTGAGCCGGTGGTGTCTGTTCCAGTTCCTGAGCCGGTGTTTGTTCCTGTGCCATGGCCCCCTGAGGGGTCGTCTCCGCCCTGGCCGCCAGATGGACTGTCTGCTCTGCCCTGCCGCCTGAGGGGAAGTCTCCACAATGGCCGCCCGAGGGGTCGTCTCCACCATGGCCGCCCGAGGGGTCGTCTCCACCATGGCCGCCCGAGGGGTCGTCTCCACCATGGCCGCCCGAGGGGGTCGTCTCCACCATGGCCGCCCGAGGGGAAGTCTCCACCATGGCCGCCCGAGGGGTCGTCTCCACCATGGCCGCCCGAGGGAAAGTCTCCACCATGGCCGCCCGAGGGGTCGTCTCCACCATGGCCGCCCGAGGGGAAGTCTCCACCATGGCCGCCTGAGGGGTCGTCTCCACCATGGCCGCCCGAGGGGTCGTCTCCACCATGGCCGCCCGAGGGGAAGTCTCCACCATGGCCGCCCGAGGGGTCGTCTCCACCATGGCCGCCCGAGGGGTCGTCTCCACCATGGCCGCCCGATGGACTGCCTGCTCCACCCTGGTCGCCTGCACTGCCTGCTCCGCCCTTGCCTTCCATCCTGCCGCAGTCTCCAGGTCCTCTGCCGCCCCACGGGCCTGGCCCTCCATCCCGCCCCCAGGTCCGCCTCCGCTCCACCACCCTCCTGAACTATTGTTTTTTTGTTTTGATGGGCGTTGGGAGCCGCCCATAGAGGGGGGGGGGGGGGGGGCTATGTCACGGTGTGGGTTTTGTGTCTTGTTCTTGTCTGTCATGTGTTCCCCTGTCTTTTCATGTTTAGCTGTCTCCTGTTATGTTGATTAGTCTTTCCAGGTGTCTCTGATTAACCACGTCCCCTTGTTATCTTGTTTAGCTTGTCTGTCTGTGTATTTAAGCCCTGTGTTTAGTTCGGTCTTTGTCAGTTCTTGTAGATTGTTGCACCATGGTAGTTGTTCTGTTCTGTTCTGTTCCTGAGTCTTAGTCCTGAGTTTATATATGTGAAGTTTTGAGTTTATTTAATAAAAGTCTACTGCACTTGAATCCTGCTTCCTCCTCTGCTTCAACCAAGACGTAACAGTAATAAAGATAGATCCAAGTGAAACTACAGCCATTAAAATACAAATATATAATAAAAAGCAATAATTGGTTCAAATAAAGTATCAAAGTAAGTAATAATTTGGGTTTTATTGAACAACACTGTTAGGTTACATGATCAAGATCACTATTTTTTTTAACATGTGATTAGCCTTCGTACTTGAAATATTTATTATTCCTCTCGCATTATGTCTGTAAGAAATGAAATTTGTTTGTTTTTAGCAGAACTGCCAGAAAGCATCTGGAAGAAGAGGACGGAGAGAACGCCAGTGATCCAGAACCTGCAGAATGAAACATCATGATACTGAAGAACAAAGAGGTTGGTGTTTATTCTTGATTCCTCATTCATTCTTCATGAAGAAGAACATGCTGATGCTCACCAGATTTACATTGTTTCATGACCAAACTAGTGTTTTATAACACAAATCATCTTCATGACATTAAAATAGATCATAATCGTGCACAGCCGTTGTTGACCAGATTTGATGAGATTAAAATGACTATTGAACTCATCAGTGATCTTACATTTACATTTATTCATTTAGCTGACGCTTTTATCCAAAGTGACTTACAAATGCTATACATGTCAGAGGTCGCACGCCTCTGGAGCAACTAGGGATTAAGTGTCTTGCTCAGGGACACATTGGTGTCTCACAGTGGATTCGAACCCGGGTCTCTCACACCAAAGGCATGTGTCTTATCCATTGCGCCACACACCATCTTGACTTTGAGCTTCACTTTTCATTTCACATTTGTCTCTCATTTGAAATCTCACTTGATTTAATGTTTCTTTTAGACCTGATGGACGTGAACGAGAAAGGAAAAACAGAAGCCTAAAATACTCTTCACATGTAAATCAAGTCTGAAGATTCACATGAGGATCCACAGAGAGAGAAACTTTACACATGTGATCAATGCGGGAAGAGTTTCACTCGGGCCTTCGTTCTGAAATCACTTCTGCCTTCTCATTCAGAAGAAGAGCACCAGAAAAATTACACCAGAAAACCCACTTTCATGTTCAGAAGCTGAAGAAGAGGCCGTAACACTTTCAACAGAGACATGAATCTGATATTAATTGTAACTTGTTCATTGTTTGAGATCTGTCTCATTAGTTTTAATTTGTATAAATGTTTGTACTTCAAGTAATGATTGATTAAACTCATTATAATTTTATCAACAGCTTGTTGTTATTGTCCAATTGTATTGTCTGCTGATTCTTCTTGTTTCAGGAATAATTCCATAATTTTCAGTTCTGAAAGCCAAGAATTACATTTGATTCTGGGACTTCCCAGCAAACACAGAACGCTCCCCTAACATTGGTATTTGGTTCCTGTTTGGTTATTGTTTTGGGAACTAAATAATAATGTTCTAGGAATGCTCTTTTTATTTTTTTGCAACAATAAAATAATGTTCCCAAAACGTTGCAGGATGTTTTATATTAACATAGAAATAGTTACCAAATATAGAATGTTCCCCAATGGTTATTGTTTATATAAATATGTAAACTAACTTTCCAGTTAAAACGCTGCAGATGTTTTTTTGTGTAATGATCTGTACAGAGCTCTGAAACTAGTTTATGCTGCATTTAATAAAAATAATAAGCTATTAGATGAATCAAAACACATTATATTGTGAAAAGGCTTTAAAAGCTTACCGCTGTGAATCAGGCTACAGTAAGGAGATGAAAATGTTTTATAGGTGGGTCTAAAAGACAATTTTCACCTGAAATTCAGACCCAGATAGCAACCTAGTGCTACCAGATGTGGGCCGGATCTGGGCCGACACTATGTTGCTGTCTGGGAGACAAATTACTAGGGGGACAAAATTACTTAAGGAAGATGGCAGCATCACTATTTATTTTCTGTTAGTAAAATCTGTTGACTTTAGCAGTCTTTGTTGCATAATGAACAAATGGAGCACTTTTTATGTTAGACCGATAAAACAACAAATAAAAATACATTTATAATGTGTAACAGACTTTGTTGGATTATGTTGGATTATGCATTAATTCTGAAATATGTTATGATGCATTAATTCTGGATTATGTTATGATGCATTAATTCTGGATTATGTTATGATGCATTAATTCTGGATTATGTTATGATTCATTAATTCTGGATGTACTGGCGGTCGTTTTATATATATATATATATATATATATATATATATATATATATATATATATATATATATATATATGTGTGTGTATGCAATGTATTTTTCCTCTCGAGAAATGCCGTAGATAGGCATGGGTCATGTGCACTTTTGGTACTGGAGTATCGCGGGGGTTTCTGAGTTAGTGATCTCATGTGTTGCATATAATAAAGTGGAGAAGAGTTCAAACGGCTATTGTTTATTGTTTTCTCATTTCTGAGTGTTAGACGAACCCTGTATGAACACTCGGCCACAAATGCTTTTTCCTCAGCATCCGTCTGTCTGCTGGCAGATGACCATTAGAGAGTGTTAAATTTGGCAAGTTTAAAAATTACAATATACAATTAGAAAAAGAAATCAAATAAAAGCTGCCTTGCAAATGGCCTGTAACTAGACAGAGGCCAGAAAAACCCGGTGCTTGAGCACTACCTATAAAACAAAAGGCAGATTAGGTAACCTAGATCAAACTTTATTACATTCATTAAGCATCGTGCGCTGTGGAAACGTGTCAAAGCATTCTCAGGTATAATTATGCAGCATTAATGCATGAATGATTTTGAACGAATATTTCATCATGTCGATATACAATGGTAACATAATGTTAAAACTAATCTTGCTATTGATATCTTTGTTAGACTACCGACCCTAAATGTCCGGCTAATATCGAGCCTGAAACAAACTTTACCGCGCTCAACCAGCGGGAGTGCATTTCACGAATTAGTAATCGCTGGCTTTCAGCAGGGAGGGAGGAAAGTCTGCGTGAACCCGCGTAGATGCAGTTTATGCAGTGAAGACTGTAAAGAGTTTGATAACTTTATTAAATTTCTGTGTATTTCCTACCTGTCAGGGCCCCCTAGATGTCATGGGCCCCTGGGCAAGTGACCAGTTGCCCTAATGGTTAATCCGGCCCTGGCTGAAATGATCCTCTTGCTTCAGCTTGTATATCAGCTGTTTCTTCTACAGAGAGACGTCCGTCTGAGAATTACATCAGTGTCTGCTCACATTATATTGTCATAAAATATCCTAAAATTTGACTTTGCAGTGTGTATATGTCACAAAATGAAATGCTAGCTATTTCTTTCTATTTTTCACATGTGACAATAAAAAGCAAAGTTGTTAAAATAAAAGTTGTTGTCTTTTCAATTCCTGTAAAAACAGACATAACTAAACTTGCTCCTTTAAAAAACCCTTTATTTGAAAACCCACCAGCCGCCAGTGGAAAACAGAAGTACGTTTGGCAGTAACTGCAAAGCTATTTGAGGAAAAAAATATTACTGATTTTCAATTTAAAAAAAAAATTGACCTAGGATGATAACAGCACTAAACACTAGACAAGAGAGTCCATTACCACACTCTGAGCTACAAGGAAACGCTGAACATTTCGACACCATGTTTCACTTCCTCAAATCTGCTTCACAGCTTTATCAGCGCTTGAGAACAGAGCTATTCTCTGAACGTGTTCAAATCATCCTGCAAAATCACTATCATCTGGAAATCACACTGAATGCTACACTTGAAGTCCATTTCAGAATCTTGCATACTGTATCTGAGCTTTCTCTATTCTCCTGAGTAACTCTCTCAGTTAAATGATCTATAAGAGATCATCTGAGGTTTTGCATATGTGATAGTCCTATTTCTCTTTATTTTGCAGATTTTAAACAGACATAAACACTAACATTTTACATGAAGCATTGGCTTTATCACATTTGCTGTCGATGAATAAGTGATGTTACTGCCATGATGGTGTTGTTCCAGCATCTACCAGCAGAGGGTTGATGAGATTATTCAGTCAATTCCTGACCCAATCCCAGAGGAAAACAGTGAGGATCAAGCACTCTTTTAAAAAGACAAATGTCGGCCTATACTTTTGGACTATGCTCATATATATATATATATATATATATATATATATATATATATATATATAGGCTATATATATGTGATGCGATCTGGGAAAACCCGTCGGGTGTTGCGGGGTTTTTTTTCCCATTAAATTATTATTCTATAACATCTTTTCTCTTATCTCTGAAAATATCTTGGCAAAATTCCCTTGTTTAGTGCAGAAAAACAGCGATGTATAGTGTCAAGCTGAAAATACTCTTTCTCTAATGCATTCGATGCGACCATTTTCTCTAACGCCCGGCAGAGGTGAAAAAAAAAACAATCGCCGTATATCCCATACACCTGTCCATCTCTTAGGCAAGGCAAGGCAAGGCAAGTTTATTTATATAGCACATTTCATACACAATGGCAATTCAAAGTGCTTTACATAGAAGAAATTAAAATAATGAAAAGAAATAAGAATAATTAAAACAGTTTAGAAAAATAAAATAAAATACAGTACTTTTAAAAAATAAAAAAGAATATTTATTATAGATCTTTCTTTCAAAGGATTCCCTTAAGACTTAAATCTTTCAACCTTCTTTTAACCTTCAATCTTCTTACGACTTCCATCTATCAACTTTCCTTTAACTTTCTTTTCTCCCTCATTTACTCACACGTTCTTTTCACTTTCTTTAGCACTTTAGCACTGCGTTCACATTTTTTCTCAGACGAAAACTTTAATATCGTCATTTAAATACTGTTCTACTTTCAAATCCACATTAATCACTTTCACATTATCACCTTCTGAGTGGGCATTTACAGTTTCGGGCTAAATGCCCTGCTGACATAGGAGAAATTAAAGTAATTAAAAGAAATAAGAATAATTAAAACAGTTTAGAAAAATAGAGTAAAATACAGTACAGTACAAACAGTCGGACGAACAGCGGCACAGTGCTCATTCAGTAAATGCACAGCTAAACAGAAGTGTTTTGAGTCTGGATTTGAATGTGACCACTGTAGGAGCACCTCTGATCTCTTCTGGAAGCTGGTTCCAGCTGTGGCTGGCATAATAGCTAAAAGCAGACTCACCATGTTTAGAATGAACCCTTGGTATTTCTAGCTGATATGATCCTAATGATCTGAGTGATCTGTTGGGTTTATATTCAGTGAGCATATCTGCAATGTATTGAGGTCCTTGGCCATTGAATGATTTATATACCAGTAATAATACTTTAAAATCAATCCTAAATCTAACTGGGAGCCAGTGTAAAGACCTGAGGACTGGTGTGATATGTTCATACTTTCTGGTTCTGCTCAGAATCCTGGCGGCAGCGTTCTGTATGAGCTGCAACTGTCTTATGGTCTTTTTGGGAAGGCCAGTGAGGAGTCCATTACAATAATCCACCCTGCTGGTGATGAAAGCATGCACAAGTTTCTCTAAGTCTTGTCTGGAAACAAAGCATCTAATTCTTGCAATATTTTTCAGATGATAGTATGCTGATTTAGTTATTGCTTTGACATGACTACTGAAACTAAGGTCTGACTCTAGTGTCACACCAAGATTCCTGACTTGATGTTTAGTTGTTTGACCCCTAGAGTGAAGGTATGCGTTCACTTTGAGAACTTCATCTTTGTTTCCAAACGCAATAACTTCAGTTTTGTCTTTGTTTAACTGAAGAAAGTTTTGACACATCCAACTGTTGACTTCGTCAATGCATCGGCACAGGGAGTCAATGGGGCTGTAATCGTTAGGCGATAGGGCTAAGTACAGCTGTGTGTCGTCTGCATAGCTGTGGTAAGCAATTTGGTTATTTCTCATTATTTGGCTCATTGGGAGCATATACAGGTTGAACAGGAGTGGCGCAAGAATTGAGCCTTGAGGGACTCCGCATGTCATGGATGTCCACTCAGACTTATGGTCTCCTATACTCACATAATAACCTCTCCCATCTAAGTATGACCTGAACCATTTTAGGACTATCCCAGAAAGCCCCACCCAGTTTTCCAGCCTGTCAAGAAGTATGTTATGATCGACAGTGTCAAATGCAGCACTGAGGTCGAGTAGTACCAGCACTGATAATTTGCCTGAATCAGTATTTAAGCGAATATCGTTTATTATCTTTATGAGCGCTGTCTCTGTGCTGTGGTGCGGTCGGAAACCAGATTGAAAATTGTCAAAGTATCCATTCGAGCTTAAGAATTTGTTCAGCTGATTGAAGACAACTTTTTCAATGATCTTGCCTATGAAAGGAAGATTTGAGATCGGTCTATAGTTGCTTAATATGGTCTTATCCAGATTGCTCTTTTTCAGGAGGGGCTTGACAACTGCAGTTTTCAGGGAGTTTGGAAAACTCCCAGAGAGAAGTGAGGCATTTACCACTTCTAGAAGATCTGCTTCTAAACTGTTTAGCACAATTTTGAAGAAAGATGTGGGAAGTGTGTCAAGGGCGCATGTTGATGTTTTAAGGTGATGTCTTAACACTACAAATATAGTTTACCTTTAAAATAAACCACATAACATGTAGCCTACAGTGAATGTGTATAGTGCGCATTTCGCGCCAATCCTGTTTAAACTATAACGTCACGCAGTTTTATAACAATCGCGCGACGTCCCGACGGTGACAGTTAATTAAACCTGTTTTTCTCAAAATTCCGTTCCAGAAAATCTAGCGATCGGCCGACTTCAGATAAACATAACTTTTGCTACCAACAAGCTATGATAAAAATAAAAACAGATTTGGAAAGGGCTTGATACCAGCTTCCATATGATATCAAAACCTGTAATAGGTAAAATTTCACCATGTGGTGGGTTTTCCCAGATTGTGATATATTGTGATATATTGTGATATATATATATATATATATATATATATATATATATATATATATATATATATATATATCACAAAAAGGTGCTTGTATATAGACTGTTTAATGTACAAGGGATCATTAAAAGATCACTAGTAGAGAGAAATTGTACTAATCCCCGAACTTAACAATAACCCTAAAGTTTGCAGGTCAAGCTCAAATTATGCTTTAAGTAATTTGAGCTTGTCCTGCAAATTCAACACATCCTCTTTTGAGCCATCTATTTCATTTTCAACCTTAAAACTGTTCTAAATGTGGATTATTTTCTTATTTAATCATCTGACTCGTCTGATAATTTTTATTAACTGCTGTGCACGATGAATCAGTCCATTCTTAGTTGAGCATTAGTTGAGCATTAGTTGAGCACTTGATCTAACGTTATAACGTTACTGCACATAACGCTGCCTTTATATCTGGGATGGCGAACCCTAGACACATAACGTTACACGCCATTAAAAAAAAAAAATGTTACGCGACTTTTAACAGTAGCACAGGAAATAGGAACAACGTGAATCTGTATTTATTTATCCTAAGAATTTACACGAAAATGGGAATCACTCACTACACTTTTTAAATCTTATATCAACATAACACTACATAATTAACATTTTCTGTTGTTCTCCCTGCAGATCCTGTCAAACATCACCTGTCGAACCTATCCGAACCTGATTTTCAAAACCCAAAGGCACTTTTAAGAGCCAACCTCTATCTCTTCATTATTTTCTATATCTTACATCCTCTCTGTTACTCTCTTTCATCCTCAATCTTTATCTATCTCACAGTCTTTATCTATTGCTCTTTCTTTCCTCCCTGTCTGTCTTTGTCTACTTGTCTGTCTTACCCATCTTTGTCAGTCTGTCTGTTTGTATCTGACTGTCTGTCTGTTTGTATCTGACTGTCTGTCTGTCTGTATCTGACTGTCTGTCTGTTTGTATCTGACTGTCTGTCTGTCTGTATCTGACTGTCTGTTTGTATCTGTCTGTCTGTCTGTATCTGACTGTCTGTTTGTATCTGTCTGTCTGTCTGTATCTGACTGCATTGCAATGGCCACCAAGCATAAACTTGATTCAAAGGATCCCCACTACCAAGAGGGGAGACGCATGGCTCTGGAGCTGAAACATGAACACATTCTAGCTGAAGCCAAGGTTAGAGTTTTTGTACACCTCAATCATTTTATAACAAACATAACAAATTAAAGTAAAATGTGATGAGGAATATGTAAGAATGATGAGTGCAGAAGATTTAATACAGGTATATTGCATGATGCATCCTGCCATGCTCTGTGACATGTGTTAATAAGGGAATATAATAATAATAATAATAATAATAATAATAGTATATGCAGTTCCATCCCTCTGAGTTACAGATACTTGGAGAATCTATTCCAAGGCTCATTTAAGCTGTTCAACACCTTACTAACACCTTATGTTGTGTTTTCCTTTCACAAGTTACCTGCCTTTTGGTTACCTTACTTTTATCAACATCAGTCTTACAAGAAATATTCACTCCAATACACAGAGAGCAGCTGATGAGAGGAAACGTATACGAGACCCTCCACACACCTCTAAAAGGGACTCTGTAGGACGTGGTAAGCCGAGGGGGAGGAGAGGAGGGCGACGCCAAGCCTCCGCCACAGGTTATATCTGAATTATTTGACATTTGTAGGAATTTACTATGACAATGTTGGACCAACTCAAATTAGAACACTGTAATTGTTTATTGAGAGTTTAAAATATTCAAATATCTAAAAAGACATTAAAAAGTAGATAAACCTTTCAGTGACGCTATTGTAGAAGATATTTACAAGTACTTAACAAAAAAATTTCTGATTTCATAAATTGTTTAGTATATAGTTTGAAAAGAAGAACAAAAATAGAGTGTGATAGCCTAACTTTTTTCTTATTCTTCTATGTGCTGTTTTACAGCCACATACCCCACGGTTGAGTGCTCCCTGTCATCCAGTGTGGAGGTTCCACTTACTGCAACCTCAACAAAACTAAATCCTCAAGAGGAATTTGGTAATTCACAGTGATGAATTTATGCATGTACAGTATAAAAAAAGTGTTCATTCTAATACTGATCAGTTGACTTTTAATTGTTCCTTATCTAAATTATCCCTTACTGCTTTATTTTTGGATTTTCTTTACAGAAAAAAATAGGGAGAGGCTCTCTGATATTTTGGCATCATGTCCTTCTGCTGCTCAGCCTCAAAGAAGCTCTGCATCATCATGGTCTTTTCGGCAGCAGAAAGCCTCAGAGCGCTGGAAGGAAGCAAGACCATACCACCTAAAATGCCTTATTTCAAAAGAGGCTGTTGGTCATCCACTGTGTTGCCTTTGCAACGAGCCTGCTGTTATTAGGTTGGTTTTCATTAATACCAAACTTCAATTACCCAGGGTGGGTTTGCTGAGTGCCCTGCTTCATAGGCTAAGATACATGTCTTTTGGGATGGGAGAAGACTTAGATACCCAGATGAAAAACACATTAATGAGAAAAGTAAATTTAGGACCTTCTTGCTGTGAGGTGACAATGCTAAACACTGAGCCACTATGCAATCCTTTACAATAAAATCGAACCTAGTAAAAGTGAAATAGCTTAAATAGAGTGTACAGTACTTTATATAAGTTATTCACCTGAAATAATGTATTATATTATAATATTGTTTTATTTTCTCCTTAGGTGCAGAGAGTGTCTTCCTGAGGAGTGGTTCTGTGGGGACTGTGATGTATTGCATCACAAAAAACATCCACTGCACAACAGGGAATGCGTGATTCGTGGTTTTTTTGAAGCCATTCCTCCAACCACATGCATCATTAAAGGGGAAGATGGATATTGCACCCATGAGCAAGGTACATTCTCACGAAAGCTTTAATTTTGCTGTTCAATGTGTGTCTGCAGACAGTTACAGATAATCTAAATTATTGGTTTTCCTTCTTTTTGCCAGCTTGCATTTTGCCAACTGTGAAGGTGCCAGACTGCTCCTGTGGAGGCACAAACTTCACTGTGTTACCAGGCAAACCAGTGATTTTAATTACCATCAATGGTAAAAAAATATATATATATATATATATATATATATATATATATATATATATATTGTAGATTTGATGTTTTTCACACTAGTGTGCTGTGGCATTGTGCTTACAATTGCAGAAGTGTCAGAACATATGGAATAGCACATGGTATTGTAATTAACTGAAACAAAGACAGATGTTTTTTTGTTTTTTTCCTCTGCAAAGAAAAAAATTATTAGCATCTTTCCAGCATGATGTCCAATCAACACAGCAGTGTGGAATTTAGTGAATTTGAAAATATAAATGTGGGATTATAGGAACTTGTGCAATGTCTCTCAACCATTCACAATGTGCAGAATGAACCAAGTGTTGTAAAATTAAGTATGTGGTAAATGTGTATTATATTTTTAATACATTTGTTTTGTTCCAAGGGCGTTTTGACTTGCATCAGCCACTGTATGAATGTCAAACATGCCAGCAGCAGTGGACCCCTGACTTAAAAGACCTCCTAAGAAGTGGATATTGGCCAGCCTCCGTCACCAATTCCACACTTTATACACTGGACCTCCTGAGCTCCCTTCAGGAACTCAAGATCATCTCTCCGGGATTCTCCAGACAAGCCTTCGCAAAACTGCTGGAGCATCGCACTAAGTGTGGAGGAAGAGTAAGTGTAAATGTTATTACCATTTTATAAAAAAAAAAAATCCATAAGCAGACAATATCAAAATACTATTTCATTCTATATATTTTCCAGTCTGGAACTATCAACGGCGATGCACTGCAGCGCAGCTTCTTAGAGCTTTCATATGCATCATTTGAGGAAGACCAGCTCTGCTGTAGTGCTCCTTTCACTTGCCCAGCCTGCACGCCGGAAATGTTGGCTGTTTCAGCAGATGGAAACAGAAAGCTATATCGCTTTCGCCGAAACGGAAGGTGATCTTTCTTCCAGTCTTTTTATTGATTTATTTTCTTACTTCATATATTTCATGAATGGATTTTCTATTTTTCTTTCTTCCTCAGCTCTGATGATCCTGGCTTTTTTGAGGGGGTCTTTGTGGCTGAAGACAGTGCGGTGTCTAGATTTGTCGACACCATACAGAAAGCAGTGAAAAATGCAAGTTGACAAAATAGTTGTTACAATAATAAACGTAACCCCCACTTCAATTACTCCTGCCTACCAATTACAAAATCAAATTGAGAGAATAAATGCTATATATTGAATGACACCATTGCTTTTATTTGATTTGTCATGTTTGTTTTGTGTGTCATAGACACAGGGAAGAGGCACATGTGGGGACTCCCAGTGGACAGCAGCGAGGGAAACTTCAAGGAGGGCTTCAAAATTGGATGAAGAGGGGATGGAGGTTGCTGTGTGTCGCCATGGGTTCCTTTTGAAAGCCCTTAATATGTACAGGGGGGAGATATTTGCCTACCCTCTGTACCTTCAAAGGGAGCTCATGCCAGCCAAGGCACAATTCTTCGCAATGGACGTGGCATGCAAATACTGGCCATACCTGGAGAAAGTTGCTAGTGTCCTTCCTGCTCTTCAGGAACTGACCACTATGAAACCCTTTCTCAGTGTAATGCATGCTCGAGCCCATGCTACTAAGTGTGAGGTGTGTATAATATTTTGGCATCATATGTATGTACATTTGTAATATTTACAAGCACATTAATAATATGAAATATAAGTTAAGCTACACTATATTATCTTGTCTTTTTGCATAACCATTTCTTGCATGGAATGTAATGCCCTTTGATGCAAATTGTGGTTTGTGATATTGGGCTATATAAATAACATTTAATTGAATTTCTTCCACCCTTTACTAACAGATTAATTGGAGTGGCAGGAACCAGGAAGGGGCAGGGACAACCGCTGGTGAGGAGGTGGAGCAAGTGAACAGTTACCTCTCACGTTGTGCCCTGACGACCAAATATATGTCCAAAGCAGGTGACCGGAGTTTGCAATATTCGTGTATACTTTTTTTAGATTGATCATCGTAACCTCATTATTTGCTTTCAACAGCACGGGTGGACATGCTTACATTGCATGCAATGGGGTGGAACGAGAAAAAAAATCTCTCTTTACATCAGGCACTTTCCACAAGATATGTGAAGGTAAGTCTCATATTAATTGTTTTGTGTGTCCTTTTGTTGTGTTTACTTGGCCTGTTGTTAATCATACAAAGTTTTAATCCTGATTATTGTATAACACTGTTCATCAGACTTGTCAGAGACTCCATGATGAGACTGCAAGGCTAGCTGACCTAAAAACAGAGCTAGATTGCACAGATGAAGTGGTGTCACAGTGGCTCTGATGTAAAGGAATGGGCAGCTGGTGGTAAGCATGACCAGATAAAAGAAACAACAAACATCCCTTTCTGCAATCTAAATTTTATGTTTGATATTATAGAGCAGCAAAAAATAGTAGGCGGATCATCATCTAATGTGATGCCACATTTATGTCAGGTTTATTAGTATATTCCCAGTTCCCTGCAGGAAGTGCACATACAAAGTTTTTAAATAAGTTGGATTAAAAGGTTTTACATGAAATTCAAGCAGAGAAACGGTTCTGTGTTGTTTTAACAGTGAATTTGCTTTCACTATATCTTCTACAGAGACACCTGATACATCTCGTGCCAGTCAAGGCATCACACACAGAGGACTTCAGCAATCAATTGAGGGGCTCTACCTTAGTGTGAGGCACCGGAAGCGAACCCTCTACCGTCAGAATGGTATAACTATATAATATAATAGGTTGATAAATTCAGGCTACTGTATGCATCCTACTCCACCAACATGGAATTAGCAAATAATGTAGTAGCACAGTTCAGCTCAATCATTGAATTCTGTTCTTTAAATGACCAGTCTGTAGGTATTAGTGGTAGGATTTAGTGGTATCTATCAGTAAGGTTTGACGATTGCAACCAGCTTCCCTCACCTCTATCTTTCCAAGCTACGGTAGCCGACGAGAAAATGTGAGAGGTACTATCTAAATCCAGTGTTTGTTTGTCCGTTGTGGGCTACTGTAGGAACATGGAGGTGCAACATAGCGGCCTCCGTGAAAGGGGAACGTATTTAGATACAAAAACTGCCAATTCTAAATTAATTAATGCACAATTATTATTTTCAGGCAATCATGAAAAGTGTGTGTGTGTGTGTGTGTGTGTGTGTGTGTGTGTGTGTGTGTGTGTGTGTGTTAGTTATTCCTGCAAATAGATTCCCCCCAAAATGTTACACACTGGACAATTTGTTTCCCATGTCAGTCTACATTATAATTTTCACATACTTCAATAACTGCAGCTTTGCGTTTCAATTTTTTGGTGCTATAATTTTTTTCTTGTTGAAGAGTTCTGTCAAAAACCTCTGCCTCTGTACTTCATGTCTTTCTAGACAGCAGCAAGTTTCGCCATCGCCTTCGAAGGAAGCTGGCAGAAGACAAAAAACTCCTTCTTCAGGAGATACAGAAATACAATGATCTTGTACTAGAATCGGCAACAACCATTGACGTAGCTGTGGTGGAGCATTCCCTAACTGGAGAGAGTACTGTGTCTCAAATATGGCCGTGGGAGGTTCATGGCAGTGGTATGTCTGTTTTTAGATTCTTCATAGGAATTTATTTACAGTTCTGCTTTATAGAGTATACTGAACTAAGGCATGAATGTTACATATTGAGTGTTGTAATATTAATTTAGTTTAATGGTGTATTTTCAGTTTTCTTATGTATCAATTTGATTAAAAAAAAGTCAATGTTTGTAGTGATTATGCAAGATTGTCTCATGTATACATATAACTGTTATTGATTCTTAGCAAACATTTCGATCAAGAAACGAGTGCACGACCAAGTGATGTTAACAAGGCGACTGCATGAGGAAACAAGCGTTTTGGTGTTGGAGATGGCACAACACTGCACGTGGTTGCAGAGCCTGGCAATGGTTCTCAAGAACAAGTTGGCTGAGGAGGGTAAGTTTAATTAAACCCTGTCCATCTAATGTGTTTAAAAAAAACATACAAAAAAACACATCAGTCACAGAACTTGGATGGAGTAGAACGGTTATGGCTCTCTTTGCCGTGGTCCTTTGGGATATACATAAAAAATGGGGATTAAAGTTGTTACTGTAGCTATGGTAACAAGTCAGTAAGGCTATACAGATTCACATTTGCTTGAAAGATGTGCAGATTTGTTGTACTATGTCTGTTACTGGAAAGCGGAAATCAACAAAAGAATTTGAACATTGGAATTTGTGTCCTGGTGTGTTACATGGGGTTAGGATAACATCAAGATTAATCTTATTATTATCTCCTCCAGTCAACATAGAAAACCTTGCTGGTCAGCAAGTAACAAAATGTGTTACTTCAGCACAACTGTAGTGAAGAAGAAAACTGTTAACTTAAAACAGCTATCAGACATATATATGCTGCTTTGGGCCTCCCTCCATAAAGTCACCTCAGTGAGCCATGTTGCCTCAAGTTGTTTTATACAGAAGCTAGCCTGGTCCCATGTCAGCGATACACATAAAAATGCCAATTATCCTGCTATGTAGATTTGAATTGGTGATATCTTTTTACTCCATTTAAGTTATTTGGCCCAAACATAAAAGATCACATTCATCTAATCTTTCCTAATGATCCGCTAGCTGCCCGCCCCATAAGCAAGCCGTCAAAAAACGCGTCTCTGTAGGCAGCCTAGGCTCTGAGATCTGCACACAAAAACAATTGCACTCACCACCACTCACAAAACAAATAGTGTTCCAACCAATCACCGACAGGGGTGGGTGTTGTGAGGTTTTCGCGTGCAGCCGTCATAGGCAGCCTTGCACGAGCGCAAAACCTCACAACACCCGCCGTGATTGGTTGGAACACTATTTGTTTTGGTTTTGAGTGGTGGTGAGTGCAATTGTTTTTGTGTGCAGATCTCAGAGCCTAGGCTCCCTACAGAGACGCGTTTTTTGACGGCTTGCTTATGGGGCGGGCAGCTAGCGGATCATTAGGAAAGATTAGATGAATGTGATCTTTTATGTTTGGGCCTGAAATCACTGATACAACCTTTAATATAGTTTGTCTTTAATGTAATCTCGTTTGTATTTTGAGACGTAGACCAGGGAAATGAGGGACTTTGCTGTCTCTTGAGAAGAAGACTGTCAGAGGTGTCAGAAAGGTTCCAAGTGGTCCTCCAACAGTACAAGATTGCCTTAGGTCCTGAGGCCTCTGTCCTTCTACATGTTGAAGAGGAAGATCAAAGTGGCCTCAGTAGTCCAGAAACCAGTGAGGATGAAGAGGAAAACACAATTTAGGTAATTTATTTATTATTATTATTATTATGTATGTTTGTTTGTTTGTTTTTTGGAATAACCCCCTGTTACTGTTATTCTTAATAATTTATTTGTGTGTTTTATTAATGCTTTACACACCTTACTTATTCTAAAACAGCTGAAATTCACCCTCTTATCCTAATTCTTGCTTTTTTGTTTTTCTGTATTTCCCCAGATGGAAGCTGCACGAAGGACTATGTTGAAGGAAATGGACTTGCCCTATATCTGTGTATTATTAGTATGCTGATTGATTAACCACATCAAAATCTTGTTAAAAATTCAAACTGTGTCTTTAGATTTTCCAAGCAATTTAGTAAGCACATTGCACAGTTCATTGAAAATGCACAAACCTCTCAGTATAGGTGCACCAATCTTATCCAAAAATGTAAACTTTGCATGTATGATATTACCAGATGTAATTACTGGGCTCATATGATATTAGGGTAGTGTATACTCTTTTAAGAGAGACTCCCCTTAATTGTGGTGACCCTGTGACCTTTCCTTTTGCACCAACGTTAGGCCAAACTTTTGACTTGCATACAACAAATGTTATGAACCGATTTCTGTAATTTGCTGAGCAATGAATCATGTCATGTTGACCTTATGACATTCCCTGTAGCACAATCATTAGACCAGAATGTCAAATTGAATATTGTCTAATTGGGCAGATTGCCATGAAATCTTGTAAGCACATGATGACTTTGGTGACCTCATGACAATTCCTCTATCATCACATTTAGGCCTTAATGTAAAAACTCATTCTTGATTGCATTTCTCAATATTCACTTATTCTGTGGTGCAGCAGCAGTGTCTGTGTCAGTCTATGTCATTTTGTTTTTCCCCAGAGGAGGCTGCCTATGGATCACTGCTTGATAGAGTGTATATAACTGTTGTGTAACTTTATATTACTGCAAAGATGCATTATAGTATGTAACAGAAAAATACACCGTTTTTTATTTTACGATTATACTTTATATTGTATATTATTACAGTTGACAGATGACTTAATTCTTTGTTCTGCTTGAGCTTTTTGCAAGTAAACTTAATAACCTCACATTCCAATGTTTTTAAATACAGCCTTATGGCTTGTTTGACAAATATGCATTTGGTGTATTTTTACTGGTATTGTTGTGAAAGACAAGAAATAAAGTATTTCCAAAGATGAATATTTTGTTTTTACTTTTTCATACTTTATTGAAAAACAATATTTTATATTTGTATAGTTGATTAAAAAAACATCACACTGTGGAATCTTGTTTACAGATAAACTGTTTAACAGTTTAAACTCTGTTTAACATCAAACTGCATTATTAATTAATTACTTTAATGCATGTCTTTTTACTTATTTTCAAACAATCAACCTTGTTTGTAATTAAACAAGATCTATCATAATAAGTAATGTGTATCTGTTAGGTGTATAATGTTACAGTTTTTCTCGATTGCTGAAACACTATAACTATGGATTTGAACTCAAATTTCAAAAACACAACACCGTTTATCAAAAAGCACATCCTTTTCCCCAAACTATAAACACTACTCCCCAGTTTTGACACATGAGTCAGATTTGTTAAACTTTCACTGCAAAACTTTACACACATTATCCATTTATCATTGCCTACACAATGTTGTAATTTAGAAAGCACTACACAAAGAGTCAAAACTAATCACACAGCAATCAGAACCTTCAACAGATCGATGAAACGGATAAGATGAGAGGGGGAGGAGAAAGGGAAAGGGCTAAGAGACAAGCAGTCTCAGATGAGATTTGTGCCAGCTCCCTAGTTGGGGTCATCCCTCTGTTCCCACAGCTCTATGTTACCACGGCCCTATGTTCCCTCTGCCCTATGTTCCCACATTTCTGAGAATTTTTTTTTACAGAAAATTTTGAAAATTAGGTTCTATGTTCCCACAACCATATGTTCCCACAGCCCTATGTTCCTACAGTCCTATGTTCTCTCAATATTTTTAAAATTTCAAAGATTTTTCTCAAAATGAAACTCTAAGTCAAGTCATTTTCTTACCACATTTAACCCTCCCCTGTCCCCCAAACAGTTACTGTGAGCAAGAAGCGCCAAGTCACCAAAAGGTCGGGAGAAATCTGTCAGGAACTCTATGATCCCACATTAGGACATTTTCAAAATTGAGTATTGTGTTCATACATTTCCCTATAATTTCAACAGCTAGTCTATACTACTACAGCTAGTCTACACTACAGCTATTCTACACTGCTACAGCTAGTTAGGGTTAGGTTTAGGGTTAGGGTAACCCTAACCCTCTGTGGGAACAAAGAGCTGTGGGCACTTAGGGCTCTGGGAACATAGGGCTGTGGGAACATAGGCACGCTCCCCCTGTAGAGAGGTGCCATTGAACTTGTTACTAAGCGTACAAATCAGCGTCCATACTTGAAGTTCTTCCAGTTTCCAGAGTAGGGTTAGTTTTAGGGTTATAAAATTGTAGCTTTACTATACACTCACCTAAAGGATTATTAGGAACACCTGTTCAATTTCTCATTAATGCAATTATCTAATCAACCAATCACATGGCAGTTGACAGACGGGCCGGTCTGAGTATTTCACAATCTGCTCAGTTACTGGGATTTTCACGCACAACCATTACTAGGGTTTACAAAGAATGGTGAGACATTCAGATGGTAGAGTCAGAATTTGGCGTAAACAGAATGAGAACATGGATCCATCATGCCTTGTTACCACTGTGCAGGCTGGTGGTGGTGGTGTAATGGTGTGGGGGATGTTTTCTTGGCACACTTTAGGCCCCTTAGTGGCAATTGGGCATCGTTTAAATGCCACGGCCTACCTGAGCATTGTTTCTGACCATGTCCATCCCTTTATGACCACCATGTACCCATCCTCTGATGGCTACTTCCAGCAGGATAATGCACCATGTCACAAAGCTCGAATCATTTCAAATTGGTTTCTTGAACATGACAATGAGTTCACTGTACTAAAATGGCCCCCACAGTCACCAGATCTCAACCCAATAGAGCATCTTTGGGATGTGGTGGAATGGGAGCTTCCTGCCCTGGATGTACATCCCACAAATCTCCATCAACTGCAAGATGCTATCCTATCAATATGGGCCAACATTTCTAAAGAATGCTTTCAGCACCTTGTTGAATCAATGCCACATAGAATTAAGGCAGTTCTGAAGGCGAAAGGGGGTCAAACACAGTATTTCCTAATAATCCTTTAGGTGAGTGTATATATCAACAATCTCCTACAGTTGAAACATACATTATACTATATTTAAATGATCAAGATGAAAAAAATCGAGAGGCTATCAGGTCATTGAGTATATTTGACTGTTATTGTAGTTGTAGAACAACCATCAGGGCCGTCTCCAATGTACACTATTTAAATTTTTTTTCCAACTGCTTGCACACATTTTCAAAACTATGTCACCTTTTTTCAAAACTTTCCCAAAACTGCACACACAAAATTGTGTGTAGCCTAGTGTTTTGAAAAAAGTGTTTTATGCAATTGAAAACTGAGTCAAAGGCTGAGAAATAGTTTATTGTTTTTGGAGATGTGGTGTGAAGTTTTGCACTTTGAGTGAGAGGTTTCAAAAAATCGTGTGACATAAAAAAGATTTTGTGTGTCAGCAGTTGGGAAAAAAACTGTATAAACTACAATTCCCACGAGAGACGCGCCATTGAACTTCTTACAAAGTGTACAAATCAGTCACCATACTTGTAGTTCTTCTGGTTTCCCGACCAGGAATAATGTTATAAAAATGTGTCTTTACTATTCTATATTAAGAAACATACATTATACAGCCGAAACATACATTATGTTATATTTATATATGATTAGGATAAAAAAAAAAAAAAATCGCCAAGACTTCAAATCTGTGGTTTTAGCTGGTAGGCTACAGTAGACATGAATTCAAGATTGTCGGCGGGAGTTATGCTACCCTTCAAAGAGCGACTTAAAAAAAAAAAAGTTTTATTTAACATTATGTTTATTTATTTAATTATGGCCTGCAAATGTTTGTTTTACCAACTGATGGATGTAATAAACTGCCACTTATAAATATGTCAGAATTAGATGCAATAAGTATACAAACAATATCCTAATATTAAAGAATTCCAAAATGTGTGAAATAGGCTACTCTCCAGATCAAGACCTTCTCAATAAATCAATATTTGGCTTTTTAACTAGTGACAAAAACTGTTCAGTTCTAGAAGATAAAATCATTTATTTTATTTGGATGAATTAGTCTGTTTATCAGATTTACCAATTGCTATAATTTGTTTGTGCTGGTCAAGAACAATAGATAAAATTGAACTGCAAGCAAAAATTTGGGGCCACTGTTTCAAATATGTGAGTGGCTCCTCCCCTAACAAATGTAACCTCACCAAACTTGAGAGCCCTGATTAAATTATATATGCTAACCTAAATTTTTATTAAAAAAGAATCCACTTGTAAAGTTAAACAAATTTCACATATAAATATGCTCAATGTAGTCTGTTTCTTTTGTCTCAACCACTTCATCCTCATATTGTTTTGAATTAAATTTATGTATGGAAAAGTAAAAACAAAAATTATCTTTTGCAAGTGTTATTGTAGTGTATTTGTGTTCTTTCACAAAAATATAAGTGAAAATATGCCAAATGCTTATTTATTGCTTAATTACTCACTAGAGGCTTAAAGAATGATCAAACAAATTTATTGACAAGGTGCATAACAAATTGAAACTATATAGTCTTTGGCAATTGGACCACATCAAGACATCATTCTTTTAAGAGAAAAGCATGATATGAAAAGGGATATCCCCTACATGGAGCCGACACTGGTGGTGGTGGTGAAGGGGTGAGTAGCAATGCTGAGATCTAGATGAATGTGGAGCTCTTCTCCTGATGACCACAGTGGAGGGGGACCTACTGTATGACACGATTGGCTCAAGAGGGTTGAGATGATAATACATTTGGACATAAAACACCCAGTCAGCTAATGAGTTTGGAGTAGAAGAGAGTGAGAGAGACAATGTAAAAGATATGATATAATGTGCGAGTATAAAGAAGGACAGTCTTATTTGTTGAACTTCATATTTTAGCTTCATGTCAAACAAGCCATAAGGTTGTATTTCTTAACAGTGGACTGTGAGGTTAAGTGAACTTGAAAAGCACAGAAAACAGAACATGAAATCAAATTACACGTCAACTGTAATAAAATAACAGTGCAATTTATAATCATGAAATATGAAACATGCTTTTGAATAACATCTGAAAAAGAAAATTCAGTTGGATTAAGTACATTTCTAGTACATTCCCTTTCGAGATTAAACTCCAGGTCATATTCTTGGAGATGTTCCCCTTTTCACTACTACAGAAAGATGAGATATGACTTCAAATGCAGCACAGAAACAATTTAATAAATAGTCTGAAACCAAAATGGAGTTCTAAATATACATTTTATTTATTTTCATTATTTTGGAGTGAATCCTTTGGCTGCCAGGAATGGGCCCACTGCTCACCACTAAAAACAGAAGGGATATTTTTTTCTGTTACTGGTTGAGGTTTCCAATAAACTTAAAACATTACCGAACATGACTTTTATAAGTATACGTTTCATTTTCCGTCTATGAAGGACCACCACCTTCATGCATGCATTAATGGTGGTGGTCCTTCATAGATGGAAAATGAAACTTATACTTATAAAAGACATGTTCGGTAATGATGTGTGCTTTACACTTGTTTAAAAGGCTTGTTTAATCTGAAACAGAACAGATTAATAAAAAAATTGTAGCACAAAAAAAAAGTTTAAGCAAATAAATAATGAATGCATTAATTCATAAAGCAGAAGAACAGAATAATACATACCATACTGGACAGGGCTCCCAGTCAACCAGCATTTCTGCTTTGCCCTAATGTAAGAAAAGACAAAAAATAAAATCCATTCTTAGCATAAGGCTATTATGTCTGATTATAGGCATTGAGTTTCATTGATTTTCAGAAGACACTTCCTCATAAACTGTAATTCAAAAAGACTGAACACATAAAAAGTATCTACCTAACAATTATGGTATGTATAATATGTATTTGCCAACTCACAAGGAAGTTTCTAGATCCTATATTACACTCTGCATACTGCCTACACTCTGCAGTTCCTTTATGACTGTCTAACCTTTCTCACTCTTTCTCTTAATACACTCCTGATGGGGAAAGCCTCTAGGCGAGTGTGGTAGGAGCAATCTGTGAACATCAAAAACACATTTCAAATATTTCTTAGATAGTTAGATTAGAAACAAAATAAACACAACTATGAAGACTTAAGTAGTGACCAGACTTGCAAGGATGACAAGTGATGTTTATCACTAATCAAAACATGTATCATGGAACCAAATTACTCTCGGTTCCAATGTGGTATTGCTTGCTTGAATAACCATCCTACTGCTAAGCCACAGCTCACAACTGAGAATACTCCACTGCTGCTGCTTCTACTACTTGGCAATGCATTTTGGTCAAATTTGACTAATTAAGCCTGTTGGAATTTATAGCTTGTCATTTGTAATAATCTCAATAATACTAATCATTCCTATTCTATATCTATTATGAATAATCATGGTTATGTGTGCTACGCTGAACTAGCTGGACTGGTCACCACATTTACATACAGTATTGTTGCCCTGTTGTTGATTTGACTGCTTGTACTGTAAATATTGTATTTATTTGTAAGTCACTTTGGATAAAAGCGTTTGCTAAATAATTCATTAAATAAATAAAATTGTGACTACCGGAAATTGTCTGTTGTAGTAGTTAAAAAAATAAGCAATTGAACTAAAGCGAATTAACAGGGGTTAAGTTGCAATGTTTAGCAAAGTATGAATCATTGCATTTACATGCACTTACTCTTTTGTGGCCTTTTCCTTTCAGGCATATGCCTTGGTCCCCCTGTGGGATATAAGATTACAGTCCAGTTATATCCACTCAGAAAAAAACCAAAACACATTTACAATAATTAAACAAAATGCACTTTGTAATGTCTTTTCAACATAAATATGTGTCCCTGGTGTGTCTAGACACCCCTGAAATATGAGAAAAGACCATCCTCTCAGTTAATGTGTGTGCAAACACGCTGTTTAATTTGGCTCCAGATTTTACATCACATGCCGGCTCATTGGAAAATAGTAATCATAGTAGGCCTTTAGAATATTCCATCTAAAATGACCTGTTTCAGACCGGGTCTGCATAAAGGACCAGTTCAAGATAAATAAGGACTTTTTTAGGATCATGCAAAGCTACTCTAGTGGAGTATCAGAATAAAAATATAGAACTGGAAATTAACATAATAGGTCCCCTTTAAATTCTATTTAAGTAATTAATTTACTTATTAGAGAATCTGCTTGACTAATGAGTTTCATAGTTACCAAGCTATGGTAACAGTTATCAGAACCACCAATAATTACCCTAATAATAATAATAATTCATCACATTTATATAGCGCTTTTCTGGGTACTCAAAGCGCTTTACATGGAAGGGGGAATCTCCTCAACCACCACCAATGTGCAGCATCCACGGCAGCCATATTGTGCCAGAACGCTCACCACACACCAGCTTACTGGTGGAGAGGAGAGAGTGATGAAGCCAGTCAGTATATGGGGGTGATTAGGAGGCCATGATGGACAGGGGCCAATGGGCAAATTTGGCCAGGATGCTGGGGTTACACCCCTACACCCCACCGCACCCTACTTTTTCGAAGGACACCCTGGGATTTTTAATGACCACAGAGAGTCAGGACCTCAGTTTAACATCTCATCCGAAGGACGGACAAACATTATACCTGACTTTTTTTTTTTTCGACTTGCGACTGTGCCCCTGGCTGACCCTGTGAAGACAGCTGTGGGTTTGGAGAAAGAAAATTACTCATATACCAAATAAATCTTTAACTTAATATTTAAAATACTTGAAGATCACAACATCGCACAAGTGTGGCAGTACATGTATTAATAGGTGTAAAGTACATGCATTCTTATTGCGATTGAATTAAGGTTGCTCCATTAACTCCACGTGTTTCATTTTATCGTTTTTGTCCTTCCTGTTTGTGATAATCCTAATTTGTTTCAACAAGCGCTGATCCTGCGCTGACTTGTTCAGGGAACGCAAGGGGTGGGAGAATGGTTAAGTTAAGTGTTCATGGGACACTGACATTCCCAATTATTTTGAATATTCAAATTATCCT
Source organism: Leuciscus idus (assembly GCA_021554675.1). Taxonomy (NCBI): domain Eukaryota; kingdom Metazoa; phylum Chordata; class Actinopteri; order Cypriniformes; family Leuciscidae; genus Leuciscus; species Leuciscus idus. The sequence continues at coordinate 64,467,824 of CM038621.1, forward strand.
AATATCTTTAATAATCAAATTTGGCCTAGTAATTTCAGCATTTGATTAGTAGTACTTATTTTACTTTTAGATTTATAATAGACTCACAAAATTCCTTCCAACAGCCCTAGTACAGAATCAGATAGACCTTTCATCTATCTAATTATGTAATATCAGATCAACTTTTCTAGCAGATTATCCATTGAAAATGAGAACCCTGTAGGTGATGATACACAGGGCAAATTTTTGAGCAATGTTGCCGTCAACGGGCAACCAGATGAGACACAGGGCCCACAACCCATCTAAATTATCCAGATAGAAATGTGTTGCCCATTTTCAATGTGAAAGTGCCCAAGGAACAATCGCTCGGCAAGATTGCCCAGCAACATTGCTCAAAAAGTTGCCCTGTGTATCATCACCTAGTGAGTTTTACTTTATCAAGCAGCAAAAAAGTTATAGCATGGTGTGTTTGAGTTCATTTCGTTGAAAAGAGCCCTAACCTGCATCAAGCTCTATGGGGGAAAAACACTGGAAGTCAAGTTAAGGTAACCCATGGGTCAAACACTTTTGGCCTTTACAAATATAAACTGTAACTCTTTAAATTTGTTCTAATTACCTTGCCCCTCCGTGGATTCCGGCTGCTCCACTTGCCCCTCCGTGGACTCCGCCTGCTCCACTTGCCCCTCCGTGGACTCCGCCTGCTCCACTTGCCCCTCCGTGGATTCCGGCTGCTCCATTTGCCCCTCCGTGGACTCCGCCTGCTCCACTTGCCCCTCCGTGGACTCCGCCTGCTCCACTTGCCCCTCCGTGGACTCCGGCTGCTCCACTTGCCCCTCCGTGGACTCCGCCTGCTCCACTTGCCCCTCCGTGGATTCCGGCTGCTCCACTTGCCCCTCCGTGGATTCCGGCTGCTCCACTTGCCCCTCCGTGGACTCCGCCTGCTCCACTTGCCCCTCCGTGGATTCCGGCTGCTCCACTTGCCCCTCCGTGGACTCCGCCTGCTCCACTTGCCCCTCCGTGGATTCCGGCTGCTCCACTTGCCCCTCCGTGGACTCCGCCTGCTCCACTTGCCCCTCCGTGGATTCCGCCTGCTCCACTTGCCCCTCCGTGGATTCGGCCTGGTCCACTTGCCCCTCCGTGGATTCCGGCTGCTCCACTTGCCCCTCCGTGGATTCCGGCTGCTCCACTTGCCCCTCCGTGGATTCCGGCTGCTCCACTTGCCCCCCCGTGGGGCTCGCCTCGCAGGGTGTGAGCTGCAGAGTAATCAGCTGATCCTCATTGCCACTGGAATCCTGGGTCCATCCTGTGCAAGTTAAACAAGTGTTGTGTTTTGCTTATTTAAAACATAGAGGTTAACCATAAGCTTGATCTGTACCTGTTTTAACTGTTAGGTAAATGTGTTTGAATAATATATACCAAATTTTCCCCAACCAGATTTGAAGGCACTTTTGATTGCAGGAGAACTATTGAGAGTCTACTGGATGTATTAGATATCTGTAATATATTTGATTGATTTTCTATGACGATAACCAATACAATATGTCTTTAAGTCAGAAAAATAAAACCCAGAGTGCTCATAATATCTATTGAAAAAATGACAAGTATAATGTTCGTTTACAGTCTGGGTCAAACTATTCAGTTAAGACTAGACTGCGTGCGCTAAAAAACTTTGGGCTTTATGCCTCAAAGTTAGTAGCAGTGTAAGTTTGTGGTGTATCCAGCAAAAATTTGATGGTTTTCTTTTTCTTTGTGCTATTTCCGTTAATGATCTACATTTTAGCACTGTCCTCGATATTGTTTCAATGAGTATATATAGATTCATTAACATTTGATTCATTGACCCAGTGACCAAAACGGGTCTTTGCAAATGTAATGTGTTCAATTAGTATGTCACTACAAAAATTGCTGTGGTCAGAGTGCCTAAACATTAAAAATATGGTTGTATGTGGGCTGAAAACAGAAATGAAATATGTCTCCTACAAAAACATACCAAACATAATTCTAAAGTTGACAGTATATGCTTGAATGCACTTAACTCTGGGTGCCAAATCCCATTGTAGACCAGTGTGCTGCATGCTATTAATACAAACAGGGCTCAATACACTTAGAATCTACATGTCTACATCTGCAGTTGCAGGAAACTACTGTTTTGAAACAGTTTACTTCAATTCCCATAATCAATTGCCAGGTGTGAATTTTTATGTTTTTCTACCCATTTGCGTCTACATTAAATGTGTTGGTAGAGACGTCACATAGAGTAGACTATGATGATACAAGCATTCAGCAGCAGAAAAAAAGAATGACTGAATTTAAGTTTTAGGGGTGAGCCATTCCTTTAAGATTTAAACATTAATAAAATATTTTGCGTACTCAACACAAGTTGTGAACTGTGACTTTAAGATACAGTGCATGCATCTCACCTTCACAAAGGTATTCATAAAATGAACCTATCTTCTGTAGGTAGTCCTGGGCAAAGGTGGAGAGTGTGCAGCGAGGCGTTAATATTTCGCACTTAATTTCTTTTTTTTTGTTCTCCTTTCCTAGTAGCAGAACTGGTTTGTAGCCAATGGCATGGAGTTTCTCAAGCTGCAATGACAAAATTGTGTGTTTGCTGTTTAAAGTAATAGAAAAACAACATAAAAAATAACTAAGAATATTAATTAAAAAATATATAACATTATTAATGACAGCATCCAGGTTACTGCCATTCAGGATTATTAACCTAATGGTGAGTTTAGCTTTATGTGCAAACAGGAAAGGCTCATACATTAGAAGCAAAAAACAACTCTATATAGAAAAACAGTAAAAAGATGAATCTGACACCATGAGGGAACCCTTTATATAACTTTATATAAATATTTATTTTTGTAACATTAGTAGCTCGGGTTTTGCACCTACATTGATAAGATTATGTAACCATTGTGCAACTGGACAATGACAATCTAAAGATTTATTAAAAATAAAGGCAGAACCTTAGTGATTACGTGACCAAATGGGTGAATGCTGCACATATTTACAGTTGACGCATTCACATTTTAAAGTGCTTTGAGTAGTACAGTATGAATGCAGTTCATGTGTTATTTCTCATCCACTCGATAAGAAAGTTTGATTATTAAATTGCACCTGTAATTCTGTCATAATGCATGCCTGTATATGTTATGAAATCAAGAATTCCTGAGTTTCAATTATATTTGCTGTGTGTTCAAATTTTGCTCTGGTAGATCATTTAGGTATGTGATGTATTACGGTGAAGATGTGATTACTTAAGGGTATTACCACTAAAATAAAAACTACAAATCACAATTACGTGTGCCTTCAAAGTTGATAGTTAAATTATACTTTTAAATTGATTCTGATGACACAGGGAGGACAAAGTATCATTGGAAAAAAAAGATTCAAATTAATCTATATTGGCAAAAAATAATGCCTTTCTGACCTTGCGCTGGCATGCTCACTTAATAACAAATGGTACCACTGAATGTACTTCCTAGATGATCTGGACAGTTTACTGTCATGTATGAAATTGTACGTACCATGATATTGGCTTCATCCTTGATGGATGCAGTGTTGTGGTTTTTCTTACGACCAACCACCCATTCCTCTCGCTTCTCATCAAACCTCTGAAGCTTCTTCTTGAGGCGCTGCTTCAGAGGCTGCTCCTTTTTACAATGTGAGCAGATCTTTTGAGCGCAAAATAAAATCCCCTGGCAAAAGGGGCAGATCTTTTTTGTAGACCCCCCTGGCATTATAACAAACAGTCAGATACAGACAGACAGTCAGATACAGACAGACAGACAGTCAGATACAGACAGACAGTCAGATACAGACAGACAGACAGACAGTCAGATACAGACAGACAGTCAGATACAAACGGACAGACTGACAAAGATGGGTAAGACAGACAAGTAGACAAAGACAGACAGGGAGGAAAGAAAGAGCAATAGATAAAGACTGTGAGATAGATAAAGATTGAAGAGATGGACAGAAATATAGATAGTGAGAACAGAGAGGATGTAAGATATAGAAAATAATGAAGAGATAGAGGTTGGCTCTTAAAAGTGCCTTTGGGTTTTGAAAATCAGGTTCGGATAGGTTCGACAGGTGATGTTTGACAGGATCTGCAGGGAGAACAACAGAAAATGTTAATTATGTAGTGTTATGTTGATATAAGATTTAAAAAGTGTAGTGAGTGATTCCCATTTTCGTGTAAATTCTTAGGATAAATAAATACAGATTCACGTTGTTCCTATTTCCTGTGCTACTGTTAAAAGTCGCGTAACATTTTTTTTTTTTTATGGCGTGTAACGTTATGTGTCTAGGGTTCGCCATCCCAGATATAAAGGCAGCGTTATGTGCAGTAACGTTATAACGTTAGATCAAGTGATAATATTGTTATTACTGACACATTACAGTGACGTTGTGTGTGAACCACGATGATCGAGAGAAAATTACATCATCTATGATGTCCCCAATTAAAGTTACTATTCCCCCAATAAATTCTCAATAAGCATTTACACGTCAAAAAAAAAAACAAAAAAAAAACATGTTGATATATATATATATATATATATATATCTCAACATGTTTTTTTTTATATACCTATATATACATATATACATCTAGGCTTAGAACATGTTTTTTTTTTATAAACTCGTAATTTTATTAATTTTGGACGTGTAAATAATGCTTATGAATTCATCTTGCTTATTAGGCTGTTGTAAGCGACTTACCGTGGTGGAATCGCGCTGGGCAATGGTTTCTGCGATGGTCGCACACACAGTGACGTGTTGCACAAAATTGCGCCAAAATATCAATCATAATTAAAAAGTACAGTCTTAATATTTTATATCCGTGCTAAAAATTTTAAAGGGGTCAGCATAAATGTCCAAGTGAAGGAAACACGAGTATGTAGCCATTACATTTAAACACATATCACTTCCCAGAATGCATCCATCTCTTTGCCAAAGGATATGTCCATATAAAGTAATTTAAACATTTCTGCAGTAGGATATATAATTAATTTATTACAACTTCATAATCAGTATTGAGATGAAAGTTCTATAAAACTAGGCTATTCTTTTTTTCTTTTTTTTTGCGCAAAAAAAAAAGGCTCATGAGGTATTTTTTTCATGGCTCATGAGGTATGTTCAGCGTAGTGCTTGAGTCACTCTATCATGAATAATTCAAATAAAATAAAGGTGTTGTGTCACGGTGACACCGCCTGTCGTTACTGTTTGTAATCATTCTCATGACTATTAATTTGGTGACGCACACCTTCGTTTTATTGTATTTATTCATGAGATTGCGAAAAAGCGCTTACCTCATGGATACGATGAGCCTACGTCACCTGGCATCTTCCGTTCGGTGCGCGCCCGTGATGAGAATCGTATAGAGAGACGGGAATCCATACATCGTTTTTCCAAATTATATATTACACTTCTTTACAGGTAACTGTGAACAAACTAGCTTTCGGTTATAATAAACACTGTTAAACATATTACGGTGGGTTGAAAATAGGTTTTTTTTTTTTACTTTATTTAAGTTTGTCATGAGATTGTTGCTTCGCAATTAGCGCGACAGCCTGCCATTATATGCAATACATCAAAAATACCGTTGCATGGAATCCATAAGAGTTGATGTTTCAGAGTTATGCATTTTCTTCGACTCACATATTTGGTCATTTAACCCCCTGTGATATGTCTATTAACAGCGAGTTATAGTAGGCTACTAGAATAGGCTAGCCTATGTCTTAACACATTTAATCATTTTTTCCCCCAGAGTTTCCCCACATTTGTATGGTATTTACAAGATAATTAAATAATCGATATCAATTATATATAAAAAAATAAATACTTTAAGGCTTTTACTTTTATGGCACAACTAATCAAATAAAATGATGACACAATTACAAAAAATCTAGAAATTGGATGCAGTTATTATAAACTTTATTATAAACTGAATAACACAACAAATAAGTAAAGATAGATAGATAGATAGGCCTACATGGTTTTACTACAGTTCTATTGTATCAATACAGTAAAACCATAGTAACCATCACTGTAGTAACCATGGTTTTACTAAATTATCTAGAATTATATTCAAGCCATTTTGTTACAACAAACATCTACAAAATAACAACAGAAAGAAAAGTTACCATTCTATGATACAGAGTTGATGACAGACAGACAAATAGGCTACATAGCTATAGGCCATCTGCGCATCTATACTTTACAGCTATTATATGGAGATAAATTTGCTGCCAACACTGATTAAGAATACACTATTAATAAACAATTAAAAAGCTATGTAATTTTTTCAGACACATTTATTATCATTAGCCCACTTTTGCCGGTGCTTTGCGGCAATATGCATGCGCTTTGCACTCAGGATTGAATATAAACATGCGATTAGTCCGTGCTTAAATGAATGACCCTAGGAAAAATATTTAGTCTATGACAACATAATCAATAGCCCATTAAATAGCTGACATGATTTAATTAGTAGCCTAATTAGTTCCCAGCTCTTACATTAAACTGAGTTAGCATAATTAGTTAATTAACTAATAAAATCACAAAATAAATTTTCATAAGATGCTAACATATAGCATTGCTTATTCCACCACACAAATGACTGTTTATAAGGTGACAATCCGTTATACGATTGTAGGCTGTATCTTGAAGATTTTTGTATTTTATTGTATCTTCGATCTGTTATAAACACGAAGATTGACATTTCGTTAATAAAATAAATAATAACACAATGTTGTAAAAAAATAAACAACTCTAAGTTCTGGCTATTGTCACAACGCGCTGAGTGGAAGACAGACTAGAACAGGATGATGAAGAAAGTTTCTTTAATACTCAAAATAATTTCCAGAACAGAGAGATACTCACACACATGTAGCCAGGGCCGTTTCTAGGCATAGGCAAACTAGGCAGTTGCTTAGGGCGCAAACAGCCGGGGGGCGCCAGTAAGAGCCCTAGTCACACCAAGAGATTTTTTTTCTCGCCCAAGCAAGTGGAAGAATTTTTTTTTTACATTTCCAATAACAGACAGTATATTTGCACAAAATTCCTGTGTTTATGACAAAAAGACACCTGCCACTAAATATCTACAGTGGGTAGGTCGTTGGGCGCGAGGTGATTGAAAGTAGCTTTTTTTTACACATTATAATGTATAATGTGCAAAGTGTGTGTTGATATATATACGATATATATCAGTCAGATTCACAAGGCTTAATGTGTTATCAGAAGGGGCTCTCTAACAAATAATGCATAGTAGTTAAATTATAAAAAGATGCTTTAGAAATATGCTACAGTAGGAGTGTAGGCTACATGAAAATACTATTTGAAGGAAATGTGTAATATTATCCTAACACAACTTCTATTGTGATTGTGAAAATGGTCATGACTTTCAGAGGCCAATTTAAAATATGCTGTAATTATATGTAGGCCTAGTTGTAACCTATATTCTGAAAAGTCATTGTTGAACATGTATTTTCACCTTAAAAACTGCTATTTACAAGCTTAATTTAGGTTCTCTGTGTTTGAGCAAGAGCAGCACCAAACCAGTAGGTGGTGCTAATGTCCCAAATTTAGGTACGCGTTAACACGTCATTTACGCGTTAACACGCAATTTACGCGTTAACACGTAAATACGCGTTAACGCGTAATGACGTGTTAACGCGTAAATTGCGTGTTAACACGTAAATACGCGTTAACGCGACAGTTTCACACGTTTTGGCCCTTTTGGCCTTCCATAAGACGGCATAGCCTATGTGACGAATAGGGGTGAGACCATGTTGCAAAGAAAGACGTGGTGCAGGCACGAAAAATACGTCCCATTGAAATACATTAGATTGGAAGTCGTGTTGTGTGGCACGAAAAAAAGAAGGAAATTCGTGCTCATAGACACGAATCAATTCGTGTTGAGTAGCCTACCGAATATAAAGCAATACAACAAGGATTAAAATCTCCTGATTAAATGTTGAGTAATGTAGCCCTTAAAGTTTGCAAAAGGAATAGCCTAACATTTGAGAAAAAACAATAGTGTGCTCTCGAAAGAAAGACGTGGTGCATATCTACGCCCCATTGAAATACATTAGATTGAAAGTCGTGCTGAGTGACACGAAAAAAAAGAAGCAAATTCGTGCCCATAGACACGAATCAATAGATTCATGTTGAGTAACCTACCGAATATAAAGCAATAAAAACGAGGATTAAAATCTCTTGATTAAATGTTGAGTAATGCAGCTCTTAAAGTTTGCAAAATGAATAACAATTGAGAAAAAACAATACTGTGCTCTCGAAAGAAAAACGTGGTGCAGGCACGAAAAATACGTCCCATTGAAATACATTAGATTGAAAGTCGTGCAGAGTGACACGAAAAAATGGGGAAATTCGTGTCCACGAACACGAATCAATAGATTAAATTTCGTGACTATGTCACGAACTGCCGTGAGACTGGGTTGTGGCAGAAGCAGTCTCAGGAGTGTTAAGTGGACTACTAGTCATCCTTGATGTCGCCTTCATAGTGATGGATTCTGTAGACATTCACCAGATGAGACAGGGAAAAGTAGATGATCCCGAAAAGGTCAAATCCAGTGTCCTCAAATCCATTGCAGAGATGAGGAGAACACATAAAGAGCTTTGCAATGTCCAGAAGGAAATACAAAAAACAAGAGAGGAACTAAAAGACTATATAGAATTGTCCAGGGTTGACAGAGAAATAAACAATGATTTAAACAGTTTAAAAATAAACGTATAGATAGGATTCCAGTCAGAGAATCGGGCAACATCCTACTGAGTCAAGGGGGATTTTTTTTTTTTTTTTTTTGAAATCATTCTAAATATCTAATATGTTGCTCCGGAACAACAAGAATTCATGAGTTTGAGTTCTTGTGATTATATCAAATCAAGACACCTTTATATACACACTTTATATACAATACAGATTTTCAGAGTTTCAAAGCAGCTTTACAGTGATAGCAGTAAAATTATGCAACAAAGTTTGTTTTCAGCTGTACAACAGCTCTAGAAGAAAATAGTGTCATTTTTCAGCTTAAGTCAGTTGATTCATTTCTGTAGTAAAAATCATTAGTTTATCAATCATTTAGTTAATTTATCTATATATATATATATATAGCCACTCTGGGGAAAACAGTGATGTCATCGTCCAGCTCATTTCAGTTCTGATAATATATGCAGATCAATAATATAGTTGAAAAGATGTCCCCAACTAAGCAAGCCAAAGGCGACAGTGGCAAGCAACCAAAACTCCATCAGGTGACAGAATTGTAAATATATATATATATAGTTAAGTAAACATGCAATTTATTCTCTTATAAGGCCTAATATATAGGCTGATATTATATTAACCACAATTGTAACCTTGTAAGTGGAATATATGTGATTTGTTTTGTGATAACTAATGCCTCATATGTATAGGCTCATATGTGATATAACCCCAATTGTAACTTTGTAAAAAAGAGTGTTGTATTAAGAAAAACACTGCAGCTTGTTTTTGTAAAAGTTTTTATTATGAATCTGGTTTATTAAGAAAGACACAATTTGTATTTGTAAAAGTTTTTATTATGATAATGCATGGAAGAAATAACTGTACTATATTCAATGTTAAGCATAAATGAAAGAATAAACTACAGTAGGTAGTAATAACAATAAGTAGTAGAAAAACATGTATTGTAGCAATGTAGAAATGGAAAAGTATTACCTGTTCCCTTACAGACTAAGCGTAGGAGACAACAAAGGATCCGGGCCAGGAAGAGAAGAACAAATGAATGGAAGGCTTTTTATAAGAAGTTCTTGAAAGAACTGAAAGAGTTAACAGTAGATCAAGATCTTGGATTGGATAAGTTGACTATATGTGATTGAATATGTGATAAGGGGGTGTGATATGAAGTATAAAATGTACAGTGTAATATGTCAACGTCAGACGCTGTAGCCTCTCCTTAGTTCAGTTGTCCTTGCCTGCCACCTGCAGTTGAAACTTGTGAACTGTTTATTTTATGCTTTTCTTTATTTTAGTTTGTAGTATGTAAACATATTAATTTTTGAAACAATAAACATACTTATAATCATTACAAAAAAGAACCAGCCTGATTCAAGCCTATACTATATAAAAGATTGAGCTGAACTAACCACGGAGAAGTCTTCTGTGATCTAAATATTGTAAGTATGGAAATTCTAATACTTGTTTGTTTAGCAACAGATTTGACTTACTTAACCTAACCATAGAATAATCAAAATAAGGTTAAAGGTGTTTAGAGTTATGCACCATAAAACAATATATATACACACACAAGTGTTTTCTATTAAATAAAGGTGTAGGTTTGATTACGAGTTAGCATTAATGGATTACTATTTGTTTTATATGTAGCCACTTATTGTGGTGTTTTATAATTGTTGTCTTTTGTGGGTAAATCAATTTAATTCAAACCTAAATAATTCCAATGTAATCTTCTTATTTACACAGAATATGAAAATATTATCATAAGCAAGTGTATTTGAGTTTAAAGAAAAATAAATGTCAAGTCCAAATGGACACAGAATATGAGTATACACTGTATATATTATACAATAAACACATTTAAAATATATTAACATTTATTGGACACTCTTAAGTTGGAACTGAATCCTTTACATGTGCTTTAGCATATTAGTCAATACATCAAAAATGTACTTTAAACCACTACTAAATTATTTAAAGGGGTGGTTGATTATAATTTCACTTTTCTAACTTTAGTTAGTGTGTAATGTTGCTGTTTGAGCATAAACAACATCTGCAAAGTTACAACGCTCAAAGTTCAAAGCAAAGGGAGATATTTGCTTTTACAGAAATCGCTTTTTAAGGACTACAACAAACGGCTGGTAGAGACTACACCACATTCCTCCCGGGTTAGTGACATCACCAACCCTAAAATTTACATAAACTCCGCCCCCGGAACATGATTTATAGATTATCAAGACAGAATATGCTAATCAATGACTAGAAGATAATTACACATAAGCTACATAAGTTCATCAACTAACCATTCAGAAATGATGTCTACATGTTGTCACTTCTTCTTGAGTCTCTCCATCTTTGTCTGACTCCGGTTCGAAAATAAAAGGCTGAAAGTTTTTGAAATTTTCAGTGCATGTCTGTGTGAGGTAATCAAAGTTGCTAAGGACAAGAGCTGTTGAAGCTCCGCCCCCTGTGCCGGGAGCAGCATCTCATTTGCATTTAAAGGGACAGACACAAAACGAGGCGTTTTTGCTCACCCTCAAAACTTTAACATATTATATACAAATATCTGTGGGGTATTTTGATCTAAAACTTCACATACACACTCTGGGGACAACAGATATTTATTTTACATCTTGTGAAAAGGGCATTATACCACCTCTTTAACAATGCTCATTTAAGTTAAACTTTTTTATCAGATACCATTACAAAGTGCCTTTTTAAAAACGTCTTGGTCACGTATGTAAACCTTGTTCCCTGAAGGACGGAACGGAGACGTCACAATGGAACATCTTGCATGTTTACCATCTGATCCCGGAAGGGAGTATCCTGAGACATATCTGCGGTCTCAGGATGACGTAAGAATTAGCCAAAATTAAGAAATATAAATTAAGACAAATTATAAGACAAAAGTAAAACAAAGTGCTGCTGTCTCAACCATATGCTTGGGCAAGTAAATGCACCCTCAGACAAACTGCACAATGTACATTTTTGGCTCTGTCTATATTTTAATAAACATGAATGTAATAATATAAAGTAATGACAGCAGTATGTATAAATCTATATTTAGTAAGCTATTGTGCTGCAATGCCAACTCAGTAGGTTACATATTTACGAAGAGCTTGTGTGCAAATCAGCAGTGTGATAACATGAGCAATGCTGTGAGAGAGGTAATGATTGGCCTCTCTGAATCGTTATATATGTATGTTAAAAGAAATGTCACATCATGCTTTTTTATTTATTTAACTAGAACAACACAGCTTTCCTGTAGCTCAAACAGTAGAGCGTTGGCTCTTGCAATGCCAAGGTCATGGGTTCGATTCCCAGGGAAAGCAAGAACTGATAGGAATGTAAATGTCTACCTTGAAAATGCAGCGCAAGTTGCTCTGGAGTGGAGCGGAGAGCGCGAGGATCTTGGACAGAGCGCAGAGCAGCCTTTTTAAAAGGATGGAGCGTCGCCTTATTTCCCGCTCCAATTTCGCTCCGCTCACACCACGAGTCTGAAGCATGAGCTCAGTCAAGCCTGACTCAGAAGAATCCATCTGTCTTGCACGGTCATCAACAGTAGACTATTTTCAGTCAAAACTCGGCTCAATAATGGAGTTCAAAAAGTACTTCAAAAGGGAAAATGAGAAGTCATACAGGTGTACTACTAATATAAAACTAACTAACAATGATAATGTGGTAGCCTACAAGAAAACGAATGTGGAGACATCGTTTCAGTCAGTAAAGATTCATTTTGGACACATTTCTCGAAAACATGAAAGTGTGCTACGTGAACACGCTGGGAAGAAAGCAAAAGGTTAGCAAATTGAATACAGTAACTTGTAACTAAGTGTAAACTGAATATAGCGTAATATTCAAACAAGTTTGTTTTGTCATTCAAGTAGGCCTAATGGTTCATTTTATTTAATTTTTGTCGTCTGTAATAATATTTATATTATTAGGCCCATTTATTTGTTTAATTTTACAGCAGTTTGTGTGTACAATGGATACAAGCCAATTTCAATTTTAATCGTGCGCGTTGCACAGAAGTTCAGTTATCAACATTCTGGCCTAACAGTTAATTAACTTTTTTGGAGCGAGCGGGAAGGCGAAGCACTGCTACTTCTGCGGAGTGATTTGCTCGCAGCAGCTGAGAAGCCCCATGGTGAGGAGCAGAGAGTTCGCTCAGAGTTGGAGTAAATCACTCTGCAGAAGTAGCAGTGCTTCGCCCTCTGAGAATATAGTTCCCAGTATGTATACAGAAGATGGTTGTGTCTCATGTGACCTTGTTATTTGTACACGCTGTGACTATACAAATCACAACATGTAAATAGGAAAATGTTGGTGTTATTTTGTCACTTATTGGGAGCAGTATGCTGGAGATGAAAAGGGTGTGTATGGACTTATCTAACTCTGGGGGATACGGTGAATCATAGGCGTAATTTGCAGGTGGGACGGGTGGGACATGTCCCCACCACTATTTTCTAAGGTCGATATTGTCCCCACCACTTTTTAAACATCTCGCGGCACGAATGTACCAATACAAATAAACAAAACATCTCCAGTTAACTAGCAGAACATTCATTTCGTTTGTTTTTTAAATAAGAGGCGATCTAGCGCTGAAATGTGTTGTTTTTTAAATCAACTGATCAAAGTGCTCGTTGCCGCTGCGATCAGTGGCGCGGATACTATGTCTGTTTCTGGCTCGCACACAGTCTTCACTCGGACGCGCGCTTCAATCCGTTGTGGAGAAACTCTCTATTCGTTCCGGTGAAATTACAAAACAAAATGCACACAAACGTGTCCCTGCCTGATATACAACCACTGATAAACATAATCGGCTTTGATAAAAAAAAATTAAAAAAAAATATACGAGTGCGGCTTAGAACCCAGAACCTCGGACACGCTTGGCAAAAGTTCTACCCCTGGACCACTTAAATACACGCTTAAAATATTCAGATCAACATATAATAGCCCTCATTGAATGACCACTTAAACCCAATCAATGTACTATTTAAATCGATTGCTGGACATCGTAATGTTATTGTACATCTGGTTTATGAATTAGCATTGTGTTACAGACTCTGTACAGGCCAGTCAAGTTCCTCCACACCAAACTCCTCATCCATGTCTTTATGGACCTTGCTTTGTGCACTGATGCGCAGTCATGCTGGTACAGTAACATCCCCAAACTGTCCCCACAAAGTTGGGAGCATGAAATTGTCCAAAAAGTCATGGAAAAAGTCACCACTGCATCCGCCGCTTTGCATTGCACTTGGTCTGTAGCAATTGACTCTGGAGAAAGTTGGCAGCTTCTGCTCACTGTGAGCCTCAGCATGCGCTGACCCTGCTCTGTGATTTTACGGGGCCTTCCACTTCAAGGCTGAGTTGCTGTGGTTCCCAATTGCTTCCACTTTGTTATAATACCACTAACAGTTGACCGTGGAATATATAGTAGTGAGGAAATTCCATGAATGGACTTTGAATTGCCATGAATTGCCATGGACCATGAATTGCACAGGTGGAAACCTATCACTGTACCACGCTTGAATTCACTGAGCTCCTGAGAGCGACCCATTCTTTCACAAATGTTACAAACTACACAAACTACAACTGGACCTTATCTGAGCCACAAAATCTGTGTATATTAAATATGGAGTCATATCAGCCTTAATAGGCCTGTTAACAAGCAGAATCACTGAAGAAAAGAAGAGAACAAAAGAAGAGATGAGCAGAAACACAAGAACTACAACTGACTTCAGCCACAGCCTTAGATGAAATCAACTGAAGAGAAAAGAAGACATTAAATCTGTGAAGATCTCAGCAGAGGAGGATTAAACAACTCCACAAACAACATTACCAGCTTCACTTATTACTAACCAGACTGACTTTATTTCTGTCAGACGTCTACAGAAGTTTTTATTGAGAATTAACAGAGGTTTAACTTTCATTTGAAGTCACCATAACAGTGTGCAATCCCTTATGGAAATAATATGGGAATATACTGCAAAATATAATGCGATATATTACATAATACATTTCCACATATGGGAAACCAGTGCTTATATTCTTCAATAGCACTGCAATATATGCATTGACCATGTATGGCTATATATTAGGGGGGGCCAGTGCCCCTGTGACAACAAGCTTGGACCCCCTTGTGGCCCCCCTAAATGTGGAGTGTGAAATAATTTTTACAAAACTGTTTTTTGCTATCGTTGTTTTTCACATGATCCGTTATTAGACAGTGGCAACACGGAACACAAATGTAACCCTAGAGGGACTGCTTAAATCGGATCTGCAGGGGTTTTTTTCTATTCAGAAGTTGGTGGACGTTTTGTGCGAATATTATAGTTAAAGCAAAGAAGGAAATATAGAGGTGAGTAAAGTTGTTAATATGTTGTATTTGTATTAAATGCATTACAGAAGTGTAACTTTAGATCAGCTAATCTTAACCTGGCCGTTTGTTAGTTTGTGGCAGTTTGAAAAAGGATCAAATATATGATAAAAAAACTCATGGTGCTGAGTATTTTTACTTAAACAGGGATGCAAACAGCGCGCTTTTCTGCGCCTCTTTTTCACGTCAGTTTGGGTGACTTGGGTCTGAGAGGGTCTGATTATAATTTCACAAAGTCATCTGAAGCCATTCCATAGCTTAATGTGAGGGACAGAAGTCTATTTACATCATTAAATTAAAGTTTATGGAAACTCGTTTTCCCTCATCTGTCAATCATTCTCCATTCAGTATTCAAACAGCGCGCGCGCCTCGTCCGGTTACAGCAGGATGCACGGTAAAACTCTCTCCAATATGATATATTCACATTATAATGCTTGATCTGTAGATAAAAGGCTGTGGATTTGCATAAAATGACTTTATTTTGTGTATTTGTATTTTATGTTTGTTGCTGTTTTAAAACGACTCGCCACCGTGTGCCTGTTCACACCACAAGGGCTATGAATCGGCATCAAACGCACAATAACTGGAATTGAAAACTTCACTATGTGAAGAAACAAATGATCAATAAACTGTTGGACAGATATAGGCTACACTAGGATTTGTGCGCTCGAAATTTCTTCGCTTTGTGCCGTGAACTTTTAAATGCGCACGTTGTGCAGCGCTGAACACTGTGACTCCATGTTGCTTTGAGCACATCATTCTGCGCCCGCGATGCGCATACGCGCTTTGTGCGCTCTGTTTTGAAGCGTTTCATATTATCATGGTTTTCCCTATAATTTTTATACCTAGCCTGCACAATACATTTAAAATAAGCATAATTTAACTGTATATTATATTGTATGCACTTAAGCTGGTGAAAACCTATCTCAGGTCCACAATGTCAGATGACAGATTAAGCAATTTAGGTGTTCTAAGTATTGAGTCAAGGAGGGCAAAGGCCTTAAATCTAGATGAATTTGCTGATCTTTTTGCAAAAAAACACAAAAATCGTAGAATACAGTTAATGTGACTGATTCTGAATATGTAATGCAAATCTAAAAAATATAATGGAAATGCAAATACATTGTTGAATGATTGGTAATCATGGTATTTTGCCTGTTAATGCCTATAGTGCAGTGCAGAAAATGATATGACAACAATAAGGTCTAAACTGGCCCCTCTAACAGTATAACTGGCCCCAGCTTGGCCCCCCCAGTTGAAATGGTCTAGAACCGCCACTGCCTTTAGCGTCCATATGAGACGCATAACCCTACCACAGACCTAAACCTACCCATAACCGAAGCGTCACATATTGATGCTAAGGGTGCTTTGTGCGTCGGATATTGACGAACTTTCGAAAGCGTCAGTTACGTGACGCCTAAACCTACCCATAACCGAAGCGTCTCATATGGACGCTAAAGGGTGCTTTGTGCGTTGGATATTGAAGAAGATTTGGGGATGAGAATCTAGGTGTCCCTACACCTTCGTGAAACAATAACAATCATTGACAACTAGGCCTATTGATCAAATTCATGCTTACCCTCCAGCAGAATCTCTTCTTGATCCTTCGTTGTCCTTGGTCTTGCAAGATATAATATAATGCTCTGTCTATTACTAATAGAACTGTCTTTGTAAGCTGAAGAGAAAACTTAACAGTGTTTGTCTTTATAAAATAAAAATTTATTTGAACAAAAGATAAAAATTCTCAGTAGCACCTCACTGCAGTACACGAGATCCAGGGGGTTCCAGATCTAAGGGGTGGAGATTGGTAGGTTTAGGGGTGGGTTTAGGGATCAGGGGGTGGAGATGGGTAGGTTTAGGTATATGTAAGGTGGGAGGAGTTGGATCTGGATCCAACTCCTCCCACTGGATTTTGTGTTCTGCAGTGAGGACCATCTCGAAATACTGGTTACACAATGATTAATATTTGTAGCAAAATATCAAAAGGTTACAGGTTATAATACTTCATCTTATCCAATCTCAACATGGCAGTCCTGTATGAGTGGGAAATTACACAGGCTATTTACCTTGTGAGCAGTCAAGCAATAGATAAAATAACTTGTCATCATTCAAGCTATTCAAGTTAAGATAATACAGCAGAGCAATTTGAGCAAAAAGAGTTTCAGTTAATAAACTAAACTGGAAGAGAGCTGATTTCTCCCCAGGGATGCACACGACATCAAAATGCAACAAAAATGCAACAACTAACAGTCAAAAAGCAGTCATATTTATACGGAACTGGGTTACATTGTTCCTATGCAGTTTCTTGGTTTTTTTCCAGAGGAACTAAATCATGTGACATCAGCCTTCTATTGCCTCAGTCAAGGAGGCGTCTGGTGTCGACATTGTTCCCCCTATATGGGCATCCTTCCGTCCTTTCCGTCTTCTGCGCTTCGGGCCTCTGTGTAAGTGTGTGCGTGTGTACGTATCTGGAAGTGTATTTGTAGGTTCATAATATCTTTCGAAATTCAAATAATTCCCTACAACTGTTATATAATTTAATATATTGATCATTCATATATTGGGAAATTCACGAGTTCCTTTGGCCATATAATCTTTAAGCTAATAAGGTTAATCGTATTTGGCTTGCTGTCCGCAGTGTAGGGGCTCGAGGAAGCAGCTTCAACTCGAGCTTGGATACACCCCCCAGTGGGACTACTAATGCTCGGAGAATGAGTATAGTAGTAAGATGCCTAAATTATATTGATGGAGGTGGAGGGATGCCAAAACAGCTGATGCCAGAGCAAGGTGAGCAGCTGCTTATAAGAAAGATTAGATGGGTTCACTCCTCCCGAAATTACATTGTGAACTTCACTATATTTTCTTTTCATAAGGGTATGGCCCTTATTTTCCTTTTGCTATTGCTATTGCTGCTATTGCTGCTGCTCCTAAGCCTCCTCCTACTACCGCTCCTACCCCTACTACCCCTCCTCCTATTACTGTTAGTGCTGTTTGCCCATAGTCTATCAGTTTTTGCTTAAAAGCCTCTTGTTCAATCCTTCTTTGGGCCTCTTTAAATATGTCATTAGTGTAGTGCCGTCCTCCATTGATCCTCAACATTTCATCAATCTTCTTCAGCAGTTTTGTGACCTGAGAGCGATTACTCGTGTCTTCATTGTTGAATGAGTGAAATCTGCCACCGCACTCATCAACAAGAGCCTTGAGATCATTACTTTCACTGATATATTCATCTAATGAAAGCCCCTTCAGAAGATCAGTGTGAGTGAACAGAATGATGGTGTGATGAGAAGCTTTTTCTCCAAAGTTTTTCTGGATCCATTTCACTGTTTTCTTCTCTTCTTCTGTGAATCTCACATCCAGTCTGATGACCAGCAGAAACACATGAGGACCAGGAGCAGACATGTAGATGCACTTGAGAATCTCTTTCTTCAGTTCTTCTTCACTCATTGACGTATCATAAAGTCCTGGAGTGTCGATCACTGAGATGGTTTTATCCTCCTCCACTGCAGTCACACGTCTTTCACAGTGTCTAGTCATAGACTTAGCAGAACAACCTTGTTTAAACACAAAGTCGCCGATGATGGTGTTTCCTGTTGAACTCTTTCCTGATCCAGTTTTACCCAACAACACAATCCTCTGATCTGATAAAGAGAGAGGAATTTAAAATGTTATTTACACTTTAAAAATGATGCTCAATAGGGGCCCTTTACTCGGTGGGCCTCAAAATTACATAAACTGGCTAATAAGACAGAATAAGTATATAAAATAAGTTAATTAGCATTATTTTAATTTACCCCTCAACAATTTTCCCATCAAAGAACAAGGGTTGCAATTGTTTTGAAAAACCTGGATATATTGTATGAGGTCAGCTTATTAAAAAAGTGAAATCATAATCAACCACCCCTTTAGGATAATTCATGGCCAGGTGTTGGTGGTTCTTTGCCTCCATATCATGTTTTTTGTTTGCCTCCAATCAATGCACAATGAGCCATAGATTATCACGTACATATAATTAAACTTTTTACATGAAAATCTCTCAGAACTAAAATAAATAAAACCACAAATGGCTAAATATTTACTCAATTTTAAATGCAAACTTTCTCTAGCGATCTTCTGTATCAGTCCTTCCATCTCTTCCTGGCTCTTCACCTGTTTCCTGAGATCTCCCTGATCTGCAGAATCCTTCAGGTAGATCTTATGGCTGTAGTTCTGTCCTCCATTGTTCTTCACCATTTCATCAATACTCTTTAAGAGCATTTTGATCTGGTAGGGATCACATTCACTTTTGCTGTTTATCACGTGATATCTTCCCTCAAAGTATTTCAGCAGCTCTTTAATATTTTCACTCTCAATGATTTGAACCCATTCTTTTCTGGATATTTTGTCTCTTCCAATAAACAGCATCATAGTGAACCTCATAGCTTGAGCCCCAAAGTTCTCCTGGATTTGCTCCACAACGTTCCTCTGCTCCTCTCTGCAAGTCTCCAGATTGATGATGAGGAGGAACACGTGAGGAACAGGATCAGAGAGATACAGGCTCTTCATCATCTGCTTCTGCAGCACTTCATCAGTCAGTTGAGGGTTGAAGAATCCTGGAGTGTCGATGATGGAGATGTTTCTGTCTTCTACTCTTCCTCTCTGTATCTCACTCTCTCTGGTTCTGCTTTCTTTAAATGCCTCTCGACCCAGTATTGCATTTGCTGTTGGACTCTTTCCAGCGCCAGAGACTCCCAACAGCACAATCCTCAGATCGATTACATCATGTTGTTCATCAGGCTCTGTGAGAGAGAACGTTTTTTGAAAGAATTAAGATAAAGTTTAAGAATAAGTTTGCTTTCATCTAATTATAAAATTACCTTTAATCATATTGACAAAACCATACAGTCATTTTATATGTAATTACAATGCTTTAGTCTATGTTTTCTGATTGAGTGTTATCTGCTCATTTTAGTGGGAACATAAATGTTGATCTGTCCAAATTTAACAGTCATTTGAGCGTTAAAACAGCCATGTCGATCTGCTTTATCAATGCAGAAATGTATTCTGAAAACAACTGCAATTACTGAAAAAGAATCAACTTAAAGTCAATGATCAAGAGCCCAACTAAAGCAAACACTGATTGCCATAATGGTGACCTCAAACCAAATATTTTCAACTAAACATCAACATCTTGTCTTCTTTTATCTTCAGTTGATTTCATCTAAGACTGTGTCTGAAGAAAGTTGTAGTTTTTCTTCTTATTTCTCTTTTGAATGTTTGAAAGAATGTTTCAGGAACATCATACTAACCTTAAATAACATTGTAGTAACATGAAGGAAACTGGACATTTCTATGTTCTTGGAATGTTACAAATGAACGTTTCTAGAATGTTGAATTGTTAATCAAAATAAACGTCAAGAAAACTGGACTTTTTTTATGTTCCCAGAACCAACACTGAATATATTTGGAGAACGTTCTTATAACAAAAAATCTGTTAGCTGGGAATGATTTAACATTGTTTTTACAGGTTGTAACCAGACCAACAAATACTTGGAGTACTTTTAAGAAACTTTACTGACTCCTTTACAAGGGGGGTGGGGGGGGGGGGGGGTGGGGGGGTGCACCTGAGACCCACGTCTCTCTGTAGGCAAGGGCGTGGTGAGCTAGTGCCTGCTTACGTCACAGGGCACCACAACTTCTAATTGGAAAATTCAACTGCAGTAGCCACCGTTCAACCCGAAGAGGGCAGCACTCCGACGTTTTTTACGCTCTATGGTGTTTTAGGCCCCCAATGGCTCCTTAGAGGCAGCTAACCCTACCCTCAACCTTAAACCTACCCATCCCCTCGCTGCCTGGAAGGCGCCGTTGGGGGCTTAAAACACCAAGTGCCGTTTTTTACACCATATATTGTAGAATTAAAACACTTTATACCCAAATGTCAAAAAATGTACAGCATTAATAAAGCCACAGTCTTACAGATCATTAACTAAAAAAAAAATTGTTTTAGGGTTTAGTTACCCTTTAAAGCCACACTAAGTAGAAATTGTGTTTTTGTCAAACAGCGACCCCTAGAGTCGCTGTGGAATACTTGCACTGTCGTAAATTATATTATAACATTTTTACATGATTGCAGCTAAATCACAAGTAAATAGTCTATAGTCTAGGCCTACTGTATAATTTAATTTGTGTTGTTTTTATTGGAATGTAAACATTACAAAATGCCAGATAACATCAATTAAGTTAAATGTACGTCGCATTATTTCATAACATTGGCCGTTATGATGTCATTAGACATGATTATTGCAATTTATCATAATAGTTTGCAAATTGTGCTCGTTTACACTATTTACAACCTCTACGTTAGGCTTATTTATGATAATTATGTGAGATATTGAAAGCTGTTCTCATGATAATCGCAGGAATCAACGTGATAAATACACCTCACAACACCTGAGTTCAGCTGGCAAACTAATTCGTGAGGCATAGCTATCTGATTCATCTGATTTATCAAAACGATTCCATTTACATCTGGTCACATAAATGTATTTTTGCAAAACGGATTTAAATTCGATCTTCAATTCTCGCGCTATATGCAGATTTCATGGAGTGCACGTCACCGAGATATGAGCTGCATTTTATAGATCATCAGCTAAAATTTCAAAATCAAAGACCGCAATAAGAGAGAGCAGTAACAGCCCTGGTAAGATCATTTCGTTTCTTTACTTTTAATGATGAAGATTGTGTGTTAAGCGTCTGCGACTTACTTTCACTTTGATTTGCGATAGTTTGCACGTTGGCTTGATGCAGTTGCTCATCTGCGGTGATGCGTGTTCCAGCGCGTCGTCATATCTGGATATAACATATAGCCTATACAACGCTCTCACACGTTTTTTTTTAGCATTTTTGGGAGGAGTACAATTTACATATGTGGTTTCAACAACCATATACATTTACACTTGTCCAGTTTCGTCTGGAATGCGTCTCAGATCTCCTCCTGAAGTGGTTTGAGGGATCGGATTCAAATCCGTCTCAAATGCGTTTCGGAGGGCATTTAAACCTGGACTTTTCACGATCGGATAGCTATCCGATCTGAGAAAATGCATGAAGTGGCCAGGTGTAAACAACCCCCATGACAAAAACATACGCACGAACGCCGAAAACAAACGCTGGTTGGCCTCTCACGTCCAAATTTGACGAAGTGGTGGGGGAAGTGACGTATGCCGTAAAGCAGTCGAATTTTGTAGTTCTTTTTGTGCTCTTGTTACTACCCGAACCCCGAAGTTACATAGTGCCAGTAAAAGCGATACAGACCCTGTCAGGCTATGGCAGACGTGTCATTCAACCTATTGTAAGTCGATGTACTATCACAAGGATCTTGGAAATATATTATGAAGGTTGAAAAGTTACATAGTGTCGCTTTAAAGGAAGATAAGTTCAGTTAGTTCCTCGTTCCTGTTTGTGATCGTCAAGCACACTTAATTTTATTATTTATTATTTTTCTTGAGAAATGTATACTAATTTTAAGCTTATTTAATGTTATTGCATCTACACAGTGGGTATGTTATGCATTTACTTTGCGTTTTGGCGAAATTAACATGGTGTAGGCCTAAGAAGAAAATACACAAAAATTTTCAAGTAAAATTGAGTTTCTGCCTACAAATAAATAAAAATAATATTACATTTAATAACAAATCTTTCCAAAAAATGGAGACATACAGTATTTCATTCCTTTCAGGAACAGCTGGGAAACACTGAACTAGTGTAATCATATAATTTCAAGTATATTTGTAATGTGCCTTCTGCTAGTCCTTCATTGTTCCAGTGAAAATTGTAATTACCTTAAATAAACAGGTTAATAAACAGTAGGGGTAAAAGGTAATGTGAATATGAGTTTGAGTATGATATGAGATGAGTTGTTGCCAGACAGAATTCACACATACACATTCTGGTCTTTTTCAGCTGAGTTGAAGATGTGTGTTTGGAAGGGATCTAAGTTATAACTCAGCCTGGATGTAATAAACTATATTTGCTACAAGATGTTGATCTGACAGTATCAGGTTGAAAAGTGTTTACAGTCAGCACGATATGGCTTACAGAAGTCTGCAGTCATGGGTTCAGTGGATGATAGTTGTATAAGAGGATATGAGTGTGGCTGATGCAGAACTTGCAGTGAACTTTAGCAGGACTTCCATCTACTGGACATAGTAAGTAACGCTTTCAAATTAACTATATACTTATAGTTATAGTATAACTCAGTGTTTCCCATACTTTTTTCAGTCAAGGCACCCTTTGAAAATGTAAAAATAATGTGTGGCACCCGACACTAGCGTTGTCACGATACTACTTTGATACTATACCTTGAAATGTATAAATTTTCAATACCACAGGGAAGAACTGCCGTATAGGCCTACTGTCATATAGATATTTTTAATATTATCACATTTTTTTGTTCATCCATTTAAAGTCTAGGAAATCATTAATTTATTCTGAAGAGATCACTTTTCATTATAACATATTTAATTAAGGCTTTTATTCATATATAAACATTGCTCAATTACCATTGCAAATCTCACATAAATGTTTGCTCACTCAGTGTATTTGTCAAATCATTTAATGGACTTACTGTTGAGGAGATGAAAATCTGGACTACTACTTCTGCCTACAACACACACACACACACACACACACACACACACACACACACACACACTGTTAGAGTATCTGGTGAACATTATGCACATCTGAAAACAAGCTTTTTCACTGATGGATTAAAATAGAACATGACAGAAAATAACACAAATATCCCAAAATCTGTTTACAGCTGCAGACCTCTTGATCTTCTATTATTCATATGTGCCTATTTGTGTTAGCATTTATTTATTAATGTTATTTAGTGCATGGTTTTGATCTCATTTTAAATGAATGTTTAAGAGGAAAAGAGCAACTTGATTGTCAGAATTATAATGAACATATTAGATGTTACTGAAAATTTAATCTATTTAATACAAGGCCTGATATATTTCTGTGCCCTTTTTTGAGGCAAACAATGATTTTAATATATATATATATATATACTTATTTTTATTTATTCTTTTAAGTGGCAGCGATATTACAAAAACACTCAGTGCCAATGCATTATGTTTGCTTCCAATTTATGCTAAAAAGTCAGTCAATTTTAACTTTAATGAAACCAGCGTGTCTATCAATTCTGATATATCATACTAGACACGTTTAACATGTTAATATTTTACATATGCACATATTTTGTTGTTAATCCACACCTTACCAGCACCATGTTGTCGTTCTGCGACACGGACACGGAAACCGAAAGTAAAAAGAAAAACGAGCACGAAACGAAACTCATCCGCGAAACTTCCGGTCATTCATGTCAGTCACGCGCCACGCGAACAGTCTCAAACACATTTGTCCTTGTACGCACTGATTCATTTGGAGCGTTTCTAAGTTTAAAACCAGGTTAATGTCAAGTTTTTTATTAAAACGATCCAATTGAAATGATAGATGCATTTGATAGTAACCTCTTATCCTGATTATAACCTAATATAATAAAACACACTAGGATGTTAGTTACTTAACACCTTTCAGTCAAAATGGCTAAACATGGTTTGCTTTAATTTTGAACTAAATTAGCTCACCTTGTCTCAAATCCAAAGAGGAGGATGAAGGGTCTGTTACTCCTCCACTCCCTGATGGGACAGTTTCTGAAACTGAGGACCATGTGTTTCACAGTGTTAAGATCTGCTTATACTAAATCTGACATAAATACAATGTTAACATGATATGTAGCTACCGAAGAGCTACCAACCTATGACACTGATAGCTTATTATTGCTAATGTTAGATATTATAGCCTATTAATTTAAAATTAAACATGTTTCAAATTAGGCTATTAATGGTGTTTTGTAGTGTACAGTGTATTTATTTAGCCTTTACCTCAGATTACATGTATAACCAAACGGTCATCTGAAAGTGTATGTTCTGCTCTTTCAATGGGTTGTCTCAGTTCATTTTTAGCACTACGATCGCGGAGATATTCAAGCAGTTTAGCACTGTAGATTTAGTGTTCTAGTTTGTGCTCACCTTTCTTTGAAAATAAGTCCGTTGCCAATTGTTTCTCCTCATTTTGTTTTCTTTCCTTCTCCTGCCTTTCCTTTCTTTCCTTCTCCTGTCTTTCCTTTCTTTCCTTCTCCTGCCTTTCCTTTCTTTCCTTCTCCTGTCTTTCCTTCTCCTGTTTTTCCTTTCTTTCCTTCTCCTGTCTTTCCTTTCTTTTTTGGTGGCCTGATTTGGCTGTCTTTGATAAAGACATTTCTACAGCAGAAGTTTGCGCTCCACCAGATACTCAACTAACTAACAAAACAAACTGCGTGCAGATGGACTAAACCATTCGGCGCATTAGCAAGGGGTGGGACCGTGAGACCTTAGATAGTCTTTACTTTTTTTGTATAACATTTTTTGTCAGTCATTCAACCAAGTTATTCCACCAATACACTAACTTTACATTTCATCTGACATTCATTATGAAATTTAATTAGGAAATGAAAATATCCAGGTAAAATAAAATATATTTCAGGCCCTCTCTTATGGAAGCAGATTAGTCTCAAATATAATTCACGCAAAAAACATGATTCACAAATGCGTAGACAATTTCACATGCATGAAACCTAATTCACGTGAACACAAAAAAACATCCACGTGCGTGAAAAAAAAAAATATTCACAAAAAGCAATTCACATGCGCAAAATAAAATTATATACTCATAAAATACATTTCACAAATGCAAAACACAATTCGTAGATATACAACTGTGCACAAAAACCTTTGAATGTTTAAAATGTACGAGTGTATCCTTGCATTTGAATGTGCAAATCGTCATTCACGTACGAATCGCCTTATATATGTGTGTGTGAGTTTTTGAGACTTTGCTGGCAGCATAACACTCGTAACACAGAGCAGTCGTACTCTTTAGCCAATCAGATTTAAGCTTATCAATCGACCAATCAGTATCACGTGAGGGCGGGCCTACCTACATGTTACGTCATCAGCTTACGACCAGTTCATGGCTTAGCAGAGGTAAGTACTGTTAATCGTTCATTTCTGTGTTTAGAAGTTAGAGATCATTTGAAGCAATAGTTTATTAACTGCTGTTTAGTCCACATGTGAATATAAACATTTATTTTTAGTATTGATGGATTTTCATGTCCTGTCCACCACACATTCAACCTATGATAATGCATGTAATGACGTGCATATATAGGAGACATGTTTTGATCTGCATATATTATGTAGTTTTATTGTTTCAGATTTCCAAGACAGATGATGTATGAAATTGCAGACAACCAGTACTGTGATCTTACCATTTCTACTGTAATTCATTGAAAACAGTCATGTTGCAAGCCATCCATTTTGACAGTTGTTTCAACAAGTGGTTGAAAGTGATGCATTGTTACTGTATTAATTTGTCTCCTGCGGACTATATGTACACGCTTTAGGAATAAAGCCTTGCTATGCATGCATTATTAAATGTTCTTGTAAGAATTAAAAGATTCAGACATAGTTCAATTTGAAGTTTCTGAATCCTTTGGGAATAAAATATATAAAATGACTTGATCATGATTAATGTTCCTGTTACATATGAAGATCATGAACTGACAGTCTAAACTGTGAAGCACAATATTCAGTACAGAGAAATATACGTCTCTTCAGGAGTTGTGAGATCCAGTCAGAGTGTACTTTGCTTTTAGAGTATATAAATATAAGTGCAATACATCAAGTGAAAAGTAAAAAAATGAATTGTGTTCAGTCCGGTCATCAGTAGACCTCTCTGTTAGGACATATAAGATTTTGTCCTGATATTTAAAGTACTAAAACCCTATAGTACAAGAGGTGCAGACAGAGGACGTGGGAAATTAAGTGATGGTATTTGAATAGAGTTTACTGAGTAATCTTAGTCGCATAATCTTAATTGCCTCTCTATGATAAGTACCTTTGTCTCATCAGCATAAAATCAGATTTGCCTATTTTACTAGGCAAAGTAAAATTAATGCTTCACAATATTGTCCTGAGACCTTAAGATGACAATAAAAAACCTTATTTAAAAACCTTGCAATGACAATACAGCACAAAACATAAGGAAATGCATGTTGAATATATTGCTAACACTCTACAATAAGGTACAATTTAACATTAGTTCATGTATTAACCATGAGCAATACATTTGTTGCTGTGTTTGTTAATCTTTATTAACATTAGTTAAAAATACAGCTGTTCATTGTTAGTTTACAGTGCATTTACTAATGTTAACAAGATTTTAATGAAGTATTAGTAAATGTTAACATTAACAAAAAATAATAAAGGCTGTTCACGTGCAGTTCATTATTAGTTCATGTTAACTAATGAAACGTTTTAATAAAGTGTTACCAATTAAGACATAAATAAAAAATAAATAAAAAAGTATAAAAGAGAATTAAGAAACAACATGAATTAAGATGTTCGTGACTGCTATCCAGATGTCACACCAAAGGTGAGTAATCCTGATAAAATGCAGGGAAACAAGTGTTAATAATAATTTAACATCATACACAAATGGCAAAAAACACTGGTTGCTCATTAAAATAGGTCTATTCACTATTTAAAGAACAATCTCGATGGGTATTGACCACAGATGATTGTTTTGCAATCATTAGCGTGATTGTAGCTGTGAGAGCTGTCTGTACCTTCAGCTAAAATACAACAGAACAAGCATCATTCTTCTTCATTTTTGACACGATATGGGACATCTGATTACAACAACACTTGCTTACATCAGTTAATAGTTCATAAACTATTGCTTCAACTGATCTCAAACTTCTTTAACTTCAGTTAACACAGAAATGAACGATTAACTGCACTTACCTCTGCTCAGCCATGAACTGGTCGAAAGCTGATGACGTAACATGTAGGTAGGCCCGCCCTCACGTGATACTGATTGGTCGATTGATAAGCTTAAATCTGATTGGCTAAAGAGTACGACTGCTCTGTGTTACGAGTGTTATGCTGCCAGCAAAGTCTCAAAAACACACACACACATATCTAAGGCGATTCGTAAGTGAATGACGATTTGCACATTCAAATGCAAGAATGCACTCGTACATTTTAAACATTCAAAGGTTTTTGTGCACAGTTGTATAACTACGAATTGTGTTTTGCATTTGTGAAATGTATTTTATGAGTATATAATTTTATTTTGCGCATGTGAATTGCTTTTTGTGAATTTTTTTTTTTTTTTTCACGCACATGGATTTTTTTTTTGTGCACGTGAATTAGGTTTCATGCATGTGAAATTGTCTACGCATTTGTGAATCATGTTTTTTGCGTGAATTATATTTGAGACTAATCTGCTTCCATACAAAAACACCTCAGACCCCAGAGGGTTACTCGCGATTAATCACAGCAAATTGTGCGATTAATTAGTTAATTTTTTTTAATCTATTCCCAGCCCTAAAAATTATACGTATACTTACTTGCTATTAAAGGAACACTCCACCGTTTGTTTCATATTAAACTATGTTATTCCCTTAACTAAGATGAGTTGATAGATACCTCTCTCGTCTCAGTGCGTGCACTCAATCGCTTTGGCGCGCGGCGACACTTTGATAGCACTTAGCTTAGCCCAGTTTATTCATTAGGATCCAGACAGAGATGAAGCTAGAAGCGACCAAACACCTCCACGTTTTCCCTATTTAAATACAGTTACACGACCAAGTATGTTGACAAAATAAAACGTGGCGCTTTTCTAAGCGGGTAAAAAGGATAACTATAATGTATGGCGGAATAGCACTTGGGACTCACCAACGTGACTTTTTACTGCGCCGAGTCGAAGTGCTCTGAGCTATAAGATGTAAATGGTAAACAATAAGTACCCCACATCATCTCCAGAATCCATCAGTAACTTGTAAACAAAATAAGACAATCAGCTATAAAACAGAAAATACAGCATCTCTTATTTCTGAAAGTGTAAATTACATAGAATAATAACAACAACAAAAATTATATGTATACTTACTTGCTATTAAGTGCAACAAGCATACCTGTGCCAACTGGCAAATTTGGTAACTTCAGAATAAAGATTAAGGAGTCAAAAAAAATGTGTATTACGACATTACAGTTAAATGTATTTATACCATGGCTTGCTGAGGTAAACATAAACTGTCCCATAGTCCATATTTCTGATGGGTGAAGTAAAAATAAAAATGTGGTCCATCATCTCCTATAAAATATAAAAGAACAATCTGTGCTTAATAGAGGCAGTGTATCTGGTATATCACAAGATGTACCTCTTAAAGGTAGCTTCATTGTAGCTTCAAGTTTTTTTTTTTCAGAAACACAAGTATGTCCACACTTTCACTAGTGAGGGTAGATCTTGTGGCAGTGACTACGTCACCTGCCGTTGAAAAAACCCTCTCACGTTACCAGTCTGTGTCCCAGCTCAGCGGCCTGCAGTCAGCCCAATCCCGTTACCAGTCTGTGTCCCAGCCCAGCAGTCTGCAGTCAGCACAAGTCCGTTACCAGTCTGTGGACCAGCCCAGTGGCCTGCAGTCAGCACAAACTAGCTCTCAGTCTGTGTCCCAGGTCAGCGGCCTGCAGTCAGCACAATCCCGTTACCAGTCTGTGTCCCAGCTCAGCGGCCTGCAGTCAGCCCAATCCCGTTACCAGTCTGTGTCCCAGCTCAGCGGCCTGCAGTCAGCCCAATCTCGTTACCAGTCTGTGTCCCAGCCCAGCAGTCGGCAGTCAGTACAAGCCCGTTACCAGTCTGTGTCCCAGCTCAGCGGCCTGCAGTCAGCACAAACCAGCTCTCAGTCTGTGTCCCAGCTCAGCGGCCTGCAGTCAGTACAATCCCGTTACTAGTCTGTGTCCCAGCTCAGCGGCATGCAGTCAGCCTAATCTCGTTACCAGTCTGTGTCCCAGCCCAGCAGTCTGCAGTCAGCACAAGCCCGTTACCAGTTTGTGGACCAGTCCAGTGGCCTGCAGTCAGCACAAACCAGCTCTCAGTCTGTGTCCCAGATCAGCGGCCTGCAGTCAGCACAATCCCGTTACCAGTCTGTGTCCCAGCTCAGCGGCATGCAGTCAGCCTAATCTCGTTACCAGTCTGTGTCTCAGCCCAGCAGTCTGCAGTCAGCACAAGCCCGTTACCAGTTTGTGGACCAGTCCAGTGGCCTGCAGTCAGCACAAACCAGCTCTCAGTCTGTGTCCCAGATCAGCGGCCTGCAGTCAGCACAATCCCGTTACCAGTCTGTGTCCCAGCTCAGCGGCCTGCAGTCAGCCTAATCCCGTTACCAGTCTGTGTCCCAGCTCAGCAGTCTGCAGTCAGCACAAGCCCGTTACCAGTCTGTGGACCAGCCCAGTGATCTGTAGTCAGCACAAACCAGCTCTCAGTCTGTGTTCCAGATCAGCGGCCTGCAGTCAGCAAAATCCCGTTACCAGTCTGTGTTCCGACTCAACAGTCTGCAGTCAGCACAAGCCCTTTACCAGTCTGTAGACCAGCTCACTGGCCCGCAGTCAGCGCAAACCAGTTCTCAGTCTGTGTCCCAGATCAGTGTCTTGCAGTCAGCACAATCCCGTTACCAGTCTGTGGACCAGTCTGGCATCCAACAACCCACCCAAGCCAGCTCACAGTCTGTGGACCAGTCTGGCATCCAACAACCCACCCAAGCCAGTTCACAGTCTGGGGACCAGTCTGGCATCCAACAACTACCCCAAGTCAGCTCATAATCTGTGGACCAGTCTGGCATCCAACAACCAGCCCAAGCCAGCTCACAATCTGTGGACCAGTCTGGCATCCAACAACCAGCCCAAGTCAGCTCACAGTCTGTGGACCAGTCTGGCATCCAATAACCAGCCCAAGCCAGCTCACAATCTGTAGACCAGTCTGGCATCCAACAACCAGCCCAAGTCAGTTCACAATCTGTGGACCAGTCTGGCATCCAACAACCAGCCCAAGCCAGCTCACAATCTGTGGACCAGTCTGGCATCCAACAACCAGCCCAAGCCAGCTCACAGTCTGTGGACCAGTCTGGCATTCAACAACCAGCCCAAGCCAGTTCACAGTCTGTGGACCAGCCCAGTGGTCTGCTGCCAGCACAAGCCCGTTACCAGTCTGTGTCCTGGCTAAGCAGTCTGCAATTAGCATAAGCCAGCTACCAGTCTGTGGACCAGCCCACTGGCCTGCAGTCAGTGCAAACCAGCTCTCAGTTTGTGTCCCAGCCCAGCAGTCTGCAGTCAGCACAAGCCCGTTACCAGTCTGTGGACCAGTCTGGTATCCAACAACCAGCTCAAGCCAGCTCACAGTCTGTGGATCAATCTGGCATCCAACAACCCGCCCAAGCCAGCTCACAGTCTGTGGACCATCCCAGTGGCCTGCATTTAGCACAAGCCTGTTACCAGTCTGTGGACCAGCCCACTGGCCTGCAGTTAGCGCAAACTAGCTCTCAGTCTGTGTCCCAGATCAGCAGCCTGCAGTCAGCACAATTCCGTTACCAGTCTGTGTCCCAGCCCAGTAGTCTGCAGGCAGCACAAGCCTGTTACCAGTCTGTGTCCCTGCCCAGCAGTCTGCAGTCAGCACAAGCCCGTTACCAGTCTGTGGACTAGCCCAGCATTCTGCAGTCAGCACAATCCCGTTACCAGCCTGTGTCCCGGCCCATCAGTCTGCAGTCAACATAAGCCCGTTATCAGTCTGTGGACCAGTTCAGTGGCCTGTAGTCAGCACAAGCCCGTTACCAGTCTGTGGACCAGCCCAGCAGTCTGCAGTCAGCACAATCCAGTTACCAGTCTGTGTCCCAGCCTAGTAGTTTGCAGTCAGCACAAGCCCGTTACCAGTCTGTGGACTAGCCCAGCATTCTGCAGTCAGCACAATCCCGTTACCAGCCTGTGTCCCGGCCCATCAGTCTGCAGTCAACACAAGCCCGTTATCAGTCTGTGGACCAGTTCAGTGGCTTGTAGTCAGCACAAGCCCGTTACCAGTCTGTGGACCAGCCCGGCAGTCTGCAGTCAGCACAATCCAGTTACCAGTCTATGTTCCGGCCCAGCAGTCTGCAGGCAGCATAAGCCCGTTACCAGTCTGTGGACCAGCCCAGCAGTCTGCAGTCAGCACAATCCAGTTACCAGTCTGTGTTCCGGCCCAGCAGTCTGCAGGCAGCATAAGTCCGCTACCAGTCTGTGGACCAGATCAGTGGCCTGCAGTCAGCACAAGCCCGTTACCAGTCTATGGACCAGCCCAGTGGCCTGCAGTCAGCATAAACCAGCTCTCAGTCTGTGTCCCAGCCCAGTAGTCTGCAGTCAGCACAATCCCGTTACCAGTCTGTGGACCAGCCCAGTGGCCTGCAGTCAGCACAAGCCCGTTACCAGTCTGTGTCCCGGCCCATCAGTCTGCAGTCAACACAAGCCCGTTACCAGTCTGTGGACTAGCCCAGCAGTCTGCAGTCAGCACAATCCAGTTACCAGTCTGTGTTCTGGCCCAGCAGTCTGCAGTCAGCACAATCCCGTTACCAGTCTGTGGACCAGCCCAGTGGCCTGCAGTCAGCACAAGCCCGTTACCAGTCTGTGTCCCGGCAGTCTCGATTCCAGGTCTTTCCTAAGCCAGAGCAGTCAAGTTACAGGTCTCTTTCCAGTCTTGGTCCCGAACCTTTGGAGCAACCCACTAAAATACCACTTCAAAACTCAGACTCATTCTGTTCGCTGGATTCACTCTGCATCAGGACCACTGAAGGACAAGGTAAAAGAAGAACAATGAGATCAGCATCGAGGGAAAAGAAGAAAAAGAAGTGTTATGTGTTTTACTCTGTATGTGGTGCTTTAATCCCCCATGCCCTTATAAGGATCCAGGATCTTACTAAAACATGGTGAAAGGTTATGGTAGGACAACAGTTCAATACACTGACTATAAATGTAATTCGAATGTAACATATTGTGTATGTACTTAAAAAATATATATTGCCGGTACGAAAAAAACAAAACAAAAAATAAATAAAATAAAGTTGTCCTCCGAAGAGGAGGTGGGCAAAAAAAAACAAAAAAACAAACAAAAAAAACCTCTCACTTGGGACGAAGGTGGCAGGTACTGCCAGGTAGCATTTGGCAAACTTGGCTAGATTTGGAAATATTGTTTGAATGGACTTCCACCAGCCAAGCGGGTTGGCTTCCAAAAGAAGTGCTTTCCTTGGCTATGTAGGCATTTACCTCCTCCTTCCCCTTCTGCTTCAAATCAGGATGGTTCATCTGACCAGTTGCAAAGAGGGAGCCAAAGACTTCTGCCATGGCTGACTTCTTTGGAAGGAAGGACTTCTTTGTCCTGTGTTGTCTCTGTGGTCTCAGTCTGCAGTGTTATACAACAAAGACAATGATTGGCTTTTATCAGTGAACACTGTAACAACAATATATTTGGTTAAGACATGACAGAAGTGAGGAAAAATCAATCAAATAAAAAACAACCTAAGCATTCAAGTTTCAAGTTTAATTAATTTATAAAGCACATTCTAAAACAGCCACAAGACTGACCAAAGTGCTGTACAACACAACTAAATGCAGATCCTAAATATACACACTTTAATACACACAAATATAATATAATATACACATTTAAAAAAAAAGTGTGTTAAAAAAAAATCAATGCGCCAAAGAAAACAAATACGTTTTTAAAAGAGACTTACAAATTGTCAGGGAAGATGTATTAAATACATACCTGCTCTGTTCTGCTCACAACTTCTGTGATGAGATCTTCAAAGACGTTCTGGTGACGGGCAGGATCCAACTGAGGGAGCGATTTGAACCTGGGGTCCAATGCAGTGCATTTATTGAAGAAATCCTGGAGATCTGGGTCAATGTATCGGATTTGCATGTTCTCTCTGATGGCATTTTTCATTTCCCTGACGAGTGGTAGGATCATTGAAACCGACGGTGTTGTTTCTGTGCTCAAAATTGTAGTGATGGTCTTCAAAGGTTTCATAATCTTAACCACACTCTCTGCGAAGCTCACCTCCTGGTCTGACAGATGTGAGGCGTCCTGCTTGTTCTTTACTGACTTGTCTGTTAATGCACAGTAAATGGCAACTTGCTGTTCCAGATAGCGCTCGACCATTTCGTAGCTGGAGTTCCAGCGTGTCGAAACATCATGTACGAGGCAGTGTTTTGGCAAGTCGAGGACCACCTGTTTACGCTCCAAAACATACGCAGCCGTCGTGCTACGATGAAAAAAAAGTATTTTTTTCCTAATAATCTAGATACCTGGTTGACTGCCAGTGCTTTTTGTGCAGCTAAATTTAAGGTATGGGCAAAGCATGCTACATGCAGACCCAGCCCTGCTTCTCTGATGGCATTAACAATGTTTTTTGCATTGTCTGTGGTCACTGAAATAGTTGTTCCAGGCCTCTCTAGTTTCCACTCTGCCACGACCTCCATTAGCTTCTCAGCTAGGTGAGTGGTTGTGTGCTGCTCATACAGGGGCCGTAGAACTGATGCTTTCATTTCCCACTCAGAGTCAATAAAATGAGCTGTCACCGTTAAATGGCTTTTGCCTCATGTACGGGATGGCATGTTGTAACGAGGTTCGAGTATGTACAGCAAATACTTGAAGCCAGGTTCCTCAATGAATGAATACGGCGCATTGAAGATGACATGTAAATTCCGATTGCTTCAGTGATTTTTTTTTTTTTTTTTTTGGCCCTATTTGTATCTAAAGGCTGGTTAAGCACTGTAGGGAGGAGAAGTTTTTTTTTTTTTTGTCTCGTTCTAGTGATTTGCACATCTGGGTGATGGCGTCGGATATGCGTTAGCATGTTAGATGTATTTCCACTCACATACCCAACAACTGCTGAACAACGCCGACACACAGTCCTCGTCTTATCCACCACTCGCCTGTACTACTGTAACTGACTGGGAAACCGAAGTTTTCCCAAACTTGTGATCTTAAAGAGGGCGGCAGATCCTCTAACTCTTGTGGGTCGCCACCACTCGCCATATTCGCTGCTATCTCTGACTCACTCACTGGACCGTCGACCTGACAAAAAACTGCATAGTGCAACATAGGCGGAGCTCGGCTGCATAGGCGCCAATCAGAGTGGGGGCGGGGCTAAAGATTAGCTGTCCCTAAAGAACCTGCGTATCTAACAGTAGTTCCGCATTACATTCATTAATTTGCACACAAGTTTTTTTTTATTTTCATAACGTGTATTCTCCGTGTAAATTCATGCACTGAACCGTGACGCCCGTACCATTTCAGTTCAATACGAATACATGTACCGTTCCACCCCTACAGGCCAAAAGTTTGGACACACCTTCTCATTCAATGCGTTTCCTTTATTTTCATGACTATTTACATTGTAGATTCTCACTGAAGGCATCAAAACTATGAATGAACACATGTGGAATTATGTACTTAACAAAAAAGTGTGAAATAACTGAAAACATGTCTTATATTCTAGTTTCTTCAAAGTAGCCACCCTTTGCTCTGATTACTGCTTTGCACACTCTCGGCATTCTCTTGATGAGCTTTAAGAGGTAGTCACCTGTCTTAAAGGAGTTCCCAGAGATGCTTAGCACTTGTTGACACTTTTGCCTTCACTCTGCGGTCCAGCTCACCCCAAACCATCTCGATTGGGTTCAGGTCCGGTGACTGTGGAGG
Source organism: Leuciscus idus (assembly GCA_021554675.1). NCBI lineage: Eukaryota > Metazoa > Chordata > Actinopteri > Cypriniformes > Leuciscidae > Leuciscus > Leuciscus idus. Next base: position 64,503,573 of record CM038621.1, read on the forward strand.
CCAGGTCATCTGGCGCAGCACTCCATCACTCTCCTTCTTGGTCAAATAGCCTTTACATAGCCTGGAGGTGTGTTTGGGGTCATTGTCCTGTTATAAAATAAATGATGGTCCAACTAAACTCAATCCGGATGGGATGGCATGTCGCTGCAGGATGCTATGGTAGCCATGCTGGTTCAGTATGCCTTCAGTTTTGAATAAATCCCCAACAGTGTCACCAGCAAAGCACCCCTACACCATCACACCTCCTCCTCCATGCTTCACGGTGGGAACCAGGCATGTAGAATCCATCCATTCACCTTTTCTGTGTTGCACAAAGACTTGGCGGTTGGAACCAAAGATCTCAAATTTGGACTCATCAGACCAAAGCACAGATTTCCACTGGTCTAATGTCCATTCCTTGTGTTTCTTGACCCAAACAAATCTCATCTGCTTGTTGCCTCTCCTTACCAGTGGTTTCCTAGCAGCTATTTGACCATGAAGGCCTGATTCGCGCAGTCTCCTCTTAACAGTTGTTCTAGAGATGTGTCTGCTGCTAGAACTCTGCGTGGCATTCATCTGGTCTCTAATCTGAGCTGCTGTTAACTTGCGATTTCTGAGGCTGGTGACTCGGATAAACTTATCCTCAGTAGCAGAGGTGACTGGTGCCATAATTATGGCAGTATTCTCTATTATTTAATGTTAATATTACATTAGGTAATTGTGTTGTTCAATTAAAATTGTAGTTCTCACTACAGAAATATTGGATATGTGCCTATAATTGTCACGGACTGGGTTGAAAGGAGCGAGGACTCAAGTGCAGAAAACAAATGGGTATTTATTAACAAAAGAAATAAAACAACACTACAAACAAAAACTCCCCGTGGGGGAAAACAGGACAGACATTGACAGGAACAGGAAACACAAGGGAACTTAGACAACGATCCAGCACAGGACTGTAAACACAGGGAGACTAAATAGGAAGCAAACAAAAGAGGGTAACGAGAAAGGCAGGTGGGGCAAATTAATCAATAATCAGGTAACAAGATGGAAGGGTTTAGACAATAGACTGGAGAGCACATGGCACAAGGAAATACATGACAAGCCATGTGCTCACAACAAACCAGACTATACCCAATGCATGACAGACCGGGAATGCCAGAGCTCTGTCACCAACCCAAGATGTAACCCAAACAGAAGTGACAGAACTCTGACAATAATGTTCAATAACTGGAAGATTTACCAAAAATGACTTTTTTTTTTAATCCCTTTCATTTCAGAACTAATGGACGTGAAGGAGGAAAATGAAGAACTGAGTGAAGTGGAGGAGGAACATGTTAAACCTGGGAAAAAACCTTTGAGTCGCTCAAAGACTAAAATGACATCTTTAAAGAAAAGAGACAATAAATCTTTCACCTGCACTCATTGTGGAAAGAGTTTCGTACATAAACAAAGTCTTGAGATTCACATGAGAATCCACACCGGAGAGAAGCCGTTCTCATGTGATCAATGCGGGAAGAGCTTTGCATACAAACAAAGTCTTGAGCTTCACATGAGTGTTCACACTGGAGAGAAGCCACATGCATGCGATCAATGTGGGAAGAGTTTCTTGCGATCTTCTCTACTTAAGAAACACATGAGAGTTCACACTGGAGAGAAGCCGTTCACATGTGATCAGTGTGGGAAGAGGTTTCCATACAGAGAAAGTCTTATTGTTCACATGAGGAGACACACTGGAGAGAAGCTGTTCACTTGTAATTGCTGTGAAAAGAGATTCTCAAGCAAACAACAACTAGAGGTTCACATGAGAGTTCATACTGGAGAGAAACCGTTCACATGCACTCAGTGTGGGAAGAGTTTCACACACAGAGAAAATCTTAAAGTTCACATGAGGATCCACACTGGAGAAAGACCGTTCACATGTGATCACTGCGGGAAGAGTTTCACACAATTGGTACAACTTAAAGGGCACAGGAATATCCACACCGGAGAGAAGCCGTACACATGTAATCAGTGTGGGAAAACGTTTATGTGGGCATTAGCCCTGAAGACACACCTGACGGTTCATACGAAGGAGAAGCCACATTCATGTTCTGTGTGTGGGAAGAGTTTTTCACTGCTGCCATATTTACATAGACATGAGAAAATTCACACTGGTGTAAGAGATCATGTGTGCTTTGAGTGTGGGAAGTCTTTTATTTCAGTGGCCTTTTTAAAACTGCACCAGAGAATTCACACTGGAGAAAAACCTTACAAGTGTTCACACTGTGAAAAGAGATTCAGTCAACCATCAACTCTGAAAAAACATGAGATGATCCACAGCGGAGAGAAGCCGCACACGTGTGATCAGTGTGGAAAGAGTTTCTCTGTTAAAGCTCAACTAAAGCTACACATGAGGATCCACACTGGAGAAAAACCTTATGAGTGTTCACACTGTGACAAGAGATTCAGTGTGTCAACAACTCTGAAAACACATGAGAGGATCCACACTGGAGAGAAACCTTACAAGTGTTCACACTGCGGCAAGAGATTCAGTCAGCCAACACATCTGAAAACACATGAGAGGATCCACACTGGAGAGAAGCCGCACACATGTGATCAGTGCGGGATGAGTTTCGCTATTAAACGCAACCTGGAGCAGCACATTAAGATCCACACTGGAGAAAAACCTTACAAGTGTTCACTCTGTGACAAGAGATTCAATCAGTCATCAACTCTGAAAAAACATGAAAGGACCCACAGCAGAGAGAAGTCTCACACGTGTGATCAGTGCGGGACGAGTTTCTCTTTTAAAAGTCACCTGAAGCTACACATGAAGATCCATACAGTGGAGAAACCACTTAAACAGTCTGAGATATCACAGTAAGTAGTTCATCTTTATGTACTGAGCAACAAAGTAGTTTCCTTACAGCCATGGTGAGCGTTAGGACATTTTGTTGTTTTGATTGGTATCTGCTTGGAAAGATTTTCATTATTATAAGTATCTCATTATGAGGTGCAAGCAGGGCCCAAAACTAACTTTTTGTCACACCTGTCAATGGCCGGTGACTTAAAAAATGAACATGCCAAATAATCTTTTACCAGCCATGACAGAATAACAGGCAGTTATGACATAATTTTCTATTCCAATGTGATACCTCAGCTAAAACTACTAGCTTAACTTATATAAATGTAATAGCCAACATTTTAAAAGACAAGTAAACAGTCAGTATTAAAATAAGAACAAAATCAAATTACAAGCAAAAGTACAAATAAATGCAATACAACAAAGATACCAATTAAATAAAGGGGTGGTATAATGCCCTTTTCACAAGATGTAAAATAAGTCTCTGATGTCCCTAGAGGTTTTAGCTCAAAATACCCCACAGATATTTTTATATAGCATGTTCAAATAGTCGATTTTTGAGGGTGAGCAAAAACACACCGTTTTTGTGCCTGTCCCTTTAAATGCAAATGAGCTGCTGCTCCTGGCACAGAGGGCGGAGCTTCAACAGCTTGTGTCCTTTTACCTCACACAGACATGCACTGAAAATTTCAAAAAACTTTTAGCCTTTTATGTTTAAACCAGATTGTGGGATCTGTCTGTGGTCCTCAGCCCCTTTTGATCCTATAGGTAGAATTGATTTAAAGCTCCTTTCGCTAAAGACTGCATTATTATTGGCTCTTTCAACTGTGAGGCGGGTAAGTGAACTTCATGCTTCGTTGGTTCATAACTCCTGTATTCAGTTCTCAAAACCAATCCAGTGTTTGTGCCTAAAGTAAGCTAAATTAAGTCTGATCTAGCCTGTCAACAGGTGGATATACTGGCTTACCATCCGCCACCTTTTATCGGAGGATGGGCGGCTTCACTATGCAAACAGAACGAAAATATAAAGTTACTTGTTTCTTGAGCTGATAAGGGTAAACCTATTTCACTGGGTAGTGGAAGCTAGATTAGGTCAGCTAACCAGTCGCAGCACATTTCGTATTTTGGAAGGAAATAGTGGTTGAAGCATTCAACCCAGACGCAGCACATTTCGTATTTTGGAAGGAAATAGTGGTTGAAGCATTCAACCCAGACTAGGGACAGAGGAGCTGTAATAATGTAAAATATGTGAAAAATAATGTTTTTTTTTAACAATCAAGCATGAAAGCATATTCTAGTACACCCCAAAAACAAAATTAAGACTTCATAAAAGGGCATAATAGGACCCTTTTAATATTTGATTAATTATTTTGACATTTGATATGAATTTGACCCAGGAAAAGCCTAAAGTGCAGGTGAACTGGGAAATCTGAAAGCCTTTTCACACTAAACACACTTTTGGCGCTTTTCCATTACCAGTACCAGCTCAACTCGACTTGATTCGTCTCATCTCGGCTCGCTTTTCGCTCCGTTTTCCATTGCAGATAGTACCTCCACAATAGTACCTGGTCGTCATAGCGACGCCGCATGAAACTGCCGTGACTTTATCTTCTACGCGAGACCTTTATTTTACTGTCTATGCGTGAGACACACACAGGACAATGGAGGAAATCGAGTGTATGCTGTTTTTGTTTTTGCTGTTTTTTATTCAGGATATTCTGTCTGGCGCGTGCAATGATGACGATTCTCTCTGACCAATCAGCAGTCTGCCGTGTTTTCACGTCACATTTTAGTATCGCCTCAGCTCGCTCAGAACCTCGCCGGAGGTGGTACGAAAAAAAGTACCTGGAAGCAGGTACAGGTACAACTTTTACACAGTGGAAAACCAAACAAAGCCGAGGTACTGTGTAGTGGAAAAGCGCCATTTGAATAGAAACAGTGGAGACATTCATGCTGGGCTGGAATATTCACCCACTAATGAAGCAATGCTTTTATTCTTAAGAGAAAATTTATTTTATTTTCTTTAGTCTTTAAAGAAATGTGCTGACCAATAAGATATGAGCTGCTGCAAAATACACATTTAAAGGAACACTCCACCGTTTTTTGAAATAGGGCTTATTCACCTTCTTTCCTACATTTAGATAGGTGGGCAAATGCATTTTTGTCTCAGTGCATGCATTGTTTTAGTTTGACAGGGTTGGCGCTAGCTTAGCTTAGCATAATGAATGGAATCCTTTGTTGCCAGCTAGCATGTCCTGAGTAAAAGTGATATAAAAAAATAAAAAAAACCACCTAATTACTTCTTGTGGCCTGCGTATTCACAACAAGTACAAATAGCGATGCAGATTAACACTAGGCGATTTCCTATGCAGATTTTGACTTGGGACTATATTAGGGGGAAGCACAGGCTACTTGGGCGCAGAGATATCACGCCCAAGTAGCAGTGCTTCGCCTGTGCTTCCCCCTAATATAGTCCTTAATATATAAGTCAATATCTGCCTAGGAAATCGCCTAGTGTTAATCTGCATCACTATTTGTACTTGTTGTGAATACGCAGGCCACAAGAAGTAATTAGGTAGGGTTTTTTTTTTTTATATCACTTTTATTCAGGACATGCTAGCTGGCAACAAAGGATTCCATTCATTATGCTAAGCTAAGCTCACGCCGACCCTGTCAAACTAAAACAAAGCATGCACTGAGACAAAAATGCATTTGCCCACCTATCTAAATGTGGGAAAGAAGGTGAATAAGCCCTATTTCAAAAAACGGTGGAGTGTTCCTTTAAGAGCATTTGGTGGCACTAGTGAAAGCAGCATTAAGCATTACAATTACTTTAAATGAAACATTAGCATTTCATGAACACTTCGAACTACTCGAGTAATCCATGATTAGTCAATTGTGTCCATTGACAGGCGTGAATTTGCTTTTCCTTCAGTCCAACACACATTTGTGTAAAGTTCGGTGTGAAAAGATGGTCTGTCAACAAATTCTCACATTTTTGCCTAGAGGCCAATTAGCTTGTGTTGTGAAAATAGAGTTTCATGACCAAACTAGTGATTTATAACACAAATCATCTTCATGACATTAAAATAGATCATAATCGAGCACAGCAGTTGTTGACCAGATTTAATGGGATGAAAATTAATATTGAACTCATTAGTGATCTTGACATTAGGCTTGACTTTTCATTTCACATTTGTCTCTCATTTTAAATCTCACTTGATTTAATGTTTCTTTTAGATCTGATGGACGTGAATGAGAAAGGAAAAACAGAAGCTAAAAATGCTGTCTGTAAATCAAGTCTGAAGATTCACATGAGAGTTCACACTGGGAAGAAGCAGCTCAGGCTTTCGCTCTGAAATCACTTCTGCTTCTCATTCTGAAGAAAGACCATTACTGGAAGTCCTTTACTGCAGAAGAAGATGAACTGAAAGAGTGCCAGAAAATTCACACTAAAAAAAAAAAAAAAAAACATTTCAAGGTAAAGTTCAGGAGCTGAAGAAGAGGCCATAACACTTTTAAGAGAGTCATGAATCGGACAATAATTTTTTTTTTTTCTTTCATCAGAACATCTAATTTATCTTCCACTTCTACTCTTCCATGCAAATGCAAGATATACTTTCATGTATCTTTGAAACTGGACACTTTCCTTCTCTTCTTCTCTTGAGATGCTTTGGCTCAGTCAGTAAAGAGAGAGATCTGTCTCATTCGCTTTCACTTTTACTTAATGTTTGTATTTACTTCATGTAATTATTGATTAAACTCTTTACTCATTTTATCAACATCTCATTATTGTCCGTTTTTATTTTATGCTCATTCTGCTTGAATCAGGAATAATTTTAGTTCTGAAAGCCATGAAATATTTGCTTTTAGATCTCTCCATATTGTTAATTTCTCATTAGAAAATCTAAATGCCTAATAAATTATATTTCACCCACACATGACTGACACTGAACGAGATTGCTGTGTCTACATTATTAACAGTTTCACCCTTGATATCCAGTATCATATATACATTTCAAAGAGTGTGTTCTAGTCAGTTTGATGTTTCATTCACATCATGAGGCTTCATGAATTCAGAATAGTTACTCTGAACTTTAAACAACACACAGTATTCACAAAATAAACTGAAATGATTTCTGTCTCTATCTCACCACTGCTTTACTCAACCAGCAGAAAGAGAGCAGCTGGAATACAGAGAAGCGGTGTGTAATCCTTCTTAATTTTTTGTCTGTGATTATGTTGATGTTTATAGACATTTTCATTGTCATTGTGAACAGTATTTGGCGAATTTTTGATTATCTATCATTGCAAACATCTATGAGCCACAAATCACAAGATGGCAGTGATGTCATACAACTCTTACCGGATACCGGGCCAGAAAAGAAAATTAGATGAACTTGGCCAAAAACTGAAAACAAACATGAGTTTGAGTTAATTGTATTAATATAACACTATCATTATGTTGAGCTAATAGGCTGGTTTTACTTTTTAAAGGTCCCATTGCATGGAAATTTCACTTTATGAGGTTTTTAACCTAGCCTGCCTATGGTCCCCCAGTGGCCAGACATTTCGATGGGTGTAAACCAAGCCCTGGGTATTTTTGAGAAAATGAAAGCTCAGACGGGCGAATCTAGAAATCTTCCCCTTATGTCATCATAAGGGGAAAGGTCACCTCCCCTTTCTCTTCTTTGCCTGCAAAAAGAATTTGGCCCGCCCATGAGAGAATGAGCTGCGCGAGCGCAATATGGTTTTAACTCGAGAGACATCATGGCTTGCAAACGAGCGAAACATGGCAGTTGCTCAGTGTTTGGACGTACAAATGAACACAAAGGTATTTTTTTAGTTCCTTCATCCGAGCCTCTGAAGAACCAGTGGGTTATGTGAATGTCTGATGTGTAATTGTTCAAGTTCAGACAGATAATCTTTCTCTCAAAGTTGTTCAATACTGTTTATGCATCAGTAAATCAAGCCAGTGACTAAACAATCAACTTCACATCTTACTTGTACTGTGATTTTAATATACTGAAAGCGATCAAAGAACAATCTCTTTCCAATCTCCCAAGCTGTCAATCACACAGCGTGAGTTTTATCTGGACACTTGCCAAAACTCGTAATGAAATCAATGACGCTGTTACGGTCTGCACAACAAAGCTCTTACTGTACTTACCTAATGTCATGTTTGCATTGGTGAAATATTTTGTGAGAGTGCAGAAACTGCGTTGCAATGATAAGATCTGCTCAGTGCTCATCACTGCACCCTTTTATGTGAAGGGAATAGATCTAAATACTTAAAAAACTTCTCACGATTCGTTAATCGTGACATCGATTAACAATTCGACATCTCTAATAGTAAAAACATATAATAGCTGTAATAGTAAAAGTATTCGAGAGAGTTCCACATGTAATACTAGATATTTCATATGCAAGCATGTCAGCCAATCACAGCAGTGGGCATTTACACTGAAGTCTCACAGCAGCCAATTACAGCAGTGGGTGTTTACACTTAAGTCTCACAGCAGCCAATCACAGCAGTGGGCGTTTACACTGAAGTCTCACAGCAGACACGCCCCTTCAAACAGCGTTCAAATCAGAGGCTAAAATCAGGCTAGGAAATATGCCTTTTACTTCTAAATTATAACAAGCTTTGATCTAAAAAAAAAAACATTCTAACAATATAAGGGCACCCCAGGAAACATTATAAAATAATAAAATAATCCAGGCAATGGGACCTTTAATTATTTCATGAAAATAAAATTTATAATCAACTAATTAATATGTATTTAAGCCACAAAGGTGAGGTGACCAAGATCGCATGTACTTCCTTTATCATATATACTGTACTTCATGGTATTAACCAAACAAAATAGAACCTAACCATCAGCAGAATGTGTCAAAAGGAGAAAAACACAAGTTGTTATTTCTTCGTCAAAGTAGAAACTTCTTTTAAGATTACGTTATGTACGCTTGCCACTTCCACTGCTTGCTTTTGGAGGACCATGAGATCTGACAACTGCCTCCTCTGCTCAGTGACGTACTGCTCAATCCACTCGGGTGCTTCAGTCTTGCGCCTTCTCTTTTTGCCATGTTCTGCTGATGGCTTAGGTTGTGAAGATGAAAGTTGTGAAGATGATGGTCCTGGGCCAACTGGATCTGATGAAGATCCTGAGTGGAAAAAAAGTTTAAACTTGGTGGCCTCAAAACGGTAATGATAAAGGCAGCAAACATCACTTTCCTCCAACAAATACATTTTGCGGTTCTGCATCTACTGTAAATTAGAGTCATGTGTCTGTGTTTGTGTGAGAACTGTTACTGAATGTCAAGTCAAGAGTTAAGTTTGAGATCTGTGAGGGGAATTGATGGGAATCGATCCCAAGTGTTGCTGTTGCCATTTTCATGTTTACCTTTATTTCTTTGTCGACATTTATCTTTGGAAGATTACATTTACTTATTAAAATTGACTTTATATTGCCCCTGTATGAGTAACGAACGAGGGAAATTTCAAATCTATACACCCATGGGAATATAGATAAATATTAATGAAGTTTGACACCGGAAACGTTACATTTTCTTTTATTTTTAAGAGTATTATGATCATTGTCAGTTTCTGTACATACAAATCTGTAACACGTTAATGATTGAATTACTTTATTGCAATTAATAGTTATTATAAATTCAAACTAGTTTTAAATTCACATATTATGGTATTGTAGTAATTTGCCTGAAGTGGTTCACAAAGATAGGTTATTTATTTAATTATTTTGTTCTGTTATTGATGATTTATCTATGTTAGGCTATATTGTGAGAAATAACAGTATTGTCTTTCAATAGAGCAGTTTAACAGGCTTTTATCATGTATCCTGACTCAAATAATGTGTTTCTAACAGCAAACACTCAGAATAAAGTGAGATGATCTGCTGATGATCCTGAATGGCTTGTTGAATGAGTGTTGATAGTCTGAGGCTCATCAATATTAACAGATCTGCTGAAAACACTCTTTATTTCATGACAATAGTTCCTGTTTTCACCTCATTTATTATGCTGATGTCTTCAGATCTCCTGTAAATTGACACTTAAAGCTCATTTCATTGGTGTCAACAGACTGAGGGTATTTGCAGTGTTGGGGTAGTTACTCAAGAAAAGTAATTGGTTAATAGTTACTAGTTGCTTCTGTAAATTGTAATGAGATTACTTTACTAGTTACTGCATTTGAAAAGTAACTTCACTACTTATTACTTTACTTTCCCGTTTCTTAATTTACCGTGTAGATACATGGACAAACATCATAGCCCTATCATCACTTAGCCTGTCCGCATAGTGTTTATAAATGTAGCCTATACAAAATGGCATGTTACCATAAAGAACAATATCCATGTCTGCACAAAGAAATATGCCTCACTGTAAAATCCACAAACAACAGGATAAAGGTGGTAGACAGCCCAGTGTCAATCAAGAAAATATCCAATGGGCCAAGGTGTTTCATGGGCCGGTCAGCTATCAGGAAAAAAAAAATTGACGCAGACTTTTTTTTAACTAATGCATTACACCGGCACGCACTTAACCCATCGACAATAATGAAGGAAGGATGCCCTCCTCTTGCGGTCATTTGATACATGATTATCTCTTATTCTGTAATAGAAAATTGTTTGCCACCACTGTTTATGCTTTCAACTGTTTTTCTTACCATTATTTATATTTGGGGAAATTTACATTATTATATTCTGTAGTCCAAAAGCATAAAACAAACTCTGTAACTTATATATTTTTGATGTTGGCAGATCAACTCCTCACACTACAATTCATCATCAGTGAAGCTCCTCCCACATCAGTCACATCATCAGTTAAGCTCCTCCCACAGCAGTCACATCATCAGTTAAGCTCCTCCCACAGCAATTCTCCAATAAATGCTGTAAATTCCCTTCAGCTACAAGTGAAGACGAGCATCAGAGCATCAGGAAGAGCTGAAATCTGCAAAGACTGAGTTTATTAAAGAGGACAGTGAGAACATGAGTGATCCAGAACCCTGCAGAATGAAACACACTGAAGATCCTGAAGAACAAAGAGGTTGGTGTTTATTCTTCATTCATTCATGATGCTGAAGAACATTCATGTTAGAAACATTCAAGCACTTCATCACATTTAGATAAACAGTTAAACTATGAAAAGTTTCTGTTTTTTTAACAAATGGCCAGTAAAAGGTTTCATTTTGATTGTCAACATCAGGTCAAACTAAGTTTAAATATTTTAACAGTTTTATTTTACATTTATTTTATATATGGTTTACAATTTCGAACAGTGTTACTAGAATTTTGAACTGAATTTTGTGCGTATTTTTACAAAACTTGTATACTGGGGTAGATGTATTCCCTATTTCGCACCTGACCTAAGTCTACCTGGGTCTCGTCTACAATCGACATCCCCAAACGTCTACAGTCGACGTTAGTTTCTATGGGTCTCGACTACAGTCGACGTCCCCTGTCTCTAACTTGTTCCCCTAACTAACTTTCTGCGCAGCAATAATAACCAACACACTTCAGACAATGTCTTTTAAATGCTTTAATCTCGGCCGGGAGAGTACTCGACCAGTTCTCAGAGAATCTTCCCCAAGAAGAAGCTTTAATCACGGCCGGAGGATCTCAGACAAATTTCAGAGAGAATCCCACCAGTAAACAGGAATACAACAGTTTTTATAGAATAGGAGCATAGGGAAAATGACATGTACATTACATAATTTCCCTACAATTTGATTGGTTCTTCATATGCAAACCCTCTTGTTTCTAGGAAAAAGCAAACTCTGTTTTTGTGATTACTTCATAATCACAAGTTTTAAACCTAGACATCTGTCTAGTTTCATTTTTTCCATTTATTGATCAAACATATTTAATAGTTCTCACTACAGAAACATGGGATTCGTGCCTACAATATATTTTTTTTAAATAATTGGAAGATAATGTACCTCATCCATGGAAAATTTAAGGGACGTATATTTAAAGGTGCTGTATGTAGTTTTCAGCGACCTCTAGCGGTGATGTTTCAGATTGCAACCAATAATTTTACAAGCGCGTGCTCGAATTTATGAGCGAGCACTGTCTGTGGGTACCTTCAGACTGAGACGCAACACACTGGAGAAAGCATCACACAACATGCTGGAAACTCAGGTAAACTCCCACTGCAACGTTACAATAATAGGCTACTTTTATCAGCTTGACGTTGAACTAATGCTCCATGCTCGTACCATGATAAGTATGGGACCCTATCAGCCGTGCCGAATTTTGCCACTGCAAGCACCACTTCACATTTTCTTCAGGAAATGTACATTCTAGGTTTGTAGATAAGGTTTCTCCGTGATTCAAATGCCCTGCCGATGTTGAGCCGTGTTTTTTCACCCGAAGTTCATTTGATTCACGTCTGGCCTTACGAGCTTCAGCAGAAAAAACTTTTTTTTAGTTTTTTATAAATATGTGGAGTTTGTGTTGGAGTCTGTGTTGTGCTGGGAGCAGGTCGTTTCTTAGTGTTATCAGACATGTCATAAGTTGCATAAGTCCATGTCATAAGTTGCAGTGTCATTGCTGTTGAGTGCAAAGTCAGTAGGCTAGACGAGGCGAGAGGCTCGGGAGCGCGCGTGCAGGTCTCAGTCACGTCACTGGATTTCGCGGTAAATCCGACCCGGCACCTTCACAAATAAATAAGAATACTTGCTTTCAGAGATAATAGCAAAACCCGCAAAATGGATCATTTTAATGTGAGATTACAACCCCTTCACACACAGGCAATAAAAAAAGGATTCATTTTAGTAGAAAAGTTACATACAGCACCTTTAATTTATTAAAATACTTAAATTATTGTAATATTTCATAGCAGTTGTCTGTTACATCTAGGATCATTTTATCTCTATTCACTCCATATTTCTCTCTTTGAATTATTTTGATTGTTTAGAAAATTTGAAAATGAGAGTTTTTCTTTCATTTCAGACCTGATGGAAGTGAAGGAGGAGAGTGAAGAACTGAGTGAAGTGAAGGAGGAGAGTGAAGAACTGAGTGAAGTGAAGGAGGAGAGTGAAGAGTTGAGTGAAGTGAAGGAGGAGAGTGAAGAACTGAGTGAAGTGAAGGAGGAGAGAGAAGAACTGAGTGAAGTGAAGGAGGAGAGAGAAGAACTGAGTGAAGTGAAGGAAGAGAGTGAAGAACTGAGTGAAGTGAAGGAGGAGAGTGAAGAACTGAGTGAAGTGAAGGAGGAACATCATGTCAAACCTGGAGAAAAACCTTTGAGTCTCTCAAAGACTAAAAAGACATTTTTAAAGAAAAGAAGAGCCAAGAAATCTTTCTCCTGCACTCAGTGTGGAAACAGTTTCACATGCAAACAATCTCTTAAGATTCACATGAGAATTCATACAGGAGAGAAGCCACATGTATGCCATCAATGTGGGAATAGTTTCATGCGATCATCATCCCTAAAGATTCACATGAGGATCCACACTGGAGAGAAGCCGTTGACATGTGATCAGTGTGGAAAAACATTTCTTAGGGCATCAAACCTGAAGACACACCTGAAAATTCATACGAAGGAGAAGCCACATTCATGTTCTGTGTGTGGAAAGAGTTTTTCACTGCTGCTATATTTACAAAGACATCAGAAAAGACATACTGGTGTGAGAGAGTACGTGTGCTTTGAGTGTGAGAAGACTTTTACTTCAGCGAACAGTTTGAAACTGCACCAGAGAATTCACACTGGAGAAAAACCTTACAAGTGTTCACACTGTGACAAGAGATTCAGTCGATCAAGCAGTCTGAAAATACATGAGATGACCCACACTGGAGAAAAACCTTACAAGTGTTCACACTGTGACGAGAGATTCAGTCGATCAAGCAGTCTGAAAATACATGAGATGAACCACACTGGAGAAAAACCTTACAAATGTTCACACTGTGACAAGAGATTCAGTCGATCAAGCAGTCTGAAAATACATGAGAGCATCCACACTGGAGAAAAACCTTACAAATGTTCACACTGTGACAAGAGATTCAGTCAGTCAGAACATCTGAAAACACATGAGAGGATCCACACTGGAGAAAAACCTTACAAGTGTTCACACTGTGACAAGAAATTCAGTCAGTCAAGAAGTCTGAAAAGACATGAGAGGATCCACACTGGAGAGAATCTGCACACGTGTGATCAGTGCGGAAAGAGTTTCTCTGTTAAAGCGCAACTGAAGCGACACATGAAGATCCATGCAGTGGAGAAACCACATCAACACAGTCTGAGATCATGGTAAGTAGTTCATCTTTATGTGCTGAGAAACAAAAGCAGCGTTTCCACCTTCAGAAAAGGTTCCAGCTGTGTTTCCACTTGAGCTCTGGTACGGCACGGCACAATTACAAACCGTTCTCGGCCCTGAACTCTCAGCACACTTGGCTGACCGTGCCGAACCGTGATGGTAGTGTGTGTGTAGTGACATCGCCACTCAGGATTGGTCACTTGTCTGTTGCCTGGTTACCAGTGTCTCTGTAGCTGGCTAAGCGACGTAAAAGCAATTTGAGCAACGTAAACACAAACTTACAATAAAATTAATAGAAATAACATGGTTTCTGTGCTCACCAACCATGTTATTTTTCAAAAGTGTTTTGTCCATAGAAATGTTTTTCACTGCTGTAAATTGACATGATTGAGCATACACAATTAATCTATAATTAGCTTGGTTGTTGATTATTTTCATGATAGATTTCATCAATAAGGTCTAGCAGCCCTAGTTAAAGATTGTTTTGATCATCAAACACAATTTAAGAAAATCAAACATCATGACACTGAAGAACTAAGATTCACATTGTTTTAGGTCAAGAATATAAAAGACATTCAATTAATTATTTTGACATTTAACTTTCCTGATTTTTAGAGAAGGTGTGCCTTTGCTCTGGAACTGCCAACTCTAAGAAAGTTAAGATAGTATAGACACTCAGTAACACTGATCGCTGGCTGATGGAGATAATACAACTGCGCAACCAGCCTTGGCCTCTACTGTTGTGCTGCGATGACCTCTCTCAAGTGCACAGGGATGTTTTTCATCCAGCCCTGGACAAAGTGGCTTTCCGGGGATTGCCCATGAAAGGTTAAACTTAAGCGTTACAGGTTTACGCGTTGAAGCTGCTCTAGCATTCTGAATTTTTTCAAACACCCTCAGAGCTTATGAATGGAAATGAATGTTTGAGCAACTGTGTGCACAGACGCGTTGTTCCCTTTCTCTGTTCCTTTGTGGATGTGTCATGCTTCCTGTAGGAGCTTTTAGATAATGGCAGATCCTTTTCTTTTCTAAAGGCATATTTTGCTGCGATTTCTGCATGCTATGTGGAGACAGAAACGCTATAGCTCAACAACTGCTCGTCTGCAGGTTTATGAGAGGTGTGTGGCATCTGAGTAAGGTTTTTAAGCCACTGACTCGATTGTGGGATCTGTCTGTGGTCCTCAGCCCCTTTTGATCCTATAGGTAGTATTGATTTAAAGCTCCTTTCGCTAAAGACTGCTTTATTATTGGCTCTTTCAACTGTGAAGCTGGGTAAGTGAACGTTATGCTTCGTTGGTTCACACGCTAAGCGCTGCCAATCATAACACACTGGGCCAGCTAACCAATCACAGCACATCTTTTTGAAGGAAATACTGGTTGAAGCATTCAACCAGACTAGGGACAGAGAAAAATAATGTTTTTTTTAACAATCAAGCATGAAAGCATATTCTAGTACACCCCAAAAACAAAATTAAGACTTCATAAAAGGGCATAATAGGACCCCTTTAATATTTTGACATTTGATATGAATTTGACCGAGGAAAAGCCTATAGTGCAGGTGAGCTGGGAAGTCTGAAAGCCTTTTCACACTAAACACATTTTGTATAGAAAAAGTGGGGACATTCTTGCTGGGCTGGAATATTCACCCACTAATGAAGCAATGCTTCTTTCTTCAGAGAATATTTCTGCTATTTTCTTCGGTCTTTAAAGAAATGTGCTGACCAATAAGATATAAACTTTGAGCTGCTGCAAAACACACATTTAAAGCTACACTGTGTAATTTGTTTAGTTGATTCTTAGCAAAAAAACACTTAGTTCTTTCAAAAATGTGTGCCCATTAATGTATATTTACTTCTTTCAAGTAATAAAGTATTCTCGTAAGTTTATAATCTGCCATTGAAAGTACATACGGGTGAGGGGTTCGAATGCCGGTCGCCATGTTGCCCCTCCATATTGAAATTACATTAGCCAAAGAGGGACATGCCTGTAAAATCAAGCTTCGCCTTTCGCGCTTTTTACTCAGTGACACAGAGACGAATGCGAGGGGGAGATTACTCGCGACTGCGGCAGATTTGAAAGGTTGCTGATGGAGGATCACGCCTATTTTCGAGGACATGTAGCAGAGTCGCCAAGGAAGCGAAAGAGAATTAAAACGTCAACGCGACAGGCAAATCAGCAAGACCAAAGTCAATACTGGAGTAACTTTTCCCAGATGGAAAGAGCTCATGAGGAGCAAAGATTTTAAAACGAATGCCGAAGTTGCCTGCTTTCTTCTCGACAGGTAATTCAACCTATTTGTGTAAATTCGAAGTTTTATAGTTGCTCGTCTAACCATAGCATGGTTGTGCATAACGCCAGAACGACCTCTAGTATAACTTGCGTTACTTTTCCTCACGTCAATGGTGAAAAAGTATTGTTTACCTTGTAACATAAATCTGTGCTGCGACGGATCACAGGTGATAGTTTTAAAGGCGCAATTGGACGAAGTCGAACTGGAAGCCATGTTAATCTTGGAATAATACGGCCACCGTAGGAGTTAAAACGCCCTTGAAATTGAAAGGAACAGAAACTAATATTCACTGGGTAGTCATATACAATTTCACCGCTAGATGGGGGAAAATATCACACAGTGTAGCTTTAAGAGCATTTGGTGGCACTAGTGAAACCAGCATTAAGCATTAAAATTACTTTAAATGAAACATTATTATTTCCTGAACACTTTGAACGATGTGAGTAATCCATGATGAGTCAATTGTGTAAAATAGTCCAGTGAAAGTTTTTTTTTTTTTTCATGACATTTGCATTCATTGCTTTGGCAGACATTTTTACGACGGCTGAAAGTTTGCATGTATCACCCTCTGTTGAACAGGCGTGAATTTGCTTTTCCTTCAGTCCAACACACATTTGTGTAAAGTTCGGTGTGAAAAGATGGTCTGTCAACAAATTCTCACATTTTTGCCTAGAGGCCAATTAGCTTGTGTTGTGAAAATAGAGTTTCATGACCAAACTAGTGATTTAGAACACAAATCATCTTCATGACATTAAAATAGATCATAATCGTGCACAGCAGTTGTTGACCAGATTTAATGGGATGAAAATTACTATTGAACTCATCAGTGATCTTGACTTTGAGCTTAACTTTTCATTTCATGTTTGTTTCTCATTTGAAATCTCACTTGATTTAATGTTTCTTTTAGATCTGATGGACGTGAATGAGAAAGGAAAAACAGAAGCTAAAAATGCTGTCTGTAAATCAAGTCTGAAGATTCACATGAGAGTTCACACTGGGAAGAAGCGGCTCAGGCTTTCGCTCTGAAATCACTTCTGCTTTTCATTCTGAAGAAAGACCATTGCTGGAAGTCCTTTACTACAGAAGAAGATAAACTGAAAGAGTGCCAGGAAATTCACACTGGAAAGAAACATTTCAAGGCTAAGTTCAGGGAGCCGAAGAAGAGGCCATTACACTTTTAAGAGAGACATGAATCAGATATTAATTTAACTAATACTTCTTTTTTATTTTTTTATTTTTTTATCAGAACATCTAGTTTCTCTTCAACTTCTACTCTTCCATGCAAATGCAAGATATACTTTCATGTATCTTTGAAACTGGACACTTTCCTTCTCTTCTTCTCTTGAGATGCTTTGGCTCAGTCAGTAAAGAGAGAGATCTGTCTCATTCACTTTCACTTTTACTTAATGTTTGTATTTACTTCATGTAATTATTGATTAAACTCTTTACTCATTTTATCAACATCTCATTGTTATTGTCCATTTTTATTTTATGCTCATTCTGCTTGAATCAGGAATAATTTTAGTTCTGAAAGCCATGAAATATTATTTGCTTTTAGATCTCTCCATGTTGTTAATTTCTCATAAGAAAATCTAAATGCCTAATAAATTATATTTCACTGCACACATGACTGACACTGAATGAGATTGCTGTGTCTACATTATTAACAGTTTCACCCTTGATATCCAGTATCATACATACATTTCAAAGAGTGTGTTCTAGTGAGTTTGATGTTTAAACAACACACAGTATTCACAAAATAAACTGAAATGATTTCTGTCTCTATCTCACCACAGTTTTACTCAACCAGCGGAAAGAGAGCAGCTGGAATACAGAGAAGCGGCGTGTAATCCTTCTTTTTTTTTGTCTGTAATTATGTTGATGTTTATAGATTGTGAACAGTATTTGGTGAATTTTTGATCATCTATCATTGCAAACATGAGCCGCAAATCACGAGATGACAGTGATGTCATACAACTCTTACCGGATACCGGGCCAGAAAAGAAAATTAGATGAACTTGGCCGAAAACCGAAAACAAACAGGAGTTTGTTAATTAAATTGTATTAATATAACACTATCATTGTGTTGAGCTAATAGGCTGATACTTTTAATAATTTCATGAAAATAAAGTTTATAATCAACTAATTAATATGTATTTAAGCCACAAAGGTGAGGTGATCAAGATCGCATGTACTTCCTTTATCATATATACTGTACTTCAGGGTATTAAACAAACAAAATAGAACCTAACCATCAGCAGAATGTGGCAAAAGGAGAAAAACACAAGTTTTCATTTTCAAGTTCTCATTCCTCCCATCCCACCCTCTGTGTTTCATGGTTATGGTTCCCCTAAGCCCGATTCTATTCAATTCACATATTCGAACTTCCCGGATCAATAACTCATAAAACACAAATTACAATTATTTACAATCACAGTAACATAGACAATGAGCTACAACCTAAATTTCCTAAAAATGAGCTTTATACAGTAATATAAATTGATCTCTATGAGCAGGTGGTTGAGAGAGTCTGAAGGCACCGTCTGCAAAGTGCAGTATAACCCAAAAAATGTTAAATAGTCATTCATTTCAATATTACACACTAGAGTGTCTACATCACCTGGCTTCTTCAGTTGGGTGCTGTTGTGGTTTCAATCTTTTCGGGAAATCACTTCTCAGAGATCTTTGATTCCAGAAATATTAGATTTTATTTCACAAACAAAGCCGAACAGGTCCTGCAGAAAGGCGCTCCAGCTCAGTAGCAGCTTCTCACATACCTACATCCCTTCCAAAAATGGAAATACATTCTATAGATATTTTGAGAAATATTTTGTACCATGTGACATTACTGAAATAGAATTCTCTGTTGCATCAACATTCTGGCCGTTCAGGCTTCCAAAGTAAAACCCAAAGACAAACACAGAAAATAAATAATAGTGTACAAATATATAGCTAAATTAATTATTTCTAAATAATAAAATCTTCAACAGTGCGCGCCCGTGATGCTTTGGAGGCCGATCGCGATCGCTTCCCTCATTGAGTTTCAGCGTCAAGTCTTCTGAGGTGAGGAGAGCAGTTCACGGTATTTCTCATATTTACACAACCATCACACATACACTTTATACAGTTTGATTAAGCGACAGGCTCATTTCTGTATTGTTTTAATCGATCACAGCGATACTTGTGCGTCTTTTCTGGCGTCTTTTTTCTGAAATAAACATTTAGTGCAGCAGCAGCGAGCATGAGGAGAATATGTTGAGTTCATTCAGACCTGAGCGATTTTGTGTTCGTTTGTGTGATTGTCTCGATGTTTGTGTGAGAACTGTTACTGAATGTCAAGTCAAAGTTTGAGATCTGTGAGGAGAATTTATAGGAATCGATCCCAAGTGTTGCTGTTGCCATTTTCATGTTTACCTTTATTTCTTTGTCAACATTTATCTTTGGAAGATTACATTTAGGGTAGAGTGGGGGAAAACGCCCCCCTGGGGTAAAACGCCCCCCCACCTGTTTTTCCCAAAATGATCAATAAAAGTAGTCGAGATACATTTTTACTGTTGCTATGCACTACATTGATAACGGGGATATACAAATCTCTATGGAGAAGCTGACACCAGCGACATATTTTAAGAGAAGAGGATTACAGGGTAAATGTCACGGGGTGACAAACAGCTCCAGATCTGTATGAGTGTTTGTCGTCATGACAACTAAACGGCAGATTGGCGACAGGTGTAGGGACTTCACTCTGAACGTCTGATTGAGGCCACTCCCGCTTTTTGAGAGGATAAAACACACGAGGATGAGAGGTGAGGCGCGCAGCACGCGAGCGGCCGTGGCCGCGGTCGCGGCGGGAGGCCGCGGGAGAGAGAGGACGAGAGGACGAGAGGACGAGAGGACGAGAGGACGAGAGGACGAGAGGACGAGAGGACGAGAGGACGAGAGGACGAGAGGACGAGAGGACGAGAGGGACGGATGAGAGAGCCAGATGAGAGAGCCAGAGAGAACTTCGGCTGGAATGCGGGCGGAGGCCTTGGTACACTGTGGGTCTGTTGAGTTGCAGTTTTATTGTGGAAATGAGCACGAGTGAAACCTTACAGTGTGTGGTGGAAATGTGAGTGTGGGAATTGTTTCTGCTGTTCACTCGCAATCACAGCTGTCTGTTCCTCCCTCTGTCTGAGTCCAGTGAAGAGCCTGCTAATGCTCGAAGAGCCTGCTAATGCTGTGAGTTACACGTGTCTGTTCCTCCCTCTGTCTGAGTCCAGTGAAGAGCCTGCTAATGCTGTGAGTTACACGTGTCTATTCCTCCCCCTGTCTGAGTCCAGTGAAGAGCCTGCTAATGCTGTGAGTTACACGTGTCTATTCCTCTCTCTGTCTGAGTCCAGTGAAGAGCCGGCTAATGCTTGAAGAGCCGGCTAATGCTTGAAGAGCCGGCTAATGCTTGAAGAGCCGGCTAATGCTTGAAGAGCCTGCTAATGCTGGAAGAGCCTGCTAATGCTGTGAGTTACACGTGTCTATTCCTCCCTCTGTCTGAGTCCAGTGAAGAGCCTGCTAATGCTGGAAGAGCCTGCTAATGCTGTGAGTTACACGTGTCTATTCCTCCCTCTGTCTGAGTCCAGCGAAGAGCCTGCTAATGCTGTGCCGAGAAACGCGAAGAGAACGCTGAAGAGAATGCGGAAGCTGTGGATTATGTCCATTCCTTTCTCTGTCCGAAGGTGCTGAGAAACGCGAAGAGAATGCGGAAGCTGTGGATTATGTCCATTCCTCTCTCTGTCCGAAGGTGCTGAGAGAACGCTGAAGAGAATGCGGAAGCTGTGGATTATGTCCATTCCTCTCTCTGTCCGAAGGTGCTGAGAAACACGAAGAGAATGCGGAAGCTGTGGATTATGTCCATTCCTCTCTCTGTCCGAAGGTGCTGAGAAACACGAAGAGAATGCGGAAGCTGTGGATTATGTCCATTTCTCTCTGTCCGAAGGTGCTGAGAAACGCGAAGAGAATGCGGAAGCTGTGGATTATGTCCATTCCTCTCTCTGTCCGAAGGTGCTGAGAAACACGAAGAGAATGCGGAAGCTGTGGATTATGTCCATTCCTCTCTCTGTCCGAAGGTGCTGAGAAATGCGAAGAGATACATGAAGAGATAACCTGAACCGAAGAGACTTTTAACATTGTTTTTATTATTTAATAAAGAGTATATTTATTTTGAATTCTGTGTCTGCCTGTCTCCTTCGTGTCCACGGTCGGCTCCTCAGGGGCGGCACGCAAGCGAAGGGGTGGGCGGCCCGCTGGCGCTCCACCCCGACCTGTGACATAAAATGGCGTAGTCTGCAGGATGCCGCCCTGAGTTGAGCAACCGTGGGCCGAAGGTATGGCGACCAGTTTTTTTTTTTTCCTTTTTTTTTTTTTTTTTGCTTTGTTTGTTTTTTTGTTTTCCTCTCCTTTTTTTTTTTTCCTTTTCTTCGGCCCTGGAGCGGATTGGTGGGGGGGTATGTCACGGGGTGACAAACAGCTCCAGATCTGTATGAGTGTTTGTCGTCATGACAACTAAACGGCAGATTGGCGACAGGTGTAGGGACTTCACTCTGAGCGTCTGATTGAGGCCACTCCCGCTTTTTGAGAGGATAAAACACACGAGGATGAGAGGTGAGGCGCGCAGCACGCGAGCGGCCGTGGCCGCGGTCGCGGCGGGAGGCCGCGGGAGAGAGAGGACGAGAGAGAGACGGACGAGAGAGACAGATGAGAGAGCCAGATGAGAGAGCCAGAGAGAACTTCGGCTGGAATGCGGGCGGAGGCCTTGGTACACTGTGGGTCTGTTGAGTTGCAGTTTTATTGTGGAAATGAGCACGAGTGAAACCTTACAGTGTGTGGTGGAAATGTGAGTGTGGGAATTGTTTCTGCTGTTCACTCGCAATCACAGCTGTCTGTTCCTCCCTTTGTCTGAGTCCAGTGAAGAGCCTGCTAATGCTTGAAGAGCCTGCTAATGCTGTGAGTTACACGTGTCTGTTCCTCCCTCTGTCTGAGTCCAGTGAAGAGCCTGCTAATGCTTGAAGAGCCTGCTAATGCTGTGAGTTACACGTGTCTGTTCCTCCCTCTGTCTGAGTCCAGTGAAGAGCCTGCTAATGCTGTGAGTTACACGTGTCTATTCCTCCCCCTGTCTGAGTCCAGTGAAGAGCCTGCTAATGCTGTGAGTTACACGTGTCTATTCCTCTCTCTGTCTGAGTCCAGTGAAGAGCCGGCTAATGCTTGAAGAGCCTGCTAATGCTGGAAGAGCCTGCTAATGCTGTGAGTTACACGTGTCTATTCCTCCCTCTGTCTGAGTCCAGCGAAGAGCCTGCTAATGCTGTGCCGAGAAACCCGAAGAGAACGCTGAAGAGAATGCGGAAGCTGTGGATTATCTCTCTCTGTCCGAAGGTGCTGAGAAACGCGAAGAGAATGCGGAAGCTGTGGATTAGGTCCATTCCTCTCTCTGTCCGAAGGTGCTGAGAAACGCGAAGAGAATGCGGAAGCTGTGGATTAGGTCCATTCCTCTCTCTGTCCGAAGGGGCTGAGAAACGCGAAGAGAATGCGGAAGCTGTGGATTATGTCCATTCCTCTCTCTGTCCGAAGGGGCTGAGAAACGCGAAGAGAATGCGGAAACTGTGGATTATGTCCATTCCTCTCTCTGTCCGAAGG
Organism: Leuciscus idus; assembly: GCA_021554675.1. Lineage (NCBI taxonomy): Eukaryota > Metazoa > Chordata > Actinopteri > Cypriniformes > Leuciscidae > Leuciscus > Leuciscus idus. Next base: position 64,526,619 of record CM038621.1, read on the forward strand.
TGCTGAGAAACGCGAAGAGAATGCGGAAGCTGTGGATTATGTCCATTCCTCTCTCTGTCCGAAGGTGCTGAGAGAACGCTGAAGAGAATGCGGAAGCTGTGGATTATGTCCATTCCTCTCTCTGTCCGAAGGTGCTGAGAAACGCGAAGAGAATGCGGAAGCTGTGGATTATGTCCATTCCTCTCTCTGTCCGAAGGTGCTGAGAAATGCGAAGAGATACATGAAGAGATAACCTGAACAGAAGAGACTTTTAACATTGTTTTTATTATTTAATAAAGAGTATATTTATTTTGAATTCTGTGTCTGCCTGTCTCCTTCGTGTCCACGGTCGGCTCCTCAGGGGCGGCACGCAAGCGAAGGGGTGGGCGGCCCCGCTGGCGCTCCACCCCGACCTGTGACATAAATGCTATAATTTTCAGATATTAGTAAACAAGTGTTTAATACAATATTGTTCTGCAGGATATCGCAGTGATGTATGATAGATGAATAGTGAAGTCTGTAGTTTGAGATCATATGGTATTTATAAGGAATATAATTATATTAAAAAAATTATTTATTTTTTTAAAAAGTCATAGCTTGTGGGGTAAAACGCCCCCTACGCTGAGGGGTAAAACGCCCCCCTGGGGGCATAGTTTCTCTCTATCATAATTACTATAATAAAATATTTATGTCTATCAAATCCTTTGTTTTACACTTAATGCAGTATAACTAGGTGGTAAAATCTAAATATTTGAACAAAACATGAAAAAATTACCTCAAGTGAGCATTAACTAGCTAGCTTGCTAGCAAAGTTAGCTCACTGATGGAAGGTAGTTAAATTTGGCTATTTTGGACATTGCTGAAATAAATATTAATATATATACATGTTGATACATTACTTGCCTTTTACTTTTAGAGATTAAAAACTATTGTCTGTTAATTTTGCTGTTGATCTATGAAGCAAACTGGTTGGTAAGAAAGGGGGCATTTTACCCCACCTTGGGGGGCGTTTTACCCCACCGCTGGGGGGCGTTTTACCCCACCGCTGGGGCAAAACGCCCCCTTTGTACAAAAATATTTTCAGTGAAAATACTAATTAATTATGAAGGCTGAGCAATTTTAATATTTGGTGAATAACTCCTGCCATAGTCACTCAAAACCGGGATGGCAAGTCTAGTCACATTTATGTTTTGTTTCACTGTAACGTCACACTTTCCTTAAGGGGGGCGTTTTCCCCCACTCTACCCTACTTGTTAAAATTTACTTTATATTGCCCCTGTATGAGTAACGAACGAGGGAACTTTCAAATCTATACATCCATGGGAATATAGATACATATTAATGAAGTTTAACACCGGAAACTTTACATTTTCTTTTATTTTTAAGAGTATTATGATCATTGTCAGTTTCTGTACATACAAATCTGTAATATGTTAATGATTGAATTACTTTATTGCAATTAATAGTTATTATAAAGTCAAACTAGTTTTAAATTCACATATTATAGTGTTGTAGTTATTTGCCTGTAGCGGTTCACAACGATAGGTTATTTATTTAATTATTTTGTTCTTATTGATGATTTATCCATGTTAGGCTATTGTGAGGAATAACAGTAATGTCTTTCAATAGAGCAGTTTTACAGGCTTTTATCATGTATCCTGACTCAAATAATATGTTTCTAACAGCAAACACTCAGAATAAAGTGAGATGATCTGCTGATGATCCTGAATGGCTTGTTGAATGAGTGTTGATAGTCTGAGGCTCATCAATATTAACAGATCTGCTGAAAACACTCTTTATTTCATGACAATAGTTCCTGTTTTCACCTCATTTATTATGCTGATGTCTTCAGATCTCCTGTAAATTGACACTTAAAGCTCATTTCATTGGTATCAACAGACTGAGGGTATTTGATAATTACTATATGTAGCCAATGTTTATTTCTGTTGTGGTAATATGTCAGAAATAAGCCAATGTTTATTTCTGTTGTGGTGTCTCTTATATTATAAACTTAGAAAACATGGATATAACAGTGAACTGTTATTAACCCTTATGATTGTATGTATGTGTATGACTTTTGTATACGTGCAAATAAATGTGTAAGTAATGTATGACCGAGACAGAGGGTCTCCACTCAAAGGTAGCATGTGATAAATTATAATTAATGATAATTAATTTATCCTAGAAAAATAACCTTGGGGGAGTGAGGACAATAATGAAGGAAGGATGCCCTCCTCTCGTGGTCATTTGATACATGTTTGTCTCTTATTCAGTAATAGAAAATTGCTTGCCACCACAGTTTCTGCTTTCAAATGTTTTTCTTACCATTATTTATACTTGGGAAAATTGACATTATTATATTCTGTAGTCCATGAACATAAAACAAACTCAGTAACTTATATATTTTTGATTTTGGCAGATCAACTCACACTACAATTCATCATCAGTGAAGCTCCTCCCACTGTAATTCATCATCAGTGAAGCTCCTCCCACATCGGTCACATCATCAGTGAAGCTCCTCCCACAGCGGTCACATCATCAGTGAAACTCCTCCCACTGTAATTCTCCAATAAATGCTGTAAATTCCCATCAGCTACAAGTGAAGACGAGCATCAGAGCATCAGGAAGAGCTGAAATCTGCAAAGACTGAGTTTATTAAAGAGGACAGTGAGAACATGAGTGATCCAGAACCCTGCAGAATGAAACACACTGAAGATCCTGAAGAACAAAGAGGTTGGTGTTTATTCTTCATTTATTCATGATGCTGAAGAACATTCATGTTAGAAACATTCAAGCACTTCATCACATTAAGATAAACAGTTAAACTGTGAAATAGCTGCAAAAGTTTCTGTTTTTTTTTTTAACAAATGGTCAGTAAAAGGTTTCATTTTGATTGTCAACATCAGGTCAAACTAAGTTTAAATATTTTAACAGTTTTATTTTACATTTATTTTATATATGGTTTACAATTTGTAACAGTGTTACTAGAATTTTGACCTGAATTTTGTGCGTATTTTTACAAAACTTGTATACTGTGGTAGATGTATTCCCTATTTCGCACCTGACCTAAGTCTACCTGGGTCTCGTCTACAATCAACGTCCCCAAACGTCTACAGTCGACGTTAGTTTCTATGGGTCGCGGCTAGAGTCGACGTCCCCTATCTCTAACTTGTTCCCCTAACTAACTTTCTGTGCAGCAATAATAACCGACACACTTCAGACAATGTCTTTTAAATGCTTTAATCTCGGCCGGGAGAGTACTCGACCAGTTCTCAGAGAATCTCCCCCAAGAAGAACCTTTAATCACGGCCGGAGGATCTCAGACAAATTTCAGAGAGAATCCCACCAGTAAACTTTAGAAAATTTGAAAATGAGAGTTTTTCTTTGATTTCAGACCTGATGGAAGAGAGCGAGGAGAGTGAAGAACTGAGTGAAGTGGAGGAGGAACATCATGTCAAACCTGGAGGAAAACCTTTGAGTCGCTCAAAGACTAAACAGACATTTTTAAAGAAAAGAAAAGACAAGAAATCTTTCTCCTGCACTCAGTGTGGAAAGAGTTTCGCATGCAAACAATCTCTTAAGATTCACATGAGAGTTCATACAGGAGAGAAGCCACATGTATGCCATCAATGTGGGAAGAGTTTCGGTCAATCATCACACCTTAATGTTCACATGAGGATCCACACCGGCGAGAAGCCGTACACATGTGATCAGTGTGGAAAACCATTTCCTAAGGCATCAAACCTGAAGACACACCTGACAGTTCATACAAAGGAGAAGCCGCATTCATGTACTGAGTGTGGAAAGAGTTTTTCACAGCTGCAACATTTACATATACATCAGAAAACACACACTGGTGTGAGAGAGTACATGTGCTTTGAGTGTGAGAAGACTTTTATTACAGCAAACTGCTTAAAGCTGCACCAGAGAATTCACACTGGAGAAAAACCTTACAAGTGTTCACACTGTGACAAGAGATTCAGTCAGTCAGCCAATCTGAAAACACATGAGAGGATCCACACTGGAGAAAAACCTTACAAGTGTTCACACTGTGACAAGAGATTCGGTCACTCATCACATCTGAAAACACATGAGAGGATCCACACTGGAGAGAAGCCACACACGTGTGATCAGTGCAAAAAGAGTTTCACTATTGCTAGTCACCTGAAGCTACACATGAGGATTCACACTGGAGAAAAACCTTACAAGTGTTCACACTGTGACAAGAGATTCAGTCAGTCAGCATCTCTGAAAAAACATGAGAGAATTCACACTGGAGAAAAACCTTACAAGTGTTCACACTGTGACAAGAGATTCAGTCGATCAGAACATCTGAAAACACATGAGAGGATCCACACTGGAGCTAACAGGAAACGTTCCCATAACTTTCACTAACGTTATGTAAAAGTTATGTAAATGTTAGTAAAAAACTTTCCTGAAATAATGTTTCTGGAACGTTCTTATGATGTTTTTAGAGTTAAAATACATTCTCGTAACGTTGAGAGAAAAACGTTCTTAGAACAAAGTTTTCAGAACGTCGTTGTGATGTTATTTGTTCTTGACTGATGTTCTCATAATGTTGAGTGAAAACGTTCTTATAACAACGGTCATTGAACGTGCTTGTGATGTTATTTGTACTTGACTGATGTTCTCATACTATTGAGAGTTCTTAGAACTATTGATACTATTGAGAACAAATACAGTTCTGATAACATTTAAACTTTCTAAGCATTTATTTTCTGTATTTTTTTAAAAATAAATTCATAGAATTTTATGCATGGCATCATGTGAAAAGATAGACGCAAGACTCGTTTAGGTGACTCACATCACGGCCCTGTATGTTCCTTTATTTGAATTAAATTAAACGATATATGTTGTACCCCTGAATAGAGGGGGAGAAGATTAATCACAAATCTCGCTTGATGTTTCTCCACTGCGAACTTTATGTGTAATAATTTTTGTAACAATTGACATTAAACAGTTCTTTTTCAAATTAGCCTCATTGACATCTTTCTTTACATACATTCAATTTGTACCGTACACATTTAATTACATGAGTACACTTCTTTATAATAGGCTATTTGAAAACCATAACACTATAAAGTATACAAAAAATACAATAAAGAATTTAAAGCATTTTACAGTTACCTGAGAATCAACTCTTTTTAAATATTTTTTTTTCTTTATAATCATAAATGCATATTAACTATATGGCAAATCAGTCATAAGCACGTAAATGTACTATTTCAGCTAGTTATTTTAGCTGAAAATGCATCTGAAATTCTCAATTCACTTTTCAAACTCAATACATTCACCTTTGTACAGCAAATCAACAAATCTGCACTAAATAAACAGAATTACAACTTAAATACAAATATCGAACATACTCGAGCTTCGCGGCATTATATATATTGTATAGGCCTAACGCCATGACCACCGTGCTTAAAATGGAGTCCTGAGCGCGCGCATTTCCGAACTAAACATTTCAACATTTACATTACTCCAAACCCGTGAATCAAGCAATCAGCACTAAATATACTAATTTAAACATTAAATACAAATGTACATACCACATACACACTAACTGTTGTATAAATGTTCTTTATATGTGCTCTTGCGCCCTTATGTAGGCCTCGCACCATTAATGCTCAAAATGGAGCTGGGAGCTCATATACCTCTAAAATAATGAGCTTTAAAACATTTATCTCGACACGCAATCGATATAATACTCACATCCGCAATTGCTTAAACAATATACAACATTAAATGAACACAACTGGCACAACTGGAGAAGATTAATCACAAATCTCGCTTGATGTTTCTCCACTGCGAACTTTATGTGTAATGGAAAAACCCTGCGAGTTCTCCCCCTAGTGTTTAACAAGACAAGAGTAATCGATTGCACACTGCATTGTGCCAAACTAATAGATCGCAGATGAACCCAAAATTACATACAAAATAATTATTTACAATTTTATAAACCTTTAAACACACATTCAAAATAGCGTGACTATAGTGCTGTCAATATTTCACCGATTTTGGTCATTATAAAATACATATTTCAATCTGTCACATATACAGAACAATAACTAATTTATAGATACAAAAAAATTACACAAACGCATTTTACCGAAGACACGCACCAATTTGACGGAGCTGCACTGCTCTCTCCTGAAGAGGTTGGAAAAAGCCTCCGATAAATAACACAATCCCTGGAGTGTTACTTCTGACCCAGGTTCTGGGTAACACAAAAACTACCCAAACATTGGGTTGTTACATCTGAACCAGGATCTGGGTTACACAAAAACTACCCAAACATTGGGTTGTTACATCTGAACCAGGATCTGGGTTACACAAAAACTACCCATACACTGAAAAAAAAACCCCAAAAAATTGACCTAAAAGGCTAAACCCAGTATTTGGGTGGAAAAAAATAACCCAAGATTTTTTAGAGCGTAGTGATGGGAAAAACTAAGCTTTTCAAAAGTTCACATCAGTTGAATCAATTGCTGGGTAAATAATTAATCACTATTTCGAAGCATTTGAAACGCCACACGCTGGTCAGTACAGTGTAAATGCAACAGAAACTCAGGCTAAACATGCATCATAACACCTTTTATTAGTTGTTATTGAAGGAAATCAATCAAATGCAATCAACACAGACACTAGACCGGAAGATGGGTTCACAGAGGTTATTGACAATTTGAAACAGTTATGAGGCAACTAAGCCTCATTTACTGAAATTACGTGAATTTCACAGTTTGATTCACGCTCTGAACCACTGATTTGAAACAAAGGATTCATAAAGGTGTCTGAGATTCGTGAAGCAGTGCTTTGAAATCACCCATCACTACTTTAACTACATGAGTAAGACATGATTAGCAAGTTGTTTGCATAAAATAGTCCATTAAAACTAACTTGATTTAATGTTTCTTTTAGACGTGATGGATGTGAACAAGAAAAGAAAAACAGATGCCAAAAAATCTCCTGCCCTCAGTGTAAAAAACACTTCACATCACTTCTGCTTCTCATTCTGAAGAAAGACCATTTAACTGATCAGTGCGGTAACTTGTGACATACACTTGTAGGTGCATTCTTCAGTTACCTTGAGGGTAACTGTAGCCTTCTGCCAGGAGCAGATGTCGTCAGGTGGTACACAACCTTCACTGGGTGTTTCGGCCCTCAACCACAAAACCCTCCAGTTGGTGGGCTGGCAGTGATGGCCAAGTCACTGCCCTTCTGCTCCTGGCTTCCAGCTTTCCTCCTCCCTCCTGTTCCATATCCAGCAGGGGGCACGTTCTGCCTCCTCCCCCATCCGACGTGCTGCTTGTTTCTTTCTCCTTTCGTCCATCCCTAGAGCTGATAGTAACCGCCAGGTTGATTTGGCAGGGAAACCTCTGCAGCCGACCTCCACCGGGAACAGCCACGCCTGCCATCCCTTGTCCTTGCAGTCCTGAAGAAGGGACTGGTACTTCAAGGCCTTCCTCTCGTGGGCAACCTCACATCCCTCCTCCCAAGGCACCGTCAGCTCAACTGGAATTATTTTCTTGCCCTCCGTTGACCACAAGACAATGTCTGGACGGAGGGCTGTGAGCACCACCTCTGGGAATTGCAGCCTTTTTCTCACGTCCACCCTCATCTCCCAGGACCTGGCATTTTGAAGGAGATTGGGTTTTGATGATTTGGTTGAAAAAGGCCTTTCTCCCTCCTTAATAAAGGTGATCGCCCTCTTCAAGCCCATACCGGCAGGCCTCTTTCGGCATCTCTCCTGCTCCAATATGTCAGCAAGGGCCAGTAACACTTTGTCATGATGCCATCGATACCGACCTTGGGTGAGAGCTGTTTTACACCCTGATAGTATATGTGCCAGTGTTCCCTTTTGCTCACAGAGCTTGCAGTTAGGATCTTCCCTCAGCCCCCATACATGTAAGTGTGCTGGAGAAGGAAGAGTGTCATAGACAGATCGCAGTAGGAAGGAAATTCGGTAGGGCTCCAGCCGCCACAACTCTTGCCAGGTGATCTTGCGCTTGGGAAGGTCCCATTTTGTCCATGCGCCCTGGGATCCTTGTTCCACTGCCCTTGCCATCCGCCTTTCCTCCTCACGGGCCCGCACCTCAGCCTGAATCATCTCCTGCCTGCTCTTTACACCTGCGCTTCTCCATTGCTGGAAATGTGCAGAGCCGAGTCCTCTCCGTCCGACGCAAGGGCTTCCAAGGATATCTCGCAGCCCCAGAGCTCTCTCCGCCTGCTCTACAGCTGTGCTGGCTGCCCATTTGCGTCCAGACCTGGTCATGACCCCTACTTGCCTTACCAGTTCGTCTTTGGAGTCTCTGAGGCTAAGAAGGACTCTACACTTTGCCACTTTAAACTCTTCTACGATGGAGGACAAGGGAAGAGCGTATGTAGAGGCCCACTGAGGAAAAACTTGGGGGAATCCCCAACCACCTTCGCAGGTGCTTGTTAGTCTTCCTCTCAATCCCCTCCACAGCTGTCATGGGGAACTCATAGATAGTAAAGAGCCAAAAAAGCCTGGGCAGAAGACCATGCTGGTACAGCCAGGTCTTGAATTTACCAGGGAGTCTGGACTTGTCGATCTTTTTTAGCCAATCCTCGGTCTGCTCCACCGTGTTTTTGGCATTGGCCCGATCTGAGAGGGACACGTCGAACCACTTTCCCAAACACTTTACTGGATTCTCTTCAATTGATGGAATGGCCTCACCCTGAACATGAAGACTGAACCTCCCTGTGGACTTGCCCTTCCTGATTACCAGACTCCTGGACTTACTGGCCTTGAAAGACATCCTTGCCCACGTACCCATACAAATCTGTAACATGTTAATGATTGAATTTCTTTATTGCAATTAATAGTTATTATAAAGTCAAACTAGTTTTAAATGTACATATTATACTTTTGTAGTTATTTGCCTGTAGAGGTTCACAAAGATAGGTTATTTATTTAATTATTTTGTTATATTATTGATGATTTATCCATGTTAGGCTATATTGTGAGGAATACCAGTAATGCCTTTCAATAGAGCAGTTTTTAACAGGCTTTTATCATGTATCCTGACTCAAATAATGTGTTTCTAACAGCAAACACTCAGAATAAAGTGAGATGATCTGCTGATGATCCTGAATGGCTTGTTGAATGAGTGTTGATAGTCTGAGGCTCATCAATATTAACAGATCTGCTGAAAACACTCTTTATTTCATGACAATAGTTCCTGTTTTCACCTCATTTATTATGCAGATGTCTTCAGATCTCCTGTAAATTGACACTTAAAGCTAATTTTATTGGTGTCAACAGACTGAGGGTATTTGATGGTTATTATATGTTGCCTATGTTTATTTCTGTTGTGGAAGAAATTGTATATGTTCTATGTGTTTACATTTTCTTATATTCCTAGAAACTTAGAAAGCATGATGGTAATAAAATGCACAGGGATTGCATGTGAAGTCCCATGATTCTCTGCTACATGGATATAACTGTGAACTGTTATTAAGCCTTATGACTTATGACTGTTATTAACCCGTATGTGTATGACTTTTGTATACATGCAAATAAATGTGTAAGTAATGTATGACCGAGACAGAGGGTCTCCACTCAAAGGTATCATGTGATAAATTATGTAACAATGTGTGAGTTATAACTGAGAGATATCTTCATTTATCCCAGAAAAATAACCTTGAGGGAGTCAGGACAATAATGAAGGAAGGATGCCCTCCTCTCGTGGTCATTTGATGCATGATTGTCTCTTATTCAGTAATAAAAATTGTTTGCCACCACAGTTTATGCTTTCAAATGTTTTTCTTACCATTATTTACATTTGGGAAAATTGACATTATTAAATTCTGTAGTCCATAAGCATAAAACAAACTCGGTAACTTATATATTTTTTTTATTTTGGCAGAACAACTCCTCACACTACAATTCATCATTATTGAAGCTCCTCCCACAGCAGTCACATCATCAGTGGAGCTCCTCCCACAGCGGTCACATCATCAGTGAAGCACACCTCCAACACACGATTACTCTTCAAGACATTCAACTCTCTCCTCTGTCCACCTCCACCACCTCCCGCCTCCTCCTTAACTGCTGACGATTTTGCGACCTTCTTCACCAACAAAACAACAGCTATCAGCAGTCAGTTCTCAGCTCCACACACACAGGAACCCAGACCGACCCCTTCCACAGCCAATACCCCTCTGTCCTCCTTTTCTTCGCTAACCGAGGAAGAAGTATCTACACTTCTCCTCTCCAGTCACCCTACCACCTGCACGCTTGACCCCATCCCCTCACACCTTCTACAAGCCATCTCTCCCACACTTCTACCATCACTCACACACATCATCAACTCATCCCTCCACACTGGCACCTTCCCTACAGCATTCAAGCAGGCTCGGGTTACTCCACTGCTCAAAAAACCAACGCTAAACACATCATTGGTAGAGAATTACAGACCTATCTCTCTCCTACCATTCATTGCGAAGACACTTGAAAGAGCTGTCTTCAACCAACTAACATCCTTCTTGTCTCTAAACAACCAGCTGGATGTCAACCAATCTGGCTTCAAGAAAGGACATTCAACTGAGACTGCATTACTGTCAGTCACAGAAGCCCTACGGATCGCAAAAGCTGCTTCCAAATCTTCAGTCCTCATTCTCCTGGATCTGTCTGCTGCCTTCGACACGGTGAATCATCAGATCCTTCTGTCCACCCTCTCATCGCTGGGCATCACAGGAACTTCACTCCACTGGTTTGAGTCCTATCTCACAGGTAGGTCCTTCAAGGTCGCATGGAGAGGCGAGGTATCCAGAGCACATCAGCTGACCACAGGGGTTCCCCAGGGTTCAGTTCTTGGTCCCCTCCTCTTCTCCATCTACACCACATCACTGGGACACATCATACAGGCACACGGTTTTTCCTACCACTGCTATGCTGATGACACACAGCTCTTCCTCTCCTTTCAACCAGATGATCCCACAGTAGCTGCACGGGTCTCAAGCTGTCTGGCGGACATCTCCACATGGATGAAGGAACACCACCTGCAGCTCAACCTGGCAAAGACTGAGCTTCTCGTCCTCCCTGCCAATCCGTCTCTACAGCACGACTTCACCATCCAGCTAGAGTCATCATTAATCACCCCATCAAGATCGGTCAGAAATCTTGGAGTAACGTTTGATGACCAGCTGACCTTCACAGATCACATTTCAAAGACAGCTCGATCATGCAGGTTTGCACTGCACAACATCAGGAAGATCAGGCCTTTCCTAACTGAGCATGCAACACAACTTATCGTCCAGGCCCTGGTCATCTCTAGGCTTGACTACTGCAATGCCCTTCTGGCTGGACTCCCAGCATGTGCGACCAAACCCCTACAGATGATCCAGAATGCTGCAGCTCGTCTTGTCTTCAACGAGCCCAAGAGGGCCCACGTCACTCCTCTGTTCATCTCTCTGCACTGGCTACCTCTAGCTGCTCGCATCAAGTTCAAGGCACTGACGCTTGCTTACAGAACTATCACAGGCTCAGCTCCCTCCTACTTTCACTCACTCCTACGAGTCTACATCCCTACCAGACACCTACGATCGGTCAACGAGCGACGTCTCGTGGTTCCATCACAGAAAGCCACAAAATCACTTTCCAGAACATTCTCATTTACAGTTCCATGCTGGTGGAACGCTCTCCCCACCCTCATCCGGAATGCAGAATCCCTGACAACATTCAAAAAACAGCTGAAAACCAATCTCTTCCGTGAGCACTTAACCTTATAGAAAAAAAAAAAAAAAAAGAAAAAAAAATCCGTTCCCTTTGAAACATCACTTATCAGGCTTATGCTACTCTGAATAATACCTGAACTTCGTATTTTGAGCACTTCCTGCGTTGTTGTTGCTTTTGCCTCTTTATGATGACTCGCTGAACTTAGTCCTAATTTGTAAGTCGCTTTGGATAAGGGCGTCTGCTAAAATGACTAAATGTGAAGCTCCTCCCACAGCAGTCACATCATCATTGAAGCTCCTCCCACAGCAGTCACATCATCAGTGGAGCTCCTCCCACAGCGGTCACATCATCAGTGAAGCTCCTCCCACAGCAATTCTCCAATAAATGCTGTAAGTTTCCATCAGCTACAAGTGAAGACGAGCATCAGAGCATCAGGAAGAGCTGAAATCTGCAAAGACTGAGTTTATTAAAGAGGACAGTGAGAACATGAGTGATCCAGAACCCTGCAGAATGAAACACACTGAAGATCCTGAAGAACAAAGAGGTTGGTGTTTATTCTTCATTTATTCATGATGCTGAAGAACATTCATGTTAGAAACATTCAAGCACTTCATCACATTAAGATAAACAGTTAAACTGTGAAATGGCTGCAAAAGTTTCTGTTTTTTTATTTATTTTAACAAATGGTCAGTAAAAGGAGGTTTCATATTGATTGTCAACATCAGGTCAAACTAAGTTTAAATATTTTAACAGTTGTATTTTACATTTATTTTATATATGGTTTACAATATGTAACAGTGTTACTAGAATTTTGACCTGAATTTTGTGCGTATTTTTACAAAACTTGTATACTGTGGTAGATTTTTTCCCTATTTCGCACCTGACCTAAGTCTACCTGGGTCTCGTCTACAATCGACTTCCCCAAACGTCTTCATTCGACGTTAGTTTCTATGGGTCGTGACTACAGTCGACGTCCCCTATCTCTAACTTGTTCCCCTAACTAACTTTCTGTGCTGTAATAATAACCGACACACTTCAGACAATGTCTTTTAAATGCTTTAATCTCGGCCGGGAGAGTACTCGACCAGTTCTCAGAGAATCTTCCCCAAGAAGAAGCTTTAATCACGGCCGGAGGATCTCCGACAAATTTCAGAGAGAATCCCACCAGTAAACTTTAGAAAATTAGAAAATGAGAGTTTTTCTTTGATTTCAGACCTGATGGAAGAGAGCGAGGAGAGTGAAGAACTGAGTGAAGTGGAGGAGGAGAGTGAAGAACTGAGTGAAGTGGAGGAGGAACATCATGTCAAACCTGGAGAAAAACCTTTGAGTCGCTCAAAGACTAAAAAGACATTTTTAAAGAAAAGAGGAGCCAAGAAATCTTTCAGCTGCACTCAGTGTGGAAAGAGTTTCAAACGCAAACAAAGTCTTGATGTTCACATGAGAGTTCATACAGGAGAGAAGCCGTTCTCCTGCACTCAGTGTGGAAAGAGTTTCACATGCAAACAATCTCTTAAGATTCATATGAGAATTCATACAGGAGAGAAGCCACATGTATGCCATCAATGTGGGAATAGTTTCGGTCGATCATCATCCCTTAAGATTCACATGAGGATCCACACCGGAGAGAAGCCGTACACATGTGATCAGTGTGGAAAACCATTTCCTAAGGCATCAGACCTGAAGACACACCTGGCAGTTCATATGAAGGAGAAGCCGCATTCATGTTCTGAGTGTGGAAAGAGTTTTTCAATGCTGCTATATTTACATGCACATCAGAAAATTCACACTGGTGTGAGAGAGTACATGTGCTTTGAGTGTGAGAAGACTTTTTTTACAGCCTACTGCTTAAAGCTGCACCAGAGAATTCACACTGGAGAAAAACCTTACATGTGTTCACACTGTGACAAGAGATTCAGTCAGTCATCAACTCTGAAAACACATGAGAGAATTCACACTCGAGAAAAACCATACAAGTGTTCACACTGTGACAAGAGATTCAGTCGATCAGAACATCTGAAAACACATGAGAGGATCCACACTGGAGAAAAACCTTACAAGTGTTCACACTGTGACAAGAGATTCAGTCAGTCAAGAAGTCTGAAAACACATGAGATGAACCACACTGGAGAGAAGACCGTGCCGAGCCGTGATGGTTGAATATGTGTAGTGACATCGGATTGGTCACTTGTCTGTTGCCTGGTTACCAGTGTCTCTGTAGCTGGCTAAGCGACGTAAAAGCAATTTGAGCGACGTAAACACAAACTTTGGAGTGACTGACTCCATAACCTATCCATAAACAATCAGTGTACAGTTCTGAGAACATATTTTAACTGTCTAAGCATTTATTTTCTGTATTCTTTTAAAATAATAAATTCATAGAACAGGGCTCTCAAGTTTTACCAAAAGCTTGGAGTGAGATCACATGCGGTTAGGGGAGGAGCCCTAATGGAGCCCCGCCCCCATATGTCCCCGCCCCCCAATTTTACCCATTGTTCATAATTAACCAGCCCAAATTGAAATTATAACAATTGGTAAATCTGATAAATGACAGAGCAATTCATCACATCAAATATACTCTTTAATGTTATATTTCAAAATTACAAATAAGTTATACAAAAATTACAAAAATATAACAAATTGCTCCAAACAGTTTGGAAAAACAAATCTTTTTGCATTTTGAATGTGTCTAGTCAAAATGGTATAATTATTTATTGTGTGGTGCATGGGACATTGTGAACAAATGACATATTAGAGTATTATTAAGGTGTGTGTGTGTGTGTGTGTGTGTGTGTGTACACAAGAGTACACACTCCAGCTTATGAAATGTGTTTTGTGTTTGAAAAATACAAATGCAATGGCAATGATTAATGTATGTTTTGACAGGATATAAAATATTACCCAGAGCACTCTGCTTTAATACATGTAGCCTTAATGTAACTAGAAAGACTATTAATACAGTATAATATATAATTTAAAATAAAATAAAATAAACAAATTTAAATGTATTTAAAATAAAATGAAGAAATACATCTTCATTCCTTCCCATACCCACTAACATTCCCTTAGTTTAAGAAAACGTAAGCTAGCCAAACTGAGCCAAAGCTTCTGGCCTGGTTGCAGAGTAGTTGTAGAGTTTTTGACTGCATCAATAATAATGTAAACGATGGGCTATATATTAAATGTTCTAGCCTAAAAATGTTAGACGAGCTTTCTTCCAACTTACCTTCTCCATCACGACGTGTGTTCACGCGATGTTGTTGGTTACCTAGTAACGAACGTACGGTGGCCGAGAATGTTCCGTCAACTTCCGTGTGTTCGCGCATCTGTGTTGCCTTGTAATAAACGCAATCTGGCCGAGATACGTGCTGGCGGCAGGAAACTTCACTTTGTGTGCCTGCGCCTCGTATACAACGTTATATAAAGCTCGCAGGACAACTTGGTTGGCATTGCCTTTTCAGCGTGAGAAATACACGGTGTGGCGTGTCAGCGTGTGAACTGGTTGAATTGCGTGTGTCTCACGCCCAATGCGTGAGACTTGAGAGCCCTGATAGAATATTATGCATGGCATCATGCGAAAAGATAGACACGAGACTTGTTTAGGTGACTCACATCACGGCCCTGTATGTTCCTTTATTTGCATTAAATTACACGATATACAGAACAATAACTAATTTATAGATATAAAAAAATAACACAAACGCATTTTACTGAAGACACGCACCAATTTGACGGAGCTGCACTGCTCTCTCCTGAAGAGGTTGCAAAAAGCCTCCGATAAATAACACAATCCCTGGAGTGTTACGTCTGACCCAGGTTCTGGGTAACAAAAAAACTACCCGAACACTGGGTTGTTACATCTGAACCAGGATCTGGGTAACACAAAAACTACCCATACACTGAAAAAAAATAACCCAAAAAATTGACCTAAAAGGCTAATTTTTTAGAGTGTAGTGATGGGAAAAACTACGCTTTTCAAAGGTTCAAATCAGTTGAATTAATTGCTTCGTAAATAATTATTCACCATTTCGAAGCGTTCGAAACGCCACACGCTGGTCAGTACAGTGTAAATGCAACTGAAACTCAGGCTAAACATGCATCATAACACCTTTTGCAAACCATTGACACTTGTTCAATGGTTCACCGTATGATGGGACCAGAGATATTATTGACATTTTGAAACGGTTATGAGGCAACGAAGCCTCATTTACTGAAAACACGTAAATTTCGCAGTTTGATTCACGCTCTGAACCACTGATTTGAAACAAAAGATTCATAAAGTTGTCTGAGCTGCATGAAGCAGTGCTTCGACATCGCCCATCACTTTTTTAACTACATAAGACATGATTAGCAAGTTGTTTGCATAAAATAGTCCATTAAAACTCACTTGATTTAATGTTTCTTTTAGACCTTATGGACGTGAACAAGAAAAGAAAAACAGAAGCCTCCTGCCCTCAGTGTAAACCATTTAACTGATCAGTGCGGTAAACAGTTTCATTGGGCGTCACTCCTGAAGAAACACCTGAAGATTCACACAAACGAGAAGATTCATTAGTAATATTACAGCAGTAAAGACACGGCGGTGTGTGTTTCAGTGCTGGATTCCTTTACTACAGATGATGAACTAAAAGAGCACCAAAAAATTCACACTGGAAAAAAAAAATATGAAGGCAAAGTTCAGGAGCTGAAGAAGAGGCCATTACACTTTTAAGAGAGACATGAATCTGATTTTAAATTTTAATGTTTTTCATCAGAACATCTAGTTTATCTTCCACTTCTACTCTTCCATGCAAATACAAAATATACTTTCATGGATGGATCTTTGAAACTGGACACTTTTCTTCTCTACTTCTCTTGAGATGCTTTGGCTCTTATAAGTCAGTAAAGAGAGAGATCTGTCTCATTCGCTTTCAATTCTAATGTTTGTATTTGCTTCATGTAATTATTGATTAAACTCTTTACTCGTGTTATCAACATCTCATTGTTATTGTCCTTTTTTATTTTCTAAAAATAATTTCAGTTCTGAAAGCCATGTGAGCTTTTCATTTTCTCAATAGAGCTTTTAAATGCCTAATAAATTATATTTCACTGCACACATGACTGACATTGAATCAGGTTGCTTTCTGTCTTCATTATTAACCATTTCACCCTTGATATTCATTATCATATATACATATCAAAGAGTTTGTTCAAGTCAGTTGGAAGTTTCACACACAATGAGGCTTCATGAAGTCAATTACTATTAACTTTAAACAACACCGGGCCCGGCTTTGAGATGGGCCAAGTGAAATTCCTAGTTTTAATATTATTAAAAAAATTCTCCGTAACAAAACTTTATAACAAAAGAGGAAGGTCTTCATATTTGCCGGGCTCAACACAAATGAGTCAATTTGTTTGTGGACAGAATCTTCATCCAAACCCTGAAAAAAAAATTTATTCAATCACTCAAAACATGAGGGAGTCAAGAGTTAACACTGATCACGCCAAATACTGACCAAATTAAGAACCACAGTATGGTGACAATAGTATCGTTGTATGTAACCCTTGTTCCCTGAGGAGGGAATGGAGACGTAATGTCAGTGAATGACGAAATGGGGGTTTCGCTCAGAAGCCTATCACCTTTGAGTTCTACAAAACGAGCCAATGGCAATGGAAATGCCGTGGGTCTGCGGAATGTGCATTGCGCAACTCCACCCCACTGGGTGGGTATAAAAGGAGGACGCTGGCAATCTCGCATCATGATTTCCGCTGAGGAGCCGAGACTGAACTCCAGGGTGTTCCAGCGGTACAGTGGTTGTGGCAGAGCGATGTTACATCTCTGTTCCCTCCCCAGGGTACGAGGGTTACATACGTAACCAAGACGTTTCCTTTCGTTCAGTCACTACGAGTTACGTCAGTGAATGATGAAATGGGGGTCCCAATTCAATCACGCCACAACAGCTGTCTTCCAGTGCCCTGCACAAGTCTGAGCTCCCTGTCGTGAGACTAGCACGGATGAACGGCTAGGCTTAACGCAGGAATATCAAGGTACACTGGGTGGCATATCCCAGGTGGAATAGGGAGGACTTAGAAAACACATATGACCCGAGAGCGGGATGCATATGGAAAACTCAGAGGTATCCAGCTCGCAGGGTGGAATGTTTCAACCTCGAGATGGCAAGAAGGGTCTTGTCGAGGGAAAACGTGCTCGGAGGAGACTTACCGTGGCAATACACATGTGGGGGTTTCCCAACGGGGGTAACCATGCACATGGAGCACCTAGCCAAACACGAGGGCTGACCGAGCGGGCATAAGCTCTGGTGAGGAGGAACTCAGTCTTCTAATGAGAACTCATTTGAGTGAAATAATGCACATATCCAGTCAATGGAGTGGAATGGCGCAGCAAGCAATGACACGAGCAGGTCCTACTTACTGGCTAGTGGAAGCGAGTACATGAGAGGACACTGGCTCTACCCGGAGATTATAGAATCTCGCGAAAGTGATGTGTGTCGCGCAGCCTGCAGCTCTACAGATGTCTGTTAGCTAGGCGCCATGCGCTAAAGCCCAGGCGGAAGCTACACTCCGGTTTGAGTGTGCCTTCACCCCTAGGGGGCATGTCGACCTCGCGTCTGGTAAGCCAAGACAATGGCATCCACTATCCAGTAAGACAACCTTTGCTTGGAGAGAGCCTCTCCCTTCAGCTTCCCACCTTAACAAAGAGCTGGTCCGAGGTCCTGAAACACTGTGTTCTGTCTACGTAGGCACGGAGGGTGCGTACTGGACAGAGCAGTGCCAAGGCTGGGTCTGCTTCCTCCGAGGGCAGCACTTGCAGGTTCACCACCTGATCCCTGAAAGGAGTGGTGGGAACCTTGGGCACGTATCCAGGGCGGGGTCTCAAGATAACGTGAGAGTTCGCAGCCTGAATTCCAGGCATGCTTCGTCATGCAGGTCATGCTGTCCCACCGTTTTTTCCTCCAAGAGGTCCTTCTTCAGAGGAATTGGCCAGGGAGGGGCTGTCGTGAGGAGCACCAATTCGGAGAACCAAGTCCGGTTGGGCCAATGAGGCACAACCAAAAGGACCTGCTCCTCGTCCTCCCTGATCTTGCACAGGACCTGTGTAAGCAGGCTCACTGGGGGAAACACATACTTGCAGAGGCCCCACGGCCAGCTGTGTGCGCTAGTGCATCCGTGCCGAGGGTCCCCTCGGTCAGGGAATAAAACAAGCAGCAATGGGAAGAGTCTAGGGAGGCAAACAGATTTACCTGTGCGTCGCTGAACTGATCCCAAATCAGCAGAACCGTGGATGCCATATGCCCCAGGAGCCTCTGAAATAACTTCAGCGGAACCGTATCTTTCCCTCGATTTGACTCAGACAATTCAGCAGTGACTGCGCTCGCTCTCTCGTAAGCTCATAAGTCGTTACGTTCGCTTGCCACTTCCACTGCTTGCTTTTGCAGGGCTATGAGATCTGACATCTGCCTTCTTTGCTCAGTAACATACGGCTCAATCCACTCGGGTGGATTCCCCAGAGGTTGTTGAACCATTCAAACCATGAGTTATCACTTCTGGGTGGTTCTTTTATGGCCATTCTCTTGTGCTCAATGATATTGGTTATACTGTCACTATAGTCTGGAATGTAAAAACAACATGATGGAAAATATCCCTGTTTGATGTTGTGCATTGGGGAATCACGTTTTTTTGTCATGTTCACACAATTCGATTGATGGCACTCATTGTTTAACCCCTTCCATTCCCATAAATGGAGTCTTCCAAACAATATCCAAAGCAAACTTTTTTTTTTTTTTTTTAAATAAAAGTTATCTATATGAAGAAATGTTTGGGTAAACAATGTTTTCCATCAACACTCGACCAAACGCGTCTTTAATACAGCCAAACAGACTTCTCTGTGTCTGAAGCAAAAGACTGCATGCTCTGTAAAGAGTCAGAAAAATCAAGGTTATTTTCAGATAACATGTTACACACAATCTCTTTTTTTTTGTGTGACAGCTGCTTTTCAGCTGTGTCTGCCCTGGCATTTCCTACAGAAACAAAATCTTTTTTTTTTTTTTTTTTTAGTATGCGCTGTGCATTTACAAATAGAAATTAGCATCCATCAAATCTGATATGAATTCAGCATGAAGAAAAGGTTGACCATCTGACTTAAAAAAATTTCAATGTTTCCACAGCGCCACAAAATCATGTACTTCAAACTAATAACGAGGGTCTACGGAGCCCCTAAAGGGACGTGGTGGTGGAAAAAAAATGAGATGGGAGAAATTTTGAAAAAAATATATGTTGCGTTCCCCCGAGAAATTTTGCATTCCTTTGCAAAACTTTTGTGTTCCCTCGCAAAGATATTTGCGTTCCCACGCAAAACCTTTTGTGAGCTCGGACACACACTTCCTGTTTAATGTCTAATGTCTGATCATACTACAACACTTAGTTTAATAAAGTGTGCTTTTGCACATGTTATATTGTGAAAAATATTCAATAACTTCACTGTAACACACCTAATTCAGTTCACACATCACTGCTCTAATGCTGGTTATACAACACTTAGTTTGGCAAGTAATGACACAATTATTTACACAAATTATATTGGTACGCAGCTTACATTGTAGTTACAACCATAGCTTTTGCATTATACAACCCCAAATCAGAAAAAGTTGGGACACTGTACAAATTGTGAATAAAAAACAGAGAGCAATGATGTGGAAGTTTCAAATTTCAATATTTTATTCAAAATACAACATAGATGACATATCAAATGTTTAAACTGAGAAAATGTATCATTTAAGGGAACAATAAGTTGATTTTAAATTTCATGGCATCAACACATCTCAAAAAAGTTGGGACAAGGCCATGTTTACCACTGTGTGGCATCCCCTCTTCTTTTTATAACAGTCTGCAAACATCTGGAGACTGAGGGGACAAGTTGCTCAAGTTTAGGAATAGGAATGTTGTCCCATTCTTGTCTAATACAGGCTTCTAGTTGCTCAACTGTCTTAGGTCTTCTTTGTTGCATCTTCCTCTTTATGATGCAACAAATGTTTTCTATGGGTGAAAGATCTGGACTGCAGGCTGGCCATTTCAGTACCCGGATCCTTCTTCTACACAGCCATGAAATTGTAATTGATGCAGTATATGGTCTGGCATTGTCATGCTGGAAAATGCAAGGTCTTCCCTGAAAGAGACGACGTCTGGATGGGAGCATATGTTGTTCTAGAACTTGGATATACCTTTCAGCATTGATGGTGCCTTTCCAGATGTGTAAGCTGCCCATGCCACACGCACTCATGCAACCCCATACCATCAGAGATGCAGGCTTCTGAACTGAGCGCTGATAACAACTTGGGTTGTCCTTGTCCTCTTTAGTCCGGATGACATGGCGTCCCAGTTTTCCAAAAAGAACTTCAAATTTTGGTGTGGCGGGGTGGTGTGGCGCAATGGATAAGACACATGCCTTTGGTGTGAGAGACCCGGGTTCGAATCCACTGTGAGACACCAATGTTTCTCTGAGCAATACACTTAACCCCTAGTTGCTCCAGAGGCGTGCAACCTCTGACATATATAGCAATTGTAAGTCGCTTTGGATAAAAGCGTCCGCTAAATGAATAAATGTAATTGTAAATGTAAATTTTGATTCGTCTGACCACAGAACAGTTTTCCACTTTGCCACAGTCCATTTTTAATGAGCCTTGGCCCAGAGAAAGCGCCTGCGCTTCTGGATCCTGTTTAGATATGGCTTCTTTTTTGACCTATAGAGTTTTAGCTGGCGAATGGCACGGTGGATTGTGTTCACCGACAATGTTTTCTGGAAGTATTCCTGAGCCCATGTTGTGATTTCCATTACAGTAGCATTCCTGTATGTGATGCAGTGCCGTCTAAGGGCCCGAAGATCACAGGCATCCAGTATGGTTTTCCGGCCTTGACCCTTACGCACAGAGATTGTTCCAGATTCTCTGAATCTTTGGATGATATTATGCACTGTAGATGATGATAACTTCAAACTCTTTGCAATTTTTCTCTGAGAAACTCCTTTCTGATATTGCTCCACTATTTTTCGCCGCAGAATTGGGGGAATTGGTGATCCTCTGCCCATCTTGACTTCTGAGAGACACTACCACTCTGAGAGGCTCTTTTTATACCCAATCATGTAGCCAGTTGACCTAATAAGTTGCAAATCGGTCCTCCAGCTGTTCCTTATATGTACATTTAACTTTTCCGGTTTTTTTTGTGTTGCTCTCATGAAATCCAAAATGAGCCAATATTTGGCATGACATTTCAAAATGTCTCACTTTCAACATTTGATGTGTTATCTGTATTCTATTGTGAATAAAATATAAGTTTATGAGATTTGTAAATTATTCCATTCCTTTTTTACTCACAATTTGTACAGTGTCCCAACTTTTTCTGATTTGGGGTTGTAGTATTGAATTACAAGAAGCAAGACAGTTGCAAGCCTTTGATTAGAGTTATGTAAAGCTTTTGATGGGACAGTTAGGTCCTAGAGATGTGGTGACAACAGCTGCGTAGAGGGGGCCCAATTCGATTTTTTTGTCATGGGGCCCAAAATTCCTGGTGGCGCCCCTGCTCGGTACTATGGTACGGTCTAAATCCAGACTGAAAATCCTCGCAGATATCATTTCTTCCAAGAAAGGAACACAGTTGTGAGAATACTGCTTTTTCTAATATCTTTTGACAGAAAAGGTAGATTAGAGATCGGCCTTTAATTGACTAATTTTGTAGGATCAAGTTGCGGTTTTTTAACAAGTGGTTTAATCATAGCCAGCTTAAAGTTTTTAGGTACGTATCCTAGAGACAAAGACAAATTAATGATATAAAGAAGAGGATCTATGACATCTGAGAGCATTGTTTTCAGTAGCTTAGTCGGTATAGGGTCTAACATACATGTTGTCGATTTAGATGAATTAACGAGTTTGCAAAATTCTTCCTGTCCTATAGCAATAAATTAATCAATTTTTTCCTCAGGGAGACTACAATGCACTACCTGATGCGATACTGTAGTAGACGGTTGCATAGGTATTATTTTGTCCCTGATATGATCAATCTTACAGTATAAGTGAAGAAGTTCATAAAGTCATTATTGCTGTGCTGCTTGGAAACATCTGGGCTTGAAGCTTTCTTTTTCGTTAGTTTAGCCACCGTTTCAAATAAATACCTAGGATTATGTTTATTTTCTTCTAATAGGGTTGAAAAATAAGCAGATCTAGCAGCTTTTAAAGCCTCTCTGTAAGCCTCTCCTTCCATGAAATGCGAAATACCTCTATTTATGTTTTCTTCCAGTTGCGCTCCATTTTTCTGCAATTTAGTGCAATTTTTTATGGTGTTATCATCAGCTACTAACACAATATGATGTCACGTTTTGGTTTTGTTCATGTCATGTTTCCATGTCTGTCATGTGATTCCCTGTTTGTCATGTGATCCTGCCATGTGTCTTGTCATTGGTTAATCGTCTGTTCATTGTTCACAGGTGTCCCTTGTCATTAGTCTTGTCTTGTCAAGTCAAGTCATTTTCATTTATATAGCGCTTTTAACAATGTAGATTAATTTATTATTATTATTAAATGTATAATTTAAGGTAACAGAGATTGTTTTGGCTTTATAGCGGTTCTTTAATAAAGTTATTTTCCAGCTAAAGTTAGTTTTGATTGATTCGCTTCCGTCGCAACGATCATTTGTTAATAAATTAGGGGCCGCTAAG
Organism: Leuciscus idus; assembly: GCA_021554675.1. Taxonomy (NCBI): domain Eukaryota; kingdom Metazoa; phylum Chordata; class Actinopteri; order Cypriniformes; family Leuciscidae; genus Leuciscus; species Leuciscus idus. Next base: position 64,550,021 of record CM038621.1, read on the forward strand.
ACAACACCATTCTCTCTACACAGACTTTAAACACGATCCTGTGAGAAACGCTGATGGCGTTCACATGCGCATTAAGAATTGGTTCTATAGTTATGTGCGTTTGAATATATGTGCGCAGGTTTGTAATTCCCTACAAACCAAGCCTAAACAAAGTACTGGTGTTTCCTTATAATTTTTGATACAGAATTTTATTTTATTTTATCAATTCGGGGTAGATACGCGAATTGAGTTTCCCGACGACGCTTTATCTGTAGAGTAGTAAAGGGATCCTCCATAGGGAGAGACTAGTTGGTACTTCAGCACTGCGTTGCCATCGGTCCAGGCGAAGGTCCTTCGTCAGATCTGGATACGGCCTGGATCCGGCAGGCTGCAGGAAAACCTCAGGATAAACAAAGACACTAAAATTAGCGTAGATGCCATTCTTCTTATGATGTAACGAGTACATCAGGATTTATGGGAAGTGTTCCCGGTTCCAGCTGACCTAATCTATGAAGCCTAACATTGGATTATAGAAGTCTATCATGTATTATGTGAATGCTATGTCAAAGAGATGTGTCTTTAATCTAGCTTTGAACTGACAGAGTGTGTCTGCTTCCCGGACAATGGTAGGAAGACTGTTCCAAAGTTTTGGTGCTAAATAGGAAAAGGATCTGCCGCCAGCAGTCGATTTAGATATTCTAGGTATTATCAACTGGCCGGAATTTTGAGATCACAATAGACGTGAAGGACTATAATGCGTTAAGAGCTCGCTCAAGTACTGCGGAGCTAAACCATTTAGTGCTTTGTAAGTGATCAGCAATATTTTAAAATTGATGCGATGTTTAATAGGGAGCCAGTGCATGTCATTAGTCTGTGTATTTAAGCCCTCATGTTTGCCATGTGTCTTGGTCAAGTATTGTTTCCTGTAACCACTGTTTGTGAGTCATTTTCATGTTTCTGAGTTCATGTCACGTCATGCTTTTGTTTTATGTTTTGATTTTGTTATTGAAATAAATCTGCACTTGGGTTCTCTTTACAACTTGCCTCCAGTGGATAATTTTACAGAATACTTGACCACCAATTAACCCAGCAGTTGCCCTCCTAAACCTACGCCACGGGAATCTTCCCTTGGAAAAATATGTGGATGAATTTTGTGGACTGTTGGATTTTAATGATGTGGCCCTCAAGGACATATTTAGGGTGCGTCTAAATGAGCCCATTCGCTCCCAGCTTCCTGGCGGAAAAATCCACTGGTCCCTGGCCCAATACATTGACCAGGCCTTGTTGTTAAGGGGCTCATCATTCACGGTAGGCTTTGCGGATGAGGAACTCCGCAACCCAGAAGTACCGTCTAAGCCTGAGTCTCTTCACACCATGCCTGAGTCACTTCACGTCACGCCTGCCGAGCCAGAGACTGTTCACATCACGTCTGCCGAGCCAAAGACTGTTCACGTCACGTCTGCCGAGCCAGAGACTGTTCACGTTATGTCTGCCAATCCAGAGACTGTTCGCGTCACATCTGCCGCCGCCAAGCCAGTGTCTCAGGACAAGATGTCCGACGCTGAGCCAGTGTCTTCGGACAAAGATGGCCACTGCCACAGTGTCTGTTCCTGAGCCAGTGTCTGTGCCTGTTCCCAACCATAACCCTGCTGCCCTCAAGAAATTTTTTATGGGGGGGGCAGTGGGTCCCTTGATAGGACCATGGAGGCCGTACCGCCATGGTCCCCTGAACTGTCTAGTCCGCCCTGGCCTCCTGCACAGCCTGCTCCGCCCTGGCCGCCTTGCCACGGCCCAGGTCCACCCACATCATGCCAAGGCCCAGGTCCGCCCTGGCCGCCTGCAAAGCCTGCCCACGCCATGCCACGACCCAGGCCCGTCCACACCAGGCCACCTGGCCCACCATCCCTCCCACAAGACCGCCACCGCTCCACCACCCTCCTTGAACATTTTTGTTCATGTCATGTTTCCATGTCTGTCATGTGATTCCCTGTTTGTCATGTGATTCTGCCATATGTCTTGTCATTGGTTAATCGTCTGTTCATTGTTCACAGGTGTCCCTTGTCTTGTCATTAGTCTGTGTATTTAAGCCGTTTTTGAGTTCATGCCATGTCATGCTTTTGTTTTATGTTTTGATTTTGTTATTGAAATAAAGCTGCACTTGGGTTCTCTTTACAACTTGCCTCCAGTGGATCACTTTACATATGAAGAAACTTCTGAGCACAATATGATCATATGGGGGAATGTAACTTTATAGGCCAAATTAACTTTGCTTTTTATTTGTTATTTAAAGCTGACTTGAAGTTATTCGACACCACATGAAAACACTACTTAGCCTAACTGAAAAAGTTGAAACATTATTAAAAACAAGTGAACAGTCCGTGATAAAATAAGAACAAATACACAAATTACAAGCAAAGTTACTAAACAAAGTTACAAAGTCTAACAGTAGTGTTCAGGTACAGAAATGAAGTATAGTTTCATCTTTGTTAAAACTGTATTTTGTTGTTTTATTCATATTAATAACACAGACAACAGTAGGGATATTAGGTGTCTGCTGTCACTTTAAGACAGAATGCACGGACTGAAAAAAAAAACCTGACAAACATCCGTTTTCTTTCTCACCTGTTCTCTTATGACATAACCGAGAGAATATTTGCAGAGACGGGCATTTAGACAAGTTTTTTAACATCATTGTGTGTGCATGTGTCCGTTCAAGGGCAAGGAAACGCAAAAGAGTCAATTCGGTGTACAAGTGCTGTCTGAAACACACCTCTCTCTCTCTCCGTCTCTCTCTCTCTGCATGCGCTTCGGGTGAAAATAACACGCGAGTCCCGATTTTCGCCTCTTTGTCTGCATTTAAAATTGTTTGAATGTGTAAATTGGCAAGAAAAAACACATCCAAATTATAAACTTTCACTCTATGATGGTTAAATTTAGCAGTTAATCCGCGAATCACATGCGTGCTGAACCGTGGGCCAGCTGGTTCGTACGGATCATGGATAAACTGCGATCCGTTGCACCCCTAATGTATAGGCATTTCATCACCCCAAATTACATAGTAAAAATCTGAGCCTGTCCAAAAAGGTGTAGTGCTTTCTGCAGTTGGGTCGGGTCATGTTCATACCTTAAACGAACCGTACCAGAGTTTGTTTGGATCCGGACCGAGACTACCGCTTCAGCCGGGTCTTGGTACGGTTGTTTGGTCCGCATTCACCCGAGTGCGATTGCTGTATTCACACCTGCCCACAAGATCCACACCAGTGGGCGAAACAAACTTGAGTTCAATTCAATCGAACCAAACAAGACATACACCCTTATAAAAAGGCATACAAATTATTGTAATATTTATAGCAGTTGTCTACTTTGTTACATCATGGTTGACATTTATGTCCTTTCACTTAATATTTTTCTTGGAATTGTTTTGATGCACTGAAAATGAAATGTCTTTTTGTCTTTCATGTCAGACCTGATGGAAGAGAGCGAGGAGAGTGAAGAACTGAGTGAAGTGAAGGAGGAGAGTGAAGAACTGAGTGAAGTGGAGGAGGAACATCATGTCAAACCTGGAGAAAAACATTTGAGTGACTCAAAGACAAGAAATAAAATTTTAAAGAAAAGAAGAGACAATAAATCTTGAACCTGCACTCAGTGTGGAAAGAGTTACACAGCCACACTGCTATATTTACAAAGACATCAGCAGAGACACACTGGTGTGAGAGAGTACATGTGCTTTGAGTGTGAGAAGACTTTTACTACAGCAAACTGTTTAAAACTGCACCAGAGAATTCACACTGGAGAAAAACCTTACAAGTGTTCACACTGTGACAAGAGATTCAATCTGTCAATACATCTGAAAACACATGAGAGTATCCACACTGGAGAAAAACCTTACAAGTGTTCACACTGCGACAAGAGATTCAGTCAGTCAGCAAATCTGAAAACACATGAGATGATCCACACTGGAGAGAAGCCGCACACGTGTGATCAGTGTGGAAAGAGTTTCTCTGATAAAAGTCACCTGAGGCGACACATGAAGATCCATGCAGTGGAGAAACCACATCAACACAGTCTGAGATCACGGTGAGTAGTTCATCTTTATGTGCTGAGAAACAAAATTTGAAATCTTTAAGTTAGTTTGGCTTGTGTGCTTTTCCTGCTGTAGCTCACCATTGTGAACTTTATTTTTCTTATGCATTTAGTCCATAGAAATTGGCACGATTGGTATATGTTTTCACACAGTGGCCCTCATTTACAAAACGAGCGTACAACTGAAAATTGGGCACACTGTTGTTTCCATGCAAAAAAATTGGCATTTATCAATATGGATGTGAGCAGTGGCTATGTTTAAATCTCACATCAGGTCTCAGTTCCATTTCGAGGGAACTCGCGATGCATCAATGCCGCTTTGGGAAGCCCCTGCGTGATTGTGTATGAAGCACATGTGTCAATTAGTCCAGTGGCGAGAGTGAACGTCACGGGCGGGTGATGTCATGACCAGGAAAGGATAAAAGCACATCCGGTTGGAACCGCGCTAGCTTCTGTGCCTCAGCAAGCGCTCTGTGTCAAACTGGTTCAGTGTGAAAAGATGGTCTGTCAACAGATTCTTACATTTTTGCATAGCTTAGAGGCCAATCAGCTTGCGTCGTGTAGGAAACGATGTGATTGCTTACGGATCACATGTCAAGCCTGCGTCATCTAGAGTTTCATGACCAAACTAGTGACTTATAACACAAATCATCTTCATGACATTACAATAGATCATAATCGTGCACAGCAGTTGTTGACCGGATTTGATGGGATTAAAATGATTATTGAACTCATCAGTGATCTTGACTTTGAGCTTCACTTTTCATTTCATGTTTGTTTCTCATTTGAAATCTCACTTGATTTAATGTTTCTTTTAGACGTGATGGACGTGAACAAGAAATGAAAAACAGAAGCCAAAAAATCTGTCTCCTGCCTTCAGTGTAAAAAACACTTCACATGTAAATCAAGTCTGAAGATTCACATGAGAGTTCACACTTGGAGGAAGCGGCTCAGGCTTTCACTCTGAAATCACATCTTCTTATTCTGAAGAAAGACCATTTAACTGTGATCAGTGCGGTAAACAGTTTCATTGGGCATCAGTCCTTAAGAAACACTTGAATATTCACACAAAGGAGAAGATTCATTCATAATATTACAGCAGAAAAGACACAGCGGTGTGTGTTTCAGGGCTGGAAGTCGATGATGATGAACTGAAAGAGCACCAGAAAATTCACACTGGAGAAGAAGTTGAAGCTGAAGAAGATGCCATAACACTTTTGAGAGAGACATGAATCTGAAATAAATTTTTAACTCGTTCTTCGTTGTTTTTCATCAGATCATCTAGTTTATCTTCCACTTCTACTCTTCCATGCAAATACAACATAAACTTTCATGTAGCTTTGAAACTGGAGACTTTTCTTCTCTTGAGATGATTTGGCTCTTATAAGTCTGTAAAGAGAGAGATCGGTCTCATTCGCTTTCACTTTTACTTATTTTTTTGTATTTGCTTCAAGTAATAATCGATTAAACTCATTACTCATTTTATCAGCAACTCATTGTTACCGTCCGTTTTTATTTTATGCTCATTCTGCTTGAATCAGGAATAAGTTTAGTTCTGACCTCTTCTCTTTTTCTCACTGTGATTAAGACGAGGATGTGATAGGATGTGAAAGACACTAAAGGACTATGGTAATCAGGACGGCCAGAGGTGACGACATCAACGACCCGTTGATCACAGGCTAATCTAATCAACTGTTGCCCATTGTTCACCTCAACCCTCCATTCATGAGACCAAGCTGTGAACGACCATGGACTGCCCAAGGCCACCAAACCAGTTCTGGCTAGAACACAGTAGGAACAAAGAACCCTAAGAAACAGAAATGAAGTAATACATTGAAGAATATTAATTGCAATGTATAATATACAATGCCTCCAAACACCAACTTTTTCTTTATACACTTTGGCTTAGAACCACAAAAATGGACATAAAACTGTAAGGAACATGTCCTACATATCTCCTTATTCACCCAGGGAACCGTTCACACACAGTGGAAACCACACTGGGAATAACAGCCAATGTAATCTCACCCACTAACACAGAAATGGACATCTGGGTGATACCTCAACCAATTTACATCAAGTTTGGACTCTACGAGTTCAGAACACTGCCACAAGTACTTTGAGAAAGGTTTGTAAAGGAAATAAAGCATTTCCAAGGTTCTAAAGACACTGTTTTCATTTAGCTGTGTATTTTGGGACAATGCAACAAGCTCCACAGGGTGGAAAGGTGGGAAGTGATGGGAGGAATCATAATCGCCTCCCTAGTAATCGCCTCCCTAACTGAATGGAATAAAAGCTTTCCCAAGTGAACACACCCTTGCTCCCAGTTTCTGACCTGACGAGGGAAGGAATACACAACCAAGGTTATACTCTTGCAAGTAAACCTTCACCCACACGGACCTTCAAGCAGCTCAACCGCTTCTGTTGAGGACTTCAGCATTCAACACCTGAGCTGCACGACTCTTGCCTTTGTAACCTCTAGACCCGGGCTATTCAATTGTCGGCCCCTGGGCCGGATCAGGCCCCTGAGGGATTTTGTACCGGCCCTTGGAGTGAAGTGTAGTCATAGACGTGGTCGATATTGTCCCTACCACTTTTGAAACATCTCGCCGCACGAATGTATCAATACAAATAAATAAAAAATCTCCAGTGAACTAGCAGAGCGTTAATTTCGTTCGTTGTTAAATAAGAGGCGATCTAGCGCTGAAATGAGTTGTTTTTTTAAATCAAGTGATCAAAGTGCTCGTTGCCGCTGCGATCAGTGGTGCGGATACTGTGTTCTCTTGAGGCTCGCGCACAGTGACAGTCTAAACTCTTCACTCGGACGCGCGCTTCAATCCGTTCAAAACTTTCTATTCGTTCCGGTGAAATTACAAAACAAAATGCACACAAACGTGTCCCTGCCTGATATTCAAACACATAATCGGTTTTGATGAGAAAAAAATAAAAAAAACTATTCGAGTGCGGATTAGAACACACTCAACACAGATCTTCTGACACGCATGGTAAAAACTCTGCCACTGGACCATTTAATTACACACTTAACACAGTCGGATCTATGTATTTATTCAAGTGAAAATTCTCGCCACTAACAATATATATTAGACCTTATTACAGAATAATCAACTCAACATCTTAGTTTGTCATGGACCTACATAATCATTGCTAAACTGAAAAGAAATGAAATGCTTAGCCAGTAATGTATTTACATTTATAATGTAATTATTTGTCCCATTTTAACATTAGCATTTATGCATTTGACTGACATTATCATTCTTATCAGTTCTTGCTTTCCCTGGAAATCGAATCCATGACCTGGCGTTGCAAGCACCAACGCTCTAGTGTTTGAGCTACAGGAAAGGTGATTCTTTCAGCTAATATTATTATTATGAGTTCAGGGATTCAGGTCAAATGATGATTATGTCAAAACATAACCAACACCATCAGCTCACCTTTTCTCTTTGTTCATCTGGCTGTTATAACTTAGTTACAACAGCCAAACAAAATCTAAAGTTAAAAATGTAAGGGTCAAGAGCCCAAATAAAGCAAAAAAACGATTTCCATAATGGTGACTTAAAAATAGTGATTTTCTCCTTCAGTGATTCTGCTTGTTAACATCAGGTGTCTTCAATAATGGTCTAACATCAGGTGTCTAACAATTTCTTAGGTGTCTAAGAAATGAGACACCACTCGATTTACCGTTTGCGGCATTTTCTCTTTCCGCTAGCTGTCTGCTACGTCAACAGAGGCGATAAGCGTTTACATAAACTAACGAAGATGCCGTCATCTCAGGTTGTGATATCAATTGCCTGGTCTCTCTTTATCTTTGCACGCTTGTGTGCCATCAGTCAAAGACATTGTAGAAGAAGAAGATTGTTTCTCAGACGCATACGACTGCTTACGGATCAAGTCATGGTATGTTCACGAATTGTATTTAACGACGTGCCGGCGACACCATAGCTAAGCAAAACATAAGCAACCGGCAAATAGCGCATAGCTGCTACCTAGCGGTTAACATTACAAAAAACATTACAATTAAAACCGCTTGAACATTTTATTAAAAGTATCATAAAACACAAGTGTCATTAAACTGCTGAAAATACTTACATTTGTGTGACTCACTTCTGAGAAATTCCTACCCCTCTCTTTCAAGTATGGTCCTCTGCAAACTTCGTTTCAAGGGCTATGTAACCCTACGCCTTGGCCCTAGCCCTTAATCAAAATGAGAATTGGGACACCACTTCCCCTCACATGAACGCGCAAAACCGAGGGGAAGGGGTATAGTCGAGTCCCAAAATAGATAAATAGCCCTGGATAAGATGCAGTAGGCATTTTTGAGGAAAAGTACTTCAAGTGTTGTTTCTATATGATTTTTAGGTGCTGAATCCATTTCTGCCGTATAACAAGTTGTAAACATCACTGTTTTGGCATAAACAATAAAAAAAAAATGGCTGCCAAAAAAAAAAAAAAAACGTTTTAATGCATTTCTGTCAGGTCCATTAAGTCAAGAACACACAGACAATAAAAATAAAGAATTTTTATTGAATAGATTGCAAACAAGTTGATGTTCCGGAATTGAAATTTGGCGGTATGGCTCTGTTCAGGGAGTCCTCTGACCTTTCATGAGCACCATGAAATAGCAGAGAGTCAGAGGACAGCAGCAGCAGCATTAGGGAACGCTCACACAGTTTAGGACTGTGAGAGCTAAAATATCCCCCTGTGAACAGAGCAAGCAACATGACAAAGCAAATGCCACGTTATGCATAAGGAGGAGCTGGGGAGGTGGCGGGCAGCAGAAGCGAGCAGCAAGCATGTATGAGCAAACTGAATGTGCTTTAAATAGGGCGCCTTGTTTGAGCTTTGGCCATTGAACAGCGAGGGGAGTTAACGAGCTAATGCAGCTCAGCTGGAGCAGATCAGCTGACGGGACAGTGTTGTTAGCAAACAGCATTAGCAGCGTCTTGACTACCTGGCCTGCCAGAACTAACGCTGACACTCAATTTCTGTCAGGTCCATTAAGTCAAGAACACACAGACAATAAAAATAAAGAATTTTTATTGAATAGATTGCAAACAAGTTGATGTTCCTGAATTGAAATTTGGCGGTATGGCTCTGTTCAGGGAGTCCTCTGACCTTTCATGAGCACCATGAAATAGCAGAGAGTCAGAGGACAGCAGCAGCAGCATTAGGGAATGCTCACACAGTTTAGGACTGTGAGAGCTAAAATATCCCCCCAAACAAAACCACACCTGGCAATCCTCTGAGATACAGAGGATGATTTTATTTTTACAATTGATATGCTTAGTAATAGTAATCTACAAATATATACGGATAATTTGCTATGTTATAATCAGATGAGTCCTGGCCACCCATAAGTTAGCAGAATCAGGGGACAGCAGCAGCAGTATATTCTGATCAGATGAGTCCCCTGACCATTCATGAATTAGTAGAAGTCAGGGGACAGCAGCAGTATGAAGAGATAGCAGCAGCATATAGAGACAGCATTATCAGCATGAGGGGATGCAGCAGCAGCAGCATAAGGGCTCTCACATTATTTGACTAGATGAGCTATTCCCCCCAAAACAGAAATTGAGTGTCTCGAACGGTGTCGTCTGAGCCACCCTAATTTAGCAATTTATATTATGGTAAAAATGATTAATTAGTTACTGAAATGAATATTCAAGACTGCAATAGCTAAAACATGCTGTTACCCAGAATTATCTGACTTTGAACTGTTATGACAGTCTGCAGTGTAAGCGCTATGAAGAGATGACTAAGCCACCTTCTGAGAAACAAGCTATATGAAGGAATTAAACAGCTTTTTACCAGCGTACAGATCAGCAGAAGCGAGCAGCAAGCATGTATGAGCAAACTGAATGTGCTTTAAATAGGGCGCCTTGTTTGAGCTTTGGCCATTGAGCAGCGAGGGGAGTTAACGAGCTAATGCAGCTCAGCTGGAGCAGATCAGCTGACGGGACAGTGTTGTTAGCAAACAGCATTAGCAGCGTCTTGACTACCTGGCCTGCCAGAACTAACGCTGACACTCAATTTATTGCAGTTTAAACATTAAACATTATAACTAAACTATGCATTCTCAGAATATTTAAACATGTAAACAATGAAAAAACAACATTAACATGAAAGGGACAGTTTTTAATGGCTGCTGGAATTATGCCAAGGTACCAAGGTACACTGGGAAGCATATATCAGTGGAAATATGCAATTATGCCCAGCCCGAAGGGGGGAACTAGGAATACACATGACCCCAGGGGGCTGCATATTGAGAATCACTGGGGTGTCCAGCCGCAGGTGGAATATTTCAAACCCAGGGGTGGCAAGGTGGCTTGCCGAGGGAAAGACACATGCTCAGAGAGGCTTACAGTGGACTACACACGTGGGGGTCGCCCAGAGGCCATGTTAGGTGTCGCCCAGCCTGCAGCTCTACAGATGTCTGTTAGCGAGGCGCCATGTGCTAGAGCCCAAGAGGATGCCACACTCCGGGTGGAGTGGGCCGTCACACCAAGGGGGCATGGTCGACCTTGCTGCTGGTAAGCCAAAGCAATGGCGTCCACTATCCAGTGAGACAACCTTTGCTTGGAGAGAGCCTTTCCCTTCAGCTTCCCACCATGACAGACAAAGAGCTGGTCTGAAGTCCTGAAACACTGCGTTCTGTCTACATAAGCATGGAGGGTGCGTACTGGACAGAGCAGTGCCAAGGCTGGGTCTGCCTCCTCCGAGGGCAGCGCTTGCAGGTTCACCACCTGGTCTCGAAAGGGTGTGGTGGGAACCTTGGGCACATATCCAGGCCGGGGTCTCAGGATCACGTAAGAGTTAGCCGGTCCAAATTCCAGGCACGCTTCGTCAACCGAAAATGCCTGCAGGTCCCCTACCCTCTTGATGGAGGCCAATGCAACCAGGAACACTGTCTTCATTGACAGGAACTTAAGCTCCACTGATTGCAGAGGCTCAAAGGGAGCACTCTGCAGAGCAGTTAAAACCACTGAGAGGTCCCAAGAGGGAACGAGAGGAGGGCGAGGAGGATTCAGTCTCCTCGCTCCTCTCAGGAAACTGATGATCAGGTCGTGCTTTCCAATGGACTTACCATCAACTGCATCATGATGTGTGGCAATGGCGGCACCATACACTTTCAGGGTGGAGGGAGACAGCCTTCGCTCCAACCCTTCTTGCAGGAAGGAAAGCACGACACTGATCGGGCCTTTCGTGGGTTCTTGAAGTTTAGAAGAACACCAGTTGACGAAGAGGTTCCACTTCAACGCATAGGCATGTCTCGTGGACGATGCTCTAGTGGAAGTGATGGTAGCCAGGAACCACAGGAACCATCCAGGAACCACACATGGAGATTTCAAAGATCGGGACGAGGGTGCCATAGGGTGCCCCGTCCCTGAGAAAGCAGGTTCTTTCTCAGAGGAATTGGCCAGGGAGGTGCTGAAGCGAGGAGTACTAGTTCTTGGAACCAGGTGCGGTTGTGCCAATACGAGGCAACCAAAATTACCTGCTCCTCGTCCTCCCTGATCTTGCGCAAAGTCTGCGCAAGAAGGCTCACTGGGGGAAACGCATACTTAAAGAGGCGCCGCGGCCAGCTGTGCGCCAGTGTATCCGTGCCGAGCGTGCCCTCGGTCAGAGAATAAAACAGGTCGCAGTGGGACGAGTCGTGGTAGGAAAACAGATCTACCTGTGCGTCCAGCGAGAGGCCGAAACCGAGACAGATCGGCTGCACGGTTCAGGTCTCCCGGGATATAAATGGCTCGAAGCGACCTCAGATGCTTCTGACTCCATATGAGGAGGTGGCGGGCGAGTTGCGACATACGACGGGAGCGCAGACCACCTTGTCGGTTGATGTACGCTACTGTGGCGGTATTGTCTGATCGGACTAATACGTGCTGACCCCTGAGCAACGCACAGAAGCGGTGCAAGGCAAGACGTACAGCCTGCAACTCGAGGCAATTGACATGCCAAAGGCGCTGGGGTCTTGTCCAGGAGCCCGCGGCAGCATGTCCATTGCACATGGCGCCCCAGCCCATTGTGGAGGCATCTGTTGATATAACAACATGCCAGGAAACTCGTTCTATGGGCACTCCAGCCCATAGAAGTCACTGGGACTCGGAGCGTGCCGTGTTTCCATGCCCACCTCGGGACTTGATCGCGAAGCGGTCTCATATGAAGCAAACCGAGCGACATTACTGCATACCAGTATGTGTATATACACATACTGGTATGCCTCATTTGCATATGTAAACATGACATTTCAGAAAACTTGTAATACAAAAAATGTCTGTCTCTATGTAAGTGAAAAACTGGAAAGGTTTTATGGTGATATCTATAACTTAAAAATGTTACCCTATCCACCTGTAGTGTTTCGGCTGTGAATAATGCACCTATTGTTTCAATAACAATTACAAGAAAATGGGACCCTTATTTCAATGTTATACGGTGGATCCTTGTTCAGGAGACATTGAACTTTCTAAAAATGTGGTATAACAACTTTTCCTCAAAAATGCCTACAGGGTTACACAATCTTGAAGATTCGGACCTGACTAGTAAGAGTCAGGGGTAAGACAGAGAAATGAGACGCAGCCTTAGAGTGCCTCCAATCAAGTTCCCATTCCTTCCATCCCACCCTCTGTCTTTCATGGTTATGGTTCCCCTAAGCTGGCACCTCAAAGTTTGAGATCTGTGAGGGGAATTGATGGGAATCGATCCCAAGTGTTGCTGTTGCCATTTTCATGTTTACCTTTATTTCTTTTTCAACATTTATCTTTGGCAGATTACCGTTTGAGTAACGAACGAGAAAAATTTCAAATCTATTCATCCATGAGAATATAGAGAAATATTAATGAAGTTTGACAACGGAAACTTTACATGTTAATGATTTAATTACTTCTTGCAATTAATAGTTATTATAAAGTCGAACTAGTTTTAAATTGACATATTATAGTGTTGTAGTTATTTGCCTGTAGAGGTTCACAAATATAGGTTATTTATTTAATTATTTTGTTCCATTATTGATGATTTATCCATGTTAGGCTATATTGTGAGGAATAACAGTAATGTCTTTCAATAGAGCAGTTTAACAGGCTTTTGTCATGTATCCTGACTCAAATAATGTGTTTCTAACAGCAAACACTCAGAATAAAGTGAGATGATCTGCTGATGATCCTGAATGGCTTGTTGAATGAGTGTTGATAGTCTGAGGCTCATCAATAACAGATCTGCTGAAAACACTCTTTATTTCATGACAATAGTTCCTGTTTTCACCTCATTTATTATGCTGATGTCTTCAGATCTCCTGTAAATTGACACTTAAAGCTCATTTCATTGGTGTCAACAGATTGAGGGTATTTGATGGTTACGATATGTAGCCAATGTTTATTTCTGTTGTGGTAGAAGTTGTATATGTTCTGTGTTTCCATTTTCTTATATTCCTAGAAACTTAGAAAACATGATGGTATTAAAATGCACAAGGATTGCATGTGAAGTCCCATGATTCTCTGCTACATGAATTTAACAGTGAACTGTTATTAACCCTTATGCATGTATGATAAATTATGTAACAATGTGTTAGTTATAAGTTATAACTGAGACATATCTTCATTTAGCCTAGAGAAATAACCTTGGGGGAGTCAGGACAATAATGAAGGAAGGATGCCCTCCTCTCGCATTCATTTGATACATGTTTGTCTCTTATTCAGTGATAGAAAATTGTTTGCCACCACACTGTTTATGCTTTCAACTGTTTTTCTTACCATTATTTATATTTGGGAAAATTGGCATTATTATATTATGTAGTCCATAAGCATAACTTAACTCGGTAACTTATTTTTGATTTTGGCAGATCAACTCCTCCCACTACAATTCATCATCAGTGAAGCTCCTCCCACATCAGTCACATCATCAATGAAGCTCCTCCCACATCAGTCACGTCATCAGTTAAGCTCCTCCCACACCAATTCTCCAATAAATGCTGTAAATTCCCATCAGCTACAAGTGAAGACGAGCATCAGAGCATCAGGAAGAGCTGAAATCTGCAAAGACTGAGTTTATTAAAGAGGACAGTGAGAACATGAGTGATCCAGAACCCTGCAGAATGAAACACACTGAAGATCCTGAAGAACAAAGAGGTTGGTGTTTATTCTTCATTCATTCATGATGCTGAAGAACATTCATGTTGGAAACATTCAAGCACTTCATCACTTTCAGTGATAAATAGTTAAACTGTTAAATGGCTGCAAAACTTGTTTTTTTAACAAATGGTCAGTAAAAGGAGGTTTCATATTGATTGTCAACATCAGGTCAAACTAAATTTAAATAGTTTAACAGTTCTATTTTACATTTATTTTATATATGGTTTACAATTTGTTGACCAGTTGAACAGTTCTCAGAGAATCTCCCACAAGAAGAAGCTTTAATCACGGCCGGAGGATCTCAGACAAATTTCAGAGAGAATCCCACCAGTAAACTTTAGAAAATTTGAAAATGAGAGTTTTTTTTTTTTTCATTTCAGACCTGATGGAAGAGAGCGAGGAGAGTGAAGAACTGAGTGAAGTGAAGGAGGAGAGTGAAGAACTGAGTGAAGTGAAGGAGGAAAGTGAAGAACTGAGTGAAGTGAAGGAGGAGAGTGAAGAACTGAGTGTAGTGAAGGAGGAGAGAGAAGAACTGAGTGAAGTGGAGGAGGAGAGTGAAGAACTGAGTGAAGTGAAGGAGGAAAGTGAAGAACTGAGTGAAGTGAAGGAGGAGAGTGAAGAACTGAGTGAAGTGGAGGAGGAACATCATGTCAAACCTGGAGGAAAACCTTTGAGTCGCTCAAAGACTAAAAATACATTTTTAAAGAGAAGAAGAGTAAAGACATCTTTCACCTGCTCTCAGTGTGGAAACAGTTTATCAAGCAACAAATCTCTTAAGATTCATATGAGAGTTCATACAGGAGAGAAGCCATATGTATGCCATCAATGTGGGAATAGTTTCAGTCAATCAGCAAACCTTATTGTTCATATGAGGATCCACACCGGAGTGAAGCCGTTCTCATGTGATCAATGCGGAAAAACATTTCTTAGGGCATCAGACCTGAAGAGACACCTGACAGTTCATACGAAGGAGAAGCCGCATTCATGTTCTGTGTGTGGAAAGAGTTTTTCACAGCTGCTATATTTACAAAGACATGAGAAAAGTCATGCTGATGTAAGAGAGTACATGTGCTTTGAGTGTGAGAAGACTTTTACTACAGGGAGAGATTTAAAATGGCACCAGAGAATTCACACTGGAGAAAAACCTTACAAGTGTTCACACTGTGACACAAGATTCAGTCTGTCATCATCTCTGAAAAAACATGAGAGGATCCACACTGGAGAAAAACCTTACAAGTGTTCACACTGCGAAAAGAGATTCAGTCGATCAACACATCTGAAAACACATGAGAGGATCCACACTGGAGAAAAACCTTACAAGTGTTCACACTGTGACAAGAGATTCAGTGACTCATCATCTCTGAAACCACATGAGAGGCTCCACACTGGAAAGAAGCCGCACACGTGTGATCAGTGTGGAAAGAGTTTCTCTGTTAAAACTAACCTGAAGCGACACATGAATATCCATGCAGTGGAGAAACCACATCACCGCAGTCTGAGATCACGGTAAGTAGTTCATCTTTATGTGCTGAGAAACAAAAGAAGCTTTTCCACCTTCAGAAAAGGTTCCAGTTGTGTTTCCACCTGGTACGGCACGGCACAATTATAAACCGTTCTCGGCCCTGAACTCTCAGCACACTTGGCTGATCGTGCCGAACCGTGATGGTTGAATGTGTATAAAGTTTAGTATAGTATTTCTCCTGTGTTTTATGCATGTCCCTATGTTTTATTATCCTACTTATGATTCTTTAGTTATGTTAGAGTAACTTCCAATGTTGATATCCAAAGATGATGTATCACTGCTTTAATGTCTTCAAATCCCCTCTTTATTAGAATTTAAAAATAATCCCCTTTTTGATTTTATAATCAATGGTGTACAACATGTTTTGATAAATTGCATCATAAATATTTGTACCATACTTTTGTGTAAAGACTGCACAAATTCTCCATGCCAGCATGAACATGCAAATGGTAATAAGATGGATCAAAGACTTTCTCCCAGTCATCTTTGATTGGTCACCTCAACAAAAGGGGTGTGAACTGATAGGACCTTTAAGAGTATCCGATTAGTTCAGATCTGGGCTCAATCTCTTTGAGACCACATTCTCCTGTCTTCTTCCGGCAACTTCATCAAGTTAACTTTGGATTCAACACAGACCACCCCAAGAACCCAAACAAACGCTTCAGCGCACTCCTGACAAAAAGCATCAAGAATCTCAAGAATTCCCTGCATCTGGACTTGTTCAGCAACCAAAGTCAATGCAAGTACCCGTCCACAGCCTTTAGATGCGTTATAAGATATTGTGCCCCTTTAAGGTGACACTGATTCTCTGATGTTTCTCATAGGTTGTAGTTAACTGATTGTAATCTTGCCATTCTCTTTTCTTTTCTTCTCTCTCTCTTTCTTCACTTTTCCTTAAAAGAAAATCTTAAATTCTAAACAAAACTGTAAGTATTCAACTACATCTACAATTGCACCAATGGTTAGCAGGTTTCAACATAACAGGATGAAGCTATCTGGATCAATGGAAAATAATTCCATGTGGCAAGTTAGCATCTGCAACCCTCTCTCTCTCCTTGTTGTGAGATGGTGCTGGCTTTATATGCTGGCTATAATATAAGGGTTTAATAAATGAACCTATAGGGTAGGCTTCACACACAACTAAACTAAGCAAAAATTGTATACAAAATCAAGAAAGTAAGGAAACCTGTAGGGAGGTGGGTGCCATTTTTGTTTGAATTTGGTTTTCTCCTGGTTATGTGTTGTCAGGGAGAAAGGGAACTTTATTTGGAACTATATTATTTTATTTTTTATTATTATTATTTTTTTAATCTTTAGGTAAGGTCTGGTTTAAACTGAGTTAGAAACCTTTTTGTTTGTTTTGTTGGCCTTTGCCCCCTCCTGAAGTTTGTTTCCTTTTGTCTTTTGTTTTTCTTTTTCATTAAATACTTTTCCTAAGCGTATTCGTTTTGTATGTGTGCTACTGAGACTGGAGACAAGAAGTTCCTGTGCTCTCTCTCTCTCCAAAATTTTGTTACTGCTATGCCTAGTACCCCTAGATTAAAAAAGAGGGCTAGCATGTAGCACTAGACATTTTGATGGGTGTAAACCAAGCCCTGGGTATTTTTGAAGCAAATGAAAGCTCAGACGGGCGAATCTAGAAATCTTCCCCTTATGTCATCATAAGGGGAAAGGTTACCTCTTCTTTCTCTTCTTTGCCTGCAAAAATAATTTGGCCTGCCCTTGAGAAAATGAGCTGCGCGAGCGCGATATGGTTTTTCCTTGAGAGACATCATGGCTTGCAAACGAGCGAAGCATGACAGTTGCTCAGTGTTTGGATGTACAAATGAACACAAAGGTATTTTTTTAGTTCCTTCATCCGAGCCTCTGAAGATCCAGTGGGTTAATTTCTGATGTGTAATTGTTCAAGTTCAGACAGATAATCTTTCTCTCAAAGTTGTTCAAGCCAGTGACTAAATGATCAACTTCACATCTTACTTAAACTGTGATTTAATAAATATACAGAAAGCGACCAAAGAACAATCCCTTTCCAATCACCCAAGCTGTCAATCACACAGCGCAAGTTTATCTAGACACTTGCCAAAACTCATTATAAAATCAATGATGCTTTTATACTGCACAACGAAGCTCTTACTATACTTACCTCTTGTTTGCATTGGTGAAATCATTAGTGAGAGTGCAGAAACTGTGTTATAATGATAAGATCTTCATTCACGTGATCAACAGGCTGTCATCTGCTCAATGCTCATCACTGCAACCTTTTATGTGAAGGGACTAGATCTAAATACTTAAAACTTCTCACGATTCTTTAATCCCGATAGCTGTAATAATAAAAACGTATAAAAGCTGTAATAGTAAAAGTATTCGAGAGAGTTCCACATGTAATGCTAGATATTTCATATGCAAGCATGTCAGCCAATCACAGCAGTGGGCGTTTACACTGAAGTCTCACACAGACATGCCCCTTCAAACAGCGTTCAAATCAGAGGCTAAAATAAGGCTTATCAAATTATAACAAGTTTTGATCTAAAAAACATACTAACATTATAAGGGCACCCCAGGAAACATTCCAAAATAATAAAATAATCCATGCAATGGGACGTTTAATTATTTCATGAAAATACAGTTTATAATCAACTAATTAATATGTATTTAAGCCACAAAGGTGAGGTGACCAAGATCGCATGTATTTAGGGATGGGGCCGATCCGATCCAGTATTGGTATCGGGACCGATACCAGCGTAATTCACGTATCGGATTTTCCCAATCCAACCTGCGGAGATATCCGATATCCATGAGTCATGTATGCGCTTTAATGTTGTCTGCTGAAATAACTCCAAAAGTGATTCCCGCCGGCTAGTCTGCTAGCTGGATGCAAACTGCGGAATGGATTTCCTGAACGGAGGCGCGGCTCAATGAGACACAGAGTTATGAGACACGCCCCCACTCAGGAAATCCATTCCGTAGTTCGCGGCTAGCCAACATGTCTGCTTTGTGGAAATACTTCACACTGGAAACACCGCAGAGCAAGACAGCTAAATGCAATGTTTGCAAAGCCGTAATTCAGAACTCTTTGAAGCTCCCTCGCGTCTTACAACACAACAAATGCAATCAAACATTTAAAAAAGCACCACGTTACTGTGCGTTCACACCAAACGCGAATAGCGCATCAAATTCGCGTATACCGTGTCTAGTTGGACGCTTGAATATTTTGAATCCATTCGCGTGCCCAGAGCGAAATTGACACGCATAAAAAGCAAAAGTTTGAAGCGACATTGACGCACGTCTGAGGCAAAATCCGCTTGTCTGTTTGCAACATGGCTGATGTTGATCGAGCATTCATCAAGAGAGTTACAGCATCGGAGCAAGGATCACCCTTCAGATAGTGTGTGTGTAAGATGTTTACACTTTCTTATATTTCAAGACTCAAGTATTTGACATTTTGGGAATGCTAAATATTAATAAAGAATAAATATTGACATGACAATCAATTTGAAACCCTTACAGTTGCATATTTGTTTTCAGAATGGGTTTTTTCCTGTTAACAGGATTTTCTGTTTTTCTGACTTCCTTTTCTGACCTTATACTTACCTCAAGTTTCCTTTTGGGACACACATGCATACATACGTACATATCATACTTGCCTGTTGAGAGAAGTTTATTTCAGCATCATAGAAAATAAACAATAATACACCACATGAATTCCCATCCCTTTGGATGCTGTGTGGTAATGTTTGACATTGCCACTTTGTGGTTGGAGTGCCTTTGCTGGCCATACTGTAAATTCACTTTGGTAGAAGAAAAGAAGATTAATAAAAAATAACAGACCAACATTTTGAGTATCTTCATACATTTGTCTCCTTACCTTACAACCTTTCTGCAGTGAAGCAGTTTGCCTCGGCTTTCACCAAAGGAGTTTACATACAAAATTCTCCTTTCTTTGGGATATATCATCTGTCAAGATGGGGTCATGAATTAATGACTCACATTTAAGCCTTTGTAGTTTACAGAGAAGGATGGAGAAAAAAAAAAAAAACCAAGAGTGTCCAGTGGTCATTCTCGTTAACTGACCCCACCAGCACATCATATGCCTCTAGATCCATCTACAGCATACAGGTATAAATGTGGCATTCCAATAACAGCTTACCAAATTATCTGAGAACATGAAAGTTACTTGTATGGGATCAGGATTTTTTGTTTTTTACCCTTTTCATCAAACTGGCCTTCCTCTTCCAAATATTTGTGGCTTGAAAGGAATCCAGGACAAATGCCCTGCCTGAATAATTCCTCACAAGGCAGGTCAGGTACGCATTAATGACCTGTGGTCAAAAAGAAGGATGACAGACTTGCAAGGTATAACTGTATGACTACAGAATATGGTCTATTCTAAAAGCAAAATGACATTGAACTACAGGAAATTGAATCAATCATGTTAACTGCAGCACAAACCTCACTTTCAAGTTTCGCCCCAGGTTTGAGGCGTTCCAAATCCCAGGTAAAGACCTTGTACGGGCCAACTTTGCTGCAAAGTTTCCCACCCATTTTCCTTGCCCATATGTCTTGCAACACTACAGAGAGACAGAAGAAAATCTTGAACAAATGTTATTTACATGTAGGAGATATAAATTATGAAGGAAAACACGTACAACACATACCTGAAGAACAAGGTATTTGGGGGGAATGCTGTACGGCCGATTGGGTGGCAGGACTGAAGGTAGGATGAGGTGCAAGTCCAGGTAAAGGTGGAGACTGGGTGGCAGGGCTGGGGGTCAAAGCCAGGTAAAGGTGCAGACTGGCTGGCAGGACTGGAGGTAGGCTGGGGGTCAAGGCAGGCAGCAGAAATGGATTTTGAAGATGATGGGCCAGCAGGTGTTGGATTAAAAAGAACAGAACACTGTGTTCCAGGGTGCATCACGACATGAGGGAGGGGCATGGGGAAAAGCACATTGAGAGGTAGTGGTACATGCTGCAGGGAAAGGTGTGTATAGGGCAGGGTAACAGGGTGGAGGAAAGGCATGAATTTGAGAGGTGCTTTTAGAACAGGGGACTGGGGACGAACGTGAGGGACTGAAGACACAGTAGCAGGAGGGCAAAACTTCTGAACTTTTGGAGGAGGATCCTCCAAAAAAATAATTAAATGGTCAATATTGATTTTGGGAATTTGTTTCCCTTCATCATCCACCACATCAATGGATTTGCCCTCCACGTTTATAACGGTGTATGGACCCAAATAATCTGGGTTCAGCTTGCCCCCCTTTCTCTGCCTGCTTCTGATGTTCTGCCGCAGGACCCTGTCTCCAACCTGAATGTCAATGGCCATTCCTTTCTCCAATTTCCTTTTTTTAACTTTACCTTGCACATTTGTAATGTTGTCCTGCATGGTTTTAAAAATTCTGTCCTGCCTTCTAATGCATTCTGTAATACATTCCTCTGCCACAATGTCCTCCACACTTTCGTTGATCTATATAAAGAAATTGGATTTGATTGGCAATTGCAGGTTTGCAATTGTTTTTAAAAAAATAATTTAGATGTATTGTGCTTACCTCATAATTGTCTGGCACCTCACAAGGATATCTCGCCTCACGGCAAAACATTAAAAAGTAGGGCGAGAATTTGGTGGTTATTTGTTTTTTAGTTCAGAGACCGAACATTGCAGCCTCCAAATAATATGCCCATGTGTCTGGACGTTTTCTCACAAGCTTGCTCAAAGACCTGAAAAACAAGTCTTACAGTTGATCACCTATAGTGAGTGTGAGGCTTATGTGTTTCAATTAAATGTACCTGATAAATGAGTAAATATACAATGAACAGACAAGAGCAGATACATTCTTTATCTGCCATTCATGTATTGTTTTATCAGTTGAATTGTCACTTTCATACCTCTGAATTGTGCCATTTAATCTTTCAACCAGTCCATTGGTCTGCGGGTGGTATGGGGCACATAAACTTCTTTTAATGCCAAGTACTTGGCAGACACCCATATTGATCTATACAAACCAACACAAGACTTTAATTATTCATATTTTTCCAATTATTCAAAATTTAAAGGCGTAATTCTCTAACCTTGTTCACAAATTCTGTGCCTTGATCAGTCAAAAGCTTTTTTGGGGCACCAAATCTGTAAAATAGCTTGACAGTGCAGGCTGTTACCTCCTCAGCACTCTTAGTCTTTAGTGGGAAAGCCTCACACCACTTTGTGAAATAGTCTACCATTACACAAATGTACTGGTTGCCCTCTTTAGTTGGTGTGAGCTTTCCCACTAAATCCATGCCAACAATGTCCCATGGCTCAGCCACCTGACAAAAAAAAAAAAAAAAAAAAAAAACTTTCTTAAAGTGAGAATATTCTTCATTAAACAAACACACAACTTACCTCAATAGGGGTATATTCAGCTTTGTCCTTAATTTCAGCTTGCTTTTTCTGGCATGCTGCACAGTGCATAACCTAAAACATTTCTGTTTAATTTCATTTTGATAGAGCTAGGAAAGTATTAAGACATGAATGTCAGTTAATTGCACTCACCCAGGTTTTAATATCAATGGTCATGGCAGGCCAATAAAACCTTTTGCTAATGGCCAAGGGCGCTGCCAGGAATTTTGGGCCCCATGACAAAAAAAAATCTAATTGGGCCCCCTCTGCGCAGCTGTTGTCACCTCATCTCTAGGACCTAACTGTCCCATCAAAAGTTTTACATAACTCTTAATCAAAGGCTTGCAACTGTCTTGCTTATTGTAGTTCAATACAAGTACTAGCAGAATATTTAATGCTGTGATTTGTAAATGCAAGTCTGCAGTTCACAATTTGATGCAAGATTAAAAGCCACCATAAAAATGTCCTTAAGACAATCCTTTACAGTCGCAATTAATTTTTATTGTAAAATTAATGACAGATAAAAAAAAAAAAAAAACTAAAAAAAAAAAAACTAAATATATATCAACTTTTTAATTAAAATAAATTAACATCATCATCTCAAAACAATGAAAACAGCAGAATTTTTAACATAACTGCACATATATGCCAACAACAAAATAAAGTTGACGTGTAAAAGGGAATTTCCACATCAGGGTTATTATAGTGCTACAAAACAGATCCAGTGATCACTAAATCAATAGGTTTTGAGGTTTGATGGAAATAATAATGCCTGTATAGATGTCATTTAATGGACACAATTCAGTCTAAATGAACACATCAAACTGGATTATTTTATTATTGTCTGTAATTTACATGCAGGTTGAGGTAAGCTACTCATCGTTTCTAACTGCATCCAGTACAGACAGGAGGTTGTTGTTTGTTTGTTTTTTGTCATGATGGTCATTATGTGAGAAAATAATTTGTGTTTGATTTCTGTCATTAATAAATATTTCATTTTCTTTTTTGTAATGGTAAAGAGAGCAAGAGAGACAGTCAAAGAACCCCACAGACTCCCTGGAATGATGCCAAGTCATTAACACAGTGTTGCTCACCTTCTTCACTGGGACTGGGAGGGGTATTTATGGGGAGACTGGGGTGCTGCTGACTCCTCTGTTGTTTAGTCTGCTAAAATGAGCATGGACAATGATTTAATATGAATATCTTGCTAAACGTTTCCCTGCACTGATTAAATGTTGGTGAAATGTAGGTTAACAGACAGGGTCCTGCGGCAGAACATCAGAATCAGGCAGAGAAAGGGGGGCAAGCTGAACCCAGATTAACTAACTAAGTTAGTTAACGTTAGCTTATTTCACTATGGACAACAGGTTAATACCACTCACAGACTAAAGGCTACCCACCTTTCTTGGGGAAAAACTGGGTTACAGATTGACACCCTTTCTTTTGTCTTTCCTCTCTTTCCTTTGTTGAAAACCAGATTTTATTTTACTATGCAACATTGTGGTCTCTGTGTGTTTCTGGCACATCGACTGTCTGCAAGTTTAAACACCGCAGGCTAACGCAAGACCAAACCATTTCATGCAGATACAGGGGGGTGGTCGGTCAATATGAATGTTTACTTTTTGGTCAATGGGGATATTAAACTTGTATTGCCAAAATAAGTAAAATCAAAGACATCATTCATGTTATTATTATTTGAAATATACAAGTACAAGTATATAAGTACACCCTCTCCTCTTTTCCGTCTATAGTATAAAACACGATCTGAAAGTAGTTGAAAGTTTTGGTAATGAAGAGACTGTCAGAGAAATCATTAAGTGTGACTTCACTCACCCTTGATTGTGAAGTTCTGTGCCCTTCTAAGAAGGACTTATTTTTTTCATTTTTAGAAATGCCATGGGGAACCTTTCCAGATTTTTTTAACTCGTACAAGGTTTGAAACATTTGCTTATCCATATTGACAGCCAAAATGACAAATCCAACAAAGATAGGTAGGCTTTTTTTTATGAATTGTGATTGAGACTCGTTATTCTTTTAACACATATCCATAGATAACTATATGTAATGAATGTAATTTTTTTACTGGCCAGAGCTGTGTTCAATAAAGAATTGAACAGAAATTCAAGTCACAAAAGAACTTTCTCAGGTGTGGTTGATCATGGGCATATAATTAAAAAAGTAATTTAAAGAAGAGCATATACCATGCTAATAATAAAATACAATATACATAAAGTAAACTAAATATCCTAAACACTATCTATACTGTTTAAATTTGATAAACAAAAAGTATCTCCCTCAACATATTTCTGTTTAAAATGTTTTTTGTTTGTTTTTGTTTTATTCTTGCGTTCATTAACTGATAAACTCCTCGCTTATCCAAGAACAAACTCCAGCATATTCAGTTGTCAGACATGACTGGATCTTCAAACGGCACAGGGTTCTGTGGTCAGATGAAACTAAAAAAAGAGCTTTTTGCCAGCAAACACGCTAGATGGGTTTGGTGCACACAAGGATAAAAAAGTACCCCATGTGTACAATTTAATATACCATTGAATCTGACAATGAAACAGTATTTCTAATGTATATCTAAAAGTTCACACATTTTCTTGTGCAGGAGTACTTTGCAAAAAGAGCCAATTTATTTTACAAATATGCAAAATAAAAGATAATATTTCTAAGATGTTGTTATTCCTTGGCTTAGTGAGCTTCCTTGACATTGCATGACTAGTATTGA
The DNA here is from genome assembly GCA_021554675.1 of Leuciscus idus. NCBI lineage: Eukaryota > Metazoa > Chordata > Actinopteri > Cypriniformes > Leuciscidae > Leuciscus > Leuciscus idus. The sequence goes on from CM038621.1 coordinate 64,574,851, forward strand.
CCCAGTGATTCTCTAACTTTCAATAGGAATGATGTGTTTTAAATTGATCCAAAAGATAATTCAGTAATGTACTATGGTAAAATGGTGCTTTTGTTATCACAAATGAGCAATTACATAATTAAATTTTAAACTCTTTATTGAAAAATATTTACAAAACTTTTAATAGAAATATTATTTTAAAGAAGCAAAATTTTTAAACACAACATGAAAGCATTCAAATGTTTAAAAGCACACCGCACAGCAGCTATTCCCTCCTCAGAATAAATCCCCTGTATTGTCCATGAGGATCTGGAGAGCGGTCCCGGATTGCCCAGACACAGCAGCTTGGGATGACCACTCTGTGACCAGGACCCAGAGTCCCACACTGCCAAGCCACAAACTGTCTATATGCAGCATGTCTAAATTGCCTGTTGTCTCCACCTTCATCTGGAAGGTCAACTACAGCACGCGGGTCATTCCAGATCCTCCGGGCCAGACGCAATACTCCCACCTGCAGAATGTATGCCTCCATGTATGGTAGAGTTGAGATGCAAAGAGGTGGCTGTTGGAAGCAGCACTTCCTCTCCACCACAGTGGGCATTTCTCTGCATCTCTGGCAGATGCACCATGACATTTCTGTAATTTACTCAGATATAGCCTATCTGAGGTTCCTAGAACAATTAATATGCAACATGCCAAGCCTAGTCAAAGATTGGAGGTAATATTAAATAGTCTTTAAAATACAATACAGGATGTGATCTATCAGCATAATTGTGTAATCAGTGCATTGCAGTACTAAGTAATTAATTAATTACTGTAATTGAATTACTTCTTATTCTAAAAGTAAAATAAGGGATTACTCTTTAAAAATAGTACAGTAATCTTATAACACTGTTGAAGATGTAATTAGTCACTTTTACAGACATCCCAAGTATCCCGGAAGTTCCGGTAGTGTCCCGCATATTGATAGCGGCTCCCTGATGCCCGCAAATCGGTTAAAATCTCCCGGAAGCAAGAGAGAGAGGCAGAGAGAGGGAGCGAGAGACCTTGCGTGTGTGTGCTAGTGTGCGTGTGTGCCTCGGGATCTTATCTCTACTCTCGAACCGAATGAATCAGAACCACCCAAAAGTTCCTTTCACCTTTAGTAACTGGAGTCACTTCAGTTCTAAAAAAAATAATAATGGAAGGCTACTAGTAAAGCTGAATCTGCGTGGCCCTGATTGGCTGCGGGGGTGTCCCGTACGCGCGTGCATGTATGTATCGCTGCAGCCCGGAGACCCGCAGGTGGGAGGAGCTTACGCTGCAAGTGGGAGGAGCTTATGCCGCAAGTAGGAGGGATTTCACAAATGTGCAAGTAGGAGGAGTTTACGCCGCAAGTGGGAGGAGCTTATGCGGAAATCCCCAAGCTGTCATTGCCGAGGAAGGCTGTGAATGAATATGGCAGGAAGTAGCGACAATAATGAAAATAAACGATCAAATATTATGTTCCTTAACATGGTCTGATTTCTTACAGCTTTGTTATTATTGTGTGTGTCCAATACCACTCACTGTCAATGATGAAGTCACGTCTTCACACCTTTTACCATACTTAAAGTTTTACATTCATCAGGCTGTAGGCCTTATTCAAGCATATTTCTGAATATTAGATATATATTCTACAATTCTACAAGTATCAAGTAAATGAACATTAAAATGTGATGCAATTGGACTCAGTGAAGTGAATGTGTAAATACATGAAAAACATTTGGCTAATGTAAAAAACAAAACAAAGTTACCATCCATCTTTACTATGATTTAAATAGCAGACTAATGTTCTTCTGAATGTGTTACACATATATTACATTTAAATCTCAGGGTGGATAAATTATTTTTTTCAATGAATAAAATCATGTACAAGTCAGTCAGAATTGATTGCAAAAGTGTTTATTTTATTTTATTTTATTATTTTTAGTCTTTTTTTGTTATTTGTAAGGACACTATATATCAGCTCATTAGAACTGATCTGCATGCAGTGAAAACTGCAAAATCCAGGGTGGAAAGTTTCTGAATAAATGCCCTGGAGCTCGCCTCGCTTTCCCTTCCCAGCATAACCTGGTGGATACACAAGAAGCACAATAAGAACTAGGGTTTATAGTTGACATTGAACATTTACAAACATTAAGAATAATTTCTCAGCTCTGTAGGTCCATGCCATGCAAGTGAATGGTGTCCAGAACTTTTAAACTCCAAGGGATGACATAAATAAATTAGATTTAGACTTAAGACCACAGGTGTCAAACTCAGTTCCTGGAGGGCCAGGCCCACAGCCCTACAGAGTTTTGTTCCAACCCTGCTTCAACACACACACACACACACACACACACACACACACACACACACACACACACCTGCAGTTTTCAAATAAGCCTGAGGGACTAGATTAGCTGATCAGGTGTGTTTAATTAGGGTTGAAGCTAAACTTTGCAGGGCTGTGGCCCTCCCGGAACTGAGTTTGACACCCCTGCTTTAGACTAACAACTAGTTTATTCATCACCCATTTACACAAAACGTACCAGGTGTGCAGCATCTGTACTCAAACCCACACTCCAAACAAGTGGAGATTGAGTACATCCTCCAGAAGAGCTGTTTGTAGTGAGACGACTTATTTTTCCAGCATGCAACACCTGAGGTGATAAAAAAAAGAACATGACATTTAACATTATCAATGATGTTCTTGTTATGCGTTTTATTTTTTAAATGTCAATATTTACTTTCTAGCCATAAGAAGCACAATAATATGCGTTTCACATTTATTTCACTGATTGTTATGAGTAATACATTTTATAAAATAATTATGATATTAAAACAAATGTTTCAATTACATTACATTACATTGGTTAGGCAGAAAAAAGCATAACTACAATGAAAACAAGTTTTAAAAGAATTGCATGCATTGCATGCACACAATTAAGTTAGGAGTTGTATTCTAATATCAAATCCATTTACAAAACGTTTAAGACATTTACAATTTGAAAATCAATGCAGTCCTAAAACGTACAAAAATGACACTGCCGCAATACCTTATTATGGTCTTCAGAATCCATAATCTGGAGAGCAAATTGTAGAAATGGAATGCAGAAAAGATCTTGTCATGCAAGTTACAAATTTTGTAATTTGTGTGCTACTAAAAAAACTACAGAAATGTATTTGGATACACTTTACCCTTATTCTTTTTTTAATACATCAAGACTAAAAACAGTGTACAAACGCCATTATGAAATGGTATTTTTCAGAACGTATAATGCTTTTTCACAAAACTAAAAACTGTACAACAAGCTTACCCCTTCATCTCAGCTGACATGTGAAAGCGGTTTTCTTCTTTGTTTTCTGATGGATCGCAACAAAACTTACACATTATCGCCACCAACTGTGGAGCATAAACCAATAGCTACTACAACACAGGTGATTCTAAATAAACCAATCAAAATCCTCTGGAAGTTTGTACAGCCCACTTGCGGCTAAAGCTCCACCTACTTGCTGCTAACCCACCCATTTGCAGCTGGCTCCGACCTCCCTTTATACGATGACGTCACCGCTCGCTCGCGCCGTCTCTCTTCCCTCATTGAGAGTTTTAGCGTCGAGTCTTCTGAGGAGAGGAGAGCAGTTCACGGTATTTCTCATATACAACCATCACACACACTTTATAGAGTTTGATTAAGCGACAGACTCATCTCTGTTTTGGTTTTATCGATCTCAGCGATACTTGTGCGTCTTTTCTGGCGTCTTCCTTCTGAAATAAACATTTAGTGCAGCAGCAGCGAGCATGAGGAGAATATGTTGAGTTCATTCAGACCTGAGCGATTTTGTGTTCGTTTGTGTGATTGTCTCGATGTTTGTGTGAGAACTGTTACTGAATGTCGAGTCAAAGTTTGAGATCTGTGAGGGGAATTGATATAGGATTCGATCCCAAGTGTTGCTGTTGCCATTTACCTTTATTTCTTTGTAGACAAGTATCTTTGGCAGATTACTGCATGAGTAACGAACGAGGGAAATCTCAAATCTATACATCCATAGGAATATAGATAAATATTAATAAAGTTTGATACCGGAAACGTTACATTTTATTTTATTTTTAAGAGTATTATTATCATTGTCAGTTTCTGTACACAAATCTGTTACATATTCACGTATCTTGACTCAAATAATGTGTTTCTAACAGCAAACACTCAGATTAAAGTGAGATGATCTGCTGATGATCCTGAATGGCTTGTTGAATGAGTGTTGATAGTCTGAGGCTCATCAATATTAACAGATCTGCTGAAAACACTCTTTATTTCATGACAATAGTTCCTGTTTTCACCTCATTTATTATGCTGATGTCTTCAGATCTCATGTAAATTGACACTTAAAGCTCATTTCATTGGTGTCATCAGACTGAGGGTATTTGATGGTTATTATATGTTGCCTATGTTTATTTCTGTTGTGGTAGAAATTGTATATGTTCTATGTGTTTACATTTTCTTATATTCCTAGAAACTTAGAAAACATGATGGTAATAAAATGCACAGGGATTGCATGTGAAGTCCCATGATTCTCTGTTACATGAATATAACAGTGAACTGTTATTAACCCTTATGATTGTATGTATGTGTATGACTTTTAAATAAACAAATTAATCAAAATTGCAAAACGTGATTATTATCTGTCCGCGATAAATGAAAATTTAAATAATCCCATAAAGTTCTGGAAATTAGTCAAGTCTACTTCCGTACCAAATCTGTCATTTAAATTTCCAGACCATCTTAAAGCTAATCATATTGTGGTTAAGGGCAAAGAAGCTATTGCAGATACTCTTAACAGTTATTTTATTTCAGTTGGCTCCACCTTTGAGTCTATTAATTCGTGTGTTAAGGCGAGACACTACAGGTGAATGGGGTAAAATTTTAAAATAATAGATATCACCATGAAACTTCCTCAGTTCATTACTTACACAAGTTCATACAAAAAATGTTTTACAAGTTTTTGAAATTTTTATGTTTAATTATGCAAATTAGGTATTATCTCATTAAATATGTGCAATTTTACATATTTTTTCAGTAGATATATCTGAAAATATGATAAAGCCAGACGCAAAATTATTTTTTCATTTTGGTTACACACAAGATGACAAAAGATGTTCAGAGGGATTTCAGGATATATGCTTTCATTACCTAGGAAATCAAAATATACTGTCCATAGCCTTAAAATATCGATTTTTCGAATTTTTTTTTAATTAAAATGTCACATAAATCAGGCCAGGAATGATTTATTAACAAATCCCTCTGAACAGATCTTCAGAATACTGCTAAGTGTATAACTGGAAAGTTTGGTGTACATAGGTGCTACATAGGCTGAGATGTTTCTACTGGAGAATGACAAAAAAACGCAAAAAAATTATTTTGAGAAAACGGCAGTTAAAGATTTAAATAGCTCTAAATGAGATTTCGTCGTTAGCTTTAAATCCCCCTTTGGACATTCACGATTGGTTACTGATAGAAAGGAAATGCCCATATTTGGTTTACATAGCGTTGTGCATGAGACTCAGAGCTTTACAACGATCCCGGACATGACAGACTTCAGTGAACAGACGGAGCTCGGCATGTCGCGATGGAATACTAACTTCCTGGTAAATTCGGGAGAAACTTACTGCCGCAAGTAAACAAAATGTAATAAAATAAACATTGTAATGTATATTTTCAGCGTTTTCTTTATAGCAGCTTGAAATAATACATATTGAAGGAGTAAACTCGGCCAAAATCTCAAAACGACCACTGCATGAAAAATCGATGTTTTTGCCTGCCGTGTCTCGCCTTAATACCAGTAAAGAAACAGCAGAATCTATCCAATACTGCCTTTCACAATCATTTAATTTTGAGCCCATTACTACCGCACAGGTTCATGAAGCTCTATTGAAACTAGATCCAAAAAAAAAGGCAGGAATTGATCAAATTGAGCCCTATCTCCTAAAATTGGCAGCTGATTTCGTAGCAGAACCTATAGCCTCTTTATTCAATTTAAGTCTGGTCTCCAATACTATCCCAAAAATGTGGAAATCGGCAATGGTTACTCCTCTATTAAAGGGCGGAGACCCTGAAGATCCAAACAACTACCGTCCTATATCTAGATTGCCAGTTTTAGCCAAAGTTTTTGAATCATTAATAAATGACCAATTAAAACAATATCTGTCAGCCAATAATATTCTTCATGATTATCAGTCTGGATTCAGAACAGGACATAGTACCATTACTGCAGCAATGTCCGTGTCAAATGACATTATAACCTCTCTAGATAACAAAAAGTCATGTGCTGCTTTATTTGTTGATTTATCAAAAGCCTTTGATTCGGTAGACCATAAATTATTATTACAGAGACTCAGGTTTATTGGCCTTAGTGAAGATGCTTTAAATTGGTTTGAAAATTATCTTTCAGATCGTACTCAATGTGTGTCTGTGGAAAACTATAATTCACCATTTCTACAAGTCAATACTGGGGTTCCTCAAGGATCCGTTCTAGCGCCTCTTTTATTTTCAATTTATATTAATGATCTAGGTCATGGAATAGATTCCGCTAAATTACATTTGTATGCAGACGACACAATTATTTATACAACAGCATCTTCCTTAAATCAAGCTATGCAGCAACTACAGAACGCTTTTCAAGTACTGCAGCACTCTTTGGCGCAATTAAAATTGGTTTTAAATTCAAAAAAGACTAAATACATGATTTTCAGCCGGGGTCACTCGAAAGTAACTGACATTTCAATTATGACTTCAAATGACTTACCATTAGAAAGAGTGAGTTCTTATAAATATTTAGGTATATGGATGGATGAAAGATTAGCTTTTGATGTACATATTGATCATTTGTTGAAGAAGCTTAGGCCAAAATTAGGTTTCTTTTATCGTTTAAAAAATTGTTTTCCCTATGAGGCTCGAAAGAAAATAGTAGAGAGTGCTTTTTTATCTATACTCGACTATGGAGATCTTCTTTATATGCATGCAGCTACATCTCTACTTAGAAAATTAGATTCTGTGTATCATGCAGCTCTACGTTTTGTCTCCGGTGCAGAGTCACGGACACATCATTGTATATTATATGATTCTTTATCTTGGTTATCCTTATACCAAAGGAGAAAGCTACACATGTATTTATTTATTGCAAAAGCTCTTTTAGGTAAATTACCTTTTTATATATCAAATCTTTTAATTTATTATACAAATAATTACTGTACTAGGTCAGGTTCCCACATTCGGTTAAAAGTCCCAAGGGTATTGTCTGAGTTCGGCAAAAGTGCATTTTCCTTTTATGCTCCATGGGCTTGGAATGAATTGCAAAAAGTTCTTAATTTAGATGTACTCCCAACCTTAAGCACTTTTAAAAGTCTTTTGCAAAATGTCTTACGGGATACTTGTAATTGTTTGAATTGATTTGCTTTAATCTAACTTTCGATTGCTGTAAATTGTGGTGTTGTCTTATTGTTATTTTTTGTGTGAAACTCTATGTGCCGCTATCTTGACCAGGTCTCGCTGGAAGAAGAGATACTAAATCTCAATGTGATTCTCCTGGTTAAATAAAGGAAATATAAACGTGTAAGTAATGTATGACCGAGACAGGGGGTCTCCACTCAAAGGTAGCATGTGATAAATTATGTTACAATGTGTAAGTTATAACTGAGAGATATCTTCATTTATCCTAGAAAAATAACCTTGGGGGAGTCAGGACAATAATGAGGAAGGATGCCCTCCTCTCGCGGTCATTTGATACATGTTTTTCTCTCATTCAGTAATAGAAAATTGCTTGCCACCACAGTTTATGCTTTCAAATGTTTTTCTTACCATTATTTATATTTGGGGAAAATTGACATTATTATATTCTGTAGTCCATAAGCATAAAACAAACTCAGTAACTTAAATATTTTTGATTTTGGCAGATCAACTCCTCACACTACAATTCATCATCAGTGAAGCTCCTCCCACTGTAATTCATCATAAGTGAAGCTCCTCCCACAGCAGCCACATCATAAGTCAAGCTCCTCCCACTGCAATTCTCCAATAAATGCTGTAAATTCCCATCAGCTACAAGTGAAGACGAGCATCAGAGCATCAGGAAGACCTGAAATCTGCAAAGACTGAGTTTATTAAAGAGGACAGTGAGAACATGAGTGATCCAGAACCCTGCAGAATGAAACACACTGAAGATCCTGAAGAACAAAGAGGTTGGTGTTTATTCTTCATTCATTCATGATGCTGAAGAACATTCATGTTAGAAACATTCAAGCACTTCATCACATTTAGATAAACAGTTAAACTGTGAAATTGCTGCAAAAGTTTCTCTTTTTTTAACAAATGGTCAGTAAAAGGAGGTTTCATTTTGATTGTGAACATCAGGTCAAACTAAGTTTAAATATTTGAACAGTTTTATTTTACATTTATTTTATATATGGTTTACAATTTCGAACAGTGTTACTAGAATTTTGACCTGAATTTTGTGCGTATTTTTACAAAACTTGTATACTGTGGTAGATGTTTTCCTTATTTCGCACCTGACCTAAGTCTACCTGGGTCTCGTCTACAATCGACTTCCCCAAACGTCTTCAGTCGACGTTAGTTTCTATGGGTCGTGACTACAATCAACGTCTACAGTCGATGTTAGTTTCTATGGGTCGCGACTACAGTCGACGTCTCCTATCTCTAACTTGTTCCCCTAACTAACTTTCTGCACAGCAATAATAACCGACACACTTCAGACAATGGGTCTCATTCATGAAACACGAGCAGAACAAATTTTTGTGTAAATCGTGTGTAAAGTGGTTCTGGCGTAAATTTTCGGATTCATTAAAATGTTCGTATTTTCCAAATGTTAGTTGGTACGAAAGAAATCTACACCTGCTCCCAGCCACGCGTAAATAGTGCGTTTAACATCCGAATGTTTTGCTCATTAATAAGGCTGCATTTTAATTCACCTTAACCCCCTGAGGTCTACGGTATCGCCGGCGATACCAGCTCGCTTTTTTTTTATTAGTGTAAAAGAAACTCATAAATACTCTGTTGACTTTGATTTTCCATAGGAGTTTCATACATCAATCGATTCTGTTAAATGTGTATTATTTTTGTGTATACTCACAATAAAAACAAAGTGTTGTGCTTTTTGCCAAATAAAGAAAAATAAACACGAAGCGAGTTCTGCCTTCTCTCTGCCAGTGAAGTCCATTCTGAAACGCGTCCGAAAATTAACAATAACTCAGCGAATACTCAGTCAAACAGACATACAGACAGACAGGCATGAAGCTTGAATTCTCTTCTTTTAAATGAAGTCATTTATATAAAAAAACTATTATTCTCATCTTGTGAAATCTGTATTAAAAGAGAGCGATTCCAGTCGATCTCATCTCATTACGTTATAATCGGCCCCGCCCACGGAGAGCGCGCGCTATTCAAACGCAAATGGCTGAGGCAATCCTGTGAACGCCCACATCAGCTCGAGAAAACACACAAGTTTATTTAGATCATTACTTGTTTACACCGTCTTGCAGCGCTGTGAGGAATAATACTAATGGAAAATGTCCCTCAGAAGTGCGGGTATATCGAGGAGCGAGCTGAGGAATACAAGTAAGTTTTTTCCTTCTCACGTGAATTTCTTCACGTGGGTTTCTGTTTATGAATGAATAAACGGCATGAATGCGCGCTGTTTACCACAGCTGGCAAAGACAGTTTAAATTTAAATCGCGTGTGTGAATGAATGATGATGTTTTAGCAAACTGCATTGCTATACTGAGATAAGTAAACATCGACTGAATGTTGAAATAAAATGTAGGCTATTTGTATAAGCAACGTATTAAACTGCAAATTAACAATATGCCCTAATATTTCATGAAAACAACGTTACAGTCAGACGAAATATGAAAGACAACATTTTGTTGACCAGATTTGGGTACAGTTTTTACTGTAGAATATACTGCCACATCAAATAAGCTTTTGTTTAGCCATTTCTATATATAAAATACTATTTTTGTCAAAAATAAAGTCATCAACTAAGATGTTAGCTGTTCCAATGTTGGTTATATTCAAACTAATGAATACATAGATAAAATGTAGGGCCTATAATCATTTTTTTTTACAAAGAAAGAGTACACTTGAAATATTGTTGAAATTGTAATTATTGTTGTAATTGTAACCATTTTAATAAAATAGCAAAACATATTTACAAGATAGATGTAAGCAAAATCTTAAATGGTCAATATAAGTCTTCTTCTAAATATATCTTTTGTCCTTGCATTGTGGCTCAGTCAGTGTCACACCTGAGTGAATGGCTAATTATGCAGAGTGGGTGTATTCTAAGGTGTAAACCACTCCTCGTTCACGCCCCCCTCGCATATTGGCTTTCCAAGCAAAACCTGTTTTACATCAATTTAAATCAATGTATGGTTTTATGTGAACGATAAAGCAAGACTATTTTCACATAATTTTGAAGAAAAAACTATAGGCGACGACATCCATAAGTCAAAAGTCTTATTGCCACATATTTAGTATGTGTTTTGTGGTCTTATTTCAAAAATTTTAATTTTTAGTTTTTTCGATAACCACGCATAAACATTATTCTCTCAAAAATGAAAACATGTACATACATGTGGCTCACATATTATTGTAGTCCTGTTTGTGCTATATAGAGTGAATTTACACCTTTGCCATTAATATGTTTATAAGCAACTGAAAAAAGCACAAATGTCAGAGCATGTCAGAACACCCCCAGGGCCCAAAAAAACGCTCAGACTCCAGAGGGTTAATCAGGTACATATTTACACAGCATTTTGAAAAAATATTATATATAGTAATTACCGGTACATATGGTTTTTCTTTTTACTTTTATTACGAGAGCCAGTAATAGCATCTGCAAACGGAACACTCAAGTCTTTTTTTTATTTTGATTTATTTATTTTATTTTATATTCAAGCTGTTTATTCGCTTTTTATTTATTTTTTAATAGATTTTTTTTACAAGTCCACAAGTGTTGCAGTCAAGCTTCATGTCGAACCATTTTCTTTTCACTTCTGGGACTGTTCGATTAACCGATGAAACTCCATTAACTGCATCTGTAATAGGCCTATGCTGCCAAGCATTTTTACCTAAAGCATTATTACCTAAAAAATCCTTTTTTTTTTTGGACCTGATACGCCACTATGTACGCTTGAAAATAAAATGTGGCGTTTTGAATGAACTTCTGATAATAAAACTTCAATTTCTGCATCTGAGAAATTTCTCTTCTTCATTCGCTTTTGAGAAGACATGTTGAAATCCTTCGTTTCGTGTCATAATATGATGCCCATATATAGTTGTGAGTCGGTTTTAATGGGCGGGATTTATGGTAATTGAGAGAATGAGCGTGCACGCGCGTCCCATTTACGACTGATTGGAATTCATTAACCCACACACACATTTCACTATCAAATCTGACGTTTACGAAGTATTTGTGAATCAGGAGAAGAATTTTCGGCAATGTCTCTTTACGCGCAAATCACTCACATATTTACTCGTATATTTACGAATGTTTCATGAATGAGACCCAATGTCTTTTAAATGCTTTAATCTCGGCCGGGAGAGTACTCGACCAGTTCTCAGAGAATCTCCCCCAAGAAGAAGCTTTAATCACGGCAGGGAGGATCTCAGACAAATTTCAGAGAGAATCCCACCAGTAAACTTTAGAAAATTTGAAAATGAGAGTTTTTCTTTGATTTCAGACCTGATGGAAGTGAAGGAGGAGAGAGAAGAACTGAGTGAAGTGAAGGAGGAGAGTGAAGAACTGAGTGAAGTGAAGGAGGAGAGTGAAGAACTGAGTGAAGTGGAGGAGGAACATCATGTCAAACCTGGAGGAAAACCTTTGAGTCGCTCAAAGACTAAAAATAAATTTTTAAAGAAAAGAAAAGACAAGAAATCTGTCACCTGCACTCAGTGTGGAAAGAGTTTTACAACCAACTATAGTCTTCAGATTCACATGAGAATTCATACTGGAGAGAAGCCACATGTATGCCATCAATGTGGGAATAGTTTCAGTCAATCAGCAAACCTTATTGTTCACATGAGGATCCACACCGGAGAGAAGCCGTTCTCATGTGATCAGTGCGGAAAACCATTTCTTAGGGCATCAGACCTGAAGTCACACCTGAGAGTTCATATGAAGGAGAAGCCGCATTCATGTTCTGAGTGTGGAAAGAGTTTTTCACTGCAGCCATATTTACATAGACATCAGAAAAGACACACTGGTGTGAGAGAGTACATGTGCTTTGAGTGTGAGAAGACTTTTACTAGAGCTGACAGTTTAAAACTGCACCAGAGAATTCACACTGGAGAAAAACCTTACAAGTGTTCACACTGTGACATGAGATTCAGTCAGTCATCAACTCTGAAGACACATGAGAGAATTCACACTGGAGAAAAACCTTACAAGTGTTCACACTGTGACATGAGATACAGTCGGTCAGAACATCTGAAAACACATGAGAGGATCCACACTGGAGAAAAACCTTACAATTGTTCACATTGTGACAAGAGATTCAGTCAGTCTTCAAATCTGAAATCACATGAGAGGATCCACACTGGAGAGAAGCCGCACACGTGTGATCAGTGTGGAAAGAGTTTCTCTGATAAAAGAGACCTGAAGCGACACATGAAGGTCCATGCAGCGGAGAAACCACATCACCGCAGCGGAGAAACCACATCACCGCAGTCCGAGATCACGGTAAGTAGTTCATCTTTATGTGGTGAGAAACAAAAGCTGCTTTTCCACTTGAGCCTGGTACGGCATGGCACAATTTACAAACCGTTCTCGGCCCTGAACTCTCAGCACAGTTGTGTAGTGACATCGGATTGGTCACTTGTCTGTTGCCTGGTTACCAGTGTCTCTGTAGCTGGCTAAGCGACGTAAAAGCAATTTAAGCGACGTAAACACAAACTTTGGAGTGACTGACTCCATAATCTGTCCATAAACAATCAGTGTACAGTTCTGAGAACATATTTTAACTTTCTAAGCATTTATTTTCTGTATAAAAATAAATAAAAATAGTTCATAGAATTTTAGAAAAGATAGACGCAAGACTCGTTTAGGTGACTCACATCACGCCCCTGTATCACCCACAGAGGCAGCTGGCACACCTAAAAATGGATGCAGAATTAAACTTGGGCTATTGTTGTTTACTTAGAATATATATAATTTTTTTAAATCAACCCTTTTCACGCATAAGTTAAAAATATTTTAACTGACCCCTTGTTTCCATGGCGTCATTATTGTCACGTGACACAACGCAGCCACAATATTAGTTTTATTTCGTTTTTCCTTTTTTATTACAAATATTCACAAACTTACTAAAAAAATATCCCAAGATTTTTTAGAGTGTAGTGATGGGAAAAACTAAGCTTTTCAAAGGTTCAAATCAGTTGAATCAATTGCTTCGTAAATAATTATTCACTATTTCGAAGTGCCACACGCTGGTCAGTACAGTGTAAATGCAACAGAAACTCAGGCTAAACATGCATCATAACACATTTTATTAGTTGTTATTGAAGGAAATCAATCAAATGCAATCAACAAATCATCTTGTATCATAAATATTATGTATCTGTATAATATGTTTTTTTTTGAGATTATTAACTATTATTATTCTTTTTAATTATACAAATGTCTCATTAAAATGTCTACAAATGTTTAAAACTGATCAATCTGGTAAAACCCATAGACACTTGTTCAATGGTTCACCGCATGATGGGTTCACAGAGATCATTGACGTTTTGAAACGGTTATGAGGCAACAAAGCCTCGTTTACTGAAATCACGTGAATTTCACAGTTTGATACACGCTCTGAACCAACACAAATCTGAACATGATTTGAAACAAAAGATTCATAAAGTTGTCTGAGCTTCGTGAAGCAGTGCTTTGAAATCGCCCATCACTACTTTAACTACATGAGTAAGACATGATTAGCAAGTTGTTTGCATAAAATAGTCCATTAAAACTCACTTGATTTAATGTTTCTTTTAGACCTGATGGACGTGAACAAGAAAAGAAAAACAGAAGTTAAAAAATCTGTCTCCTGCCCTCAGTGTAAAAAACGCTTCACATCACTTCTGCTTCTCATTCTGAAGAAAGACCATTTAACTGTGATCAGTGCGGTAAACAGTTTCATTGGGCGTCAGTCCTGAAGAAACACCTGAAGATTCACACAAAGGAGAAGATTCATTCGTTCTGAAAGCCCTGAAGTATCCTGATATGATTGCTTTTTTACTTTTCATTTTCTCAATAAAGTTTTTAAATGCCTAATAAATTATATTTCACTGCACACATGACTGACATTGAATGAGGTTGCTTTCTGTCAACATTATTAACCATTTCACCCTTGAAATTCATTATCATACATTTCAAAGAGTTTGTTCTAGTCAGTTTGAAGTTTCATTCACACACAATGAGGCTTCATGAAGTCAATTACTATTAACTTTAAATAACACCGGGCCCGGCTTTGAGATGGGGGGTGGGCCAAGTGAAATTCCTCCTTAAAAAAAATCTCCGTAACAAAACTTTATAACAGACAGATATTTGCCGGGCTCAACACAAAGGAGTCAATTTGTTTGTGGACAGAGTCTCCATCCAAACCCTGAAAAAAAAATCACTCAAACCATGAGGGAGCAAAACACTGCATGGGTATAAAAGGAGGACGCTGGCAATCTCGCATCATGTTTTCCGGTGAGGAGCCTGCGGAACTCGCTCCTGGAGGAACTCCAGGCTTTTCCAGCGGTACAGCGGTTGTGGTAGAGGGATGTTACGTCTCTGTTCCCTCCTCAGGGTACGAGGGTTATATACGTAACCAAGACGTTCCCTTTCGTTCAGTCACTACGAGTTACGTCAGTGAATGATGAAATGGGGGTCCAGTTCAATCACGCCACAACAGCTGTCTTCCAGTGCCCTGCGCATGTCTGAACTCCCTGTCGTGCGACTAGCACGGATGAAGGGCTAGGCTTAACGCAGGAATATCAAGGTACACTGGGTGGCATATCCAAGGTGGAATAGGGAGGACTTAGAAAACACATATGACCCGAGAGTGGGATGCATATGGAAAACTCAGAGGTAGGGTGGAATGTTTCAACCTCGAGATGGCAAGGAGGGTCTTGTTGAGGGAAATCATGTGCTCAGAGGAGACTTACCATGGAAATACACATGTGGGGGTTGCCCAACAGGGGTAACCATGCACATGGAGCACCTAGCCAATCACGAGGGCTGACCGAGCGGGCATGCACTCTGGTGATGGCATCAACAGTTCAGGAGGAACTCAGTCTTCTAATGAGGACTCATTTGAGTGAAATAATGCACGTATCCAGTCCATGGACTAGAATGGCGCAGCAAGCGATGACACAGAGCAAGTCCTACTTACTGGCTAGTGGATGTGAGTACATGAGAGGACACTGGCTCTACCCAGAGATTATAGCGAAATCTCGCGAAAGTGATGTGTGTCGCCCAGCCTGCAGCTCTACAGATGTCTGTTAGCAAGGAGCCATGTGCTAAAGCCCAGGAGGAAGCTACACTCCTGGTGGAGTCTGCCTTCACCCCTAGGGGGCATGGTCGACTTTGCTTCTGGTAAGCCAAGACAATGGCGTCCACTATCCAGTAAGATAACCTTTGCTTGGAGATAGCCTTTTCCTTCAGCTTCTCATCCAAACAGATAAAGAGCGGGTCTGAGGTCCTGAAACAGTGCTACGTAAGCACTGAGGGTGCATACTGGACAGAGCAGTGCCAAGGCTGGGTCTGCCTCCTCAGAGGGCAGCACTTGCAGGTTCACCACCTGATCCCTGAAAGAAGTGGTGGGAACCTTGGGCATGTATCCAGGGCGGGGTCTCAAGATCACGTGAGAGTTTGCAGCCCAAATTCCAGGCACGCTTCGTCATGCTGTCCCACCGTTTCTGACTCCAAGAGGTCGTGGTGCGCAGGGATGGCAGCCACGTAAACCTTCAGGGTGGAAGGAGACAGCCTTCGTTCCAACCCTTGGTTCCACTTCAACGCATAGGCGTGTCTTGTAGACAGGGCCCTAGCGGAAGTGATGGTAGCCACTACCTGAGGTGGTAGGGTACCCACACATGCAGGTTCCATAGATCAGGACGTGGGTGACAGAGGGTGCCCCATCTCTGAGAAAGGAGGTCCTTCCTCAGAGGAAGTGGCCAGGGAGGGGCTGTCGTGAGGAGCACCAGTTTGGAAAATCAAGTCCGGTTGGGCCAATGAGGCGCAACCAAAAGGACCTGCTCCTTGTCTTCCCTGATCTTGCACAGAACCTGTGAAAGAACCACAGGACCTGTGCAAGAACCCCAGGACCTGTGCAAGAAGGCTCACTGGGGGAAACACATACTTGCGGAGGCCCCACGGCCAGCTGTGTGCTAGTGAATCCGTGCCGAGGGTCCCCTCGTTCAGGGAATAAAACAAGCAGCAATGGGAAGCCTAGGGAGGCAAACAGATCTACATGTGCGTCGCTGTTCTGTTCCCAAATCAGCTGAACCGTGGATGCCATATGGCCCAGGAGCCTCTGAAATAACTTCAGCGGAACTGTATTCTTGCCCTCGATTTGACTCAGACAATTCAGCAGTGATTGCGCGCGCTCTCTCGTAAGCTCATAAGTCGTTACGTTCGCTTGCCACTTCCACTGCTTGCTTTTACAGGGCCATGAGATCTGACATCTGCCTCCTCTGCTTAGTGACGTCCTGCTCAATCCACTCGGGTGGATTCCCCAGAGGTTGTTGAACCATTCAAACCATGAGTTGTCACTTCTGGGTGGTTCTATTACAGCCATTCTCTTGTGCTCAATGATATTGGTTATGCTGTCACTATAGTCTGGAATGTAAAAACAACATGATGTAAAATATTCCTGTTTGATGTCGTGCAGTGGGGAATCACCTTTTTTGTCACGTTCATACAATTCGGTTGATGACACTCGTTGTTTATCCTCTTCCATTCCCATAAATGGAGTCTTCCAGACAATATTCAAAGCAAACTTTTTTTCTTTCTTTTTTTCTTTCCCCAAATAAAAGTTATCTATATGAAGAAATGTTTGGGTAAACGATGTTTTCCATCAACACTCAACCAAATGCGTCTTTAATACAGCCAAACAGACTTCTCTGTGTCTGAAGCAAAAGACTGCATGCTCTATAAGAGTCAGAAAAATCAAGGTTATTTTCAGATAACATGTTACACACAATCTCTTTTTTTTGTGTGACAGCAGCTTTTCAGCTGCGTCTGCCCTGGCATTTCCTACAGAAACAAAATCTTTTTTTGTTAGTATGCGCTGTGCATTTACAAATAGAAATTAGCATCCATCAAATCTGATATGAATTCAGCATGATGAAAAGGTTGACCATCTGACTTAAAGGGGTCATATAATGGTACATGCACTTTTACAAGTTGATTGCACTGAAATGTCTGTTGGCAGTGCCTGTACACAACCATCCTATCATGATAAAAATCCATCCAGTGGTTTTGTTTTAATCTCCTTATATGTTTTCCCCTGTCTCAAATCAAGCCGTTCGATATTGCGACGTCACAATATCCAACGCCCCTCCCGCGATTGTTGAGTGACAGCAGTGTTTCAACACAAGACCCGCCCTGAGCGAGCTGTGACAGCTGTCCTCATAGTAGTCCGCCATTGTTGATATGCTGGAGCAGAATGGCATCTAAGCGATTGTGGTGTTCTGTTCTGTTCTTAGATGTAATAAGGAACACAGCAGTCATTTGGATGTTCCTAAATCCGAGCCGTTGAAGATGCAGTGGCTGAGTTTTGTTTTTGAAGAGATATGCCCAAAGGATTGACGCGGGGATTCCCTCACGGGGATTCCCCGCGATGGTCTGTGCTTTCATGTTTGCGCGAATCATTTCACACCAGACAGCTTTACAAACGAGAAAAAACGGATCGGTACCAACGTGTTCCTGCTGAACCTCCAGAAGATATGAGTGTAATGTTTTATTAACCTTTATATTAGTATTTATATTAATCTTTGCAAAATTTGCAAACCTTGCTGCAGGCTTCACGATGAATGCGTCTAAGGTTTACACTCAGGGTACATTACGGCATGTTTTCTATGTACGACGTTCTCAATATAATTCATAATCCCACGTTTATAATGAACAACGCGTGGTTATTGTGTTAGAAACGGTGTACGCACAGAACAGAGGGGCGGGGTGAGCAAAGCTCATTATCATTTAAAGACACATGCACTGAAACGGCGTGCTGAAAACAGAGCTGTTTTTGACCAGGTAAAATGAGTGTTTTCTTACAATACTAATGATAATTTTTAATTAAAGTATATTACAAACTTTTAATTTAGACCCTAAAGAATCATATTAGCTTGTACAAAAATGGCATTATATGACCCCTTTAACATTTTTTCAATGTTTCCACAGCGCCCCAAAATCATGTCCTCCAAACTTATAACGAGAGTCTACGGAGCCCCTAAAGGGACGTGGTGGTGCAAAAAAAAAAAAAATCGGATGGGAGAAATTTGTAAAAAAATATATATTTTGCGTTCCCCCGAGAAATTTTGCATTCTTTTGCAAAACTTTTGTGTTCCCTCGCAAAGATATTTGCGTTCCCACGCAAAACCTGTTGTGAGCTCGGACACACACTTCATGTTTTAATGTCCCGCTGGCAGTGTTTCAGAGAGCCGTACGTTAACATGGTTCATAGTGTTTGAATTTGGACTCAAATATAAAGAAATACGGTCAGTGCTTAACTCAAGGAGTTCAGTGAAGTTGGCAATTCACATATTCAAACTTCCCGGATCAATAACTCATGAGTTAAACGTTGTTAAAACACAAATTACAATTATTTACAATCACAGTAACGTAGACAACAAGCTACAACCTAAATTTCCTAAAAACGAGCTTTATAATATAAATCGATCTATATGTATAGGCGGTTGAGAGAGTCTGAAGGGATCGTCTGCAAAGTGTAATATAACCCCCCCAAAAACTTTAAATAGTCATTAACTTCAATGTTACACACTAGAGTGTCACCAAATTCAGCTTACACATCAATGGTCTCCCACTGGTCATACTACAACACTTAGTTTAATTAAGTTTGCTTTTGCACATGTTATATTGTGAAAAATATTCAATAACTTCACTGTAACACCTAATTCAATTCACACATCACTGCTCTAATGCTGGTTATACAACACTTAGTTTGGCAAGTAATGCCAAAGTTCTTTACACAAATTATATTGGTATGCAGCTTACATTATAGTTACAACCATAGCTTTTGCATTATATTTGCTTCCTGAATTTGATGGCATTACACTCTATAACAGTGTGAAGTTATTGAATATTTTTTCTAAAACCGGTGTTTATACAAGTTATTAATAATACAATAGACAATAATACAAGTTATTGTCACCGCGAGATGCATGCCGGTTAGAAATGTGTCGAGTGCGGTCCGCCTAACGAATGTCTAAAAACTCGTCGTGACGACAAGGCGGTCGTGTCGGATTCTGCAGTTTCTCTCCACCGACCGATGGAGCATGATGGGAAACGACTTGCTGATGACACAGCTTAATCCTCATTGGTTTAAACAACCGTGATGTATTGTTCTCTTTTAAAATGTCTGATTTTAAAACTCTGATATCATGTTTTTATGTGTATAAATTATGTGTGAATATTCCCAACCTCTCTGACAGTGCGATCTCTATATGATATATATAAAAACACGTCTGTATTAAAGAAAAAAATATTGATAAACACGTATTTGGCATGGTATTAAATGGACTTAAATAACAAGTAGTCTACTTTGGGTGTCTTGTTCATTATATTTATTTTCATATAAAAGCATCTATTAGCAACACCGTGCACGAGCGTCTATCAGTCTTTGATCTCACAGGTGTCAGATCCACTGCGAGGAGAGAGATCTGTCAGTCTTGTCTGCACTTGCACTTGCACTAACGGCCGTTAGGAAGTGGTATCGCTTCCTCTTTAAGCATTCACGCTTAGTCTCACTGTGAAAGCAGACGGGAAGCACAGTATCTTTCTCTCTCTCATTCAAATGTCCTATTTACGGTCACTTTGTAACTTTATAACAGTGTACATTGAGCTAAAACTTTAAGCGTAATTAGCAAACTCTCTTTGAAAGTGGCGCTTTTAATCGTGATCTGTCAATCACTTCATTCGTACGTGTGTTTGTCCATGCTGGAGTGAGAGAGTTGGACTTACGGTGCGTTTTTGCTCAATTTGCCTCTTACTACTCTTCTTTAAAGGTATGTTTGCACACTTAATGGTTAAGTGTTTTAATTAGTTTTAAGTTTTAATTTATTTAAATTTTAATTTTAAATTTAATTAGTTTTAAGTTTCAATGTGATTGAACAGCAGTCTAAGATATAATATTTGTTTGACTAACATCGTCAGTTACCACATGGTTCAGTCTTATTCAATGATACGGCCATGATTGTACCAAAAAGACTTTATATCACACAATATTTACGCACATTTTCTTGATGTGTTTACATGATGGAGCGTTGCAAGTATGCTTAGTATTTTTTTTAATTTGCATTAACTGTTATATTAGCCTACATAGTTACATTTTGTGAAACACTATAATATTTTGTTGCCTACATGTATACGTGCAATTACCTAGATTAAAGGTGGTATCAGTGATTTCAGGCCCCAAAATATTTTTATCACATTCATCTAATCTTTCCTAACGATCCGCTAGCTGCCCGCCCCATAAGCATGCCGTCAAAAAAACGCATCTCTGTAGGCAGCCTAGGCTCTGAGATCTGCACACAAAAACAAATGGTTTAGCCAAACACTCAAAACCAAAACAAATAGTGTTCCAACCAATCACCTACAGGGGGAGGGTCACTGATCACTGATAATCACTGATACCACCTTTAATGCCTTTGAGCATTCACGCTTCCGGTGTGTTTTTGCTAATTTTGTTTCATACTACTACTTTTAAGGGATAATGTACATTTAGCTGGTTGTTCTCTCAAAATAACCCCCGACAGGGTGATGAGGACCCGACGCGAAGCGGAGATGTACATTATCCCGCTTATAACACGGCTACTTGCCACACGAAATATTGATCTGAGTTGAAATATTTTATTCAGCTTTTAAACACAAAGTTTCTGTGGAGAGAGCAGTTTCAGCGGCAAGTTCAAACTAGAAGGACATTTTAGAGATACGGTATACAGTCATAAGACTTATTAAAATCATACCTGTTTATATCTCATAATCCAACAGTGTACAAAACAATAGCCAGAAAATAGCAGCAGCAGCGTTTGTATGAAACAAGAGAGAGTGAGTCCACGATACTGGCTGGCATAATGACAGAACTGTACACAAAATATTGATTTGACTGAGTTTTAATACTTTATTAGCTCACCAAACGCAAAATTTCCACAAAGAAAAAAATGTTCCTAGCATTAGCGTTAGCTAGCGTGACTTTAGTAACCCGGATCTGTTTTGTTCATCACAAAATGTGTGGGTTTATGTGTTAATATTAGCAAATTTTGCGGATGCAGACTAGTCTATTTGATGTGCAGGTTAGCCTAGACATACAGAAAACATCTTTTAAGATGTTTATGACTTATTAAAATGTATACAAAACTGCTTTAAAATATGCTTAGCAGATGTTTACACAGCTTTCCAGTTGAAGCGTTTGTAGCAGTATGAGTTAACTCGTAACGAGCTGGCGTTCTTTTGGCCAATCACTGCCACAGGCTCCCCCCATAAATACAGGTAGTAGTCCCTCTGACTGCCCTCTTGTAGGCTTGTATGTAGGCTACATGGTGTAGGATTTATTTGTTTTATTTGGGGTTAACTATTTTTTTTATATAAAAATAACAGGAACTAGACTGGTTCAACTGGAGATTGACTTTAGCTGCAGAGCATTCATTCACTAGCTGCTGTTTTGCCTGGACTGCTGTTTCCTAATGTATAGGCTATGTTTTGAACATTGTATCAGTAACTCTACTCGACGCTTGTTCTGCCTTCGTGGCTACTGGGCAACCACGGCCATATGGTCAAATGTGAGCTGTTTTATGTAGGCTGGTATTTCAATCGGTTTGAATGTAACTTAACTGAGGGGGGTTGGCCCTTTACAGTTATTATTTGGCTGATTAAGTTGTTTTCTTTCCTTTTCGTTATGTTGCTTTCAATTTAGTTAAGAATTGCATTTTTGTTGTTTTTTGTTTTGTTTTTATCATCGACTTTAGTTTATCTCATTGGATAAACTAATTTAGTTAAAGATGTATTTATAGTTGTTTAATTGTTTTATTACTGAATTTGGGACTAATTTCTTACGCATCTAATCCAATGCCTCCGTTGCTAATTCCAAAACGTCATTTTAGAGTTAGTAACGGAGGTTTGAGCCACTGATAGCAGACTAATGCTGGGGACACACGACTAGCTGACACAATCTCTGACTGTTTTTATCGACTGCAGCAGATTTTAAACACCGACGTTGAACACACTGACTTGAACGCGCTGAACGCGCGTTTAGGCATGATCAGTCATACGTATCAAATTACATTCATAACCCGCCTTAAAGTGTGTCCCCGGCTTTATGCAGTTATTAATGCAGTTATTAGAGAGAGATGTTGCAATAATGAGACAGAAAAGCATGTGCGTCAATATTATTATTTATTTATTAATTTAGTTTTAATTAATTCGTTCATTCTTTTTTTTTTCATTGACAGATGACAGTAGACTAGCCAAATAAATGAAACACAAAGCCCTTTTAAAGTGGGTCTATCAATAATTATTTATTTGTTATTATCTGCAATAAAAATCCGTGCTGCAGGACTATCCATTTATTTAGCCTATATTCAGTTTAATTTTCTATTGATTATAATATAGATAGGACTATATACTTTATTTATTAAAATTAAACTGCATGTTTCCATTGATTGTGAAGCTAGACATTGAAAATTGCAGATCAAGCGCATGGGGCTGCATGTTTTTTCTTGTTATGAATTGTATCCTATTTTCCGTTATTACAGTTGACTATGCGAAGTGATATGGAACTGTAATGCGGTCAAGACCTGCCTGGAACTACTTTAGCTGTGCGTTTCCCTGAAAATAATGCACACCTTAGAACGTTCGTCAACCAATCAGATTCAAGCATTCAACGGCCCTGTAGTATAATTATATATATCATTTTGTTTTGTCTTGGTTCATTGAGAAGTGTTCTTTTTTAGAATTTTATATATATATATAAATATGTTTGTGTCCGTTTCAGTTGCTGAGAGCCAAGGTGGTGGTGTTAGTGACCTGCATGCTGTGTTGTCTACCCCGTCTTCTTTGCTGTGTTCACTGTGTTTTTCAGTGTTTGTGTGTTCACGTGGGTGACTTTTCCTGGGATTCCTTCCTGGCTTCGTGACTTCCTTCTCCACTGGTAAGCCTCAGCAACAAGAATGAATGTGTTCCTAATTGTGTTTTTAAATTATTAAAATAAAGTTTGTCCATTTTCAAAGTTGAACCGTCTCTGGCTGAATTGTATGCGTACCTGTGTGTCCTTAAGTGTATCGGTAATATTGCAATGAGGAAATAAATAAAATCATTCTCTGGGTGAAAGTCCCAGGGTGGCGTAGTTGGCGTTTTTGGGCAGGTTCCACCTAGACTATAACCTCCTCTGTTTTTTTCTCCTGCTCTCGTGCCGCCACACGTTCTTTAAAGGGTTTTGAAAAATGCTACAGAAGTGGACATGGTTAAGCTGGAGGGTGGACATTGGTTCCTCTAAGACCATTTTGTGCATTTTAAATTTAAATGCATAAATCTTGTGCATTTTGATAGCAAAATTAAGTGACTAGATCAATGAAGAAATTTGTTTTCTTGTAAACAATTTTGTGCTCTAGAAGTAGTAGTATGACATTTTAAATATGGATATTTCTCTTACACAAACGTATTGCTTCGCTTCAGAAGGCCTTTATTAAACCCCCAGAGCCGTGTGAATATTTTTTTATTATGGATTGATCCACTTTTTGGGCTTCAAAATCATGTCCTCTATTCACTCCCATTACAAAGCTTGGAAGAGCCAGGATATTATTTAATATAACTCAGATTGTGTTCATCTGAAAGAAGGCATATACACTGGCGTGCTCCCCTGAAAGAAAGTTTTGTACATTTTAAAGATCCCCTGAAATCAAAATGTACATTTTTTTTTTACTTGATCACATCAATGATCACTTCTCGTCTGCCTGCTGATTGCTGATTGGCTGTGCTCGTCAGCGACGTCAACGCCAAAGCCTGCTGACTCTGTGTGTCATGATGACTGATTTTATGGAATACAAGCACACTTGATGTTTTGTTTATTTAACAATTAGACTATAAAATGTAGATGTTTGAAAAACGCCGAACTGACCCCAAACCAGCCTAAAACCCAATCTACCTGCACAATCAAATTCAAAACCGCCTAATCTGGCAACACTGGCCCAGATGATGTAACTTCCTAGGTGTCGAGGATTAAGAAATTGTATTGAGGAAAATCATGTTAGAAGTTAACAGAGTTGGGTGAAATATGTAGGACACAGATAATGCTATTACATGTTAATTTAAAACCAGTTAAAGCCATGGTCAGTCTACACTTTGAGCATGTGAAATTTCTACACACACTGCAACGGTCGTGAAATGATGTCACGCTCTGCGGTGTCTTTTATTACAAACATATATTACAAAAATATACAATCTTCTGCACTATACTGCAAGAATTTGTGTTTTTTTTTGTTTTTTTTACAGCGAAATTCACTTGATCTTGTGTTTCCGGTGTCCCACATTCACATGCGTATGAATGGACGTCAGTGGAAGGAAAAGTCTAGTGTGACCAGTCCTTAATTACGGTTTTAGTTAAATAAATTAAATGATCAAACCAAATGTTGGTGCCAAAATTATGACACTATTGTATATTTTAATGTATTAATATTACATAACATAATTGTCGTTGATCAAATATATTTAATAGTTCTCACTGCTGAAAAATGGTATTTGTATAATGTTTTAAAAGTAACAATTGAAGATCAATGTACCTCATTCATGTAAAATTGTAAAACTAAAAATATAACAATTAAAAAAATTAATTTAGGGTGTATTCACACCAGGAAAGTCCGCTAGTTCACTTGCTTTGGTCCGGACCAAATACAATATTGATTTATTTTATTTTTTTGTTTGGTGTGGCTCGATTTCACACTGCCCTTTTTGCAAGTGATCCAAAACTTGTGAACGAAACCCCATGTGTGCTAATGTAACTGGTGTGAATTATTCCTTGATTTGTTTTGTTTTTTACATTGTATTATTTTTTTTTAATTTACTGTTTATACTATGTTTTTTTCCTTACTTTTGTATTTGGAATGGATTAATGAACCTCACAAATTTTGTTCATATTATTGTTAACAAGTAAGAACGTTAATGTAGAGGAACTTTTCTTCGGGTCTTTGTTTGGGGTGGGAGCGTCATCGGTGGAACATCTCCGGGGTTTCTCCTTGGACATGCAATATGCGATTGCGTCAGTCTATTTGCACGAGGCTGATGAGCGCATACACGTCTCTTCTCTCGTGAACATTCTTCTGAGAGTCAGAGAGAAGTCATTGCCCCGGTGCCATCATCCACTGATGATATTTGTCTGTGTTTACAGATTAAACAAATACTGGATCTCATCATTGAGTGGTTGCTTGGTTCTTGTGAGTGAGGGTGTCCAGTCCAGACATGTTACATAATTTGGTGCCGTGACCCGGATACACCAGATCTGCTGCAGCTGATCGCTGGGGTTCGACAACGCGGGATCACAACGCTTCTGAAATCGGCGACCAAAGAATCTTCATCGTTGACGTTTTGGTGGTAGTGTCTGGACATTTATAGTACTGAACTCTCGCTTCACACACCACGCACACGCTCATCGGACTGTTGCGTTTAAATTTTACGGTAAACCACGGTAAACCACGTGTGTTGGCCTATGATTCTGTGACTGTTCCAACTGCGCTTCCCTATAACAAGCCGTGTAAACCAGAGTCTTCCACTCCTGCCAATATTGGTTGTGACAATGTTACACAGCAACTACGTGACCTTATTGGTGAGCTTGGAAGCCAGATAGGTGACTCCATTGTCACACGGTTGCTAACAAACCAGACTTCAGCATTACCTGGTTCCGCTCCGTCGTCTGAGCAGCAGCCCTCTAGGACAATGCCTCCGTCCCCGAATCTTGATCTGTCCAAATTAAATCTCATAGTCAAAGCTGACATTAAAGAACCACAAGTGTTCAGAGGGGATGGTAGTGATAAGTTCGCCATCCTGGAGTGGATTGAGCAGATGGAGGTATATTTGTCCAAAAAGGGTTGCGACAAAGCCGACAGTGTGGAAGAGATATTGAATCATCTCTGCGGCCGAGCAAAGAGCATTGTTAAGGTCAAGCTGAAAAGCAGCCCGGCCGCAGTACTCTGTCCTGAGGTTGTCTATGAGGTACTACGGCGTTATTTTAGCGAAAGCCCTGGCTCTTGCCAGCCGTTAGCCGATTTTTATGCGACACAGCCAAAGCCTAACAAGCACCCTGTTGATTATTGGGTCAGGTTAAATGAGGCAGCCGAGCTAGCAGATGCTCACCTGCAAAGATGTGGTGGAAAGATGGAAAATATGAGCTCAGAGATTGCAATGATGTTTATCAGGAACTGTCCCAATCCTGACCTTTCCAGTGTTTTTAAGTGCAAGCCCATAAGCAAATGGTCAACTGAGGAGATCCAAGAGGCTATCGACGAGCATGAGAGAGACTTTAAATCTCGGAGGCCGGTTCAGTCTGCACCTAAAGTTGCTGTGAATCAGGCAGTTGTTACTGAAAAACCTGTCAGCATTCAGATAGCAGTAGGAGGCGAAAGTATGGGCATAACCTCTGCATCGTGTACTGCAGTCCCGCACCCTAAAACAAGTGAATCCACAGAATTGGGTAGTTTAGAGCGTGTGCTGAAAATGTTAAAAAGGGTGCTGGAGCGCATGACCCTACCTGCTTCAGAACCACGTCCCCGAACATCACAGTGGTATCGATCCCCTTCATGTGAAGTCTGTGGAGACAGATCTCACTTGACTCGTTCCCACTGTATGAGAGAAAAAAGATGTCTTGCTTGCCTAGAGATTGGGCATCAACGTAGGGAGTGTCGCAAGGTTGCTGGCCGAGCTGTGGCCCAGACTGGTGACGATCAGGGAAACTAGATCACTCACATTGGGGAGGGGGCAATGTGAGTGTTGAAAGTCAGCCTCTCATCAGTGAAGACGATCCAATGGTCATCTATAGCAACCATTGTCAGGTTGAGTCAAGTGACAGTAAAATTTTGTTCCAAGACTTTGCGAAGCTGGAAAAAGCTGACAGTTTGTTTTATACCGATGTGTTGGTGAATGATACAGTCACTTGCCAAGGCCTGTTAGACACTGGTTCTATGGCATGCACTATTAATGAGGAAACTGAGCGCAGGTTGTTGGATGCATGTGGGACCCTTGAGCCTGTTCAGCCTCCCACTGATGTTTTGCTTGTCGGTTGTGGTGGTGTTCGGGTCAAGCCCAAGTGCATCCATCAGCTAAAGTTGCATGTGTATGGTCATTCGGTTATTGTGCCTACCTTGGTCGTACCAGGGCAAAAAGACCAGTTCATTATTGGTACTAATGTGATCAAGTACGTTCTCAGTCAACTTAAGCGATCTCAAAGTTATTGGCGTGTCATGAATCAGCCAAATTCTACAGGGGAACCAGAGATTCAGGGTTTTTTGAGCATGCTGTCTGGGCATAACAGATGGGAGGGTGGTAGTATCCCAACCATTGTCGGTACTGTTAAGCTCACTCAGGCCATTACACTTTTGCCTCAGCACGAACACCTTGTGTGGGGCAGACTCCCAGCAAGTTCCACTATTTCTGTGGGCAGTACTGTGTTAGTTGAGCCGTCTAAGGCACAAACTCACCAGAAAGGTGTTTTAGTCGGGCGTGTTATAGCCACATTACCTGGTGACAGATGGGTGCCGGTTAAGATGATCAACTCATCTAGTAAGCCGGTCACTTTGAGGCGGAATGCTAAAATAGTCGATGTATCTCCTGTTTTAGCGGTCGAAGACCTGGACGTGCAACCTGAGTATGGTAATGGAGAGACTGTGAGTGTTCAGAGCCAGTCTGTCTCCTCTGGTGTGGATACGGGTAGTTCTCCCTTTGATTTTCACAGTGCGATGCGGAAGCTTGGTCTTAGTGACCTTGATATTGAGTCTTGCGAAGTAACTCCGTACTGGAAAGAGCAGCTTTTGCAGTTGATTCAGGGATATCAAGATGTATTTTCTAAACACAAGCTAGACTGTGGTAAAGCCAAAGAGTTTGTCCATAGGATTCACCTATCAGATAACCGCCCGTTCAGACTTCCATACCGGCGCGTTCCTCCAGCTCAGTATCAGGAACTGAGAAAAGTGCTCTCTGAGATGGAAGAGCAAGAGATTATCCGGAAGTCATGTAGTGAGTGGGCGTCTCCGCTGGTCCTGGTATGGAAGAAAAGCGGTGATCTTCGTGTTTGCGTCGATTACCGCTGGCTTAATGCCCGGACCATCAAGGACGCTCACCCCTTACCGCACCAAGCAAACTGCTTGGCGGCCTTGGGAGGAAACGTGATCTTTAGCGCGATGGATCTCACTTCTGGTTTTTATAATATCGCAATGGCGGAGGAGGACAAAAATCTTACGGCCTTCACAACACCGATGGGTCTTTACGAGTTTAATCGCTTACCGCAAGGGTTGTGCAATAGCCCTGCTAGCTTCATGCGCCTGATGACAAATATCTTTGGCGATCAAAATTTCTTGACATTGCTCTGCTATCTGGATGACCTACTTGTATATGCACCAGATGAGGGTGAGGCAATCAAGAGACTCGGTATGGTGTTCAGTAGGCTCAGAGAGCACGGGTTAAAGTTAGCCCCTAAAAAATGCCATTTCCTCCGGCGGTGTGTGCGATTCTTGGGGCACATTATTGACGGTTCGGGAGTAGCGACCGACCCAGACAAGGTTAGTGCTAAAGGAGCAGTGACAGAGGCTGATTTGATGATGGAAGATGGGGTAACACCATCCCAAAGGAAGATTAAATCATTCCTTGGAATGGTGTTGTATTACCAGAGGTTCATCCAAAATTGCTCTACCATCGCGAAACCCCTGTTTTCTTTGACAGCCGCGCCGTGGGGCAAGAAGCCTCCTGAGAAGGGTGCTGCTGTGTTCAAGAAGTTGAGTTCTGGTGACTGGAAAGAGGAGCACAGTAGGGCCTTCCAGCAGCTAAAAGCCGCTCTGATAAATTCCGTGGTTCTGACACATCCTGAGATTTAGTCGCCAATTTATTTTGTCCACTGACGCGTCCATGGATGGGGTGGGCGCTGTGTTATCGCAGATCGCAGAGGGTGAGACTAGAGCTCAGCCGATTGCTTTCGCTAGCAAAGCCCTTTCTCGCGCTCAGGCAAAGTATCCTGCTCACCGCTTAGAGTTTTGGGCTTTGAAATGGTCCGTTTGCGACAAATTCAGCCATTGGCTGAAAGGCCATGAATTTGTTGTTTGGACGGACAACAATCCTTTAACTTACATCCTTACAAAGCCTAAACTCGACGCGTGTGAGCAGAGATGGGTCTCCAAGTTGGCGCCTTATCGTTTCAGCATCAAGTACATTCCAGGCAGTAAGAACATAGTGGCCGATGCTTTAAGTCGTCAACCCTTTGTCCATAACAGGGTTAGTCAGCGGCTGTTGAATGAGCCTTACACTGCATTGCTTGGGGAAGCAGAACAGTTTGAGAAAGAGACAGTGCAGGATGCATTCAGGCTTAGTGCTGGTATCCAGAGTGCTGAATGTCCTCCTTATTTAACTCCTAGCTGTTGTCCGCTCTCCAGTGCTGAGGTGTCTGCCGTGTTAGAGGGTCATAGTGACTGGGAAGCAGTGGTTGAGTCGAGAGCAGTCTCCTGGATCGCACAAGACACCCAGAATTTGTTGCCTCCTGGGCAGTGCCTGTTACCAGTCTTCTCGTTAGATGAACTCCGAGATAGGCAACAGTGTGATCCTTGTCTGTCCAGGGTCCTGTTTTACTTCAATAGAGGCAAGAGAGCCTCACGTCGTGAGCGTGCTGGTGAGACATATAAGGTGCTCAGAGTCTTGAAGCAATGGGACAAGTTGAAGATACTTGATGGTGTACTGTATCGCGGAAGCAAAGATAACTCGACGGGAAAGAAGCGGTTACAGTATGTTGTCCCATCTTCTTTGATAAAACAAGCGATAACAGTCGTCCACGACGAAGCAGGGCACCAGGGCCAAGGTAGAACTATGCATCTGGCAAGGCAGAGGTTCTTCTGGGTCGGGTTGGAACGCGACATTCGTAGATACGTTAAGTGTTGCAAGCGCTGTGTTGTCAGTAAGACGCTCGAACCTGAAGGCAGAGCCCCACTAGAGAGCGTTAAAACGTCAAGCCCAATGGAGCTAGTATGTATTGATTTTTGGACTGCAGAAAGCTCCAAAGGCCGTAATGTGGACGTGTTAGTCGTTACCGATCATTTTTCCCGTATGGCACATGCCTTTCCGTGTCGTGACCAGTCAGCAAAGCAGGTAGCCCGACAGCTTTGGGACTGATATTTCTGTGTGTACGGCTTCCCTGACAGGATCCACTCGGATCAAGGGGCTAACTTTGAGAGCCAACTGATTCGAGAGTTGCTGCAGGTTGCCGGGGTAAAAAAGTTTTACAAAAGGAAGATGAAGGGCTGTAGCATTGACATGGCCGATCAAGTTCTCCTGGCCAACAAAGGTCAAGTCAAGTCAAGTCAAGTTTATTTGTATAGCGCTTTTCACAATACAGATTGTATCAAAGCAGCTTCACAGTATTAAATTAAAATAATACAACAAAGTTTGTTTCAAGAGGAATTTATTGATTGATAAAATGTAATTAAATATCCCCAAAATATCCCCAACTGAGCAAGCCAAAGGCAACAGTGGCAAGGAACCGAAAAACTCCATCAAGTGACCTAATGGTGTCCTAAAACTCCATCAGGTGCCTTAATGGAGAAAAAAAACCTTGGGAGAACCCAGGCTCAGTCGGGGGCCAGTTCTCCTCTGGCATTGGATAGAGGCCGGATTGTAGTTTGAACTGTAGGATTATATGAATGCCTGGCTGAAGAGATGCGACTTTAATCTAGTTTTAAACTGGGAGAGCGAGTCTGAGCAACGAACAGTATCAGGAAGACTATTCCAGAGTTTTGGAGCCAAATGTGAAAATGCTCTCCCTCCTTTGGTGGTTCTGGATATCCTAGGTATGACCAAAAGCCTTGAATTTAGTGATCTTAAAGAGCGCGATGGATTATAGGGCGATAGAAGATCCGTTAAATAGACTGGAGCTAAGCCGTTTAGGGCTTTATAAGTCAGTAGCAATACCTTGTAATTAATACGGAACTTTATAGGTAACCAATGCAGTGATGATAAAATCGGTGTTATATGATCATATTTTCTTGATCTCGTAAGAACTCTAGCGGCGGCATTTTGGACTAACTGTAGCTTGTTTATTGAGGATGCAGGACAACCAGCCAATAAAGCATTACAGTAATCCAGTCTCGAGGTCATGAATGCATGAACTAACTTTTCTGCATCAGAAACTGATAGCATATTACGTAGCTTAGCAATGTTTCTAAGGTGGAAAAAGGCTGTTTTTGTAACATATGAAATATGATTTTCAAAAGACAGGTTGCAATCGAGTATAACACCCAGGTCTTTTACTGTAGAGGATAAAGTAACAGGACATCCTATGATGTTAAAGTTGTATTGTGCGAGGTTTTGTGGGCGTTTTTTTGAACCGATAAGTATTACCTGTCTTGTCTGGATTTAATAAAAGAAAATTACGCGTCATCCAATCTTTTATATCTTTAACACACTCTGTCAATTTGGAAAATGTAGCGTTTTCATCCGGCCGTGATGAAATATATATTTGAGTGTCATCAGCATAACAATGGAAACTAATTCCATGTTTCCTTATAATATTTCCAAGTGGCATCATATATATTGAAAATAACAGAGGGCCTAATACAGATCCCTGCGGCACTCCATAGTTTACTGGAGTTATGGTCGATTTTTCTCCATTTAAATAGACAAAATGGTAGCGGTCAGATAGGTATGATTTGAACCAGCTTAGTGCTTGTCCTTGAACACCAGTATAATTTTGTAGTCGATCTAAGAGTATTGTGTGATCTATAGTATCGAACGCAGCACTAAGATCAAGTAAAACTAGTATTGAGATACAGCCTTGGTCAGAAGCTAAAAGTAAATCATTTGTGATTTTAACGAGCGCAGTTTCAGTGCTATGATGCGGTCTGAATCCAGACTGAAACTTTTCATAGATATCATTTTGTTGCAAGAAAGAGCCCAGTTGAGCGGACACCACTTTTTCTAATATTTTAGACATAAATGGAAGATTTGAAATGGGTCTATAATTTGCTAGATTATTATGATCTAATTGTGGTTTCTTAATGAGAGGTTTTATAACTGCCAGTTTAAATGTTCTTGGAACATGACCTAAAGATAAAGACGAGTTAATAATATTGAGGAGAGGATCTTCCACTACAGGTAACACTTCTTTCAGTAGTTTAGTTGGTATAGGATCTAATAAACATGTTGTTGTTTTAGATGAAGTGATAAGTTTATTTAACTCTTTTTGTTCTATAGTTGTAAAGCACTGTAATTGTTCTTTCGGGGTGATAATTGAAGCTGAATTATAAGGCGCGATTGAAGATTGAACGTTTATAATTGTGGTTCTGATGCTTTCTATTTTCTCAGTGAAGAAGTTCATGAAATCATTACTACTGAACTGTAACGGGATATTTTGTTCGGGTGACGTCTGTTTATGTGTTAGTCTAGCCACGGTGTTAAATAGAAACCTTGGATTGTTTTGGTTGTTTTCTATTAGTTTGCGGAGGTGCTCAGCCCTGGCCGCTTTTAGGGCCTTTTTATAACGTGACATACTGTCTTTCCACGCGATTCTAAAGACCTCTAAATTAGTTTGTTTCCATTTACGCTCTAAAATACGGGTTTCTCTCTTTAAAACATGCGTAGTATTGTTATACCATGGAGCTTTATTTTTCTCTCTGACCTTTTTTAATTTAATAGGTGCAACCACATCCAATGTTCTAGAGAGAATGGTGCTCATAGTGCTAGTTAGTTCTTCTAGTTCATCTGTTTGTTTGGGTTCAGGCAGCAGCTGAGACAGATTAGATAAGCAATTTGAGAAATTATCTATGGTGGATGGGAGGATTGTTCTGCCTGGTTGATAACGCGACACCGCATGACATATTACAGCAGTACGTAATATGCAAGTTACCATGTAGTGATCAGTGACTTCATCACTTTGTGGAATGATATCTATATCGGTTGGATCGGTTCCATGTGATATAATTAAATCGAGTGTATGATTAAGACGATGAGTTGGTCCGGTGACGTTTTGCTTTACCCCAAATGAATTTAATAAATCTGTAAACGCAGCTCCTAACGCATCATTTGGATTATCTACGTGTATGTTAAAATCTCCAACAATTAATGCTTTATCGACATTGACTAATAGGTCTGAGAGAAAATCTGCAAACTCTTTTAGGAAATCAGCGTAAGGCCCTGGCGGTCTATATACGGTAGCC
The DNA here is from genome assembly GCA_021554675.1 of Leuciscus idus. Classification (NCBI taxonomy): domain Eukaryota; kingdom Metazoa; phylum Chordata; class Actinopteri; order Cypriniformes; family Leuciscidae; genus Leuciscus; species Leuciscus idus. The sequence goes on from CM038621.1 coordinate 64,608,495, forward strand.
AAGGCTAGAGATAATAGGGATGTTTTTCTAACATCTAAGAGCGTAACATTTAGTACAAGTACTTCAAATGAAATAAACTTATAACCCGTTTTCTGAGTAACATTTAGAATATCTTTATAAATGGTTGCAACACCTCCGCCACGGCCAATCAGACGGGGCTCATGCTTATAACAGTATCCAGGAGGAGTAGACTCATTAATACCGAAATAATCATTTGGTTTAAGCCAGGTTTCAGTAAGGCAAAGTACATCGAAGCTATTATCTGTGACTATTTCATTTACAATAACTGCCTTAGGTGTGAGTGATCTAATGTTTAGAAGACCTAGCTTTAGAAATAGTTTTTGTTTACTAATAGCAACATTTTCTGTTTTAATAACAATTAGATTTTTCCTAGATCCTGCATTAGATTTATTATTTGATCTCACTAAACGAGGAATAGACACGGTTTCTATGCAATGTTCTACACTAGTATTTATATCACACTAGTATTTATATTTATAAAGGTGAACGTGGGAAGAGAAAATTAGCAGACCGGTGGGAGTCCACGCCCTATAGGGTAGTTGCGTTGAACCCCCAGTGCCATATTTATCGCATTCGTAACACCAAAACGGGCCAAGAGAAAACCGTTCATCGTAATTTGCTATTGCAAGCTAACTTCTTGCCGCTCGAGTTAGGAGGTCCTGAGTCACCTGGGGATGGTGGTGAATCTGTCCTTGGAAGCAGGAGTGCATCCTTGGATGACGTTGTTTCTGCATCTGAGATGTGTTCTGTGTCTGATCAAGTTGCTAGTTGGGTGGAAAGAACCACAATTTCTGAGGATCCTCAGCAGAGGTTGTCCTGCAGGTCTGATAGTGCTGCATCATTGGATGTAGTCCCTGAGTCATTGGGTCCGGAGCAGTTGGCGTCAAAAGATGATTGTACCAAAAGGGACAGCAATGTAGTCATTCCAGATGAAGGACTGACTTGTGATTCTCGCAGTTCACTTTCTGAGGCGGTTCTCCATGATGACCGTTGTGTTTCACCTGCTGGAGTTGTTGAGCCACCTCCTGGTCAAGGAGAAATGAGAGTTCGAACCAGAGTGGGTAGGATGGTGAAACCTGTCAACAGATTGATAGAGAACATGACTCAATCTATCAGAACACTAAATCCAGTTGGTGGGGTTGTAAGATATTTATTGAAATGAGAATTTATTGTATTAGAACATTGCATTGTATTACAATATTTTTTTCCTTTAAGTTGTAAGGTTAAGTCTCTGTGAGTCAGTGCATTTCAGCACATTTGTTGTTCCAGATCCAAGATGAAGTTTCATTTGAGATGAATGGTGTTTAAGGCACCTTTTGCGGGTGATTGCAGTGGGCTTGATCAACCTGCTGTACTCACCTTCCCTGTGAGTGGGAAACATTTTGTTGCACCATGTTCTGGATAACAGTTTGTATAATAGCTCCAGTGTATACTATCCCTGTGTAAGTCAAAATTTGAGAAGTTCAGGGTGGAGAATGTAACTGGTGTGAATTATTCCTTGATTTGTTTTTTTTTTTACATTGTATTATTTTTTTAATTTACTGTTTATACTACGTTTTTTTCCTACTTTTGTATTTGGAATGGATTAATGAACCTCACAAATTTTGTTCATATTAATGTTAAAAAGTAAGAACGTTAATGTAGAGGAACTTTTCTTCGGGTCTTTGTTTGGGGTGGGAGCGTCATCGGTGGAACATCTCCGGGGTTTCCCCTTGGACATGCAATATGCGATTGCGTCAGTCTATTTGCGCGAGGCTGATGAGCGCATGCACGTCTCTTCTCTCGTGAACATTCTTCTGAGAGTCAGAGAGAAGTCATTGCCCCGGTGCCATCATCCACTGATGATATTTGTCTGTGTTTACAGATTAAACAAATACTGGATCTCATCATTGAGTGGTTGCTTGGTTCTTGTGAGTGAGGGTGTCCAGTCCAGACATGTTACACTAAGGTCATCCATTTGTGGCAACCACGAGAAATAGACAAAGGGGAAAGAGTTTAATAACAAAATAGATTGTACTCTGAAGAGTAAAAGGACACTACATAGGTTTGATCTTCGGCTACGCCACCCTGGGAATTTCACCCAGAGATTGTAATCCCCGCACAGGTTCCCCTCTAAAGAAAGGAAGAAATGGAGACACAGGTATTTATGCAAAATTAAAAAAGTTTATTATAATAATCTCTGCGTGTGCTTCAGGTGAAGATAACATGTGAGTCCCTATTTTCGCCTCTTCGTCTGCATTTAAAATTGTTTGAATGTGTAAATTGGCAAGACAACACATCCGAATTATAAACTTTCACTCAATGATGGTTAAATTTAGCAGTGAATCACATGCGTGCCGAACCGTGGGCCAGCTGGTCCGTACGGATCATGGATCAACTTCGATCCGTTGCACCCCTAATGTGTAGGCATTTCATCACCCCAAATTACATAGTAAACATCTGAGCCTGTCAAAAAAGCCGTAGTGCTTTCTGCAATTTAGTCGGGTCATGTTCACACCTTAAACAACCGTACCAAAGTTTGTTTGGATCTGGGCCGAGACTACCTCTTAAGCCGAGTCTCGGTAAGGTTGTTCGGTCCGCACCCGAGTGCGATTGCTGTATTCACACCTGCCCAAAAGATCCGCACCAATGGGCGAAACAAACTTGAGTTCAATTCAATTGAACCAAACAAGACAGGTGTGAATACACCCTTATAAAAAGGCATACAAATTATTGTAATATTTATAGCAGTTGTCTACTTTGTTACATCATAGTTGAAATTTATGTCCTTTCACTTCATATCTTTCTTGGAATTGTTTTGATGCACTGAAAATGAAATGTCTTTTTCTCTTTCATGTCAGACCTGATGGAAGAGAGCAAGGAGAGTGAAGAACTGAGTGAAGTGGAGGAGGAACATCATGTCAAACCTGGAGAAAAACATTTGAGTCGCTCAAAGACAAAAAATTAAATTTTAAAGAAAAGAAGAGACAATAAATCATTCACCTGCACTCAGTGTGGAAAGAGTTTATCAAGCAAACAAAGTCTTGAGTGTCACATGAGGATCCACACTGGAGAGAAGCCGTTCACATGTGATCAATGTGGGAAGAGTTTCACACAATCAGGATCCCTTAAAGAACACATGAAAATCCACACTGGAGAGAAGCCGTTCACATGTGATCAATGCGGAACGAGTTTCACACATAAACATACTCTTAATGTTCACATGAGGATCCATACCGGAGTGAAGCCGTTCTCCTGTGAACAATGCGGAAAAACATTTGCCTGTGCATCACACCTGAAGACACACCTGATAGTTCATACCAAGGAGAAGCCACATTCATGTTCTGTGTGTGGAAAGAGTTTTTCACTGCTGCCAACTTTACATGCACATCAGAAAATCCACACTGGTGTGAGAGAGTACATGTGCTTTGAGTGTGAGAAGACTTTTACTACAGCAACATGTTTAAAACTGCATGAGAGAATTCACACTGGAGAAAAACCTTACAAGTGTTCACAATGTGACAAGAGATTAAGTCACTCATCACATCTGAAAAGACATGAGAGGATCCACACTGGAGAAAAACCTTACAAGTGTTCACACTGTGACAAGAGATTCATTCAGTCAGAACATCTGAAAACACACGAGATGATCCACACTGGAGAAAAACCTTACAAGTGTTCACACTGTGACAAGAGATTCAGTCAGTCAGCAGATCTGAAAATACATGAGAGGATCCACACTGGAGAGAAGCCGCACACGTGTGATCAGTGTGGAAAGAGTTTCTCTGTTAAAACTCACCTGAAGCGACACATGAAGATCCATGCAGTGGAGAAACCACATCACCGCAGTCTGAGATCACAGTGAGTAGTTCATCTTTATGTGCTGAGATACAAAATTTGAAATCTTGAAGTTAGTTTGGCTTGTGTGCTTTTCCTGCTGTAGCTCACCATTGTGAACTCTATTTTTCTTATGCATTTAGTCCATAGAAATTGGCATGATTGGTATATGTTTTTACACAGTGGGCCTCATTTACAAAATGAGCGTACACCCGAAAATTGGGCGCACAGTTGTTTCCATGCAAAAAAAGGCATTCATCAATATTGATGTGAGCAGAGGCTATGTTTAAATCTCACATCAGGTCTCAGTTCTCTTTCGAGGGAACTCGCGATGCATCAATGCTGCTTTGGGAAGCCCCTGCGTGATTGTGTCTGAAGCACATGTGTCAATTAGTCCAGTGGCGAGAGTGAACGTCACGGGCGGGTGACGTCACCCATACACAAAAGAAATATATTTAAATATATTTTAAAGTGTCAAAAATATATGTGGCATATATTCCAAATGTATTGAAATATATTTGCATTGTTTTTCACTTATATTTATCATTTTGAAATATATTCTGAAATAACAAAAATATATGATGTTAAGTGTGAAATATATTTACATTTATAACATGTAATGTAAAATATATGACAAAATATATGGTCATAAAATGTTTAGCTTGCTAAAGAAGGGTCGAAAATGTATTTTGATCATAGTAATTCCTCTACCTTTTCCCCTATACACAACAGTAGGCTACCATATTTCACTACTGTATTATGACACACAGCTATAATAAATACTGTACTTACATTTAAATGACTGCAATGTAAAATGACAGATAGTTGCTTTCCTAGGACTATTAGGCCATATTAGGTGGCACCTAACACTAAGTGCAATTATTAGATTTATTGTTGTGTTTTATTGACATCTTTCCTTAAGTCATTTAAATATTGAAGATATGCATAATATTTATTATACAGGTACTGACTTCCTATTTCGAATGCGCATGCGTCGCGTCCGAACGCGATGTTGTCTTTGGAGCTCCATCGATTGATTTATAATTCTTGATTCTGAGAAATTTCTTGATTCTGATTCTTCACTGAGAAAATAGAAAACATCAGAACCACAATTGTAAACGTTCAATCCTCAATCGCACCTTATAATTCAGCCTCAATTTCCCCCCCGCAAGAACAATTACAGTGCTTTACAACTATAGAACAAAAAGAGTTAAATAAACTTATCACTTCATCTAAAACAACAACATGTTTATTAGATCCTATACCAACTAAACTACTGAAGGAAGTGTTACCTGTAGTGGAAGAGCCTCTCCTCAATATTATTAACTCGTCTTTATCTTTAGGTCATGTTCCAAGAACATTTAAACTGGCAATGATAAAACCTCTCATTAAGAAACCACAATTAGACCCGCATAATCTAGCAAATTATAGACCCATTTCAAATCTACCTTTTATGTCTAAAATACTAGAAAAAGTTGTGTCCACTCAACTGGGCTCTTTCTTGCAAGAAAATTATATCTATGAAAAGTTTCAGTCAGGATTCAGGCCGCATCATAGCACTGAAACTGCGCTCGTTAAAATCACAAATGATTTACTCTTAGCTTCTGACCAAGGCTGCATCTCAATACTAGTTTTACTTGATCTAAGTGCTGCGTTCGATACTATAGATCATACAATACTCTTAGATCGACTACAACATTATACTGGTGTTCAAGGACAAGCATTAAGCTGGTTTAGATCATACTTATCAGACCGCTACCATTTTGTCTATTTAAATGGAGAAAAATCGATCATAATTCCAGTAAACTATGGAGTGCCGCAGGGATCTGTGTTGGGCCCTCTGTTATTCTCAATATATATGCTGCCACTTGGAAATATTATAAGGAAACATGGAATTAGTTTCCATTGTTATGCTGATGACACTCAAATATATATTTCATCACGGCCGGATGAAAACGCTAAATTATCCAAATTGACAGAGTTTGTTAAAGATATAAAAGATTGGATGATGCGTAATTTTCTTTTATTAAATCCAGACAAGACAGAGGTAATACTTATCGGTTCAAAAAACCGCCCACAGAACCTCTCACAATACAACTTTGACATCGTAGGATGTCCTGTTACTTTATCCTCTACAGTAAAAGACCTGGGTGTTATACTCGATTGTAACCTGTCTTTTGAAAATCATATTTCGTATGTTACAAAAACAGCCTTTTTCCACCTTAGAAACATTGCTAAGCTACGTAATATGCTATCAGTTTCTGATGCAGAAAAGTTAGTTCATGCATTCATGACCTCGAGACTAGATTACTGTAATGCTTTATTAGCCGGTTGTCCTGCATCCTCAATAAACAAGCTACAGTTAGTCCAAAATGCAGCCGCTAGAGTTCTTACTAGATCAAGAAAATATGATCATATAACACCGATTTTATCATCACTACATTGGCTACCTATAAAGTTCCGTATTAATTATAAGGTATTGCTATTGACTTATAAAGCCCTAAACGGCTTAGCTCCAGTCTATTTAACGGATCTTCTATCACCCTATAATCCATCACGCTCTTTAAGATCAATAAATTCGAGGCTTTTGGTCATACCTAGGATATCCAGATCAACCAAAGGAGGAAGAGCATTTTCGCATTTGGCTCCAAAACTCTGGAATAGCCTTCCTGATACTGTTCGTTACTCGGACTCACTCTCCCAGTTTAAAACTAGATTAAAGACGCAACTTTTCAGCCAGGCATTCATATAATATTGTTAATCTCACAGTTTCAAACTACAATCTGGCCTCTAGTTCATAAATGCCAGAGGAGAACTGGCCCCCGACTGAGCCTGGGTTCTCCCAAGGTTTTTTTTTTCTCCATTAGGTCACCTGATGGAGTTTTAGGACACCATTAGGTCACTTGGAGTTTTTCGGTTCCTTGCCACTGTTGCCTTGGCTTGCTCAGTTGGGGATATTTTGGGGATATTTAATTTTATTCTATCAATCAATAAATTCCACTAGAAACAAACTTTGTTGTATTATTTTATTTTAATACTGTGAAGCTGCTTTGATACAATCTGTATTGTGAAAAGCGCTATACAAATATACTTGATTTGATTTGATTTGATTTATGATGCAAGTATAAGTGACACTCCAACAGTGAAGTACACTTAAACAATAGATAGAACTCAGTGTCTAGCACTGCATACACACTATTAAATAACTGTATTCAATTCTCTAAAAATAGGGGAAAAACTGCATTCTGTGTGTTATTTCCTACATAAAGTCAGTAAAGGGTTAGCCATGGCCTACTGGTTAGGGGTTAGGGCTTCAGGCTTGTAACCGAAGGGTTGCTGGTTTGATCCCTGACCAGTAAGAAAAATGTGGGCAGGGGAAGTGATATAGCACTGCTCTCCCATGCCCACATCCACAACTGAAGTGGTCTATCTTTGTTTGTGGAAATGTTAACTTTTTAAATTTCAAATGAAACAATTTGCAAAAGTTAAAACATATATGAACATATATGTAAACATATATGAAAATATATTTACATATATTTAACTAAAATATATTTATTGGGCCAATGTCAAATATTTGCATATATTCCAAAAATATATTTTGAAAATATATTTCAAATATATTTATTTTGTGTATGGGCATGACCAGGAAAGGATAAAAGCACATCCGTTTGGAACCGCGCTAGCTTCTGTGCCTCAGCAAGCGCTCTGTCAAACTGGTTCATTGTGAAAAGATGGTCTGTCAACAGATTCATACATTTTTGCATAGCTTAGAGGCCAATCAGCTTGTGTCGTGTAGGAAACGATGTGATTGCTTACGGATCACATGTCAAGCCTACGTCATCTGGAGTTTCATGACGAAACTAGTGACTTATAACCAGTAGCGTACCGTGGGGTTTCAGTCAGGGCCTTCAGTAACGATCTAATTTATTTAAAAAATAAATAAAAAATATACGAGTGTGGATTCGATCCCAGAACCTCCGACACACGTGGCAAAAGTTCTACCACTAGACCATTGCAGTACACATAACTTTTATAACTTATACTGACAATATTAGTAGATCTAGAATGACAAATGTACCCAAAATGACCCAATGTACTAATGAAATTGATTTCTGGACATCGTAATGTTATTTTTCCTGAAAATTGTTATTGTACACAAACATGTATTGTATCTGCCCACCCATGTCGATGACATCAGCGCGGGCTAGCCGTCGACACATCGCTGGGCCTCTGGGGCGTTCTGTCATACACATCACAATAGAGCATCACAGTCCCGCCCACAGCCGGTTCCGGAAGTAAAAATTCAATACAATTTCTCCATTGACAGTTGGGATATAAGCCATAAAAACGTAACCATACATGGTAGACTTAAAACTAGCTACGGCTGTACTAAGCGATTATATATGCTCATATAACCGCCAAAAGTTCATGGGGCACTAACTTTGTTTTGGGATAAATGCCTTTTATTCGCGATGTCTTGGAGAAGTACTTCATTACCCACAATCCTGAACAATCCTACAATCCCACAGTGATGCATCTGATTGGTGGAGCTCGTGTAACTGTCTGGTTAAACCCCGCGAAAGTCCGTGAAGACTGAAGATCATTAAAAAAAAAACCCTGTGTTTGTTGCGTTTTTTGCACGGTAGACTTATCAATGCAATCATGATCTCCTTGGCTGCCATGATGGCTTTTTTCAAGGAGGAACACAAAAGTGTTAAAAGGGGTGAAAACCACTTCAAATCGGGTCATGTAGTTGAGTGTAACATTAGCGTGTCCAAGGGTCAGCTTGTGGGTTTTGTAAGGGCCAGCATGAGGGACAAGACCTACAAAGTTGTGGTGAGTTTTGCAGGGAGATGGCAACGTTAGTTAGCATTATCGTTCACTTTAGCTAGGCTACTGTAGCCTTCATATGGTATGAGTCATATCAAGCATTTTATGATGCCACTGTCAAAACAATATTTAGCTTAGGCATACCTCTTCATGCATTTACTGAACATTTGTGTAATAATTTATTCATGGCAAGTTAATAAACTGAATATGATGCACTTTCTAGTTTGCTTACCATCACTGTTTAATTTTCACTTGTTGTTATTAAGAAAATACATTAAATGTTATTACAATTAAGGATGAACTATAACTTCATGAATAAAATGAGCATGGACCACAAGTGGGAAATTGTTGAGGCATTTGTCTGCAACCTGCCCATGGGCCGCTGAAACTGATGAGCAGAACGCCGCGGACCGCCAAAACTATTAAACCTTGCAGGCTGTTGGTGACCCGGCTACCAGAAGTTTCATAAACACGTCCACACACAACACAACATGCTAGACATTACAAATAATTGTAAAGTAGGCTAGAATTAGGGCTGGGCGGTATATCGAGTTTGTACGATATATCGATATATTTTTTTGAAACGATATGGAATGAGGCAATACCGTTTATATCGATACAGCAGTTTGATACAAGCACATCTGAAAAATAGCGAAAGACGCAGTGTGAGCTGCCGCAGTGAAAGTACACAGCCTACAGTTTGTCCTAAAAATGACACAAGCCTTTATTAAGGGCTTCAAAATAACTGGTAAGATATAGTTAACAAGTTTAAAGCAGCTTGCCCTGTCAGATGCTTACTGACAGATAGCCTACTGTTGCTGACTGACAGATAAATACTTGCGCTGTTTAATGCGTTTGAGATGTGGTGTTTTCCTCAGTGCTTAACTTACATTTCACAGGTATATTCTCCATCTGTAAATGTTAGAAAGTCAAACAAATATGTCCATTTCACTGTCAGGAGAGGACGAGCTTCTGCAACTGAATCTCCGCTAATATTCAAGCTTCCGTGAATGAGCGCCGCCGCGCGCATGTGCGCCAAACAGACGGAGCACAATAGAATAGTAGCGCAATAATTCTGACTAAAATATTTGTTGTTGGAAACAATAAATGTGCCATATGTAGAATTTTAAACCTACAAGTATATTTTTATGAAAGTGACCATTATAAAGGGGTAATCAAACGCAGGCTAATATAATTAGTTTAAGTGCTTTTGTTTTTATTTTCATTTTTTAGTTTAGCCTTTAGTCAATTTAAAAACAAAAGCATTATTTCTGTTTTTAGATTGTAATGTTACAATGTTAGAATGTAATGTGATTTTAAGCACCTTTTTGCACATAATATATTGCATAGCCTACATTACATTCACTAAATTTGTTTCCATATCCTTCAATATCAACATTGTATTATTGGGCAGGATGTGAAATTACATTTTTTTAAATAAATACAGATTTTCTTTATCCAAATAGAAAAACGTACAAATTACCGAGATATATCGTATATCTCCATTTAACCAAAAAATACCGAGATATGATTTTTTGGCCATATCGCCCAGCCCTAGCTAGAATGCATGCTACATGTTTTGGAACCTTTGAACAAAAACATCTTCAACCTGTCCTGTCAGCAGAGTGTCCTGTAATATTGAGAACCGGCGCGCTCAACTCCCAAATCATTTATGGGTGCGAGTAATAAAAAAAGTTATCAAAAATAAAGACGAAAAAACGCAATCTCAAGGTATAATTTCATTAATTTATTGTAACCATGTCAACACAGACGCGTGAGTGAGGCGCGGTGGTTTATGGGATGAGTAGTTCCTTTGCTCGGAAATGAAAATATGTACACAGTCTTGTACCTTTGACTTTTTTTGGATTTTCTCGTTGTTTTTTTACTCGAAACGATATGTTGTATGCCTATGAGTTCAGCCGTAGCTGGTTATCCTCAGACATGCTCTAAAACTCTTTAAATTCGGATTTACCAAAACGTCAATGGGAGAAATGAATGGGAAATTTACTTCCGGCACCAAAGCGCTCTCGGGCTGTGGGCGGGACTGTGATGCTCTATTTGATTGGCTGATAAAACACGTCAGTCAAAGTTATGATCAAATGGAAAACGGCAGCTTCAACGGAAGGCTAGCTATACTACTAGTGCTGGTCCACGGAGCTGCGTAGTTGACATATGTAAAATCCAGCTCAGACTCACCTAAAATTAACCATATTCTTTCTGGAAATATAATCGTAACATACTGATAGACAGTAATTGAATTTAGACATGTTCAGACACACATTCATTTAATTATAGAAAAAAAAAATATTTTGACAGGGCCAGCAGAGAAGGCCCTGCTGGCTCTGACGGCACACCACTGCTTATAACACAAATCATCTTCATGACATTAAAATAGATCATAATCGTGCACAGCAGTTGTTGACCGGATTTGATGAGATAAAAAATGACTGTTGAACTCATCAGTGATCTTGACTTTGAGCTTCACTTATTTCACGTTTGTCTCTCATTGGAAATCTCACTTGATTAAATGTTTCTTTTAGACGTGATGGACGTGAACAAGAAAGGAAAAACAGAGGCTAAAAGAATCTGTCCCCTGCCTTCAGTGTAAAAAACACTTCACGTGTAAATCAAGTCTGAAGATCCACATGAGAGTTCACACTGGGAAGAAGCGGCTCAGGCTTTCACTCTGAAATCACTTCTTCTCATTCTGAAGAAAGACCATTTAACTCTGATCAGTGCGGTAAACAGTTTCATTGGGCGTCAGTCCTGAAGAAACACTTGAATATTCACACAAAGGAGAAGATTAATTCGGAATATTACACCAGAAAAGACAAAGCAAGTGTGTATTTCAGGGCTGGAAGTCGATGATGATGAACTTAAAGAACACCAGAAAATTCACACTGGAAAAAAACCTTTGAAGTTGAAGCTAAAGAAGAGGCCATAACACTTTTAAGAGAGACATGAATCTGATATTCATTTTTAACTCTTTCTTTGTTGTTTTTCATCACAACATCTAGTTTATCTTCAACTTCTACTCTTTCATGCAAATACAACATAAACTTTCATGTAGCTTTGAAACTGGACGCTTTTCTTCTCTTGAGAGGTTTTGGCTCTTATAAGTCAGTAAACAGAGAGATCGGTCTCATTCGCTTTCACTTTTACTTATTTTTTTGTATTTGCTTCAAGTAATAATCGATTAAACTCATTACTCATTTTATCAGCATTTACTATGGTAATCAGGACGGCCAGAGGTGACGACATCAACGACCCGTTGATCACAGGCTAATCTAATCAACTGTTGCCCATTGTTCACCTCAACCCTCCATTCATGAGGCCAAGCTGTGAACGACCATGGACTGCCCAAGGCCACCAAACCAGTTCTGGCTAGAACACAGTAGGAACAAAGAATCCTAAGAAGAAGAAAAAGAAATTAAGTAATACATTGAGGAATATAAATTGCAATGTATAATATACAATGCCTCCAAACACCAACTTTTTCTTTATACACTTTGGCTTAGAACCACAAAAATGGACACAAAACTTGAAGTAACATGTCCTACATGTCTCCTTATTCACCCAGGGAACCGTTCACACACAGTGGAAACCGCACTGGGAATAACAGCCAATGTAATCTCACCTCACTTTCTGTTTGATTATTGATTTAATTTTCTATGTAGTTCAATCATTTTTCTTAGTAGTATTTAGTTAGTGTGATATTTTACTCTTGCATATCTCTTTGTCAATAAATTCATCTTTGTTGCAAACTGTGTCATTCTTGTGTAAATAATCAGAGGCTCTACAAGCTCGCCAGAATCTCGCTAAATCCTTCAGATGAACTTCCTATAATTTATATAATTGTAATTATTTCAACAATCTTCCATGATTGTTTTTTATTGTCAAGGTGAAATTCAGTTGGCTGGTGCCCCATAATATAGGAAAGAATCATCTGACACTCTCACACTCGCCTTAGGTGATACGTGACCAAAAACTCTCAATATTAATATTTAAGACCATAAACCACTACACTACATAAACCACTACACTACATTATATTTCACTGCACACATGACCGATTGCTGTCTACATTATGAATTGTTTCACCCTTAAAGGTGCAAAGAGCAAGTCTCTGAGTTTTTGCAGAACTATGCCCCCCTCTGGCGACAAATGAAACTGCAACACTGCAACTGAACGCGCATGACGTCACGCCCAGCCTCAGATTCGGCCCGAATCCCTCTTATTTATTTTACTGTACAGGATTAAAGAGGCAATCGCAGTGATCAGAGAAGGGCTCATTCAGCCCATCAGGCAATTGTTTAAGCATGTATGGGTTAGAAAAACAGGTATTTTTAACATGAAAAGTTGCTTAATGCACCTTTAATATCCAGTATCATATATACATTTTAAAGAGTTTCTAGTCAGTTTGATGTTTCATTCACACCACAAGGCTTCATGAAGTCAGAACAATTACTATGAACTTTAAACAACAAACAGTTTTTACAAAAATAAACAAATGATTTCTGTCTCCATCTCAGCACAGTTTTACTCAACCAACAGAAAAAAAGCAGCTGGAATAAAGAGAAGCGGTGTGTAATCCTTGTTGGTTTTTTGTGTCTGATTATGTTGATGTTTATAGATGTTTTGTCGTTGTGAACAGTATTTGGACAATTTTTTTCATCTAACGTTGATGCACATCTATCGGTTTCAGGCCTCATTCAAATGTGGAAATAAATCAAATAAATAAATTCAGGGTTTCTCTCGTCATTAAACCGCGGAGACGTTGCCTAATGCCTCAGAAAATCTGTTTACATGACAGTCGCATTGGCACATATCTGATTTATTTCCACATATGAATGAGGCCTGAAACCGATCTCGAAATATCCGAATGCATTCGTTTTTTTCCTGTTTACACTGTCATAGAACACATCCGATCTGTGTCACAAATGAGCAAAAAATCAGAATTGGGTCACATTTCACTGACAGTGTTTCGAGGCCTATGTGTACTGATTTTAAGGCTACGTTGCCTAAACTAGTTATTTTTAGTTGGGAAAAAAACCTGTTGGAATAAATATCATAAACATGCAGACAAACGTGTTGATCCGATTTAAAAGAAATAGCAGGAGGTTCCTTCAACAAAGAACCCAGAAGCATCTGTTACCTGTTATACCCAGTAAGTTGTATGTAAGTTCACCTTAGGTTCATTATTTGTTACTGGATCCATTGATCATTTTTTTTACTATTGAGCCCTATATCCAGAGAGCCTCTTGTGTTCAAAGGGCGGATGTGAGCTCAACATGTTTTTAGAAAAAAAACGTGCAGGTTTACAACGCATGTTCTCGAGACTTCGTTGCTATGGAAAAATAGCCGCTAAAATGCAATCACGTGCAAGTGATCTTCTCTACTTCTAATTTGTGAAACTGATTTCCTTATGTGTTTATTCAGCTGTGTGTGAGCCTATGAAAAATACTGGACAAATCGCATCCTGTATTGATTACGAGATGCATCCTTTTACCTGTAAATATGGGACAGTTTCTTGTGCATCTGGGGTCTCATTTATAAAGCGTGCGTACGCACAAAACGGGGCTGGAAACGTACGTACGCCAGTTCCCACGCAAAGGTTGTGATCTATAAAAAACAAACTTGACGGGAGAATGTGCGCACCTTTAAGCAAACTTTGAGCCGTGCGTACGCACATTCTGGAGACAAAGGGAATTGGCGACACCGATGGTGAGCTGGAGTTAAGTGTCTTTTTGGTCACTTTTAGACAGAAAATCTAAAGAAAATGTAACATATACAGAAAGATAATACAAATATAATTTCACTCACCAAGCCTGCCACTTGAAGCAAATATCCATCCCTTCTTAAATGTCCGCGCGCGTTGGGCCGTTTAGTGAAACTGACGCAAATAACAGTTTAAATAAATAAAATAATGATTTAAACTAATGGAGTTAAGCACTTAAACATGAAATCATTACTGAGAAGTTACAACATTTTTATATTCAAATTCAGTCAATAGAAATATTTGCTGTGGATGCGATGCTTCTGAACACTTTTCCTGTGGCGTGCTGTGCTTTAATGTTTAACCACAGAGATAACTGCTTATCATGATAATACCAGACTGTCTGAGAAAATAGTTTCGTGCAAATAATGCCCAAGGCCCATCTGATTCCATTAAAAATATCAATTAAAAATACAATTCGGCCAGTGGAAAAGATTGAGAAAAACTTTCTCTGAAATGTATTTTATACACTATTTGATTTATGTATTCAAAAACAAGGCAAGGATAGGCAACTACTTGATTTTTATTAATGTAATGTGTCTTGTACCGTTAAACGTTATCACGTGGATGAATAATCATATGCAAATGATATGCAGATGAGGGTATGCATAGTAAAACGAGGCGTTGTAAGCTCCATATATGGTTATTTCGGGGTGGAGACGCATGTGTGCACAATCTTCCGCTGACTGGGATTTATAAAGTGAATTCTGCGCAGGTTCTGGCGTACGAACGGTTTTATAAATCCGAATATTTTTTTGCGTACGCCATTTTTGGCTTTCGGGCGCACGTACACTTTTAGTAAGGTTCCTACGCACAGTTTTATAAATGAGACCCCTGTTCATTTTTATAGGTGATGGGCGTATGGACAGGCCATAGTCAATGTAAAGCATATTGTTGATGTTTCGTCCCTACCAGTGAATGTGCCATAACTGTTTATCCGCCGTCATCAGTGGCCCGATTTAAAAGACTGTGGTAAATCCAGCATTGTATTAATAAAACTAGTTTGGGACTGCTATTAAATAGCTTAACCTTGTTAAGCGTTTATTTATCAGTATTAGTCATATTCTTACAATTTATGTTTATGTTAAGTAAAGGGGGACAGTACTTGTTTGAGTCTACAATTTTTGTGAAACAAATGTATTATAATAGGCATAAAAAATTACCATGGGAAAATGTGGGTTCCATGGGCAAACGAGTTGAGAACCACTGTGATAAAGCTAGGCTATTCAAAACGTCATTCAATAATCTGTAATTAATAATCACCCATTAAGGGAATAATCGACAATTATGATTTTTGTCATAATCGTGCAGCCCTAAAACATCTTACTTCCCAAATACAATTATGAGAAAAAAAAAAAAAAATTAAAACATTTTATTTCTATTTCTGGTGATGCATTTAATGTTACACTAATGATGCTGCTGTCAATATAAAATTGAGCAGTGCTGTAAATATAGCTTTTATTATGTGAAAATTTTTTATATAATAACGTAATCCTGAAACTGAATCCCAAATATGGACTGGCGGCGGTGCTTCAGCCGATCAAGAACACACTATAAAGTAACTTATATGTACACTTTTTTATCTATTTACCAACATAACCTTTATTAGGCAAAGACGACTTCTCCTTCTGCTCACGTCTCGACTGCAGCTCGGTGTCTAACACACTATATCTAGCTAGCAAAAATGTGTGTGCCAGTGCGTGTGGCTCCTGATTACTAATCAAGTTGTCTCAGTTTGTCAAATGTGATAGCCTGAAATCAATATGAGTTAAAATAGTACGTCATCATGACGTAGAGTTTCTGGCACATGCGCATGACGCAGAAAATTGAAAGTTTTGTTGTTATATGAACACGTTATTTTAAGTTTTCCATTTCCCTTCAAGTTGAGGTTGTTATAACTCATCCTATTGTGTAGTGAGACACTGCAAGTTGACAGGACATGATTTTACTTGTCCACCTGACTAAAACTCAGAATCACTTTTTACAGTGTTGGGTGCAATGCAGTAATTGAATTACTTTTTTATTCTAAAAGTAAAATAATGAATTACTCTTTTAAAATAGTACAGTAATCTTATTACACAGTTGAAGATGTAATTAGTAGCTTTTAGTAGAATAAAGTAAAAGTTACGAGAATACAGTCTTCTGTAGAAGTGTTTTTATTTCAGTTTTTTTTTTTCTGTAGTAAGGAAATGTCGAACTGCCTCATGGATCTAAAAATAATAGAAGCTTTCTACTGTTTTCTGGGGTTTCAACAAAAGGAAATTCTACAGGTGCTAATCTACCAACATGCCTTTACTATTTGTCTTAGGACGCTACAGAATAAACTGAGACGGACTTTACTGGCCAAAACCCTTTTCCGACTGGATGGAGGTGATCCTCCTCTGCTTATTCTGACTATTTTGTGCTTCACTTGAAAAAGTTCCCTTCACCCAACTGGAGTCACTAAAGTAATAATAATAATGTAAAGCTACTAGTAAAGCTGAATCTGCGTGGCCCTGATTGGCTGCGGGGGTGTCCCGTACGCGCGTGCGTTGGCGGCCGATGACGTCACCGCTCGCTCGCGCCGTCTTTCTTCCCTCATTGAGAGTTTCAGCGTCGAGTCTTCTGAGGTGAGGAGAGCAGTTCACGGTATTTCTCATATACAACCATTACACACACTTTATAGAGTTTGATTAAGCGACAGACTCATTTCTGTATTGTTTTCATCGATCACAGCGATACTTGTGCGTCTTATCTGGCGTCTTCCTACTGAAATAAACATTTAGTGCAGCAGCAGCGAGCATGAGGAGAATATGTTGAGTTCATTCAGACCTGAGCGATTTTGTGTTCGTTTGTGTGATTGTCTCGATGTTTGGAGTGAGAACTGTTACTGAATGTCAAGTTAAAGTTTGAGATCTGTGAGGGGAATTGATAGGAATCGATCCCAAGTGTTGCTGTTGCCATTTGTTTACCTTTATTTCTTTGTCGACATTTATCTTTGGCAGATTACTGTATGAGTAACGAACGAGGGAAATCTCAAATCTATACATCCATGGGAATATAGATAAATAGTTTGATAAAAAGATAAAAAGTTTGACACTGGAAACGTTACATTTTCTTTTATTTTTAAGAGTATTATGATCATTGTCAGTTTCTGTACATAGAAATCTGTTATAATATTCATATATCCTGACTCAAATAATGTGTTTCTAACAGCGAACACTCAAAATAAAGTGAGATGATCTGCTGATGATCCTGAATGGCTTGTTGAATGAGTGTTGATAGTCTGAGGTTCATCAATATTAACAGATCTGCTGAAAACACTCTTTATTTCATTTACATTTACATTTACATTTAGTCATTTAGCAGACGCCTTTATCCAAAGCGACTTACAAATTAGGACAAAAATTCAGCGAGTCATCATAAAGAGGCAAAAACAACAACAACGCAAGAAGTGCTCAAAATACGAAGTTCAGGTATTATTCAGAGTAGCATAAGCCTGATAAGTGATGTTTCAAAGGGAAAGGATTTTTTTATTTTTTATAAGGTTAAGTGCTCACGGAAGAGATGGGTTTTCAGCTGTCTTTTGAATGTTGTCAGGGATTCTGCATTCCGGATGAGGGTGGGGAGAGCGTTCCACCAGCATGGAACTGTGAATGAGAATGTTCTGGAAAGTGATTTTGTGGCTTTCTGTGATGGAACCACGAGACGTCGCTCGTTGACCGATCGTAGGTGTCTGGTAGGGATGTAGACTCGTAGGAGTGAGTGAAAGTAGGAGGGAGCTGAGCCTGTGATGGATCTGTAAGCAAGCGTCAGTGCCTTGAACTTGATGCGAGCAGCGAGAGGTAGCCAGTGCAGAGAGATGAACAGAGGAGTGACGTGGGCCCTCTTGGGCTCGTTGAAGACAAGACGAGCTGCAGCATTCTGGATCATCTGTAGGGGTTTGGTCGCACATGCTGGAAGTCCAGCCAGAAGAGCATTGCAGTAGTCGAGCCTAGAGATGACCAGGGCCTGGACGATAAGTTGCGTTGCATGCTCAGTTAGGAAAGGCCTGATCTTCCTGATGTTGTGCAGTGCAAACCTGCATGATCGAGCTGTCTTTGAAATGTGATCAGTGAAGGTCAGCTTCATTTCATGACAATAGTTCCTGTTTTCACCTCATTTATTATGCTGATGTCTTCAGATCTCTTGTAAATTGACACTTAAAGTCCAACTGAAATCAAAATGGAGCCTATTTACTTTGTAAGCAAATATTACTAGTCTTGTGGTGAACAATTAATCCGTGCAAGTTAAAACACGGAAAAAAATGTTTTGGCTTCGTAATCTTTAATCAAAATCTGAAAATGCCCCTCCTCTTTGCATTGGAGGACCTTCCCTGATGACGTATGCTTGACGGCTTGGGTTGAGAAACGCTTAACCACTCCCCTCAAATCGTTAGTCTGTAATGAGCGAGAGATGGAGAGGAGGAGCACTAGAGTAAAACCCTGCCCTCTGTTCAATATTCCTTTTCACTGGGAAATACGTCACAGCACTGGAGAAAAGTCGTTTGCAACTTCCGGTTCACGCGCACTTTAAAGCTCATTTCATTGGTGTCAACAGACTGATGTTATATGTGTTTGCATTTTCTTATATTCAAAGAAACTTAGAAAACATTAGGGCTGTACTGTCCTAGTCGATTAGTTGGTCGATACGTTCTGGTTCGACCAAAATTCTGATTGGTCGATTTTCTGCCGCGTTTATTTCATCAGTTTTGCCGCGCTGAGGCGCGCTCATTTCATCAGGTGGAAAGCACTAACTGCTAATGGGGGTGTTTTAAGAATACCCTTGTTTCACTGTAACAGTCTGTCTTCAAAACACCCCCCTTGTTTTCACCTTTTTTGGATTAGTCCAACCCAAGAGAGAGCGTCGAGCGTAGAAGGTTTGATGCTGAATATTATTTATTTAATTGTGAGAGCGTTTAATAGTCAGTCCTCTTCTAACATGTCAACAACAAAGAAATCGACAGTGTGGCAGCATTTTGTTAAAATTGATAACAGGAAAAAGGTCGAATGCAAAGTTTGCAAGCAACAGTTTTCCACAGCTTGACGACAAACATGACATATCATCTACTGTAAAAGTGGTAAGCTCACTTGTCTGCGTTAGCTTGCCCTGTCTGTTTTGAGTAAGCTATGGACATATCAGAATTTGCATATTTCAATGTTTTAGTGTGATAAGCTAACTTTTTTATTTTTTATTTGGAGCCTAATGCGCAATTGCGCTGTGCTGTTGGTTGTTAGTTTTGAGCCTAGGATGCTTTATTTTTCAGTTATGCACTTTATTTCGTTTCTGCTCTTGATCTGGTTTGTTTAATAAATATTATTTTTTTTATTAAAGTGGACGTGCCTTTTGTGTTAAAGAGTAAAAGCTTTAAGTTAATAGTCTATTCGTGTCTAGCTGCGAAGCTAACGTTAAGCTCATCAGCCTCGCTCGGTGCGAGGACATGCACGGTGAAATGATAGTGTCTGACTAATAATAACTTATTATTATAACATATGACAAAAATAATTGTCTAAATTATGTTGCATATTCCTCAACAGTTCTTGTGATGATATCACTAGTTGACAACATAGTACTATTTTCGGAAATCATAAGCTATGATATTGCGCAGGGGCACGTGATGCAGCGCTGTCAGAGCTGACAGACTCAAGTGTCAGACTCATTTCATTGCAAAATAATTAGGTCAAAAACTATTTAATATACTGCAAATAGCCTACTAGTTGTTTATGTTTATTTAGAATTCATTTAGGCGGACAA
The DNA here is from genome assembly GCA_021554675.1 of Leuciscus idus. Taxonomy (NCBI): domain Eukaryota; kingdom Metazoa; phylum Chordata; class Actinopteri; order Cypriniformes; family Leuciscidae; genus Leuciscus; species Leuciscus idus. The sequence continues at coordinate 64,628,713 of CM038621.1, forward strand.
CAAGGCTACCAAGTACTGCGCACACAGTGCACGTCTAATTAATTTAAAGTTTTTTTTTTTCTAACGTCATTTTTAGTCGATTTTTAGTCGAAAATTTCAGGACTTCAGTCGACCAAGATTTTCTTTGGTTGAGTACAGCCCTAGAAAACATGATGGTAATAAAATGCACAGGGATTGCATGTGAAGTCCCATGATTCTCTGCTACATGGATATAACAGTGAACTGTTATTAACCCTTATGCATGTATGATCAATTATGTAACAATGCGTAAGTTATGACTGAGACATATCTTCATTTAGCCTAGAAAAATAACCTTGGGGGAGTCAGGACAATAATGAAGGTAGGATGCCCTCCTCTCGTGGTCATTTGATACATGTTTGTCTCTTATTTAGTAATAGAAAATTGTTTGCCACCACACTGTTTATGCTTTCAACTGTTTTTCTTATCATTATTTACATTTGGGAAAATTGACATTATTAGCCTATATTCTGTAGTCCATAAGCATAAAACAAACTCGGTAACTTATATATTTTTGATTTTGGCAGATCAACTCCTCACACTACAATTCATCTTACCAGCAGCCATATCACCCTGTAGCCCAAGACTGGTTGCCCACTGAAGCTAAGCAGGGCTGAGCCTGGTCAGTACCTGGATGGGAGACCTCCTGAGAAAAAACAGGTTGCTGCTGGAAGAGGTGTTAGTGAGGCCAGCAGGGGGCGCTCACCCTGTGGTCTGTGTGGGTCCTAGCACCCCAGTGTAGTGATGGGGACACTACACTGTCAATGAGCACCGTCCTTCAGATGAGACGTAAAACCGAGGTCCTGACTCTCTGTGGTCATAAAAAATCCCAGGATGTCCTTCGAAAAAAAGTAGGGGTGTAACCCCGGCATCCTGGCCAAATTTGCCCCTTGGCCTCTATCCATCATGGCCTCCTAATCATCCCCATATACTGATTGGTTTCATCACTGTCTCCTCTCCACCAGTAAGCTGGTGTGTGGTGGGCGTTCTGGCGCAATATGGCTGCCGTCGCATCATCCAAGTGGATGCTGCACATTGGTGGTGGTTGAGGAGATTCCCCCCTTCTATGTAAAGCGCTTTGAGTACCTAGAAAAGCGCTATATAAATGTAATGAATTATTATTATTATTATCATCAGTGAAGCTCCTCCTACAGCAGTCACATCATCAGTGAAGCTCCTCCCACAGCAGTCACATCATCAGTGAAGCTCCTCCCACAGCAATTCTCCAATAAATGCTGTATACAGCTACAAGTGAAGTTAATCGCCATTAAACAAGAAAAAGAAAAAGAAAGTGAAGTCGAGCATCAGAGCATCAGGAAGAGTTGAAATCTGCAAAGACTGAGTTTATTAAAGAGGACAGTGAGAACATGAGTGATCTAGAACCCTGCAGAATGAAACACACTGAAGATCCTGAAGAACAAAGAGCTTGGTGTTTATTCTTCATTCATTCATGATGCTGAAGAACATTCATGTTAGAGACATTCAAGCACTTCATCACATTTAGATAAACAGTTAAACTGTGAAATAGCTGCAAAAGTTTCAGTTTTTTTAACAAATGGTCAGTAAAAGGAGGTTTCATATTGATTGTCAACATTAGGTCAAACTAAGTTTAAATATTTAAACAGTTTTATTTTATATTTATTTTATATATCAGGGTTTCCGCGGGGCATCAAAAAGCACTATAAGTCCTTAAAGCTGCATTCAGTAACTTCGGGATTTCTTCGCTGTATTCTCGCTTTTTGCTCGCAGGTTTCTCTCTAGAGCTCCCCCCAACAGCTTCGGAATAGATATTTGACAACACTGTTGTAAAAACTCATTGGCGATTCTCAGACACCAGAGGCTAGTAGATCAACGACATCAAAGCAGATGGGACATTCTTTAAAACGTCTTCTTCATTCAGGTTCGAACAGCGTGAGGGAGCGCAATAATGACGGCATTTTAGCAGATTTATTTTGGCCGTAAAGCAATTGTTTACATCGCGAGACCTGATATCACGCGAGACTTCCTGACGCGCCGCCCCAAAGTTGCAAGTGCGTATTTTCCGCTCACGGGCACCAGGGGGGTGCGAAACGACCACCATTCAACCCGAAATAAGTATTATAACTATTCCAATGACTCCGAAGCTGTTCAGTTAAGGTAAAAAAAGTTACTTAGTTCACCTTTAAATGGATTTTGCGAAAATTAAGGCCTTAAAAGGCAAAAAGCATTAAATTTGACAGGCATTCAATTTTTTTTTATAGTTTTGAAGAGAATTTTATATCAATTTCTTTGAATATAGCCTTCATAATTAATAATTTTATTTGCTGTCGCAAAATGTACGTTAGTGTGATACACACACGGAACCAGTTTGTAATTGGTTTCGGCCGGAGCAAAAATTGCAGTGATACGGAGGTGACGCGGGCATTTTGTATAGCGGTGGACGACAGGTCTGAGGAAAAATGGGAAAGTGCAAATTCCAACTGAAGTGGCTGGAAAACGAAAATTTCAAGACATGGCTGCAGCCCGTTAGTGGTAAAAATGATGAAGGATTTTGCAGTGTTTTTAAGTTGGGGACAATGGGAATCCCATATGCAGTGTGACGGCCACAAATCGGCGGTAAGAGTAAGACAGCAAACAACTATGTCTAGTTACTTTGGCGTGACCGACAAATCTACAAGTAGTAACGTTACGACGACAGCTGATGCTGTCACCAACGCTTGTGGAGCAGCTAACGTTACCGCAGCAAAATCGAGCGACATTCGATCAACGTTTGGCTCGAATGCGACTTTGCAGGCGGAGGTGTTCTGGGGCCTCATTTATAACCGTTGCGTATGCACAAAACAGGCCCTGAAAGAGGCGTACGTTACTTCCGACGCATGAGTTGTGATTTATAAAAACAAACTTGACGGGAAAATGTTTGCACCTGCACGGTTTGGCGACACCGATGGTGAGCTGGAATTAAATGTCTTTTTGGTCACTTTTAGACAGAAAATCTACAGAAAATTAAACATATACAGAAAGATAATACAAACCAAGCCTGTCACTTGAAGCAAATATCCATCTTAAATATCCGCGCCAGCGAGTGCGTTGGGCCGTTTAGTGAAACTGACGCAAATGGTTTAAATAAATAAAATAATGATTTAAACTATGTTTTACTTCTGGTATAAAAATTTAGATTAAATATTGTTTGGGGTGTTGAGGGAGGCCCACCTGAGAGTGGCACTTCCTTCGCTTCATCTTCACCTCCAACTTGACGTAAACGCAGAAAGGGTCATAATAAGAAATCTGTAACTAAAGATGCAGCCAACGAGCTGTCTTAGTTAATAAGTAATATAACCATCTAAAAGTGTTCTACTGAATAAAGAGGTTGTTGTTCATCTCTGCGTCTCTCAAATCACATGAGAGAGCCGTGACAAGAGTCATTATCCACAAATACAAAGGAACTGTTGTATCTTCAGCTGCTGCTAGAGAACAAGCCGCTGGCTAGACATAGTCATGCTTGCACAGAAATAGCAGTCATGTGTCTTATCGCCACTTCTGTGCTTCTCACAGAAAATGGAAGAACTGGTGCATGCTGGAACCAGACTATCCCACTCTTTTGCTGCAAGCCCCCAGATACCAAGCAAAAAAAGACAGGCACCATTACCGCCAGGGCCCACACCCTCCTCCATCTGCTCGAGGTGAACCAAAAACAACTGATACCAGCTCTCAGTGATATGTGTCGGGTCCCCGTTTTGATAACAGTAACTTTCTCAAATGTTTACAGAACAAACGGGAACCCAGTGTGCCTGTATCTTTCTCTATTGTTGTTCTATTACAAGATAGAAAGTCTAAGGCCTTCAATAGCCGTACAGCAAACCTAACTAATCTGGTGCCTATTACACGTCAAACTAATATTGCTGTGGGGAAAAGTAAGTCTGTTAAGTTAGCACTCTTTAACATCCACTCACTTAAAAATAAATCACTTCTAGTCAACGACTTAATAACCACAAACAACCTGGATTTTATGCTTCTAAATGAAACATGGCTAGAAGACAGCTGCAGTGCAACAGTCCTCAATGAAGCAGCCCCTCCTAACTTTACTTTTATGAGTGTCTGCAGAGCTGTTGAAAGAGGTGGGGGTCTAGCTGCTCTTTTTAAAGATATCTATCAATGTAAGCAAATATCATTTGGGAATTACTTGTCTTTCGAATATCTAGGTATTGTGTTAAAAGGTGCTCCACGCATTTTACTTATTATTTACAGGCCTCCAAAATACTCTTCAGCCTTTGCTGAGGACTTTACAGAACTATTATCAACAATTACATCAGAGTTTGACTGTTTTGCCATTGCTGGAGATTTTAACATCCACATAGATAGTGCAGAAAACAATATGGCTAAAGAAATCAAAAGTGTTTTAAAAACTTTTGATCTGACTCAGCATGTACATGGACCCATACCAGTGATGCGCGGGTCAATGTATAAACAACCCGCACCCGACCGACGTTTTCAACTAACCCGCCCGCAACTCGGACCGCAAAAAAAAAAAAAGAAGAAAATATTGTACCCGACCCGCTTCCTGACCCGCATTTTTTAAAAGTAGTAAATGCATAGCAAGAAGTACACATAGCCAGCACTTTGGTCATCATCTTTCATTATTTCGGCAAATGTCTCCCACACTTTGCTCTTTCTGTTTGTGTATTTGCGGAGCTTCCACTCCCCAGTCTTCACATTTTCTTTTGCCGCCTCCATCTCTACCTGCAGACTGAGCTCGTGCGTCATCTTCGCGCCAGTTATTCAGCCAATAAAGTGTAGGCCTATGTATTTCATAGAAAATTGCATGTGAGCGGAGTGGAGCGGGAGCGAGCGGGCGGATCTTGGATAGAGCGCAGAGCGGCATTTTTAAAAGGATGGAGCGTCGCCCTATTTCCCGCTCCAATTTCGCTCCGCGCACACCACGATTCTGAAGCATGCTCAGTCAAGCCTGACTCAGTCTACTGTTGATGACTGCAAGATGGATTCTATTTTCAGTCAAAACTCGGCTCAAAAATGGAGTTAAAAAAGTAGGCTACTTCAAAAAGGAAAATAAGAAGTCATACAGGTGTACTATAATATAAAACTAACTATAATGTGGTAGAAGAAAACGAATGTGGAGACATCGTTTCAGTCAGTAAAGATTCATTTTGGAATCTAAAAAGACACATCTCTCGAAAACATGCAGTGTGCTATGTGAACACGCTGGGAAGAAAGCAAAAGGTTAGCAAATTGAATACGGTAACTTGTAACAAAGTGTAAATTAAATATAGCGTAATATTCAAACAATTGATACAAGCCCATTTAAATTTTAATCCTGCGCGCTGCGCAAAAGTTCAGTTATAAGAATGTTGGCCTAATAGTTAATTTAGCCTACTTTTAAAACGTTTAAGCATATATTTTTATATTTTTGTTTATATAAATTTTATTTATATTATTAGGCCCATTTATTCGTTTTATTTTACAGCAGTTTGTGTGTACAATGGATATAAGCCCATTTAAATTTTAATCGTGCGCGTTGCAAAAGTTAACTTAAATTCTGGCCTAATAGTAAATTTACTTTTAAAATTATGTAGGCTATATTTTTGTTTATATAATTGTTATTTATATTATTAGGCCCATTTATTCGTTTACAGGACTTTGATATTTCTTCTTACATAGGCCTAATTTGTAATTTAAAATAAAACATTTCTATTTGAAAAATGTTGTTGTTGCTCATTAGTTCTTTAGGAGGTAAGGCTGTGGTCTAAGCTAACAGTGATATACATGTAGATTTTTTTTCCTTTTTTGGAGCGAGCGGGGGCGATTTGAGTGGAGCGGGAGCAAACTGCGTTGAGCGCTGAGCAATAATGAGCGGAGCGGCCTGATGTAGCTTTGAGCGGGGGAGATTCTCACCGCTCCACTCCGCTCATATGCTCTCTAGTACTATATAAATTACAAAGGTTTAATTGGCATCAAACGACCCGACCGACCGCGACCCGAATATCATTACAAATATTTTTGGATGACTCGTAACCGCGGGTAACCGCGGGTGACCGCAGGCACCCGCTCATTTCGGATCAACCCGCGCATCACTGACCCATACACAATCGTGGACACACTCTAGATTTGCTTATCAGTAAGGGTCTAAACATTTCATCGATTGTTATTAAGGATGTAGCACTGTCTGATCATTTCTGTATTTTCTTTGATATATTGATCTCTCCTGCCATTGAAGCTTAATCTGTGTCTGTCAAGAAGAGATGCTTAAATGAGAACACCAGTGTACTATTTATGAAGGCTATATCCTTAACACCAAGTATATCTGCTGACTCTGTTGATTTTCTCCTTGATTCTTTTAACTCAAAAGTAAAAAATGTAATTGATGATATTGCTCCTGTCAAAGTCAGGAAGAAGAATGGCAGACAAAAAGCGCCTTGGAGAAACTCAACAGCAGTGCAAAATATGAAAAGACAATGCAGAAAAGCAGAGCGCATGTGGCGGAAGACAAAACTTGTAGTCTATTATAACATCTACAAAGACAGCATCCATGCTTTTAATATGGAACTAGGCAAAGCTAGACAGACTTTCTTCTCAAATATTATAAACAGTAATTTAAACAACACACGCACTCTTTTTGCTACTGTAGAGAGACTGACAAACCCCCCAAGCCAGATTCCCAGTGAAATGCTCTCAGACAACAAGTGCAGTGAGTTTGCAATAATATCAGAAAGGTGATCAGCACATCCTTGAGTTGCCCTGGGGTCAGACAGATCAAACCGCCTGAGAAAGTAGTTACTATGTCTGATTTCAAAGAAATTGATGGCAAAATTTTGGAAGAAACCGTACAGCACCTTAAAACATCAACCTGTGCTCTTGACACACTTCCCACATCATTTTTCAAAAGTGTGTTTAACAGTTTAGAAGCAGATCTCCTAGAAGTGGTAAATGCCTCACTTCTCTCTGGGAGTTTTCCAAACTCCCTGAAAACTGCTGTTGTCAAGTCCCTCCTGAAAAAGAGCAATCTGGATAAGACCATATTAAGCAACTATAGACCGATCTCAAATCTTCCTTTCATAGGCAAGATCATTGAAAAAGTTGTCTTCAATCAGCTGAACAAATTCTTATGCTCGAATGGATACTTTGACAATTTTCAATCTGGTTTCCGACCGCATCACAGCACAGAGACAGCGCTCATAAAGATAATAAACGATATTCGCTTAAATACTGATTCAGGCAAATTATCAGTGCTGGTACTACTCGACCTCAGTGCTGCATTTGACACTGTCGATCACAACATAATTCTTGACAGGCTGGAAAACTGGATGGGGCTTTCTGGGATAGTCCTAAAATGGTTCAGGTCATACTTAGATAGGAGAGGTTATTATGTGAGTATAGGAGATCATAAGTCTGAGTGGACATCCATGACATGCGGAGTCCCTCAAGGCTCAATTCTTGCGCCACTCCTGTTCAACCTGTATATGCTCCCAATGAGCCAAATAATGAGAAAGAACCAAATTGCTTACCACAGCTATGCAGACGACACACAGCTCTACTTAGCCCTATCGCCTAACGATTACAGCCCCATTGACTCCCTGTGCCAATCACTGCATGAAAAGTGGGATTTTCGACAGTTACCGGCGCTGTAGATTGTCGTGGAAGTTCAGGTTTACGACTGCAAACGGCAATTTACAGGCAACACTGCAAACTGTCGGAAATTGTCGGAAATTGACGTGGGACTTGCTTGCCCCGTGACCCCCCTCCCTCTAATGCTTTAACATGTAAATGAGACTGCTGTGAGCTTTACAAATGCAAATGAGGGTAGCAGGGGGAGTTTTATCCCATGTGACTAAAAGGTATTAACGTAATTCTAAAAAAAATACAATACAATACAATATTTATTTATAACGCACAATTAAAAACAGCCAAGGCTGACCAAAGTGCTGTACAGGGCAATAGATAAAATGCAGGGCAGAAACAGGACAATAAAAAATAAAAAAAAGCCAATAGTTGTATCATAGTCAAGGGGTATTAAAAGCAAGAGAAAATAAATAAGTTTTCAAGGATGTTTTGAAGATGGAAATTGAGGGAGCTAGTCTGATTTAGAGGGGTAGACTGTTCCAAAGTTTTGGGCCTGCAGTCGCAAAAGTGCAGTCGCCTCGTTTTTTAAGTCTGGATCTGGGCACGACAAGAAGACAGTGATCACTGGATCTCAAAGTACGAGATGGAGTGTACGGGCAGAGGAGATTGGTCAGATATTGGGGGTCCGATTTGTTAAGAACTTTATATACAAATAGTAAAATTTTAAAATCAATCCTGAATGTGACAGGTAGCCAGTGGAGTTTGAATAGCACTACCACTTTTGGAGCAATGCACAACATGTTGCAGAAATTTTCACTGCCCTTTTTGTGATAGCAGTATTATTAAACAGACAAAATGGGACAAATTGAATAACCACATTAAAATCCACTTTAAAAGGCTGTTGTTCATGAAGGAACATCTGGACTTACAGTGTACAGTGGCAATATATATTATTTTACATTTATCCATTTGTCAGACGCTTTTATCCAAAGATAGATGGTTTTCTGCATGATTTAGACAAAATATTAAATTATCTTCATTAATGTCTAAAGGTTACACAAACAATCCACACTGAAACTTAAGCTAACAAAACACAAACAATTATATATTCCTGTATTTTCTGTATTGTTTCTCACAGTAAACTGCCATGCAGGCTAGAATTGCGAAACATTATTGGATAAATCTTATAATTTAAATTTCTCTGGGCCAATCGGAATCTTAGCACTTTTTCTCTTGGCCAATCGGAATCTTAGCACTTGCGTCATAATCTTGAAGCACACACACCATCAACAACAGCTGAGCTCGCCATTTGCCTGGCTACAGTGCGAGTCTAATGGAAACTCACGCATGAATTTTCCTGCATTGAACTTGTTTTAGCGCCTGCCAAAGTGAATTTTTGTCCCGCCAAAGTCTTATTTGATCGGTGAGTAATGTAGATGAACGGCTGCGTTTGTGACAGGGCGCATGTTTTAACTAAAAGAACGACCAGACAGAGAGAGAGCCGGTCGCGCGCGCGCACTCTCTGTGTAAACAACCTCTCGTTAGCTTTTGGCGCTTTTTTTTTTTTTTTAAGTTAGCTTGCTGCTCATGTTTCATGTTCAGTTTCCATGTTATTTTAGCAGCTAGCTGTACACGAGAGAATATGTCAATTTGGGATACTAAACTGCACGTAAACCGATAGCAGCATGGCTTAGAGTTCTGAGTCTGACTGGCTAACTTAGCTCTTTGCTAACTAAGTTAGCTTGTCCATATAGCAGCTTGCTACGGGGTTCACAGATGATGCAAGGTGGGTTTAAAGGTGAATTGTCTCATTTATAAATGTGCGTCGTGAATGTGACACCTAACGTAACAACGTTACCAGGCAGAGGAGAAGGACGATGAGGTGATTAGATCTAACGTTAACTTAACGTTATGAGGAAGCACACTAAAAAAAAAAAAAAAAAATCGGAGGGTTCTGTTAGAAATGGTATTCTCATTTTCAGATATTTTATACATTTGAAATATAAAATCGGTTGATACAAATTGGGCCTGAAATTTTATACAAGTGATTTTTATTTTGCAGTATTATTGGATTCGGATGAGAATATCAGGGGTAATCGTTTTCTCTTAATTTATAATTGCAGTTTAAAAATTAAATTCTTTAACTTTATATATTTTATTTTACATTACCTCTGTATAAGCGTCAAGATATAACGTTACCCCCTTCAATAATGTACGAAGGAAGCTGCAGCCCATTGAGGACACCAGCATGTTGCACAATACTGGTGAGTACTGATGACAACTTAAACATAATATTGTGTTGTGTACAACATAAGTCACAGGCTTATTCATGTGTTTTATCTAATAAAGATTGTGCCATGTCTAGCCAAGTGGAGCGTCCTGGCAGTGAAATGTCCACTCCTGGTAAGTACTTTTCCCCCTGCACAAAACATTGCTCTGCACAAAGTCACACTCCATTCAAGACAAGTAGTTTTTTACTGCTTGTGAATAATCTATTTTAAATATATACAGTGCTGGTCAGAGTTATTTAAGCCGCTCAATTAAGAGTGAGAACCTACTCAACTTGAATGGACAAAAAAAGCGAATGTTTTAGTTTCATCTTTCCATAGAACGTTTGAAAAGTAACTGACACTACTGGACCTTCAAACGGGCAGTGTTCTATGGTCAGAGTCTGGTCGTCCCTCTCCCCGTTTGAAGTTCCAGTAGTGTCAGTTACTTTTCAAACGTTCTATGGAAAGATGAAACTAAAACATTCGCTTTTTTTGGTCCATTCAAGATGAGTAGGTTCTTCTCACTCTTAATTAAGCGTAGTAATGACTCCAGTATTTCATTATTAATTTAGTATAGGCAACATGACCGTACTTACTGGCGGACTCATGTGTTTCAGACTCTAAGTCAAACTTTGAATGTCTTGTGGAAGCCTTCTCTGACCCGGAGAAATGTGCAGCCAGATTTCAGCGCAAGGAAATTTCCAGTGAGTATTCACTTTATCTGTTGCCCCAACCTTTATTTCTTTTTTCAGTGGAAAATAAATTAAGTTTAAGGAAAACATTTCCATATTTTTAATGGCATATACTTTAATGGCAACCAACAATCCCAATGTTCAAAGAAGGTTCAAATGTCTGTAATGCCAGCAGACTAGCACAAGACAAACAATTGTTTAAAAAATACATAAATGTGTATATATAATTTTAGAAAATGACAGATGGTTTTGCTAGATAAGAACCTGATTTCTCGACTGGGATTGTGTAGAGATTCTGAAGCTGCATTGAGACGGACATTTGAACCGTCTTGGAACATTGAGATCTTTGGTTGCCATTAAAGTATATGCCATTAAAAATATGGAAATGTTTTCCTTAAACTTAATTTCTTTTCCACTGAGGAAAGACAGACATGGATATCTTGTCAGTCAGTGTGAGTAAATTATCAGGAAATGTTCATTTTGAGGTGAACTAATCCTTTAAGGCTGATTTATACTTTTGCGTCAGACCGAAGCCCGAGCCTCTACGCTATAGGCTACACTGTTTCATTTATACTTCTGCATTGTTGTCCCTGTTGACGCACAATTACACATGCAGAAAGAAGCCTGTGAAGCCCGAGGGAGGCGTTCTAGACCAATCACAGCGCTTCCGTCCACGTAAAATTGACGCATTGTTACATTTTGGGAGAGGTGCACGTCAGGGTGTGCTAAAGGGTACGCTATGTACACAGCCTACTCTGTAGCTACAGCGGGAGGTCGACGCATAACTATAAATTGGTCTTTACTTACTGCTTGAGAATCAAGTTTGGTAACAGTTTATTTTATTGGCTTAATGACATGTTTCAGACAGTCTTGCTTAGAAGAGCAGAGTGTGGCAATTCTTACCTTTTTGTTTGATTTCAATAATTGTACATTTTTGAATATTCTGTTTTTTTCGCCCTTAAGATGCTAGCGCACCTCTGAGCAAAGACCTGTTGACACCCAGTAAGTATTCATCTCATCGGTCACTTTTGTATTTTGTCAGGCCTTGTGAAATGTAAGAATATTCTGTTTTTCATGATTTCATCATAAAGCAAGAGGTCATGGGATTGATGGCTATTATTTGTTTAATAATTGTAAATAATCCTGTAATTTACAGGAAGCAGTATGCCATCTTCTCAACTCTGAGACAAATTGTGGGCGCTACGAACTGGAGCAAGGTAAAAAAAATAAATAAAATAATCTTACACTCTTTTATTTTTTTACTTTCATAAAAACTTACAAACATTTTAAAGGTAAGATTCAAAGAATATGCTTTCATTCTCTTGTGTAAGAAAATAGATCCGTTATAGATACCGATCTTAATCATACATTTTGTTTCCATAGAGTAACCTCGCCTCATAACGAGGGCGTAACCTCACATTTACTCAGAGCTATGTCTGCAAGTCCAGATTTTCATGACGCTGATCATGACAACATTGTGTGTAAGTAACTTTTACTATTTTCTTCTTGTTTCATTTTACTGTGACTTGCGTTGTTTTTATTCATATCACTCTCATTTAATTGTTTTCCAGCTGCCTGTAAGACGTACTACGAGACAGTACGCAGGAGCTTCAGGTACAAACAACCAGATGTTGACACCCAGTAAGTATTCATCTCATCGGTCACTTTTGTATTTTGTCAGGCCTTGTGAAATGTAAGAATATTCTGTTTTTCATGATTTCATCATAAAGCAAGAGGTCATGGGAGTGATGGCTATTATTTGTTTAATAATTGTAAATAATCCTGTAATTTACAGGAAGCAGTATGCTATCTTCACAACTCTGAGACAAATTGTGGGTGCTACGAACTGGATCAAGGTAAAAAAAAAAAGAATCTTACATTCTTTTATTTTTTACTTTCATAAAAACTTACAAACATTTTAAAGGTAAGATTCAAATAATATGCTTTCATTCTCTTGTATAAGAAAATAGATCCGTTATAGATACCGATCTTAATCATACATTTTGTTTCCATAGAGTAACCTCGCCTCATAACGAGGGCGTAACCTCACATTTACTCAGAGCTATGTCTGCAAGTCCAGATTTTCATGACGACATTGTAAGTAACTTTTACTATTTTCTCCTTGTTTCATTTTACTGTGACTTGTGTTGTTTTTATTCATATCACTCTCATTTAATTGTTTTCCAGCTGCCTGTAAGACGTACTACGAGACAGTACGCAGGAGCTTCAGGTACAAACAACCAGATCTGGCATTGCAGGCCGAAGCTGTGACGAGTTCAGCTCGGAGTCGAGCGAGAAGAAAGAGGGTAAGATTTTTAGTCAATGTGACTATTTTTCACGTGCATTAACAGATGTTTTGTGTCCATACACAGTGCATCACAGTACTGATTGTCTGTATTGGTTGTTTTTACAGCTGCTAGAAGCGAGACGGTGTGCTAGGTGAGGATGACGTGGGCATTTGGAAGTGCGCCACCATAGATCTGATGTCCGATGAAGTTCAACCACCAGCCAGGAGCTCACAGAGCTCTGTGCTACGCTGCAGTCGAGATTAGAGGCGACTCCTAAATACAGGGCGACGCACCACAGACGTTTTCAAAGTGGATCGAATTCAGAGAGAACGCCGCTAGTCACCTACAGCTCCGAAGATGAAAACAGACACTGAGCTTCCAATTTGTTGTGTGTGCAGATGATCTATGCTTTGTACATAGGTGTATATTGTATTGTTTTGTGTTTGTGCTAATAAAGCTCTTTCTTTGAATAAACAGCATGTCCCTGGCAAATGTTCCTTTCCTTTATAAATTCATGTCCTTGATGGTAATAATAGTGTAGTCCATAGGTTAACAATGACATGAATATACCACAGAATAGCATATTATGAATATAAAAAAATAATTAATATATCATAATTTATATAAATATTATAATTTTTTGAATTTATGAATATTAAAAAAATATTTATATCTTATTATTTATATGAATATTATAATTTTTTGAATTTATAATGAGCGAGGGTGACCAATAGTAACAGATCTGCCAACCAATCACGAGTGATTTTTCTTGTTTAAACCACGTGGGTTCAACCAATAGTGAGTGAGGAAATTCAAGCCTTTCTCTGGCGGGAGCTGCTATTCATATGGTAATTAGAGCCATTCACACCTCCGGCGCGAGCGCTCTGCATACGTCATGGTTCGTTTCCGACAATATTCGGCACAGACGAACGCGACGTTCACAGGCTGTAAATTGTCGTTAACTGCCGAAAATTAGGGAGATTTACGGCCGTTTACGGGGTCGGAAATCCCAATTTTCATGCAGTGAATGCATTGACGAAGTCAACAGTTGGATGTGTCAAAACACATCATGGCGGCGATGGCGGCGGCTGCTGTGAGTGGTTTGGGAGGCTCCACTCACGAACGTAAATCGGGATATATTGCCGCTTATACAGTTCCCAACCAGCTTACAATTGGTATTTTAAAGTTTTGGTACAATGCTTTATATGATATCTACAAATGCTTTCTCAAACAAAAGAGAAACTGCAAACATGTGTACAACAACCATATTGCAGTCTTAGCTACCTGTTGCGTTTTGGCATTTATGTCTGTCCTGTTCATATGCGATGTACCAACTAAATCGGGTGAAAATATTAACCGTGCTGCTGATCAGGATCCATTTGGCATTCGGGGTGAGAAAGCCAAACTATATTTTTTTGGTTTTGGCTATGCTACCATCTTCTCTCACACCTTTGCTGCCAATGAAGCACAGGCATCCAAAAGACTAACCAACGCAACTGCATGAACAAGCAGAAACATGCTCCTCCAAGAGTAATTAAAACTCTAATGTTGTTGCTACTTCTGTCGGGAGATGTACACCTAAATCCCGGGCCTCTACGTAAAGTTGATGTACCCCAATACATCTCTGAACAGCAGTACCAAGCTAACGATTCACTTCCGGGAGTTAATGTGACAACAAATGTACTCTCTCTGACTAAAAATGTGGGTGAGATGATGGGTCATCACGTCTCACAAGTGGATACAGTTGACGTGCTTTTTCCTGTTGCTGAGTCCGTTGGGGCATCGGGACATCTGAGTGCATCCGTCGGCGGGATGGATGGAGCGGTTGCTGGTGCTGCCGTGCTGGAGCCGCAGCAGATGCGGGGCCTTGATCGCGGTGGGGAGCGGAGCGTTGGAGTGTGTCATCCAGTTCCAGCAACAGAGTCTCAGAGCACCGGTGTCTGTAGCCCGGATTCGGACAGTGTGGTGAGTCTTGATCTACACGGCGCATGCATTACAATAGATGCCGAATGTAAACAACGACGGCAACTCACAAGGTCCAAAAATCCTAATCGGGCAGCACTCAAGCAGAAAGAGCTGAAGATCTTCCAAACTGTAAATCATGCCCAGATTATTTGGAATCCTCAAACAAAACCAAGGGGGATTTTGGGAGGACACATTAATATAAGGAGTATTTTACCAAAAATAGATCAAATTAATAGACTGTTAACTGACTCTAACCTAGATTACTTGTGTGTGACTGAAAGTTGGCTGAATCCATCCACTCCTACAGACCTAATTAACATACCTGGCTTTAAGTGTTATAGGAGAGATAGGGATCAAGGAAGGGGTGGGGGTGTGTTATTATACATTAAAGAAATATTTAAGTGTGAGAAAGTTAACATTGATGTGAAACTGGAATGCCTGGGGCTAAATGTAATTTTGTCTTCGACAATGAAATTTAAATTAATAGTCATTTACAATCCACCTTCACATGGAGCAAATTTCGATGATGATTTTAAGAGTCTTCTATTGAATATTGACAATTGTACTGAATGTATAATTATGGGTGATTTCAATATAAACTGGCAGGAGAAAAACAATAGCAGAACAAAGCTGAAATCTTTGATGGATAAGTTCAAATATAAACAAATGATAAACAAACCTACTAGAATTACCAGACACAGTGAAACATTGATTGATTTGATTTTTGTAAATAGACCAGAAAGAATAACTAAAACTTATAATCTGATCACAGGGCTTACTGATCATAACATGACATTAGTTGTCAGGAAGTTAACTAAAAAGCGTTTCATTAATCATAATAAAGGAGAGAACAAAATGGAAACAACAGGAATTCCTAAAGCAAAAAGAAATTCCTTTGAAAACGAGTTAAACCAAATTAATTGGAATAGTATTACTGCTGAGACTGATTTAAATTTGAGTGCATCCAAATTTGTCACTAAACTAAATGATGTAATAAATAAGTATACAAAAACCTGGATAAGAAAACCAAGAAAGTATTCTCTTCCGTGGTTCAACAAAGATATTTGGTTAATAGCTAAAAAGCGTGACCTTGCACTTAAAAAGTCTTTAAAATCTAGGAATAATACTGACCATCTAATTTTCACTAATCTCAGGAACAAAGTTACAAGTGAGCTGCGCAAAGCAAAAACAAAATATTTTATAAAAATGATAGAAGACGCAAATGGAAGCAGCTCCAAACTATGGCAACATATAAACAAATTGACAAATTCTAATAGGAAAAACTATCAAATGACAGATCACCTTAAAATTGATGATAATTACGTTAATGACAACCAGTCAATTGCTAACGAATTCAACAATTTTTTTGTTGAATCAGTTTACGATCTAGCTAAACCTTTCAAGGGAAAATTACCTTTTGAGAACAAAGTCCAGCTTCGCAGTACAGATCTTTTAAAAATTAGAGAAGTTTCGCATGACAAAGTAAGGAAAATTATTGTCAATATGAAAAATTCTACATCAAGAGACATACATTATCTTAATGCAGCTCTAATTAAAAAACATTTAAGCAGTTTACTCGATCCTATTACTTACCTTGTAAACTTGTCAATACAAACAAACACTTTCCCACAAAGCTGGAAGATTGCTGTAATTACTCCAATCTATAAGTCAGGCGATAAAGACCAAGCCTGTAATTACAGGCCGATTTCCATTCTTCCTGTCGTTTCCAAAGTGCTGGAAAAAATTGTGGCTGAGCAATTAATAGAACATCTTGAAAATAACCAATTGTTGTATCCCCAGCAGTTTGGGTTCAGACAAAAACACAGCACAGAAACTGCCAACTGCTTCTTGTTGGAACAGATCAAAGGTTCACTGGACAAAGGGAATGTCGTAGGCGCTGTGTTTTTAGATCTGAAGAAGGCCTTCGACACAGTGGACCATTGTATCTTATTGAAGAAATTACAGCAATTTCAATTTTCAGCTGCAGCTCTGTTATGGTTTAAGTCCTACCTGGAGGGTAGAGAACAATGTGTGAAAGTAGGAACCGTTAAATCCAACCTGAGACTAAATGACTTAGGAGTGCCTCAAGGGTCAGTTCTAGGACCGTTATTGTTTTCACTGTATATAAATGATCTCCCAGATTGCTGTCAAGGTGTAAATTGCCAGCTTTATGCTGACGACACAGTTATTCATGTGTCAGCAAAAACAACTGCACTGGCTGGGCAGCAGTTAACACAGGCTTTACATAACATCTCAAGATGGCTTCAGCTGTCTCATTTAACTCTAAACATACAGAAAGCTTTCTCAATGTGTTTTTCTATCAACCGGAGGTCCCCTGACAGCATCTTTGACGTTCATTTAGATCATGAACCCATTCATGAAGTTCATGAAACAAAATACTTGGGCATAATCTTGGATAAACACCTGAAGTTTCAAAGTCAAGTAAACCATGTTTGTAGGAAAGTCAAATCAAATCTGAACTGTTTTCGTTTTATTAGAGGAGAGTTGTCACATCATGCGGCTTTATTGTTTATGCATGCATTGGTTTTTTCACATTTGTCATACTGTGTTACAGCATGGTCACAAACATCAGTGTCCACTCTGAAACCAGTTACTTCTCTGTATAAACAGGCAATTAAGATATTTGACAAGAAAGCAATGAGATGGCATTATTGTAATATTATACAAAAGCACAAGCTTTTTACTTTTGAAAATTTTGTAAATTTTAGTATTTTGAAATTGACTTTTAAATGTTTGAACAACTGTGTGTCACCACTGTTCTCTGGCCTCATGGAGAGGCGTCAGGGCTCTCTTAGACCTTCCACCAGAGCCTCAGTTAGTGGGGATTGTGTGCTCCCAAAATTTAAGAAATCTTTTGGACAGTCTAGCTTCTCCTTCAGAGGGGCTATACTGTGGAACTCTCTCCCCACTGGACTCAAATTGCAGAACAATATTAAAATCTTTACTAGAGAGCTCAAACAGTGGCTAAAATTGGGGCAAAGTTGTTCCCATGTGTAAAATGTGTTTTGTTTTGTTTAACAATGTGATTTTAACTGTTGTAAAAGCCCCCTATGGACAGGTGTTGAAAATTAGCACATGTGCTATAACACTTTACACAATGCATCTGGTTCGTCCAATGTTATTGCTATGTCCATATTAAATAAATAAAAAATAAAAATAAAAAAAAATAAAAAAAACTTTCTTCAGTTAAACAAAGACAAAACTGAAGTCATTGCGTTTGGAAACAAAGATGAAGTTCTCAAGGTGAACGCATACCTTCACTCTAGGTGTCAAACAACTAAAAATCAAGTCAGGAATCTTGGTGTGACACTAGAGTCAGACCTTAGTTTCAGTAGTATGTCAAAGCAATAACTAAATCAGCATACTATCATCTGAAAAATATTGCGAGAATTAGATGCTTTGTTTCCAGACAAGACTTAGAGAAACTTGTGCATGCTTTCATCACCAGCAGGGTGGATTATTGTAATGGACTCCTCACTGGCCTTCCCAAAAAGACCATAAGAAAGTTGCAGCTCATACAGAACACTGCCGCCAGGATTCTGAGCAGAACTAGAAAATATGAACATATCACACCAGTCCTCAGGTCTTTATACTGGCTCCCAGTTAGATTTAGGATTGATTTTAAAGTATTATTACTGGTATATAAATCATTCAATGGCCTAGGACCTCAATACATTGCAGATATGCTCACTGAATATAAACCCAACAGATCACTCAGATCATTAGGATCATATCAACTAGAAATACCAAGGGTTCACTCTAAGCATGGCGAGTCCGCTTTTAGCTATTATGCCAGCCGCAGCTGGACCCAGCTTCCAGAGGAGATCAGACGTGCTCCTACAGTAGTCACTTTCAAATCCAGACTCAAAACACATCTGTTTAACTATGCATTTACTGAATGAGCACTGTGCCAATGTTCGTCCGACTGTTTGTACTGTACTGTATTCTATTTTTTTTTTTTTCTAAACTGTTTTTATTATTTTAATTTCTTCTATGTAAAGCACTTTGAATTGCCATTGTGTATGAAATGTGCTATATAAATAAACTTGCCTTGCCTTGCCTTATATTAACTATGATGAAGACGGCTGAATTCAGACTATAAAAGAAGAGATCAGGACAGGACTCTTTGCTCTTCCTTGCAATCTCCAGTCTGATACAGCCAGCAGTTATCAGATGCAAGAAGCTTTAAGCCTAGCTATTATATCTCTGTTAGTTAGTACTCATCTTATAGTCTGTAACAAGTATTCTTTTCATTTGATTCTTTTAATAAATATTGTTAAACATTTATTATAATCATCTGACTGGACCTTGGATTCTTGGGAAAAGTGTCACATTCTTCTATCTGGATCAGGAAGATCCTAACTGGAGGAAACAACAAGAGGGTGAGCATTCTTTTGATATAAGAATAATCACTGTGAGACTTGATTGATTAATAAAGCCTAGCCAAAGAGGCAGCTTACGACAGGGTTATTGTTGTATAGCGAACACGGTTGAAGAGTACCTTAAAAGGTGGACTTATAATATAAAGGGGAAATCTATTATCTTTATAATATAATACGAATTTGTATAGACTGATCGCCTAACTCTTGAGGACACAATGTTTGATTTTAAAACTCTTATATCATGTTTTTATGTCTATAAATTATGTGTGAATATTCCCAAACTCTCTGACAGTGCGATCTCTATATGGGTTATGTGATGTAATTTTTACGAAAAAATTATATATAAAAAATGTCTGTATTAAAGGTGCTCTTAAAGAATCAGTCAACAAACACGGTGAGTAATGTCTTGTCCTGTTATTGTCACCTGCACTTCATGTCACAGTTTAGTATAGCCTTCTCTGTCGGCAATATAGGATTTATATGTGATAAATGTAAGGAGACAGTTAGGTTGACAGAGAAGATTTCAGAATTAGAAACACGCATCCAAACTTAAATTGAGGATAGTAAGAGTGCTAGTGCTTTAGATGTTTTGGATGCGCATAGCATAGCATAGTGAACACTTTACATGAGTCGGTTCCGGCTGAAGTAGAGCCTGTGCAGCCGGGCAAATGGGTGACAGTGAGGGATCGCTCTAGTCGCGGATCTAAAAACCACTCTTCCGTTCCGATTACCATAACAAATCGATTTGCCCCGCTCAGTGAAACACCCACTGAGAATGATTGTGCCCTAGTTATTGGCGATTCTATTACACGGAACGTGAAAATAGAGACACCAACCACCATAGTCACATGTTTGCCGGGGGCCAGAGCGCCTGACATCAAAGCAATTTTAAAAGTGCTGGCTAATGCTAATCGTAAATTCTCTAAGATCATTATTCACGTCTGCACTAATGATGTTCGACTCCGCCAGTCGGAGATCACCAAAATTAATATTAAAGAGGTGTGTGAACTTGCAAGTACGATGTCAAGGACTGTAATTTGCTCTGGCCCCCTTCCTGTTCGCAGGAATGATGAGATAGTTAGTAGATTGTGTTCGCTTAACGGTTGGCTGTCTAGGTGGTGTCCGCTTAATAATATAGAATTCATAGACAATTGGAAAAGTTTTTGGGGCAAACCTGACCTGTTGAAAAGAGATGGTATTCATCCCTCCTGGGATGGTGCTGCTCTTCTCTCTAGTAATATGGCTCATAGTCTTAGAGCTCAAACATGACAATCTGGGGCCCAGGTCAGGAAGCAGACAGACTGGCTTAACCGACTGACTGCTAGCGGCCTCGCGTTACCCAGGTCAGATAAATCCTATCACATAGAGCCTCTTTCACCTAGCTATCATCATATAGAGACTGTGTCTGTTCCCCGAATTTGGAAATCCAAAAAACGTTTAAACCTATCTAAGGTTAAAAATTTAATTGATGTTCAACAAATAAAAAACAGCTATATTACAGATGAGCAAATGCTAAAGCTTGGGTTGCTGAATATTCGATCGCTTACTTCTAAAGCACTCGTTGTTAACGATATGATTTCAGATAATAACCTAGATGTGCTGTGTTTGACAGAAACCTGGCTAAAACCAAACGATTACATTACTTTAAATGAATCAACCCCGCAAGATTACTGTTATAAACATGAGCCTCGTCTGAAACGCAAAGGGGGTGGTGTTGCTGTAATTTATAGTAATAGTTTCAAAACCACTAAGAAATCAAGTTTTAAATATAATTCTTTTGAAGCATTGGTGCTTAATGTAAAAATATATAGTGTAAACGATAAATCACGTTTGAGATTTGTGCTGGCTACTGTATACAGGCCACCAGGGCACCATACAGACTTTATCAAAGAATTTGCGGACTTTCTATCAGAATTAATATTGACTGCAGATAAAGTACTAATTGTTGGTGATTTTAATATACACATCGATAATGAAAAAGATGCATTGGGATTGGCATTTAAAGACATTGTAAATTCAATTGGAGTTAGACAACACGTGTCAGGACCTACTCATCGTCGTAATCATACTCTAGATCTAATATTATCACACGGAATAGATGTTGATGCCGTTGAAATTCTGCAGCAGAGTGATGACATCTCAGATCATTATCTAGTCTCGTGTAATTTGCATTTAGCCAAGAAAATCTTTCACCTGCACTCAGTGTGGAAAGAGTTTATTAAGCAAACAAAGACTTGAGTGTCACATGATGATCCACACTGGAGAGAAGCCGTTCACATGTGATCAATGTGGGAAGAGTTTCACACAATCAGGACACCTTAAAGAACACATGAAAATCCACACTGGAGAAAAGCCATTCACATGTGATCAATGCGGAACGAGTTTCCCACTTAATCATACTCTTAATGTTCACATGAGGATCCACACCGGAGTGAAGCCGTTCTCATGTGATCAATGCGGAAAAACATTTATGTGGGCATCAGCCCTGAAGTCACACCTGACAGTTCATATTAAGGAGAAGCCACATTCACGTTCTGTGTGTGGAAAGAGTTTTTCACTGCTGCCATATTTACAAAGACATCAAAAAATCCACACTGGTGTGAGAGAGTACATGTGCTTTGAGTGTGAGAAGACTTTTACTACAGCAGACAGTTTAAAATTGCACGAGAGAATTCACACTGGAGAAAAACCTTACAAGTGTTCACACTGTGACAAGAGATTCAGTCGGTTAGCAAATCTGAAAACACATGAGAAGATCCACACTGGAGAAAAACCTTACAAGTGTTCACACTGCGACAAGAGATTCAGTCAATCATCACATCTGAAAATACATGAGAGGATCCACACTGGAGAAAAACCACACACGTGTGATCAGTGTGGAAAGAGTTTCTCTGATAAAAGTCACCTGAAGCGACACATGAAGATCCATGCAGTGGAGAAACCACATCACCGCAGTCTGAGATCAAAAGCTGCTTTTCCACTTGAGCCTGGTACGGCACGGCACAATTACAAACCGTTCTCGGCCCTGAACTCTCAGCACAGTTGGCTGACCGTGCCGAACGGTGATGGTTGAATGTGTGTAGAGACATCGGATTGGTCACTTGTCTGTTGCCTGGTTACCAGTGTCTCTGTAGCTGGCTAAGCGATGTAAAAGCAATTTGAGTGACGTAAACACAAACTTTGTGACTGACTCCATAAACAATCAGTGTGCAGTTCTGAGAACATATTTCAACTTTCTAAGCATTTATTTGCTGTATAAAATAAATAAAAATAGTTCATAGAATTTTATGCATGGCATCATGTGAAAAGATAGACGCAAGACTCGTTTAGGTAACTCGCATCACACCCCTGTATCACCCACAGTGGCAGCTGGCACACCTAAAAATGGATGCAGAATTAAACTTGGGCTATTGTTGTTTACTTAGAAAAAAAAAATATATATATATATATATATATTTTTTTTTTAAATCAACCCTTTTCACGTGCAAGTTAAAAATATTTTAACTGACCCCTTGTTTCCATGGCGTCATGATTGTCACGTGACACAACACAGCCACAATAACTAACAGATGTATCGCTATTTGTATTTAGTTTTTTCTTTTTTATAAAAAATATTCACAAACTTACAAAAAAAAAAAAAACACGATTTTTGTGTAGTGATGGGAAAAACTAAGCTTTTCATAGGTTCAAATCAGTTGAATCAATTGCTTCATAAATAATTATTCACTATTTCGAAGTGTTCGAAACGCCACACGCTGGTCAGTACAGTGTAAATGCAACAGAAACTCAGACTAAACATGCATCATAACACCTTTTGCAAACGTGTTATTGAAGGAAATATGTTTTTTTTTTGAGATTATTAACTATTATTATTCTTTTTAATTATACAAATGTCTCATTAAAATGTCTACAAATGTTTAAAACTGATAAATCTGGTAAAACCCATAGACCCTTGTTCAATGGTTCACCGCATGATGGTTTCACAGAGATCATTGACATTTTGAAACGGTAACGAAGGCTCATTTACTGAAATCACGTGAATTTCACAGTTTGATACACGCTCTGAACCACTGATTAAGTAGCCTGATATGATTGCTTTTAGAGCTTTTCATTTTCTCAAATAGAGCTTTTAAATCCATCCATCCATCCATCCATCTTCTTCCGCTTATCCGGGGCCGGGTCGCGGGGGCAGCAGTCTAAGCAGGGATGCCCAGACTTCCCTCTCCCTAGACACTTCCTCCAGCTCTTCCGGGGGGACACCGAGGCGTTCCCAGGCCAGCCGGGAGACAAAGTCCCTCCAGCGTGTCCTAGGTCTTCCCCGGGGTCTCCTCCCGGTGGGACATGCCCGGAACACCTTCCCGGGAAGGCGTCCAGGAGGCATCCGGAAAAGATGCCCGAGCCACCTCAGCTGGCCCCTCTCGATGTGGAAGAGCAGCGGCTCTACTCTGAGCTCCTCCCGAGTGACCGAGCTTCTCACCCTATCTCTAAGGGATCGCCCAGCCACCCTGCGGAGAAAGCTCATTTCGGCCGCCTGTATCCGGGATCTTGTCCTTTCGGTCATGACCCAAAGCTCATGACTATAGGTGAGAGTAGGAACGTAGATTGACCGCTAAATCGAGAGCTTCGCCTTGCGGCTCAGCTCCTTCTTCACCACGACAGACTGGTACAGCGACCGCATTACTGCAGAAGCTGCACTGATCCGTCTGTCAAACTCCCGTTCCATCCTTCCCTCACTCGTGAACAAGACCCCAAGATACTTGAACTCCTCCACTTGAGGCAGGAACTCTCCACCGACCTAAAGTGGGCAAGCCACCCTTTTCCGACTGAGGACCATGGCCTCGGATTTGGAGGTGCTGATTCTCATCTCTCGGCTGCAAACCGTTCCAGTGCACGCTGAAGGTCCTGGTCTGATGGGGCCAGCACGACAACATCATCCGCAAAGAGCAGAGATGAAATCGTGTGGTCTCCAAACCCGACCCCCTCCGGCCCCTGGCTACGCCTAGAAATTCTGTCCATAAAAATTATGAACAGAACCGGCGACAATGGGCAGCCCTGCTGGAGTCCAACATGCACTGGGAACAAGTCTGACTTACTGCCCGGCAATGCGAACCAAGCTCCTGCTCCGGTCGTACAGGGACCGGATAGCCCTTAGCAAAGGGCCCCGAACCCCATACTCCCAGAGCACCCTCCACAAGATGCCGCGAGGGACACAGTCGAATGCCTTCTCCAAATCCACAAAGCACATGTGGATTGGTTGGGCAAACTCCCATGAACCCTCCAGCACCCTGTAGAGGGTATAGAGCTGGTCCAGTGTTCCACGACCGGGACGAAAACCACACTGTTCCTCCTGAATCCGAGGTTCTACTATCGGCCGGGTTCTCCGCTCTAGTACCCTGGCATAGACTTTCCCGGGGAGGCTGAGAAGTGTGATCCCCCTATAGTTGGAGCACACCCTCCGGTCCCCCTTCTTAAAAAGAGGGACCACCACCCTGGTCTGCCAGTCCAAAGGCACTGTCCCCGACCGCCACGCGATGCTGCAGAGGCGTGTCAGCCAAGACAGCCCCACAACATCCAGAGACTTGAGATACTCAGGGCACCCCCGGTGCCTTGCCACCGAGGAGTTTCTTGACTACCTCGGTGACTTCAGCTTGGGTGATGGACGAGTCCGCCTCCGAGCCCTCAGCCTCTGCTTCCTCAATGGAAGACATGACGGCGGGATTGAGGATGTCCTCGAAGTATTCCTTCCACCGTCCGGTGATATCCCCAGTCGAGGTCAACAGCAGCCCACCTCCACTGTAGACAGCGTTGGTAGGGCACTGCTTCCCCCTCCTGAGGAGCCGGACGGTTTGCCAGAATCTCTTCGAGGCCGACCGATAGTCCTTCTCCATGGCCTCACCGAACTCCTCCCAGGCCCGAGTTTTTGCCTCCACAACCACCCGGGCTGCAGTCCGCTTGGCCCGTCGGTACCCGTCAGCTGCCTCAGGAGTCCCACAAGCCAACCAGGCCCGATAGGACTCCTTCTTCAGCTTGACGGCATCCCTTACTTGCGGTGTCCAACACCGGGTTCGGGGATTGCCGCCTCGACAGGCACCGGAGACCTTACGGCCACAGCTCCAAGTGGCCGCGTTGACAATGGAGGTGGAGAACATGGTCCACTCGGACTCAATATCTCCAGACTCACTTGGGATCTAGTCGAAGCTCTGTCGGAGGTGGGAGTTGAAGATCTCTCCGACGGGATTCGGCCAAACGTTCCCAACAGACCCTCACAGTACGTTTCGGTCTGCCGAGTCTGTCCAGCTTCCTCCCCCGCCATCGGATCCAACTCACCACCAGGTGGTGATCAGTTGACAGCTCCGCCCCTCTCTTCACCCGAGTGTCCAAGACATACGGCCGGAGGTCAGATGAAACAACCACAAAGTCGATCATCGACCTCCGGCCTAGGGTGTCCTGGTGCCATGTGCACTGATGGACACCCTTATGCTTGGACATGGTGTTCGTTATGGACAAGCTGTAACTAGCACAGAAGTCCAATAACAGAAAACCACTCGGGTTCAGATCAGGGGGGCCGTTCCTCCCATTCACGCCCCTCCAGGTGTCACTGTCGCTGCCCACGTGGGCGTTGAAGTCCCCCAGTAGAACGACGGAGTCCCCAGTCGGAACACTTTCCAGCACCCCTCCCAGAGACTCCAAGAAGGCCGGGTACTCTGCACTGCCGTTTGGCCCGTAGGCACAAACGACAGTGAGAGACCTGTCCCTGACCCGAAGGCGCAGGGAAGCGACCCTCTCGTTCACTGGAGTGAACTCCCAACACATGGCGGCTGAGCTGGGGGGCTATAAGCAAACCCACACCAGCCCGCCGCCTCTCACCATGGGCAACTCCAGAGTGGTGAAGAGTCCATCCTCTCTCGAGGAGTGTGGTTCCAGAGCCCAAGCCATGCGTGGAGGTGATCCCAACTATCTCTAGTCGAAATCTCTGAACCTCACGCACAATCTCAGGCTCCTTCCCCGCCAGAGAGGTGACATTCCATGTCCCTAGAGCTAGATTCCGCGTCCAGGGATCGGGTTGTCTAGGCCCCCGCCTTTGACTGCCGCCCGATCCACTTAGCACCGGCCCCTTGCGGTCCCTCCTGCAGGTGGTGGGTCCACGGGAGGGTGGCTTTTAAATGCCTAATAAATTATATTTCACTGCATTTTTTCAATGTTTCCACAGCGCCCCAAAATCATGTACTCCAAACTAATAACGAGAGTCTACGAAGCCCCTAAAGGGCTGTGGTGGTGGAAAAAAAATGTGATGGGAGAAATTTGTACAAAATATATTTTGCGTTCCCCCGAGAAATTTTGCATTCCCTGACACACACTTCATGTTTTAATGTCCCGCTGGCAGTGTTTCAGAGAGCCGTACGTTAACAATGCACAGTTCATAGTGTTTGAACTTGGACTCAAATGTAAAGAAATACGGTCAGTGCTTAACTCAAGGAGTTCAGTGAAGTTGGCAATTCACATGTTCGAACTTCCCGGATCAATAACTCATGAGTTAAATGTTGTTAAAACACAAATTACGATTATTTGCAATCACAGTAACGTAGACAACAAGCTACAACTTAAATTTCCTAAAAACAAGCTTTATAATATAAATTAATCTCTATGAGCAGGCGGTTGAGAGGGTCTGAAGGGATCGTCTGCAAAGTGCAATATAACCCCCCAAAAAACGTTATTATAGTCATAAATTAAATAGTCATTAACTTCAATGTTACACACTAGAGCAGGGGATTTCAACTGATTCTGTGCCAGGGACCACCACTCTGACTAACAAGTAATCGGCGGCCCACTATTGTGTGTGTGTGTGTAGTGTGTGGATTCCTTTGTCAGATAGCACATCCGGACGTCGAATTGAGGAAATGGCATTAAAAAAAAAAAAAAAAAAAAAAAAAGTTTGTCATGTCATTTTGCTGTGTACTGAACCTATTCACTGCTCCATCAACATTTCATGCCAAATCACTATATTTCCTTGTTTAAAATGTACTGCAAGATGCAGTTTCTTTCCAAACCGCCGAACTTATTTTTAGCCTAAACGCGATATATCCTCTCGACTAATCAGAATTCTCTCTCTCTCACCCTCAAATCACTCGCGCGTATCGCGCCAGACGCTCAATTCGCCTCATTCGCGCGTCCGCGCCGCGCTAAACGCCTCATTCGCGATGCAGGACCTCCAGATGCGCGTAAACACGTCTTTACATTGACTTGACATGAAAATCACTTGCGCCAGACGCTCTATTCGCGTTTGGTGTGAACGCCACTCACTCACTCACTCACACAAGGTCATGTCGTGATTTGTTTTATGTAAAGCGGACAATGGTTCTACTTTTTATGGGTTCGACACTTTACTGAATGCCAATGTAATTATTACTGACGGACTTGTGAAATTATGTAGGCTGGAATGCATGTCACGGACCACATGCAATGCCGCCACGGACCACCAAGGGGCCGCGGACCACCGGTTGAAAACCCCTGCACTAGAGTGTCACCAGATTCAGCTTACGATGTGTACTCATCGTACAACATTGATGTAATGGTCTTCCACTGGTCATACTACAACACTTAGTTTAATTAAGTGTGCTTTTGCACATGTTATATTGTGAAAAATATTCAATAACTTCACTGCAACACACCTAATTCAGGTCACACATCACTGCTCTAATGCTGGTTATACAACACTTAGTTTGGCAAGTAATGCCAAAGTTCTTTACACAAATGATATTGGTAGTTACAACCATAGCTTTTGCATTATATTTGCTTACTGAATTTGATGGCATTACACTGTATAACAGTGTGAAGTTATTGAATATTTTTCTAAAACCGGTGAAGTTATTGTCACCGCGAGATGCATGCCGGTTAGAAATGTGTAGAGTGCGGTCCGCCTTGCTCTGATGTTATGCTGATGAATGTCTAAAAACTCATCGTGACAACGAGGCGGTCGTGTCGGATTCTGCAGTTGCTCTCCACCGACTGCGCTGTTCTCTGGCATCTGCCTTCATCACATTTGGAAATCTCTCTGCCAAAGTCAAAATTTGCTCTGGTTCCACATTATCTTGGTTCTCTGTATTGACCACTGACATATTTGTCAAGATTTGGTCTCTCATTGGGAACTTTTCTTTTACTTTTTGAAAGCTTCTGACATAGAATGCTCTGGCATCTTTGAAGAATTGCTTCGTCTTGTGAGTGGAGAGTGCTTCTTCACTTAGCAAATGCCTCCTCGCCAAGAACCCAACAAAATGTTCTTCATCTGGACAATGAATTTCAGGGTTGCTCACATCTATCTCCTGCACTTTCAGTTCTCTCAATACCTTTGGCATAATAAATCTTCTTGCTATGTCATGCAGGAGTTCTCTATACTGTCATTTAACTTGAAAAGAACTGGTGTCTTGTTTTGAAAAATCAAATACAATTTTTTATCAAAGCACTGTGTGACATTGTGGAGAAAACAAGCGTAGAGTTTCATAGTGGGGTCTGTCAACCTCTTCTGAATGTCACAGGACTTCTGATTCTCACGATGTGATTCAAAATAAGAACTAAAGGCTGGCCAATGGTTGAGCAGATGGTCCAAACCTTTTCCCAAAGAAAGCCAACGTGTTGGACAGTGCTTTTGTACTCTCTGCTGGGCTACATTGCAAAAGTCCTGAAACTCCCTAAGGTCTTCTCTTCTCTTTGAACTTTTCTCAAAGTAGTAGTAGATATCAATTAGCAATTCCTCAGGTGACATTGAGAGCTCTTTAGTGACTTGGACAGCCAACACTGTATATATAAGGTGCCTGTGCTTTCACTCTTGTTAAGACAAGAGTTGTTTTTACCAATCATGACATTGCAGTTGTCACTGCTGAATCCTACACAATTAGACCTTTTAAGGCCTTTGTCATGCATGAATGATGCAATGCAGTTGAATATGTTGGCAGCTTTGGCATCATTGCACACTGGCATGTCTACAAACCCAACTGTCACCTTATCCTGTGCTTCACTGTAGTACCTGACTAAAATAGCACACTCCTTCTCACACATGATGTCATTGCTTTCATCAACCATAATACTGTATGGCCTTTTTTCTGTCCAGATTAACCTGTACAAATCCTCTGAACACTCAGGTTCCAGTGCTAGGTTCATCATAGCTACCCTCTTAGTGGAAGAGCAGGCATAATATTTTGCAATCGCAGAGTCAGGGAACATTTTCCTAAATAACTTTCCTGTGTGCCTACACACCTGGAATGGCAGGTTATGTTCCACAATAAAAGATGTGAAATACATCTCAGCTGTAGTCACCTTCTCAGTGAGACTT
Organism: Leuciscus idus; assembly: GCA_021554675.1. Taxonomy (NCBI): domain Eukaryota; kingdom Metazoa; phylum Chordata; class Actinopteri; order Cypriniformes; family Leuciscidae; genus Leuciscus; species Leuciscus idus. The sequence continues at coordinate 64,658,227 of CM038621.1, forward strand.
TGCCTATCTGAATGGAAGAACTGGGATATATTGGAGCAGCCTTCTCTGCACTTAGCCTCCCTAACATGTTGTGGTCCCTAAAAGATATAAAAGCTATAGGCCTATGCAATTATTTTTAAATATGTAGATTACTTTTACTATTTATATAAGCTGCTTACTATTTATGTAAACTGCTTTTATTTATTCTCCATTGCAACTCTGTCATAGCGCTCCTGTGTCAAGATAGACTTAACTGATTAATTTGGTTTGGGAGAAGAGATAAAAAGCCCAGCCACACTGACAATTGATTGGTTGATTTGCTGAAACAGGCCAATCAGGATGCTCTCTGTCTTACAAGCGCTTGATGAGGCACACACACATACACACACACACACACACGCTCTCCCTCTCTGCCATGCGCGCTACACTCTAGATTGCGGGAGATTTTAACTTTATTTGCGGGCATCAGGGAGCCGCTATCAATATGTGGGAGACTTGGGATGTCTGTAGGAGGACATTGGTTCCTCTAAGACCATTTTGTACATTACATCAAGCTGGTGTTTTTTGAGAGTTCAAAATGAAGAGCTCCAACCCATGTTCAGTGTGAAAAAGTCTGTATATTGACTTGAACCTGTCACATTCACTGTCTGTCATCGTCCTGTCTGCACTACAATTCCCAGAATCCTCCTTGTTTCCACACCTGAAATCACTCCCTTCATTACCCACCTGTTCGTCATCATCAGCATCACCTGTCTTGTGTTCATCTGTCTGTGTATTTAAGTTCCTTCAGTTCACTCATCACTTGTCGGTCAATGTTTGTTTATATCAGTGTTAATTCAGTACTCTGAGCACACGCTCCCTGTTTCTTGTATTTGCTTTATTGAGAATTAAAACCTTTGATTCTTCATCCTCGAGTTTGCCTCCTACTTCATCTACCCAGGAAGCCTGACAGTACCTGAACTTTAACGGGGGTCTAAAGCTAATGTGCTAGACATGCGCAGATCAGCTCTAACTTCACCTGAATCTGCTGTTAAAAAAAAATCAACACGCCAAGCGCTCTAACCTATGATATTCTCTGATTTAGATATCTGATCATCACATTACAGTTATTAAAGCATTATGATATGGTAACAAATAAATAAATAAATAAATATTTAAAATAAAAGCAAAATGACATTTCCTTAGCCTATAAACACAGGCTTTACTCCCTTCAAATTGCCTGCTGATTGCTGATTGACTGTGCTCATCAGCGACGTCAACGACAAAGCCTGCTGACTGTGTGTCATGATGACTGATTTTATGGAATACAAGCACACTTGATGTTTTGTTTAAGATTATAAAATGTAGATGTTTGAAAACCGCCGAACTGACCCCAAACCAGCCCAAACCCATTTTTACCTGCACAATCAAATTCAAAACCGCCTAATCTGGCAACACTGGCCCAGATGATGTCACTTCCTGGGTGTCGAGGATTAAGAAATTGTATTGAGGAAAATCATGTCAGATGTTTACAGTGAAATATGTAGGACACAGATAATGCTATTACAAATTGTTAATTTAAAACCAGTTAAAGCCGCGGTCAGTCTACACTTTGAGCATGTGAAATTTCTACACACACTGCAACAGTCATGAAATGATGTCACACTCTGCAGTGTGTCTTTTATTACAAACACATATAACAATTAATTATCATTCCAAAAATATACAATCTACTATACTGCAAAAATTTGTGTTTTTTCTCACAGCGAAATTCACTTGATCTTGTGCTAGTTCACTTGCTTTTTTTTGGTGTGGTTCGCTGTGTTGCCAGTTGGATTTTAATGATGTGGCCCTCAAGGACATATTTAGGGTGCGTCTAAATGAGCCCATTCGCTCCCAGCTTCCTGGGGGAAAAATCCAATGGTCCCTGGCCCAATACATTGACCAGGCCTTGTTGTTAAGTGGCTCATCGTTTACGGTGGGTTTTGCGGATGAGGAACCCCGCAACCCAACAGTACCGTCTAAGCCTGAGTCTCTTCACATCAAGCCTGAGTCACTTCACGTCACGCCTGCCGAGCCAGAGACTGTTTACGTCACGTCTGCTGCCGCCGGGCCAGTGTCTCCGGACAAGATGACCACTGCCACAGTGTCTGTTCCTGAGCCGGTGTCTGTGCCTGTTCCCGACCATAACCCCGCTGCCCTCAAGAATTTTGGCCACGCCGCCATGGTCCCGCGAACTGTCTAGTCCACCATGGCCAGCTGAACTCTCAGGTTCGCCCTGGCCTCCTGCACAGCCTGCTCCGCCCTGGACACCTTGCCACAGCCCAGGTCCGTCCACGCCATGCCACGACCCAGGCCCGTTCACACCATGCCACGACCCATGTCCTATCCCCCTGCACGGGCCTGGCCCACCATCCCTCCCCCAAGACCGCCAACCTCCTTTTTTTTTTTTACTTTTTTTTTTTTTTTTTTGGGTGTCGGGAGCCACCCTTAGAGGGGGGGATCTGTCACGTTTGGGTTTGTTCATGTCATGTTTCCATGTCTGTCATGTGATTCCCTGTTTGTCATGTGATCCTGCCATGTGTCGCGTTGTCGAATGCGCATGCGTCGCGTCTGAACGCCATGTTGTCGAGCTCCATCGATTTGATTTATAACTCTTGATTTTACTCTTTAAACTTACTTACAACAAACATTTTCTACTTTTCCTCACTGAGAAGCACTACTGCTCAAACCTCATAGTTACAACGCGGACTATTGAGCAGACGCGTTTTAAGCCTGTTAGTGATCCAACGCTGGATACTCCTATAGGTTACGTCCGTGGATCACGGCTGAACGTGTCTTCTCAACACTCACTTACAAACATTTTTTCGCCTATCATGCGTCTACTCTACACCCGTACCACTAAAAAGACGGATTATATCTAAGATTTCAGTCGTAAATTAGTATTAATATTGTTAGCTTCACTGGTAGCGTAGTTGCTAACTTACTGTCCATCTGTTAAAATGGCGAATATATGAGATGTAAGTAGTCTACCTTTTGGTGCAGGTGAGGACACATTTGAGCTGCACGCGGTGCAGTCTGAGCTGGAAGCTGTTGAGAAACAGATCCACGACCTTTTAGTGAGACAAGCCGAACTGATAGACCGGCGGTTAGCTCTTGAAACATCACGCGCCGATGCACACAAATCAGAGATTAACGTTACTAACCCGCTGACTCTGACCTCGTCCACTCCATGCGTTACTCAGCATCGGTCCCGAGCGCCGAGGCCGCGATCGGCCATGGTCTCGTTCACTCCGGCTCCAACACGCCACCACAAAGCCTGAATATTTCCGCAGCGGAAGACGCGAGTCAGGTCTAGACCAAGACCCTCTCCGACCCTCCCGGTTTTCGAGTTATCCACACAAAACCGCTTCTCCCCTCTTCACGAAACCGAATGTGATGCTGTGATCATCGGCGATTCCATCGTTCGGCACGTCCACGCTACATTAGGTAAGAGTAAGGTGCACAGTCACTGCTTTCCTGGTGCTCGTGTTTCTGAAATCGCTGCTCGCGTTCCCGAGATTCTGAACGATAACGAGCGCGTCGGAACTGTGGTCCTGCACGCGGGAGTGAACGACATCAGGCTGCGCCAGACGGAGGTTCTGAAGAAAGACTTCAGGAATTTGATCGATACGGTACACAGCACATCGCCTGATATAACGATCATTGTGTCAGGACCACTTCCCACGTACCATCTAGGACATGACAAGTTTAGTAGATTATTCGCGCTAAATGAATGGTTAACGTCATGGTGCAATGAGCAGAAACTGCTCTTTGTAAATAATTGGAATCTGTTTTGGGAGCGTCCTAGGCTTTTCCGTGCCGATGGCTTACACCCAAGCAGATTCGGAGCGGATCTTCTGTCGGATAACATCTCCAAAATGTTAAATACCTTTTGACTAGTAACCAAAAGTCCAAATCATAGTCTCTGCTGCACCAAATGAACTGATATAAATACTAGTGTAGAACATTGCATAGAAATTGTGTCTATTCCTCGTTTAGTGCGATCAAATAATAAATCTACTGCAGGATCTAGGAAAAATCTAATTGTTATTAAAACAGAAAATGTTGCTATTAGTAAACAAAAACTATTTCTAAAGCTAGGTCTTCTAAACATTAGATCACTCACACCTAAAGCAGTTATTGTAAATGAAATAGTCACAGATAATAGCATCGATGTACTTTGCCTTACTGAAACCTGGCTTAAACCAAATGATTATTTCGGTCTAAATGAGTCTACTCCATCAGGATACTCCTATAAACATGAGCCCCGTCTGATTGGTCGTGGCGGCGGTATTGCAACAATCTATAGAGATTTTCTTAGTGTTACTCAGAAAACGGGTTATAAGTTTATTTCGTTTGAAGTACTTGTACTAAATGTTACGCTCTTAGATGCTAAAAAACATCCCTATTATCTCTAGCCTTGGCTACCGTATATAGACCGCCAGGGCCTTACGCTGATTTCCTAAAAGAATTTGCAGATTTTCTCTCAGACCTATTGGTCAATGTCGATAAAGCATTAATTGTTGGAGATTTTAACATACACGTAGATAATCAAAATGATGCGTTAGGGGCTGCGTTTATAGATTTATTAAACTCCTTTGGGGTCAAGCAAAACGTTACCGGACCAACTCATCGTTTTAATCATACACTCGATTTAATTATATCACATGGAACCGACCCAACCGATATAGATATCATTCCACAAAGTGATGATGTCACTGACCATTACATGGTAACTTGCATATTACGTACCCCTGTAATATATCATGCTGCGCCGCGTTATCGATTAGGCAGAACAAAAAGAGGTGAGGTAAGGGCAAGGGGCGGCAGTGGCTCAGTGGTTCATGTAGATTGTCTACAAACCGGAAGGTTGGTGGTTCAATCCCCGGTTCCACCTGACCAAGTGTCGAGGTGTCCTTGAACAAGACACCTAACCCCAATTGCTCCCGATGAGCTGGATCGCCTTGCATGGCTGACCATCGGTGTATGAATGAGTGAATGGGTGAATGTGAGGCAATATTGTAAAGCGCTTTGGTGGCCATTGGGTCTGTGAAAGCGCTATATAAAATGCAGTCCATTTCCATTTTCCACCATAGATAATTTTTCAAATTGCTTATCGGATCTGTCTCAGATGCTCAGTGAACCCAAACAAACAGATGAACTAGAGGAACTAACCAGCACTATGAGCACCATTCTCTCTGGAACACTGGATATTGTTGCACCTATTAGACTAAAAAAGGTCAGAGAGAAAATTAAAGCACCATGGTACAACAATACTATGCGTGTTCTAAAGAGAGAAACCCGTATATTAGAGCGTAAATGGAAACAAACTAATTTAGAGGTTTTTAAAATCGCTTGGAAAGACAGTACGTCACGTTATAAAAAGGCCCTAAAAGTAGACAGGGCTGAGCACCTCCGCCAACTAATAGAAAATAACCAAAACAATCCTAGGTTTTTATTTAACACCGTGGCTAGACTAACAAATAAACAAGCGTCACCTGAACCAAATATTCCGTTACAATTTAGTAGTAATGATTTCATGAATTTTTTCACTGAGAAAATAGAAAATATCAGAACCACAATTGTAAACGTTCAATCCTCAATCGCGCCTTATAACTCAGCCTCGATTATCAACCCGCAAGAACAATTACAGTGCTTTACAACTGTAGAACAAATAGAGTTAAATAAACTTATCACTTCCTCTAAAACAACAACATGTTTATTAGATCCCATACCAACTAAACTACTGAAAGAAGTGTTACCTATAGTGGAAGAGACCCTCCTCAATATTATTAACTCATCTTTATCTTTAGGTCATGTTCCAAGACCATTTAAACTGGCAGTTATAAAACCACTCATTAAGAAACCACAATTAGACCCAAATAACCTAGCAAATTATAGACCCATTTCAAATCTTCCTTTTATGTCTAAAATACTAGAAAAAGTTGTGTCTGCCCAACTAGGCTCTTTCTTACAAGAAAATTACATCTATGAAAAGTTTCAGTCTGGATTCAGGCCGCACCATAGCACTGAAACTGCGCTCGTTAAAATCACAAATGATTTACTCTTAGCTTCTGACCAAGGCTGTATCTCAATACTAGTTTTACTTGATCTTAGTGCTGCGTTCGATACTATAGATCACACAATACTCTTAGATCGACTACAAAATTATACTGGTGTTCAAGGACAAGCATTAAGCTGGTTCAGATCATACCTATCTGACCGATACCATTTTGTCTATTTAAATGGAGAAAAATCGATCATAACTCCAGTAAACTATGGAGTGCCGCAAGGATCTGTGTTAGGCCCTCTATTATTCTCAATATATATGCTGCCACTTGGAAATATTATAAGGAAACATGGAATTAGTTTCCATTGTTATGCTGATGACACTCAAATATATATTTCATCACGGCCAGATGAAAACGCTAAATTATCCAAATTGACAGAGTGTGTTAAAGATATAAAAGATTGGATGACGCGTAATTTTCTTTTATTAAATCCAGACAAGACAGAGGTAATACTTATCGGTTAAAAAAAAACGCCCACAAAACCTCTAACAATACAACTTTAACATAGTAGGATGTCCTGTTACTTTATCCTCTACAGTAAAAGACCTGGGTGTTATACTTGACTGCAACCTGTCTTTTGAAAATCACATTTCATATGTTACAAAAACAGCCTTTTTCCACCTTAGAAACATTGCTAAGATACGTAATATGCTATCTGTTTCTGATGCAGAAAAGTTAGTTCATGCGTTCATGACCTCGAGACTAGATTATTGTAATGCTTTATTAGCCGGTTGTCCTGCATCCTCAATAAACAAGCTACAGTTAGTCCAAAATGCCACCGCTAGAGTTCTTACTAGATCAAGAAAATTTGACCATATAACACCAATTTTATCATCACTGCATTGGTTACCTATAAAGTCCCGTATTAACTACAAGGTATTGCTACTGACTTATAAAGCCCTAAATGGCTTAGCTCCAGTTTATTTAACGGATCTTCTATCGCCCTATAATCCATCGCGCTCTTTAAGATCACTAAATTCTAGGCTTTTGGTCATACCTAGGATATCCAGATCAACCAAAGGAGGGAGAGCATTTTCACATTTAGCTCCAAAACTCTGGAATAGCCTTCCTGATACTGTTCGTTGCTCAGACTCGCTCTCCCAGTTTAAAACTAGATTAAAGACGCATCTCTTCAGCCAGGCATTCATATAATATTTTTAATCTTACACTTAAATCCGGTCTCTAGTTCATAATCGCCAGAGGAGAACTGGCCCCCGACTGAGCCTGGGTTCTCCCAAGGTTTTTTTTTTTCTCCATTAGGTCACCTGATGGAGTTTTTCGGTTCCTTGCCACTGTTGCCTTTGGCTTGCTCAGTTGGGGATACTTAATTTAATTAATCAATCAACAATACTATTGATCAGCATTACCAAACGTGGACGTTTTACACTAGAAACAAACACTGATGTACTATTTTATTTAATACTGTGAAGCTGCTTTGATACAATCTGTATTGTGAAAAGCGCTATATAAATAAAGTTGACTTGACTTGACATGTGTCTTGTCATTGGTTAATTGTCTGTTCATTGTTCACAAGTGTCTTGTCATTAGTCTGTGTATTTAAGCCCTCATGTTTGCCATGTGTCTTGGTCAAGTATTGTTTCCTGTATTCACTGTTTGTGAATCATTTTCATGTTCATGTTTTTGAGTTCATGCCACATCATGCTTTTGTTTTATGTTTTGATTTTGTTATTGAAATAAAGCTGCACTTGGGTTATCTTTACAACTTGCCTCCAGTGGATCACTTTACATATGAAGAAACTTTTGAGCACAATATGACCATATGGGGGAATGTAACTTTGTAGGCTAAAGTAACTTTGCTTTTCATTTGTTATTTAAAGCTCACTTGAAGTTCTTCGACACCACATGAAAACACTACTAGTCTAACTGAAAAAGTTTAAACATTATTAAAAACAAGTTAACAGTCCATAAAAAAATACAAATACACAAATTACAAGCAAAGTTACTAAACAAAGCTACAAAGTCTAACAGTAGTGTTCAGGTACAGAAATTAAGTATAGTTTCATCTTTGTTAAAGCTGTATTTTGTTGTTTTATTAATATTAATAACAGAGACAACAGTAGGAATATTAGGTGTCTGCTGTCACTTTAAGACAGAATGCACGGACCGGAAAAAATATGACATAACCGAGAGAATATTTGCCGAGACGGGCATTTAGACAAGTTTTTTAACATAATTTTGTGTGCATGTGTCCGTTCAAGGGCAAGGAAACGCAAAAAAGGAATCAATTCTGTGTCCAAGTGCTGTCTGAAACACATCTCTCTCCGTCTCTCTCTCTCTGTGTGCGCTTCGGGTGAAGATAACATGTGAGTCCCAATTTTCGTCTCTACGTCTGCTTTTCAAATTGGGTGCCACTTTATATTAAAGCAACAACATGGAACTTTTCTTCTGCGGTCGCCCTACAGGTTGGAAGCGGAATTGTCCATTACCGCTGTCGAAAAATTATTTACGGTTACTATATATGAAGCATGCAGGTTTTTTTCATATGGGCAATGATAATATTATTAATCTTCCTCCTTTCATAATTTATACATATTTAGTAGACTAAACATTTTAACTCAAACATTTGCGATTTGCATGTCGATTGCAATGCTCAAATCTGAACGAGAATGATAGCGATAGCATCCTAACCATCTAAAACTAGCATGTTAGTGTTTACTAGCTACCAGATTGATAATTCGCTCATCTACTAGCTGATTCATGAAGATAAATGGAGGACCAGATAGTTTCCGTAACGTAGCCAGGCAGACAACAGATTAGAAAAACTAAAGATAGTATGCAAGCAATTTACAGTTACTTACTAGTTCAACAGCATGACGGCCAAGTCAGCATCGGTCTGGTCACACTCCTCCTCCATAAGCTCACGCCAGCGAGCAAACGCTCGACCAATATTGATCCTCGTCCTGCCTTTCAGTTTATCACTCTCCCTTTTCCTCTTCCGACTCTACTCCGACAAAACCTTGGACTTCGCTGCTGCTTCAGCCATGACGAAAACAGACGCACGAAAACAAACGCGCTGGTTGGCCTGTCACGGCCGAATTTGAGGAAGTGGTGGGCGAAGTGACGTATGCCGTAAAGCAGTCGAATTTTGTAGTTCTTCTTGTGCTTTGGTTACTACCCGCACCGCGAAGTTACATAGTGCCAGTAAAAGCGATACAGACCCCATCAGGCTCTGGCAGACGTCTCATTCAACCTATTGTAAGTCGATGTACCATCACAAGGGTCTTGGAAATATATTATGAAGGTTGAAAAACTACATGTTGTTACTTTAAGTGGCGTTAAGTACTATGTACTTACCAGGGTATCCGCGGGGTCTTGAAAAGTATTAAAAGGTGATAAATCAATTTTGGGAAAATTAAGACCCTTAAAAAGTATTAAAAAAGTCTTATCAAGGCTTTATAAAGTCTTAAATTTTTTAAGTATTTTTTCTGAATTAGCTGTCCAACAGTTTGAGTCCCAAAAACATCGTAAAAGTGTGTGAATTTAGTCATTTTTATAAAAAAAAACGAACAAGTACATAAAAAACTAGGCTGTTGTGGGTGCGTTCGTAAATTGCCTCTGAGAGCACCAGAGCGGGCAGGCTGGCAGGCTGGCGGAAGTTTAAAAGCTCAAAGTACACTCTGGCGTTCCCAGTGCGTATTACAACCTATTTTTTACAGTCTATGATTACAACGCACCGAAATGTTTGGGGCATGAACATGGGGAAGTGCAAATTTGCAGCGTCCTGGCTGGAAATGCCGGACTTCAAAGAGTGGCTGCAGCCAGTCGAGGGGAATGTCAGGGAGGCATATTGTACATTATGCAAGAAAAAAATAAGTATTGTGTCAATGGGCATTAACTCGTTAAAGTCCCACATGTGTTGTGCTAGCCACAAAGCCGCTGCTAGCCGCAGCTTCTGTGGTAATCGCGTTGCACCACCACAACCTAGTGCCATCGTCGTTACACCACCGGCAGTCGCACCTGAAGCTACAACTACGACCCGGGCTATCTCTGCTTCCTCATCTTCTGCAGCCGACATCAGAGTGGCTCTGGGCGGCACAGCAACACTGCGTTTCCACACAGCAGAGAAACACCATTCACTGAACTCAAACGAAAACGTGGCTGAAGTTTTCAAGGCTATGTTTGCAGATTCGGATATAGCAAAATCGTTCGCTTGTGGCAAGGACAAAACTGGATACATCATACGATTCGGGTTAGCAACACACTTCAAGCAGGAGCTCATCAACACCATCAACAAGGCTGGCCAGTTTGTTTTAATGTTTAACGAGTCGCTCAACCAGTCAACAAAAACGAAACAGCTTGATGTCCACATTCGATTCTTGGAAGATGACCATGTCCAATCTAGGTACCTCCTGCTTAGTACTATATATTATATATACTCTATATTTATTTATTTCATTTTCAACCTGTTATGTGTGTGTTTTGAGGGGTGTCATATTAATAAAGATATGTTCTGGCTAGGTACCTTGGCTCTCAATTCTTGGGACACGGAAAAGCTGTCGACCTGTTGCATCACATCAAAGTAAGTTAACTTACTAGCATTTCATCTTCAGTTTTTGATACTTATGGACAATCGTGTGGCTAAAGTGTAGATTAATAGATGAGACTGGGATGTGGCAAGTGACTAAAAACAGGTTGATGGGGTTGGGGAGGAGGAGCCATGGATGATAAAGAGGTTGGTTGTCTGTCAGAAAGTATAAACATGTATAAATGTGACACACACAGTGGTGTGATAAAGGTTACTGTTGTGTAGATCTGAGATTTGTGTGTGTTTGCGTGCTTGCATGGACGTGTGTGTGTGTGTGTGTGCGTGCGCATGCGTACATGTATTTGATTATGCGTGTGTCAGTCCCTCCAGTTTTTCACGATTCCGCGATCGCTGAATACAACGCAAAATCAACAAAATGTCAAATTTTTTTGCGATCCTGCATAATTCCTAATTTAACCGCAAAATAATCACAAAAATGAAAAAGACCTCACAAAACATTAAATTATAATCACCCAATTGAAATATCTCTAGTTTAAAGTTTCAGTGCATTTTTACGTGGATACAGATGTTGCAGGAAAAGAGGAAACTCCTTTTCCTCGATTTACTGAAGTCTATAATGTAAACGCATTTTGCAGTTGCACAGTGAGTGTCTGGCTCAGTCATTGCCTGTGCTGCGGCAACTGCACATCCAATGGCGCGGGCGCCTCTGACGTGTGCCCCAATGAGCTAGCATCATGCCATTACACATCAGAGGCCTTAACCTATATTATTCTTTTACCGTCTATGATATTAGTCCCCGAAAACTGCCATTTTAGCAGGTTTAATGACTGAAGCGACAACTTGCCAGGTTACTATAGTGCGGCCAGCTACGCAATACTCGTTCCCTAGTCTCAGGGAACTGAGGTTACGATAGTAACCGAGTAGTTCCCTTTCGAACTGTCACTTCGTATTGCGTTGCTATACGCAGTGGGGACGCCATGCAAAACGCCGCACTATAAGTAACTGGTTGCCTTCTGTGAAATTTTTTCACAAATTTCTGGAAATTACCACCACAAAATCAGTGGTTTTGATCGCAAAAATCACACAAAAAAATCGTGAAATCCTGGAGGGACTGGTGTGTGTGGTTGCTGTGGGTTCTTTAAATTGTCTGAAGTTGGTTCAGAGTGAAGAGTGAAGTTGGTTGACCAGACTAGCAGTTCAGTTTAGCTTGAATGGCTTGGAAGTAATTGGAGCACATTACCTGGATGTACAGTGAAGAACATTCACTCATGTTTGTTAGTACCACTTGTTTGTTTCACTTATAAAAACATATTGGTGTGCTAATATTGTATTTTTTGCTCCAGGAATTTGCACACCAAAAACATTGTTTCTTATAACCATTTTACATATAATATGAGTGAAAATCAGGCTAATACCTTACTGAATGCCAGTGTATTCAAAAATAAACATACAAGGAATATTGCCATTAATATACTTGCTGTTGTGTTTATTCTCAGGAATGTGTTGCAAAACTGAATATGAGGCAGCGTCTCTCCATCCGTATGGACGGCCCAAATGTCAACTTGAAGCTTGCAGACCTCCTCCAGAATGAGCATGCTGAGCTGTATGGTGCTCATCTGGTTAATGTTGGAAGCTGTGGGCTTCACACCCTCCACAATGCACTGAAGGCAGGCTTTACCATGTGGACGATGGACAAGCTCCTTCGAGCACTCCACTACCTCTTTCATAATGTTCCAGCTAGGAGGGAAGATTTTACTACCTTGACTGGGTCCACCACCTTTCCGCTACCATTCTGTGGTCACAGGTGGGTTGAGAGCTGTTTGCCATACACATTGCAAAAGGATTTGGCCCAAAATGTCTGTTTTTATTTTGCAACAATAACGTGAAATGAAATTAGAGTGAGCAGACATTGTCCATTTTTGCATAGGTGGATTGAAAATGTCCCCGTGGCAGAGAGGGCAGTTCAAGTGTGGCCAATGGTCATGATGTACGTAGATGCTGTTAAGCAGAAGAAGCTTCCAAACCCCAGTACTGCCTCTTACGACACCATTGAGGCAGCACAAGCGGATCCCCTCATGATTGCCAAGCTCCAGTTCTTCCTGGCAATATCCACGACCTTTAGCCTCTTCCTGACCAACTATCAAACTGATGAGCCAGTTCTGCCCTTCTTTGCCAAAGATTTGAGTGAGCTGCTGAAGGTAATCATTACAATAGGGCCTAATTCAACTATCTACCCGTGGATGTGTAGTGGTCCACAACTCTGTAAAATCAATGCAACGTGTGCAGTTTTACATAGATTGTTATATAGAACTCACTTGAGATAAAACCTGGATGCCAACAAACACAGTAGGCTAGTAGGATGGTTCTGTCACTGATTACTTATATCCTTTTAAGAGTCTCCTGCGGCGGTTTGTAAATCAAGAGCTCCTGCAAGATGCCACTTCCCTGAGGCTGACCAAAATTGACGTTGCTGATGAAGTGAATAGGGTATCCTACAAGAATGTTGACATAGGACTGGGTGCTGAATCTGCCATCAAGGTAATTTTGATATCGACTATTTTCTTTTCTGGGATGGATTTTTGTTCTCTGTACACCAATGCAACTAGTGAAATTTTTAAATTTTATTCTGCTGTTTGTATTATTATTATTATTATTATTATTATTATTATTATTGCCGGAATGGAGAAACTTATTTTTAGACAATTAAGTTTACCTTCTTCATCATTTACATTCTATGTTTATAGTCTATGTTGCTTATTTGTCAGGCACTTCAGAGCAAGCCAGGAAGCAGGGGAGGTGAGCTTTTAGTTCTCACCTTCAGGAAAGAGTGCATGCAGGGCCTGGTTAAGATTGTTCAGAAAGTGCAGGTGAAAAGTCCCCTGAAAATTCCAGTGGTCAGGGCCATTGGATGTCTGGACCCCAGAAGCATGCACAGCGATGCAGAAGGGTCCCTCACACAGATTAAGACTGTAGTACAAACAATGCTGCAGGACAAGAAGTTGGCAGGAGGCGTCTCTGCTGGTAGGAAAAACTTAGGGAGAGAAGAAGTTACTGTTGTGTTAGTGTGAAAGTGTCTAATAATTTTTTCAACACAGAAGATATCTACAGTACACTGCTTACCTTTTTATGTGTACAGACGCTGTGCTGTGTATTTGTCCAATGAAAGATTAATAAAATGACTTGAATTATGTTACCTATTTTTATTTTTTCTTATTCCAGGTGATGTAATCATACAACAGTTCCAGAGCTTTCTCTCTCTTGAGGCGAGAGATGAGAGATTCTCCTCCTTCCAGCCACTGAAGGAGCGACTTGATGTCTTCCTGCATTCAGCCCTCAGCAAGTCTTATCCAGAGCTATATAAGTTTTCTCAGAGCCTTCTACTTCTGTCCCACGGACAAGCCACGGTGGAAAGAGGGTTTTCCATCAACAAGGAGGTTGAAACATGCAACATCCTTGAAAAGTCGATGGAAGCTTTGAGGCTGATATGTGACAAGATCAGTGTATGTGGGGGTGTTTTGAAGGTACCTTTCACAAAGGAGCTCATGGCTTCAGTAGCCTGTGCAAGGTCAAGGTACAGGAGTTACCTGGAAGATGAACGGAAGAAGAAACAGAGTTCCACACAGGACCTCAAAAGAAAAGCAGTGCAAGAGGAGATAGAAGACCTGAAACGGAAACGAACGGTTCTGACAGAGGTGTGCGACTCCCTCCAAACAGATGCTGATAAGTTAGCCGAGCAGGCAGAGGGGAAATCTGGGACATTAATGGCACAACTGATCACGAAGTCCAACCTCCTCAGAAGACGTAGTAAAGAAAAACGGAACGAATTGGTCCAAACTGAGAAGCTGCTGGGAACAAAATCAGAAGAACTGAGGCACATGTCAGCATGATTGTTGTTAAGGGTGGAGCAAAGTTTTGCTTTGTTTTTTTAATAAACTTTGTTTTCATTTACTATCCCAGCCTATTTGATTTTTTTTTGTATCAGAGTGGTCTATAGTCTTTATCACAAACTAAAACTGTTAAGTTAAAAGTATCACTCATGTAAATGGTTACAGCTTGAAGTGGCAGTGAGGTATTAAAAAATATTGAGAAGGTCTTGAAAAAGTCTTGAAAAGGTATTAAAATTAACTTCAAGATTCCTGCATATACCCTGCTTACATAAAAAAATAAGTACAATGTACTTATTGTGTTCATGTTGTATTGTAAAACACTTTTGCTGCTATTGAGGTGTGATACAGGTAAGGTTAAGACAGGTGTGGTAGATTGGGTAGGTTTAAGGGTGAGTTAAGGTGTAAGGGAAGGGTAAACTGTGTAATTAAAAATGTAATGACATAAATTAATTAAAGCTGTAATTACATGCAGGAATTTTTAAAATGTAAGTACAATGTAAAAACATGTAGTTACACAATAAGTACATTGTATCAAATTATTAATTTCAAAGTAAGTACATAGTACTTAAAGTCACTTAATATAAAGTGGGACCAATTTAGCAGTTTATCCGCGAATCACATGCGTGCCGATCCGTGGGCCAGCTGGTCTGTATGGATCAACTGCGATCCGTTGCACCCCTAATGTATAGGCAATTCATCTCCCCAAATTACACAGTAAAAATCTGACCCTGTCAAAAAAGGTGTAGTGCTTTCTGCAGTTGGGTCGGGTCATGTTCACACCTTACACAACCATACCAGAGTTCGTTTGGATCCGGACCGAGACCACCTCTTCAGCCGGTACGGTTGTTCGGTCCGCACCCGAGTGCGATTGCTGTATTCACACCTGCCCAAAAGATCCGCACCAATGGGCGAAACAAACTTGAGTTCAATTCAATCGAACCAAACAAGACAGGTGTGAATACACCCTTATAAAAAGGCATAAAAATGATTGTAATATTTATAGCAGTTGTCTACTTTGTTACATCATGGTTGACATTTAAGTCCTTTCACTTCATATCTTTCTTGGAATTGTTTTGATACATTGAAAATGAAATGTCTATTTCTCTTTAATGTCAGACCTGATGGAAGAGAGCGAGGAGAGTGAAGAACTGAGTGAAGTGAAGGAGGAGAGAGACGAACTGAGTGAAGTGGAGGAGGAACATCATGTCAAACCTGGAGAAAAACTTTTGAGTCGCTCAAAGACAAGAAATAAAATTTTAAAGAAAAGAGGAGCCAAGAAATCTACAACCTGCACTCAGTGTGGAAAGAGTTTCACACGCAAACATAGTCTTGAGTGTCACATGAGGATCCACACTGGAGAAAAGCCGTTCACATGCGATCAGTGTGGGAAGAGTTTCACATGTGAAGACAGTTGTTCGATTCACATGAGGATCCACACTGGAGAGAAGCCGTTCACATGTGATCAATGTGGGAAGAGTTTCACACAATCAGGACACCTTAAAGAACACATGAAAATCCACACTGGAGAAAAGCCGTTCACATGTGATCAATGCGGAACGAGTTTCACACATAAACATACTCTTAACCCTTTCGCACGTACGATCACACCGGTGTGATCAGTCTAGGCTGGTCCCTGGAGCGTACGATCACACCGGTGTGATTAGAACGGTCAGTGCATGACGTGATCAACTGCTAAATTCAAATGTGCTTTCGCGCGTTGGCTGGCGCTGAGCCAGAGACAGGCGCGCTCAGAGCTGTCATATATCACAACTTTTCAGTGTTTTCAACCACATAATGTTTATTTTAGGTTCCAGACATATAAGTACTAAAAAAACAATACATTAGAGTTCGTAAAATACACACTGATGTTGAAGGAAGAGGCAATAATAATCCTTTCCATTATAATTAGTTTTATTCATATCAGATACACATTGTGTAAGTAACTTTAAAGTTTACTCTATTCTTCTCCCAGTTGACCTGCCACTTACTTGTATGTATATCGGGAGAAGTGGATGAATTAACGTGTTGTAAATCCAACAGATCCGATTCTCTGAACTGCGCGTCTGCGGCACAAACTAAGATGGCGGCGCCCATCGCGAATACAGCTGAACTAACGCGATCGTTATAAATGTGTTTAAACAACAAAACACTTCCACTTGCATATATTTGACAACCGGAATATCAGATATTTCATGCCATATCTAACAAATTTGTGAATATTTTGAATAAAAAAGGAAAAATGACATAAAAGCAGATCATCATTCATTCAGCTCTGTTGTTGCTGCGGTGTGTCACGTGACAAGCAATGACGCGTCACCACGGAAACCATAAAGTGACACATTCTAAATAACGGTCGCCTTGAAAAACTCACGCTGGGGGGTCAGTCAGAATATTTTAAACTTACGTGTGAAAGGGTTAATGTTCACATGAGGATCCACACCGGAGAGAAGCCGTTCTCATGTGATCAATGCGGCAAAACATTTTCTATTTCATCAGCCCTGAAGACACACCTGACAGTTCATATGAAGGAGAAGCCACATTCATGTTCTGTGTGTGGAAAGAGTTTTTCACTCCTGCTATATTTACAAAGACATCAGAAAAGACATACTGGTGTGAGAGAGTACATGTGCTTTGAGTGTGAGAAGACTTTTACTACAGCGAACAGTTTGAAACTGCACCAGAGAATTCACACTGGAGAAAAACCTTACAAGTGTTCACACTGTGACAAGAGATTCAGTCGATCAAGAAGTCTGAAAACACATGAGAGGATCCACACTGGAGAAAAACCTTACAAGTGTTCACACTGTGACAAGAGATTCAGTCAGTCAGAAAGTCAGAAAAAACATGAGAGGATCCACACTGGAGAAAAACCTTACAAGTGTTCACACTGTGACAAGAGATTCAGTCAGTCAGGACATCTGAAAAGACATGAGAGGATCCACACTGGAGAGAAACCTTACAAGTGTTCACACTGTGACAAGAGATTCAGTCAGTCAGCAGATCTGAAAAAACATGAGATGATCCACACTGGAGAGAAGCCGCACACGTGTGATCAGTGCGGAAAGAGTTTCTCTGATAAAAGTCACCTGAGGCGACACATGAAGATCCATGCAGTGGAGAAACCACATCAACACAGTCTGAGATCACGGTGAGTAGTTCATCTTTATGTGCTGAGAAACAAAATTTGAAATCTTGAAGTTAGTTTGTCTTGTGTGCTTTTCCTGCTGTAGCTCACCACTGTGAACTTTATTTTTCTTATGCATTTAGTCCATAGATATTGGCACGATTGGTATATGTTTTCACACAGTGGCCCTCATTTACAAAACGAGCGTACAACCGAAAATTGGCATTTATCAATATGGATGTGAGCAGTGGCTATGTTCAAATCTCACATCAGGTCTCAGTTCCCTTTCGAGGGAACTCGCGATGCATCGATGCCGCTCTGGGAAGTCCCTGCGTGATTGTGTATGAAGCACATGTGTCAATTAGTCCAGTGGCGAGAGTGAACGTCACGGGCGGGTGACGTCATGACCAGGAAAGGATAAAAGCACATCCAGTCAGGGGCGGAGCTACGTGGTGGCCAGGGGGGGGCCACGGCCACCACTGGTCAAGGCTCGGCCCCCCCTGCCGCCCCCCCCAAACTCACGGCCCCACCCCCAGTCTGAGGAGGGGGAAAATAAATGTAATTTAAAGAAAAAAAACCTCCTGAGTTTAAATAAATAATCATAAATAAATACTCGACCCCCGCCGAGTGAACAGGAGGGCGTGAGGGGCGGATTCGCTTTCTGTACGTGAGAAAGCTCATATGCCGCCAGAGCCGGGATTCGGACACGGGTCTCTGGCGCAAAAAAGCTTAGATTTCACCACTGAGCCACAGGGGAAGATTCATCATTTCACCGTTAGAGTGAGTATAGAAGAGAGCGTCATATTTTGTGTCGCCGTTTGTTTGTAGGTGTGCATGCTTTGTTTATAACAGACTAAAACACTCTATTTCCACCTTTCGCCGATGAGTGACGCAGATTTGAAAACTCACTCAGCAAACAAACAAAAAGACAATTATGAAAAATAAATTGAATATTGCACTTAAAATGCCATGGTTTACATAAATAAATTATCGCCTAAAAATGACAATTCATATTGTGTCTTTCTGTCATTTGCACTAAAAAATCCCCGTCTCATGTTAAGGTCCCTAACCCCTCACATAATCATGACACATCGCACTCGCACATTATCTAAGCCAGTGGTTCTCAAAGTGTGGTACCGTGTGGTACTAGGCTCTCTCTAGTGGTAAAGTTACGCAGAGGAAACACTGAATTTCGATCTCATCGGTGTGAGTAGAACGTGATCAACTGCTAAATTCAAACTGTGCTTTTTTTTTCCAACTAACGTGATCAATATAAAGGCGATTCAATGCTTTAGCTAACAAATTTGTGAATATTTTGAATAAAAAAATAAATAAAAGCAGATCATCAGTATGTATTGAGTGGTTGTGGTTGATTGTGGTCGTGTGACGACACGTCACCATGGAAACAAAGTGATACGATCTATAACGGTCGCCTTGAAAAGCTTACGCTTGGGAGCAGCTGATTTTTTTTTAACTTAACTAAGTGTGTGAAAAGGTTAAATTTAAATGAATGTTAGGTGGATTATTAAATTATGAAAAGTTCAAAACTGCTATTGTGGCTTCAATCTGGCAAGAAAAGTTTGGATCAGGAGGAGAATGTTTCAAATACAAGAACTGAAGAGGATGAGAGTGAACCAAGCACTAGTGCTGCTAAAGCGCCAGTGAAGGCAGCAGCAGCAAACGCTACAAAACAGTGAGAAATTATGATGACATTTTATACATTTTAATTTAATCATTAAAAAAATTACCTGTGTAACAGTGCACACAGTGCAGTGTTGATGTTAAAACTGTGTTGTTACAATGTTTAAAGTGGCTGACAACAATACATATTCTTATTATAAATAAAACTGCCTGTTTTTTTAGCTGTGCATAACTGTAGCTGAATAGTTAGGCCTACTACGCTACTGTATTTTAATATTGATCATTATGGTGGTACTTGGAGAGCCAAATATTTTCTGAGGTGGTACTTAGTGTAAAAAGTTTGAGAACCACTGATCTAAGCACCCATCCCAATAACATGGATTATCAATAAGACATTATTAGTGTCCATAAGGAAGTTCAATCCATTGTTTATGGCCTGACGAGCCGCGAGAAAACCGCTACTCTGAGTGAGTTTTAAAATAGTAGTTTTTGACAATCAAGTGCCACCCCAAATAAAAGACTGGCCCAAGCTGCCCCCCCCCCCCCAGAAATAATGTCCTGGCTACGCCCCTGCATCCAGTTGGAACCGCGTTAGCTTCTGTGCCTCAGCAAGCGCTCTGTGTCAAACTGGTTCGGTGTGAAAAGATGGTCTGTCAACAGATTCATACATTTTTGCATAGCTTAGAGGCCAATCAGCTTGTGTCGTGTAGGAAACGATGTGATTGCTTACGGATCACATGTCAAGCCTACGTCATCTGGAGTTTCATGACGAAACTAGTGACTTATAACACAAATCATCTTGATGACATTAAAATAGATCATAATCGTGCACAGCAGTTGTTGACCGGATTTTATGAGATAAAAAATGACTGTTGAACTCATCAGTGATCTTGACTTTGAGCTTCACTTATCATTTCATGTTTGTTTCTCATTTGAAATCTCACTTGATTTAATGTTTCTTTTAGACGTGATGGACGTGAACAAGAAAGGAAAAACAGAAGCCAAAAAATCTGTCTCCTGCCTTCAGTGTAAAAAACACTTCACATGTAATTCAAGTCTGAAGATTCACATGAGAGTTCACACTGGGAAGAAGCGGCTCAGGCTTTTCGCTCTGAAATCACAGAACATCTAGTTTATCTTCCACTTCTACTCTTCCATGCAAATACAACATAAACTTTCATGGATCTTTGAAACTGGACACTTTTCTTCTCTTCTTCTCTTGAGATGATTTGGCTCTTATAAGTCAGTAAAGAGAGAGATCGGTCTCATTCGCTTTCACTGTTACTGATTTGTTTTGTATTTCGTCGCTGTCGGGCGGAATCCTCGTATCTCCAAAACCATTATTTTTCAGGAAATTAAAAAAACTGCATATTTTTTGAGTTATTAAACATTGTATCGTTAAAGTTGGTATTATACCTTATATTGCTATCATATACTGTTGTATACCAACATTAACACATCATTTCCCTAAAATCATGTTTAATCGGAGATACGAGATTTATGACTTGTGAGCGGGGAGATACGAGGTTACGCTGTCATTGATTAGAATGGAACGGACACAGACGTCGCTGCTGCCAGCAGTGTTTACCACAGTCTGCGGTCGCGTTCAGCCTTTTGATAAGAGATAAGGCTTTAAGAGCTATTCAAATCTAATGATTGTGGTTACATACATCTTCCTAAACTCCATTTTAAACGTTTAAGAGATATGAGTGATGCAATACCAAAATATTAGGCTGTCTAAAATAGGCGGAAATTAATCTGCACGCAAACAAAATCGGCGGTCGCGTTGAGCCTTTTGACAAGAGAAAAGGCTTCAATAGTTAATCAAAGCTAACGACCGTGGTTACATACATCTTCATAAACTCCATTTTAAAGGTTTAAGAGCTATAAGTGAAGCAGAACAAAAAATGATGAGCTGACTAACGTTGTCTAATAGGTGGAAATTTGCCTAATCTGCACGCAAACTTACCTCCGTGGCTCACGGGCTTCCTTCTGCACCGAAGCATTACAGCTATCGATTTTTAACAAAACAAGCCAACTCAAATGTATCTAACCTAACTATTTTCACTCGTTATTGTCTAAAAAACAGACAGAGTTGTTATGTAAAAATAGGCTTAACTTACTGGCACCAGTAGACAGACCCTTTTTCTCCCATAAATAAAACCTGCTACTTGGGGTAACGTTATTTTACATGCACAGTGCCAACTTCGAGTCAGTAAAATAATAATAAAAACAATCATTTAAAGCTGGTATCCAAAACATTTAATTCAATTCAAGTATTAGGCTATATTAGATACATTTTAAAACTTCAATGCACAAGTATAATAAGCCTAATAATAAGCCTAGTAATACGTAGACATTTAAAATGCATCAATAACTGATATCATAGTTTAACACAGATAAAATCAGAGTTAAGGCTTGCTTTACGTGTTGCTCGACGAGGGTTTCTTAATCGTTGCGAGTTTCAATCCTGAGGAGACAAAATGCCGCGAGGCTCCCGCCCGCCGCGGAGTGAAGAAGAGGTGGAGTTACGAGGATTCTCAGACAGTTGAAGTGTCCAATGGAGTTACGAGATTTGCTCTCAAGCTATTTTCAACACTTTAGATTGGTTAATAATTTGTAAAAATAACAGAACCACGTGGGGACTGACCAATAGCATCGATTTGTGAAAAAATATGAAATTGACCAAATTTGGACATACGAGGTTTCCGCCCGACAGCGACGATTTGCTTCAAGTAATAATCGATTAAACTCATTACTCATTTTATCAGCAACTCATTGTTATCGTCCGTTTTTATTTTATGCTCATTCTGCTTGAATCAGTACGGAAGTGTATTGCATTCACTTGAGGAAAAAAATCTACTCTGTTTTTCTGAATTAACGAGTTAATTATCTCAGAATTACGAGATAATTTTTCATGAATAACATTTTTTTGCTCTGTTTTTCTGAATTAACGACTTAATTATCTCAGAATTATGAGATAATTTTTCATAAAAAAATATTTTGTTCTGTTTTTCTGAATTAACGACTTAATTATCTCAGAATTATGAGATAATTTTTCATTTAAAAAAATTGCTCTCTTTTTTTGAATTAATGACTTAATTATCTCATAATTCTGAGATAATTAAGTCGTTAATTCAGAAAAACAGAACAAAATATTTTTTTATGAAAAATGATCTCATAATTCTGAGATAATTAAGTCATTAATTCAGAAAAACAGAACAAAAACTTTTTATTCATGAAAAATTATCTCGTAATTCTGAGATAATTAACTCGTTAATTCAGAAAAATAGAGTAGATTTTTTTTTCCTCAAGTGAATGCAATACGCTTCCGTAAATCAGGAATAAGTTTAGTTCTGACCTATAGGCCTTTATCACAATGCGCGTGACGTCAGTTCCAACGGCGAGTAGTAGCGTAAACCGACTTCCGGTCGAGTCTGTAGCAATGGCGGCGAGCACAGCGAGGAATTGTTGTTGCGTTCCTAAATGTTGTAATAGTTCTACTAAACAGCCGTATCTCAGTTTTCATTCTTTTCCAACTGATGAAAAAGTGAAGAAAATGTGGATTCATTCTATTCGGCGGGATGAAGGCAAAAGTTTTGCAGTTTTAAAAGGGAGTACATACGTCTGCGGGCAACACTTCACGGAATCTGACTACTCGTCAACAGCCGATCGTAAACGCTTGAAACGTGGAGTTATACCGTCCAGGTTTGAATGGAACAACTGGGGGAGTGTTCGCCAAAAACGACCCAATGTACTGGATAAGATAACGTCAAAGCGCCAACATTGCAGTGAATCTGAGGTCAGTGATGAACAGCCTGTTGTCTATTACGGACCCGTCCCACTCACAGACCATGACTACTCAACACCTCCGTGTCCAGATCTATTGGATGCTGCAGCAGAGAGAATTAGAGAGTTGGAGGCAGAAGTGAAAGCTTTGTCTGTCTCCCGCATTCAAATAAATCGATTTTGTCTCTCGGATGACGACTTCCGATTTTACACACGTTTTCCCTCAGAGAAGGTTTTCAGGATTTTCTGGGCATCAATAGAACCATCAGCATCGAACCTTGTGTACTGGTCTAAGGCACAGAGACATGGTCTAGAGACGGTTCCAGGACCAAGCCCTAACAGAAAGCTTCAGCTTATTGACGAGCTTTTCCTTTATTGCTGTCGCGTGTCTGCAGGTCTACGAGAGAAGGTCTTGGCAGATATCTTCAATGTGAGTACAACAACGGTCAGTCGAGTTATCATAACATGGGCAAATTTTCTGTACCTTGTTTTGGGGTCCTTGCCTATTTGGATGACCAAAGAGCAAGTCAGAGCAACCATGCCAGCAAAATTTAAGGAGCACTTCCCAGATGTCCGTGTTATTTTGGACTGTACTGAGGTCAGATGTGAAAACCCCTCAGCACTTACACTACAGTCGGAGATGTTTTCACATTACAAAAACTACCCTACCTTCAAAGGCTTGGTTGGTGTTGCTCCATGTGGGGCCATAACCTTTGTTTCACAGCTGTTCACTGGATCCATCTCAGACAGGGAGATAACAAAACAGTCTGGACTTCTGGAACTGCTGGAGCCTGGAGACTGTTGTATGGCAGATAAAGGCTTTACCATAGAGCGACTGCTTGAGAATGTGGGAGCCAGGCTTGTTATCCCTCCATTCAAAAGAGCAGCCCAATTCACAAAAGAGGAGACGAAACGTACACAATCAATAGCCCGTCTAAGGATTGTGGTGGAAAGAGTCATTCGGCGAATCAAAGAAAACCACATCTGGGACTCTACCATTCCTCTTACCCTGACAGGCACAGTGAACCAAATATGGGCAAACTGCTGTTTAATGGCTAATTACCAAGGCCCACCTGATGCAAATGATGATGTTGTATAGAACGTTTATACAGAAAAGAAACATGATTTAATTTGCCACCAATCAAATGTCTGTTATATAGTTTAATTTGTACAAAAATATTGAATTGTGAAAACTGCTGTTTAATGGCTAATTATCAAAGGCCCACTTGATGTAAATGTTGTATAGAACTTGTATACAGAAAAGAAACATGATTTAATTTGCCACCAATCAAATGTCTTGTTATATAGTTTAATTTGTACAAAAATATTGAATTGTGAAAACTTGCATTTAATGTTGCAATATGTTTTTAGTAATTGAGCTTGAAAGTTGCAAACTTAAAAATTGTAATTGTTTTTTATTGCACCACTTTTTTTTTACATATGTATTGACTGCATTGTGACAATTAAAATGTTACAATTTCTCAGTTGTTACAATTTCTCATTTATTCGTTAACAATTTACAGTGAACTTAGTTATGAATAGGCACTATTAAACATTTAAGACAAACAGATGCTCAACCAAAATAGACATTTGAAGAACCTTTAAGATTTAAAGATTTATGCCATAATTTGTGGCATAAATATCATTTTTGGGTAAACTGTTCATGTAACAGTAAACAATAAATCAACATCAGCACTAGTTTAAGCACATCAGCACTCTTAAGATTTAAAATATAAATATATATATATAGATAAATAAGATATAAAATCCTTATATATGATCTATATTCATATATCATGTATGTATACTGTGCATCATGTACATCCAGGATGGCACCAGGGTGAGTAAATTATTGCATACATTTCTTTTTTGTGTGACCTTGACCTTTAACAATAAACAATCAATCACTACCAGTATTAGTTTAACAACCCCTAGAGTTAAAATACACATTCATGTATGTATTAAAGAAAAAATTGTCTACTTTGTCCCTCATCAACACAATTAAACTCTCATCTCTCCAGATGCGCTGAATGGTTATGTCTGTTTTGGTATTTGTTATAAAGTCACACCAACTCAGTCCTGTTACTGCAAGCTGTCCCTGAACTTGCCAGTAGTATTTGTGGCTTTCCTTTAACTTAGCTTGACCGTTGACAACTTTTATGTGTGTCACCTGAGAAATGTCATCAACGTCAGGACATTTTACCTCTGCAAGTCCAAAGGGAGGGTTCTCAGTAGGGTCGTAGACTCTGCCATCAGGGCTTGTGCCAAGGTGTGGCGCATCAGGATGTATAACAAACCCACACTGTAAAACATTGACATTCATCATACTACAGTACTGAAATAGCACTTCAGGCTCAAGATCCAGTCCACGCTTCATTGCAGAAGTCTGACGAACCCCTTTGATGATTCGAGCAGCTAGTGCCTGGCTAGTCGACTCTCCTCTGACATGACACACCTCACGGAATCTACTGGATGTAATGCGTGGTGTACGCATTTGGTTCCATAGAGCAGACTGTGACTGGTCCCGTGTGTCTTTTTCAATTATTGTGCTTAGTTCTTGAGTGACAGCCAAGCTTTCTAAGAACAACATATCATGGAAATTCGGGACAAAATTAAATCTCCCTTCAAATGTATACCCATCCAGAGGAAGCGTAGGGAAAGCAGGGGCTTCTGCATGTTTCACAGCATCCCTTGATGACTCAGCAGGGCACTGATAGGACAGCAAAGAACCTTTGGGTACCAGGCCAAACTTAGACTCCACCAGATTCATCTCGGACAAGCCATGCAGAACCTTGCAGATCAGTGGCTGAGGCCTGACACTTCTTAAAGACTCCACAGAAGAGAGCAGCAAATTATTGGGAAGGGGACCTAAAAACAAAGCAAAAAAAAAAAAAAAAAGAATAGAAATAATACTTTTAAAAGTCCTTTAATTTGTACATCTTTTTGCTAGACATAAAATAATGTAAATGTAATCACCTGTGTAGGCCCTGTAAAGAGTGGACTTAATACCACTTCTGCTAGAGGTTTTTGGCTTCCTCACAAGTAATCGATCCACTGCTTCAGGATGGATTCCCTGTTAAAAAATAAAAATTATGTTATTATTGAGAGCATGTTTATAAACTTTGAAAGCTTAATTTTTCTAAATAAATCCTTTTATGTTTAGAGTTTGCAGCAGTGGACAGCTAGAAAGTCAAAACTTGTTTTTTCGTGTCCTTGTAGCAATGAAAACAATACTGTCTGATATTGTCATAATTCATGCATAAAATAGTTAATAGCTGTTTACTATACCTGAGTCCTGGGCCTGTGCCAAGTCTGTAGAGAGCTTGTGCTGGGTATAGTGGGTGGTACCGTCTTTAGTTTCATCATGCTGTAGTGTGCACTCTGAAACAGCAAGCCAACTAAATGGTTGCATAGCTCTTTCCCAGCCACACAGGAACAGCAAAAAGTACTGATGACAGGAGGATTCTCGTCGACTTTAAATGAAATCTAAATAAATAAAACATTATATACGGTTTAAAATTAGAATACAAATGAAACATTAACATAAATTGACTGCAACAGCAGTCTAACAATTTTCATTTGAACACTTTTTCAAACAAACTGCAACCGCAGTTTAACCCGCTACAACCGTAGCAACTATAAACACAATCAAATTTGTGTCCTCGAACTGGACCTAACTAAAGTTCTGAAACCTGAACAGGTAACCTGAGGAGAGTGTGGCTCTTCGTTTTTCTTCATGGACCGGTAACACTGTGCCCTGATAATCACCTCACTATCTACAACATCAGATACTGTATTGCACAAAAACAGCATTATAATCACAATACCATATCACAGCAACATAAAAATAGTTTTTTACTTGAAAATTGTATCGGTTTGCGTATTTGTAAGACAATCATGGTTTAGCCAGCTAGGTAGCATGTTAGCCATTTCTAGAGAATAAACAAACGTTAAAATGAAACTTACCTTCATAATTGAAGATGTAGTTTTCAAAGAAGAATTTATATCCCTTCTCAAATTTGGATACTTTCGTTTGTGAAAGATTTTCCACAATCGTATAAACGTTGGTGATTTGAGGAAGTTTCCGCAGTGATATTGAAAACCTTCGCGCCGCCGCCATTGCTACAGACTCGACCGGAAGTCGGTTTACGCTACTACTCGCCGTTGGAAGTGACGTCACGCGCACTGTGATAAAGGCCTATTCTCTTTGTCTCACTGTGATTAAGAAGAGGATGTGATAGGATGTGAAAGACACTAAAGGACTATGGTAATCAGGACGGGCAGAGGTGACGACATCAACGATCCGTTGATCACAGGCTAATCTAATCAACGGTAGCCCATTGTTCACCTCAACCCTCCATTCATGAGAACAAGGGCCACCAAACCAGTTCTGGCTAGAACACAGTAGGAACAAAGAACCCTAAGAAACAGAAATGAAGTAATACATTGAAGAATATTAATTGCAATGTATAATATACAATGCCTCCAAACACCAACTTTTTCTTTATACACTTTGGCTTAGAACCACAAACATGGACAGAAAACTGTAAGGAACATGTCCTACATATCTCCTTATTCACCCAGGGAACCGTTCACACGCAGTGGAAACCACACTGGGAATAACAGCCAATGTAATCTCACCCACTAACACAGAAATGGACATCTGGGTGATACCTCAACCAATTTACATCAAGTTTGGACTCTACGAGTTCATAACACTGCCACAAGTACTTTGAGAAAGGTTTGGAAAGGAAATAAAGCATTTCCAAGGTTCTAAGGACACTGTTTCATTTAACTGTGTATTTTGGGACAATGCAACAAGCTCCACAGGGTGGAAAGGTGGGAAGTGATGGGAGGAATCATAAATGCCTCCCTAGTAATTGCCTCCCTAACTGGATGGAATAAAAGCTTTCCCAAGTGAACACACCCTTGCTCCCAGTGTCTGACCTGACGAGGGAAGGAATAACAGCACAACCAAGGTTTTACTATTGCAAGTAAACCTTCACCGGACCTTCAAGCAGCTCAACCGCTTCTGTTGAGGACTTCGGCTCCAGCAATCAATGCTTGACCTGCACAACTCTTGGCTTTTTAACCTCTAGCCTGCATAGGATCCTGCGAATCGACCACAGCCTGACCTACAGTTCTCCGGATTACACAAGGACCAGCAGCGAACATCCAGCACTCAGTGTGGTTCTGCAACTGTTGGAAAGCGATCCAGTTTAGGCCTTGGCATTAGGTTGTTGTGGGTCATCTAGGGTCATCATATCGTCGCTGTCGGGCGGAAACCTCGTATGTCCAAATTTGGTCAATTTCATATTTTTTCACAAATCGATGCTATTGGTCAGTCCCCACGTGGTTCTGTTATTTTTACAAATTATTAACCAATCTAAAGTGTTGAAAATAGCTTGAGAGCAAATCTCGTAACTCCATTGGACACTTCAACTGTCTGAGAATCCTCGTAACTCCACCTCTTCTTCACTCCACGGCGGGCGGGAGGCTCGCGGCATTTTGTCTCCTCAGGATTGAAACTCGCAACGATTAAGAAACCCTCGTCGAGTAACACGTAAAGCAAGCCTTAACTCTGATTTTATCTGTGTTAAACTATGATATCAGTTATTGATGCATTTTAAATGTCTACGTATTACTAGGCTTATTATTAGGCTTATTATACTTGTGCATTGAAGTTTTAAAATGTATCTAATATTATACTTGAATTGAATTAAATGTTTTGGATACCAGCTTTAAATGACTGTTTTTATTATTATTTTACTGACTCGAAGTTGGCACTGTGCATGTAAAATACCCCAAGTAGCAGGTTTTATTTATGGGAGAAAAAGTGTCTGTCTACTGGCGCCAGTAAGTTAAGCCTATTTTTGCATAACTCTGTCTGTCTTTTAGACAATAACGAGTGAAAATAGTTAGGTTAGATACATTTGAGTTGGCTTGTTTTGTTAAAAATCGATAGCTGTAATGCTTCGGTGCAGGAGGAAGCCCGTGAGCCACGAAGGTAAGTTTGCGTGCAGATTAGGCAAATTTCCACCTATTAGACAACGTTAGTCAGCTCATCATTTTTTGTTCTGCTTCACTTATAGCTCTTAAACCTTTAAAATGGAGTTTAGGAAGATGTATGTAACCACGGTCGTTAGCTTTTGTTAACTATTGAAGCCTTTTCTCTTGTCAAAAGGCTCAACGCGACCGCCGATTTTGTTTGAGTGCAGATTAATTTCCGCCTATTTTAGACAGCCTAATATTTTGGTATTGCATCACTCATATCTCTTAAACGTTTAAAATGGAGTTTAGGAAGATGTATGTAACCACAATCATTAGATTTTAATAGCTCTTAAAGCCTTATCTCTTATCAAAAGGCTGAACGCGACCGCAGACTGTGATAAACACTGCTGGCAGCAGCGCCGTCTGTGTCCGTTCCATTATAATCAATGACAGCGTAACCTCGTATCTCCCCGCTCCCAAGTCATAAATCTCGTATCTCCGATTAAACATGATTTTAGGGAAATGTTGTGTTAATGTTGGTATACAACAGTATATGATAGCAATATAAGGTATAATACCAACTTAAACGATACAATGTTTAATAACTCAAAAAATATGCAGTTTTTTTAATTTCCTGAAAAATAATGGTTTTGGAGATACGAGGATTCCGCCCGACAGCGACGATATGCAGATAGATACATTAGACACGTTATCTGTATTCATAGCAAATGCTTCTCATTCCAGCATCTAGAAAGACCACAACTGACTCCTCCATAGACTTCTAATTGCCCATTCATTGCTTCGTCCAATCCGTTGCTCATCTACTTGGCATTCAGTGTTAACGTCCATTTGTGTAGTTGTTTGTAGTTTCTGTTTGATTATTGATTTAATTTTCTTAGTAGTTTAGTAATTTTGTATATCTTGTATCTCTTTGTCAATAAATTGATCTTTATTGCAAACTGTGTCATTCTTGTGTTGATAATCAGAGGCTCTACAAGCTCGCCAGAATCTCACTAAATCCTTCAGATTGATCAGATGATGAACTTCCTAAAATTTATATAATTCTAATTATTTCAACAATCTTCCAAGATTGTTTTTTATTGTCAAGGTGAAATTCCTTGGCTGGTGCCCCGTAATATAGGAAGGAATCATCTGACACTCTCCTTAGGTGATATGTAACCAAAAACTCTCAATATTAATATTTAAGACCATAAACCACTACACTTATACATTATATTTCACTGCACACATGACTGACATTGAATGAGATTGCTGTCTCAGCACAGTTTTACACAATCAGCAAAAAAAGAAAGCAGCTGGAATAAAGAGAAGTGGTGTGTAATCCATGTTGTTGTTGTTTTTGTGTGTGATTATGTTGATGTTTATAGATGTGTTGTCGTTGTGAACAGTATTTGGACAATTTTTTTTATTATTTTTTTTTATCAATATTTCTAAGATGTTGTTATTCCTTGGCTTAGTGAGCTTACTCGACATTGCATGACTAGTATTATTGACCCAGTGATTCTCATCATTCCTATTGAAAGTTAGTGTTTTAAATTGATCCAAAAGATAATTCAGTAATGTACTATGGTAAAGTGGTGCTTTTGTTATCACAAATGAGCAATTACACAATTCAATTTTAAACCCTTTATTGAAAAATATTTACAAAATTTTAAGAAAAATATTATTTTAAAGAAGCTACATTTTTAAACACAACAAGAAAGCATTCAAATGTTTAAAAGCACACCGCACAGCAGCTATACCCTCCTCAGAATAAATCCCCTGTATTGTCCATGAGGATCTGGAGAGCGGTCCCGGATTGCCCAGACACAGCAGCTTGGGATAACCACTCTGTGACCAGGACCCAGAGTCCTACACTGCCAAGCCACAAACTGTCTATATGCAGCATGTCTAAATTGCCTGTTGTCTTCACCTTCATCTGGAAGGTCAACTACAGCACGCAGGTCATTCCAGATCCTCCGGGCCAGACGCAATACTCCTGCCTGCAGAATGTATGCCTCCATGTGTGGCAGAGTTGAGATGCAAAGAGGTGGCTGTCGGAGGCAGCACTTCCTCTCCACCACAGTGGGCATTTCTCTGCATCTCTGGCAGATGCACCATGATAGTTGCCCGGGGACAGGAGGTAATGTTGGAGGAGCAGCAGGTCCCAAATGACTGAGGACATCAAAGATTAGGCTTGGATCCCGTGCCAAACATTGCTTCAACAGTTGTTGTGTCTGTTGTATATCCAATTGTTGAATTTGCTCCTAGTGATAACAGAAAAAAATCTCATTATCCACAAATAAACAGCTAACATTACACTACATAGGCCTATATTATATAAACAAAATTAAATTATGTCCTCTCTGCTGAGGTGCTCGGGAGTTGGACCCACTCGGCGACCTCCGCCCCGTCTCCCACGTGCCCTGCCTGATGCTCCGCGCACACCACGGCTTCCTCTTCTCCCCGCCCGTTGACTCGAAGTCGCTGTGGGTGTGAATTCCTCGTCTGAGCCCATTGACTCAGTGTCAAAACTCTAGCCGCATAACATACAGATAAAATGTCACACACTGTGCTTGCTTAGCAAGTTATTCGCCAGCGTTTTTCAACGCGTTTTTTGTGTTCAAACCCAAGCGATTTTCGCTGACGATGAGCCGAGTGAACATGCAAATTCAATCCCTGACATTAGATGGCGCTTAATGTAAAACAGAAATTCCCCGGTACACAAGGTGGCGCTGCACAACTTTACGCTTCTGAAAATTTACTTCAACAACTGGCTCCCTCGCTGACAAAAGAACAGACACACTACCGTAAACCAACCGACCTAAGAACAGCGTTTGTCCGTGTGTTTACGGTGAGTTCTTTTACATTTTTATTCACTTCAATGAATGTTGTAAAAACATAAGTGAGGCGTTGTTAAAAACTAGTATTTGTCTATTTCTATTTCAGTTTTCTAAGCACTGGGGACTCGTACCGCACTATTGCGTCCAGCTTTCGACTTGGTGTGTCAACTGTGGCTTCGATAGTGAGCGAAACCTGTGATGCATTGTGGCATTGCCTCAGAGATGAACATTTGCCAGTGCCTACTGAAGAGATGTGGAGGAGTACAGCCAGGAGGTTCCATGAAAGATGGAATTTCCCTAACTGCTTGGGAGCCATGGATGGGAAACACATACATCCAGGCCCCTGCAAACTCATGTTCTCTCTACTTTAATTATAAAGGTACGTTCTCCATTGTATTGCTGGCCTTAGTTGATGCAGATTACCGCTTCCTGGTGGTTGATGTGGGGAGCTATGGCAGCAACAGTGATGGAGGCATCTTAGCCAATTCTGAGCTGGCAAAGGCACTCAGAGATGGAACTCTGAATGTTCCCCCACCAAGTGAACTTCCAGGTGCTCCTGAGCTGGGAAAAGTTAACCATGTCATTGTGGCGGATGAAGCTTTTCCGCTGAAACCATATCTCCTCCGGCCATACCCTGGACGCCGCCTCCCCACAGAGAAAAGAATTGTCAATTATCGTTTGTCTCGGGCACGGCGCATCTCTGAAAATGTATTTGGCATCCTCAGTCAATGCTTCCGGGTTTTCCAAAGAACTTTTCAGGTTCAACCAAGTGTTGCAATTATTTGCGCCCGAACGGAAATACCAGAATCATGCCACAGAGGATGACCATGATTGTGAGAAAACACTACAAGGCTTTGAACATTGCAGGGGGCAGCGGGCATCTGTGGAGGCACAAAATGTCCGAGAACTGTACAAAGAGTACTTCAACTCACCAGCAGGAGAAGTTGCTTGGCAGCATGACCATGTGAACCATGGTCTGGGGAACAGATAAAATCAAACTGTAAATTTGTGCCATGTTCATTACATTTCCCATTGTGAAAACCACTAGTGTATGTGTATATATACAATTTCTGTGAACTTGAATACACTATCAAATCTATTGCATCTGATTCTTCATTAATTAATATGCCAGCATTCACCACAGCAAATTAAATATGTTTTGATATAACATGTTCTATCAAAGTTAAAGCATAGTTTTTTGCAAAATGTAAAGTATTTTGTCACTTCAACATATTTACAGCTAAATTTAAGTTGTGATTTTGAAAATGTGTATTTTTAATAAACATTTTTACAAGCATTTTCTTTAAAATGTTCTCATTCCCTGCACAATGCTGTGCCCAAAATGGTTATGTTCCTGTAGATTGATAACTGTTGTCTATAAATGCAGTGACTCCGTAATTAGGCACATAGCTATTTCAATAAGAGGTCAAGAATACTTGTGTACAAATATATGCCAAATTCCAAAATATGTTATTATATTTTCAAGTAAAAGTTACTTATGCACAATTTCTTTTTCAGTTCAAAAAATGACACTTTTTTTTTAACTGAACTACAAGTTGCAATAACAATCACAAACATAAAAAAGGTAGCGCAAATAAGTTACAATGACTGTAGTGCAAGTAAACAGTAGTGCACGTACACATTCAACTATTACTTGAATGTAAATAAAAATACAAATAAAATGGCATATATATATATATATATATATATATATATAAACAGCAGTGCAAATAAGTCACAGTAACAATAGTTCGAGCAAACGATCCATTGATCCATATAGCCATTTTCAACTATATTTCTTGAATGTAAAAAAAAAAATTAAAAAAATTCTATCAGGGTAGCCAAGAAGTTGTAGAGCAGCCATAGTTTGTTGGGGTCTGCAGAGTGACCTGATGGTAGGACACCATCGACTGCTGAGGAAAAAAGCAGAAGAGGCCTGGCCAAACTCAGCATCATGCAACAGCTGATGTATTTTTATTTTGACTGAAGACTGTACGGCTGGGGACAATCGCCTTAGTGCTGGTATCAAGCCAAGAGCAAACAAGTAATTGTCATCATTTTGTTGCTCTCTTCGTTGCTCTCTGCGTTCCTCTTTCTCACTTTCCCTGGCTTCTTTGGATAAGAGGTACCGGTCCAAGAAGTCTGGTGTGTCTGGCCGTTTTCTTTTGTTTACAGTAGACCTTGTCACAGTTGGGCTAGAGAAGGATGATCCTGGAGACGTGCTTGCTGGTGCTTCTTCACTGTCGCTCACTTATTTTTGGACTACCACTTGGTCAGCCCCTTCATCCATATTTTCAGGAGAAATATTGCTGTGAACATTGTAAAGACAAATTCAGTTTACATCAGAGTTTTTTACATCAAATTTCAGCAGAGGTTACCTATACACAGAACACAAACTAATATATTGAACTTGAGGTGTGATCGCATGGTGAACAGGGAACATGCAATTATATCATGTTAATCAATGTCAATGCATTATAGTAAAGCACACACAGCTATATTGTAATGTTCTAATGATAATACCTTCGAAATTCAGTTGATGTTGCGAGGAACTCCATGACCTTCATAAATTTCCACGGCTTCTTGTTTTTAGCAGCCTGTCCACTTCGGCAATCATCTTCGCGCTTTTTTCTTGTATATGTATCTCGCAGGCTTTTCCATTTCTGTTTTACTACAGCACACAAATGATGGCGATTGTCAAACGTTTGTGGGAAAAATTTGCAAGCCTATGTACACAATTAAAAGACAATTAAGTGAAATGAAACTCACCATCAAGGCCCATTTGCTCTGCAATTACACTCCATAGCAGTTCTCTTTTGTTAATATTTTTGTAGTCGCTGTCGCGTTTGTCATAATGTGCTTTATGTTCCGAAACTAAGGAAACCAGCAGGTCCACATTCATCTTTCCTTGCATCTTCCTCTCTTCCCGGCAGTGTAGACGCTATTTGGCGTATATCTTCTTCGGCGTTACATATGTGTGCTCGGCAAGACAGTTTTGTGTTTGAGCGCCCCCAAGTTGTGTTTTACTGTAACTTCAGAAGCTCCAGACACGTGAGCAAAAGCGCCAATCTCATTGGTCGGATAGTTTTTGACGTGGCGCGTCAAACCAAAAAAAAAGTAACCCGAGGCGTTTTTTTTTTTAAATGACGCTTTTACGCGTGGCGTTTTTCGCGTCGGTGTGCACACTCACATTGGCTTCCTTTGTTTAGTCACGAGGCGTTAAATGTCGGTGTGAACAGGCCTTGAGTCAACGTTTTCTAAAAACTCCCTACTGCAGCTTTAACTAGAACATCATTATAGAGTAGCACAACATACACAACAATTAAAATATAGCCTATCTGAGGTTCCTAGAACAATTAATATGCAACATGCCAAGCCTAGTCAAAGTTTAGAGGTAAAATTAAATAGTCATTAAAATACAATACAGGATGTGCTTTATCAGCATAATTGCGTAATCAGTGTTGGGTGCAATGCAGTACATTTACATTTTTACATTTACATTTATTCATTTAGCTGACGCTTTTATCCAAAGCGACTTACAATTGCTATATATATATGTCAGAGGTCGCACGCCTCTGGAGCAACTAGGGGTTAAGTGTCTTGCTCAGGGACACATTGGTGTCTCACAGTGGATTCGAACCCGGGTCTCTCACACCAAAGGCATGTGTCTTATCCATTGCGCCACCACCACCCCCAGTACTAACTAATTAATTAATTACTGTAATTGAATTACTTTTTATTCTAAAAGTAAAATAAGGAATTACTCTTTAAAAATAGTACAGTAATAGTATTACACTGTTGAAGATGTAATTAGTAGCTTTTAGTAGAATAAAGCAGAAGTTATGAGAATACTGTGAAGAAGTGTTTTTATTTCAGTGTTTTTTCTTTAGTAAGGAAATGTCGAACTGCCTCATGGACCTAAACATAATAGTAGCTTTCTACTTTTATCTGGGGTTTCAACAAAAGGAAATTCTACAGGTGCTAATCTACCGACATGCCTTTACTATTTGTCTTGGGACGCTACAGAATATACTGAGCCGGACTTGACTGGATGGAGGTGATCCTCCTCTGCTTATTCTGACTATTTTGTGCTTCACTTGAAAAAGTTCCTTTCACCTTTAGTAACTGGAGTCACTTCAGTTCTATAATAATAACCATAGATATATATATAAACACTAGATACCTCGTACGCGCTGTTGGCCAATGGAGGTCGACGTCCGCACACGGCGGCCATCTTGCGACAGGGTGCTCGCTCACTCGTTTAATGGTGCATGTACTTTAAAATAACCATAACTTGCTCAATTTTCTACCGATTTTCAAACGGTTTGGTTTGTTATAAACGTCAGAGATGTAGTTATGACACTGCATACATAAACTGCATACATATGAAAAATTATAACATGCATGTTCAAGCATTCGGAATTATAGCCATGTTAATAACGTTTGTAAGAAACCAAACCGTTTGTAAATCCGTCGAGATTTCATCGAGATAAGAGGATTTGTGTGCGTGCTGATCATTCACCTTAATGCACAGAGCACTGCCGTAAGATGGCCGAACGGTGATGCCGGAAGTGACTGCGCCATAAGACATCTAGCGTTTATATATGATATCTATGATAATAACAATGGAAGGCTACTAGTAAAGCTGAATCTGCGTGGCCCTGATTGGCTGCGGGGGTGTCCCGTAGGCGCGTGCGTTGACGGCCGATGCCCTGCCCATGTATTAAATGTTTTATTGGTTTGTTTTGTTATTTGATTTTTCAATATGTGTTGATGTCACTATGAATAGGATAAGGCTACCTGATCAAATTGAATGCCTTGTTGCTTGATTTTAGTGTTCTGTTTTTTTGTGATTGACTCTGTACCTTCATATAAAACTTTTTTCAATTATTCCTTAAAAAGGTTGTTTAAAATAAACAAAAATTTTTAATAAAACTTTTTGTGAGCTTATTGGGAACAGGGGTGTGCTTAAAGGGTACAAAACGTACCCATTAAGCACAGCCAGACTTTTTATATTTAATGATGTACATCTTAATTGAAATAATTTTGTCATTTAAAATAAAATGAAAAATTATAGTGTGAGAGATTCATATTTTATTTTAAAATAACTTATTGTACTAAAACCAATATTTTGTGCACTAAAAATGTCTCAATGTAGATTTTGGTGAGCTTAATAGGTACGTTTACCTACATGTTTGTCTCTTATTCAGTAATAGAAAATTGTTTGCCACCACACTGTTTATGTTTTCAACTGTTTTTCTTACCATTATTTACATTTGGGAAAATTGACATTATTATATTCTGTAGTCCATAAGCAAAAAACAAACAAAAAAAAAACTTCGTAACTTATATATTTTTGATTTTGGCAGATCATCAGCTCACACTACAATTCATCATCAGTGAAGCTCCTCCCACATCAGTCACATCATCAGTGAAGCTCCTCCCGCAGCAATTCTCCAATAAATGCTGTAAATTCCCATCAGCTACAAGTGAAGACGAGCATCAGAGCATCAGGAAGAGCTGAAATCTGCAAAGACTGAGTTTATTAAAGAGGACAGTGAGAACATGAGTGATCCAGAACCCGGCAGAATTCACACTGAAGATCCTGAAGAACAAAGAGGTTGGTGTTTATTCTTCATTCATTCATGATGCTGAAGAACATTCATGTTAGAAACATTCAAGCACTTCATCACATTTAGATAAACAGTTAAACTGTGAAATGGCTGCAAAAGTTTCAGTTTTTTTAACAAATGGTCAGTAAAACACCAACACTTTTACCTGTTCCCAAGAAAGTGACTGAAATATGTGCAGTAAGTGGACTTTTTCTAACTTTACATCAAAAGGAAAGAAAGTGCAACTCTTTGTAATACCCATTTTTCCTTTGCACAGGACAGTGAAGAAACCCTCTCAGATGACTGTCCTTTGGAGGAAGTACTTGTAAGTGCATAAATAACTTTATTTAATTATAGGTGTGTACATATTATTTCTGACTGCAATATGAGTTGCAGGAGGAAAGGCCTATGGAAAGGCCTACAGAAAGGCCTACTGCACAAAGTGATACAGAGGTGGGCAGTCTACTTTTCATTTTTATTTCTGTTGCATTTGGCTTGTCTTGATTTTTATTTGTATTTTTTTAAATGGCACAGGGTGATATCCGTACCCTATATAAACGGAATCTTCAACAGAAAATGGAGTATTTTGATCTTAAAATACAAAAATTAAGAGGTGAAATAGAACTTGACACCTTAAAGAAGAAAAAACTGGCACTAGAGATTGAATTGCTTCAAAAGGAACTTCAGAGTAAGTGCTAAAACACTATTTTTCACAAAGAGTACTATTGCTGACCTTGGATAACAATATATCTTATTGCAGGCAAAAGATGACCATCACTGGCTTTTCTTGAGTAACTATAATTGAAATAAAACTCAATGAACTAAGCATGTTGTCTTGTCTTCTATTAGTAATTTAATGAAGGTTAATGTGTGTGTGTAAAAAAAGAAAAAGAAAAAAAAAGCCCTTGTCCTGGCTAGAGCTGCATTGTAAC
Organism: Leuciscus idus; assembly: GCA_021554675.1. Lineage (NCBI taxonomy): Eukaryota > Metazoa > Chordata > Actinopteri > Cypriniformes > Leuciscidae > Leuciscus > Leuciscus idus. Next base: position 64,696,624 of record CM038621.1, read on the forward strand.
GGGTTTGTGGTCTGGGGTTTGGGTCGGGGAATGGCGTCATGAAGTACTGCCTGCAGGCATGGGTACATGGTGGTCATAAAGGGATGGACATGGTCAGAAACAATGCTCAGGTAGGCCGTGGCATTTAAACGATGCCCAATTGGCACTAAGGGGCCTAAAGTGTGCCAAGAAAACATCCCCCACACCATTACACCACCACCACCAGCCTGCACAGTGGTAACAAGGCATGATGGATCCATGTTCTCATTCTGTTTACGCCAAATTCTGACTCTACCATCTGAATGTCTCAACAGAAATCGAGACTCATCAGACCAGGCAACATTTTTCCAGTCTTCAACTGTCCAATTTTGGTGAGCTCGTGCAAATTGTAGCTTCTTTTTCCTATTTTTAGTGGAGATGAGTGGTACCCGGTGGGGTCTGCTGTTGTAGCCCATCCGCCTCAAGGTTGTGCGTGTTGTGGCTTCACAAATGCTTTGCTGCATACCTCGGTTGTAACGAGTGGTTATTTCAGTCAAAGTTGCTAATAATCCTTTAGGTGAGTGTATATTTCTTGCTGTAAATTTACTGCAATTAGTTGCCAGGAATTTCCTGTAAAATTACAATACATTTTTAACCCTCTGGGGACCAAAAACGCGCCCGCGCGTTTTGCTCGTTTTTTTTTTTAGCAATGAAAAATAAACACAAAATGCTCTGTTAATTTTGATCTTTCATTTTCGTGTAATACATCAATCGATCCTGTTCAGTTTCTATTTTTTTTCTGTATACTCACAATACAAATAAAGTGTTTTGCTTTTTGACAAATAAAGAAAAACTAACATGATGCTATTTCTGCCTTCTCTCTGTCAGTAAACTCCCATTTGAAACGCGTTCGAAAATTATCTATAACTCCGCGAAAATTCAGTCAAACAGGCAAACAGACCCACGGGCATAAAGCTTGAGATCGCAGCTTTTAAATGAAGTAATTTATATAAAAAACAAATATTATCAGCTTCTGTAATCTGTATAAAAAGAGAGCGACTCCAGTCGAGCTCATTACGAGCCATTCAAAAGTAATGTGACCACTCCCCGGAGAGCGCGTGCTATTCAAACGCAAATTCTGAGAACCATTTCAGTCTGTGAAACGCCCCCACATCAGCTGTAAACAAAGAGGCATAATATAGCCTACCTTATGGAGAAAATTTTCCGTGCTGATATGAGGAGCAGATCCCGCTGAGGAGTGAGGTAGGCTAAGTTATCCTTTCTCAAGTGTTAATGTGGAATAACGTTATGGAATAACGTTGTAGGCTTATGTAAACAAAAAGATGAATCGCGTTTCTATAATATGAATCGCGCGTCTATTTGTAAAGAGTGTTTAGCCTAAATATGAATCGCGCGTCTGTGTGTGAAAGAATAAACTGCTTTTACAGTTACAGTTACTGCGTTACAGTCAGGCGAAGTATGAAAGACAACATTTTGTTGACTAGATTTGGGTACAGTTTTTACTGTAGAATATACTGTCACATCAAATAAGCTTTTCTGAATATATATAAAATACTATTTTGTCAAAAATAAAGTCATAGACTAAGATGTTCCAATGTTGGCTATATTCAAACTAATGAATACATATGATAAAATGTAGGCCTATAATCTTTTTTTTTTTTTTTTTACAAAGAAAGAGTACTTTTTTGCAGAAATATTGCTGAAATTGTAATTATTGTTGTAATTGTAACCTTTTTAATAAAATAGCAAAACATATTTACAAGATAGATGTAAGCAAAATCTTAAATGGTCAATATAAGTCTTCTTCAAAATATATATTTTGTCTTTGCATTGTGGCTCAGTCAGTGTCACACCTGAATGAATGGCTAATTATGCAGAGTCATTATGCAGAGTGGGTGGGACTGGGTAATCTAAGGTGTAAACTACTCCTCCCCCTCGCATATTGGCTTTCCAAGCAAAACCTGTTTTACACCATTTAAATCAATGTATTTTTTTTTTGTGAACGATAAAGCAAGACTATTTTCACATAATTTTGAAGCTAGAACTGAAAGGGACAACATCCATTAGTCAAAAGTCTTGTGGGCACATATTTTGTATGAGTTTTGTGGTCTTATTTCAGCAACTTTCATTTTTATTTTTTTAAATAACCACGCATAAACATTATTCTCTTAAAAATACAAACATCTACATACATGTTGCTCGCATATTATGGTAGGCCTGTTTGTGCTATATAGAGTGAATTTACACCTTTGCCATTAACATGTTTATAAATAACTGAAAAAAGCACAAATGTCAGAGCATGTCAGAACATCTCAAGGGCCCCAAAAACAGCTTGGTCCCCAGAGGGTTAACAGTGTACACACTCTGGGGACATCAGAGACTTATTTTACATCTTGTGAAAAGGGGCAGGTCCCCTTTAAAAGTTGAAAGATGGTCATATGATTGGGGGTTTAAAGGAGAAGTTCACTTTTAAAATGAAAATTCTGCCATCATATACTCACCCTCATGTTGTTTCAAAGCTGTATGAATTTCTTTCTTATGCTGAACAGAAAGGAAGATATTTAGAAGAATATCAGTAACCAGACAGTTTTTGGGTCCCAATGACTTCCATAGTATATTTTTTTCCTACTATGGAAGTCATTGGGACCCAAAAACTGTCTGGTTACTGATATTCTTCTAGATATCTTCCTTTCTGTTCAGCATAAGAAAGAAATTCATACAGCTTTGAAACAACATGAGGGTGAGTATATGATGACAGAATTTTCATTTTAAAAGTGAACTTCTCCTTTAAGATGTCAGTCGCAAAGTCATGTTATATGTTCTTTACCAGAAAGAGAAGGATTAATAATATACAGTTTAAATTGTATGGACAAAATATGGAAAGAGTGAAAGAGTTCAAGTATTTAGGATTGTGGTTTGATGAGAACTGTATATGGAGGAATCATATTAAACAGGTTGAAACAAAATGTAAAAAGGTACTAAATCTCATGAGGTCAGTTTCTGGTTACCAATGGGAAGCAGATAAACATTCACTACTAGATATGTATAGGGCCTTAATACGCTCGTGTATTGTTTATGGGTGTATGGTATATGGAGCAGCAGCCAAGAGTATTTTAAGAAAATTAGACAGAATACAGTTCAGAGCTATAAGACTCAGTACAGGTGCAGTGAAAACAACCCCTACTAATGCACTGCTGGTAGAAGCTGATGAATTGCCATTATATTTAAGACTTTCCAAACTGTCTTTAGCATATTGGATCAAGTTACAACATATACCTGTCAAGTTTTGGATTTGAAAATAAGGGGAATTTTCCGGCGCCCACCGCAAGCAGTCCCACCACCCCAATCAAGCTCCAGTTTCCCTTACATTTTAAGACAGGTGTACAAGAAAGCTAAAATCACCACTTGTCAACCACTTATAAACTACAATTGGCTTTATGCACAGCTGCACTACTTCCTAACTTTAGCCAGCTCCTTTGTTTCCTGTCTGCCATTATTGGACAAACTGATTAATCCAGGTGTGTCTGATTATTGCTGTTGTGACTACTGAGGTCAGGCACACCTGGATTAATCAGTTTGTCCAATAATGGCAGACAGGAAATAAAGGAGCTAGCTGAAGTTCAGGAAGTAGTGCAGCTGTGCATAAAGCCTATGATAGGCCTACCTTGTTGACATTGACATGCTGTGAACATTCATTATATCCTAAATGAAAACACAAACAAGTAAATATGAAGAGCATTTATTGAAGGCTCAATTGCATATTTTCTGTTCATTTAACATTGCTTGTCTTTACATTTACGTTTTCTTTTCATTCCACACATTCTTTTCATTTCATTTTGCTTTTCATTTCACATAACTTTTCTTTACTCTTTTAGTGAGTACAAAGTTGTTGTTGTACAAATTTGTTGCAGACTTTGTATCCTCTAAGACTGTTTTGGAAGGAGTGTATTTGTGGGCTTGGCCAGAGTGGTTAATCTTACATGAGATTAGAGCGCTAACAGTTCTGTTGTCTAACATCATCCTATTCTCTGTAACAATCTTTCGTACCATGCTAAACACTCTTTCTGAACTTGCATTGCTATGGGGAATGCATAGTAAAGCCTTCATTAGTTTTATCAGCTTACTGAACCTCATGTCCTTTCCTACCAGGCCCCAGAATCTGTCGATTCTGTCTTCTTGGGGTAGTTGCTTACTATCTGTCACCTGATAGTCTGTGAATTCCTCTCTCATCTTATCCTCTTTCAGCCTCAACTGAGGGAACAGGGCCCCTAGCCTTTCCACTGTAAAGTAAAACAAGTGTTTGAATGAACATTGCCGATCTAAACAAGTATCAAGTATACTGTGCCTATTAATTGTTTGGTTATCAATGGGGAACTGTCCCCAGAAGATGTTGTTATGATGCTATGTAAAGCCTTTTGAGACAAATTGTTTGAAAAAAAATGGGCTTTACAGATAAAATTGCCTTGCCTTGCCTAATATCAATAGGCTTCATGCACAGCTGCATTACTTCCTGAACTTAAGCCAGCTCCTTTATTTCCTGTCTTATATTATTGGACAAACTGATTAATCCAGGTGTGTCTGACCATTGCTAGGGTGGTTGGTTGCTAGGGTAAGTATTGGAGCTGGGCATAAAGCCTATTGGAAACTGTTTCTATTATCTACCTGTCCCTGGAGTTATGTTAAGACGAGCTGCAGGGTCCAGCACTTTCAGGTCCCTCAAGAGTGGATGGTCGAGGGGAAAGGAGGAGAACATCTTCTTAAGCACTGCCTCATAGAAGCTTCTCACAGTTCTACAACAGCATAAGAGTGAAAAAAATGCATTAGTGGTAATATTTTAGGCACTATACTCTCATACTGTCAAAAGATGATATCATAATATAACTACTGGGTAATATACTCACAGAAAGATTTTCTTCTCGGCTGACACAGGGAGCTCAGCGCTTCTCATGAATGCCTTTGTGTCTGCTCCGATAAAAAGATCTTCATCAGCCAGCTGATGTCCATCTCCATACTCCACCTCCCTGAGAGGTACACCCACGATTGCCCTGGCTGGTATGAGGTAGCCCAGGATCCTCTTCATCAGCCTGCACATCTCCTCTTCAAGTCTGTGAATTTGTATTCCCTCTGACTGCAGATAATATCAATGGTCACAACAAAATAACAGTGAAATAAGAATGCTACAATAACCACAAACATTTAATTATATCCTATTATTCACTCATTCAATATCATTGACACCCACCTGGAATGCAATGTTAAATTCAGATAAAGGCTTAAGGGCAGCACTCAGGACCAGGAAGTAGGTCTTCACAATTGGATCATGCAGGTGGCTTGCCAGATCACGGACTTTAACACTCCTCTCCACCTCTTCATGACTGTTAAAGTAGGCCTACAGTATATAGAGATACAGGGTGGCAATACATGGTTAAAATTGAAATATAGCATAGTAAACTGTGTAGATATCTGCTGAGTGGAGTTACCATCCTACCTGTAGTGCATCTCACTGGTTCAGCACCCTCTGGATGCAGGTTAACAGACTCGGCCATCTGGTGCTGCAGTACCTGAGGAGCTTCAGGTGGTCTGAATCAGTAAAGTCTACAAACTCTTTGTAAACTTCACATCTTTTTGCACTGAGAGATAGAAAAGTACTCTGTTAGTGGTTGGAATTGTGAGTGAGTGTGTGTGTAAAGAATATGAACTGCAGGCCTACAAGGCTACCTTGTTCATGAGTTAGCCACATGCAATGTTGTTACATTGTAACACACAACATTAGGCAAGAGAAATAGCAGGCCTATATGTATTCATTTACCTTCTATCAAAGTGGGTGTATATCCCCACCAGGATGTCTTCCACTGGTACCTGGGCTGCTCTGATGCCACAGCCAGTGGCCAGCTGTACCAGGTGGCAGATGCAGCCAAGGTCCTGGACGTGGGGCTGGCTGGTCTTCAGTCTGCTGATGACCGAGTTATGGCGGCCTTTCATAACACTCGCATTATCAGAGTTCAAGGCAATCAGGTTATCCCATGGGATGCCTCTTTTTCTATTGGAAACAGGAAAAAATGCCACAAAACGTCTCAGACAACATGCAATCTACTAAACATGTCAACAACACAGTGCAGTTCCCCTTACCTTAATGCTTCACTAAGCTTTTCATACAGATTTTCTGCATTTCCTACATTGCATGTAGACATCTCCAGAAATCTTGTAGCGACCTGCAGAGTGGCCTCATCGTAGAGTCTAGTCAGGATGACGAATTCTTTGTCTGTTTTTCTATTGTTCGATTCGTCGCACATCAGTGAAAAGGGATGAGATCGGCATATTTTGGCCAACTCGTCCTCTAGTTCTGCTGCTATGGCACCTGTTGAGTGTCCAGTAATTAGCTAGTAAGTTAGCCTACAACATGCATGCCATGGGTTAATGCTCAAATGTTAGAATATTCAAACACATTTCAAACCCATTTTATACCGTTTTAGCAAACATACAGTAGCCCAGCAGTAAGAAAGATAGGTAGCTAACTTACCTTTGATGATTTGAGTAGCCTTGGTTTTTCCCGTTGAGTATTTTCAACGTGCAATAGCAGAGTACGGGAACATGTCAGCTACACACTTGTTGAAGTCGTCGTGGAAGGAGAAAGGAATGTTGTTTTTGGCACACAGCATTGCCATTTTTACCTCTGCACATGTGACCTGGTCTGCCTCGGTGGCATTTCTCGTCACGAATGCTGACATCGCCTGGGCATGTTTTTGTCCCTCTAGCTTGTGCTTGGCGGATTTCTCGTGCTGAGAAACATCATTCCTTCCCCCGTGTGAGATGCTAAAATCACAGTTACAAAACTTGCAAGACGCGTGACTGTCCCCCACCCTGCTCCTCTTCAGAAAATTAAATTCTATGTCCCATTGATCGCGGTATTTACATGCGGTTTTTGTTTGTTTGGCAGGAGTGCCTTCCGAGAAGGTCGTAGCGTCCATCATTTATCTCAGTTTTTTTTTTCAGTTTTTTTCCCGCGTTGTCACTCATCATCTGACCTCACACACTAACCTCGCGTCAACTGCCACCTACAGTACCTGTTATCGCGAGACTAGTGACAGAGCTCAGATTGGTAATGTTTTTATTTTATTTTTACCTCCGCCCGGTCCTGGGGTATTATTATTTTTTTAATAAAGCAGGTTAAAATACGGGAGATTTACGGGTAAATACTAATATGGGAGGACAGCGGGAAAGAAGGGTAAAATACGGGACTTTCCCGGCCAAAACGGGATACTTGACAGGTATGAGTTACAAGGATCTGGAAAGGAACAACCTGCAACAAATGTTCTGTGTGATTGTTGGGAATATACACAACAACTGAAAGGTAAAGGATTTGGTTGGAATATTAATGCAGTAGCAGAAGAATATGGATTAAATAGCATAGAATATGGACCAACTACTGTATGGGGTAATGTTCCTCCGTGGATATTTCCTGTGCCCAATGTGGACTTGAAACTTCTAGAGAAGAAGAAAGAATGGAATGAAAGTAATGTGAATAATATAGGATATTTGGTTTGAGATTATGTGAAGAGGAATTATTTTAATTATATGCTAATATTTACTGACGGATCAAAAGATCCAGGGACTGAACATGTAGGATCAGGAGTTTACATACCTGAGTTTGATGTAGGCATTTGTAAAAGAATCAATGATAAATTATCTGTATATACAGCAGAAATGGTTGCTATTATTTTAGGTTTACAGTGGATAGAAGAGGTGAGGTCTGAGAGAGTTGTCATTTGTTCAGACTCCACTGCCGCCCTGTATAGTTTGAATTCCAAAAAGACAGTAAGAGATGATTTATTGATTGAAATATATACAATAATACTGAGAATACAAAGAACTGGAGGTGATGTACAATTTGTTTGGGGGAAATGAAAAAGCAGATGAGATTGCAAAGACAGCGTTAAAATTAAAATATGATTAAATAATGATTATTCCCTTTGGAAAAGGAGAGGCCAAATCATTAATTAGGAAAGCAGTGAGTGACGTATGGCAGAAGAATGGGACACAGACACTAAAGGGAGACACTATTACAGCATTCAGAAATCAATTAAGGTGAAGGGTTTCAAAGGGAAATATAGAAGAGATGAAGTGATTTTTTTCAAGATTAAGGTTTGGACATACACTCTTAGAAAGAATATGTCAAAAATGACACAACCTGTTTTAAATTTTAACACATCTGTGGGTGAGCTCCAGGACTACTAGATTTGTGTTTATTTCAACTCATTCACTGTGTTAATGAGTTTAACACACTAAATGTGTCAGAAAGGTTAACATAAAGATGTGTAAAATATGTGTAAAAGATGTGTTTACAAACATGTGTAACATTACCACATTATGTGCTATCCTTGGCTACACACACTGTGTTAAGAAAGGTATCTAAAATCCTAAATCCTAAACAAAATAAGCATTTGACAAAATAAAGTCTGTGGTTGATTATCTTATTTATTATAATGACTGACATGTCAACAATTAAATTTAATCCAGAATAGAACAATACAATTTAAAGCAGTCAAAAGGGAAATGTCCAACATAGGATAAAACAGTTATTTTCTCAATCTCATTAGGTAACATGACACACTTCCCCACCTTCAAAATAATTTCACTTATTTCCAAAACATGTTTGGCTTGATGTACATTGGTGGCCAAGTTTAGAAAATATTAAGCATTTTAATGTTTTTGAAAGAAATCTCGCTCACCAAATATTTTATTTGATACAAAAGTACAGTAAAAACAGTAAATATTGTGAAATATTACTACAATGTAAAACAACTGTTTTCTATTTGAATATATTTTAAAAATATAATTTTATTCACGTGATCAAAGCTGAATTTTCAGCATCATTACTCCAAGTTTTCAGTGTCACATGATCCTTCAGAAATCATTCTTATACGATGATTTGATGCTCAAGAAACAGTTCTCATTATTATTATCAATGTCTGTACTCCTCCATCTTTTTCACAGCATTGAAGTAAAAGTGATCATAAAATCAGTCTTTAATAAGCCAATCTTTGGGAATAAGCATTTTGTTCACCTTTGGGAAAAATACATAAATGAACCTAAACCTAAATTAACTTATCCTGTTCAGAACTTAGTCTTGTTTAGCCAGACCTATCCCTAGACTCTATTGCAGCTTTTCTTGACCAAGGACCACCCAAGAGGACGTTTGACTGACATGTAACGCAACCAATCACAGTTCGTTTTGTTCTGCGTCATGTTTAGGGGCGTGATAATATATGATGTTGATGTCCCTACAATAACAGACTGGCTGCATCTAATAAATTATTCATTCAAGAACGTTAAGCAAGTTTACGGCAACAATGGAGCGCGAACTTCAAATACTTTTGAAAATCCAGCGTTTAGTTGATCCTGGTAAGCGCTCATTGTCACAGTTGTAAGCACAATAGCATTCTTCTTCCACGAGGGGTTTTGGTGTCACGGCATTTGTTTCCAGGCGAACCGATAAAGAACACGACACTCACATCTCCCGAACATCCTGTAGAATTCAACCAATCAGATCACGACCTTGAAACTCCTGAAGTGTTTCCAGAAAAGTGTGACATATGCATCAGTCCCCTGTTTCCTGGATGCAAACGTGTCCACCAACACAAATGTGCTCAGTTCTTCTTCAGAGAAGATCGCAGTTCCAACACTATATAAAATATAATAGGGAGAGAGAGAGAGAGAGAGGAAAAAATTACACAAGCATCAAATTGTTTTTAATCTCCATCATACTATAATTCAGAATATATATATTTGTAAGTAACACCCTTTTGTCAGCACATTCAAACATTTCAGTTGAACTGTAAACTAAATTATGCCAGATTAAATTTTAATACTTACATTTCCTTAATTCTCTCCAAAAATGCTGAAATTCGTAGGCTTAACTGCAATCAGGGATTTAGGCTAGCCAATTTCAACTTGTTTGCAGTGAAGGGACAGCTGTTTGAGACAAATACACAGTAAGATACATGATGCAAGAAATCCCCATGTGATGATCTTTTTCTTTCCCTCAGTAGTTAACCTACCTGTGCGCTGATAGGCTATGCTTATTAGGCACCTTCCTGGTCGGGTCGGACTCCTTGGCCTAATAATAGATCAAAAGAATGCAAAAATAAAAACTTAAGTTGTTTAGAATGCTTGATTTGATATGAATTAATGATTTAGTGAGTTTTACTGCAATGCTTACCTGAATAAATTAAATCTGGTGAGACTGAACACGGTGGTCGGTGGAAAATGGTCCATCCTCTGATTGGTCCATTTGCTGTGTAATAAATATTAGACATAATGCAAAGGTCACTTATTTGATATAAAGTTAGCACATGTATTGTATGCTAACAGTTACCTAGCCTGCACATCACTGGCTCAAGAGCACTTATGACATATTGCTAATCATTTCAGCAAACATTTTAAAATACACTACTACGACTACATTTTATACGTAACATTAATCAAATTAATAAAGAGTACGTAGACGATTTTTAAAACACCCTTACAGATAACATTTTGTGTATTGTAAATCGAGTAGCACTAAGTTACAATCTAGGTGCGGTCACGTTTACCATTGCTTGGCGAAATCTTGCGTGTAAAATCCATTTATTAATTAAGGTCTCTTCGTTATCTGGAATTTCGTGTGAAAGTGGAAAAAAATTATGCCGATTTTGAACCGGAGTTTCCACGCAAATTTGCAATATTGATCAACATAAAGCTGCTTGGTTTAGCCGTGCTTCAGCTAACTTTAACGTTACACTATTGACAATAGTCGAGTTTTTTGCCCACAAAATCTCGTCGTAACCTAGCTTTTCAAACCAGTATTAAAATAACAGTAGCAGGAAATATTGTTTTTGTAAATGAACATGAGTGAAAAATATATAATTCAAGTACAGCGAGCTTATCTCAAGAACCTTGAGCATCACCGGCGTGATTCGGCGCGAATCATCTCCTCCCTGGTAAAGAGGTGGTTTTCACGAACAGTTTTGACGCGTTAATTTCAACAATATAGTAAAAACAAAATAGTTGCTGTCGTTAACAGACTTTTATCTACTAACGTTACTGAACTGACTGGAACTGGATTATGTTAACTGCACTCAAAAGTCACCTTATTGGTTGGTTCAGTTCGACTAGCTAATTTAAATAACGGTCGCGTTATAAAAAATAACACATTAAAGTGTGTAAGCACATCAGTCTACTCATATTGTGTTAAATGCTTTGAGTAAATACCCAAGTTGTGTAAACTTTAAACTACACATGGATATGTGTAAAATAGATTATTTTTTTATACACAGTTTTAGTTAATATTGACACAAAATGTGTAAATTAGAGTGTTACACATAATTTGTGTAATTTTTCTACACATTCCTTCTAAGAGTGTACTGGGTTAAAATCAACGCTGTATCTAATGGCAAAATGTGTCTGATAAATGTGAGGTTTGTAATGTTCCTGAAAATGTCATCATGAAGTGTAGTAAATATGATGAATCTGAATCTGAATCTAAATAAGATATGGGAATTAGGACGGGGATGGAATTTAGAAGGGATTCTAGTGATGAGTGAGGTAACAAGGGAGTGTTGTAAAGCTCTCTTTAACTTTCTCAAATCTACAGGATTTGATTATAACATATAGGTCATTTCAAAAAAATTTTTTTTTTTTTTTTCTGAATCTGTAACCTGAAGTACTAAAACCTTGATTTACACACTCCGGTGCAGTAGGTGGCGGTATGCACCTGAACAAGTTGGATGCGACCCGCCATAAATAACAGAGAAGAAGAAGCGTCGAGTCTTCAGAGGTGAGGAGAGAGCAGATCACGGTATTTCTCATATACAACAATTACACACACTTTATAGAGGGTGATTAAGCGACAGACTCATTTCTGTATTGTTTTCATCGATCACAGCGATACTTGTGTGCGTTTTTTCTGGCGTCCTCCTACTGAAATAAACATTTAGTGCAGCAGCAGCGAGCATGAGGAGAATATGTTGTGTTGAGTTCATTCAGACCTGAGCGAGTTTGTGTTCGTTTGTGTGATTGACTCGATGTTTGGAGTGAGAACTGTTACTGAATGTTAAGACAAGAGTCAAAGTTTGAGATCTGTGAGGGGAATTGATAGAAATCGATCCAAAGTTTTGCTGTTGCCATTTTCATGTTTACCTTTATTTCTCAGTTTGCTTAAATCTACTTATGGTTCAGACAGAGTATTTATTTTTTCCCACATTAATTTCCCACATGTCTAGTACAATTATGTGGTTTTGTTTTATTAATACAGTATATACTTTTTTCTTAATATACCCCGAAAGAATGGAAGTGAAATGTGACAACATGCCCCATAGGTGGGGTACATTGTAACATGTGGGGAACACATTGTAACATGACCACATGACAGCTTAAAATGTTATCTGATCTAATAAAAAAAATATACACGACAAACTAAAATATTTTCTAAATAAAATACAAGTGTTAAATTTTTCATATAAACTAATGGTATTTTTAAATAATTAAATATAAATTCATTTTTGAATTTTGACTACGATAATAATAAAAAACTAGTAGGCTATTTGCAGTATATTAAATCGTTTTTTACCTAATTATTTTGCACTGAAATGAGTCTGACACACGAGTTTCTGACAGCGTTACATCACGTGCACCTGCGCAAAATAATGTTATATAGCCTATGATTTCCAAAAATAGAACTATGTTGTCAACTAGTGATAATCACAAGAACTTTTGAGGAATATGCAACATAATTAAGACAATTGTTTTTGTCATATGTATTATAATAACTGACAGACACGCACAGAGCGAGGCTGAATACAGGAGCTCAGCTTCACGGCTGACCTGTTCAAGTAGAAGAAAATGTATTTTTATTTATTTTAGTCTTAAGGACTGAAGTTTGAAGTCTGAACTTAAAAATAAAATGTGGCACTGGCATATCATTTATTCTCCAAGTGAAATAATTTAACTATTTTTCAGGGGTGAATGTCTGTCTACATTTGTAAAATTATACATTTATGGTAGAATCAAATGTTGTTTTGTTTGTCTTGTGTATTGCCTTATCTACAACACATGAGTGTTATCCGGTAAAGGTAGTACAGGAGAGAGACTTGGATTTCTCTTCAGTAAAATTTAAGTGTAAATATATCAGGTGAAAAATATATATATCTGTATCGGCATCGGACAAAATTTGTTTGAAAATATCGGCATTTCGAATATCGGCCAAAATGCAATAACGTGCATCCCTACTTTCAACTGTTTTTCTTACCATTATTTACATTTTGGAAAATTTACATTATTATATTCTGTAGTCCATAAGCATAAAACAAACTCGGTAACTTATATATTTTTGATTTTGGCAGGTCAACTTCACACACTACAATTCATCATCATTGAAGTTCCTCCCACATTAGTCACATCATCAGGGGAAGCTCCTCCCACAGTGGTCACATCATCAGTGAAGCTCCTCCCACAGCAATTCTCCAATAAATGCTGTAATTCCCATCAGCTACAAGTGAAGACGAGCATCAGAGCATCAGGAAGAGCTGAAATCTGCAAAGACTGAGTTTATTAAAGAGGACAGTGAGAACATGAGTGATCCAGAACCCTGCAGAATGAAACACACTGAAGATCCTGAAGAACAAAGAGGTTGGTGTTTATTCTTAATTCATTCATGATGCTGAAGAACATTCATGTTAGCAGGGACGTGCACACATAGACATCAAAGGGGGCTTGAGCACCTGCCCTTTTTATTACTGGAGAGAAAGTGCCCTTTTTTCTGGAGTGCTTTTTTTCTATTTTTGAAAAATAATATATATTCCTGTTTGCGCACAGCTTCCCTGTCAAACAAATATATTTATTGAAGAATAGTATATCTAAATATCAGGTCCGTCCAAGTGATCTGAGGGCGCGCGCGCATCCTGGTGTGTGACGTGTACGCAGACTGGTGCATAGATATATACACTAGATGTCGCCTTGTCTACGGCAGGTCATTGGAACGAATGTCTTTAAGGTGACATCTAGTGTATATATCTATGCACCAGTCTGCGTACACATCACACACCAGGATGCGCGCGCGCCCTCAGATCACCTGGACGTGGCTGTGTATAAGAGCTAAAAACGATATAAATACTGTTTGTTTTCTCACACAAACCGCTCGTTTCGTGTCTTAGGCCATCAATGTGTACTTACGATGGGGAATTGTTTAATTTGGACGATGGGGAATTGTTTTAATTTGGACTCTGTGCATCCTCTTTGGTTTGACCTAAAAATATCAAAATTGAAACTACTGCGGAAAAAAAGACACCTACATCTTGGATGCCCTTGAGGTAAGCTAAAACATACCAAAATTTAATTTCAAAGTGAACTATCACTAGTTGACGCCTAATTTGCATACAGAACGTCCCCAGTTAATGACTTACATCAAGAGTCTTTCCCCCTGAAATTTAGAAATCTAAATTGGTGAATTTAGAAGAAATCTACAGATGCAAACAGATGGAGGATACACTCTAAAAAATGTAGTAAATCTGAGTAACTGCATCTGGTACATTAATACATAAAACTAAGTAGAAATAAGTTAACATTAAACATTAAAAATAATATTTATAACTTAACTTTTTATTCATGAGCAATTTAACTTTTTTTATTTCTTCTAAACCTTTATAAAATAGTATTCCATACAACCACATACATGACATTGGCTTTTATTGAATTTTTACTCAATTATTTTGGTAAGTTTAATTCAAACAATCAAGTAAGATTTTCAGAGATTTTAATAAAGTTAAATATTTCTGTAATATTATCTAAGCCACAGAATATTTTTTAGAGTGTAGTAGGTTTAAAACAAACTCCATCTAAATGTGGATTTTGAAGGTTTTATTTGATGATGATGATGATACAGTCCTCCCTCAAATGTGAAACTAAGTCCATGTCAGTCACCATCAGTTATTGTGTGTGTGTGTGTGTGTGTGTGTACATGCATAAACATCTACACTGTAGATTCTACAGGGACATGGCCCCAGAAGGTTGCCGCTGTAAGGGAGGAAGGAGAGACAACCAGGGAATGGAAGTAACAGATTTTATTTTGAAGTAGAAGACCTTTTTTTTGTAATAATTTTATTAAATTGCTGTATTTTTGTATTTTGTCAATCATTTTTGCAGTGATTTTTTTCAGTAAAGTTAACAAAATAGCAGCAACAGCCCTCTTCAGTTTAGAGTGAATATTTGTGTTGATTTTAAAGTGTTATGTATTCTGATAACACCAAAATAATTAAAATGATGTAGTGCCTTGTGCAAAAATAAACAAATTATTAGTAAAACACGCCCCTCTGCTTGATGCAGTTATTTAGGTTATTCTAAATATATACTTGAAACTAGTTGCATCTTTTGAAAATGAAACAATTGCGTGAGTTTGAGGAAGATAAAATTAATTAACTTTTTAAATAATTTTTTTAAAAAGGAAGTCAGAGTTGCGTTAATATATATACACTTTTTTGTAAAAACGTAAAAAAAATAAATAAAAAAAAAACCTTAATTATGAGAAGTGCCCTTTATTTCACTTGAGCCCCTGCCCCTCAAAATGTCTGTGCACGTCCCTGCTGATAACACCAAAATAATTAAAATGATGTAATGCCTTGTGCAAAAATAAACAAATTATTAGTAAAACACGCCCCTCTGCTTGATACAGTTATTTAGGTTATTCTAAATATATACTTGAAATTAGTTGCATCTTTTGAAAATGAAACAATTGCGTGAGTTTGAGGAAAGATAAAATTAATTAACTTTTTAAATACATTTTTTAAAAAGGAAGTCAGAGTTGCGTTAATATATATATATACACTTTTTTGTAAAAAAAAAAAAACGTAATTATGTGAAGTGCCCTTTATTTCACTTGAGCCCCTGCCCCTCAAAATGTCTGTGCACGTCCCTGCATGTTAGAAACATTCAAGCACTTCATCACATTTAGATAAACAGTTAAACTGTGAAATGGCTGCAAAAGTTTCTCTTTTTTTAACAAATGGTCAGTAAAAGGAGGTTTCATTTTGATTGTCAACATCAGGTCAAACATCAGGTCAAACTAAGTTTAAATATTTTAGCAGTTTTATTTTACATTTATTTTATATATGGTTTACAATTTCGAACAGTGTTACTAGAATTTTGACCTGAATTTTGTGCGTATTTTTACAAAACATGTATACTGTGGTAGATGTATTCCCTATTTCGCACCTGACCTAAGTCTACCTGGGTCTCGACTACAATCGACTTCCCCAAACGTCTTCATTCGACGTTAGTTTATATGGGTCTCGACTACAGTCGACGTCCCCTATCTCTAACTTGTTCCCCTAACTAACTTTCTGCGCAGCAATAATAACCGACACACTTCAGACAATGTCTTTTAAATGCTTTAATCTCGGCCGGGAGAGTACTCGACCAGTTCTCAGAGAATCTCCCCCAAGAAGAAGCTTTAATCACGGCCGGAGGATCTCAGACAAATTTCAGAGAGAATCCCACCAGTAAACTTTAGAAATTTTTTCTTTCATTTTAGACCTGATGGAAGAGAGCGAGGAGAGTGAAGAACTGAGTGAAGTGAAGGAGGAACATCATGTCAAACCTGGAGGAAAACCTTCGAGTCGCTCAAAGACTAAACAGACATTTTTAATGAAAAGAAAAGACAAGAAATCTTTCACCTGCACTCAGTGTGGAAAGAGTTTTACAACCAACTCTAGTCTTCAGATTCACATGAGAATTCATACAGGAGAGAAGCCACATGTATGCCATCAATGTGGGAATAGTTTCGGTCAATCATCACACCTTATTGTTCACATGAGGATCCACACCGGAGAGAAGCCGTTCACATGTGATCAGTGTGGAAAACAATTTCTTAGGGCATCAGACCTGAAGACACACCTGGCAGTTCATACGAAGGAGAAGCCGCATTCATGTTCTGAGTGTGGAAAGAGTTTTTCACTGCTGCAAACTTTACAAAGACATCAGAAAACACATACTGGTGTGAGAGAGTACGAGATGTGCTTTGAGTGTGAGAAGACTTTTACTACAGCGGACTGTTTGAAACGGCACCAGAGAATTCACACTGGAGAAAAACCTTACAAGTGTTCACACTGTGACAAGAGATTCAGTCAGACAGGACATCTGAAAAGACATGAGAGGATACACACTGGAGAAAAACCTTACAAGTGTTCACACTGTGACAAGAGATTCAGTCAGTCGGCAGATAAAAAAACACATGAGAGGATCCACACTGGAGAGAAGCCGCACACGTGTGATCAGTGTGGAAAGAGTTTTACAACCAACTCTAGTCTTCAGATTCACATGAGAATCCATACAGGAGAGAAGACTCATGTATGCCATCAATGTGGGAATAGTTTCGGTCAATCATCACACCTTATTGTTCATATGAGGATCCACACCGGAGAGAAGCCGTTCACATGTGATCAATGCGGCAAAACATTTCCTAAGGCATCACACCTGAAGAGACACTTGACAGTTCATACGAAGGAGAAGCCGCATACATGTTCTGTGTGTGGAAAGAGTTTTTCACAGCGGGGTAATTTACATACACATCAGAAAATTCACACTGGTGTGAGAGAGTACATGTGCTTTGAGTGTGAGAAGACTTTTACTACAGCGGACAGTTTAAAACTGCACCAGAGAATTCACACTGGAGAAAAACCTCACAAGTGTTCACACTGTGACAAGAGATTCAATCGATCAGAACATTTGAGATCACATGAGAGGATCCACACTAGAGAGAAGCCGCACACGTGTGATCAGTGTGGAAAGAGTTTCTCTATTAAAACTCAACTGAAGCGACACATGAAGATCCATGCAGTGGAGAAACCACATCACCGCAGTCTGAGATCATGGTAAGTAGTTCATCTTTATGTGCTGAGAAACAAAAGCAGCTTTTCCACCTTCAGAAAAGGTTCCAGTTGTGTTTCCACTTGAGCCTGGTACGGCATGGCACAATTACAAACCGTTCTCAGCCCTGAACTCTCAGCACACTTGGCTGACAGTGCCGAACCATGATGGTAGTGTGTGTGTAGTGACATCGCCACTCAGGATTGGTCACTTGGTCAGGATTGGTCACTTGTCTGTTGCCTGGTTACCAGTGTTTCTGTAGCTGGCTAAGTGACGTAAAAGCAATTTGAGCGACGTAAACACAAACTTACAATAACATTAATAGAAATGACATGGTTTCATTTTATTTTTGTTTTGTCCATAGAAATGTTTTTCATTGCTGTAAATTGACATGATTGACGATAAATCTATAATTAGCTTGGTTGTTGATTATTTTCATGATAGATTTCATCAATAAGGTCTAGCAGCTCTATAGTTAAAGTTTGTTTTGATCATCAAAAACAATTTAAGAAAATCAAACATCATGACCCTGAAGAACAAAGATTTACATTGTTTCAGGTCAAGGATATAAAAGACATTCAATTAATTATTTTGACATTTAACTTTCCTGATTTTGTCCTTTTATATTAATTTGACCCAGGAAAATCCTAAAAAGCAGGTGAACTGGGAAATCTGAAAGCCTTTTTACACTAAACACAAATGTTGTGTTCAAGCTGATTTTGAATAAAGCAGTGTTTTTTTGTTCAGATAATATTTCTACTATTTGCTTTGCCCTTTAAAGACACGTGCTGACCAGATATAAACTTTTAGCTGCTACACATTTAAGAGCATTTGGTGGCACTAGTGAAACCAGCATTATTGGAATTACTTTAAATAAAAACTTTAAATAAAATAGTAGCATTTAATGAACACGTTGAACTACACTCTAAAAACACTGGATTAAAAACAACCCATTTTGGGTTGTTTATTGGCCAAAATATGCTGTGACTGACTCCATAACCTGTCCATAAACAATCAGTGTACAGTTCTGAGAACACATTTTAACTTTCTAAACATTTATATTCTGTATCTTAAAAAAAAAAATAAAATCATAGAATTTTATGCAAGGCATCAGGCGTTTCCATCATGCGAAAAGACAGACGTGAGACTCGTTTAGGTGACTCACATCACGCCTCTGTATGTTCCTTTATTTTCATTAAATTATACTATATGCAGAAAAATAACTAATTTATAGATCCAAAAAAATTACACATACGCATTTTACCGAAGACACGCACCAATTTGATGGAGCTGCACTGCTCTCTCCTGAAGAGGTTTCAAAAAGCCTGCGATAAATAACACAATTCCTGGAGTGTTACGTCTGACCCAGGTACTGGGTCACAAAAAAACTACCCAAACATTTGGTTGTTTCATCTGAGCCAGGATCTGGGTTACACAAAAACTACCCAAATACTGAAAAAAATAACCCAAAAGATTGACCTAAAAGGCAAACCCAGGATTTGGGTAGAAAAAATAATACAAGATTTTTTAGTGTAGTTCAAATCAGTTGAATCAATTGCTTCGTAAATAATTATTCACTATTTCGAAGCAATTCGAAACGCCACACACTGGTCAGTACAGTGTAAATGCAACAGACACTCAGGCAAAAAATGCATCATAACACCTTTTATTAGTTGTTATTGAAGGAAATCAATCAAATGCAATCATCAAATCATCTTATATCTTAAATATTAAGTAACTGTATAATATGGGGGTTTTAATACATTTTCAGATTTCTGTTTTGTTTGTTCCATGGATTGCTCAGCTAAACAGGCGAATAAGAGATTATTAACTACTATTATTCGTTTTAATTATACAAATGTCTCATTAAAATGTCTACAAATGTTTAAAATTATAAATCTGGCAAAACCCATAGACACTTGTTCAATGGTTCGCCGCATGATGGGTTCACAGAGATCATTGACGTTTTGAAATGGCAACAAAGCCTCATTTACTGAAATTACGTGAATTTCGCAGTTTGATACATGCTCTGAACCACTGATTTGAAACAAAAGATTCATAAAGGTGTCTGAGCTTCGTGAAGCAGTGCTTCGAAATCGCCCATCACTACTTTAATTACATGAGTAAGATATGATTAGCAAGTTGTTTGCATAAAATAGTCCATTAAAACTCACTTGATTTAATGTTTCTTTTAGACGTGATGAACGTGAACAAGAAAAGAAAAACAGAAGTAAAAAAATCTGTCTCCTGCCCTCAGTGTAAAAAACGCTTCACATCACTTCTGCTTCTCATTCTGAAGAAAGACCATTTAACTGATCAGTGCGGTAAAGTTTCATTGGGCATCAGTCCTGAAGAAACACATGAAGATTCACACAAAGGAGAAGATTCATTAGTAATATTACATCAGAAAAGACACAGTGTTTCAGTGCTGAAGTACAGAAGATGAACTGAAAGTGCCAAAAAATTCACACTGGAAAAAAACATTTTGAAGGCTAAGTTCAGGAGCTGAAGAAGAGGCCATAACACTTTTAAGAGAGACATAAATCTGACACAAACACAAGATATACTTTCATGGATCTTTGAAACTGGACACTTTTCTTCTCTACTTCTCTTGAGATGCTTTGGCTCTTATAAGTCAGTAAAGAGAGAGATTGGTCTCATTCGCTTTTACTTCTAATTTTTGTATTTGCTTCATGTAATTATTGATATTTTATTGATATTGATATATACACGAACTCTTTACTCATTTTATCAACATCTCATTGTTATTGTTCTTTTTTATTTTCTGCTGATTCTGTTTTAATTAGGAATAATTTTAGTTCTGAAAGTCATGAATTAGCCTGATATGATTGCTTTTTGAGCTTTTCATTTTCTCAATAGAGCTTTTAAATGCCTAATAAATGTCACTGCACACATGACTGACATTGAATCAGATTGCTTTCTGTCTCTATTATTAACCGTTTCACTCTTGATATTCAGTATCATAAATGCATTTCAAAGAGTTTGGTTTGTTGTAGTCAGTTTGAAGTTTCATTCACTCACAATGAGGCTTTATGAAATCAATTACTATTAACTTTAACAGATCATTTTTTGAGGGCCCGGGCCCGATTTTGAGATGGAGGGTGGGCCAAGTGAAATTTACTAGTTTTATAAAATTATTTAAAAAAAAAAAATCTCTGTAACAAAACTTTATTTTATAACAAAAGAGCAAGGTCTTGATATTTGCCAGGCTCATGAGTTCATTTGTTTGTGGACAGAGTCTTCATCCAAACCCTGAAAAAAAAAAAAAATCAATCACTCAAACCATGAGGGTGTCAAGAGTTAACACTGATCACTCCAAATACTGACCAAATTAAGAACCATAGTTTGGTGACAATACGCTGATTTCACGCAACCGCCATTTTGAAATCGAAAGTGAGGCTCCGGTGGGAAGAACCCCGGAAGTAAAGATAAACAACAATGCCTTGGACTACCAACCTGAAGCTGCTGCCGCGATTTACACTATTGGATGTTAATATCCAATATAGGATATATATATATATAGTTCATTCCTGCTTCTTTTTTTACTTTCTGAATTATATATAAAAAATATACGCCATCGCATTCACGACTCTCCTGTGATTAAAGGCGACACTTCCGTTTTTTTTCCCACCGAAGCCTCGCTTTCGATTTCAAAATAACGGCTGTGTGAAATCAGCGTATAGTCTCGTTTAAGTATGTAACCCTTGTTCCCTGAGGAGGGAACGGAGACCTAACGTCAGTGAACGATGAAATGGGGGGTTCGCTCAGAAGCCTATCACCTTTGAGTTCTACAAAACGAGCCAATGGCAATGGAAATGACATGGGTCTGTGGAATGTGCATAGCGCAACTCCACCCCACTGCGTGGGTATAAAAGGAGGACGCTGGCAATCTCGCATTATGTTTTCTGCTGAGGAGGCGAGACTGAACTCCAGGCCGTTCCAGCGGTACAGCGGTTGTGGCAGAGGGATGTTACGTCTCTGTTCCCTCCCCAGGGAACGAGGGTTACATACGTAACCAAGACGTTCCCTTTCGTTCAGTCACTACGAGATACGTCAGTGAATGATGAAATGGGGGTCCCAATTCAATCACGCCACAACGGCTTTCTTCCAGTGTCCTGCACAAGTCTGAGCTCCCTGTCGTGAGACTAGCACGGATGAAGGGCTAGGCTTAACACAGGAATATCAAGGTACACTGGTCAACATATTCCAGGTGGAATAGGGAGGAATTAAGAAAACACATATGACCCGAGAGCGGGATGCATATGGAAAACTCAGAGATGTCCCGAAAGCCCGCAGGGTGGAATGTTTCAACCTCGAGATGGCAAGAAGGGTCTTGTCGAGGGAAAACGTGCTCGGAGGAGACTTACTGTGGAAATACACGTGGGGGTTGCCCAGCAGGGGTAACCATGCACATGGAGCACCTAGCCAATCACGAGGGCTGACCGATCGGGCATGCACTCTGGTAATGGCATCAATAATGCAGGAGGAACTCAGTCTTCTAATGAGGACTCATTTGAGTGAAATAATGCACGTAATCCAGTCCATGGAGTGGAATGGCGCAGCAAGCGATGACACCGAGCAGGTTCTATTTACTGGCTAGTGGAAGTGAGTACATGAGAGAACACTGGCTCTACCCAGAGATTATAGAATCTCGCGAAAGTGATGTGTGTCGCCCAGCCTGCAGCTCTACAGATGTCTGTTAGTGAGGCACCATGCGCTAAAGTCCAGGAGGAAGCTACACTCCAGGTGGAGTGTCCCTTCACCCCTAGGGGGCATGGTCGACTTTGCGTCTGGTAAGCCAAGACAATGGCGTCCACTATCCAGTAAGACAACCTTTGCTTGGAGAGAGCCTCTCCCTTCAGCTTCCCACCCTAACAGACAAAGAGCTGGGGCCTCATTTATAAAACTTTGCATAGGATTTGCGTCACAAGTGGCGTACGGATGAAACATAGGACGTGCGTACGCACAGAAATATTCGGATTTATAAAACCGTGCGCACGCACATCCTACGCAGTTTTCCCTTAATAAATCACAATCAATTATAAATGTAGCGCAGCTTTTGCGGATTCATGTCACGCCCATAGTTGCCCATAAATAGTCCGTGAAACGTCCACAAGTTAATATTCATCGATTGCGAAATCATGGCAAACAGAGAGGAAAACCAAGAAACGTAACTTCACTTACGTCATTACGCATTGTGATGGCATCATGGCATTTTATTACCATCCATTTGATTGCACCTGACAAGCTACAGATGTGTTGTGAGGATTCGCCATTTCTCATTTTTTCTTGAAGGACCACACATTTTCCCGTCAAGTTTGCTTTTTATAAATACCAATTATCACGTAGAGAGCGGCGTACGCCGCCTTTTTGTGCGTACGCAACGTTTATAAAAGAGGGCCCTGGTCTGAGGTCTTGAAACACTGCGTTCTGTCCACGTAAAGCACAGAGGGCGTGTACTGGACAGAGCAGTGCCAAGGCTGGGTCTGCCTCCTCAGAGGGCAGCACTTGCAAGTTCACCACCTGATCCCTGAAAGGAGTGGTGGGAACTGGGAACCTTGGGTACATATCCAGGGCGGGGTCTCAAGATCATGTGAGAGTTCGCAGCCCGAATTCCAGGCACGCTTTGTCATGCTGTCCTACCTTTTTTTACTCCAAAAGGTTGTGGTGCGCAGAGATGGCAGCCACGTAAACCTTCAGGGTGGAAGGAGACTGTCTTCATTCTAACCCTTCTTGGAGGACGAAGAGCACGGACTCGGTGAGAAGAACATCAGGTGATGAAGAGGTTCCACTTCAACGCATAGGCGTGTCTTGTAGACAGAGCCCTAGCGGAAGTGATGGTAGCCACCACCACTGGTGGTAGGGTACTCAAACCTGCCTCGACCCGTCCAGGAGCCACACGTGGAGGTTCCAAAAATCGGGGCAAGGGTGCCATAGGGTGCCCTGTCTCTGAGAAAGGAGGTCCTTCCTTAGAGAAAGGAGGAATTGGCCAGGGAGGGGCTGTCGTGAGGAGCACCAGTTCGGAGAGCCAAGTCCAGTTGGGCCAATGAGGCGCAACCAAAAGGACCTGCTCCTCATCCTCCCTGATCTTGCACAGGACCCGGCTCACTAGGGGAAACGCATACTTGCAGAGGCCCCATGCCCAGCTGTACGCTAATTCAGTGGTTCTCAATTCCAGTCCTCGTGACCCACTGCTCTGCACATTTTGTATGTCTCTCTTATCTGACACACTCAGTTCAGTTCATGGAGTCTCTCCTAATGAGCTGATGATCTGGTTCAGGTGTGTTAAATAAGGGAGACATACAAAATGTGCAGAGCAGTGGGTCACAAGGACTGGAATTGAGAACCACTGCGCTAATGCATCCGTGCCGAGGGTCCCCTCGGTCAGGGAATAAAACAAGCAGCAATGGGAAGAGTCTAGGGAAGCAAACAGATCTACCTGTGGGTCGCTGAACTGTTCCCAACTCAGCTGAACCGTTCCCAACTCAGCTGAACCGTTTGGGGATGGAGTCTCCATTCCCCAGGAAGTGGCTGAAACTGTGAGAGCTTGACAGCTGCACGGTTCCGTTCTCCCTGGATGTAAATGGCTCGAAGTGACCTCAGATGCTTCTGACTCCATAGGAGGAGATGGCGGGCGAGTTGTGACATACGGCAGGAGCGTAGACCACCTTGTCGGTTGATGTACGCTACTGCTGCCGTGTTGTCTGAACGGACTTGTAACGACACTGACAGTCCGTCCGGCCAGATGTTCTGAATTAGCGAATCCTGATTGTTTCTCTCCTGCTAAAACACATATGAGCATATACCTTTGAATAATGTGGCTTGGTAGCATGTCTCCAAGTTTGCAAGCCAGACCACTGGTTAATGTTTACCACGACTTAATGAAATCAACGAACAGGACCCTGTTGTTGCTCAAACTATCACGTGCTGCGACAACACCCCTTTTGCTATGTCTAACGTTTGTTCTTTGTGTACTGAAGGCAAATTAAAAGACTGGCTCCTTTCAGTTCTCCGGAACTATCTGCTTCCCTCAGCATCAATTCTACAACGCCTCAGGCTGTTAAGTGACCATGCCACAGAACTACCTTTGTCTTTGCTGAGTGCCATCTTCAGATTAAAACCCCCAACCCCTCACGTGGTATGAACCACGAGATGCAACCAACGCGACCTCACAGATACACACAGACACACACTTTGCCATATTTGGACTTCCCCTAGTAAAATTTCATTTTTAAAGAGTGTTCCGGGTGATTTGCAGGTTCACCAGTGTGATATTAGAATAGTTGTGTTTTTGGATTACAGTAAGGTAATTTTAAAGTGCCTTTGTTCAACCAAAATAATGTATCTCTATGTTGCTATCTTTGTCAATATTTGTCCATAGTATTGTTTTAATCCCCTTTGCACGACGAAGGAGATTTTTGATGAGAGACTGTGATAAACGTTATGGTTCTATGCGTTTTAATTCCCCGAGCATAATATCATATTTTGCTCCCTCGTGATTCCACACGAGGGTCGGGCAGCATTAACACACCAAGACAATCTTCCTGCTGCTGATTCGTCCTTCACGAAAAAAGGAGGCGTACACGGGACACTGATAAAAAGTCCAAACCTTCTCTCATTTTATTTCTCTCTTCTCTTCTTTTCATCGATCGCCCTGACCTCCTCCTCTTCTTCCTCCTCCAAACCCAAGTCCGGACCGGCTTCGGCCTGCTTCTCTTCTCTTCTCTTTTATTTATATTTCTTTTTATAGTCTAGTTTAGTTTTCCTATTCGCCTCTGTTCATTCACGAGCTGAATGAACTTAGCCTGAATCATTCCTGGCAACTTCACCTCAAAGAAAGAGACTCTTTGAATTTCCCGGGGCAGCGCTCGCATGGAAGACACAGCACGCGCACGCGCACACCTCCCCTCAGACAACTCACGCTGCTTTTAAAGACACACGCAGGACTCTGCCTTCCTTCCTCATACAAAGAGAACCATATGCAAGTATCGATTATTGAATTGAACTCTTAAATGTGATTTCTTTGTTGTCTCTTAAGGGTCACTGTCTGTGATTTTTGCCATAGGCTATGGCGATCTCTGATCGCAGATTTTTGCTTTCTCTTCCGATCTCATCTCTCACCCTTCTCTCTCTCTCTCTCTCTCTCTCTCTCTCTCTCTATCTCTCTCTCTCTCTCTCTCTCTCTCTCTCTCTCTCATCCTTTTCTGTCATTCATATCTTTCTCTAATTCTGATCATTTTATTCTCTCTCACTGTTATTCGTTGTCTTGTATTGTTTAACTGTATTTTATGTACATAGACATATAATCCGTGTGTAATGTGTAGTTTGATATATTCCTTAGTTCGATGTATTAGTCCAATTATTAAATTCCATATGTCCTTGACTGACTCTGTTTTAATTGCCCATGTTACGAAGTCACTGAAATGTCGATCTTAGCTATATGCTTTATCTTGATACGATTTAAGTAACCTAATCTTACAAACCCAGAGAGTTGTTTTCTTTCAAGGCCTGGAAGGGATACTCTTTCTTGTGTTTGTAAGAAGGATAATTTTCCTTGAGAGTTAAGCTAATCTTACGTTAATGTTTGCGGGACAAACAGATTGTTTGATAGCTAAATTAATTCCAGTAAAGTTATCCCATAACTTCGAGCTGAAATAAGACTTGATGTATTAATGACGAACCATAACCCGTTATGGTAATCATTCATATATCAATAGTTCAGCTGCGATAAATTAATATAACTGTAATATGCAAAATATTAATCATATTCATGATTATTAAAATTCCCTATAGATAATTTGAGCTAATATTAATATTAATGTACAACCCATTGTTGCTACAGACTAGTATGTGTTGGTACTTGAGCAACGCACGCAAGTGATTCAGAGCCAAGCATTTTGCCAGCAACTCGAGGCAATTGACATGCCAAAGGTGCTGGGGTCCAGGAGCCCGCGGCAGCATATGAAGTCCGAGCGATGTGGCTGCTGCTGCGGATGCCATATGCCCCAGGAGCCTCTGAAATAACTTCAGTGGAACCGCACTCTTGCCCTCGATTTGACTCAGACAATTCAGCAGTGACTGTGTGCGCTCTCTCGTAAGCTTGTAAGTCGTTACGTTCACTTGCCACTTCCACTGCTTGCTTTTGCAGGGCCATGAGATCTGACATCTGCCTCCTTTGCTCAGTAACATACTGCTCAATCCACTTCGGTGGATTCCCCAGAGGTTGTTGAACCATTCAAACTATGAGTTGTCACTTCTGGGTGGTTCTTTTATGGCTATTCTCTTGTGCTCAATGATATTGTCACTATAGTCTGGACTGTAGAAACAACATGATGGAAAATATCCCTGTTTGATGTCGTGCAGTGGGTAATCACCTTTTTTTTGTCATATTCACACAATTTGGTTGATGGCACTCGCTGTTTAACCCCTTCCATTCCCATAAATGGAGTCTTCCAAACAATATCCAAAGCAAACTTTTTTCTTTCCCCAAATAAAAGTTATCTATATGAAGAAATGTTTGGGTAAACAATGTTTTAATAATAATAATAATAATAATAATTTGTTACATTTATATAGCGCTTTTAAGGATCCTCAAAGCGCTTCACATATGTAAGGGGGGAATCTCCTCAACCACCACCAATGTGCAGCATCCACCTGGATGATGCGACGGCAGCCATATTGCGCCAGAACGCCCACCACACACCAGCTTACTGGTGGAGAGGAGACAGTGATGAAGCCAATCAGTATATGGGGATGATTAGGAGGCCATGATGGACAGGGGCCAATGAGCAAATTTGGCCAGGATGCCGGGGTTACACCCCTACTCTTTTTTGAAGGACATCCTGGGATTTTTTAATGACCACAGAGAGTCAGGACCTCGGTTTAATGTCTCATCCGAAGGACAGTGCTCTTTGACAGTATAGTGTCCCCATCAATATACTGGGGTGATAGGACCCACACAGACCACAGGCTGAGCCCCCCCCTGCTGGCCTCACTAACACTTCTTCCAGCAGCAACCTGTTTTTTCTCAGGAGGTCTCCCATCCAGATACTGACCAGGCTCAGCCCTGCTTAGCTTCAGTAGGCAACCAGGCTTGGGCTAACAGGGTGATATGGCTGCTTTTCCATCAACACTCAACCAAACGCGTCTTTAATACAGCCATGGCATTTCCTACAGAAACAAAATATTTTTTTCTTAGTATGCACTCTGCATTTACACCTAGAAATTAGCATCAATCAAATCTGATATGAATTCAGAATGAAGAAAAGGTTGACTATCTGACTTAAAAAAAATTTAGTGGCCAGGTGTAAACAACCCCCATGACAAAAACATACGCACGAAAGCCGAAAACAAACGCTGGTTAGCCTCTCGCGTCCACATTTGAGGAAGTGGTGGGGGAAGTGACGTATGCCGTAAAGCAGTCGAATTTTGTAGTTCTTTTTGTGCTCTGGTTACTACCCAAACCCCGAAGTTACATAGTGCCAGTAAAAGCGATACAGACCACGTCAGGCTATGGCAGACGTGTCATTCAACCTATTGTAAGTCGATGTACCATCACAAGGCTCTTGGAAATATATTATGAAGGTTGAAAAGTTACATAGTGTTACTTTAACAATGCACGGCTTATAGTGTTTGAACTTGGACTCAAATATAAAGAAATGCGGTCAGTGCTTAACTCAAGGAGTTCAGTGAAGTTGGCAATTCACATGTTCAAACTTCGAGTTAAACGTTGTTAAAACACAAATTACAATTATTTACAATCACAGTAACGTAGACAACGTGCTACAACCTAAATTTCCTAAAAACAAGCTTTATAATATAAATTGATCTATATGGCCTCGTTTACACTGCAGTCTTGATGCCCAATTCTGATTTGTTGCCTATATCCGATTTTTTTGACCGTCCGTTTAAACATTATTTCAACTGTGACCCATATCCAATTCATGTGTTTACACTTGCCAAAGGCTACTTGTTTGGGAAACTTTGACTGTCTGGATTGGATTTGTAATTTAGATGAGTGAACCCCTTTGGGTGCCTGTCAGAGCACAGTTTAATATAAGGATGAGGATACAGTTGAGCAGTTTTATATGATGTATTGATAAAAGGACAAGCCACAGATGTACAGGTATTTCACAGGTAGGTATCAATTACAGGCAGTAGAGGCATTAGTCTGGAAAACAAGAAATACCATAAAAGGATAGTGAATAACAAGAATAGCTGGGCATATACAATAATAACCATCCATTGGTACATAAAGGCAGCCAAAGCACACTAAATCCTCATCAGTAACATTTCAGCATGAAATATACAATCCAATAAAGCAAAATAAGGTATCACATTGTACATTATAGACCATAAGCAATCATCTAACATGATAAACATCACTCTATAAATGGATAAGACAGCACATCAGACTGTAATCACTCATTTGCTATAAACAGCTCAAAATATCAAATTCACATCCCAAAGGAATCATCAAAAAAAAACAAAAACAGTGATATACATCTTAGTAAAGAAGAAATAATCACATATAGAACAGCGTCATTAAGCTATACTAACAGAAACAACAGCTGAGGGCATGTCTTGACATGCGTGTGTGACGCAGTTATAAATAACTAAATACGAATCTCTATAAACACAAACATAAGGCAAACATGCTTACTTGTAGGTCAATGACTAACACCTCAAGGTAACTTCTGCAGCAAACATCACAAATAACAAGGATAAATGTCCTTTCAGCAATCGGCATAACTTAACAGTTTAGCAGGCGTGGTAGAGGAAGAAGAGTGCAAATGCGCTTAAAAGGGCGCGCGCCAGCTCTTAGTGAGCTCTTCATGTACCTCAGGGAGAAATGGAGCGGCGTGCTGGCGAAGGGCCGTTTAGCGCCCCGGCAGGTACCATTGGTCAAGGCGGCTTCTGACAGGTTCAGCTGGTGAAAGCCAGTCAAGACCCAGTTCGTCGACAGCGCGAGACATGACACGGAGAGGCTCGGCGTCAATGCTCGATCTGGTGTCGAGACGATCGCTCTGAGAGGGAGGGGCGGGGTCCGCGGAGCCCGACCAATCCTCACTCTCAGATGCCACCACTGAAAGTGCGTCATCCATTTCCTCAGTAGATCCGGCAAAGGAAACGAGTCCTGCTGCTGCAACAGAGGGGCGTTGGTCGCTTCTGATGAACCGAACTGGAGATGGAGGTGTAGGCGAGGCACGCGGGGAAGGACCTGGCATGCATGAGCTGAAATCACTGCGTTCAGGGATCCTCTGATCACGCCGCTTCTTCCTACGGGGATCGCGGGGCGCCGCAGACGGAAGGTGGGCAGGCTGACTCTCTGAAGTAGCGAAAGTGAGCCTGGATCGGAGGACCAGCCACAGGCATGCTGTCACAGTGATGACAGCCGCCTTTAGTGAGCGCTGCATCGGCGTGCTCTGAGCCGAGACAGACAGCGCACTGGGTGTGTCGGTCTGACACATGCAGGGGAACCCTGCAGGAATCGCAGATGGGAAGCGCCATTAGTAACAACGCGCTTGCGCTGTTAAAACAGCGATTTGCTCTTTAAGAAAAGCTTAAAAAGAATACTCGCCGGATGCCACAAGTAAACGCTTGCTAGCGAAGTCTGCCGACGCCGCGAAGCTGTTCCGCTGAGAAGGCTGTTCTAAGGCGAGGCGGCTTCTAATCCGGAGAATCAGCGACGAGGTGTGTCTCAGAGCTGAAGGAGAATAGATCTGTTTTATGGCGAGTTTTCTCTCAATTTATACTCTCCTGTCACGTCCAAATTGGCGCGCTCGAGTCTGGCAGGGCGCCATAATATGATCATATGGGGGAATGTAACTTCGTAGGCTAATGTAACTTTGCTTTTCATTTGTTATTTAAAGCTCATTTGAAGTTCTTCGACGCAACATAAAAACTACTAGCCTAACTGAAAAATTTCAAACATTATTAAAAACAAGTGAACAGTCCGTAATAAATAAGAACAAATACACAAATTACAAGCAAAGATACTAAAAGCTACAAAGTCTAACAGTAGTATTCAGGTACAGAAATTAAGTATAGTTTCATCTTTGTTAAAGCTGTATTTTGTTGTTTTATTAATATTAATAACACAGACAACAGTAGGATTATTAGGTGTCTGCTGTCACTTTAAGTCAGAATGCACGGACCGGAAAAAATATGACATAACCGAGAGAATATTTGCAGAGACGGTTACGTTTTTTAACATAATTTTGTGTGCATGTGTCCGTTCAAGGGCAAGGAAACAAAAGAGGAATCAATTCGGTGTACAAGTGCTGTCTGAAATGCATCTCTCTCCGTCTCTCTCTCTCTGCATGCGCTTCGGGTGAAGATAACACGCGAGTCCCGATTTTCGTCTCTTCGTCTGCATTTAAAATTGTATGAATGTGTAAATTGGCAAGAAAAAACACAACTGAATTATAAACTTTAACCCCCAGAGGTCTACGGTATCGCCGGCGATACCAGCTCGCTTTTTTTTTATCAGTGTAAAAGAAACTCATAAATACTCTGTTGACTTTGATTTTCCATAGGAGTTTCATACATCAATCGATTCTGTTAAATGTGTATTATTTTTGTGTATACTCACAATAAAAACAAAGTGTGGTGCTTTTTGCCAAATAAAGAAAAATAAACACGAAGCTAGGTTCTGCCTTCTCTCTGTCCGTGTAGTCCATTCTGAAACGTGTCCGAAAATGAATCATAACTCAGCGAATACTTCTCACACAGGCATGTGAGTTACAGTGAGGAAAATAAGTATTTGAACACCCTGCTATTTTGCAAGTTCTCCCACTTGGAAATCATGGAGGGGTCTGAAATTGTCATCGTAGGTGCATGTCCACTGTGAGAGACATAATCTAAAAAAAAAAAAAATCCAGAAATCACAATATATGATTTTTTAACTATTTATTTGTATGATACAGCTGCAAATAAGTATTTGAACACCTGTCTATCAGCTAGAATTCTGACCCTTTAAAATGTCCACCTCCACTCCATTTATTATCCTAAATTAGATGCACCTGTTTGAGGTCGTTAGCTGCATAAAGACACCTGTCCACCCCATACAATCAGTGAGAATCCAACTACTAACATGGCCAAGACCAAAGAGCTGTCCAAAGACACTAGAGACAAAATTGTACACCTCCACAAGGCTGGAAAGGGCTACGGGGAAATTGCCAAGCAGCTTGGTGAAAAAAGGTCCACTGTTGGAGCAATCATTAGAAAATGGAAGAAGCTAAACATGACTGTCAATCTCCCTCGGACTGGGGCTCCATGCAAGATCTCACCTCGTGGGGTCTCAATGATCCTAAGAAAGGTGAGAAATCAGCCCAGAACTACACGGGAGGAGCTGGTCAATGACCTGAAAAGAGCTGGGACCACCGTTTCCAAGGTTACTGTTGGTAATACACTAAGACGTCATGGTTTGAAATCATGCATGGCACGGAAGGTTCCCCTGCTTAAACCAGCACATGTCAAGGCCCGTCTTAAGTTTGCCAATGACCATTTGGATGATCCAGAGGAGTCATGGGAGAAAGTCATGTGGTCAGATGAGACCAAAATAGAACTTTTTGGTCATAATTCCACTAAACGTGTTTGGAGGAAGAAGAATGATGAGTACCATCCCAAGAACACCATCCCTACTGTGAAGCATGGGGGTGGTAGCATCATGCTTTGGGGGGGGGTTTCTGCACATGGGACAGGGCGACTGCACTGTATTAAGGAGAGGATGACCGGGGCCATGTATTGCGAGATTTTGGGGAACAACCTCCTTCCCTCAGTTAGAGCACTGAAGATGGGTCGAGGCTGGGTCTTCCAACATGACAATGACCCGAAGCACACAGCCAGGATAACCAAGGAGTGGCTCTGTAAGAAGCAGATCAAGGTTCTGGCGTGGCTTAGCCAGTCTCCAGACCTAAACCCAATAGAGAATCTTTGGAGGGAGCTCAAACTCCGTGTTTCTCAGCGACAGCCCAGAAACCTGACTGATCTAGAGAAGATCTGTGTGGAGGAGTGGGCCAAAATCCCTCCTGCAGTGTGTGCAAACCTGGTGAAAAACTACAGGAAACGTTTGACCTCTGTAATTGCAAACAAAGGCTACTGTACCAAATATTAACATTGATTTTCTCAGGTGTTCAAATACTTATTTGCAGCTGTATCATACAAATAAATAGTTAAAAAATCATACATTGTGATTTCTGGATTTTTTTTTTTAGATTATGTCTCTCACAGTGGACATGCACCTACGATGACAATTTCAGACCCCTCCATGATTTCTAAGTGGTAGAACTTGCAAAATAGCAGGGTGTTCAAATACTTATTTTCCTCACTGTATGTCTTTATGAAGCTTGAAATCTCTTCTTTTAAATGAAGTAATTTATATAAAACTGCCTCATTATCTTTATAATCAGCTGCGAGCGCCCTGCCCCCGGCGCGATTCACATGTAAATAGTTTAGGTGATCTAGTATGCATCGCATACGCCCCCCGATCAATGCCATAAAAACACAGTTTCTATCAGACTTACTGATAGTTCATCGCGTTTTGAGTATGGCACGCTTCTCCGGTAATAAAGACGCCCTTCAGATGATTCTGGACCGCGAGGAAGAATGCACGATACGGTTTGTTTCCTCAGAGGAAGATTGTAACAGACGACGAACGGCAGCATATTGAAGAGCGAATTCCGCCGAGGACACAATTTCGGAGTAAGTTTTACTTAAAAGTCTTTTGTCTTTTATTTTTCGTGTTCGCATTTATGAGGAAAAAAACAATATTACGTGACAGTTCTCCATTATGGACGCGAGCGCTCTAAGCACTAAAATACTTTCAAACATTCACAGAGACCTCAAAACAGAAAGTACAAATCCTTTCTTTAAAACGAATTTCGTTTTGTATCAATTGTATCTTAATTTTAATAATTTTTTCATTAACAAATTTCCTGGATTTAAAGTAAATATAGGCTAGCAATCACAACATAAGGTCTGAACTGGAGATCATCATGAACCCGTAGCCTACTCGCCTCACATGTCTAAAAAATGTTTAATATATTTACAGAAAGCTGGTTCTAAACAAAACCATCCCAAAAAAAAAAAAAATTATGTAGCCTAATAAATGTGCATTTCTCCGGTGCGTTCACTAGCCTACTGCGAAGATCGCGAGTCAGCCTATCATCAACTTCATCTTTGCCAGAAGTTAAATTTAAATCGCGTGTGTGAATTAATGATGTTGTTTTAGCAAACTGTATTGCTATACTGAGATGAGTAAAAATCGACTTCTTTTACAAAGAAAGATTACACTTGAATTGTTGTTGTAATTGTAACCTTTTTAATAAAAAAATATATTTACAAGGTAGATGTAAACAAACTATTAAAAGGTAAATATAAGCCTTTTCTTTAAATAATTTTTATTGTGTTTTATTAGTGACAAATTTGGGGAGAGGATAAATATTCCAAAACTGAAAATACAGTATGAGAATTAACTGCACAATTACTAGACATGTTTTCCTTGGATATTATAGGCCAAATTGCAAGCACAATATGTGGAAAAATAAAAAAGAATTGAGATGCTTCCAACTGTTGCTCTTGCATTCTTGTGGCTCAGTGACTCACCCGAATGAATGGCTAATTAAGTATGCAGGCCCCATTGTCTCCTAAGGTGTGAACCACTAAATATGCATGATCTGTGACGCCCACTCCGCATATTGCCTTTCCAAATAGAAAGTGCTTTGCAAAATTCAAATCAATGTATTGTGTTATGTGAATGATTAGGCAGGGTGATTTTCACATCATTTTGAAGAAAAAAACACTAGGCAATGACATCTATTAGACAGAAGTCTTATTGGCACATATTTAGTATGTGTTTTATGGCCTTATTTCAGAAACTTTAGTTTTTTGTTTTTTCAATAACCACGCATAAACATTATTCTCTCAAAAATGCAGACATGTACATTCTTGTTGCTCACATATTATGGTAGCCCTGTTTGTGCTAAATAGTGTGTAATTTTTTTTTGCCATTAATATGTTTATAAGCAACTGAAAAAAGCACAAATGTCAGGGCATGTCAGAACATCTCAAGGACCCCAAAAACACCTCAGACCCCAGAGGGTTAACTCTATGATGGTTCAATTTAGCAGTTAATCCGCGAATCACATGCTTGCCGAACCGTGGGCCAGCCGGTCCATACGGATCACGGATCAACTGCGATCCGTTGCACCCCTAATAGGCATTTCATCACCCCAAATTACACAGTAAAAATCTGACCCTGTCAAAAAAGACGTAGTGCTTTCTGCAATTGGGTCGGGTCATGTTCACACCTTAAACAACCGTACCAGAGTTTGTTTGGATCCGGACCAAGACTACCTCTTCAGCTGAGTCTCGGTACGGTTGTTCGGTCCGCACCCGAGTGCGATTGCTGTATTCACACCTGCCCAAAAGATCCACAGCAATGGGCCAAACAAACTTGAGTTCAATTCAATCAAACCAAACAAGACAGGTGTGAATACACCCTTATAAAAAAGCATAAAAATTATTGTAATATTTATAGCAGTTGTCTACTTTGTTACATCATGGTTGACATTTATGTCCTTTCACTTCATATCTTTCTTGGAATTGTTTTGATGCACTGAAAATGAAATGCCTTTTTCTCTTTCATTTCAGACCTGATGGAAGAGAGCGAGGAGAGTGAAGAACTGAGTGAAGTGGAGGAGGAACATCATGTCCAACCTGGAGAAAAACATTTGAGTTGCTCAAAGACAAGAAATACAATTTTAAAGAAAAGAAGAGACAAGAAATCTTTCACCTGCACTCGGTGTGGAAAGAGTTTATCAAGCAAACAAAGACTTGAGTGTCACATGAGGATCCACACTGGAGAGAAGTCGTTCACATGCGATCAGTGTGGGAAGAGTTTCACATGTGAAGACAGTTGTGCGATTCATATGAGAATTCACACTGGAGAGAAGCCGTTCACATGTGATCAATGTGGGAAGAGTTTCACACAATCAGGACACCTTAAAGAACACATGAAAATCCACACTGGAGAAAAGCCGTTCACATGTGATCAATGCGGAACGAGTTTTACACATAAACATACTCTTAATGTTCACATGAGGATCCACACCGGAGTGAAGCCGTTCTCATGTGATCAATGCGGCAAAACATTTTCTTGTTCATCAAACTTGAAGAAACACCCTGACAGTTCATATGAAGGAGAAGCCACATTTATGTTCTGTGTGTGGAAAGAGTTTTTCACTGCTGCTATATTTACATAAACATGAGAAAAGACACACTGGAGTGAGGGAGTACATGTGCTTTGAGTGTGAGAAGACTTTTACTTCAGCGAACAGTTTGAAACAGCACCAGAGAATTCACACTGGAGAAAAACCTTACAAGTGTTCACACTGTGACGAGAGATTCAGTCGATCAAGAAATCTGAAAATACATGAGATGAACCACACTGGAGAAAAACCTTACAAGTGCTCACACTGCGACAAGAGATTCAATCAGTCAGAAAGTCAGAAAACACATGAGATGATCCACACTGGAGAAAAACCTTACAAGTGTTCACACTGTGACAAGAGATTCAGTCAGTCAGAAAATCTGAAAAAACATGAGAGGATCCACACTGGAGAAAAACCTTACAAGTGTTCACACTGTGACAAGAGATTCAGTGTGTCATCTTCTCTGAAAACACATGAGAGGATACACACTGGAGAGAAGCCGCACACGTGTGATCAGTGTGGAAAGAGTTTCTCTGTTAAAAGTGACCTGAAGCGACACATGAAGATCCATGCAGTGGAGAAACCACATCAACACAGTCTGAGATCACGGTGAGTAGTTCATCTTTATGTGCTGAGAAACAAAATTCGAAATCTTGAAGTTAGTTTAGCTTGTGTGCTTTTCCTGCTTTTCACACAGTGGCCCTCATTTACAAAATGAGCGTACAACTGAACATGGGGCGCACGGTTGTTTCCATGCAAAACATTGGCATTTATCAATATGGATGTGAGCAGTGGCTATGTTTAAATCTCACATTAGGTCTCAGTTCCCTTTTGAGGGAACTCGCGATGCATCGATGCCGCTTTGGGAAGTCCCTGCGTGATTGTGTCTGAAGCACATGAGTCAATTAGTCCAGTGGCGAGGAGTGAACGTCACGGGCGGGTGACGTCATGACCAGGAAAGGATAAAAGCACATCCGGTTGGAACCGCGCTAGCTTCTGTGCCTCAGGAAGCGCTCTGTGTCAAACTGGCAATCAGCTTGTGTCATGTAGGAAACGATGTGATTGCTTACAGATCACATGTCAAGCCTGCGTCATCTAGAGTTTCATGACCAAACTAGTGACTTATAACACAAATCATCTTCATGACATTAAAATAGATCATAATCGTGCACAGCAGTTGTTGACCGGATTTGATGGGATAAAAATGATTATTGAACTCATCAGTGATCTTGACTTTGAGCTTCACTTTTCATTTCATGTTTGTTTCTCATTTGAAATCTCACATGATTTAATGTTTCTTTCAGACCTGATGGACGTGAACAAGAAATGAAAAACAGAAGCCAATAAATCTGTCTCCTGCCTTCAGTGTTAAAAACACTTCACGTGTAATTCAAGTCTGAAGATTCACATGGGAGTTCACACTGGGAAGAAGCTGCTCAGGCTTTCACTCTGAAATCATGTCTTCTCATTCTGAAGAAAGACAATTTAACTGTGATCAGTGCGGTAAACAGTTTCATTGGGCGTCAGTCCTGAAGAAACACTTGAAGATGCACTCAAAGGAGAAGATTAATTTGTAATATTACACCAGAAAAGACACAGCAGTGTGTGTTTCAGGGCTGGAAGTCCTTTACTACAGATGATGAACTGAAAGAGCACCAGAAAATACACACTGGAAAAAAAAACTTTGAAGTTGGAGCTGAAGAAGAGACCATAACACTTTTAAGAGAGACATGAATCTGATATTAATTTTTAACTCGTTCTTCGTTGTTTTTCATCAGAACATCTAGTTTATCTTCCACTTCTACTCTTCCATTCAAACTCAAGATATACTTTCATGGATCTTTGAAACTGGACGCTTTTCTTCTCTTCTTCTCTTGAGATGATTTGGCTCTTATAAGTCAGTAAAGAGAGAGATCTGTCTCATTTGCTTTCACTTTTACTTTTTTTTTTTTTTGCTTCAAGTAATAATCGATTAAACTCATTTTATCAGCAACTCATTGTTATCGTCCGTTTTTATTTTATGCTCATTCTGGTTGAATCAGGAATAAGTTTAGTTCTGACCTCTTCTCTTTGTCTCACTGTGATTAAGAAGAGGATGTGATAGGATGTGAAAGACACTAAAGGACTATGGTAATCAGGACGGGCAGAGGTGACGACATCAACGACCCGTTGATCACAGGCTAATCTAATCAAATGTTGCCCATTGTTCACCTCAAGTCAAGTCAAGTCACCTTTATTTATATAGCACTTTTTACAATACAGATTGTATCAAAGCAGTTTCACATTGATAACATGAAAATAACACAACAAAGTTTGTTTCTAGAAGAAAATTGCATCATCGTCCACCCATAATAAGGCAGATCAATAATATAGTTGAATATTAAATGTCCCCAACTAAGCAAGCCAAAAGCTAAGACAACAGTGGCAAGGAACCAAAACTCCATCAGTGACAGAATGGAGAAAAAAACCTTGTGAGAACCCAGGCTCAGTCGGGGGCCAGTTCTCCTCTGGCCAACGAGCAAACAGTGTATGATTATGATCCAGGTAGCGTTACAGGTCAGAAGTCAGATTGGTCGTGTTGATGAGGCCTTCACAGGGCTGATGAGGCTGGCACTTCAGGATGCGTCATGGTTAGGTCCAGGTGCAGATCCACCATCTGATCTGGATACTGCCGAGGTCCACCTCACTTCAGGAAACGGAGAGTCTTGCTGACACTGCAGGACTGCGCTGTCGTCGCGTCCAGGCGCTGGTCCTTCATCAGATCTGGATACGGCCTGGATCCGACGGACTGCGGTAAACCTCGGTATAAACAGAGAGACTAATATTAGCGTAGACGCCATTCATCAACCCTCCATTCATGAGACCAAGGTGTGAACGGTGTGACCAAGGTGACCATGGTGACCAAGGTGTGAACGACCATGGACTGCCCAAGGCCACCAAACCAGTTCTGGCTAGAACACAGTAGGAACAAAGAACCCTTAGAAAAAGAAATGAAGTAATACATTGAGGAATATTAATTGCAATGTATGCAATGGTCCAAACACCAACTTTTTCTTTATACACATTGGCTTAGAACCACAAAAATGGACCGAAAACTTGAAGGAACATATCCTACATATCTCCTTATTCACCCAGGGAACCGTTCACACACAATGGAAACCACACTGGGAATAACAGCCAATGTAATCTCACCCACTAACACAGAAATGGACATCTGGGTGATACCTCAACCAATTTACATCAAGTTTGGACTCTACGAGTTCAGAACACTGCCACAAGTACTTTGAGAAAGGTTTGTAAAGGAAATAAAGCATTTCCAAGGTTCTAAAGACACTGTTTTCATTTAGCTGTGTATTTTGGGACAATGCAACAAGCTCCACAGGGTGGAAAGGTGGGAAGTGATGGGAGGAATCATAATCGCCTCCCTAGTAATCGCCTACCTAACTGGATGGAATAAAAGCTTTCCCAAGTGAACACACCCTTGCTCCCAGTTTCTGACCTGACGAGGGAAGGAATAACAGCACAACCAAGGTTATACTCGTGCAAGTAAACCTTCACCCGCACGGACCTTCAAGCAGCTCAGTCGCTTCTGTTGAGGACTTCGTCTTCAGCAATCAAAGCTTGACATGCACGACTCTTGCCTTTGTAACCTCTAGCCTGCAGAGGATCCTGCGGATCGACCACCGCCTGACCTACAGTTCTCCGGATTACACATGGACCAGTAGTGAACATCCAGCACTCAGAGAAGCTCTGCAACTGTTGGAAAGTGATCCAGTCTACCCCCACTGCGAATGGAAATATACCAGTGGAAGACGTAGCCCATCACAGGGACTGATCACCCGACCACGTGGAATGTAAATATCAGCTAACGGCTAACCCAACCTCTTCCCAAAGGCCTTGGCATTAGGTTGTTGCTATATGAGATTAATATTTGTGTAGAGACTGTATCTAGGGTCATCATATGCAGATAGATACATTAGACACATTATCTGTATTCATATAAATGCTTCTCATACCAGCATTTAGAAAGACCACAATAGACTCCTCCATAGACTTCTAATTGCCCATTCATTGCTTCGTCCAATCCGTTGCTCATCTACTTGGCATTCATTGTTAACGTCCATTTGTGTAGTTGTTTGTAGTTTCTGTTTGATTATTGATTTAATTTTCTTAGTAGTTTAGTCATTTTCCTCAGTAGTATTTAGTGAGTGTGATATTTTACTTTTGTATATCTCTTTGTCAATAAATTCATCTTTATTGCAAACTGTGTCATTCTTGTGTTGATAATCAGAGGCTCTACAAGCTCGCCAGAATCTCACTTAATCCTTTAGATTGGTCAGATGATGCACTTCCTATAATTTATATAATTCTATTTATCTCAATAATCTTCCAAGATTGTTTTTTATTGTCAAGGTGAAATTCCTTGGCTGGTGCCCCGTAATATAGGAAGGAATCATCTGACACTCTCACACTCGTAGATCGGTCTGGACAGTATAATCGATAATATTTTTTTTATATTTATAGTTTATATTTGCATTTATGTCAAAACCTAGACACTTTCAAACATCAAAATGACATTTATTAATATGCATTCGTGTCAAAATGACATATAAACATCTTTTCCTATTCTATTTTGCCTGGAAACGCTTCCAACAGGCTTGCGTGAAAAATAGGCACTGGTTCCATTTCTAGCATGCACACGTTTTCCATTTTTTCAAATTTGGCGTCCATGTTATTTCCATCTCTTTCGCGGTTTTAACCTAATGAGAATCTTGCGCTGGCCAGTGTTACACTCACTTATTCTGACACCTACTGGCGTGCGTCTGCAGCATCACGCAAAAATAAAGGTTTACAGTAACGGACGCGACTGTTAATACGCAGGGTTCTCAAGTCTCACGCATTGGCCGTGAGACACACGCAATTCAACCAGTTCACAAGCTCACACGCCACACCGTGTATTTCTCACGCTGAAAAGGCAATACCAACCAAGTTGTCCTGCAAGCTTTATATATTTGTATACGAGGCGCAGGCACACAAAGTGAAGTTTCCTGCCGCCAGCACGTATCTCGGCCAGATTGCATTTGATACTAGGCAACATAGATGCGCGAACACACGGAAGTTGACGGAACATTCTCGGCCACCGTACGTTCGTTACTAGGTAACCAACAACATAGCGCGAACACACGTCGTGATGGAGAAGGTAAGTTGGAAGAAAGCTCGTCTAACATTTTTAGGCTAGAACATTTAATATATAGCCCATCGTATACATTATTATTGATGCAGTCAAAAGCTCTACAACTACTTTACAACCAGGCCAGAAGCTTTGTCTCAGTTTGGCTAGCTTACGTTATCTGAAACTAAGGTAAATGTTGGTGGGTATGGGAAGGAATGAAGATGTATTTCTTTATTTTAAATACATTTAAATTTATTTATTTATTTTATTTTAAATTATATATTATACTGTATTAATAGTCTTTCTAGTTACATTAAGACTACATGTATTAAAGCAGAGTGCTCTGGGTAATATTTTATATCCTGTCAAAACATACATTAATCATTGCCATTGCATTTGTATTTTTCAAACACTAAACACAAAACACATTTCATAAGCTGGAGTGTGTAATCTTGTGTACACACACACACACACACACCTTAATAATACTCTAATATGTAATTTGTTCACAATGTCCCACCACACAATAAATCATTAGCCTATACCATTTCGACTAGATACTTCAAAATGCAAAAAGGTTTGTTTTTCCAAACTGTTTGGAGCAATTTGTTATATTTTTGTATAACTTATTTGTAATTTTGAAATATAACATTAAAGAGTATTTTTGATGTGATGAATTGCTCTGTCATTTGTCAGATTTACCAATTGTTATAATTTCAATTTGTGCTGGTTAATTATGAACAATGGGTAAAATTGGGGGGCGGGGACAGGTGGGGGCGGGGCTCCATTAGGGCTCCTCCCCTAAACGCATGTGATCTCACTCCAAGCTTTTGATAAAACTTGAGAACCCTGTTAATACGTTATTCGTAGTGACCCATGATAGATTTATTTTGTGTCTTTCCTAGAATGGGCAGTTTGTGACTTTGCGAGATAAACAACATAAAGTAGCACTGGTATTACAAAACATTCAGTGACACATACCAATCAAATACAGACATGACACAAATAACACGTTTATTAAAATATTAGGCCTAATGCACTTTAATTCGTTTAATTGATATTTTAAATATCACAAAATTAGGCTATTTATTTAGGATTTTGTGGCACAATTACATCAGTAGGCTACTGTCAGTCACTACTGGAGGTGTCGCAACACGGTGACATGTTCCGCGACTCGGTGTCAGTCAGGTGTCATGTCAGTGTCAGTGTCGCGATGTCAGTGGCACATGCCAATAATGTCAGTGACACATGCCACTATCCACTGGCACATGCCAATGAAGACCGGATGTGCCACCGGATGTGCCACCGGATGTGCCAATGTGCATAGTGACATGTGCCATTGGCTTCTGTGCGTCAGATGCCATGTCACTTAATGTTAAAACTGCTACTGAAAACCTGGTGACGCCTATGCACGCGAAGTCCTCAAATCAAGCAACAGCAAAAGAAGAAGAGTTCGACCAATCATAGCGCTGGATTCATCCCCCAAATAGCAAGCGGGGATGATAGACAAATGCAAAAGGCCTATCATTAAAAAGAGACTGAAAATCGACACCAATAAAGAATCCCGCTCGATCCCCCTTCCACTCCCGCGCCCCGCGGCCCGCCGTCTGACTGATTTCATTAGCGAGGACCGTACAGTAGTCACAGTACTTCTGACTCCTGAAGGTAAACGTTGGCCTGGGGTGGATGTGGAACGTTGAAATATTGTATTGAGTTAACCTAACGTTAATCCTATGGATTCGATGATCACACGGATCGCATGGATTATCTTAAAATACT
Organism: Leuciscus idus; assembly: GCA_021554675.1. Lineage (NCBI taxonomy): Eukaryota > Metazoa > Chordata > Actinopteri > Cypriniformes > Leuciscidae > Leuciscus > Leuciscus idus. Next base: position 64,739,686 of record CM038621.1, read on the forward strand.
CCGTTCTTCATGGTCACTCAGAAAAGAGGAAGACATCATTCAGCCATGCAAATAATAAAATGCTCAAGTAATGCTGAACAATAAATCTTAATAAACTTGAAATCGCTATGGTTTAGTGATTATGAAAGTGATGTGATTTGTGGATTACTGATAAGCGCGAGTCTGGAGAAACAGGCGTTTATTTATTCATTCTCAGTGTTGAGAAACGTAGCCTTCATGTGTTACATTATTGTGTTAATAATAACTTAAGTACCTAATTATGTTACATATTTATTTTGTATGAAAACTAGCGCGTTAGTTGCGGATTAAAAAGTAGCCTACCGTTGTATCAGTGCTGCGCGAGCTCTCTCTCACAAACACGGACGCGCGCACACAGAGAGAGAAGATAATTGTAAAATGAAAATTGACGGGCTAAGTTTAAATTTTGTTCTTGCTTGTTTGTTTTTTTCTGTCAAAATGCCAGAAAGCATTTTGGATTATCCATCCGTGTTTTTAAGATTCGTTAAATGACGGACGTTTTACTGTTAACACAGCCCTCATATGTCGGATTCGTCTAATTTATACTTGATATTCTTTTCAGAATAAGTGATTCGTTATGCTATTATTGGACTCCTGTCTATTCATCCTCAACTGTTTTCTATAAATATGTTTATATTGGCTAACATTTATTCAGCTTTTTTTTTTTTACAGTTTTCTAGGGGTTTCTTAATTTTAGACTAGTTGACCAGCACACATTTTATGCAATGCAATATAATGCATGTGGGTCGTCGTCGTCGTAAAAAGTAGACTGAAAGTATACTTTCTTATTTTTAGTTTGAAAGAAGTATACTAATAGCACACATGAATAAACTTCTTTTTCGTAAGGGCTGTTGGCCTTCAACTCTGACAACTGCAGTGTAATTAAAGGATAGCACCATTCAGTCATCACAAAACTAAAAGCTAGTCAACCTTATGTCCAGGATATGGGTTGCATATGCCACCTTGCCCAACTTGCCACAGGCTGTGGCATCAAGGCCCCAGTCGAGGATTTACTTGTTGGTGTATATGGCCACTTTGACAAAAGGTGAGTATAAAAGAGGAAAGTTTGACTGTCCTGTCTTGGTCATTTTAGTTAGAGTATGATGGATGAGTTTATCTTTTATTACAATGTTCTGAACAAATTCTACATTTCCCTTAATTCTGTTATCCCTATTTATTGTCATTGTTTGTGTTTCCTTGTACAGTGCAAAAAGATGTGAGCTGTATAAAGAGTTTGTTGAGTTTACAGACACAGACACACTGAAGCTGCTCAGATACTGCAGTACACGATGACTCAGCCTCCACACCTGCATTGAAAGAGTGCTGAATCAATGGGCTGCTCTGCAGGCTTACTTCAGCAGTCATGAGGATGAGAGGAGTGTTAAAATCAGGAACCTGGCGGGCTACCTTGATGATCCGGAGATAAAATTCTATTTTCTCTTTCTGAGTGCCGCTCTTAAGCCATTGGTTGCATTCAACGCTGCCTTCCAGGTAGGTAGGATGAAAGGTGGAGCCATTACAAAAAGTGTAAATGTCTTTTTATTTACATTTAATTTTTACCCATGTTTTAGGCAGAGGGAGTGATGATCCATAAGCTACACAGTGGGATGACAAGACTGGTCAAGAGATACTTGGGCTACATTGTTCCAGCTAGATTGATTGTGAATACTCCTGTCAGTGAGGAATTCTACAGACAAGAGCACCAGCTGACAAATGAGGATCTCTTCATTGGAGCTTAGGCCAGAGCATTCCTCGAAAATGAAGAATTCTCCTCCATGTCAGTGACAAGGATATATCAGTAAGTTGTAGCTTGTGTAATAATCATACCTAGATGCTTCATTTGTCTACCTTCATAGTTCCTGGTTAATATATTATGTGATTATGTGGCAATTGTGCTCTTAGGACAGTGAGAGCTTTCTATGTGGAAGTCATTGGGAAGATGCTGAAGGCCTTTCTCTTACAATCTCAGCTGCTTAAAGACCTGGGCCCGTATTCATAAAGAATCTTAATGCAAAGAGTAGCTCCTAGTGACAAAATTCTAAGAAAATTCTTAGAAATGTGGGCGTTTACTCTTAAAATTAAAGAAAAAATCCTAGTAAAGAACAAAGTAATTCAGAAAGCATCTTAACCCTTAAAAGAGGTCTTAAGGTCAAAATTGTTAGGAGCACGGACGAGGACTTTTAAGAGGCTTAAGAGTTTCTTTAGCAGAGGAGAAAATGGCAGAAAGACGAAGAGGGAGAAGAATTGCAGACAATGGATGACAGTGATTTAATAAGACGCTATAGATTAGATCGTGCAGGGATCATGTTTGTGACTGATCTTATTAGAGACGCGCTAATATCTCCGACACAGCACAGAAATGCCATAGCGCCAGAAATGAAAGTAATCACTACATTACGATATTTGGCAACTGGGAAAATTCCATGTTTGATACATTAAAACCAACATTCAAACCACCACTTAAATAGACATGCCAGCAATCAGTGTAACTGGAAAGACTGGAACAATTTTTATCATTCTAAGCCAATCAAATACCTTATAGGAAATTAACAGCATGGTAAATAAAAAAAGGATTTATATACACATATATAATGTGTGTGTGTGTGTGTGTGTGTGTGTGTGAGAACGATCAAATAGGAAAAATGATGCATGTAATTTCAAAGTGAAGGCTTAGAATAGACCCTATACTTAAAATCACTTTTTATTTCCTTCTTGGACAACCAACCAATCACAGTCTTCAAAAGATTGTGTCATACATAGCAACGGGGTCAACCCCGCCTCCTCACTAAGATGAAAGTTTTTCTTTTCCTTACTCAGAGATGCTCTCAGATCGGTCCCGAATCGCATTTAAGCTAAGACTCCTACGTAAAAGTTTTTAAGCTAAATTAAGAGTTTTCTTAGAGGATTCTTAGAATCTTTATAAATACGGGCCCTGGAGGTACTGAACCCAGCATCTCGCCTGGATATCTCTCCTGAAACAGGTAAAAAGTATTGTAGGAATACTCATTCAGTACTTTCACGTGACCAAACGGAATATTTGTTGGAAATTTGTTCATACTACATAGTGGCAAGGCTAGGTCGCATGTTTCCCCAACTGAAGTTTGAGGATCCAGATAAATTGAGAGGGGAGTTCACAGACTACCAGGTCACAGACAGCAAAATGTTGCCCCAGGAGCAGAGAGTTGACAGATTCTGGGGCCTTATAGGGAGGAATGAGACCAGGTTCAGTGAGCTGGCTAGACTGATGAAAGCATTGCTCTGCATTCCCCATAGCAATGCCTCCTCAGAGAGGAGTTTCAGCATGGTGAAAAAGATAGTTACAGAAAATCGCATGAGCATGAATAACAGCACTCTTTGCTCCCTCCTATCCTGAAAAATAAACCACACCGGTTTGGTTTCAAAATACACTCCGTCCAAGAGGGCACTGAGAGCAGCTAAATCTGACACATACAATTACAACACTTCAAAAAAAAAAAAAGTGAGCACATATACTCATGTTTACAAAACATACTGTACTTATGTTTACAAAAGATAGATACAGTTATTGATGCTCAAGGAATGAACTGTAAATAAATGTGTTAAATGAGTTTGTACCACAGTGTTATATGTGTTTGTACCAGTGTTAAAAACCATACAGTGTTTGTACTAGTGTTTTGTTGTAATAAAATTACAAATTTAAAGAAATATTAATAAATTAAGTTATGTATTCATTTATGGGTATTGCAATGTAAATAATACACTTAACACGTGCAGTACACTTTACAGCATGAGCCTACCTCTTGCTATACTCCTAACATTTCTGCTTTTCCATGAGCGCCACCTCCTGTCAGCGACTGAATTTGCATTTTCATTCAGCCTGTCTGCCATTGTTTTTTTTGTGTTTTTGTGTTTTCATTGTTCTGAAACATAGATTGTAAAACAAAGATGGACGATGAATGTCCAATTCCTGTAGAAAACTGTATGCAAACTATACCAGAAACGGCCGCTGACATCTGTCTCTCTGAAGAAACACGATTCTGTGCAGTTATGATGCAGTAATGAGATTGATCCACAGCATCATTGTCCGCCCAAACTCTCAATCACATAAAGCACATAAAGATGAACTACTTACTGTGATTTATAATCAAAAACATTAACAATTAACATCAAAACCATGTTGAATTTCAGTCCATAAAAATGCAAGCTCTAAAAATACAATGCATTAAAATGCAAGCATGGTTAATGCAATGCATAATTTTTTCAAGTTGTGCAATTCAACAAGCTTTTTTGTTTAAAAAACTTTTGGCATTACTTTACTTCCATAGAAAATGTACAAACCTATTGGGAACAACTGTTCTAAGGACCTGTGAAAGTTGTTTTCAGTGAAGGCAAGGTTCACACCAACAAATCTATGTTTCAATCTATGTTTCATATTATTGTATTATTATTATATTATTATACTTCATTTAAGCACACAGAGATTTGCAGACTGGTGAAATAATCTGCACATCTCTGTGTGTGACAAAGATATTTGATATGTAAAATGCCTAGCATAACTGTTCTGTTCAAAAAGGAAATGTGGTATCACAGAAAACACTTTGTCCGATGTCATGTGACTTCCTGAAACAGTTGTTTGTGCCTATAAAAGGGTCTACAGTGAACTTTCAGGCATTTTTGGACCTTTGAAGTTGGACAGATGCCACACACACACAAAGCCATCAAAACTCAGGTTTGACTTTATTTTTTTAATTTTGATTAATTTAGCTATTATCAGTTTGTTTTCAATTATCTTCTTAAAAACAACATTTATTTACATAAAACAGTATATTTGAGTAAGACACAACACACACTTGGTGCATTACACATCGACAGGCTTCTAAAAGTCAAGACAGCATCCAGTAGTGTTCGTGTGCTTATAGGCTGCAGAAATAAAGACTATAAAAACACTATTGTAGTACTGCTGATAAAATTGGGCATTATGAGGATTAGTAAATATTTATATAGCAAGTTATTTATATAGTGGCTTAATATTATCATTAAACCATATTCTAGACCAGTGGTTCCCAACCCTGGTCCTCTAGCCCCCCAAAACTGCACGTTTTAGAGTAGGTGTCTCCCTACTCAAACATACCTGATTCAACTCATCAGCTCTTTAAAATAATCTCCAAGACCTGAAATGGGTGTGTCCGATAATAGAGACACCTAAAATGTACAGTTCTGGGGGCTCCAGGACCAGGGTTGAGGAGCACTGTTCTAGCCTAAACTTTAATTTCGTCTCACATGTTGAAAACAAAAGGATCGATAGCACAGCGGCTTCGTCATGAATTAATGATTTGGAGAGATTGCTTGGAAATATTAAATATAACCCTCCTTCTTGATCAAATAGGCCTGCCTCATATCAGAATTTAGTTTTCTCGATACTGCGCATGGCTCGTCCATCCCTTCTCATTTTACAATGGAATTCACTGCAAAATAAAGCAACTAAAACTCTTGTATACATGTAACGGAGTTTAAATAATGCTGTTAAATTCATGCATTAATTGGGAAAACTCGACATTGGCTGTTGCGTCCCTTGCATTTGCTTGCGTGATATTAAGGGCGGAGCTACGTCACCACCAGCAGAGTTTCACATCTCTCGCTGCTGGTAAGTCGCATCAATAAGCGCTGCGTCATAAAAACTGAGTTTAGATTGTTTTCGAGTGTAAGGTTGGACTTTTAAACTACACACAAGTTTACTTCATGTGCCTGTCAGCCCCTAGTTCTATCAGTCGAGTCAAATGTGTTATTTGCGATGATGAAATGTGATGAGAGTGTGTGTGTGTTAACCTGCTTGTGAACTCCGAATCTCTGATTTCATTTAAGATCTATGAGCAACATTGATGCGTGATGCACTGTCCTTTAGCCAGCTTTTGGTCCTGTTTGTCCCAGGTATGTTTTATATTCGGATTTGTCATGTTCTGTGTAAGAATATATTAGTCGAACTGAGTGTTAGCATTATCACATGTGCTATGTGCTCTCATGTGCTCGCACGTGCTGAACTGTGTAACTGCGCCATTTTAGGTGGCCGTTCTTTTCTTTCTGTATTCCATTTTATACAAAAATATACAAAATGATGGTTGCTTAAATTTAGTTCTCTGCATTTATGTGAATTGATGAGAAATGACGACAGAGAAAGTGATGTATATTTTATTTCTTTAATGTATGTTTTATTTTGAGTTTAATTCCACTATACGATCACTTTGTAAAAATGTATTCAGCAGAGTTTCACATCTCTCGCTGCTGATCTATGAGCAACATTGATGCGTGATGCACTGTCCTTTAACCAGCTTTTGGTCCTGTTTGTCCCAGTCTGTCTGTTCCAGGCCCAGTAAAGATCTTGAGTAACCATCCACCTGCTCTCCGTGTGATTCCATCCACACACAAACACAAACAGTCACATACATACTGAAAAATGTATTTGGACTTATTGCATTGTTGTTACCAAACTTGATGGTAACAAAGATGCCAAATTAAGCTGCACACTGAATTGCATAACAGACTAACAGACAAAAGTTAACTCTCTGCTTCAACCAAACTTATGTTATGTTATGGATGGAGACTGTATGAAGAATCAGTTTGCACTGTGGTTTCCTGGGCATCATGTGATTTACTTGAATAAGAGAGCAAACTTCCGTTCTCTCTGCAAACTCAAACTCTGTTGAACTGATTGTCTGTCAACACCAGTGGTCTCCCATCCCCCAACACGCATTAGTAGAGACTCCGAGACCTGAAATGTGTGTGTCAGATGAGGGAGACATACAAAATGTACAATGTTGGAGGGCTCTGTGACCAGGGCTGGGAACCACTAGTCTACACTATGAGCTAAAAATGAATTCACCCCTTTCAACACTTCAAGTTTTGTTTGGTTCTGTTTTTTTTTCTGGTGTTTTACTCTGCAAAATTTAGAGCAGGGTGTCATTATCTCTCATCAAATAATGTTTATAGAAGTCCATCTTTTTGTGAATATTATATTAATATACAGTATATTAATATTTATTCCATCGACACCAGATTTCTAAATACTATCAATGTTAAGTGGTGCAAGACCTGGGGCCTCATTTATAAACGTTGCGTACGCACAAAAGAAGGCGTACACCACTCTCTACGCCATAATTGGTATTTATAAAAAGCTAACTTGACGGGAAAATGTGCGGTCCTTCACGAAAACTCTGACCCAGGCGTACACACAAAAACAGGTGAAATGAGAAATGGCAACACCGTCGGCAGATGGAAGAAACACGTGAAAGTGTGTGAAACTGTAGACCGTTGTGTAAAAGAAATGGCAATGCTGCCTCTCATAAATAACATGAAGACTTCACAAAGCAAGTAATTAACAGCCTACACGAACACCCGTTTGATCGATCTGCAGTGTAAAACAAACAAAATCAAACAAAGATTACAACAGAAATGCAAATTAACACATATTTGCAAAAAGAAAAGTTGAAATATGTTCTGCAATAATATTGGCATGTTATGCAATTCATCCTCATAACACATCTGTAGCTTGTCTGCAGATGCACAATGGCTGACCTTGCGCTTTTTTGCATCGACTTTGATGTCCGACCATTTCTTTTTTATTTCGGCCACGGTCCGAGGTTGTGAGGCTGCAGCATTAACGGCGTCTGCAACCTTTTGCTACTTAAGTGTCTTTTTGGCATTAGTAATGCCCACACTGTGCCCTCCAAACAACATTTTACTCCTCTTTTCCACCTCGCCAACGATAATTTCCACTTCACATTGAGTGAAGTTACGTTTATTGGTTTTCCTCTCTGTGTTTGCCATGATTTCGCAATCGATGAATATTAACTTGTGGGCGTTCACGGACTATTTATGGGCAACTATGGGCGTGACATGAAGCCGCAAAAGCTGCGCTACATTTAGAATCGATTGTGATTTATTAAGGGAAAACTGCGTAGGATGTGCGTGCGCACGGTTTTATAAATCCGAATATTTCTGTGCGTACGCACGTCCTATGTTTCATCTGTACGCCACTTCTGACGCAAATCCTGGATAACAATCGTTGACAGTAAAGTTTTATAAATGAGGCCCCTGATCTGTATATAATTTCCTTTTCTCTCCAGTGAAATAATGACCGATAAAAATCCAGGTGATGCCCTGGTTAGGCTCCCTGGTGAAGACAAAGAGACCAGCACCAAGGTAAGCACAGACCGCAGTTCTAGTAACTCAATGCATAAAAAGATGCATATATGGTCAGACGGTTCAGCTGTTGTTCAAAACAAACGTCAGAATGAGGAAGAAATGTGACCTTAGTCTCCCCGCTCTGCACATTTTTTATGTCTCTTATTGGAGATAAGTTGATAAAATCAGTGTGAATGGTTCATTCGCGAATATAACTGATTTGGTTCTCAAATTCAATCCAACGTCCTGAATCAACCGTGTCACTGTTGTTGCACATTTTCTTGTTTCCTTCTGGTGCTGCTGATGTGTAAAACTTATTCACTCATAGAAAGAAAAAAATTATCATTGTTGTTACTATGTAACCTTGCCCACTTAATGAGCTCACAGGTATATATTGAAAAATGAACCAGCAGTCAAGATGAGTTTGATACTAAATCTAGATTTAGAAAATCAAAATACATTTCAGTACTATGGACACATAAAAACACCTAATAAAAAAAATAACAAAATAATAATTAACAAATAACAGAATTCACCAACTATGTGAAAACCTTTACACTAAACCACTGCATTGGCCAGAAAAAACCCACGCATGCGCCCACTGCCCCTCGAGTGCAAACGCCTGGGAACCAACACACACACACACATTTAAACTCAGCAATCATTCATTCACATGAAAACCATAATATGTGTAATTACATCCCAATAAACATCTAGTCGAAAAGAGGGACACAACATATCCTGAGCACACTTAAAACACGATTCCCTGTGAGTTCAAAAACTCATTAAAACCCCATATTAAAAAAACACAGTAGAATACAAGTCTCTAAAATAAACAGATAACAATCGTTGACAGTCCTACAATAAAACTGCACACACAACAATAAAATAAAATATATTGATTCGGCTACTACACTGAGAAAAACAATAAGTAGAATTTACTAAATTTTTATAAGGCAAGTTTTTGCACTAATTTTTTTCAAGTAAATTTCACATTGATGGAAATTAAGTAAAATTAAGTAAAAGCCGAGTAAAATTCACAAAGTGAATAAGTACATATAACTTGGCCTGTTAAATTATATTGAGTAATTTTTACTTACAAATCTGATATAATATAATTAAGTAAAACCACTTGATATTTTAAATACATTTTACTTGTTTTATGCAGTGCTGGTAATTATTTTAAATTAAATTAAATGTTACTCTTATAATGTGACAAAATAATACTGTGACAATGTGCAGTTAAGAGTAATTTATTAAGAAATAAGCATATATACAGAAACATATAATGACAATAATAACAATTCAGTGTGTTCGGTCTCTCTCTTTGTCCCTCTAAACCGGTTTACAGCAACGGAGGCACAAAGGACTGAATGCATTTGAGAAATATCCTGAAATTAAGAAAAGAGAGAGAGAAAAAAACAATAATCAGTAAACAGATAAAAATTCAAAGTTAATTAATTTGCATTCACATTATTCATTTCATTTAAACCAAATCATTAAAAACATCCTGCATGACCTTACTGTCATAGTCATTGACACACATTAATGCTAACATGTGACACACAGTATGCAGATATCAAGGCTACGAATTAGGAATTTGGGAGTACGAATTATTGTCATTTACAACGTGGTCACGATTTAGTAAAAGCAGGGACCATTTGATAGATAGTATGCACGATTTAGCAAATGAATGAGGAAATGAATTATATTGTGCACGATGAGGGAAGGAGAACCTTCTCACTTAGGCCTATTGTTAATTCGTGGCCAATATTTGTCATTTATAAAGAAAATTGCACACAAAATAACAAATATTAAACAAAAAGATCATGATTTAAGTGACACATTCATGGTTTTTAGGCGTAATTACTGATAAATCGTGTAAAACGTAAAGTTTAAAACTGAGAAAAAAATATGGCTAACGTCTACAAACTAACTCGTCATTATATTAACCCTCTTTGAGTCGGCAAAAGCACCCGCGCATTTTGCTCGATTTTTTTTCACATAGCAGCAAATTAGACTTATGCTCCGTCATTTTTGGTCATAAAGATTACAGACTTAAGAAATATGTAAAAATAAACTGTTAAATGTCTACTTTTTCCACTTTCAATCAAAATAAAACGTGCTTTTGTAAAATAAAGAAAATAAACAGGGTGCTTTCCTCTGCCTCTCCCTGAACTTTTTTCTGGAGCACGTCTCTAAACTTAAGAACACTAAACTTTTCAAATGTATAGCATGAAGTCATGACAAGACAATCGTTGAATTAATCAAAAAATCATTATAAATCCGTAATATAATGCAGTTTTTTACTGTTGCTTACCTGTCGAGAGCCGTTGGAGTGGAGATTCGAAATCCCTCAATCATCGCGTGTGTTCTTCTTTCTGCGCATGCACAGATTCCTTTCTTCAAGGACTAAATTTTACTTGATTTTTTTTTATTTGCTTCAAGTACTTAATTAATGCATGTAAATATGCCAGAGAGTCAGAAGTCAATTTCACTTGTCTGTTGGATGTCTAATATTTACAAGTAAAAAATTAGTATATAATTAGGATTTACTTAATATACTAAAGTTTTCATTTTTACAAAATTATTCTTAGCAAAAGATACATGATTTTTCCTGTTTTATTTACTTTGACATAAAATAATTTTTTACAGTGTACCCTGTCTTAGTAGCTTGTGCTATCCACTGATATAATAATCATTAGGGTACAACTGGGAAGGGTGCTAAAATGAATTATTGTTGCACAAATTGTTTATTTAGCCATTGTGTGGCCAAATAAACAATCTAATCTAATCTAATCTAAACCAGGCGAAAGTATTGGGACAATAATTGAATTCAAGTGTTCCAATCACTTCCACGGCCACAGTTGTATAAATCAAGCACTAGGCATGCAGACGCTTCTACAAACATCTGTGAAAGAATGGGTTGCTCTCAGGATCTCAGTGAAAAAAAGAATATAATGCCGGTAAATACATAAATAACATGCATAAAGTCTTATGTCCCTCATGTCGTTGCAAACCAGTATGACTTTCTTTCTTCTGTGGAACACAAAAGGAGATACAATGAAAGTCTATGGGGTCCAATGTTGTTTGGACATGTTCATCATTTACTTGTCATTCGAATAATGTGTGACTTACTTTCTTCTGTGGAATTTAAAAAAATAAGATTTTTTTAAAAAAGGTTGGAAACATGTTCATCCCTTTATGGCCACAGTCCACACCCATCTTTGCTGTCTCCAGATCTCAAGCCAGTGGAGCAGCTTTGAGATGTGGTGAAACAACACAATGTGCAGCAGATAAATCTACAGCAGTTGATTGAGTGATTGATTCTTATAATGTCAAGATAGACCAGAATCTAAGGAATGTTTCCAGAAACTTTTTTCTGTCTACACCACAAAGAATCTGTGCTGTTCTGAGGGCTTAAAGGGTTTGCCTAATAAAGCAGCCACTGAGTGTATAGCCACTTAGATCATGATACGATCATTATAAGTAGATATCAATATTGTGTTAATCTTTCTGAACAGCCAATAGAAGAGAAGAACAACTCCAAACCTGTTGGCCATGCAGACATGATCAAGACTCATGTACCATCTCACTCATCACACAGTGACATAGGTAGGAAAACACAATATTCACTGAACCCAAACATTAATGAGAAGAATCATTAAATTATCAGTTTTGTTCTTGTATTCTTTGAATTCAGATTGAATTCTGATTATTTTGAGAAAAGTTCTTTGCTGTTTATTCTAGATCCCAATCTGTCTATTGTGTTTTTTGGAAACTCTTCATCAGTCCAGTTTGGACATGGAAACATTTTACTAGGAGAACAAAAAAATAATATTGAAAATGCTGAAATATCCAAGATTGTTGCAGTACAGCAGAAGATATCAGAACGTCACGTCTCTGTGATCAACATGATTGACTTACATGAGGCTGAACTTTACCTGGATTCTGTGGATCATCACATTGGTCAACTAGTGCATGAAAATGAAATCAGCGCCTTCATCTTTGTTGTGCGACTGGGCCAGTTAACAGATGCTGATAAGATGGGTCTGGAATGGCTTCAGAGAGTGTTTGGTGACAGAGTTCTTCAGTTTGTGATGATTCTCTTCACCTATGAGAGAGAAGAAGAGTGTGACTCTATAATTGATGATCTGAAGAAAAACCCTGTTCTGGAGCAGCTGCTGGAGAAATGCGGAGGAAGATATCACACCTGCAACAAGATGATGAACAACCAATCAGAGATGAGAGACCTGATGAAGAAGATTGACCACCTGATTAATGAGAACAATCAGCAGCGCTACACTGGAGAAAGACGAGAGACAGAAGAGCCACAAAAGAGTGAATGTGAAAGTGGTAAGAAAAACAGATTCTTCATTCTTATTTCCCATGATTAGTCCAAACTGTAATCAAACATTCTGGTCTAAGATTGACTAATTATGATATTATAGAAACATGTGGGTAAAAAGGCTTTTATAATATATCAGTGAGAAATGTTATATGGTTAAATACCCTGTTTAGAAACTACTAACTACGCTTCTGATGTAAGTGACTAAATCGGTTGGTAAAGCTTGTTGATAGAGACCATGATGATAAATTGATTCAATAAATCTTAATTGCGTGAATATCCTCAGTTTAGATTAGAATTAACAAAAGATCATAATTATTATAGGTAAACAAAACTAAGAGTAAGTAACAGATACTTGCCTCTAGTGGTGAAAATGGCAAAAAAAAAAAAGCCCTCCAGACTCCAAAGAGCAGTAATCACATTCTTTGAGATTAAGACAAACACCCATTGTACATACAATTACAACAACTTAAATTATTTTATTATTATAATATACTGAAGCAGTTATAAATGAGCAATATTACACAAGCTGTGTGATATTGCTGTAAATAACAAAAACAAACAAACAGCTACAACCAACAGGTCACATTTTCAAATAAAAATCTATCTTTAATATTATTATTATTATTTTTTTTAAATATGCATATTTGAAGTTTAACTACATTCTTGCCTAAAAAAAACTTCTTAAAACTACATTGCGTCACATAACACCAGTAGTATTGTAATATAATAGTGGGTTTCATCAAGCAAAATCCCTGCTAAATGAACACTGCTCAGTGTTTATATAATCTCAGAGTGTTATAAGTAACACTGAAACAGTGTTAAATTAATGAGATAATTAAGTGATTAATTGAGTGATGATTGAGAATTATTGATGACAACTGATGTTAACAAGCAGAATAACTGAAAAAAAAAAAAAAAAACATTACAAATTATGACATTATAGACTTTGTATAAAGCTAAATTCAATCTACATATTATGTAATCTAAACTAATATATTCAAAGATTTGGCTATCATATCAGTGAATCAGATCATCATGATGACTGTAACATCACTTATGAATGATCAAGATCATCTGATATTTCTCCTGCATTTATTGCTATAACAAATGTGTATTAAATACACAGTTAAAGCAGCCAGAGAAAACTAATGTTAAAAACTCACGGGTCATGAGCCCAACTAAAGCAGACACTGATCTCAATCATGGTGACATCAAATTTATTTTAAAGCTGTCAGCTGCGGCTGTCAAACAAAAACCGTAAAAATAAAGTAAAATATCCTATTTTAGAAGTGCAAAAAATTTTTCCTTAAATGTTTTACAGAAATACACTTATTTTACAGCTATTTCCTGAATTATTACGATTTAAAAAAATTATATGCATGTGAGAAATTATGACATTATAGACTTTGTATAAAGCTAAATTCCATTTACATGTAATCTAAGCTAATATATTGATATTTTTGACTGTCATATCAGAGAATCAAGCCATCATATGATGACATCATCAAAGAATGACAAAATCATCTGAAATTTTCTCCAGCATTTATTGCTATAACAAATGAACATCAAATACACAGTTAAAGCAGCCAGAGAAAAACGTAAGTTAAAAATTGAAGTCATGAGCAGACACTAAAATCTAAAGCAGACACTAATCTCAATCATGGTGACATCAAATTTATTTTAAAGTTTTTTACAATTTATTTAAATTAGCATATTTTACTTTAATTTTAGGGTTTTTGTTTGGCAGCCGCAGCTGCCAGTCATTTGACCCTTTTTTAAAGATTTTTTTACAATGAAGGTGTTTGATTATAATAATGCAGGAAATACCTGTGAAATAACAGTGTTTTTTCGGTTTATTTAAACTACCATATTTGACTTTAATTTTAAGGTTTTTGTTTGGCAGCCGCAGCTGCCAGTCATTTGACCCTTTTTTTTAAGATTTTTTTTACAATGAAGGTTTTTGATCGTGATTATTCAGGAAATACCTGTAAAATAACAGTGTTTTTCAGTTTATTTAATTTAGGATGTTTTACAGTTTTTTGGGGAGCTGACAGTCATTTGACCATTTTATCATTTAACTGTTTTCTTTCTGTTAAATTACAGATTATATTTGTAATTTTACATACATTTTTATGTAATTTAAGAAAACAGAAAAAATACTGTATGAAAAATACAACAAATGTTCTGTATAAAAAGTGTGAATTACTGTAATTTGTCATTAATGTCACAATACCTAAAATAACAGCTGAATTTTTATTTTACAGATATTTTTTGTAATTTTACAGTGTTTTGAGTACAATTTAAAATGAAAGAAAATGATCGTAAAAAAATCACAGTTATTTTCTGTAAAATTAGGATTTTTTTTTACAGTGTGGGTGAATATCGCACAGCTGGAAAAGGCTCTCAGCCAATCAGATTCGAGAACCAGAAAGAATTGTTGTATAAAAAAAAGTAAATGTATTGAATGTGTTTATATAGAAATTACTTTGTCTATAAAATATCACTTTTATTTAGGAAGAAAATGAGAGATATATTTCCAGGTTTTTACAATCACAATACAACAGATTAATTAATCAATATACATACCATACAGTATATACTGAACAGGGCAATCTCTAAAAACTAAAAAATCCAATTCTCATCAAATCCTTTAGAGAACGGAATTAGAAATTAGTATATGAAGATTTGACCTTTGTTGTTCAATCAGTTTCACTATATGGCTCTTCTTTTCCATTTGCTCTTGCTAATGCTGCTATTCCTGCTCCTGCTGCTGCTCCTGCTGCTGCTCCTACCACTCCTCCTACCACTCCTCCTACCCCTCCTCCTACCACTGTTAGTGATGCTAGCCCAAAGTCTTTCAGTTTTTTAATTAAAGCCTCTCGGTCAATCCTTCTCTGGGCTTCTTCAAATATCTCATTGGTGTAGTGCTGTCCTCCGTTGATCATCACCAGTTCATCAATCTTCTGCACCAGTTCTGTGACCTGAGAGCGATTACTCGTGTCTTCATTGTTGAATGAGTGAAATCTGCCACCGCACTCATCAACAAGAGCCTTGAGATCATTACTTTCACTGATATATTCATCTAATGAAAGCTCATTCAGAAGATCAGTGTGAGTGAACAGAATGATGGTGTGATGAGAAGCTTTTTCTCCAAAGTTTTCCTGGATCCATTTCACTGTTTTCTTCTCTTCATCTGTGAATCTCACATCCAGTCTGATGACCAGCAGAAACACATGAGGACCAGGAACAGACATGTAGATGCACTTCACAATCTCTTTCTTTAGTTCTTCTTCACTCATTGACTTATCATATAGTCCTGGAGTGTCGATCACTGAGATGGTTTTATCCTCCTCTGCAGTCACACGTCTTAGACAGTGTCTAGTCACAGACTTAGGGGAAATACCTTGCTTAAACACAACGTTGCCGATGATGGTGTTTCCTGCTGAACTCTTTCCTGATCCAGTTTTACCCAACAGCACAATCCTCAGATCTGTTAAAGAGAGAGGAATTTAAAATGTTATTTATGCTTTAAAAAATGACAAGGTAACACTTTACGGTAAGGGTACATGAATTATCATGAATTCATGTATAAATTCATGCATGAAATATCCATTCATTCATGCATTATGAATCCCGGCCTGCTGCTGACCCTGTGCTCACCGTTCGTTTGTTTGTTTGTGAGAAGTTTTTATTGTGATTAGTTTTTATTTGCTAAAATAGCATTTTAAATAATCTCTTAAAATAGCAATTCGCTATGGATATTTTCGTTATGAAAATCGCCTTACTATGGATACTACTTTGTCTATTGGCATTTGGAATCGGGGATTGTGTACCAGGCCGTCAAGACTACCTCACCTATACGCGTGAGCACCTGCTCTCCTTACGAGCAACTGGCGTAGCCCCACCAACTCTTCCTGCCGACTTCATGGAAATTCGACGGCCTGCTGAATGGCCAGAGAGGAGGAAGAAAGCAAAGAAAAAGCGAGGCTCAAGGGGAGGTGTAAGGCACCGACTTTGGAGACGCGGTAATAGATTCCCTTTGCCTGTCATTACCCTGACCAACGTTCGATCGGTAAGCAACAAACTTGATGAACTGGCGTTGAGAGCAGAACATGATTGTGAATTCAGACAGAGCAATCTTGTGTGTTTGACGGAATCATGGCTTAAGGACTATCATGATACTCCAACTTTGTCTGGATACACTACTATTAGAGCAGACCGAAATGAGCGAAGCTCACGTAAATCAATCGGAGGAGGGCTATGTTTATTTGTTGACAATCGCTGGGCTACACAGTATTGTGTTCGGGAACAGGTGTGCACACCGGACTATGAATTATTGACTGTATCTTTCCGACCATTCTATCTCCCGCGGGAGTTCGGTCAAATTACTATTATTCTTGTGTATGTGCCCGGACCGAATGACGCGGTAGCGGGGGAAAAAATAACGGAGAGCTACAATGATGCACTCGCCCGCTCTGCGGATCAGCCTGTCTTTATCCTCGGAGATTTTAATTCATGTAATTTGTCTACACATCTGCCCACTGTCTCACAATATGTTGACTGTCCTACACGGCTCAATCGGACCCTTGACCGTTGCTATGGGAATGTCCCTGAGGCATATAAAGCATTGTGCAGACCACCCTTAGGGAAATCCGATCACAATGTAATCCATCTTTTGCCGAAATATAAAGCTTTGCTTAAAAGGACAAAACCAGTTGTCAAGCAAATACAGACGTGGTCTGAAACAAATAGAGATCAACTAAGGGACTGTTTTGATAATACAAACTGGGACACCTTCTTTGAATCCTGCCAGGATGGGAATGAACTTACGGACACTTTAACATCATACATTAAGTTCTGTGAGGACTGTGTGTCTGAAACAAAGACTATTAGAATATTCCCAAATAATAAACCCTGGGTTTCTAAAAAATTAAAAATCTGCCTTAATGAAAGAAAGATAGCCTTTTGTTCAGGCAACTTGGAATTAGAACAGGAAAAAAGGAAACAATTAAAGGGGGATATTCTCAAGGCAAAAATTGAATATAAAAACACAATAGAGAGTACATTTTTCAGTGGGAATATAAAACACGCTTGGGAGGGCTTGAATATTTTAATGGGAAAAAGTTGCAATAAAAGCAATAGTCCTGCAGTTTGCAGTCTTAGTTTGGTAGACGAAATGAACACGTTCTTCTGTGTCAAGTGTGATGACATCTGTAAAAATCTTCCCATAGGTTCATCAATAATTATCACCGAAGAAGTTGTTGCCAAAAGCCTCACCAAATTAAAGTTGAATAAGGCCACTGGACCAGATGGCTTGAAAGCCAGCTTACTTAAAGACTGTGCCTTACAATTAAAAGGTGTTTTCTCAAGGCTTTTTAACTTTCTTTTAGCTGCAGGTGTACCCACGTCCTGGAAATTCTCCCTAATAAGGCCTATACCTAAGAAGCCTGGCGCAAGTAAGCCTGAAGATTTTCGACCCATAGCCATTACCTCCACATTGTGC
Organism: Leuciscus idus; assembly: GCA_021554675.1. Lineage (NCBI taxonomy): Eukaryota > Metazoa > Chordata > Actinopteri > Cypriniformes > Leuciscidae > Leuciscus > Leuciscus idus. The sequence continues at coordinate 64,757,715 of CM038621.1, forward strand.
AAAACAATGGAGAGAGTTCTAGTAGATCTCCTGACCTCTCAAGTAAGTGGCGTGCTAGATCCGCTGCAGTTCGCGTATAGAAGTGACAGAGGGACTGATGATGCTGTGCTGATCCTCTTAGATTCTATTTCAAAACAACTTGCACTTTCTAAAGGCCTTGCTAGAGTTTTATTCATAGATTTTAGTGCAGCATTTAATTGTATGAAGTTACACATTCTCCTGCAAAAACTAGCTCATATTAATATAGATAGAGGCTTGATTGTATGGATCAGAGACTTTCTCTCCTGTCGCACTCAGAGGGTATGTGTAAATTAATTTTTGTCAGGAGTGCGTACTATTAGCACAGGTTGTCCTCAAGGCAGTGTTCTTTCCCCTATGCTTTTTTCATTATTTACGAATGATTTCTCCATAAACAATAGCACTTTTAAATTAATAAAATATGCAGACGATATGGCCTTAGTAGGCCTTCTACAAAAAACTAATCCCTTTGATGAAGCCCATTATTTAGCACATATTAAGGCCCTTGAATTATGGTGCAAAGACAGCCAGCTAGAAATTAATGTGGCGAAGACAAATGAGCTAATTTTCTGTAAAAAACAAGATATAATAACAGAGCCAGTGTTACTTAATGGTCAAGTAGTTGAAACAGTGGGAACTTTTAAGTATTTAGGTACGGTTCTTGATAATCACCTGAGTTTTATAGAAAATACAGATTTTATTTACAAGAAATGCACACAACGTCTAAGTTTGCTCAGAAAATTGAACTGCTTGGGTGTTAGTACTAAGATTATTGAGCTTGTGTATATCACACACATTGAAACTGTTTTAACTTTTCATCTTTCTGCTTGGTTTGGCCATTTAAACTGTAAGCTTAAGAAAAAGCTTAACAGGATAGTGTTAATGGCTAGTAAGATAGTAGGAAAACCACAAAAACAATTGACTCAAATATATATTGACAGAATGAGTAAAAAAGCAAGAAAGATCACAATAGATAGTACCCACCCCCTCGCTAGTGAGTTTGAACTTTTGAAGTCCGGGAGGCGATTCAGAGTGCCTCTGGCTAAAGGTACTTTTAAAAAATCCTTTATTCCGAATGCCATTAGTATCCTTAATCAAATTAAGTGACAACAACAAGGAGTTAACTTGATGTATTTAAGTATATTTATCTTTAGCATGATTTTTTTTTAATTGTATAATTTATTTCTTAGAAATATTCTCTCTTGTACGAGCTGTTGTTTGTATGTCTATTGTATTTGTCTTTAAGTGAGCCAAAGAAAAATTTCCACTTCGGTGGACAATAAAGATTTATTCTATTCTATTCTATTAATATCTCATGAATCATCAGGAACTAACACGAGTTCAACGTTTTTCATTTATGACTTCATGGATGAACAACACCTTAATTAAAACATTAACTAAGATGAGTACATCATCATGAATTATGATTTATTACGCATGATCATGATGTTTTCTTTGTTCACACAAAAAATTGGTCTTTACCACCCATTGTGGATAAAGCTATGGTTATGGTACATGAATCATCATGAATTCATGCATAAAAAAGTATTAATTCATGCATGCAAGACTACTCCTCGAATTATTAAAGGAATGTACAAAAATCCACATTATCTAATGCATGCATACAGGCTAGAACAGTATATCAATTAATGTGAGAACTTTTTTTCTGAATTATGATCTGAGTTATCCAGCGTGTTCATGTCTTCTTCATAGCCTGCAGGTAAATGGACAGACACCAAAATTAGCCAATCGCAGCACATAACATACGAATTCTGTTGGCATTCAAATACAGTAGTCATCATTAACTAAGCATTATTTATCAATGACTTCATCATGTGTGTGGCCCCTCAACTAAAGTGGTGACTTGGTGCTTTGAAACACTGATGAACAATGTGGCATAACTGTGAAATGATATGAATATGAACATGAAAGTTCAAGCCTTAATTGACCGTTCGCAAAACCCCGCCCTCGAACGCTCCTCGTCCAATCCTAGCTCAGCAACGATGCGCCTACGGCACCTGCAAGTCTGACACCAGGTACTCCAAAAGTTTAGAGGGATTGTTTTTTTTTTTTCGCCTTTCCAAAACCCAAGTCCGACCCAAGCGGAAAGATGCCGACAATGTACATTTGGAGTGCTGTCAATACAGAGAACATTTACATCCTGTTTTCGGTCAAAGTCCATAGTAATCGATTGTCGAGTTCATGCGCATTGGTTTAGTACCTATGATCATGCGCGTGAACTCAACAATCGATTACTGTGGACTTTGACCGAAAACAGGATGTAAATACAGGTATGTGCGCTGGCTGAATAAACATCATTTTTATTCATATCTTTCACATCTACTGCAGTCAGATTGACCCGCGTTCACTCCGAAGGAATCACTCACATGACCTGTGCACTTGTAATGACACATCAAGGATGTTAAGAGGCTAAAAGAGGTGTAGGCAACACCGATTTTTGTCGTTGTTCTCTGTATTGACAGCACTCCAAATGTACAAAAAAATGAGCTCAATGTTAAAATTGACCGGAGTTCTACTTCTACTCCACCTATATCCGGTGTGTGGTGAGCGCACTGGCGCCGTTGTACTGTGGCTGCCGTCGCATCATCCAAGTGGATGCTGTACACTGGTGGTGGTTGAGGAGAGATCCCCTGACATGATTGTAAAGCGCTTTGGGTGTACAGTAGTACATATGAAAGCGCTATATAAATGCCCGATTCTATTCTTCTATTCTATTCTACTTTAATAAGCATACATATGTCAGCGTATATAATATATAAGCGTCAGTCACGCCCGTTACACATATACTCCGTAGTCCGTTTGCAGTGCGTATTTTTTTTCCGCACCCATGTTAACAGGTAAAGCTTTCACACTGCACGCGGATGCTGCAATCGTTTCCGCACCGAGTCTATTTTTGCTGTGCTGCACGCGCTGAATTAAAGTGACAGCGCATGGTTCTTGGTCAAAACGAACACAGATTGACATGTAAATATAATAATCTCACCATGCATTTAATAAAATAAAATGTAGTAAACTCACCATAGCCTAAATGTATTTTTGGACTTGCAGACTTGGAGGAGTTCCGTTTGCACACAAGCACACACACGACTTGTTTAAATACATTTATATTGTTAATAAATAACAATAAATTGTTGTTGTACCAATATCTTCAAGTTTTGTTTTTCACTGTATTAATCTCAAATGTCATGATTTGCCAATGCAAGAGAGTAACACCGGCACGCGGCAACCTTTTTTCCCCCACTTCAAGCACTGGCCTCGATTGTTGTAATATTCCCGTCTTTGCTTATTTTAACATTTTGAACATATCCCTCCACTGCATATTGCAGCCCTTTCTGTCGTGCCCTGGAGGATATGTCTGCTGCATTACTCCAAAACCAATCACTTATACCAGTATGGAGCTCAACCCAGCCATGTGTCTGTTTCTAAATTGTTTGACGGGCGTAGTAACAATAACTGGGGGCGTGGCTTTTGCGAACGGTCAATTTGCAAACTGTGGACACAAATGGACTTTGATCTTAACTTTACTGCTTTATTCTTAAATGGTATAAAGTTAAACCAGTTAAAAACCATAAAGCTGATTAAAAAAAATGTTTCACAAACAGCTTGATCTCTTTTTGGGTAAAGAGTCACCTTTTAATGTATAAAGCTACTGGTGTGACTGGTTTTATGTCCATATCATGAAATTGTAAAACAGCTTTATGGTTTTGTAAAGAGTTTTCAGATATACAGGCACTTAAAATAAAGTTGATGTGTATGTACTGAATTCCTTCTCAGCTCTTTCCAGCTGTTGATTTTAACTTGTACCGTTTGGTTTCAGAATAAAGCAGTAAAGTTACAGCCTGGTCTCATTGTTAATACGCAGGTATTAATACGTAATTTTCAAAGATAGAAAGCGTATTTCTTGGTACGTTTGGATATATGCTGAAACGTATAATATGGACGTATCTGCAACGTTTAAACGTAACATTATTACGATTTTACAGCTAAAAAACGTACGTTAAACTATTTACGAATATTTCATATCAGAATATCTGTATAATTTCCATTTTATAGATTATAAATGTAAGATCCCTTAACCCTACTCCCACACCTAAACATACCCATTTTATAGACAATATTAAAAGGATAAAACGTAATGGACAGATATGTGTAGGGAAATGGCAGTTTTATTAACAATATAGCATTAAAAGATAGTTTGAGCCACTAATCCTACCCCAAAGTTACCCCTAAACCTAACAATTTCTTAAAACTACGTAGGCTACAATTATAAATTAAAACAACAGACAGACAATCACAATCATTTATTTATTGAGAAAATGTCAAAACCGGTACCAAAAGTCGTTCACATGACGATGTGTCGCAGTCATCTCTGGCAGTATAGTTTTGTAAGAGGTAACGTTACAGAGCAGAATTTAAGTTATGAATCCATGAAAATGTTAATCCGGTTTCGGTTCGCTGTTCGCTCTGTGAAAGCGCGCGCGCTTCTCCATTTCAAATGTAGTACACAACTTAAACACGGCATGTCGCAATCTGTGACGAAGCATACGAGAGCCAATGAGCGTTTGATATCACTGCCGTAAAACATGTCGTAACGCTTCGGGCGCAATTTTTGAATTTGAATTCACCACGAGCGCGGGATTTGACGTTGACGGTCTCTGCTGAGAAATGGAGATGAAGATCACTGGATAAAGGGCTGCATTTGGATCTGTTTCTTGCAAACAACGTACATTAAGCTAATAAAATTGATTTCTTTTGTGAATTTACTGTATGTTGTGTTTTAGTGTATTATGAGTCTATAGGAGAAAACGCCTTTTGTGTCTCACGGTAAATAAACCAAATATTACAAAATGGTTAAACGATTAAAGGAGGTATTTTTAAGGTTTTAAGGTGTATTCTTGTTTAACACCATGTAGGCTAATCCTCCGAAACGAGTTTGCAGCGAAATGTTAGAGCGAAATGTTAGTATTTATGAGTAACGTTATTATATGAGTAACGTTAGTATTAATAAATGCGACTGAAAATTTAATTGATAAGACAATTGAATGCAATAGAGTCAAAACATTAATGCCACCATTTTAATATGCATAAGTTAAATAGGAATACGTCCAAATTTGTACGTCGTTGTTTGTATAAGTTGTTTATACGTAAATAAATTACGTTTTTGTGTTGTCAATACGTAACTGTTATACGTTTTAGTGTGTATAAAACGTAAATAAATGTTATGTACGTATGGTAGAACTACACTTTACGTAACGTATTCTAATGAGATCACGTTGCAAGTTAAGATCAAAGTCCATTTGTGTCCACAGTACATTGTTTGCAAAGGCTTGAACTTTCATGCTCATATTCATGTCATTTCACAGTTATGCCACATTGTTCATCAGTGTTTCAAAGCACCAAGTCACCACTTTAGTTGAGGGGCCACACACATGATGAAGTCATTGATAAATAATGCTTAGTTAATGATGACTACTGTATTTGAATGCCAACAGAATTCGTATGTTATGTGCTGCGATTGGCTAATTTTGGTGTCTGTCCATTTACCTGCAGGCTATGAAGAAGACATGAACATGCTGGATAACTCAGATCATAATTCAGAAAAAAAGTTCTCACATTAAAACAATGGATATTCTACAAAAGATATATCATACTTTACTTTTAGACGGACTTACTTTTGAGTCGATCATCATCTGAATCTTTACTCACTGCAAAACAACACAATAAAACACACAGTTAGTGAATCTGCTGACCATTATGGCTTGCACTACTACAGAAATAATATCAACAACCCTAAAGTTTAAGACAAATCTATGTGCATTTCATTCACTTTCTCTGCATTTTACTTCTGCACTAACATTATCATTTATTACGGTCCTCATATCACATACTATCAAGACAAACAGAAAACCAAACAAAAATATTTAAAGATTCCTCACAGGAGAAGAGAAAAATCAAACACTGACCAACACTGAAATGATCATTTAATATCCTAAAACATCAGTAAACTAACTGATAAATGTTTCAAGAGTCAAATCATTTAATGGACTTACTGTTGGGGCATTCAAAATCTGGATTTCTTCTACCTACAACACACACACACAAACTGTTAAAGAGTCTCTGGTGAACATTATGCACATTAGAAAACTTTTTTCTAAGAAAGCTTTTTCACAGATGGATTAAAATAGAAATGAAAATATCCCAAAACCTGTTTACAACTGCATAACTCTATATGAATCTTCTATAATTCATATGTGCCTATTTCTGTTTGAGCAAATTTATCGTCAGAATCATAATGAACAGATGTTACGCCTACTCAAGATTTCATCGTTTTAATACAAGGCCTGATATATTTCTGTGAACTTTTTTGAGGCAAACAATGATTTTAAGACTTTTTTTAAGTGGCAGCGACATAACAAAACAATCAGTGCCAATGCATTATGTTTGCTTCCAATCTATGCATAAAAATAAGTAAAGTTTAACTTTACTGAAACTTCCCTGTGTATCAGTCCGTGGGACTCTCCGTTCATAAACGCCCCTTGAAATGCGTAATTCACGAATAAATCATTGCTTAAGTAGGAAGAGGTTTGATTTCTTATATATCACAGACATGTTTAACATGTTAATATGCATATTTTGTTGTTAATCAAACCTTACCAGCACGCCTCGCCATTTTGTGTTTGACACGGACACGGACACGGACAGAACCGAAAGTGAAAGAGTGCGAGCTCGAAACTCACTCGCGCCCCCTTGCGGACGCTGTGAAAGAACCACAGAAACTTACAGTCATTCATGACAGTCTGAGGACATAATCGCCACGATAACAGGCTCAAACACATTTATCCTAGTATGCATGATCCTTTTGGAGCGTTTCAAAGTTTAAAACCAGATTAATGTCAAGTATTTTATTTAAACAATCTAAATGAAATGATAGATGGATAGATAGACCCTGACTTTTTGTTAATGACAGCTTAATCATACACACACACACACACACACACACACACACACACACACACACACACACACACACACTATTTTTATATATATATATATATATATATATATATATATATATATATACATACATACATACATACACACTCACATGTATACATGTGTGTGTGTATATATATATATATATATATATATATATATGTCAATATCGATATATAAATTGAACACAAAGCTTAAAACACTAAAAATGAAAAATGAAAACAAAGCTTATATACACTAGATGTCGCCTTCGCTACTGCAGTTCATTGGAACGAAACCGTAGCCAAGGCGACATCTATGTATATATCTATACCCGCCCGCGCCGTCAGATCATTTGGACGTGTGCTGTTTTCAAGAGATAACAACGATATAAATACTGTTCGTTTTCTCACACAAACCGCTCGTTTCGTGTCTTAGGCCATCAATGTGTACTTACGATGGGGAATTGTTTAATTTGGACAATGGGGAATTGTTTTAATTTGGACTCTGTGCTTGTGTTTTGAGACAGTGACCATCGACCTGCATTATATGACTGACAGACAAGAACGGTTTGACCTAAAAATATCAAAATTGAAACTACTGCGGAAACAAAGACACCTACATCTTGGATGCCCTTGAGGTAAGCTAAAACATATCAAAAATTAATTTCAAAGTGAACTATCCCTTTAACCCTATTGGACTCACTATGATAAAAATGGCTTCACATGTATCAACAAGAAGTTAAAGTAGCCTAGTGAGAATAGTTGGAATGGTTTTAATTAACATGAATGTCATAAAACAAAGTTGATTAACATCACTAAAGTATAAAAGATGTGGAACATTTAAAAATTTTTTGAAAAACTGATTCTAAAACTGAAGTGTGTGTGTGTGCGTGTGTGTGTGTGTGCGTGCGTGCGTGAGAGAGAGAGAGAGGCGCGGGCGCGATCCTGCGCCTCTCTCTCTCTCTCTCAAGCACGCACGCACGCACACACACACACACACTCACAACATACCAGCAATGCAATCTTGACATCGCAGAGCATCAGAGCTAAGGCGGGGCTACAGATTAGGTGTCCCTAAAGAACCCAGCCTGTAACAACCACAGCCTGTAACAACCTGGGAGTTTTGACTAGCCGGTAGCAAGTTTTAAAAACTCGTGGTGGATGTAATGGATTTGCTTTCTCGTCGGTTGTTTGACATGGATTTTAACCAGGGTTCAACAAAAGGTAGGCTCTAAATTATTCCTGTTGCTGGTGTATAATGGGTGTGTGGTTGCGGCTCCAACCAACCAACTCGCGTAGTTTTCAGTCAGTGGACTGGCAGGCGAGAGCTATCGGCTATGAATTTTGAGAGTTCAGAAATATAAGAGCTCAAACCCATGTTCAGCAGGCAGCCTATGAATATAAATCAAACTTGCATCACAAGTGTGTTGTTATTCTCAAACCATTTGCTGACCAAACAGAATTTCATTAAGTTTAGTAACAACATGTAACAATGTTTACATCAATTAATTTGGATAAATATCAGGTACCATATATAGCTACATGTTAATTTTAAGGAAAAATCTCTCACTAATGCTGTAAACATACAGGGAGTTGATATTATTATTAAAGGTTGAAATTAACAACTCAAATATAACATGGTTTTTATAATAATAACGTTTTAATATTTTTAATGATATGAGTAAAATTATGATATGTAATATTGTGCATACAGTATATTTAGCAAAAATACTCCTTTCTATAGGCCAAGTTCATTTTTCTAGCTAAATGCTGTGGTCATGGCTTTTCTGAGGTAAATGTTACGTTACGTGACATTATTCTCCAGTTGTTTTATTGACCTATTTCCGTAGTTGAAGCAATGATTGAGTGATTACATGAGACATGATACATTTCAGCAAGTTGTAATTCATTCAAATTTATTTATTAACTAAAGAAGAGCTTTATATCAGTTCACGTGTCGCTTGAACCGAGGTGCTACGGCGATCTGTCACGCCATATTAAAGAGCGCCAAAGCGGTATTTATTGTTTAAATTTCATAATAAAATTGACATAATTTGAAAGCTGAGACTATGTTTCATATCAAAAGCAGGGGCGTTTCTAGGTTTTAAAAACATCAGGGGCTGAGCCCGAAACGTCAGGGTCTGGGGTTATAAGATAACATAATTCGATACAGAGAATAATGTAGGCCTATATGCAAGGGGCAGACTGGGTCAAAAATTCAGCCCTGGCACTGTAGCCACACCAGCCCACATTACCACACAAACACGTGCATTGAAATGTGAGGTATTAGTGGGGTTCTAAAATTTGAATTTCTCTGACCTACATATATGCATTTTAAGGTGTTTGAAGGCCAAAAAATTTGGATAACAATAGTAATGTCAGTGGGTAGTAGCATAAATAATTTATCAAGCAGATAACAGATTCGTAACCATGAGAATGGGGATAAATGTTGTAATGAATGATCCACAGTACAAAATGGAAATGCAGAATGTTTCTGCTTATTGTTGACAATACACAATCACATATTCCATACAGGAATGGCCTTAAATGAGAAATCGTGCAAGGATTATTTTGCATAGATGTTACATTTCAGTCAAACACCAGTGCAATCTTTTTGTGTCCAGAGGCAAATGAGCAATTTATATATTAGCATTAAAGATTGGTTTCAGCAACTTTTTTCTTTTTAAAAGTTAGAAGTTAGAAAAAGTTGGTTTTCTTCATAGATTAGTGCCCAAAACATTGATCAACTCAAGAAAGAAAAAAGTTGCTGAAACCAACTTCGTGGGCTGGTGTGGCGACAGTGCCAGGGCTGAATGAATCATGTTATCTTCTAACCCCAGCCGCTGACGTTTCGGGCTCAGCCCCTGATGTTTTTAAAACCTAGAAACGCCCCTGCATATAGCCTGAAAACATCTCATCTGACAGAGGACTGTGCGGCGGTGCTGACTGCATTATTATTATTATTATTATTTTATTGCTGTGAGATTGTTTACTGTTGCGCGCAAATCCTGGAGATATTCTAGGATAGGCTGAAATCACTCACGTGAAAATCTCTGTGTGAGAGATTTCAACAATCACCAGTCAGAGACAGCAACAAAGCCAAAGCAAAAAGAAATAAGGCAGCTTATGATTTCGGGGCTTTACATAGGCTATTGTCCGGTTTCATATTTGTCAGTCAACTTTTGAAAATACATTCAGGGCTGAAGCCCCGGCAAAATCGTCTGATGCCGCGTGTGCCAACGGCCCTCGGTTGGACGGCCATTCTGGACTTTTCCAGAATGCACAGGGCTGGGTTTCCCGATAACGTTGTCTCTTAGCACGCTATGAAGACTCTTAAGGTATAACTTAACTAAAGGTATACCATTTCTAGGCATGTTCCCTGAACCATACTTTAGGAAGCTGCTTAAGATATACCTTCTTACGTGCGACGTTACCCGGTGCTGTCAGTGGCGATGGAGCTGAATCTGCTGATATCGACGGCTCAATAATCAATTATTCTCTTGTGCAGGGGCTGTTTATGTGAGAAAGCGGTGTTCTTTATAAAAGAAGCACTTCAGAAATACTTGAAATTACATTTATTAGGACTCATGGGATAAATATAAAAAATAATCCAAACTATAATAGCCTTGCCTACATAGGCTATTTTATATTGCTGCCATTATAAATTAATAACATTTTTTGAAATTTTCTTCTCTTTCCCATTTTTGTTCGCTGAGGTGGAGCTGCGATGAAATATTGTTCTTGTAAATACTTTCCAGCATTTCAGTAATAAAAGTGTACATCTTACGTACGGTGCTCGGCAGTGATTAATTAAAATTCTAACAACAATCAGTGTATAATGACAATTTTATTCTTTGCATGAAAACACTTGAATTAGCCTAACTGTACACTGTCTGGGTGTATTAAAACTTCAGAATTATATTCATATAGACCTGCAACAGTGATAAGGTAAAGCTAAGAGTGATCCAGACCAACCTTACGAAAGTGTGACTTACAGAAGGTATACTTAACTAAGAACGTTTCGGGAAACACGTATTAATGATAAGGTACAGCTTAAGGTGTAACTTAAGAACCACGTAGCGTTAAGAAGGTTTCGGGAAATCCAGCCCAGATTGTCAGTCCGTCCCTGCTCTCCAGTGTTTCCCAATAGAGCAAAAAACAGCTGTTTTCACAGCTTTGTTGGTTTCGGAGGGCGTGACCAAGAGCGTGAGTGCTCACACAGGATTGCACTATCCCCTGTGTGTAGGCACGCTGAAAGGGCGTTCATGGATGACTCATGGTCCCATTGCGGGAACATGACCATCGCGGTGTTACGGTCGTGACTGCGATACCTTCAAAGAGGTGGAGCCCCTTCGCTTATTCCCGAATCTAGCGCTCCTTCTGCCCAGCAGAAGAAGCCTACTTCGGTTATTAGCCTTGGTGACCTGAGGATCACAGTGAGATGTAAATGTGTAAAGCATGGTAAACGTTGGTAAATAAAAATAAAAATTTGTCTTATATTGCAATAGCATTTGTTATGAAAATAGCAACATACACCTATAGAAACAAAAGGTACAACATGCCACTAATATAAATCTATAACGAAAAATATATTCCCTTAATAGATAATAAATTATTATAAAATTCAGGTTACCATAATAAATACAATTAAATTGTATAATTGTATAATTTACATAGCAACACTGAATTACTTGACTAATTAATCAAACCATTTAAGTTGCATCCAATAGTGTATCCATTACAGAATTTAAAGGTTTACTAATTTCTTTCTTTCTTTCTTCCTTCCTTCTTTTTTTTTTTTTTTTTTGAAGGCTTTTAAATGACAATAGAATTTATTTATTTTTTACAATAGAAAAACGTAGGTAATTTAGGTTATGTCCCATGATTAGGTCCTTTGATTATTAAACCATGTTAATTTTACTTATTTCTAGGCTACAGAATAAAAATGGACAAAGACATAATGAAAGATCTCTGTTTAAATCTGGTCTTGCTGGGAGGAACAGGAGTTGGAAAGACTTCATCAGGAAACACGATACTGGGACGAGACGCTTTCATCTCAGAGAGCAGCTCCACTTCTCTCACACACAATGTGGCTGTCGAAATCGGTAAAATTTGTGGATTACCGATCAGAGTTTATGACACACCAGGATTTTCTGATACAGTGTTGTTGAGTAAGGAAGATCTTAGGAAATATGAAAAAATTCTTCAGGAATGTGAATTGGGCCTGTGTGCGTTTCTGCTGGTTCTCCCAGCAGACAGATTTACTAAAGAAAATCAGGAAGCTCTGGAGAAGATTGAGGAGCTTTTGGGAGCAAAGCGTATACAAAACACCTGGATTCTCTTCACAAGAGGAGATGAACTTGAAGAAGAAAACAAGACCATAAATAAAGTCATCAAAGAAACTGAATACTTAACGAGCCTTTATCAGAAATATGAGGGCAGACACCACGTGCTCAACAACAAGCAAAAAATAAGAAATGATGATCAATTGAATGCTCTGATATCTAAAGTTTTTCACAGGAACATAGAAAATCGTAAGTTTATTTTTGTCTGTTCACGTTTAGCATGATGGAAGTCAGCCAGGCGCACACTGTATGATCTGTAATAGTCCTTTACGATTGTTGCTTGTGGATGGATCTCAGTTGTCATTAATGTCAAATTGTACGACAATCAAGATGCCTTAAAAACAGATGCATGCAAGAAAACTTGAACCTGTGAGAAACGCTGCTGGCGTTCACATGCGCATTTAGAATTGGTTCTATAGTTATGTGCATTTGAATATGTGTGCGCAGGTTTGGAATTCCCTACAAGCCAAGCCTAAACAAAGTACTGGTCTTTCCTTATAAATTTTGATACAGAATTTTATTTTATTTTGTCGCTTTGGGGTAGGAACGCGAAACAAATTTTCCCGACAACGCCTTATCTGTAGAGTGGTAAAGGGATCCTCCATAGGGAGAGACTAGTTGGCACTTCAGCACTGCGTTGTGAATATGTCAAACTAACAACTATAACTATAAACAAGTCTCAGGTGGCCAAATCATGGCCAAAATCGTACAGTGTGCACCTGTGGCTTTAGGCTTCCTTTCCAATTAATTATGTTCATTCATTCTTCCTGTCACAAAATCTGAAGTTTTTCCAAGAAAGATTCAACACATTCTCACTCACAACTCGTGACATATTGATGCTTGGTCAGGATCCTCTTCACTTTCTTTGCTCAGGGTACACCTTTAGCGTTATTCCACTGCTTTCAGTGAGAACCCTTTGGCATCATACACAAGCGATGCACATAAGAATATTGCCATGTGAAATTACATATACATATAAATTACATATATGCAAATATAAATATTTTAATATAAATATACTTAATTTGTTATAAAAATAAATATATTATATATTATTATGTATACTTTTTAAAATGTTATAATTATATACGCAGAGACTTACATACATCTTGTTCTGATGCACAAGGCAAACAACTGAAAGCAAAAAAAATAATAATAAAAAAATGCTGGTAGTGGTAGCCTGAGCTTTAAAAAAAAAAAGAAAAAAAAGTGATGCCCAGGAATCCTGACCAATTGTTAATATGTGGCCAGTTCAGAGTTAGAATGTATTAGGAAGATTAACAGTAAAGGAAAACCTTTCATTTTTGACAACATTAAAAAGTGTAACAAACAAAAACAGGCTGTGGCAGAGGTGCCAAATCCTGTTCCTGGAGATCTACCTTCCTGCAGATTACAGCTTCAACCCTGATCAAACAACTGAACCAGAGTCTTATATTAGGGGGACGAGAGGGTCTGTATCTCTTACCATTGGATAAATCGTAATGGCTAACTTGATCATGTGACGCACCTAAGCCTATCGTGTAATGGCAGTGACGTCAGTGCCCACAGTTCGAAGTTTTATGACAGTCATTTACAGTTTATGTTAATCAGCATTGTGTGGATTATTAGCGCATTGGTTTTGTGAATAAATGTTCTATATTTTGTGTTATATCGAAAGGTAGGACTGCATTGTTTGTGGAATGTGCTTTAAAAGCATGAATATCTCTTTAATCTGCAAAGTACTAGTCACTGCAGGGTGCCAAAAACTACCTTTAAGATTACACTGAAACTTATTTGTAATTTAATACATATTTAATTAATTAAAAGTATATGTATTTATGTATTTTTTTTTTAACCATCATTCATTAAAAAGCGTTATATCATCATAAGGCACACACCAGTTGACACAACACTTCATGTTTATTTGAATTAAACATACAATTTAACACAATATTTATAATTAAATGATTAATTTTGTGTTTAATCATTAAAATGCATAATATCAGCGTCATATGTATACATGCATTTATGATAGTTATTACAATTCAAGTCTTATCATGAGTTAATGATATGCATTTTACCATGGTAAAACCCGAAAGCCAAAGAAATAAAACATCATTTCTTTTAACATTGTTTTTTACTTTCTTTAGACAATATAGGCTACTGTATCACTCAATATTACTATTAAATACGATGGTAATCCAGTAAATGTTATACCTGTCACAACATTCCCTTCTCTGCTTTCTCTTATAAAATAACCTTTTAATCATAGTTGGATCTACATATCGTTCCCAACAAAAGTATTGTTCTTACCAATACAGTAAAAGTATTGTTGAAGCGTGGTTGATTAACAAAAAGACTGTCAATTCATTATCATATTGACATCCATTCATAAAACACAGCCTTTGCTTTTTTTCCTGCGTACCAGCGTTAGCATTAGCTGTTGTGCTTTTTTGGTTAAAGGTTGCAGGCTGGTCATCTAGTGGCTTTGACTGAACCAGCTAATTAAGATCTTCAGGAGAACTTGATAATTACAGACAGGTGTGTTTGATCAGGGCTGGATCTGAACTCTGCAATTATTTTAAGCAGCAGTGATATTCTCTCCATAATTATTATTTAAATATGACGGTAAATACAACCTTAGATGAACAACAACACATGCCATATTACACTGTGTAATTATTTATTTCACAAAAATAAAGCAAAAATTGAGATATGTGAAAAAACAAAGTTTATTTCAAGATATCGCTGCTAATCCCAGATGCGTATAGAATTTACAACATTCTATTACAATCATGTTCTCATTATGTATATGACAGTTTGGCGCTGCACTTAACTGTATTTCATAATCAAAGTGAATCCAGGCATTACTGTGGCCTTTCAAATCCAGTTTCACTTTATTTTGCCAGTCTGAAAGACATGCAGTCTAATGTCAAATCAGACCTCAGATACTGCCCACAATTCTGCAATAACCAATCAGAGACAAAAGAGAATCATCGTCATTGTCACATACGAGTACTCGAGTACTTGTTCCCATCCCTAGTTTGTACTAATGTGCTGTATTTAGTTTTCACCAAACATCTCTGCTTTGGTCTCGTCTGTCCAAAGGACATTGTTCCAGAAGTCTGGGGGTTTGTACAGATTAATCTTAAAGGAACACTCCACCATTTTTTGAAATAGGGCTCAATCACCTTCTTTCCTACATTTAGATAGGTAGGCAAATGCATTTTTGTCTCAGTGCATGCATTGTTTTATTTTGACAGGGTCGGCGCTACTTTAGCTTAGCATAATAAATGGAATCCTTTGTTGCCAGCTAGCATGTCCTGAGTAAAAGTGATATAAAAAATTTAAAAAAACCCACCTAATTACTTCTTGTGGCCTGCATATTGAGAACAAGTACAAATAGTGATGCAGATTAACACTAGGCGATTTCCTAGGCAGATATTGACTTGGGACTATATTAGGGGGAAGCACAGGCGAAGCACTGCTACTTGGGCGCAGAGATATCACACCCAAGTAGCAGTGCTTCGCCTGTGCTTCCCCCTAATATAGTCCTTAATATATAAGTCAATATCTGCCTAGGAAATCACCTAGTGTTAATCTGCATCGCTATTTGTACTCGTTGTGAATACGCAGGCCACAAGAAGTAATTAGGTGAGTTTTTTATTTTTTATATCACTTTTACTCAGGACATGCTAGCTGGCAACAAAGGATTCCATTCATTATGCTAAGCTAAGCTAGCGCCGACCCTGTCAAACTAAAACAATGCATGCACTGAGACAAAAATGCATTTGCCCACCTATCTAAATGTAGGAAAGAAGGTGAATAAGCCCTATTTCAAAAAACGGTGGAGTGTTCCTTTAACAAACCTAAACTGTGCTGTCATATTCATTTTAGAGACCCTTTCAAGCTTAATTTCTATGCTGGCAGTAAGCGTGAACTGCACACTTGACTTCTCTAATGTGGTCTATAGTTTCTGCTAAATAAATAATGACAGGATGTAATAAGTCATGTGTTGTTGTTCATCTGAGATTGTATTTACCTAACGTTAAGACCTAAGGACTAGATTATTTTTATGTTCTCATACATAAAGCCACATAATTCAAAGATGGTGTACTTTCTTTTTCACATGCACAATATCCATGTACAAAGTAGGTGGAATAAGTATAATTGTGATCTGCTTTTTTCCCATTTATATAGTGTCGAGAAGACAAAGAACTCCAGTCAACATTCCTGTCAAACGTCCTTTATCCAGAAGAATCGTGCTGTTGGGTAAAACTGGTGCTGGGAAGAGTGCAGCTGCAAACAAAATACTGGGACAGAAAGTGTTTAAATCTAAAGCTGGCTCAATTTCAGTGACCCGTGAATCTTCAGTGAAACACACCACTGTTTCAGGCAGGGAAGTGTCTGTAGTTGATACTCCTGGATTATTTGATACAGACATGAGCCCTGAGCAGTTATTGATTGAGATAGCGAGAAGTGTTTACATATCGAGTCCTGGGCCTCATGCTTTTCTCATTGTGTTTCCTGTGAATAGATTCACTCAGCAGGAGGAAGAGATTGCTCAAATCATTGAGATGTTGTTTGGTGAAGAAGTGTTAAAATACTCCATCATTCTTTTCACTCATGGAGATCAGCTAGAAGGAAGGTCCATAAAAGAAATAATTGAGGAGAATGCAGCATTAAGACGTCTAGTTGATCAGTGTGGAGGCAGATTTCATGTCTTCAATAATATAGATGAGAATAACAGAGAGCAGGTGAATGATCTACTGCAGAAGATTGACACAATGATAGAGCAGAATGGTGGAGGATACTACAGTAATCAGATGTTTGAAGATGCCCTGCAATTTAGACAAGAGGAAGAGACTGAGAGATTAAGAAAGGAGGTAGAGCAGAGAGTCAGAGCAGAGATACAGCATGAGAACAATGTGAGAGAACAACAAGAGAAGATTCAAAGACAAGAAGAGATTGAGAGAGTGAGAAGGCAGACAGAGGATAGAGTCAGAGCAGAGATACAGCGTGAGAACAATGTGAGAGAACAACAAGAGAAGATTCAAAGGCGAGAAGAGATTGAGAGAGTGAGAAAGCAGACAGAGGAGAGAGTCAGAGCTGAGTGTGAAACTCAAATGATGGCTAAAATGGAAAGACTTAAAGTAGAAAGACAGAGAGAGGAAGAGGAGAGAAAACAACAAGAGGAGATTCAAAGACGAGATGAGATTGAGAGAGTGAGAAGGGAGACAGAGGAGAGAGTCAGAGCAGAGATACAACGTGAGAAAAATGAGAGACAACAAGAGGAGGACAAAAATACACCAGAGAGTGAAGAAAGAAGTGGATTTAAGAAGTTTTTTTCCAAGTATTGGAAATACTTTTTGATGGGCATTGCAGCTAATGCTATAAGTGTTGGTAGAGTTGTTGGTGGAATTGTTGGTGGAGTTGTAGCCTTAATTGTTGATAAAAGCCAGAAGCGTAACTAATGGGTGGAAAGAATGTTGTACTATCATGAAAGGTAATTTTAATGCCAAACACAACTTAGGTTGAATGTGATTATTGTAAATTGGCGATTTTTGATGATTAGTTGAGTTTAATTTCCTATATACTGTGTTATGTTGCCAGAAGGCCTAAATATGAAATATTCTGTTAAATCCCTCAAATTGGAACCTCTTCTAAATGATTTACATGTATCAAAGGTAACTGATAAAATTGAAACATTTATGGATGATCTTTTAGTTGAACGACTCTAGAAAGACCACGCCAGAGAACTTCATAAAGCTAAGCAAACGGATAAGAGGAAGAAGACAGGCAAGGACCCATCTCCCCCGGGACGAGTTGATCTGGCGAGGCAAGCAGATGATGAGGATTCTCAGGCAGAGGGAAACATTGCATTAAAGATTACTAAGTATTGTGAGGGGATTTATGTTGTCAGAGAGTCAATTTAAATGTCCTAATTGTGAAATATAATGCTTGCAAGAGAGGCTTGAATCGCTTGATACAAGTCTGCCTTGCAACTAAGGTGTTTGCAGTTTAAATGTCATACTTTTGCAAAAGAAGCTTGAATCCCTAGAAGCAGTGCTTTGCAACTTAAAGGAACACTCCACCGTTTTTTGAAATAGGGCTTATTCACTTTCTTTCCTACATTTAGATAGGTGGGCAAATGCATTTTTGTCTCAGTGCATGCATTGTTTTAGTTTGACAGGGTCGGCGCTAGCTTAGCTTAGCACAATGAATGGAATCCTTTGTTGCCAGCTAGCATGTCCTGAGTAAAAGTGATATAAAAAAATTAAAAAACCCACCTAATTACTTCTTGTGGCCTGCGTATTCACAACAAGTACAAATAGCGATGCAGATTAACACTAGGCGATTTCCTAGGCAGATATTGACTTATATATTAAGGACTATATTAGGAGGAAGCACAGGCGAAGCACTGCTACTTGGGCGTGATATCTCTGCGCCCAAGTAGCAGTGCTTCACCTGTGCTTCCCCCTAATATAGTCCCAAGTCAATATCTGCATAGGAAATTGTCTAGTGTTAATCTGCATCGCTATTTGTACTTGTTGTGAATACGCAGGCCACAAGAAGTAATTAGGTGGGTTTTTAAATTTTGTTATATCACTTTTACTCAGGACATGCTAGCTGGCAAAAAAGGATTCCATTCATTATGCTAAGCTAAGCTAGCGCCGACCCTGTCAAACTAAAACAATGCATGCACTGAGACAAAAATGCATTTGCCCACCTATCTAAATGTAGGAAAGAAGGTGAATAAGCCCTATTTCAAAAAACGGTGGAGTGTTCCTTTAAGTGTTTGTGGTTTCCTTTGATCTCTCTGAATATACTCACCGTTTCAACAGGCTATGCCAGCTTATTTGACCTTTAGCATAATTTAAGAAGAAAGAAAGAGTGAAGGAACGCTTAAATATATATTAAGGGTATAGCAGAGGATCTTTCCGAATTTTAGATAAGACCCGCCCTCTCCACTTTTTGAAAAGTTTGATTGATTCACCAGAATGATTTACAATTAGGAGGACCAATAGTATAGGCATTCCACCCGGAAGTAAAAAATCCTCCGCTATACCTTTAAGCTTTCTAGCGTAGGTGGCAACATATGAGATATGTATATGTGTTTATTGCATAATAGCTTTAATGGTGGAAAGTTCCAGGCCAGTTATTTCACCTTGTAAGGGTTGCTTCATTGTTTCTTAAGCGAAGATTCTTCAGCATTGGCAGCACCGGCATTTATTCTTGATTCTTGATGTCTGTGTGTCTACATGAAAAAAAAACAAAAAACATTTGGTTTCTGAACAACTTTAAGAAATCCATTGGATTACAGTGAAAATGCTAAAATATATATATATATATATATATTATGTTATTCAAGAACAGTGCTGTTATAATCAATAAAGTAAACCTAACTCAGAGATTAGTCTCTAAATGAGTTCAGTGTTTCAGGTCAAAAATGATTGTTAGAACACCATCAGATCACTTTTTCTCTTTGTTCATCTGGCTGTTATAACTAAATTACAGCGGCCAAACTACATCTAAAGTTAAAAAAGTAAGGGTCAAGAACCCAACTAAAGCAAACACTGATCTCCATAATGGTGACATTAAATTTGTAATGTTCTCCTTCAGTGATTCTGCTTGTTAACATCAGGTGTCTTCAATAACGCTCAATCATCACTCAATTAATCACTTAATTATCTCATTAACTTCAACACTTGGGATTTTGCTGTGTAGTGTGCTTTAATACCTTTAAAAACGTCCACATTATGACAAACCATTTGATGTTCCCTGAATAAGTAACTTTAATAACTGTTTATTTATAATAAACAAGCCACTCCTGTAAGAAGCCCTGAATGTAAATTAATTTCTCCTGTGCTACACTAGAGCCTTTGGAGAAACAGAAATGAGTGAAAACAGCACTGATATTCAATTAAAGCATAAGTTACCACTTAGTTTGACTTTCTCCAGAGCGACAGTCACACTGATGTCTGCTGTTTCACCAGCACACTCTCATCCTGTTGGAGAAAAAGTTAAAGGTCAAAGTGCATTTCCAGGAGTGTAGTATGAATCTACTTGAAATTTACCCTGTAAATGACAAAGCAACAGCTCAAATATACCATCAGATTCTTTCTTAAGTGAAGATTCTTCAGCATTAAATGAATGTATTGTCTTTTTTGAGTTTATTGTCTTTGTATTATTCTGAAACTTTTTAAAGTAAAACGAAACCATTTTTTGGTGATTCGAAAAACTTTTAAAACAAGTCTCAGAGTGATTTTTTCCCTAGAAGTATCTTTACTTTGTTGTAGTTTAGATATGAAAACTAAGCAAACGCCCAGTGAAACAGACCCAGGACTGAACTGGATTGGACACCGCAGAGGACCCTCAAACAACTTCTAGCATCTTTAACCTGCAGGTAAGGACAGTGTATGATTGTAATAGGTTATGTGAATGTTGTAAAAGGATTTAGATGTTACAGCGGTATAGAAACACAATAACTGACAAATGAACAAAAAACAATAAGGGACCGTTCGGTATTTATGGAAGGGGCCACCGGAGGAAAATAGGGGAGGGTCATGTCTTTTTATTCTTTGTTGAGGGGAGGGTCACATAGACGTTGGAACAGGGGGGGCGGGGGGGGTCGGTAAATGTTTACCCGGCAAAGCTTTAAAGCACGAGCATGAACTTTTGTTAAGTGCACAGTGTCATCGCTGTAGGGCGATACTGCATATTTTAGTTTCCATTCTTATTTTGTTTCCACGATGTGTAAGATGTAGGGCTACCACCAGCCGCGGCGCTACCATTGGACCCGGGTGGGCATTTAGGTCCGGGCCCACCCATTTTCTATAGCCTATGGTTTTGTACGTTTCTTCATTCGGATCTATTTGCGATGATCGATCCAAATTCTAAACAAACAGTTTACATGCTTCGTCCTTGTTACATTATTCATTAAGATAATAATTAATAAATGCACGCATAATTATCAGTGAACTTGATAAATGTTGGAGATATGTTTTACATGCATGCACAAACAAATGCCTTTCAACTTGTGTGTGCAAAATTCAGAATAAAATGAATGTGCAGCAATTTGTACAAATACAGAGTCTGTAGGCCTACTGTGTTGTTACCATTAAATAAGCTCATTTGGTTCCATTTTTGTTCAAATATAATAATGTTATTTTTTCATCTATGTTGATTATGAAAAGTGAACCGCACACACGAGTAGCCTATACGCAATATCGAGAGACATGGAGCGGGTCAGACATGATTTTGACCACTTAATTAAGTTTTGTTTTGCAGAAAACGATTTTTTAAGTGAATTTCGTTTTGTATAAATTGTAGCCTATCTTAATTTTAATATTTTTTTTTTTATCAACCAATTGCCAAATACCAAATATAGCAGACAACACAATCATAGAGGCGCCCGCGTGGTCACTTGCACTGCTCGTAAACAGGAGCGCATCTCATCCTAACTTAACGAAACTCAGCATATGCCTCACATAGCCTACATGAAATATATCTTAAGAAAGCTTGAAATGTCTTTTTAACCATTTAAAACGAAAAGAAATAGGCTACTCTCTGGTTATGTAGTAATGATGTGCATTTCTCTCTATAGGCGTGTTCACTACTACGGAGATGGCGATCGTCAACTTCATCTTTACAGCTGTTGTTGCTGTTAATAAACTAAAAATAATAGGCTTATAATTTTATTAAACAATAAATTAAATGAAATTTTTATTGTATTAAAAAAGCAATAAAAAAATCCTGTTTAATATTGTGTGTGTGTGTGTGTGTGTGTGTGTGTGTGTGTGTGTGTGTGTGTGTGTGTGTGTGTGTGTGTGTGTGTGTGTGTGTGTGTCGAAAAATTTGTCCGCAGCTGCTCAAAAAAAAAAAAAAAAAAAAAAAAAACCCGGTCAAAAACCCCACTGTCAGTGTTTTGTAAGGAACAGGCAAATATGTTCAATATAGCAGGAGACATTTTAATTGTTTACTAATAAAACAGTTATTTTTATGTCAGTGTCGGCTAGACAGATGAAGTTGACGACTCGCGATCTACGCAGCGCTACCACATCTTTAAATCACTATTAGTAGGCTATTATTTAAGTTAACATAAAATACATAGACCTACACCACAAAAACTAGTTGAGGATAAATTCGTTAAAATTGGGCGATTCCAGTGAATGGACGTGACATTTGCAGTCAAAACTTAAAATAAAAATTCTCAGAAAATGCATTTATTTGAAACGTCTGAAAGGAGTCAAGACATTAGAAAAATATCAGTCTACACATGCGTTTTATATTTAATATGAGGGAAATACACATGTGACGTGACACAAAAAAATCTTTAACTTTTAGGTGGCAAAATATTTTTTAGTAGGCTAATTCTATAAATTACACTGCAAACCAAGATATATATACCCACCGGATGAATAAAGATCGGCCTCCACAGAAAATTACATTTTATATTCTTTTTATTTTATTTTTCGTGTTTGCATTTATGTAAAAAAAATAAAAATAAATGTTACGGACGTGACAGTTCTCCATTACGCACGCACATGACTGCTCTGAAGCGACTTTAAAAATGGCACAGAGACCTCAAACAGAAAGTACAAAGCCTTTCTTTAAAGTGAATTTCGTTTTTTTTATTAATTTTATCTTAATTTTAATCAATGTTTCATCTGGATTTAATAAATAAGAAGTAGTCTAAATATAGTAGAAAATAGATAATCATGACACGGAGGCGCGGGCGAGTGAACTGGACTCTCGTCTCATAAATGAACCGAAACTCAGCGTAAGGTAGGCTACTTGCCTCATAGACCTGAGAAATATATAGAAAGCTTGAAATGTCTACTTTTAAACATGCAGAACAATTCAAAACGAAGGAAAACAGACTGCTTTCTGCTTATGAAATCTCTCTGGCGCGTTCTGAGAAGATCGCGACGCATCGTCAACTTCATCTTTGCAGTCGACACAGAAAACACTTGTTTATTAAAAACAATTAAAATTTCTAGCAATATATGACATATTAATAATCATTACTTTTGCCGGTTCTTTGTGACAGCTTTTAGATGCTTTATTCGCAACGCCACCCCATGTTGAACGAGTCACACCGCATCAGCACCGAAAACATGATTTTTTTTCAAATCTAAAATAAAAAATCGTGATACGAACCGAATCGTAGGTTTGGTCTATCGTTACAGCCCTAGTAAGATGAGAAAGCAAGAGTTTATGGTTTAAAAAACAAACAAACAATGGCTATCTGAACATCTTTGCCAAGCGCAAACCAGTACAGAACAATAAATTATCGGGGAGGGTCATGCCTTTTTTCACAATCATTTTGGAGGGTCATAGAAAAAATTATTGCTGGCGAAGGGAGGGTCATGTCTTTTTTGACAACAGATCTCAAAACTCCTCCGGTGGCCCCTTAAATAAATAACGAACAGTCCCTAAATCAGAAATACTTCCAGAAGAAAAGTAAACAAACACAATCTGTTATAAAATACAAGTAAATAATCTAAGAACAGAAAATCTTCACTTTACTATTTAAATCAAATCAGATTATATATTTGCATTATACAGCATATACTTCATGAATAGAAATAGATTTCTTAAAAAAAAAAAAAAAAAACTTCTAGTGGTCTGCAAGAGCCAATATCTGTACCTGTTCCAGTCTCAGTTATTTGAATCTGTTCATTAGAGGCATGTTTAAATGTCATTCAGTTCTCTTCATAATTTTCATTTAACAAATATACCTTGTTTAACTTATAAAACTATTCGTTATTATTATAAAAATATACTTAAGAAATTTGTGTTGCTAGAGAAGCCTGTCAAAACAATCCCATATATACCACTCTATAGCTGATAAGAGACCATGGAAGCTGAAAGAAAATATTCAGTGGTTGACTAACGACTGTGTAACAAGTGCCCTCAACATAGGTTGGTGTAATGGACCAGTTTCAATGTTAGTGGCGAACAGAATCAATACTGGTAGTAAATAAATCACAGAATCATGTAAGGAAAATACTCCAAAATATATTGTTATTCAGCAGCATAAACAGCATGAACCATAATTTGAAACAAAACGATAAAAATGATACACAAAATATGAAATCTCTGTATTGTCTTTCCCCCCTTTTATTCTATTAAGATTTTAATTATTTTTTATAATTAAAAAATAAATATGAGAATACTTTTTGTGCACAAAAAACAATTAATAGTTGAATAAAGTTGTTATTCATGTTGTTTTCATTGTTGTTCAAGTATTCTCGTCACTTGATAAGCTTTGGTTGAGCCACTGTAGTCACTTGGACTATTTTGTCAATGTCTTTACTAACTTTTCTGGGCCGGCAAGTTTCGATCCCATAGAAGCCTATGGAGGAGTGATCCAGCTCTCAGATTTCATCAAAAATATATATTTTTTATAATTTTAATAATATAATTTGTGTTCCGAAGATGAACGAAAGTCTTACAGGGTTGGAACAACATGAGGGTGAGTAATTACTGACAGAATTTTCATTTTTGGGTGAAATAACCCTTTAAAGGGGTGGTATAACGCCCCTTTTAACAAGATGTCAAATAAATATCTGATGTCCCCAGAGTGTGTATCTGAAGTTTTAGCTCAAAATACCCCACAGCATGTTACAATTATCCATTTTTGAGGGTGAGCAAAAATGCATCATTTTGTGTGTCCCTGTAAATGCAAATGAGCTGCTGCTCCCGGCACAGAGGGCAGAGCTACAAGAACTTGTGTGTGTGTGTGTGTGTGTGTTAGCAGCTTGCAGCTTGCCGACATGCACTGAAATACAGTCAGAAATTTTCAAAATGTTCCTTTTAAAATCAAACCGCAGTCGGACAATGAAGGAGGGACTCAAGAAGAAGACGGCATGTAGAAAGCAACAGGACGTTTCTGAATGGTTAGCTGATTAATTTATGTTGTTGATGTGGAGTCATCTATCTTCAAGTCATTGATTAGCATATTCTGTCACGATAATCTATAAATCGCTTGTATGGGAACTATTGTAAGATGCTTACAGAGTGACATGCTATTGCATTTGTGTTACGCACTGTATTGCAATACATTTGAAAATACGGATAGCATGAGCAGACTCACAAATGTGCTCGACTACAACAACTCTTCCTCTTCTCATGGACTCACCCCCTTTGATGCATGTAAATTTTAGGGTTTGTGATGTCACTAACCCGGGAGGAAGCTTGTGTAGTATCTATCAGTCGTTTGTTGTAGTCCTTAAAAAGGGATTTCTGTAAAAGAAAATATCTCCCTTTGCTTTGAACTTTGAGTGTTGTAACTTTGCAGATGTTGATTATGCTCAAACAGCAACATTACACACTAACTAAAGTTAGAAAAGTCAAATCATAATCAACCACCCCTTTAGTATTTTTTTTTTTTTTGTGCCAAACAAATTAACTAATGTAAAATAAACATTATTGAATAATAAACTAAATGAAAAAAAACAAAAAAAAACAAAATTAAAGCAAAACAGCAGTGTTGGAGCTGCAAACCATGCAAAGGAGGATGCAAAACCATTAGTTAATAATTACTGCATCAGCAACTAATAAAGATTCTAAATGATTAATAGATTAAGTAATATATGAACTGTTATTAATTAAATGTGTCATAATGTATTAATTCCTTAATAACTTATTTTATTAACTAAAAGTGTAAATTAATGAATTAATTACCACAGTTGGTTAAAGCAATGTACTTCAACTTTTAGTTGTCTGCTTTAATTAATCATTAACTAATTATTTGCAAATGTATCATTATGTTATGACTTTACTTGAGGCACACGACTATTAACTAATTGGTAAGTAATATGCCAATGCTCTTTCTATTACTTATAGAACTGTCTTTGTAAGTTGAAGTAAAACTGAACAGTATTTGTCTTTATAAAATAAAAATTTATTTGAACAAAAGATAAAAATACTCAGTAGCACCTCATTGCAGTACACGAGATCCAGGGGGCGGAGTTGGATCCAGATTTAAGGGGTGGAGATTGGTAGGTTTAGGGGTGGGTTTAGGTATATGTAAGGTGGGAGGAGTTGGATCTGGATTCAACTCCTTCCCCTGGATTTCGTGTTCTGCAGTGAGGACCAATTAAAATAATTAATATTTGTAGCAATTAATATTTATAGCAAAATATCAAAAGGTTACAGGTTATAATACTTCAGCTTATCCAATCTCAACAGGGCAGTCCTGTATTGGAGAATTACACAGGCTATTTACCTTGCAGGCAGTTCAAGCAATAGATATAAAAATAACTTGTCCTCATCCGAGCTATTCAAGTTAAGATAATACAGCAGAGCAGTTTGAGCAAAAAGAGTTTCAGTTAATAAACTAAACTGGAAGAGAGCTGATTTCTCCCCAGGGATGCACACGACATCAAAATAAAAAATGCAACAACTAACAGTCAAAAGGCAGTCATATTTATACGGAACCGGGTTACATTGTTCCTATGCAGTTTCTTGTTTTTTTTTTTTCAGAGGAACTAAATCATGTGACATCAGCCTTCTATTGCCTCAGTCAAGGAGGCTTCTGGTGTCGACATTGTTTCCTGTGATTCAGGCCTCTGTGTAAGTGTGTGCGTGTATATGTATCTGGAAGTGTATTTGTAGGTTCAAAATATCTTTCGAAATTCAAATAATTCCCTACAAATGTTATATCATTTAATATATTGATCATTCATATATTGGGAAATTCACGAGTTCCTTTGGCCATATAATCTTTAAGCTAATAAGGTTAATCGTATTTGGCTTGCTGTCCGCAGTGCAGGGGTTTGAGGAAGTGGCTTCAACTCGAGCTTGGATACACCCCCCAGTGGGACTACTAATGCTCGGAGGATGAGTATAGTAGTAAGATGCCTAAATTATATTGATGGAGTTGGGGAGGTGGAGGGATGCCAAAACAGCTGATGCCAGAGCAAGGTGAGCGGCTGCTTATAAGAAAGATTAGATGGGTTCACTCCTCCCGAAATTACGTTGTGAACTTCACTATATTTTCTTTTCATAAGGGTATGGCCCTTATTTTCCTTTTGCTATTGCTATTGCTGCGATTGCTGCTGCTCCTAACCCTCCTCCTACTACCGCTCCTACTCCTACTACGCCTCCTCCTATTACTGTTAGCGCTGTTTGCCCGTAGTCCATCAGTTTTTGTTTAAAAGCCTCTTGTTCAATCCTTCTCTGGGCCTCTTTAAATATGTCATTAGTGTAGTGCCGTCCTCCATTGATCCTCAACATTTCATCAATCTTCTTCAGCAGTTTTGTGACCTGAGAGCGATTACTCGTGTCTTCGTTGTTGAATGAGTGAAATCTGCCACCGCACTCATCAACAAGAGCCTTGAGATCATTACTTTCACTGATATATTCATCTAATGAAAGCCCCTTCAGAAGATCAGTGTGAGTGAACAGAATGATGGTGTGATGAGAAGCTTTTTCTCCAAAGTTATTCTGAATCCATTTCACTGTTTTCTTCTCTTCTTCTGTGAATCTCACATCCAGTCTGATGACCAGCAGAAACACATGAGGACCAGGAGAAGACATGTAGATGCACTTGAGAATCTCTTTCTTCAGTTCTTCTTCACTCATTGACGTATCATATAGCCCTGGAGTGTCGATCACTGAGATGGTTTTATCCTCCTCCACTGCAGTCACACGTCCTTGACAGTGTCTAGTCATAGACTTAGCAGAACAACCTTGATTAAACACAAAGTCGCCGATGATGGTGTTTCCTGTTGAACTCTTTCCTGATCCAGTTTTACCCAACAGCACAATCCTCAGATCTGATAAAGAGAGAGGAATTTAAAATGGTATTTACACTTTAAAAATGATGCTCAATAGGGGCCCTTTACTCAGTGGGCCTCGAAATTACATAAAATGACTAATAAGACAGAATAAGTATATAAAATAAGTTAATTAGCATTATTTTAATTTACCCCCTCAACAATTTTCCCATCGAATAACCAGAGTTTCAATTGTTTTGAAAAACCTGGATATGTTGTATGAGGTCAGCTAATTTTAAAAGTGTGATTTCTAGAAAAGTCATAGTAATGGTACACCATTAGAGGGGTGTTTTACACACCATTACACACTAACTAAAGTTAAAAAAGTGAAATCATAATCAAGCACCCCTTTAGGATAATTCATGGCCAGGTGTTGGTGGTTCTTTGCCTCCATATCGTGTTTTTTGTTTGCCTCCAATCAATGCACAACGAGCCATAGATTATCACTTACAAATAATTTACCTTTTTACGTGAAAATCTCTCAGAATTAAAATAAATAAAACCACAAATGGCTAAATATTTACCCAATTTTAAATGCAAACTTTCTCTAGCAATCTTCTGTATCAGCCCTTCCATCTCTTCCTGGCTCTTCACCTGTTTCCTGAGATCTCCCTGGTCTGCAGAATCCTTCTCTCTCAGATTCAGTTTCACTTCTTGTTTCATGTCCTCCTTCTTCAGATAGATCTCATGCCTGTAGTTCTGTCCTCCATTGTTCTTCACCATTTCATCAATACTCTTTAAGAGCATTTTGATCTGGTAGGGATCACATTCACTTTTGCTGTTTATCACGTGATATCTTCCCTCAAAGTAGTTCAGCAGCTCTTTAATATTCTCACTCTCAATGAATTGAATCCATTCTTTTCTGGATATTTTGTCTCTTCCAATAAACATCACCATAGTGAACCTCATAGCTTGAGCCCCAAAGTTCTCCAGGATTTCCTCCACAACGTTCCTCTGCTCCTCTCTGCAAGTCTCCAGGTTGATGATGAGCAGGAACACGTGAGGACCAGGAGTGGAGAGATCCAGGCTCTTCATCATCTGCTTCTGCAGCTCTTCATCAGTCAGTTGAGGGTTGAAGAATCCTGGAGTGTCGATGATGGAGATGTTTCTGTCTTCTACTCTTCCTCTCTGTATCTCACTCTCTCTGGTTCTGCTTTCTTTAAATGCCTCTCGACCCAGAATTGCATTTGCTGTTGGACTCTTTCCAGCGCCAGAGACTCCCAGCAGCACAATCCTCAGATCGATTAAATCATGTTGTTCATCAGGCTCTGTGAAAGAGAACGTTTTTTGAAAGAATTAAGATTAAGTTTAAGAATAAGTTTGCTTTCATCTAATTATAAAATTACCTTTAATCATATTGACAAAACCATACAGTCATTTTATATTTAATTACAATGCTTTAGTCTATCTGCTCATTTTAGCTCATAAATGTTGATCTGCAAATTTAACAGTCATTTGAGCGTTAAAACAGCCATGTTGATCTGCTTTATCAATGCAGAAATGTATTCTGAAAACAACTGCAATTTCTGAAAAAGACTTAAACTTAAAGTCAATGATCAAGAGCCCAACTAAAGCAAACACTGACTAAACAAACTAAACATTTTCAACTAAACATCAACATCTAAACCTCTGTTAATTCTCAATAAAAACTTCTGTAGACGTCTGACAGAAATAAAGTCAGTCTGGTTAGTAATAAGTGAAGCTGGTAATGCTGTTTGTGGAGTTGTGTAATCCTCCTCTGCTGAGATCTTCAGAGATGTATGTCTTCTTTTATCTTCATTGTATTTCATCTAAGGCTATGTCTGAAGAAAGTTGTAGTTTTTCTTCTTATTTCTCAGGTTGCACCTGAGACCCACGTCTCTCTGTAGGCAAGGGCGTGGTGAGCTAGTGTCTGCTTACGTCACAGGGCACCACAACTTCCAAAATTCAACTGCAGTAGCCACCGTTCAACCCGAAGAGGGCAGCACTCAAACGTTTTTACACCATATATTGTAGAATTAAAACACTTTATAGGGATCTCCCAGTCACGTGACCCCTAGCCGAGTGTCAGCCATTTTGACGGAATACTTCAGCGCACCTACATACATGAGAATGCGGATTATCACATGTTTTATGACAGCAAATTGATTAAAATAATATAATAGTATTTAATGGGTCACTGTATTAATTATCTTGAGCCTGCTGTAATGTTCCTATAAATATATTTTCTTTCCAACTGTGCATTCTGAATAATAAATAGGCTAAATATATGTATCCACTAAGCTGCAGCAGTCCGCTCGTCTTCCCATTAACAGTTTTTTTTTTCTTCTCTTTCTGACATTTCATACCTGTTGGGTTTACATTTTTTAATTAAATTGACTATAAAAAAAGATTGCTTGTGTGTGCTGGTGTTTATTCCAGTCTTTTAAAATAGTTGAATGAATGCGCGATCGTGCCTGTAACGATGTTAAATAGGCTAATGTTAGGCTATTTAATCAATAATGTACACAGGGTAGAGGAGAATGACAGTCAACTATATTATAGCATTTTGGGCATAAACATGTAAACAGTGAAAAGATTGACATTGAAAAATGACACAGAATGATTAAAATTTAATATTTAATTCAAAAAATAAATGTTCGTGGTTCACACTGATGTTATTCATTTGTTCTCACACACTTCAGCGTCACGGTCACTGGTTTAGACGAACACTGACCATTATCTATTATTAGCACAGCGGCCGTCAGCTAACTCTTCACGTCATGTCATCACAAAAAGAAATATACAAGAGGAAGATAAAGGAATTAGAAATCATAGATCCATATGAAGCACCACAAGTTCTTTTTTTACAGACATTAAATGTGTAGAAAAACTTCCTGACATTGAGTTCGGTGACATACAGCTAAGTTACCTTATTCACTTCCCATCACGCTACACCGGAGCTTCATTAAAAACATACACAAGCTTAGCAGGCTATCGTTATCACAGCATCGCTCGGGCATGATATAAGAATAGATGAATATTTCGCGACGAGCTGTATCAGAGCCCGTCTCTGGCTGTAATATAACCAGCGGTTTAGCATTTTCTATTCCGTCAAGATGGCTGCTCCAAATGGCGTGACGTCACGCGGGACATCCCTATACCCAAATGTCAAAAAATGTGCAGCATTAATAAAGCCCCAGTCTTACAGATCATTAACTAACATTTTTTTTTTAGGTTTTAGGGTTTAGTAACCCTTTGAAGGAAGATAAGTTCAGTTAGTTCCTTGTTCCTGTTTGTGATCGTCAAGCACACTTAATTTTATTATTTATTATTTTTCTTGAGAAATGCATACTAATTTTAAGCTTATTTAATGTTATTGCATCTACACAGTGGGTATGTTATGCATTTACTTTGTGTTTTGGTGAAATTAACATGGTGTAGGCCTAAGAAGAAAATACACAAACATTTTCAAGTAAAATTGAGTTTCTGCCTACTAATAAATAAAAATAATATTACATTTAATAACAAATCTTTGCAAAAAATGGATTAATTCCTTTCAGGAACAGCTGGGAAACACTGAACTAGTGTAATAATATAATTTCAAGTATATTTGTCCCTTACACGTCCTTATACAGAGGTCATGTAATGTGCCTTCTGCTAGTCCTTCATTGTTCCAGTGAAAATTAAAATTACCTTAAATAAACAGGTTAATAAACAGTAGGGGTAAAAGGTAATGTGAATATGAGTATGAGTATGATATGAGCAGTGCTTTAAGTGGTCCAAAAGAGGTGCCGGTACTCTATTTTTTTTTTTTTTTTTTTATGTTTTCCTCCCCTGAGGTAACAACAACTATATTGAAGGGGTTTTATATACAGCAGTCAACAGACGACCTTATAAAAAATAATAAATCTAGCTATGGTTGCGCGTTTCACACACCCTCTCCGGACCACGTTGAGTTGTTGACACTGACAGCGGCAAAAGCGACGCATGCGCTTTTCACTTGTAAAACTCAAGGGTGTATTAATGTAGTCTCTGCTCTCGGTGGGGCGAATTAAGAAGCGTGCATTGCAGGCACAGCGTTATGCCTCTTTTCAACAGGCCCATCCAAAACTTTTCTTCTTCTTCTTCTTCTTCAAAAACTTTTAATATATTCTAATTTTTTCAAGAATTAAAAAAAATCGGCAATAAGCTCACAATATGTGCAAAAATAGTCTAAATTTTTAGTTTTAAAAACATTTTTAAAAAGCTGGTTATGTCTATTTTGATGTTTCTGCGCAAGTTCGACTAGTAGTTGTTCATTTAAGCCATTCGTAGACAAATCGCCCCTTTATATTAATTTAATTACTTAAATAGGCTATATAGCCAACAGGATAATGAGCGTTTACGTATATAGCGCGCACTCAAGCACGCATAAAGCTTGCCACAAAGAACCGGTAAAAATAATGATTATGAATGTGTATATTTATTAATAAACTGGTGTTTTCTGTGTCGCTGCAAAGATGAAGTTGACGATGCGGACTCACCATGAACGCCAGAGAGAAATGCACATTACATAAACAGAGAGTAGCCTATTTATTTTGGTTTTTAATATTTTCGTTTAAAAGTAGACTTTCTATTAAGCTTTCTATAATAGATAGCATATATTTCTCAAAGCTGAGTTTCGGCGCCCTCCAGTTCACGTGCATTGCAAGTGATCGTGCCTGCGCCTTATTAGATTGTCTGCTATTGTTACGAACCGCTCTGAGACACAAGGGTAGAGGATCCAAATGCAGCTTTATTGTGGGTAATCCAGAGGCGTAATCCAGTGTACAGGCAAAAGGTCAAAACACAGGTAGGCAGTCCAAACAAACCAACAAAGAAACAAACAAAACAGGCAGGGACCAGAGGCAAAAGAGAAATCCAGGGAACAGGGCAAGAAATCCAAATAAACCAAAAGACAAGAAACCAGGGAAACCGCTCAGAATTGCAGTGTAACACTTAAACAAGACTTCGCGGTGAGTGAATGAATGAACATGGTATAAATAGACAGACTAACAGGATGAGACAGGTGAATGCAATCAGTGAATGAGGTACAGGTGAATGTGATCAGTGATAAGTGATGATGAGTCCGGGCAGTGAGTTATGGGAAATGTAGTTTGTGAGTGAAACATGATAGTCTGGTGTGGAGTGCCCTCTGGAGGCTTTCAAGGGCACTCCAGCTGGTTATCGTTACATAGCCCCTCCCCAAAGAGCGGCTTCCAGACGCTCCAAAACTGTCCAGGTGGGAGGTGGCCCAGAGGCGGATCCAGGGGCGGGATGGAGGGCCAGGTCCGTGGAGCGGAAGAGGACCTTGAGACTGCGGTAATACGGGAGGCCAGAATGGAGCAGGCGACCAGGGCGGAGCAGGCTGTGCAGGCGACCAGGGCGGAGCAGGCTGTGCAGGCGACCAGGGCGGAGACGACCCTTCAGGCGGCCAGGGAGGAGACGACCCTTCAGGCGGCCAGGGAGGAGACGACCCTTCAGGCGGCCAGGGAGGAGACGACCCTTCAGGCGGCCAGGGAGGAGACGACCCTTCAGGCGGCCAGGGCACAGGAACAGACACCGGCTCAGGGACAGACACCGGCTCAGGGACAGACACCGGCTCAGGGACAGACACCGTGGCAGCGGCTACTATCTTGTCCTGAGACACAGGCGTGGTTTCGGCCATCTTGTCCGAAGACACAGGCGTGGAGTCGGCCATCTTGTCCGAAGACACAGGCGTGGAGTCGGCCATCTTGTCCGAAGACACAGGCGTGGAGTCTGCCATCTTGTCCGAAGACACAGGCGTGGAGTCGGCCATCTTGTCCGAAGACACAGGCGTGGAGTCGGCCATCTTGTCCGAAGACACAGGCGCAGAAAGAGGAAGAGGAACAGATTCAGGCTCAGTATCAGGATCAGATTCAGGCTCAGGAACAGATTCAGTCTCGGCGGGACGAGACTCTTGATGGGCGGACGTGATGTGAAGCTCAGTCTCTGGATCGGCTGACGTGACGTGAAGCTCAGTCTCTGGGTCGGCAGAAGTGACGTGAAGCTCAGTCTCTGGGTCGGCAGAAGTGACGTGAAGCTCAGTCTCTGGATCAGGATCAGCGCGCTCTGAGCTTGACGGGACCAGTGGCGGCGAGGGCTTTGAGCTGGGCAGGACCAGCGGCGAAGAGGACTCTGAGCTGGACAGGACCAGCGATGAAGAGGGCTCTGAGCTGGACAGGACCAGCAGTGAAGAGGGCTCTGAGCTGGACAGGACCAGCGGCGAAGAGGGCTCTGAGCTGGACAGGACCAGCGGTGAAGAGGGCTCTGGGCTGGACAGGACCAGCGATGAAGAGGGCTCTGGGCTGGACAGGACCAGCGATGAAGAGGGCTCTGGGCTGGACAGGACAAGCGGCAATGAAGAAGGCTCTGTGCTGGACGAGACCAGCGGTGAAGAGGGCTCTGAGCTGGACAGGACCAGCGATGAAGAGGGCTCTGAGCTGGATGGGACCAGCGGTGAAGGCTCTAGCTTGGCGGGCATGTCGCTTGCTGTCTCAGGCGCGGCGGGCATGACGCTCTCAGTCTCGGCGGGCATGATGCATACTGCCTTGGCTTCGGCAGATTTGGCGTGAAGTGCGGGCTCGGCTGGACTGGCGTGAAGTGCGGGCTCAGGGGATGCTGTGAGATTGTGGGACCCCTCATCCACAAAGCCCACAGTAAACGACGAGCCGCTTATCCGAAGAGCGAGGTCGACATATTGTATAAAAGTCCATTGAGGGGTGTTGTCAGGCATGAGGTACTCTAACATGTCCTCAAGCCCATAGCGGAACATATCTTTTAAGACCGCATCGTTGAGGTCCACCCCATGGCAGAGCTCACAAAACTCCTCCACATACTTCTCAATCGGGCGGTCACCTTGGCTGAGACGGAAGAGACGGATTACTGGGTCCATGGTTTGCATCGCTGCTGGATCTTGATGTGGTGAAGTCTTCTGTTACGAACCGCTCTGAGACACAAGGGTAGAGGATCCAAATGCAGCTTTATTGTGGGTAATCCAGAGGCGTAATCCAGTGTACAGGCAAAAGGTCAAAACACAGGTAGGCAGTCCAAACAAACCAACAAAGAAACAAACAAAACAGGCAGGGACCAGAGGCAAAAGAGAAATCCAGGGAACAGGGCAAGAAATCCAAATAAACCAAAAGACAAGAAACCAGGGAAACCGCTCAGAATTGCAGTGTAACACTTAAACAAGACTTCGCGGTGAGTGAATGAATGAACATGGTATAAATAGACAGACTAACAGGATGAGACAGGTGAATGCAATCAGTGAATGAGGTACAGGTGAATGTGATCAGTGATAAGTGATGAGTCCGGGCAGTGAGTTATGGGAAATGTAGTTTGTGAGTGAAACATGATAGTCTGGTGTGGAGTGCCCTCTGGAGGCTTTCAAGGGCACTCCAGCTGGTTATCGTTACAGCTATATATTTGCTTCTTATTTTTTAAATACAATTGGTTGATAAAACATTGATCAAAATTAATATACAATTTATACAAAACGAAACTCAATGAAGTGGTCAAAATCATGTTTTACCCACTCCATTGCGCATCTCATGATGTATCATACCTTAAACGCGCATGTACAGTCTCGGAGTCATCGCTGCAACCAGTAGATGAAGAGAGCTGAGATCCACATCACCTAGCACATCTTCGTCTCTGCCACCCCAGGGTGCTAGCGCGACCAGCGCCGTTGCTAGGAGGGCGCCAGCGCCTCTGCTTCTCAGCGCCTCTTCCTCGCGAGTAGATGATAGCCCTGAGACGCCTAGCAATTCCTTTAGTGGTAGTATACCTTTAGTTAAGTTATACCTTAAGAGTCTTCGTAGCGCGCTAAGAGACAACGTTATCTGGAAACGCAGCCCAGGTATGATGCGTTTGATACGTAATGGATATTCCAAAGCGCTCTTCTTTGGTCAGAACCATGGACAGCGATCGCGGATAGTCCGTCCTATGCACTGAAACTTTTTACAATGCAACAAAATATTTAAAGAGCATCAAGCTATTAAAATCTATATTATGTATACGCACAGATAATATAACAGTATATTAGTCAGTAATTTTTATTAGGTTAAACAGTGATTTGATAACGTTTTTAATTTAAGGCCCACCCACAATTGGTCTGGCCCATCCAAAACTGGAATCCTGGCGCCGTGCCTGGTGCATTATGAAGGGCGCTCTGAAAAGCGGCAGTGCAGCCAAAGGATTTAAACAGATGTGCAAATGAGCGTACCGGTACGCTAAAAGCACGTTCTGGGCGCACGGAGAGGTGGCGGTATGCTCAAGAGCTATATTTGGAAGTGGCGGTACTGAGTACCGGCGCTTAAAGCACTGGATATGAGATAAGTCTTTCCAGACAGAATTCACACATACACATTCTGGTCTTTTTCAGCAGAGACTAACATGTGTGTTTGGAAGGGATCTAAGTTATAACTCAGCCTGGATGTAATATACTATATTTGCTACAAGATGTTGATCTGACAGGATCAGGTTGAAAAGTGTTTACAGTCAGCACGATATGGCTTAAAGAAGTCTGCAGTCATGGGTTCAGTGGATGGCAGTTGTATAAGAGGATATGAGTGTGGCTGATGCAGAACTTGCAGTGAACTTTAGCAGGACTTCTATGGAAGTAGAATAATGTCAAATGTTTTTGAAATAAAAAGCCTGTTGAATTGCACTACTTGAAAAAAAATAGGCATTGCATTAACCATGCTTGCATTTTAATGCATTGTATTTTTAGTGCTTACATTTTTATGGACTGAAATTCAACATGGTTGAATATTTAAGCTGTGAATATTTCAATTAAAAACATTTCAAACACCTTTTCATTATTAAAAATTCAATAATCCATATTCACCTTTCATATTTCACTTCCAAAATATTCAAACTGTTTAAAAATACAACCAATAATAACATGGTTGAATATTTAAGCTGTGAATATTTCAATTAAAAACATTTCAAACACCTTTTCATTATTAAAAATTCAATAATCCATATTCACCTTTCATATTTCACTTCCAAAATATTCAAACTGTTTAAAAATACAACCAATAATATTCAACAGGCAATTTTCGGTCCATTTTATTTCGCTTTGCAAATTCGCTTCCACAAATTCAGTGGTTCAAATTCGACAGTAAATTCAACATTGACGTCCAGGAACTGCAGGAAAAGCAGTAGATTGCCGAGCATACTCTCCATCTGCTGTTAGTCGACCTCACCAGCAGGAGGTGCAAAAGCGCTTGTTGCTGACGAAGACATTCATTCATAAAATGAAAATGATTATCTGTGTCAGTATATGCGGAAAAGATGATAAACACACAAAAGCTGTGTTTATGTTTCATTCAATAACTTCATTGTTACTTTCCCTGTGTATTCAACATGTCATCAGCTTTCTCTACCATGAACAGGATTATAATCGGTTTCCCTCAATATACTCAAAGATTTCCCTTCCGTTGATAGTGATATGAAAGATCAATCTTGCACCTTATTAGGGAAGTAGGCTGTAGGCTATTATATAGGCTACAGGCAAGAAGATGGACTCAGAATATGAACTTAACGCGCAAAGTTTCATGCTGAACGTTTCGTGATATACTGGCATAAAATCAACATATATATATATATATATATATATATATATATATATATATATATATATATATAGTATGCATACGTGTATTGCATTAGCTTAAACTGTCATAGCACTTGCATATTGTCCTCCTATTGTTAGTTTAACTGTAAATCGCTTTGGATAAAAGCGTCTGCTAAATGACTAAATGTAAAAATTGGCTTGATATTGGACATTAGCATATTTAGGGACCGTCTCTAAAGTTGCATACAACATTGGCATTCACGTTTCTAACTTCAATAGCAAACTTACATTTATTTGAATAAATATCAAAAATCCAAAGGGTGTGCATTATGCCTGACACTAAATGAACACTTTACAGTTGGTTTTATGACTGCAAGTCGTTCTATTCAAATGCTATCGGAGTTAGAAACGTGCATACCAAAGTCGTATACACTTTAGAGACGGTCCCTAAAAGTTAAGGCAACTAAACAACCAAGAGAAATATATGTCAACCTCAAAAATGTAACATTGGATATCCGCATCGGGGAATAACATTATAATCTCGTTCACGGTAGAGAAAGATGCATGTAGGCTACACAGGAAAAGTAACCGTGAAGACACTGAATTTAACATAAAACAGCCGTCATAATAATCACAAATACACTTTACATTGCTGTAAATGAGTTTTATGAATGAATGACTTGTTCTAACTGTTGCTGGTCTTCAACACGCGCTTTTGCACCCCCTGCTGGTGAGGTCGACTAACAGCAGATGGAGAGTATGGTCGGCAATCTACTGCTTTTCCTGCAGTTCCTGGACGTCAATGTTGAATTTACTGTCGAATTTGAACCACTGAATTTGTGGAAGCGAATTTGCAAAGCGAAATAAAATGGACCGAAAATTGCCTGTTGAATATTATTGGTTGTATTTTTAAACAGTTTGAATATTTTGGAAGTGAAATATGAAAGGTGAATATGGATTATTGAATTTTTAATAATGAAAAGGTGTTTGAAATGTTTTTAATTGAAATATTCACAGCTTAAATATTCAACCATGTTGAATTTCAGCCCATAAAAATGTAAGCACTAAAAATACAATGCATTAAAATGCAAGCATGGTTAATGCAATGCCTATTTTTTTTCAAGTAGTGCAATTCAACAGGCTTTTTATTTCAAAAACATTTGACATTATTCTACTTCCATAGACTTCCATCTACTGGACATAATAAGTAATGCTTTCAAATGAACTATATAGTTATAGTATAACTTATTGAGGGCCTTTTTCACACTAGTGCATCACTAATAATAAGTTCATCCATTTTCTCCTTTACATGAATGTGACTGATGCACATTCTGTTTGTTTAACTCTATTTACTGTTTTTTTTTTTTTTTTTTAACTGATCATGTTTGTTTTCATGTTGTTCTCTGTTGTGCTGAAGCTTAAAATGTTTTTGCATAAGAAAATGTAATTTATGATAAATATTAGAACTCAGCCTGCATACTGTACAGCATTAAATACTTACTATAATCAATTATCAGTTAGGGCATCGAAACAATGGAACTTTTTCTGCATTTTACTTCTGCATTAGCATAATCATTTATTTATGTCCTCATATTTCACATACTAACATACAAGGCAAAGATTCCTATTTTTTTTTAAAGATTCCTCGTGGGAGAAGAGAAAAATCAAACACTGACCAACACTGAAATGCTCATTTAATATCCTAAAACATCAGTAAACTAAATGATAAATGTTTCACAGTAAAGAGTCAAATAATTTAGTCCTAATGGACTTACTGTTGAGGAGATGAAAATCTGGACTACTACTTCTGCCTACCACACACACACACACACACACATACACTGTTAGAGTATCTGGTGAACATTATGCACATCTGAAAACAAGCTTTTTCACTGATGGATTAAAATAGAACATGACAGAAAATAACACAAATATCCCACAATCTGTTTACAGCTGATGAACTCTTGATCTTCTATTATTCAGATGTGCCTATTTGTGTTTGTGTTTATTTATTAATGTTATTT
The DNA here is from genome assembly GCA_021554675.1 of Leuciscus idus. NCBI lineage: Eukaryota > Metazoa > Chordata > Actinopteri > Cypriniformes > Leuciscidae > Leuciscus > Leuciscus idus. The sequence goes on from CM038621.1 coordinate 64,797,447, forward strand.
AGTGCATGGTTTTGATCTTATTTTAAATGAATATTTAAGAGGAAAAGAGCAACTTGATTGGCAGAATCATAATGAACACATTAGACGTTACTGAAAATTTCATCTATTTAATACAAGGCCTGATATTTTTCTGTGCCCTTTTTTGAGGCAAACAATGATTTTAATACTTTTTTAAAACCATTTTTTAAGTGGCAGCGATATTACAAAAACACTCAGTGCCAATGCATTATGTTTGCTTCCAATTTATGCTAAAAGTCAGTAAATTTTAACTGTAATGAAACCTGCGTGTGTATCAGTCTGTGGGACTCTCAGTTCTTAAACGCTCCTTGAAATGCATAATTCACAAATAAATCATTGCTTAAGCAGGAAGAGGTTTGATTTTGATATATCATACTAGACACGTTTAACATGTTAATATTTTACATATGCACATATTTTGTTGTTAATCAAACCTTCCCAGCACTCTTCGCCATGTTGTCGTTCTGCGACACGGACACGGAAACCGAAAGTAAAAATAACGAGCAGGAAACGAAACTCATCCGGTCATTCATGTCAGTCACGCGCCACGCGAACAGTCTCAAACACATTTATCCTTGTACGCACTGATACATTTGGAGCGTTTCAAAGTTTAAAACCAGGTTAATGCCAAGTATTTTATTAAAACGATCCAACTGAAATGATAAATGCATTTGATAGTAACCTCTTATCCTGATTATAACCTAATATAATAAAGTTACTTAACACATTTCAGTCAAAATGGCTAAACATGGTTTGCTTTAATTTTGAACTATATTAGCTCACCTTGTCTCAAATCCAAAGAGGAGGATGAAGGGTCTGTTGCTACTCCTCCACTCCCTGATGTGACAGTTACTGAAACTGAGGACCATGTGTTTCACAATGTTAAGTTCTGCTTCTACTAAATCTGACATAAATATAATGTTAGCCACCGAAGAACCTATGACACAGATTAGCTTATTATTGCTAATGTTAGATATTATAGCCTATTAATTTAAAATTGAACGTTTCAAATTAGGCTATAATAATGGTGTGTTGTATGTAAACAACAGCATTGTAGTGCACAGTTTGTTTATTTATTTAGCCTTTACCTCAGATTACATGTATAACCAAATGATCATCTGAAAGTGTATGTTCTGCTCTTTCAATGGGTTGTCTCAGTTCATTTTTAGCACTAGCGATCACGGAGATATTCAAGCAGTTTAGCATTACAGATTTCGTGTAGTAGATTGTGCTCACCTTTCTCTGAAAATAAGTCAGTTACCAATAGTTTCTCCTCATTTTGTTTTCTTTCCTTCTCTTCATTTTGTTTTCTTTCCTTCTCCTGCTTTTCCTTTCTCTCCTTCTCCTGTCTTTCCTTTCTTTTTTGGTGGCCTGATTTGGCTGTCTTTGAGAAAGACATTTCTACAGCAGAAGTTTGCGCTCCACCAGATGTTCAACTAACTAACATAACAAAATGCGTGCAGATGGACTAAACCATTCGGCGCATTAGCAAGGGGTGGAACCGTGAGACCTTAGATAGTTTACTTTTGTATACAAAATGTAGTCAGTCAGTCAGTCAACCACGTTATTCCGCCAATACACTAACTTTACATTTCATCTGACATTCATTAGGAAATTTAATTAGGAAATGAAAATATGCAGGTAAAATAAAATATATTGTAGGCCCTCTCTCCCCTTGGGGCCCTGGTAATCAGAACTGGTTTTACCAAGCCTCTGGATAGAAAGATAGATAGACCCTGACTTTTTGTTAATATGTTAATATTAAATATATAAGAACATTTTAATCGTAATAACGATATCTGCCTCTCTCGATTAATTTTAAATAATCGCTGTGATATTTGCCCGCTAGTTATTCATTCTGAAACGGCTTTTTTATTTATTTGATATTTGCGTTATCTTGCATTGGGAGCAAGTCCCTACTAGCAGAGATGGTCTTATATGAGGGAGACGAGAGGGTCTGTATCTCTTACCAATGGAGAAAGCGTAACGGCTAACTTGTGACGCAGCTCAGCCTATTGTGTAATGGCAGTGATGTCAGCATTATTAGGCAAGGCAAGGCAAGGCAAGTTTATTTATATAGCACATTTCATACACAATGGCAATTCAAAGTGCTTTACATAGAAGAAATTAAAATAATAAAAAGAAATAAGAATAATTAAAACAGTTTAGAAAAATAAAAAATAAAATACAGTACAAACAGTCGGACGAACATTGGCACAGTGCTCATTCAGTAAATGCATAGTTAAACAGATGTGTTTTGAGTCTGGATTTGAGTGTGACTACAGTAGGAGCACATCTGATCTCCTCTGGAAGCTGGTTCCAGCTGTGGCTGGCATAATAGCTAAAAGCAGACTCGCCATGCTTAGAGTGAACCCTTGGTATTTCTAGCTGATATGATCCTAATGATCTGAGTGATCTGTTGGGTTTATATTCAGTGAGCATATCTGCAATGTATTGAGGTCCTAGGCCATTGAATGATTTATATACCAGTAATAATACTTTAAAATCAATCCTAAGTTTAACTGGGAGCCAGTGTAAAGACCTGAGGACTGGTGTGATATGTTCATATTTTCTGGTTCTGCTCAGAATCCTGGCGGCAGCGTTCTGTATGAGCTGCAACTGTCTTATGGTCTTTTTGGGAAGGCCAGTGAGGAGTCCATTACAATAATCCACCCTGCTGGTGATGAAAGCATGAACAAGTTTCTCTAAGTCTTGTCTGGAAACAAAGCATCTTATTCTTGCTATATTTTTCAGATGATAGTATGCTGATTTAGTTATAGCTTTGACATGACTACTGAAACTAAGGTCTGATTACAGTCAGTTACAGCTTACGTTAATCAGTTTCATGTGGATTATTAGCGTGTTGGTCTTCTGGATAAATGCTCTATATTTGGTGTTATATTAAGGTACAGTAGGACTGCATTGTTTGAGGAATGTGCTTTACTGCAGAAAAAAAAGCGTGAATATCTCTATATGCTGCAAAGAACAAATCACTACAGGGCACAAAACTACATTTAAGATTACACTAAAAACTTAATTGTAATTTACTACATATTTAATTCATTTAATTCATTAAAATTACATGTATGTTTACCATAATTAAAAAGCGTTATATCATCATCATTAGGCACACAGTTGACACACCATGTTTTATTTGAATTAAATAACATACAATATAACACAATATTTATAATTAAATGAATCATTTTGTCTTTATTCATCAAAGTGCATAATATCAGTGTCATATCATATGCATACATGCAGTTAAAATAGTCATTACAATTCAAGTCTTATCATAACTGGTCAAACCTGAAAGCCAAAGAAAGAAAACATCTGTATTTTTTACTTTCTTTAGACAATATACAATATCACTCAATATTACTATTAATGTCATAATTTTTCACATGACCATTGTAATATTGTGGCATCAGTTTTATAGCAATCTAAAATAAAAAAAGAGTATATTATACAGACAATGTTTTGAGCTAGTTCATGTTTTTAGGAGTATAGAGACATCAAGAATCAACATATGAATCTCAACAATGCTGACAATCAACAAAGCTTTTTTGTGACTTTATAGTAGTTTAGCGTTGATCAGAATATTTTTTTTCATTGTCACCATTGTTGCGATTCATACGCTGATTCTTGACGTCTGTCTGAGTCTATATGATCCTGTCAAAACATTTTCTGTATTATGACTTCATAAAATAATATCTGAGTATCACAGCACTGAAGGATTTTCTGCACCACTATTGGCATGCAAAATTAACAACTAATATTTAACGACTTAATCAGATATTACACTTCAGGTGGTATCAATTACTCAGGCCACTACATGATGACCATCATCACTGAAAATGACCAAGTTCATCTGATCTGAGTTTCTCTGGGATTCCTACAATAACCAGGGCCGTTTGAAGGAATTTGGGGGCCCCAAGCAAAATGGACATGGAGGCCCCCCAAACCCCCATGCCCGCCCGCAAAGCCTACAGGAACCACATCATAGCCATACAGTTTAAGTTCACCCACACTTTATATAAATAAAAAAAAATTTACAGTGCAAATACTGCTGTTGCATATACTGTGCATAAATAAAAAAGTATTTATTAAGTAAAAAACTGTTTGCTAACAGTTAAATGACAATTAACTAAAGATGAAATAACTAACAATTTACCATCTGATGGTTATTATAAAGTGTTACAGAAAAGATATGTTAGCATTTCCATATTTTGATATTAGAAGGGAAGAGATGCAGCTGCTTTCACAACTACCAATGCTTAAAAACATCCCAAGCTAATGTTTGATGCACAGAATTTATTGTGTTGTTTTCCTAACCCCCATTTGGTAAATAGATTATCACGGTGGAATAGTAAGTATAGCATGCTATGCCACTTTCATCAAAACCTATTACAAAGCTATAGCAATGTCATGTCATTAAATACGATAAACAGTGATTCTGGAACAGATCTGCGTCTTCCTTATCCTGTTAAAAAACATATTACAGTATGTAACCATATTCCGTCCGTTCGAAAAAAAAGTTGCACTAACTGTTCGTTACAAGCAGCATTTGCCATCAGGCAGGTAGCTAATAAACATTTATGCTAGCCTATCTGCTGCAAAATTACACCATTTGTACAAGACAAGTAGAGCTATTTTATCCAGTGTAGCCTAATTTACCACTATCTTGTTTTTTCTTATCCTCCTCTTCCTTTCTCTTCTTTATTTTCTGGCTTCCTGAAGCATAATTCCGCTTCATGATGACTGCCGAGGAGGTTTTGTATTTTGCCGGCAGCAGAGATCACGTGGTTGGCTGGCTGCTGTCAGCGACTACTGAGAGGGGCCCCCTTGAGGGGGATCCCGATAACAGTGTCGTTGCACTTTACTGCATTGACTATTAAAGGGGCGCTCACACAGTTTGTCGTTGCATTTTATTCTTAACCAGTCGTTGTCTTGGGGCCCCAGGCCAGCTCGGGGCCCAAAGCAATTGCTTGGTTTGCTTGCCTTGTCGCGATGGGCCTGACAATAACAAATATGTATCAGAGACACACAGTTAAAGCAGCCAGAGAAAAACGAATGTGATCACCATCATGGTGACATCAAACTATTTTCAATAAAACTTCAACTTCTAAACCTCTGTTAATTCTCAATAAGAACGTTAGAATGAAATAAATAAAGTATGAATTGTAACAAGTGAAGATGTTGAGATCTTGAGAGATCTGGTAGTGTTTAATGTTCTGTTGGGATGTAAAGTGTTTCTGTATGGTGTGTTTTGTGGGTCACTATTGTGCTGAAGAGTAGAGCCTGAGCTTCAGTCCAGGATGAGCAGAGAAACACTGATGAAATGCTGAATGTTGCTTTATTTAACAGACAGTAACTGTGTAGATGCTGATGCAGTGATGTATAGTCACAATAAATCATGCATGTAGTTCACTGCAAGATAAGGGTTTTTTAGTAAGAATTCAGGAAATATATGTGAAATAACTGTTTCTGTTAAAAAGTTTAATGAATATTTCTGTAAAAGTCTTTTATTTATTCAAAAAAAATGATATTTTACATTCATTTTAAGGTTTTGGTATGGCAGCCACTGCTGCCAGTCATTTGACTTTTTTAATGTTTTTTTTTGTTTTTGTTTTTTATAGTGAAGGTGTTTGATCGTAATAATTTTTTAAAGATTTAATTTTTTACAGTGTAGGGTAACAGCCCTATATTGTCTTATTATTCTAAATAATTAAATTTATTGATCAAATTTAGAAATTAAAAATGAAAGATGAGGCATACATTTAATAAGACTAGACTAGGGGGTGTCCTGCAGATATTACAATATGCAGATTTAAATATATCATTGCCCCCCCCACTGTCAATTTGATTTGTGTGTGTGTATGTGTGTAACAAAATAATTTAGTTCAGTTAGAGAACGGACACTACAATTAAAACCTGAAGAAATTGTGAGCCGAACGAGAGTCGGAGCAAAGATCAGCAATAGTTCATTAATCACGAGAGTGAAGAGCTGACTGAAAAGATGATGACAGAATATGTAACTTTCCTGTAGCCCAAACTATAGAGCGTTGGCGCTTGCAGTGGGTTTGATTCCCAGGGAAAGCAAGAACTGATAAGAATGTAAATGTGTAGCTTGAAATGCAATGTAAGTTGCTTTGGATAAAAGCGTCTGCCAAAATGCATAAATGTAAATGTAATGTTGTGTAAAAGCGCTTATTTAAGCGAATCTGTCATTGTACTGTTTTGTTGTGTTTTCCATTAAGAATAATAGGCTATTGAACTCACATTTCAAGCAATCGGCCCCAGAATGGCGATCATTTTCAGGGCCCTTTCAATATGCTCAGAAAAAAGTAATAGATGAATTGTACCAAAGATCGCCTGTTTGATATACCCCAAATTAATTATATCTCAAGTTCCATAATTGTCCACATAAGAGCCAGCGGCAGATTCCCGAAGGACTGGCCGAAAGCATCTGAGAAATCATCTCAACAGTTTGTAGTCACATGTTATTAGTCACATGTTTGAGGTCTAAATAGCTACATTCTTGCCTAAAAACTCTTAACTACATTTTGTGACACAACAAGAGTAGTATAAAAAAAAAAAAAGGATTTGCTCGACCGCCATGACAGTCGCAGCAAGCGGAGTGATACAAACAGTGAAACGGTCAAGTCAAGTCTCCTTTATTTAAATAGTGCTTTTTACAATACAGATTGTATCAAAGCAGCTTAAAGAGAAAACAGGAAAATAATGCAACAAAGTTTGCTTCTAGAAGAAAATAGCATCACAGCCCACCTTAAGTAAGTTCAGTGATTTTTTTTTTGTAAAAATATATTAATTTAGTTCATTTATATACTGTATATTACATCTCTGGAGAAAACCAGGCTGTCATCGTCCAGCTCAGTTCAGTTCTCATATAATGGTGTCAATGCAGGAGATCAATAATATTGTTGATTATTAAATCTCCCCAACTTATCAATGGTTAGAGTGCTGTTACTGGGTGAATATCGGCTGGAAAAGGCTCTCAGCCAATCAGATTCGAGAACCAGGAAGAATTGTTGTGTAAAAAAAAGTAAATGTATTGCATTTGTTTATATAGAAATTACTTTGTCTATAAAATAGCACTTTTGTTTAGGAAGAAATGAGAGATATATTTTCAGGTTTTTACAATCACAATACAACAGACTAATTAATCAATATACATATCATACAGTATATCCTGAACATGGCAATCTCAAAAAACGCATAAATCCAATTCTCATCAAATCCTTTAGAGAACGAAATTAGAAATGAGTATATGAAGATTAGGCCTTTGTTGTTCAATCAGATTAACTATGGCCCTGATTTTAATATTGCAACTGCTATTAATGCTGCTGCTCCTACTGTTGCTACCACTCCTGTTGCCACTCCTGCTGCCACATTTCGTGCTGTTTTCTTATGGTCTCTCAGTTTTTGTTTTAAAGCCTCTAGTTTAATCCTTCTCTGGGCTTCTTTAAATCTCTCATTAGTGTAGTGCTGTCCTCCATTGATCCTCACCATTTCATCAATCTTCTTCAGCAGTTCTGTGACCTGAGAGCGATTACTCGTGTCTTCGTTGTTGAATGAGTGAAATCTGCCACCGCACTCATCAACAAGAGCCTTGAGATCATTACTTTCACTGATATATTCATCTAATGAAAGCCCCTTCAGATGATCAGTGTGACTGAACAGAATGATGGTGTGATGAGAAGCTTTTTCTCCAAAGTTTTTCTGAATCCATTTCACTGTTTTCTTCTCTTCTTCTGTGAATCTCACATCCAGTCTGATGACCAGCAGAAACACATGAGGACCGGGAGCAGACATGTAGATGCACTTCAGAATCTCTTTCTTCAGTTCTTCTTCACTCATTGACGTATCATATAGTCCTGGAGTGTCGATCACTGAGATGATTTTACTCTCCACTGCAGTCACATGTCTTTCACAGTGTTTAGTCATAGACTTAGCAGAACAAGCTTGATTAAACACAGATTTGCCGATGATGGTGTTTCCTGTTGAACTCTTTCCTGATCCAGTTTTACCCAACAGCACAATCCTCAGATCTGATAAAGAGAGGGGGATTTTAAATGTTATTTACACTTTAAGAATTATAATAACTTAGCATTTTGTCTTTGCTCAATAGGGGCCCTTTCCTCAGTGGGTCTCAAGTTGACTAAAAATGACTAAAGACAAGACAGAATAATATAAAATAAGTTAATTAACATTATTTTAATTTACCCCTCAACAGTTATTTTCCCATCAAAGAACCAGGGTTGCAATTGTTTTGAAAAACCTGGATATATTGTACGAAGTCAGCTAATTTTAAAAGTGTGATTTACATCTTAGTAATAGTACAACATTAGCATAATTCATGGCCAGGTGTTGGTGGTTCTTTGCCTCAATATCATGTTTTTTTTGCCCCTCCAATCAGTGCACACCAAGCCATAGAATAACACTTACATGTATATAATTTAACTTTTTACATGAAAATCTCTCAGAATTAAAAAAATAAAACCACAAATGGCTAAATATTTACCCAATTGTATGAACAAACTTTCTCTAGCGATCTCCTGTATCAGTCCTTTCATCTCTTCCTGACTCTTCACCTGTTTCCTGAGATCTCCCTGGTCTGCAGAATCCTTCAGGTAGATCTCATGCCTGTAGTTCTGTCCTCCATTGTTCTTCACCATTTCATCAATACTCTTTAAGAGCATTTTGATCTGGTAGGGATCACATTCACTTTTGCTGTTTATCACGTGATATCTTCCCTCAAAGTATTTCAGCAGCTCTTTAATAGTTTCACTCTCAATGATTTGAACCCATTCTTTTCTGGATATTTTGTCTCTTCCAATAAACAGCACCATAGTGAACCTCATAGCTTGAGCCCCAAAGTTCTCCAGGATTTGCTCCACAATGTTCCTCTGCTCCTCTCTGCAAGTCTCCAGGTTGATGATGAGCAGGAACGCGTGAGGAACAGGAGTGGAGAGATCCAGGCTCTTCATCATCTGCTTCTGCAGCTCTTCATCAGTCAGTTGAGGGTTGAAGAATCCTGGAGTGTCGATGATGGAGATGTTTCTGTCTTCTACTCTTCCTCTCTGTATCTCACTCTCTCTGGTTCTGCTTACTTTAAATGCCTCTCGACCCAGTATTGCATTTGCTGTCGGACTCTTTCCAGCGCCAGAGACTCCCAGCAGCACAATCCTCAGATCCATTAAATCATGTTGTTCATCAGGCTCTGTGAAAGAGAACGTTTTTTGAAAGAATTAAGATTAAGTTTAAGAATAAGTTTGCTTTCATCTAATTATAAATTTACCTTTAATCATAATGACAAAACCATACAGTCATTTTAGATTTAATTACAATGCTTTAGTCTATGTTTTCTGATTGAGTGTTATCTGCTCATTTTAGTGGGAACATAAATGTTGATCTGCAAATTTAACAGTCATTTGAGCGTTAAAACAGCCATGTTGATCTGCTTTATCAATGCAGAAATGTATTCTGAAAACAACTGCAATTTCTGAAAAAGACTTAAACTTAAAGTCAATGATCAAGAGCCCAACTAAATCAAACACTAATCACCATAATGGTGACATCAAACTAAACATTTTCAATTAAACATCAACATCTAAACCTCAGTTAATTCTCAATAAGAGCTTCTGTAGACGTCTGACAGAAATAAAGTCAGTCTGGTTATTAATAAGTGAAGCTGGTAATTCTGTTTGTGGAGTTGTTTAATCCTCCTCTGCTGAGATCTTTAGAGATTTAATGTCTTATTTTATCTTCAGTTGATTTCATCTAAGGCTGTGTCTGAAGAAAGTTGTAGTTTTTCTTATTATTTCTCTTTTGAATGATTGAAAGAATGTTTCAGGAGCATCATACTAACCTTAAATAACATTGTAGTAACATGAAGGAAACTGGACATTTCTATGTTCTTGGAATGTTACAAATGAACGTTTCTAGAATGTTGAATTGTTAATCAAAATAAACGTCAAGAAGGGCGTGCACCTGAGACCCACGTCTCTCTGTAGGCAAGGGCGTGGTGAGCTAGTGTCTGCTTGCGTCACAGGGCACCACAACTTCCAATTGGAAAATTCAACTGCAGTAGCCACCGTTCAACCCGAAAAGGGCAGCACTTAGACGTTTTTACACCATATATTGTAGAATTAAAACACTTTATACCCAAATGTCAAAAAATGTGCAGCATTAATAAAGCCCCAGACTTACAGATCATTAACTAAAAAAAGTTGCTTTAGGGTTTATTTACCCTTTAAAGGAAGATAAGTTCAGTTAGTTCCTTGTTCCTGTTTGTGATCGTCAAGCACACTTAAAGGATTAGTTCACCCCAAAATGAAAATTTCCTAATAATTTACTCACCCCAATGCCATCCAAGATATCCATGTCTTTCTTTCCTCTGCAGTGGGAGAGAAATTATGTTTTTTGAGGAAAACATTTCTGGATTTTTCCTCTAACAATGTACTTCATTGGTTACCATCGTTTTTAAGTCCAAATCAATGCAGTTTTAAAAGTCTTTGAAGTGTTTAAACGTGCTGTACGCGATCACAGCTGAAGAAGAGGTTGTTATCTAGCGAAACAATAGGTCATTTTCAAAAAAAATTAAAATAAGTAATTTAGAGACTTTTTACCTTCAATAGTTCGGATTGAGCTGATCAACAAACGGACAGGAAACTACATCATCACGTTGAAAGGTCACACCAGCGCCGGCGGAGGTACCGCCCCACTGTTTACAATGCGACCGTACGAGGATAGTTCAAATACTATTTTCAAAATCGTCTGCCATCATTGTTTAACCTTTTTTTGTTAAAGAGCATTTATCTCGTTTGTCTTAGTCTTCGTACAGTCGCATTGTAAACAGTGGGGCGGTACCTCCGCCGGCGCCGGCGTGACCTTTCAACGTGATGAAGTAGTTCCCTGTCCGTTTGTTGATCAGCTCAATCCGAACTATTGAAGGTAAAATTTTCCTTAAAAAGGTCATTTTCAAAAAAATAAAATTATCGTTTCGCTAGATAACAACCTCTTCTTCAGCTGTGATCGCATACATCCCGTTTAAACACTTCAAAGACTTTTGAAACTGCATTGATTTGGACTTGAAAACAATGGTGACCAATGAAGTCCATGAAGTCCAATGAAGTCCACTGAAAACAGAAATGTTTTCCTCAAAAAACATAATTTCTCTCCCACTGAGGAAAGAAAGACATGGATATCTTGGGTGGCATTGGGGTGAGTAAATTATTAGGAAATTTTCATTTTGGGGTGAACTAATCCTTTAATTTTATTATTTATTATTTTCTTGAGAAATGCATACTAATTTTAAGCTTATTTAATGTTATTGCATCTACACAGTGGGTATGTTATGCATTTACTTTGTGTTTTGGCGAAATGAACATGGTGTAGGCCTAAGAAGAAAATACACAAACATTTTCAAGTAAATTTGAGTTTCTGCCTACTAATAAATAAAAATAATATTACATTTAATAACAAATCTTTCCAAAAAATGGAGACATACAGTATTTCATTCCTTTCAGGAACAGCTGGGAAACACTGAACTAGTGTAATAATATAATTTCAAGTATATTTGTCCCTCACACGTCCTTATACAGAGGTCATGTAATGTGCCTTCTGCTAGTCCTTCATTGTTCCAGTGAAAATTTAAATTACCTTAAATAAACAGGTTAATGAACAGTAGGGGTAAAAGGTAATGTGAATATGAATATGAGTATGATATGAGATAAGTCTTTCCAGACAGAATTCACACATACACATTCTGGTCATTTTCAGCAGAGACTAACATGTGTGTTTGGAAGGGATCTAAGTTACAGTATAACTCAGCCTGGATGTAATATACTATATTTGCTACAAGATGTTGATCTGACAGGATCAGGTTGAAAAGTGTTTACAGTCAGCACGGCTTACAGAAGTCTGCAGTCATGGGTTCAGTGGAAGGTAATTGTATAAGAGGATATGAGTGTGGCTGATGAAGTACTTGCAGTGAACTTTAGCAGGACATCCATCTACTGGACATAGTAAGCAACGCTTTCAAATTAACTATATACTGATAGTTATAGTATAACTTATTGAGGGCCTTTTGCACACTATGCATCACTAATAATAAGTTTATCCATTTTCTCCTTTACATGAATGTGACTGATGCACATTCTGTTTGTCTCTCTCTAATCTCTATTTACGGTTTTTAGCGCAATTTTCCACCGGACAAAATTGCGATTGTTAACTCATGATTTCTGTTCTGTCTTTGCGCACCAATCTTGCAATTCTATCTACTCCTCAACCAGACCACCTAGAGACTTCGGGTTTTCGGCATTATGTTAAGGAAGGTCTAATCTCGGGAACGCACAAAAAAAAAAATCCAGGAAAAGATTTTGGATTTCCTGGAAATTCCAGAAAAAAAATCATTTTTTTGCAAATTTCTCGGCAACCATAATAGCTATCGAGTTGAAACAAATTGCAATCGATAGCTTCTAAAATGTACAATAATATTAGAAAAAAAGAATTGATCAAAAATCTTTCCTTTATGCTTCAAAAATTAATTAAAACTTTATATGAAGGGAAATAAGAAAAATATTGCCTTTTCACCTATAAAACTATTGTTCCACAGAAATACGTAAGGAAGGTATTCACAAGAGTCATGAGCACAATTAATTCCACTGAATTACGGCAAGAAATCAATGAAGGTATCGATCAAGATTTGGAGAAGGAGCAAGAATATATGAGAAAACGACAAGAGGTTGTTGCAAAATAAATGGAAGAACGTTCAGCAAAGCGACAAAAGATGGCGACATCCACACCAACGGCTTCCTCATCAGGCGTATCTGATTTCTACGATGACTCGTGGCTTTCAGAGGATGTTTTGGCAAATATCTCGAAAGCAGAAGAAGAGTTTACAAAGTCACAAGCCAATAGTCAAGCAGAAAAGAAGGAAGAATCTGAAGAGGACAAAGCAGAAAAGGAAGCTGATACAGAGAAAATCGAGGATATTGAGTGAACACGATGTAAAAAATAATGAGCTAATAAAAAAAATGATGTTCAACTAGTCAAGTGATTGTGTCTTTTATATTATCCATTGCTGATTTGATTTCAGAAAGTTCATTTGAATTTCAAGAGAAAGTTATATTCTCGAGCAACTTATTTTCTCTTTCATTTACTATCTCTTAGTGTTGTGATCCCATGACGTGAGGAAATTGCGCTAAAACACTCACTGAGTTTTTATTACTTGTTTTAAGTGATCATGTTTGTTTTCATGTTGTTCTCTATTGTGCTGAAGCTTAAAATGTTTTTGCATAAGAAAATGTAATTTATGATAAATATTAGAACTCAGCCTGCATACTTCACAGCAGAGGTCTTCAATCCTGCTCCTGGAGAGCCACTGTCCTGCAAAGTTTAGTTCCAACCCTAATCAAACACACCTGAATCAGCTCATCGACCACTTCAGAATTGCTTGAGTATTCAAAGGCATGTGTGCTGAACTAAACTCTGCAGGACAGTGGCCCTCCAGGAGCAGGATTGAAGACCTCTGCTGTACAGCATTAAATACTTACTATATATAATCAATTATCAGTTAGGGCATCAAAACAATGGAACTTTTTCTGCATTTTACTAATGCATTAGCATAATCATTTATTTATGTCCTCATATTTCACATACTAACATACAAGGCAAAGATTTTTTTTTTTTTTTTTAAGATTCCTCATGGGAGAAGAGAAAAATCCAACACTGACCAACACTGAAATGCTCATTTAATATCCTAAAACATCAGTAAACTAACTGATAAATGTTTCACAGTAAAGAGTCAAATCATTTAATGGACTTACTGTCAGGGCGATCAAAATCTGGACTACTACTTCTGCCTACCACACACACACACACACACACAGAGGCGGCACCAGCCGATTTTGCCGGGGCTTCAGCCCCGAATGTTTTGAGTGTAGCCCCGAATGTTTTTTGAAAAGTTGACTGACATATATGAAACCGGACAATAGCCTATGTAAACCATGTAAATCATAAGTTGCCTTATTTTCATTGTGCTTTGGCTTTGCTGCTGTCTCTGACTGGTGATTGTTGACATCTGTCTCACACAGAGACGCACCACGTGAGTGATTTCAGCCTAGAATATCTCCAGGATTTGCGCGCAACAGCGAACAATCTCACATCAATTTTTTTATAAATAACACAGTCAGCAGCGCCGCACAGTCCTCTGTCAGATGAGATGTTGTCACGGTATATGTCAGAATATAAAACTAAGAAAAGCTAACTTTCCTGTCGTGTCAGCCGTGTGCTCGAGGCGCACACTCTTCAATATCACGCACTACTGAACTGAAATGATCGTTCATGACATTCTTTTAACTATAAGCAACTCAATTTGTCTATCCATCCATCCATCCATCTTCTACCGCTTATCCGGGGCCGGGTCGCGGGGGCAGCAGTCTAAGCAGGGATGCCCAGACTTCCCTCTCCCTAGACACTTCCTCCAGCTCTTCCGGGGGGACACCGAGGCGTTCCCAGGCCAGCCGGGAGACATAGTCTCTCCAGCGTGTCCTAGGTCTTCCCCGGGGTCTCCTCCCGGTGGGACATGCCCGGAACACCTTCCCGGGAAGGCGTCCAGGAGGCATCCGGAAAAGATGCCCGAGCCACCTCAACTGACCCCTCTCGATGTGGAGGAGCAGCGGCTCTACTCTGAGCTCCTCCCGAGTGACCGAGCTTCTCACCCTATCTCTAAGGGATCGCCCAGCCACCCTGCGGAGAAAGCTCATTTCGGCCGCTTGTATCCGGGATCTTGTCCTTTCGGTCATGACCCACAGCTCATGACCATAGGTGAGAGTAGGAACGTAGATTGACTGGTAAATCGAGAGCTTCGCCTTGCGGCTCAGCTCCTTCACCACGACAGACCGGTACAGGGACCGCATTACTGCAGAAGCTGCACCGATCCGCCTGTCAATCTCCCGTTCCATCCTTCCCTCACTCGTGAACAAGACCCCAAGATACTTAAACTCCTCCACTTGAGGCAGGAGCTCTCCACCAACCTGAAGCGGGCAAACCACCCTTTTCCGACTGAGAACCATGGCCTCGGATTTGGAGGTGCTGATTTTCATCCCAGCCGCTTCACACTCGGCTGCAAACCGTCCCAGTGCATGCTGGAGGTCCTGGCCTGATGAGGCCAACACGACAACATCGTCCGCAAAGAGCAGAGATGAAATCGTG
The DNA here is from genome assembly GCA_021554675.1 of Leuciscus idus. Lineage (NCBI taxonomy): Eukaryota > Metazoa > Chordata > Actinopteri > Cypriniformes > Leuciscidae > Leuciscus > Leuciscus idus. The sequence goes on from CM038621.1 coordinate 64,812,705, forward strand.
TGGTCCCCAAACCTGACCCCCTCCGGCCCCTGGCTGTGCCTAGAAATTCTGTCCATAAAAATTATGAACAGAACCGGCGACAAAGGGCAGCCCTGCCGGAGTCCAACATGCACCGGGAACAAGTCTGACTTACTGCCGGCAATGCGAACCAAGCTCCTGCTCCGGTCGTACAGGGACCGGGTAGCCCATACTCCCAGAGCACCCTCCACAAGATGCCACGAGGGACACAGTCGAATGCCTTCTCCAAATCCACAAAGCACATGTGGATTGGTTGGGCAAACTCCCATGAGCCCTCCAGCACCCTGTAGAGGGTATAGAGCTGGTCCAGTGTTCCACGACCGGGACGAAAACCACACTGTTCCTCCTGAATCCGAGGTTCTACTATCGGCCGGATTCTCCTCTCCAGTACCCTGGCATAGACTTTCCCAGGGAGGCTGAGAAGTGTGATCCCCCTATAGTTGGAGCACACCCTCCGATCCCCCTTCTTGAAAAGAGGGACCACCACCCCGGTCTGCCAGTCCAAGGGTACTGTCCCCGACCGCCACGCGATGCTGCAGAGGCGTGTCAGCCAAGACAGCCCCACAACATCCAGAGACTTGAGGTACTCAGGGCGGATCTCATCCACCCCCGGTGCCTTGCCACCGAGGAGTTTCTTGACTACCTCGGTGACTTCAGCTTGAGTGATGGACGAGTCCGCCTCCGAGCCCTCAGCCTCTGCTTCCTCAATGGAAGACGTGACGGCGGGATTGAGGAGATCCTCGAAGTATTCCTTCCACCGTCCGGTGATATCCCCAGTCGAGGTCAACAGCTGCCCACCTCCACTGTAAACAGCGTTGGTAGGGCACTGCTTCCCCCTCCTGAGGCGCCGGACGGTTTGCCAGAATCTCTTCGAGGCCGACCGATAGTCCTTCTCCATGGCCTCACCGAACTCCTCCCAGGCCCGAGTTTTTGCCTCCACAACCACCCGGGCTGCAGTCCGCTTGGCCCGTCGGTACCCATCAGCTGCCTCAGGAGTCCCACAAGCCAGCCAGGCCCGATAGGACTCCTTCTTCAGCTTGACGGCATCCCTTACTTCCGGTGTCCACCACCGGGTTCGGGGATTGCCGCCTCGACAGGCACCGGAGACCTTACGGCCACAGCTCCGAGTGGCCGCGTTGACAATGGAGGTGGAGAACATGGTCCACTCGGACTCAATATCTCCAGACTCCCTCGGGATCTGGTCGAAGCTCTGCCGGAGGTGGGAGTTGAAGATCTCTCTGACAGGAGATTCGGCCAAACGTTCCCAACAGACCCTCACAGTACGTTTGGGTCTGCCGAGTCTGTCCAGCTTCCTCCCCCGCCATCGGATCCAACTCACCACCAGGTGGTGATCAGTTGACAGCTCCGCCCCTCTCTTCACCCGAGTGTCCAAGACATACGGCCGGAGGTCGGATGAAACGACCACAAAGTCGATCATCGACCTCCGGCCTAGGGTGTCCTGGTGCCATGTGCACTGATGGACACCCTTATGCTTGAACATGGTGTTCGTTATGGACAAGCTGTAACTAGCACAGAAGTCCAATAACAGAACACCACTCGGGTTCAGATCAGGGGGGCCGTTCCTCCCAATCACGCCCCTCCAGGTGTCACTGTCGCTGCCTACGTGGGCGTTGAAGTCCCCCAGTAGAACGACGGAGTCCCCAGTCGGAGCACTTTCCAGCACCCTTCCCAGAGACTCCAAGAAGGCCGGGTACTCTGCACTGCCGTTCGGCCCGTAAGCACAAACGACAGTGAGAGACCTATCCCCGACCCGAAGGCGTAGGGAAGCGACCCTCTCGTTCACCGGGGTGAACTCCAACACATGGCGGCTGAGCTGGGGGGCTATAAGCAAACCCACACCAGCCCGCCGCCTCTCACCATGGGCAACTCCAGAGTGGTGAAGAGTCCATCCTCTCTCGAGGAGTGTGGTTCCAGAGCCCAAGCCGTGCGTAGAGGTGATCCCAACTATCTCTAGTCGGAATCTCTGAACCTCACGCACAACCTCAGGCTCCTTCCCCGCCAGAGAGGTGACATTCCATGTCCCTAGAGCTAGATTCCACGTCCAGGGATCGGGTTGTCTAGGCCCCCGCCTTCGACTGCCACCCGATTCACTTAGCACCGGCCCCTTACGGTCCCTCCTGTAGGTGGTGGGTCCACGGGAGGGTGGCCCCACGTCGCTCCTTCGGGCTAAGCCCGGCCGGACCCCATGGGGGGAGGCCCGACCACCAGGCGCTCGCATACGAGCCCCAACCCCGGGCCTGGCTCCAGGGTGGGGCCCCGGCTGCGCCATACCGGGCGACGTCACGGTCCTCATTTTTTTTGTCATCATAAGGGTTTTTGAACCGCTCTTAGTCTGACCCGTCGCCTAGGACCTGTTTGCCTTGGGAGACCCTACCAGGGGCATATAGCCCCAGACAACATAGCTCCTAGGTTCATTCGGGTACTCAAACCCCTCCACCACGGTAAGGTGGCAGTTCAAGGAGGGGTCAATTTGTCTAGATCTGTAATATTTTTTCCTTTGTATAATGTGCTTGTCTTTGGTTTAAATTATATTGTATTTTTATTGTGAGTGCATGTGAACTGCTGCGCAGTCATGTGATTTAGTCAGCTTGATAATTCATAAGTATAAATATATATTTATAAGTTGATGAGTTGATGAATTTTTAATATTTGTATGGTCCTCGAATGTGTTTTTCATCTGTCAACTGCTTGACAAATAATTTATGCTACTGCCCATTGACATGCTTTTAAAGCTATTTGTTATCCATTTTTTTTGGGCCTTCAAACACCTTAAAATGCACATATGTAGGTCCGAGAAATCCAAATTTTCACCTAAATAAAATCCAAATAAAACCTAGAAACGCCCCTGCACACACACACACACACTGTTAGAGTATCTGGAGAACATTATGCACATCTGAAAACAAGCTTTTTCACAGATGGATTTAAAAAGAACATGACAGAAAATAACACAAATATCCCAAAATCTGTTTACAGCTGCAGAACTCTTGTGCCTATTTGTGTTTGCATTTATTTCTTAGTGTTATTTAGTGCATGGTTTTGATCTCATTTTAAATGAATGTTCAAGAGGAAAAGAGCAACCTGATTGTCAGAATCATAAAGAACAAGATGTTACTGAAACATCTATTTAATACAAGGCCTGATATATTTCTGTGCCCTTTTTTGAGGCAAACAATGATTTTAATACCTTTTTTTTTTTTTAAGTGGCAGCGATATTACAAAAACACTCAATGCCAATGCATTATGTTTGCTTCCAATTTATGAACATTAACTACGCTGGCTTGGGCATGTTATTAGGATGCCTCAAGATCGCCTTCCACGACAAATCCTTTATGGTTAGCTACATCAGGGCCGCCGTTCTGCAGGGGGTCAGAAAAAGCGGTACAAAGACCAACTAAAAACATCACTAGGAAAGTGTCAAATTAATCCATCTTGCCTTGAAGAATTCGCAGCAAACCGAAGCACCTGGAAGCAGCTCTGCCACACAGGAATAGTGCAGCTGGAATCTGAGAGGAATATAAGGAAACAACAAAAAAGACTACGTAGACATGCAACCATGTCTGCCTCTACAAACTCAGACTTTACATGCCCAAAATGTAATACAATTTGTGGATCAAGGATTGGACTCTACAGTCACAAAAGAGTACACCGCAAATGAAGTGGAATGTCATCATCGGATACGATGGACTACCAAAAGAAAAGGGACTCTCAGTTCTTAAACGCTCCTTGAAATGCATAATTTATAAATAAACCATTGCTTAAGCAGGAAGAGGTTTGATTCTGATATATCATACTAGACACGTTTAACCTGTTAATATTTTACATAGGCCTATGCAGATATTTTGTTGTTAATCAAACCTTACCAGCACTCTTCGCCATTTTGTCGTTCTGCGACACGGACACGGAAACCGAAAGTAAAAATAACGAGCAGGAAACGAAACTCATCCGCGAAACTTACGGTCATTCATGACAGTCACGCGCCACGCGAACAGTCTCAAACACATTTATCATTGTAGGGGAGACCAGGGACAGTTGCAACACTTTTTGCATTTGGCTCTGTTACTCTGAGATGGTTTGGATTAGACAAACCAATTGTTTATACAATAAACTTACATCTGTCTGTTAATAGTCTAAACCATTTAAAGATTATTCCAGAATCTACATTTTTCACAATTTGCATTTAAATGTAAGGAGTCTGATGTTGCAACTGACCCCGTGCCCGGGGACAATTGCAACACTGTTTGGGGATGGTTGCAACATGTTACAAATACAATATATGACAGTTTTAGCAAAATGATTATTATCAAAAATGTAAGTTGTAATAATATTACACTGTTATTTATTCATCAGCTTTGATTAGATGACAATTATAGATTTTTCTAGATGAGTAGGCCTTATGTGCAGATGTAAAATATTCAAATTGATATCAAATACAGTAGGCTTTTAGTAAAATAAGAAGAATAGAACAATTTGTGAGGCAATTCACTTTTATTTAGCCTATTGTCATGTAAAACATTTTTTTAAACTATATTTTATATTATCATTTTTCATTTTAGCAAAACAAAGGTTAACAATGTAATGTCAACAATATAACTGCATCTGGCATCTACTTTAACGATAGTAACTTTACAGCAATCACTCTCATTTTAACAACTGTCAAAACTGTAATATCAACAATAATAAAATACTCTGGTTTCAGTCAGAGTCACAGTTGTGACATGTGTACACATCACCTCCAGGGGTGCAATCCTGGTGTGCCCAGGATTTACTGCTCCAGCACTGTAACCAGACTTCCCTCGACCTTGAATAACTCTCGAGACAAACTATACAGAATTCATCTGATTCTGATTCAGGCATTACGTTCTTCAGTTTTTTGCTCTTCTCTCCCCCTTTTTTTGTAACTTTTTTCTCTCCAACTCTTTTTTTTGCCTTCTTGAGAAGAATGTTGTTCTTCTCGATCTCCAATGCTATCTTTTCTGGAGTGTCAGTCAGAATGGCAGTGGAGCGCCGTTTTCTGCCTTTGGTGGTTATTTTTCTGGGCCCTGCTTTGGGATGTGGCCGGATAGCCTCTGGAGAAAAGCAAGCAGGTGAGGCTGGTGGAAGAGACGTGAAGGCTTCAGGTGAGGCTGGCGGATGAGACGTGGAGGCTTCAGGTGAGGCTGGCGGATGAGACATGGAGGCTTCAGGTGAGGCTGGCGGATGAGACATGGAGGCTTCAGGTGAGGCTGGCGGATGAGACGTGGAGGCCACAGGAGCAAGTGAGGCTGTTGCTGGACAGGAGGAGGCCGCAGGAGCTGCTGAAGGAGGCACATGAGCAGGTGGAGACGCATAGGCTGTGGCAACAGGTGAGGCTATTGGTGGAGATGTGGAGGCCGCAGGAGCAGCTGAAGGAGACCCAGAGGTAGGGAGTAGAGGCCGATCAGTGACCAGAGAAGGGGAAAATTCATGGTCTTTAAAAATGTCCCTTTTGAATGGCCAGATCCCTGTGCAGCGGAATCCCTCCTGCACGTTTGATGGTGTTGCTGAAACAGGGAGAGACTCCTTGACAATGCTTGGGATGCCATATATGGTCATTGTCATGCCAGGATGACTTTTCATCCAGGAATCGCAGGCAGAATTTACTGCTTTTTTTAATGGCCCGTAGACAGTCCTGTCAAGAGGTTACATTTTATGGGAGCAATGGGGAGGCAATGACAGGAGCACAATGCCATTTCTGCGGCAGAAGTTGACACCCTCGATGGAAAGGTGTGAGGGGTGATTGTCCAAAATAAGCAGGACTTTGCACTCTGGGGAGCTACGAGTGTGCAACTGGAAGTGTTTTAAATACACAATAAAATCAGCCTCTTGCATCCATCCAGTGCGATTGGCTGTCCCTATACAGCCAGTCGGTCCATCTCGGATAAAGTGGGACTTGAAATGGACCCGTGGGAAAATCAACATTGGTGGTATGGTATTGCCAATTGCATTCCCTGCACAAACCATTGTGACCAGTGTGCCCCGCTCAGCTGAGGTAAGAGCCCCTACCTGCTTCTCCCCACGTCTGGCCACAATCCTGTCAGGTGTCTGGATTGATGTAATGCCCGTCTCATCGAGGTTCTAAATGTTCTGAGGAGAGAACTTGTGCTTCTCAAGAACTTTGCTGAGATTGTCAAAGAATTTTCCTACATTCACCTGGTTAAAGCTGGATGCTCTTGACAGGCTTGTGGACGTCTAATTGAGAGACTGGGGTTCCTCTTCATAAATCCTGAAAACCAATCTGCTCCAGCCATACTAGTCTCTCTCCACTGCTCAGGAAATTTGCACCCATAGTGAGTGGCCAGCTGATATGCAAACCTCCTAACCTGAAATAAAAGTGTTAAAAAATGTAAAACCATCATATTATCTTTAGGCCCAATTCTATCCTGTCCCTCCCTCTCTGTTTTCAGACTTCGCTCTCATATTAATATGTCTCTTAATAAAACAGTCTTCCCCTCATTTCTTACCTCTTTGGGACATAACCCAAAGTATAGGTCAGCTGCCTTTTGTAAATACTGCCTGACGGTCTTCTCCTGATCATCTGTAAACACTCTCCTGCTGCTCCTGTAGCCAACACCTGGTAACTTATCATGTCCCTCTGCTTGCAGTCTCCCTCTCTTTTTGTGGAACCTGTACAATGTGGTGTGACAGATGGCAAACTCTCTCGCCACTGCCCTGACTGCTCTGCCTTCATCCCTGATAATGTTAGAGGCTCTCTCCAAAATATAGAGTGGGACCCCTCTGTCTGAGACTCTCTTCCTCACTCTGGGCATACTGAAAAGAAAGATAAATATATGTATATTTATAGATAATTAAACTATTCACTGTGTCCTCCTCTGCACATAAACACACAGTTGCACCAAAGCATGGCCACAGACATCTTCACACGTGCGCACACACACATAAACTTGATGAACTATATTATATTTAAGTAAAAACTTTTGTGCAGATGAATGAAAAATTATGAATAAACTTTTTAAATGTTAAAAATACTGCTATGTGGTCTGTTTTTATATTTATGCATTGTACGGGGACAGTTGCAACAATACCTGTCAGCCATGATAAAACCTCATGTGCTAGCTAAACAAGGTGGCATTGATACATGTTAACCATATTAGCTTAAAGTTAACATATCACTCATTTAAACCATATAAGTTTGAACTGAATCACAAAAAACAGTGACAACATTTTAACAAAAACAAAGCTCAAGAAAATAAATACTTTCATACCTCAAAAACAGTTTTTTTTTTTATAAATCCTGGAGCAGCTCAGGAATCTCCTTGATTTTTCTCTGCAAGGGAGGGGCATCCAACTGAGCATGTGCAGTGTGAGTGTCATCACTCTAGCTTCTTTCTGATTGGAGAAAAATGACATGTTGCAACCATCCCCTGTTGCAACTGTCCCCGGTCTCCCCTACGCAATTATTCATTTGGAGCGTTTCAAAGTTTTAAACCAGGTTAATGTCAAGTTTTTTATTAAAACGATCCAACTGAAATGATAGATGCATTTGATAGTAACCTCTTATCCTGATTAAAACCTACTTTACACATTTCAGTCAAAATGGCTAAACATGGTTTGCTTTAATTTTGAACTATATTAGCTCACCTTGTCTCAAATCCAAAGAGGAGGATGAAGGGTGTGTTGCTACTCCTCCACTCCCTGATGTGACAGTTTCTGAAACTGAGGACCATGTGTTGCACAATGTTAAGATCTGCTTCTACTAAATCTGACATAAATAATGCAAACAACAGCATTGTAGTGTACAATTTATTTATTTAGCCTTTACCTCAGATTACATGTATAACAAAATGATAATCTGAAAGTGTGTTCTGCTCTTTCAATGGGTTGTCTCAGTTCATTTTTAGCACTAGCGATCGCGGAGATATTCAAGCAGTTTAGCACTGTAGATTTCGTGTTCTAGTTTGTGCTCACCTTTCTCTGAAAAGAAGTCAGTTGCCGATTGTTTCTCCTCATTTTGTTTTCTTTCCTTCTCCTGCCTTTCCTTTCTTTCCTTCTCCTGTCTTTCCTTTCTTTTTTGGTGGCCTGATTTGGCTGTCTTTGAGAAAGACATTTCTACAGCAGAAGTTTGCGCTCCACCAGATGTTAACTAACTAACTAACTAACTACATACACAAAGTGGTGCAGATGGACTAAACCATTCGGCGCATTAGCAAGGGGTGGGACCGTGAGACCTTAGATAGTCTTTACTTTTTTTGTATACAAAATGTAGTCAGTCAATCAACCAAGTTATTCCACCAATACACTAACTTTACATTTCATCTGGCATGCATTAGGAAATTTAATTAGGAAATTAAAATATGCAGGTAAAATAATATATATTGCAGCCAGGCCCTCTCTCCCCTTGGGGCCCTGGTAATCAGTACTGGTTTTACCATGCCTCTGGATAAAAAGATAGATAGACCCTGACTTTTTGTTAATATGACAGCTTAATCTTAAATATATAAGCACATTTTAATCGCAATAACGATATCTGCCTCTCTCGATTAATTTTAAATAATCGGTGTGATATTTCCCCGCTAGTTATTTATCCTGAAACGGCTTTTTTTATTTCATATTTGCGTTATCTTGCACTGGGAACAAGTCCCTACTAGCAGAGATGGTCTTATATGAGGGAGACGAGAGGGTCTGTATCTCTTACCATTGGAGAAAACGTAATGGCTAACTTGATCATGTGACGCACCTCAGCCTATCGTGTAATGACAGTGACGTCAGCGTTATTACAGTCAGTTACAGCTTACGTTAATCAGTTTCATGTGGATTATTATCGTGTTGGTCTTGTGGATAAATGTTCTATATTTGGTGTTATATTGCTTGTAAAGTTACAGTAGGACTGCATTGTTTGAGGAATGTGCTTTACTGCAGAAAAAAAGCGTGAATATCTCTACGCTGCAAAGAACAAATCACTACATCATTAAAATTACATGTATGTTTACCATAATTAATTCAAAAGCGTTATATCATCATCATTAGGCACACAGTAGTTGACACACCATGTTTTATTTGAATTAAATAACATACAATACACAATACAAATGCCGTAAATGAGTTCTGCCTGTCATGACATTACCTACTCTGCTTTCCTTTATAACCTTTTTATCTTAGTAAAATCTACATATCGTTCCCAACACAAGTATTGTTTATGGTAAAACATGTTGAAGATTAGCGAACAGGCTGTCGATTACTTAAATGATCAGCTGTTTCCTCACAAAAGCGGTTTATTCAGTGAAGTGAAGCCTCTTCTCCATTGACATCCATTCATAAAACACGGCCTCTGCTCTCCTTCACTGCGTACCAGCGTTAGCATTAGCCATTACGCTTTTTTTTTGGCTAAAGGTTGCAGGCTTGTCATCTAGTGGCTTAGGCAATAAGCACGTCCCAGCCGGGTTCGTCACTTATTGGGGTCCCCTGGAAACATTTCCGTTGTGGTCTGTGCTATTTGATTTTCATAAAATTGATCACTCTCTTAAATTTTTATAAGAAAGCTATGGCTCTTTTTGTGGGGATAGTCCCTTTAGTACCTATAAGCAAGTGTAGCGGGTATTGAGAAGAGAATAGTATTGTTATGATTGGTTATTTCATTGGTTCATGTAGTTTGTTATGGTGGACCGAGGTGTGGTCTGATTTAGAGAAACAAACAAAAGAGAAATTGTTTAGAGTTGTGACAAAGTAATTGTTGGAAGATATAGTGATACTTAAACTACTTTTTGTTTATATTTCTGATTAATTGTTTTGCTCTATGAGAAAGACAGGTAACAAAACATTCGGGGCTTAAGCCCCCTTAGCCCAGCCCTAGCGCCGCCCCTGCTCTAACCCTAACTTGCTGCGCAGCATTAACTCTAGAAAATGCCTTTGAATATGCTTTAATCACGGCCGGAGGAAAAACTACTAGTCATATTTAAAACCTTAGTGTTGTACAAGTGTTATGTACTTAAGTTATCAAGAATAAATGTAAAGGTATTCTGCAGAAAAACCCTCCTTGTCAGGGTTTTTATATATGATGTTTTTGCATTAATATCACTACTGTTTATGTTGTATTTGACTTCTGAATGTGTTCAAGGTTGTTAAAGTTAAACTGTCACAGTGTCTGGTTGTGTTTCCCCGTGTATCCACTAGATGTCCTCCTTTTCCCCACGGTGTCATGCACATGAACTTCAACTCCCACAATTCCTGTCTGTGTATTACACTCAGGTGTTAGTAATTGTAATCACCAGCTGTCTCTCGTTTTTCCCTCGTCATGCATGTATTTAATGCCCTGTTTGTCTTGTGTTCTTTGTGGATCAATGTTGTATGTCACGCCACTCCAGTTCTCGTGGTTTCCTGCCTTGCCTGTTTGTTGTTTTGATATTGCCTGTCTGGATTTTCGACCCCTGTTAGCATTTTAGCTGAAAAAGAAAGCAAAACACAAAATAAAAAACAGTAAAGATGAATTTGTCTGATAGCATATATTCAGATATTAGATATATTTGTCTGATATTGCAATACACCGTTACCGTGAATTCTTTTGGTCACGTTGTGTAAACAATCTGATATCGTGACAGCCCTAATGACATCAAATAGCAATCTCATGTTTACCAGACATTACTGGACCTTTCAGTGGGACTGGGTTTGATGGTCAGATGAGACCAAAATAAAGCTTTACACCCGGTGAATAAACCCTTTAAGTTTACTTCAAAAGCTCCCTTCATTTATTATTCTGACTCCCCTCTAACAGAGTTTGTTTTGCTGTTAATATTCAGCTCATTTTCTGCTTATCATTAAACTTGTTATCAGTGTCAATATGCAGGGCTGCATTTCCCAAAAGCATTGTGAGCCCAGGTTGATCGGGAAGTCCACTGACACCAATGCTTACGGTGCTTTTGGGAAACGCCATGGCATGAGACCAAACCAAGAGAAAGGGCACGAGATCACTGTGATTTGTTCAAAAGAAAAAGAAAAAAATATATATACATTTGATTCAATTCAAATGTATTTGTATAGCTCTTTTCACAATACATTGTTTCAAAGCAGCGTCTACATTATAATTTAGAGTGATCTGTTATGTGACTGTTATGTAGGCCTACTTAAGTTATCAAGAGTATAAGTAAAGGTATTCTGCAGAAAAATCCTCCTTGCATTGCTGGTAGAAAAGAGAGAAAGAAACATGTATCAGAAAGAGCTTTGCTGGAGAAAGAAGAAAAATGCAAGCATTACCGTCGACTGTGTTGCGGACGAGGTGCGTAGGTTGCATAGACAGGTCCGAAAGAAATTCCCAGAACTCATGACACTGATAAGAGACTGATAAATTATGAGGGAATTTTTTAGTACTGATGACCTTAAGGATTAGGAAATGTTTGATTGTCTGTAAAAGACTAATGAATTATGAGGGGATTTCCAGAGATGACGACCTCAAGAATTCAGATGGTCTATAAAAGGCTGAAAGGAGAAGATGAAGGAGACGCTGATTCGTAGGAACGGCCTCTCCGGTGTTTCAGACAATGCTTGTGAACAATTAACTTTTGATGTTGTTTTTTCTTGTGTTTTATATATTAGTACTTTATATGCAAACTAATTAACCTTTAAATAATACAACTATATTTAATTGAAACTAAGAAGCTCGCCTGCCAAAAGTCTTTGATTTCTACAAAAGTCAGCTCATTCAACAGACTACAGAGAAGCCTTCTGACCTACGGATCGTGAGTATGAAAATTCAGATGCTTATGATTTAGGACAGATTCGACTTACTTTACCTAACCTATAGAATAATCAAAATAAGAATAAGAAAGGTGTCTAGAAATGCGCACCATAAAACAGATGGTTTTGCATTAATATTACTGCTGCATTACTGTTTATGTTGCATTTTACTTCTGAATATTATAGTGTAGGAAATATAAGCTGACTACGCCACCTCCTTATTTAAGGCAGGTGGAGCCCTCTAGAGGTCACAATACTTGATTCTAGACAACAAATGTAGTTTGTAAAACAAGATCACAATTTTTATTGTTCTAATTCGGACATCAAGTGTTAAAACATATCACTAATAAAATTCACAAAAGCAGGAAATAGCTCTCCTCAAGACTGCAAGGGTCGGGCTCACTTTGACACAATTTCAGGCCGGGAAATCCTACACCCATCCAGGCCATCCTATGCACCCAAATAAAATTTAGAAACACGGACAACCCTAATTTTTCCTAAATTACATGGTAGGCTGGGGCCGTGTAAAATAATTAAAGGCTTTCTCTTGAACGGTATCCTCACTTCCCTTTTCCTTCTCTTCATTTTCCCTAATAGCTCTCTGTCTCTCCCTTCCACCAGGATCATCAGCCTCATACACTAAGTAAAGTGGAGTACTAGTGTTATATATATATATATATATATATATACTGTATATGATCTGTTATCCTGGGACCCAGAAAAAAAAAGTTTTTTGAATTTATTTTTTTTCCATGTCATCACACTGTTTAGAGCACAATAAACAAATGGTAAAAAAAACATTTTTGAAAAATAATATTTTATTCATATGTTATGCTATGTCCTCTGTAGTGGACGCCAGGACTAAGTTGTTTAAAAAATAAAATGACATGAAATTATATGTATAGGCAAAACCAATGGGATTTTTTTTTCAATCACCAATAAATTTGGGGGTTTCAGGATTTTTTCAACCAAAATTTGTATAAAGATTATTCTCAACTATGTTATGAAAGAAATAACGGAATGAATTGATACACCATTTTACTTTATGCAATATGTGGGTAAAATGTCCATAAATTAATATTCCCATTCAATGCAATGTATCTATAAACTGTATCTAATTTGCACCTTAATGTGTTCTTGGAGCAACATTTAATGAAAAAAGAAGTGTAATAATTGGAGTAATAATTGGTAACATTTTAATAATAATATCTAATATTTCATAGGAATATTGATGTATAATTTATTTCCATATTCACTTGTTGTGTCTCACAAAATGCCTGATAAACATGATTTAAGTCCTGGTGTCCTCTACAGTGGACATGCATGAAATCAATGCCCTGTTCTGTAACAGAAAATATTTTTTTTATTTGAAACCCCTTAACATTTTCCTGAGATGTTGTTTTATGAAATGCAATTTGAAAAGTAGTCCAATTTCAATTATAATTACAATATATTATCATATTTCCATAAGAATGCTACATTTGATCACTAAATTAATGTCAGACATTTTTAAAGACCAAGGAGAAGTTGTTTTCATGGTGAAACCACCAAACATTTGGTATCTCTGAAAAGTCCTGAATGTGCTCTTTACAGGACACCCAGGGTGTGTCATGTGACATGTATGATGTCAGATAAATTCACTAAAATATAATGTCCACTACAGTGGACAAAAGTCTATTCTTGGGTCCCAGGAGGATATATATATATATATTGTCATGATTCTGCCTTCTTGTCTTTGATTTTTTCTTGTCTTGCGGCAGAATCATGACAGGCCCATGTTTCATGTGCAGCACATGGCCATTTGTTTGGCCATGTGCTTGCGTTGTCTCGTCCCCTAGCCCCGCCCCCTTGTTATCCTCGTTTTGTCATTATTGCTTTACCCATTATCACCTGTGTTCCTGATTATTTGTTCCCTATTTAATCCCCTCATGTCTGCTGTCTTGTGTCGGTTCATTGTCGATCAATTTCATACTTTGTGTGATCACTTTGTGAGTATTCCTGTCCAGTGAAGTTCTGATCCTGTATTTGTTGTTAATTTGTAGTCTAGTTACGTCAAGTCTATGTCATAGTCTAGTTAGTATTCATAGTCCTGTCTTGTCCTGTTTTGCCCCCTCGTGGGCTTTGTTTTCCCTGTTTTTTCTGTAATAAACCCTAGAGATGTCTGCAAATGGTCTGCGATTGGGTTCTCTCCTTCTAAACCATAACAGAATGAACCGACCAACATTGAACCCAGCAGACAGTGTGTCTCTTCTCAAGTGGCAGTCGGAGCTTCGGGAACAATGGTGGTTGTCCTCTCCACCTTCTGCCAAGCTTCCTGTGATCCCAGAGGGTCGCGTCCTGGCCGTTGTTGCCCTTGGTGATAAGGCTGGTTCCACTTCTTCTCCTGAGGCCTCTTCTGTTCCCATTGTTCTCCATGGTAAACGAGGGAGACGAGTTTCCTGGGATTCCCCGTCTGAGTCTTCCTCGACCGAGTCAGCGCTGCCCGAGAACACCATCCCTGCTCCTGTTACGGTTCCAGCTGAACATCTCCAACTGGTCGCTAGCCCAGCTACAGATTCGGCTTCGCGTTCAAGGAGAAAGAAGAGGAGAAAGGGAGCCTCTCGCTCGTCATCTCTAGCTACTGCAAGCGCTGTTCCAGAGCCCGCTCCTGCAAGCGCTGTTCCAGAGCCCGCTCCTGCAAGCGCTGTTCCAGAGCCCGCTCCTGCAAGCGCTGTTCCTGAGCCCGCTCCTGCAAGCGCTGTTCCTGAGCCCGCTCCTGCGAGCGCTGTTCCAGAGCCCGCTCCTGCGAGCGCTGTTCCAGAGCCCGCTCCTGCGAGCGCTGTTCCAGAGCCCGCTCCTGCGAGCGCTGTTCCAGAGCCCGCTCCTGCGAGCGCTGTTCCAGAGCCCGCTCCTGCGAGCGCTGTTCCAGAGCCCGCTCCTGCGAGCGCTGTTCCAGAGCCCGCTCCTGCGAGCGCTGTTCCAGAGCCCGCTCCTGCGAGCGCTGTTCCAGAGCCCGCTCCTGCGAGCGCTGTTCCAGAGCCCGCTCCTGCGAGCGCTGTTCCAGAGCCCGCTCCTGCGAGCGCTGTTCCAGAGCCCGCTCCTGCGAGCGCTGTTCCAGAGCCCGCTCCTGCGAGCGCTGTTCCAGAGCCCGCTCCTGCGAGCGCTGTTCCAGAGCCCGCTCCTGCGAGCGCTGTTCCAGAGCCCGCTCCTGCGAGCGCTGTTCCAGAGCCCGCTCCTGCGAGCGCTGTTCCAGAGCCCGCTCCTGCGAGCGCTGTCCCAGAGCCCGCCACTGCGAGCGCTGTCCCAGGCGCTGTCCCAGAGCCCGCTACTGCAAGCGCTGTCCCAGAGCCCGCTACTGCAAGCGCTGTTCCTCAGCCCACTGCCGTGAGTGCTGAGGAGAAAGCTGCGGCCGATTCAGCTGCTGAAGCAGTTCTTCAAGCCGTATCAGCCCATCAAGACTTACCTGTTGTTGTCGCGGCAAAGACCTTATCGAATTATCTGTCACGTCTAGTCAAGATCCTTGAGGTCCCTGTCAGTCCTGTCAAGTCCTCTAGTCCTGAATCCACAGCTGCAAGAGATCCGGTTCCTGAGTCAGCTGCAGCCAGTGTTGATCTGAAGCCCGCTACTGCAAGCGCTGTTCCTGAGCCCGCCACTGCAAGTGCTGTCCCAGCTAGTGTGTCCAGCCCTGTCCCAGCTAATGTGTCCAGTCCTGTCCCAGCAGATGTGTCCAGTCCTGTCCCAGCAGATGTGTCCAGTCCTGTCCCAGCAGATGTGTCCAGTCCTGTCCCAGCAGATGTGTCCAGTCCTGTCCCAGCAGATGTGTCCAGTCCTGTCCCAGCAGATGTGTCCAGTCCTGTCCCAGCAGATGTGTCCAGTCCTGTCCCAGCAGATGTGTCCAGTCCTGTCCCAGCAGATGTGTCCAGTCCTGTCCCAGCAGACAGGAGGATGTCTGTGTCCAGTCCTGTCCCAGCTATTGTGTCCAGCCCCGTACCAGCTGTCACCCGACCTCTGTTTGTT
Source organism: Leuciscus idus (assembly GCA_021554675.1). Taxonomy (NCBI): domain Eukaryota; kingdom Metazoa; phylum Chordata; class Actinopteri; order Cypriniformes; family Leuciscidae; genus Leuciscus; species Leuciscus idus. Next base: position 64,828,446 of record CM038621.1, read on the forward strand.
TCCCTGGACACCCCTGTCATCACTTCACCCCGGTCTGTTTCCCCTAAGACTGTTCCTCGTGTTTCCCCATCCAAGTCTGCCCGGACCCCTCGTCCTCAGTCATCGTCCTGTCCACACAAGACCACAGTCCCGCCCATCCACCCTGGACTGCCCCCTAAGGACTTTGTTTCCCCCCAGTCCTCCCATCCACCCTGGACTGCCCCCTATGAACTCTGTGTTGTCTCCACCTCCTCTGCCTTGTTTGTTGTTTTTGATTTTTCACCCCAATCCTGTCATTGTTTATTCATGTTTGCCGTTGTTGTTTGTCATGTTTTGTTGGTTTGTGTCCTTGTCTCAGTCTGTCATGTCACGTGTTTAGTGTTCCCTTAGGGAGTGTCTGGAAGCCGCTCCTTAGGGGAGGGGTTCTGTCATGATTCTGCCTTCTTGTCTTTGATTTTTTCTTGTCTTGCGGCAGAATCATGACAGGCCCATGTTTCATGTGCAGCACATGGCCATTTGTTTGGCCATGTGCTTGCGTTGTCTCGTCCCCTAGCCCCGCCCCCTTGTTATCCTCGTTTTGTCATTATTGCTTTACCCATTATAACCTGTGTTCCTGATTATTTGTTCCCTATTTAATCCCCTCATGTCTGCTGTCTTGTGTCGGTTCATTGTCGATCAATTTCATACTTTGTGTGATCACTTTGTGAGTATTCCTGTCCAGTGAAGTTCTGATCCTGTATTTGTTGTTAATTTGTAGTCTAGTTACGTCAAGTCTATGTCATAGTCTAGTTAGTATTCATAGTCCTGTCTTGTCCTGTTTTGCCCCCTCGTGGGCTTTGTTTTCCCTGTTTTTTCTGTAATAAACCCTAGAGATGTCTGCAAATGGTCTGCGATTGGGTTCTCTCCTTCTAAACCATAATATATATATATATATATATATATATATATATATATATATATACTGTATGTTTGAATAAAGTGTGCGTATTTTTCTTGTACCTGTCACTTCTTCACCTGTCACTTCTTCACTTCTTCACCTGTCACTTCTTCACTTCCTCACTTCTTCACCTGTCACTTGTTCTGGCCTCATGTTACAAACAGAACTGTCTCCACCTTGGTGCAAAACAACCACCTTATTGTAATTTGTTTGCCCAGAATCTACATTTATTTTAGTAAAAATCAAACACACACAAAGTTAGATGTTCACCATCTCTCAAGTATGTTTAATGTTTGCATTTGGTAAATAAAGGAACAGAAAAGTAGAAATGGACTACAAGACTGTTGATGTGCGTAAAAAGTGTGTTGTATAACCAAGCCGTCTGCAGCTATAGGAGCTGCAGTAACAGTATTATATTTATGACAAAATGTTGTTGTTTTTATCTTAAAATTACTTAAATATCCAACATTTAGCAACACTATATTTCATACAATATGTAAAAAAATAAAAAATAAAAATGTATTTTGCTTCTACATGTCATCTCACTCCCTGGCTGAATCTGATATGTGATCATTGCACCACAGCTAGTGTTAGGTTGACTGTCTCCACCTTCATTTGATTAAAAAAAGGAGAAAAAAAAGGAAAAAAGTTTTAAACCTCACAAATGGGCAGACATGATTTTCTAAATTGTCTAATAAAATGTTATTGTATTATTTTTTGTTGATGTCTGCTCTATCACTCCTGTCTCCCTGCTCCCAGCACCTACCATATAAATGTTCATATTTGTCTGCTAAATTACTAATGTAACTTCACACTAAATAATATTAATCTCCTTTAGCATACAGTATTTTGAGTGACGATAGTAATAGGGGTGCTACCGCTTACATTTGCTAGCAGTTCAATACTAAGTTAACGAAGAAAAAAGTACAGTATTTACAGATGAAACTGACCTGCACTTGAAGCCTTGAACAGGTCAGTAATTTTGCAACATTTTGATGCTTGTTCTCTGAGTGCTTTCTTTTTCGTTGTCCTTTCCCTCTCTGCTCTCTGCTCCCACCTCACCGTTTTCTCTCCATCATCGGGCGCTGCTCGCATTTTCTGTTTAACCGTTTGGCTGAGGCGTAAAGTCGAATCGTAGCCTTGACAGTCAAGACTAACAGATTCATGATTTTAATTTATAACAATAATTTAATTGAATGACGAATTCGAAAATGATCACTGGTTAAGGTAGTACTATAAATAAATAATAATAATAATAAAAAAATAAAAAATAAATAAAAAATGCTGGCTGGCAGCAGGCCATATTAGTCGCCAGTCCGGGCCTGGTCGGGCCTGGTCTTATAGACCTCCTACCACCTGTAAAAGACAGAAGAAAACCCGCAGCATACACCGTAAATAAGAAGTAACCTTTAAGTCACCGTTTCAGTGCCAAACCTTCTGGTACACACCACACAGAAGTGCCGCCCCACCCAAATCACCTACACCGAAGGAGGTTTAGTGTCGATGCTAGCCCGGCCCTGTACAAAGTCTCTGAGCAATGTAACACACAAAAAGAGGAGAGCAGTAGCACAGAAACAAAAAGCACATGACAAACAATATTTAAGATAATCACATTAATCAATATCAAATAACAACAATAAACCACAATATAAAACTAAAATATATAAGAAACAGTGGCTGGTCTGCCCCTTTAACAATGATGGAAACATGCATGTACACATCAATACAGCCCATAATATAAAACAACCAAACAAAATATAGCCTACTTTAGCGAAAGTACAACTGCAGCACAGTTACCCAGTCTCAGATATCAATCCCCAAACATGATCGATAAAAAGGTACTATAAAACAAGAGCACAGATATCAAATACATTTTCGTGTATTAATTGCATCAAACTCTTAAGCGATCGGCCTTAATAAAGTGTATACTGCATTTACTGTTATTCAGCATTTCAACATGGCCGTCAGCCCATTGAAGGAACCACAGCGATCAATGTTTGTCCCAGACAGAGAATAAAAACCTCTCAAATAATCAGCCTAAAAGAAGAAAAGATCACATAAAGATGGAATTGTGCCGTCAAGGCGCAGTCTTCAACACAAACAAAACCACACCGCTAATAACATACCTATATGAAAGGGTACAGAGGCTGCACGTCGAGCACAACATCAAACACACGCCAGAACTGCAGAAACCTTAGCATTTTAGCTGAAAAAAAAGAAAGCAAAACACAAAATAAAAAACAGTAAAGATGAATTTGTCTGATAGCATTTTATTTTATTTATTTTTTTTATTTTTTTTAAGTTTTCTATAGATATTGCAATATACCATTACCGTGAATTCTTTTGGTCACGTTGTGTAAACAATCTGATATCGTGACAGTCCTAATGACATCAAACAACAATCTCATGTTTACCAGACATTACTGGAACTTTCAGTGGGACTGGGTTTGATGGTCAGATGAGACCAAAATAAAGCTTTACACCCGGTGAATAAACCCTTTAAGTTTACTTCAAAAGCTGCCTTCATTTATTATTTGGACTCCCCTCTAACAGAGTTTGTTTTGCTGTTAATACTCAGCTCATTTTCTGCTTATCATTAAACTTGTTATCAGTGTCAATATGCAGGGCTGCATTTCCCAAAAGCATTGTGAGCCCAGGTTGATCGGGAAGTCTATTGACCCCAATACTTACGGTGCTTTTGGGAAACGCCATGGCATGAGACCAAACCAAGAGAAAGGGCACGAGATCACTGTGATTTGTTCAAAAGAAAAAGAAAATAAAAATAAATTCAATTCAAATTTATTTGTCGAGTGCTTTTCAAAATACACATCGTTTCAAATCAGCTTTACAGAAAATGCATTTGCTACATTACAATTTTAGAGTGATCTCTTATCAGAGGTAACTCTTTAAGTTATGTATTTCAGAAATGTACATATACACAGTTAGCTAGCAATGTTTTTTAATTTTAACAGTGTATTTATTTAAAGCAGAAAATGTAAAAAGAAAAAGAGGGGGACATTAACGTGCATTGCATGAATAACATTTAAATGTAATGATTTATATCAAATGTGCAGTAAAGAATTATGTACTGTAGCACTATAATAACTGCATGCTATAAATCATTAGTTAAGCATTAGAAAATAGTTAATTCATCATTTGTAAAGCATTGTCCCTACATTAATAGACATTAGTAAGCAGTTTATAAATACAGCTATAAATGCTTTATTCTTGACTTATAAGCACATCTATAATGTGTTAAATAATTGTATTTCCATACTTTATTAATGATAAATTAATGTAAAATAAGTTTTACATTATTTACAAACCAGTTATATAGAGTTGTCAGTGGTTCATGTAAGTAAATGATTAATAAACTATTTAAATGTATATTTATACATCTTATTATTTAGGCATATAGTAATAGTTACTAAGTGTGTTAATACATTCTTTTTTAACACATATTCCTACTGTAATGTATGATTAATTCAGGTAGTTATAAAACATTTAGTTGTTATTGTAAAGGATCCACTGAAGGCAAGTTTGAAGATAGAACCCAAATGCAGTTTATTTACAAACACGATTAAACATAAAACAAAACATGGCGTGGCATGAACTCAAAAACATGAACATGCACATGACGCTTACCAAGTTTTTACTGTAACCAAGTGGTTACAGCCGTTTACCTCCAGTATTTGTGCTAAGCTAGACTAGCGGTGGGTGCGTCAGACAGAGTTACGGCACGCACGGAGATGAAAAGGTTATGTATGGGCTTATCTAACTCTGGGGGATAAGGTGAATAAGCTAAAGTCCCAGAAGGTCGGCGTGTTCCTTTAAGAAAGCAGGATATCCATCAGCTCGCCCATTGAATCCCCTAGCTTTTATCTATAGCTCATGTCACCACATCCAGTAACTTGTTACAGGATGAAGAAGTGCGTCTCTCATCTCCACTCGGAGGCAAAGCACCATACAAATCGCCTGAGAGCTCCTCAGAGTCCTGTTTCGGCTTTTTTTTTTTTTCACTACAGTAGTTCACTGGTGCTTATTTTCATAATTATTGGACTTTTCAACTTGCCTGGCCAATTTCTGCTCTCCCTGCTCTTATCCATGCTAGACTTGCCCAGAACAGAACCATACAATCCTAAACTTCACTGCAGATATAAATGTAAGCATTTTCTCTCTGTTTCACCTTTTCATGGTGTAATAGTCAAATGCAACATACTGTATATACCTCACTTAAAGTACTTTAATGTACATTCCATTAAATGTAGTAAAACGTGTAGTTTTACGTGTCAAACAAATGGTTTAATATCTCTATAGCCGAGCCTGTGCTTCACGTCAGTCCTGCCGAGTCTAAATCTTCTGTCCCCGGACCTGAATCCGAATTCCCACCCAGCCTCCCTCTCCCACCTCCTCCAATCTACCACCGCTCAACCCTTCTTCCACCACTGCCTGTCAGCTCCTCAGCTCCTCCTACCACCTTCAGGGAGGTGGAGTCGCCGTGGGTCTGCCGGCCTACAGCTCCAGCCTTGTCGGTGGATGCCCGGTCTCCACCTCCAACCTCCGCAACCAGGACTCCACCTCCTGACGGTCCATCAACGTTCCCTTGGCTCCTACCTCCCTCAGCTCCACCATGGCCCATCTGGTCACCAGTTCCGCCAGGCTCCCTCGTCCCCCCGGATCCACCTCGGTCGCTCGTCGACCTTCCGTCACCTCTGGACTGCACTACTCCTCCTCTCACTTTGTCCCTTCGTCCCCCCGGCTCTATTGGACTCCTTACTCCCTTCAGTTCCTCCTTGGTCCTCACTCCCTCTGTCTCCACAGCGCCCATCTGTGTCCCCGCCTGCACCTCATTCGCCAGAGCCGGCGGTCCCGCCATGTCCCGCCGGATCCTCGGCGTCGCCTGGACATGTCGGCTCTACGGCTCCACCCTGTTCTCTCCCACCTGCTCCGACCCCGTCAGTCGGCCCCCTGGAGTCGTCAGCCCTGCCTCCTCCATGGCTCCTCCCTCCATCGGCTCCGCCGTTGCCGCCTGCACAGCCTGCTCTGCCGCCGGCCACCTGCATCGTCTGCTCCACCCTGGTCCCTCCCTCCATCGGCTCCACCCCGGCCGCCTGCATCGTCTGCTCCACCCTGGTCCCTCCTGCCTTCAGTCTGCCCTTACCCACTCTTCATCCTCCTCCTGAGTCCCCTCCCCTTGGTATGACCCCAACATTTATAGACCATTTGTAAAAAACATATATACAATTTTAATGATATATATATATATATATATATATATATATATATATATATATATATATATATATATATATTGTTTACTTCTCATATATACATTAATGCTGTGAAAAAAAACACTTTAATGATGACCAAAATTATCTGAGTTGTTTCTGGATATTGAACTATTTTAGATGCATAATTCTTCCATCTGCTGGTTAGATGTTTTTTTGCAGATAATATAGTTTCAGCCAGTGTAAGTGTAATTACCATATACTTCCAGCAGAGGCCCCATAGAGATCCATTCATTTTTTGGGGGATGTGACTGACTGCTCTTATAACAGCTTTTGTTATGAATACATATATTTAAACGTTTTAAAATACATTAAATCAGTATTTTTGTCAAAGTTAAAAATTTTGTGTTGATGTTTGAGGTCTTTTGAAGTGTCTTGTTATTGCAATAATGCCACATACATTTTCAGTAATGCCAAATAATTTTGCAATAATGCCACATAGGTTGCCACTAAAAGAAAATACTTGCTTTCCAATTACATATTATTTATTTCAATAATCCAAATGTATAAAATGATTAACTTTAGAATAAGTTTTTTTTTTTTTTTTTTTTTTGCAAATAAAGGTAAATAAAATAGGAATAGGAACATGAGTGAAGAGTAAACACACCTGTGTGTGTGTGTGTGTGTGTGTGTGTGTGTGTGTGTGTGTGTGTGTGTGTGTGTGTGTCATGTTTATTCCACATTGCATTTGTGCTCTAGTACCAGGCCATTTATGTGTGAACATTTTGAGATTCATGCTGGAATTATTAATTTTATTTGCCAATTTTCAATAAAAATGCTCTCTATTGCAGTCACACCTCACATAAAAAACTTTTTTTTTTTTTTTTACATATCTTTGGAACAATCGAATCAAGCCCAGTTTTTTGTGTGTATAGATAGATTATGTAGAAAAAGTGACAACATTTTATGCAACTGAGATGAAGGGAACCATGTTTATTAACTATGGAAAAGTTGATTGGGGTCATATACCCTCACGGAACAAAATATGTTTCCCATATATGAAACGTTTCTCATATGGTTTAACCATATATTTGAAAATACAGTAATACACTTCATAATATATTTCAGACATATTTACTCATGCACACACATTTACATTATCAATGTTTCATATTTTCAAGCTAGTTATCAAAAGCCTTTCAGAAGTCAGTCAGAAGCAAAGCATGCTGGGAACTAGAAATCTGTTGTAAATCATTCCGTGAATATGTGTGTGTGTGTCTATGTGTATAACATACATTCACATTTATTTGGGAACATGTATGTGCAATATATATAGACAATTAAGTATAAAACTTTGTGAATATTACATGTAATGCTATTTTTGTCTTCATTTATAAATACTTTATATGTATTAATATATAGCCATACATGGTCAAAGCATATATTGCAGTATATTGAAAAATATAAGCACTGGTTTCCCATATATGGTAATGTAATGTAATATATCGCATTATATTTTTGCAGTATATTCCCATGTATTTGTGTTCTGTAAGGGTAGAGCCTAATATCATGAACACAATAACAGGTGGAGAAGGGGCAGCTCAAATCTTGCCCAGTGCAAAGTTCTGTACGAAAGACAAACAGATAAAACAACATAAAAGCACATCCAATCCAAAAGACAATCACAGATAAGACCAAACGTTTTCTTGGTGAGTATGGCTCTTATGCTTCACATGTTTGGGTAGACATACAAACTTTATTTAGACAAGAAAATAGATGGTACTCATTTTTACATTTTTTTGCCAGAAATGGGAATTGGAAGCATGTGAAAATAATAAAACACTAGCCCAACTTACATATTTATACCAAAATATAACTTAATAATTTTTTTTAGGTTACTTAAACCCCCAAAAATGAAAATTCTGTCATCATTTACTCACCCTCAAGTTGTTCCAAACCTGTATGAGTTTCTTTGTTCTGCTGAACACAAAGGAAGATATTTGGAAGAATGTTTGTAATCAACAGATCTCGGTCCCCATTGACTTCCATAGTAGGAAAAATATACTTTGGTAGTCAATGGGGACCGAGATCTGTTTGGTTACAAACATTCTTCCAAATATCTTCCTTTGTGTTCAGCAGAACAAAGAAACTCATACAGGTTTGGAACAACTTGAGGGTGAGTAAATGAAGACAGAATTTTCATTTTTGGGTGAACTATCCCTTTAATTAAAACTTGTATTTTAGGTTCATCTGCATTTGTTGTACAATGACTAGTTGGTAACACTTAAGTATGGGGAACACTTGTTCACTATTGACTTTGACTTATGCCACCATAAATTCCTTATTTACTGCTTTTTAATAGTTAGTGAGGTAATTTTTATAGCGTTTAAGTTTAGGTATTGGGTAGAATTAAGGGGTGTAGAAAAAGGTCTTGTAGAATAACAGTGGAGGATATAATAATATAATAATAATAATTTATTGTCATTGCAATGATACAACAAGATTCGATATAGCATCAATCAACAGTGGTATTCCATGGAGTGCAAGAGATCAACAAATATCATCTTTTGTTAACAGGGCACAGCGACAAATAACAAAGAAGAAAAACAGTATATGAGATGAAGAATCATTAGTAACCAGGGAAAATGAGTATAATTGTGTTGTTGCAGCGATGCAAAGTCCAGTTCACAGTTATTGCATTGGTGGATAATCTGCATAGTAGACGGATTAGTGAGAATCGCAATAGCACAAAAACAGGGCAAAGCGACATATAACAAACAAGTAAAAGGGCATATGAGGCGAAGAATCCCTATTAACCAAAACATGTGTGTAGTTGTGTGCTGCATCAATGCAAATGTTGGATAATGTTAAGAGAGTGGATGAAGTGAGAGGATGGGAGGGAGAAGGGGACAACGCTTATATAGCAGAAGAAGAGGCTGTTGGCCATTCTGGTGGTTCTGGCTTGAAGAGACCTGGACCTCCTGCCCGATGGAAGCAGACGGAACAAGCCGTGTGCTGGATGGAACCGGTCTCTCATGATGTTGTGTGTCCTGCGCAGACAGCGGGAGGTGTAACCAGATGAAATCTCCAGGAGGACAGTCCCGATGATATTACCTGCAGTTTTCACCACCCTCTGAATCATCTGCTGTTCAAAACCACACTAACAGCCCATAAGTCAGCACACTTTGAATTGCACAGTTGTAAAAATGCATCATGAGCCTCTGGTGGAGTTCTGCTCTTTTCAGCTTCCTCGGGAAAAAGAGCCGCCGCTGGGTCTTCCCCAACGCTGAAGTGATGCTACTGCCCCAGGACAGATCCTCCGACACAGTGACACCCAGGACTTTAAAGTTGTTCACCCTCTCTACCGCCTCCCCATTGATGTTAAGGGGTGAGTGACCGAGAGGGTTTGATTTACAAAAGTCGACTATGATTTCTTTAGTCTTTTTGATGTTAAGTACCAGGTTATGCTGTTTATACCATGACGCCAGTAGTTCAATCTCCTCCCTGTATGCCGTCTCACCGTTGTTCGCTATGAGGCCGAGCACGGTTGTGTCGTCAGCTAATTTAATGATGTGATTAGTGGGGAATGAGGCGGATCAGTCATGTTTGTATAGTGTGTAAGTAGTGGACTGAGCACACAACTCAACTCAAGGTGAGGGGCACCAGTATTGATGTCTATGGTGTTAGAAACGTGCTTGCCTATTTTCACACACTGAGAGCGGTTGGTTAAAAAGTCCAATATCCAGTAACATAATGACTTGTTCAGTCCAAGGTTACACAGTTTCAGCAGGAGTGTATTTGGCCATATTGTGTTAAAGGCTGAACTAAAGTCGATGAGAAGTAGCCGTGCAAAGGTGTTTTTGTGCTCCAGATGTTCCAAAAGTTTATGAAGCACACTAGCAATGGCATCCTCTGTTGATCTGTTCTCCTTGTATGCAAACTGGTACTGGTCCAAAGCAGGTGGTAGGGCCTTTTTTAGGTGTTTCATGAGCAGCCGCTCCAGGCACTTAGATGTAAGGCACTTAGATGCAGGGATAGATGTAAGTGCAACAGGCCTATAATCATTCAGGCATGTGACATTGGCTTGTTTGGGGACAGGAATGATTGTGGCAGTCTTAAAACATGATGGGACCCATGACCTGGACAGCGACAGGTTGAAGATGATGGTGAAGACTTCCGCGAGCTCGGACACACAGTCCTTTAGCACCCGTCCCTGTACTCCGTCTGGACCAGATGCCTTCCTAGGGTTGATGTTACCCAGGCAGAGTCTCACTTCATGAAGGCTCAGTACTGGTGAGGTATCGCCGTTTGAGGGCAGGTGAGGACACAAAGCAGTGTTGTTCTCCCTGTCAAAACGGGCATAGAACTGATTTAATTCTACTGCAATAGTGGACGAAGTCCTAGGTGGCTGTTCATAAAGGATGCATTTGTGGCAGTGGAATGGGAAATAACACAAGGTGATGAGACGCAAGTTGGACTTCTTTAAACTTGAGCGCAACGTTATTAGAATGCCGTTTCATGTGCGAGACGCAAGTGCAACAGCAAAACAAGTCTGTCAAGCACAAAAAAAATACTACTGAAGGATGAAGGTTGACAGGCTGAAAGGTGCTGTTATTATCTTCATTTCTACAAAACATTTATTGCTCATAATATTACCCATGTGGAATGTAGGGAATACCAGGACACACACTCATTCGGTACAATTTATAAGCTTGTGTACCTTAAAGGAGAACTCCGGTCAATTTTAACATTGAGCTCATTTTTTTTGTAAATTTGGAGTGCTGTCCAAATGAATTGAGCTGTTTTTTGTTGTTGTTTTTTTTTATGTACCAGTGGTCACTCTGCTACATTGTACATCTAAAAAAGTAAACTTTGTTTTAAGTTCCATTTATTTGGTGCTTTGTTCAATCTCAAGCCATTATTTTATTTGTATTATTAAGATGTCCCTGCACAAGAGTTAACTGTAATCTCGGCAAACATTAAACTTTTCTGAAATTAAACGTCTCGCTTTGGTCTACACCAAAAAGTGTTCTGTTTGCTCTGCTAAACTATAATTACTAAAACTAAAACTAAATAAAATAAAAACTAAATAGAAATGTGTTTGCAAAATAAAAACTAAACTAAAACTAACAAAACCATTAATGAAACTAACTAAAACTAAACTGAAATTTAAAGCAAAATTGAAAACGATATTAAAATAAAAATGATAGCCTTGCTGGATGTGGCAGTTCATCGGACTCAAATGACATATTACTTAACAGTTAGTTAATAGTCTTGTGCCTCAACAAGTAATTTCATAACATAATGATACACTTGCAAATCAATAGCTAATGATTAATTAAAGCAGAAAATTATGGCTAATTTTCTTAGTATATGGCTTCAACCCATTGTGGTAATTAACACATTAATTTACACTATTAGTTAATAAAATATGTTATTAAGGAATTAATACATAATGACACATTTAATTAATAACAATTAATATATTAATCTATTCATCATTTACAGTAGAATCTTTATTAGTTACTGATGCAGTAATCATTAATTAATGGTTTAGTTCTTCATGAGTCATACACTAACATTATCTGTGCATTAGTTAAGCATGAATTAATGCATATTAGTGCACCTGTATTGTAAAGTGTTACCAAAAGTTTGAGTATGTATGAGATGAGATATTTCAAATGAAGTGAGAATGAGATGAGAAAGTATGAGATATTTATTGAAGTATTTTTTGGATATTAAGGGCTAGTTCACCCAAAAACAAAAATTCTGTCAGTAATTACTCTCCCTCATGTTGTTCCAACCCCGTAAGACTTTCGTTCATCTTCAGAACACAAATTAAGGACATTTTTATGAAATCTGAGTCTCACTTCTTCATAGGCATCTCTGTAATCGATATCTACCATCCCAGAAAAGTTGGTAAAGACATCGTTAAAATAGTCCAAGTGACTACAGTGGCTCAACCTTAAAGGAACTGTATGTATGATTGTGGTCAAAACTGGTACTGCAATCACTTTAAAAATACTATAGAGCGGTGTATCCCCTCCCCCTCCCCCTGACTCGAGGTTGCCAGATAAGCTGAACTCTGCAGAAACGTAGGCTGCTTCAATTAACTTCCGACGAGACATACACAGTACATTTTTTCTGTTAATTATGTTTATGCTTAAAAAATGTACTAATTGTCATAGTTAAATATAATCGTAAAGATTTATGCTCGTATGTGACAGTATCGTAAAGATGTATGCTCGTATGTGACAGTATCGTAAAGATGTATGCTCGTATTTGACAGTATAATCGTAAAGATGTAACGTTATGCTCGTATGTGACAGACAGAACGGTAGCTGTAAGTCTAACTTGTAACGTTATGTATCTGTCATTAATGTAAGTACAAGCACAAGCCTATGTCACTATGTGTAATACAGCTATTCATTTACCTGATGCTATAAGTGAAAGTGACCAGCTGTATTTTTTTACTTACCCTGCAGCACACGTCCATAACACGCTTATGTGATGTGAAATACAGGTCAAGCATGTGTAACTTAGTCCACGATATACGAGAAGAACGAATGTCGAATCATTTTTTTCTGAGGTAAAGTTAGGCTTCTGTCTCAATTACGTTTCAAATTGCCATAATGGGCGTGCTAATGTTGTTTTCCTCAGCGTCTCAGCAAAATGACAGAGAAACGGGCTCCTATAATGCATTGCTAATGTTAGCATACGTCCATGTGAGCCAACGTTACGTTACTTTGCACGAACATGCATAACTTTGTTCGACTGTCATGAATATATGAAATGTGCATTGACATCAAGTACAAGTTAGCCAAGCACAAGTTAGATGAATCTTACCTGTCCAGGAGAAAAAATTCTCCTTCAAATTCTTCTCCATTTCAGCCGTCTCCATCTTTCAAAAGCATCTCCAATACAAATTCTGGTTTTATTTCGGACTTTGTCACGACGAATTTCTGAATTATAACGAGGTCTTTTTGATTTAGTAACGTTAGACATTTTTATCCGACTAGAGTTAGGGTAGGTTAGAGCAAAGCTGGCAACCCGGATCCCGAAACACTACTGACTTCGTGATTGGTAGGTAGGTGGAGGGCGGCGCGTCAGGCCAAAACACAAGATGACAACATCAACATCAGTTGAGGGCTGCAACTTCACTTTTAAATGACAATATCCTAGCCATACTACTGTTGTCGGTGATATAAGTATTTGAAATGAACATGATTTCTTAATGTCTAGTGACACATCAGGGCAATTTTATGATTAATTGAAATAGATTTCTTACATACAGCTCCTTTAAGTTTATCAAGCGTCAAGAATACTTTTTGTGTAAAAAAAACAAAAAAAAAACAACTAGTTTATTCAACTATTCACTCAACACTTAATGTTGAGCCACTGTAGTCACTTGGACTATTTTAACGATGTCTTTACTAACTTTCTGGGCTGGCAAATTTCAAGGTTCTTGAGTTTTAAATCTGTTACTTCCATCTTGTTTTCTTTGAATGGCTAAATGTTTAGTGTAAGTTTTAAATATAAAAAAATATTGTTCTGTCTGTATAAACTTTGCATGAATTCGCTGATGATGTATGATGTCTGCGTGAACAGGATGCGCGAGGGTTTGTAAAAATAATACGTTGACATGCAGTTAAGACATCATATTATTTCTTTCGGACCAAATATAAAGATTGGATGAACATTTTATGGTCTTAGGCCTTCTTTATACGGTATATATTTATACAAATAAATGTAGACTGTTTAACATAGTGATTGATATCAGGATATGAGGAGACTTTCAACCAGTATGACAAATAATAGAGATTCACCTATTACACCTTTAACTTAGGGAATGTTTACACGACACCGTTTGCAACTGAAAACAGAAAACTTTTAATGCGTTCTGGCCGTTCATTTACACGATAACAGCGTCTGAGAATGCAAACTCGGAACAGGTTTCAAAGTGCAAGTTTTTGAATACGAGTTTTGGAAACAATACGGTTGTCGTGTTAACTTCAAAATATGAATATTGATTGAAAATCATATTAAATATGAAAATCAAGATTAAATGTGAAAGATCATATGTTGCAGCCTCATTAGAAAGCTGCACTATACTTTCAAAATAAATGTCTTTTAATTTTAATCTATTTATACTAATAAATACAGCTGTTGATTTCATGAATGTATTTCATACAAAGAGCAATGTAACATTTGACCAGATTTAGAGCTACACTTATTCCCTTTTATTTGTTCCCCACAAAATAATGTGTTTTTTTTCACTAAATGTTTTGATTTTTTACAATTACTGTACGCTTATTATTTTTTCTAGAAAAACTTTTGCTGCTGAGTTATCCAATTACTAATAGTATTTTTAATTACCAATAGTATTTTTTATAATAAAGTTGTCTGTATTTATTTTGTGTTTTAACAAACAAAAGAGTGATTATCAGTTCAACACACCCAGAGGTGTAGAAATGCTACACTGATTTAAACACACACACACAAACACACACACGCACACACACACACACACACACACACACACACACACACACACACACACACACACACACACACACACACACACACACACACACACACACACTCAAAACAACTGCACTTGGTATCAGTATCTATCCTGATACTCTGAATGTTTGGTATGTGATCAGTTCTGAAAAAAAAAATGGTATCAAAGCATCCCTAGTTATTACAGTTACTCTTTATTCTCCTCTTCACAGAAAGAATGGAGTATCTTCACACTTCTCTCTTTTTGCTCCTCCTCTTCTGTTCACCATGGCCAAGTGTTGGGAAGATTTACTTCACTCATCTCGGAACCAAGTGTACAAAAGACTGCAGGTACGATTCTGGCGAATACAAGTGCGGGACTGCTAAACAAAATGGACAGTTTGAGCCACTTTACTGTTCACCTAAGGAACACTACGACTACCAGAATAATGAGTGCAGTGGTATATGTGAGAAGCATGGAGCAGTCTACTATTGGTGCAAAACTGGTATGTTTTCTTGGGGATACTGTGGGATGGTGATGGAGGAAAATAACCACTATGGATCTAAAGCCTGGTTCACACGGCAGGATAATTAGGCCGATTTTAGCCCCGATTCACCCTTTCCGACAATCTTAAGGATGCTCCGATTATCGTAAAATAATCTGATCAGATATTCCTGCCGTGTGTGGTGTGTTAAGGCTGCTCTCGTCTGCTCGGAAGGACGTCGGGACCGCTCCGATCTCAAATCGGGGATATCCAACATGTTGGATTTATTTGGCCCGATTTCTTCTCGTGTGTGGTGTCCCCCGAGCACGCAGCCTGTGGACTGTGGCCAATCAGAAAGCGAGGTGACGAGGCGCGAGGAAACACCGGGAAATATAATCAAAACAGCCGGCGGCATGGCGCACCAGAAAGTCCGGTGGACGTCAGAGATCATCGCCTTTTATTTTGATAACGTTTTTTTTCGGTTAAAAACAAACTACAAACTATTGCCACTGCATCCTCTTCGTCCGCCATGATTGTTTACTCTGAAGTCACGTTTGATCTCGAGGTATTTTGCGCGATTTCCCGTCTGATCTGGGAATGCTCGGGAGTCAAATCGGTTCGTGTGTGATGTGTTGATATTGCCGTGTGGCTGCGCACCACACACTGTACGACCAAAACTGTTAGACCCGTGATTTTTTATCCCCGTGTGTGGGGTCTCTCAGGTTTGGAAAATCGGCCGACAATTTTAAAATCGTCCCGTGTGAACCAGGCTTTAGACAGGAGCGAGGTGTAAAGACAGCTGTGGCAGAATAAATAACAACGATTACTATTCATGCAATGTTGAACAGGGATTGGATTTCTGCTCACCATCTAAAAACAGAGATTATGACAACAAGCAGTGTAAGGAAGACAGTCCTTGTGGGAGATATGATCAGAACTACAATTGGTGCATGCTGAAGGAGGGAAGCTGGGGTTACTGTGGGCTTGTGGAACCAAAGACGCAGCTCCACCGCTCTATCTATCATCATACTTGCATTGATGATTGCAGGTATCATGGGAGTAAAGATTATTACTGGTGCCACACTGCCAATGGCTGGGACTACTGCTCTCCAAGAGTAGGTGTAACCTATACAGGCGAGCGCTGTCGCTCAGACCACCCCTGTGGCCTACATGGTGAAAGTTACAACTGGTGCTGGACCTCAGAGTCAGATTACGATTACTGTGGACCCGTTGAATCAAGACAACGCAACAGGAGAGATCTAGAAGACAGAACACTGGCATGCACACAGGAGGACAAGGATAACATTAAAATAAGCAACTTCACTGTGGTGCCAGCTCCTCATGACATCACTGATGGCAGTCAATGGAGAAACGAGGCGGAAACCTTAATCAGTCGCTGGGACAATGGGTACCTGGTGGACCAGGCCCGCTCAAACCTGATCCACTCTGATCATCTCCGTATCGACATACAGGGCACCATCACTCGCAAAAACCAGCTCTACTACGACCTGCAGGTGAACATGAGACAGAGGCCTGGCACCACTGTGTCCCAGATCATCGTGTCCCGAGGAATCCCAGAGTGCTACATCCACAGAGCCTTCATGGAGAGCTTCAGGAGCCGAGCTCGGGTTTATGTGGATGTTTCACGTGGATAAATCAGTATTAGAGCCATGGGCTGAAAATGTGCAGAAGTATGGAAGATGAAGTACAGTTGTATTGAGCAGAATAGCCATTTTCCATGAGAAATATCATTATCTGTACAATTTTCACCATGCAGAGTTTATTTGTAACTAGTGATCAACTAGAGTAGAATTACCTGTTACCATTATAAATGCAGATATTCATAAAATAATTTTTGCTCGATTGTGATTTAAAAAAACAAACAAACTTGAAAAAATAAATAATCTACCATCTATTGACATTGCTATTCCTAGATTTTAGAAATGACAATGGAGAACCATCTCTTTTTAACAATTAGCGGTCAGCTAGGTGATCACAGTTATTAATCGAGATCACCATGCTGTTAATAAAATGTACAAATATCATCCACTTAATCGGCCTGAGTATCGGCTTATCACTAATGTGTTAAATAAGTCATCAGACCGTTAAGTGACACATGTTAAATTCTAACTGATTTCAAATATGACTAATTCTTCCAGATATACAAGTATCGATTTAAACACTTAAGCTTGAAAAGCTCTTTTGGGTTTCCTAACCTTGATTTGAGGGATCTTATGACATGAAGACACAAACAAACAATTAAAATATGTATCTGTATTCATGTATACTTTTTAACAATACATTTTTAGCAATCAATTCCTCCATTTGTTTTTCATGCTTACTTATACAAGAATTCTTACTGAATAAAATCTAACAAAACTCACACAAAAAAAAAAACTGTTGTTATGGTTTTGGACATGATGCATTACAGTATTACATCTGTCCCACAGGGAGCATCTCATCACAGATTTTATCAGTGAGTGTGAGTCTTTGCATCCCCCCAAATATCTGAATTATTTCGCAATGAACGAGTACAGAAACATCGTAAACAAAAACACTCAATGACTGGCAGTAGGGACTGCCAAGCACAAACTGTAAAAGTAAAGTATAAAGCATCTACTCTTCAGCACGACGGTAACCTCACAAAACTTAAATCTCTACTGACTAATAAACAATACCAGATCTCTCAAGATCTCAACATCTTCACTTATTACAAACCAGTATGACTCTATTTCTTTCATACAAAACTTTTTATTAAGAATTAACAGAGCTTTAGTTTTGTCTGAGGTCACCATTATGATGATCGGTGTTTGCTTTTTCACTTGCTGCTGTAACTGTGTGTTTACAAAACACATTTGTTATAATAAATTGCAAAAGATATTCTGTAGTGCAGGGAAACCTTTGGAAACCTTTTTTTGACCAAAGCCATTTTTTCATGTTTGGTTAATGCATTTTCCAATGCAAAAATTCAAATACAATTGCGATAATAGTAAATATTAAGAGTATTACCGGTAATTAGTCTCGAAATACACCATTTATACAAAATATACAATATATTTATTTTATCATGCAAACACAGGCTTGCATAAAAGAACAAGCTTTTGTGTTAATAAAGAATAAAAATATATACATTTTCATTCCAATGTTATAAAACAAAGAGAGATAAGCTACTAGACATTTTTAGACATTTAGCAGACGCTTTTGTCCAAAGCGACTTACAAATTAAGACTAAATTAAGTGAGTCATCGTGAAGAGACTAAAACAACGCAAGAAGTGCTCAAAATACGAAGTTCAGGCATTGTTCAGAGTAGCATAAGCCCGATAAGCGAAGATTAAAGGAAAAGGAAAGTTAATTTACTATTCATTTAAATGACTTACTCCAAGTAATACTGGATTTAGAGGGTGACAAAGCAGCAGACCCTAAAGGGCAACTTTGGCAAATATACCAGGGCACTACATATAAGGCACTTGAAGACCTGTAAAAGTATGTGACTTCAAAATACATTGAAATGTCTCAAAAACAGTAGACAATAGTGAGGCTTCCAGACTCACTGGACTATATCAGTCTGTAATGATACTAGAGAAGAGATCAGGCATGAATCCAGGTGGGGGAGCTTTATTAAATGTTTGTAATGTCTGCACAAAGGTGACGGCCAGCTGCTCGAACATCTCGCCTTTGGAGGAGACTGTTAATTTTATACTCGAAAAATGTAAGTATCGCTACTTAAAACTTGCACACAATAATAATGATGAATGCTGACCGATACTTAATTATATTAAATATTTTCTTACTAAAAAATACAAATAACCACTTTTGGTCAGGGACAGAATTAGTACATTATTCTACTTTATGATGCTGAAAACTATATCTCCTGACTATCTTTATTTCTGGTTTTCTTTGCAATAAATTCTGTTTTAGTAAACACTGTTACAAAGACACAAACTCACATATAATGTCAAGAGTCAAACTGGCCAACTTACTGATACACTGATCACCATAATGTTGACCAATATATTCAATAAAAACAACACCTAAACCTGTTAATTCTCATAAGAAATTCTGCCGAGATCATGAGAGATTTATACTCTTCTTTAATTTCCTGTGGATTTCAGGCTGTTATAGTTTTCTGAGAGTGCAAGCATGATGTTGAACCAACATCACTGTTACAAAGGTAGCGCAACAGCGCCATCTAACGGCCATGAGCGCATGCGCCGGAAGGGATTGTGCTTGATAAAAAACAGCTGTGCTCTCCACAGGAACACTGTTCCAGAAGTCGCATTGCAGTATTTGTTGATTACCAACAACTGTGTGCATCCATTTGAGAAAAGTGAGTTTCATTTATTCCTTACTTGCTTAAGATTGAATATGTGATTATCTAGAAATATTCGAGTATTTGAGTCATAAATCCATTCGAGATTAACGAGTCATGCCGTGTCGTTAGCAAATGATGAACGTCATTCTAAGTGCTGCTTATGTATTAATGAAACACAGATATATTATTTGTTCTGTACAAATTAATATGTTAAGAAAAAGTGTTGAGTTATGATTCGCCTGGTTGCTGTTGTATTGTGCTAGACTTAAAGTGTAAATGTAAAATGTATTAATGTTTTGTTTATTTGCAGCCTCACACATATGCTCCAGTCAGAGTTTCCGCTAGAAAAAAATGGTGCCGGTCAAAGTGACCGGCAGAGGTTTCGTTTTCCGGACATTTTGATGATATGCCGGTCAAATATCGCCTCTTAATTAGTCAAGTTGAGGAAAACTGGAGGCAGGCTAAGTAACTTAAAAAATGACATAATCAGGCCGTATAGAATGCAACATGTTTATAACTTTCAAATAGACGGAAAAAAAACATGAACGTCCGATTGGCGTCAATCAACGGCAATTGTTTTTACTATGGTTTCACATTCATAGTTTAACAAACAAATCCCCCTTCCCCACATAAAATATCTGAATAGTAGCCTATTGTTTTTATTCAAGCGAACTTAATAATACACTCTGGTGTACACCTGACAGCTGGTAACATTTAAATTGGCCACCGTGAAATGACTCCTTGTCAAATGAACTGGAACAAACAAATGACTAGGCCTATAACATTGTCTTGCGTCATTTTAGGCTACTTTTTACGCTGTTTTGCAGTGCTGAATTGTGCAGCTGCCGACTTAAAATCAAAACTTCCCTGTAGCCGCGTTTCCATTACAGATGTGCGCAAATGTTTTGCGCTATTATCTAAATATCTATGAAAAACTATTGCGAAATGACGGCGTTTCCATTAACCGATGTTATGCGACTAAATCGTCCTTTTTTCTCTCAAGATAAGTCATTTAAAAAATCACGGCAACGGACGTTGGTTTATATAATATCACAGCCACCGCATTAGACATTATTATTATTATTAAAGGAAGGAGACGTGGCGTGTTATCCAAGCATTAATGGCAGGGAAAGACCCTTATACTGCGAACGACACATTTAAGGAGCTTCTGGGTGTTTCGCCCTCATTTCTGCTCCGAGGTTTTGATTGTGGCATTTCTTTGAGATTTAGAATCCAGTATAGGCTAATTATTGTTCCTTTTACGAATTTAATAAAGAACTCTGTCTCGTATTCTGTCCAAACGATCCATGTAGGCTAGGCTACTTTTGTGTCCATTCGTTGTTCCTTTTTTAACCCGTAATTGAAAAACGAAAAATGAACGGTTGTTGTCTTTTTAAAACGCAAAGTTGAACACCAAAATTTTAATTTGAACTGGCTACACAAACTGCTGCGCAAAAAAGTAAATATCGACGAATTTTCAGATTTTTGTTTATGACTTTTTGCCCCTTTATTAAACATTTAAAATATTCACAAATGAATATGGAAAACATATGTCGATTTTACTGGTTTTCTAAGGCCAAATTAGAACCTGGAATTGATGTTTTTCCCGCAGTGCTGAATGAGAAGAGCCATTAATATTATTAATAAACTATTGTTTTCTAAGTGTCGGCTAAAATCATATCTCCATCTCCGCTGTTAAGCAGATGCGCTTTTAGAGAGAAATGCATTTTTCGGATTACATAATCAGAAGGTATTAGCTTTCGATTCGAATTTGTTCGTTTTAATGCAAAAAAGGAACAAAGCTGAGTGAGGAGCGCGCACTGCATGGCACGGAGGCGCGGGCGCGAACACTTGCATTTTCCTATCAACAGTGGAAACAACTTAAAATACTCTATCATTTCTGGTCATACAGAAAATAATAATACATTATTCTCAACTACTTTTATTTGTGTAAACTCACAATAACAAGAAAACGTTGTGCTTTTGTAAAATAAAATAAAACAATCAGACGCACTTTCATGATCTCCATAAACTGGAGCGCGAGAACTGAAACAAAATATAGCCTATGTAGGCTAAAGCTTGAAATGTCCACTTTAAAGCGTCTTCTAAATATAGCCTATTAAATGTTATAATATAATAAAATAATATACAATTATTATTATTTGCGTAGCTACATGGACCTCAAACACACCGCGTCTTCTAAGTAAGGTGACTAAATGCGCAAAAACTGTTTCCATTGCAGTTTCCATGGGAGTTTTTGCGAAATTGACGTGTTTCCACTGTGCATATTTTTAATTCGCAATTTCAATTAGCGCAATTTGAAGGGTAATGGAAACGCGGCACAACTTGCAATGCGCATAAGCCGCGTAACCTTGTTCTCCGCAAGGCGACTTTGCTGCTTCGTTTTGATCCGATTCTGCTTTTTCTCCGGTGGTGGTGGAGCTGTCTGGACATCTGAGGCTTCAGGCGTTCCTGATTCACCATCGTCCGTCGCGTCTGGCCTCTGAAAAAAGCTTTTAAGGCTAGTCTGCCTGGGCCTGGCCATATTTGAAACGTCTCACTCATTCGTTCGTTGTTTAGGTACAGCCGTTTTAGGCGTGCGCTTTATTTGAAATGCAGCATGCGATGTTGTTTAATAACTTTCAAACGGTAGAGCCTGTTCCTTTATAACATAGCCAAAGGTCGGTGTATTTTTGCTTTATACATTTTAGGCGTATTCTCAAATTCAGATTGTGTTAGGGGGGCGGGATTATTAGGCAATTTTAATCGGACAAATTTGACCGGAGAGATTTAATTTTGTCGGACATTTCATTTTTTTTCCGGCCAATGTCCGGCAATTACCGGACAACGGAAACCCTGCCTCCAGTATATAATCTAAACCCACCATCTCTGCATTGAGGCAACTCAATCTGCATCTAAATCTGCACCTGTAATATAAAAGTGGCATCGTTGCCGTGTAATGTATGTTTGTGCTGCTGAAGAATCTTCAGTAAAGTGTTTAAACTGATTCCTGTCTCCTGTCCTGTGTTCTGACGGACGCTCCAGGACGAGAACTATCTCCTCCTCAACTCCTGAGGTTATTGCTCCTTAACAATCACATTGTAACATTGATTCAATTCCATTACCAGTGATTTTTGGATGAAATTTAAAAGTATTTTCAAAATTAATTGCGGGTGCAAATGTGATGTTGATTCAGTGCAGTTAACATTGAAACATTGAGATTGATTTAACATTGTTAGATGGCGACTTGCTATCTGGGAAGTCAGAATGTATCAAGTTCACATTAGTAGGACAGGAAAATAAAGTCTTCACACAAAGCACATACATGTAATAATAGATACCGCCTTATGCAGTTTGTTCATCCATCAGAATAAACCACATTCTTCTAGATTTGTGCACCTCAAACCACAGCGGCAGCTTTCACTTTCACGTGAACCGAGCGCAGCACATTTATTCTTCTCTTAAAACACACCTGCTGATGGACAGTTCACATCTCCACTGGAATACGTATTTTGAAGTATTATTTGGCTTCTGATCTCTCACAGTCCACAAAAACAAGCCGACCTGATTTCTGCTTTTCCTTATTTTGTTTTCAAAGGCTTGCACTTCTCTAATATGACAAAAAGCAGAAACGTGACTTTTGAATGCCAGAGTGGTTTTCACAGCATGGGTTGTGTTTTCTGAAAAACTGCTGAAGCACTGTAAGATCAAAACTAATCTTGGTCACGGTTCCCAAAAGCATTGTAAGCCTACATTTGATCAAATACTCAGAGCTACACACTCTCAACACATTCACAGCATTGCAAAAACCCTTTCCTGCTCACATCATTTTCTTTAGTAAAATACCTCCTTAACTTTTGAAGAGTGGTTTAACTACAGGTATCAGAAAGAAAGGTACAGGAGCTTGTTCGGGGCGGTACCTTTTCAAAAGGTACATCTTTGGACCTAAAGGGTGCATACTGGTACCTTGAAAGTACATATAAAGTGTAACTTTTGTACCTTTTCTTGAGAGTGTTCAGAGAAGGTGTATCATCTTCTTACTGGTCTCTGCACTGAGTGAACTCGTGCTCGTATGCATCTCTCATTGTCAAACCACATCCTGTGAGAAGCATGTGTCGACTAAACAAAGCTACACGTTTCTTTCAAAACAGTCTTATGTTTTCTCAGCAGTGACGCTCAGAGCTCTGCTGGGGCAGATGTGGATGGATATATATATACAGTATATACAGTATTCAAACACATAATTATTTATGTAATCAAAGATGAATTTCTTACACGTTAGAGAGTTGGATTTGGACTTAGATTTCATTGCAACTTTTCCAACTACCTAAGCAACTTGTTCTTCAAATAGCAACTTGTTCTTCAAATCTTTATCTTCAGTTGATTTCATCTAAAGCTGTGTCTGAAGTCAGTTGTAGTTCTTGTGTTTCTCTTTCCTTCAGTGATTCTGCTTGTTAACAGCAGGTGTTCATCACTAATGCTCAATCACCACTTAATTAATCACGTATAATGACTACAACACAATAGATTTTTTTAATGCTTACATGTAGTGACAGACATTATCGGTTTCAAAATACATTCAATTGAACTCTAACTCAACAAAGCAAACATTAGATTAATTTCTTACCACTTAACTGCACAATGTACATTTTTGGCTCTGTCTATATTTTAATAAACATGAATGTAATAATATAAAGTAATGACAACAGTATGTATAAATCTATATTTAATAAGCTATTGTGCTGAATGCCAACTCAGTAGGTTACATATTTACAAAGAGCTTGTGTGCAAATCAGCAGTGTGATAACATGAGCAATGCTGTGAGAGGTAATGTATGTTAAAAGAAATGTCACATCTTGCTTTTTTATTTATTTAACTAAAGCAACATAGCTTTCCTGAAGCTCAAACAGTAGAGTGTTGGCGCTTGCAACGTCAAGGTTATGGGTTCGATTCCCAGGGAAAGCAAGAACTGATAAGAATGTAAATGTGTGCCTTGAAAATGCAGTGCAAGTTGCTTTGGATAAAAGCGTCTGCCAAATGCATAAATGTAAATGTAAAAATGTTAAGTAATGCAGTATTGTACACATTCAATAAAACATGGGAACCAATACAAGCTATAATAACAAATGGAAAACAAATACTTTTCCTCTTCTTAGACATGCCATCGGCTTTGTGATTGGGTTAGTTGGTGATGGCATGGGTAATAATAAATGTCAGAAAAATGATGATGAACAAACAAAACATGATAAAGAGCAGGAGAGGGAAACCTGTACCTAGAGTAACAAAACTAATCATAGGACCTTTTTTTGTGACGCATTTGCTCTCCTGTCCTGTCACACTCTTCTGGATCTGATGTCATAAACCAGTACAGCAACCGTAGCCACACCCACCAGGGCAGAGATGACCAATCGGATCACAGCTTCAGTGAAACCGTGGGCATAGTCTAAGTAGAGAAGACAATATTCTTATCTATTCACTCTTATTTACACTTACACTAACTGTTTTAAAAAAAAACAGACATCAATACTTAGTACTCTGTTTTACAAGTTCACTTTTTTTTGTGTGTCAGAGTTGGGAACTGAGAATCGGTTCTTCTTCAGTACCGGCCATTGAAAAAAACATTTGACTTTCTGTCAGTGACTTCTTCCTTAATAAACTTGTGAATGTTATGGTGTTGCACTGCTTGATCATTCACATGGGTGATTCTACTGGCTGCAGACAGTCTACCTGGAAATTAATATAACAGGAATCATAAAGGAACCTGAATCGCAAAAAGAAACCTAATAATATGTGTTTTATTGGGATCTGACTTCAATTGTCTCTATGGACCAATAGACACACAAGAAGGAAACAAATAATCTTTTGTACTCACTAATACAAGAGGTTGTGTGACAGAAGTCAGAAATGTTGAGATGTCGAGCCTGGTGGCTGATGGGATTGTTGAGCACACAGCTGTAGGTGTTGTTATCCTCATGTTCCAGCTCCAGATGTAAAGAGATGGTGGTGTTGAGCTCAGGGATGCTGATGGAGGAGAGTAACTCGGATCCTCTGTACCAGGAGAGAGTCACCTGTGTCACATTCATCACTGAACACAGCAACACACATCTGGAGCTCGGTGGCGTTTCAGATGATGAAGGATTCGATGGAGAGTAGCTGGTGATGTCGGGAACGGACAGAGAAGCTGGAAAACGTGAATGTGTTGGGTGAGAGTTTGTGACGTCATTTAGTCACACAGAGAGATCAGTGCTGATACTGACAGTACAGGGGCCTCATTTATAAAGATCTGAGCTTAGAGTGTGCGACTGTGCGAACACTAGAAGTCATATTTATGAAAAAAACGTCTTTGACATGGAAAAGTGCTTTTCCGGAGAACTGCAGGTATTTGGAAATCTAAGCAATTCTCATTACTCGCCGTACTCAAGTAAAAGATTTGGACGTTGACTGGATCCATCATTCAGCTGCACACAATTTCAAGATTCAAGATTAAAATTTTAGAGATTTCACTTCTGGAAGAGAGGCGTACTCACATATTTGTGCATATGTTCGTTCTTTGAATCCCACACGCACATTTGAGAAATGATCGTAAGATCAAGTATAGGATGATTTATATATATTTTTTTGTATAAATGAGGCTCCTAGTCTACACCAAGCGTGCCGCACAAGCCCTGAAAAGTGAAGCCAAAACGTCTCGATCGCCCCCCGGTGACTGGTCCTAGTATAGGTCATAAGCCCCGCCTCCCTGTGTTATTCAACGGGACTTGAGACCAACTAAACAATTTAATTACACTTCAAGTATCTTTTTTCCGAAGGTGGTTTCTCTCATTTACTGTAGTTTTGATCACGCTGATGTAAATGCAAGTGTTTGTTTTTAAAATAAGTTTGTTTTTAGTTAGTTACGTGATGCTATAAAAACGGTGGTGTGACGTCATGATTGACAGCTGTGATTGACAGGTTCTCTGAGCGAAGTAATCATTGAAGCACCAACAGACTTTTTTTGGGGGGATCTTCTGAGGACTGAGGAGATTGGAGCTTTAAATTTAATATCTAAATTTCTATAATTAAAGGGTTAGTTCACCCAAAAATGAAAATTCTGTCAGTAATTACTCACCCTCATGTTGTTCCAACCCCGTAAGACCTTCGTTCATCTTCGGAACACAAATTAAAATATTTTTGATTAAATCTAACAGCTGGCTCACTCCTCCATAGGCTTCTAAGACACTATAACTTGCTGTCCCAGAAAATGCATTAAAGAGATCGTTAATATAGTCCAGGTGACTCCAGTGGCTCAATCTTAAGTTTATAAAGCGACGAGAATACTTTTTGTGTGCAAAAAACAAACAAAAATAACGACTTTATTCCACTATTCATTTCCTTCTCTCTGGGCCTCGAGTGAGTTCACGTAGTGTTTTAATGCAGCACGTCTGTGTTGCATGTCACACGCATCACACACATGACCAGCATCGGCCAATAGTGAGCCTACGTGTGATGTACAACACAGAAGCGCTGCGCTAAAACACTACGTGAACTAACTCGAGGCCCAGAGAGAAGGAAATGAATAGTGGAATAAAGTCGTTATTTTTGTTTGTTTTTTGCGCACAAAAAGTATTCTCGTCGCTTTATAAACTTAAGATTGAGCCACTGGAGTCACTTGGACTATATTAACGATCTCTTTAATGCATTTTCTGGGCCAGCAAGTTATAGTGTCTTAGAAGCCTATGGAGGAGTGAGACAGCACTTAGATTTCATCAAAAATATCTTAATTTGTGTTCCGAAGATGAACGAAGGTCTTACGGGGTTGGAACAACATGAGGGTGAGTAATTACTGACAGAATTTTCATTTTTGGGTGAACTAACCCTTTAATTATTTCACACCGAGAGTGAGGGCGGGGCCTTGATTTCGCGGCTTTACTTCCTGCTCACTCCTGCGCAGGTCTGGTCCCGAGATCGCTACTGCGCAGACTCAAACCCCAAGATGTCAGCGCCATATCGGGACACTGGCGGCTTCAGTTCTCACCAATGGAAGAGAGCGAAGGGGCGTCGTCCATATTTTTTTACAGTCTATGGTCTACACTAACTTCTCAGTTTTTAGAATAGATCAATATTTTTGCAAAAAACCTTAATAAAAAGCTGACCCAAAGACAGGAAATTTTAAAATAACATTAAAAAGAAATGAGACGAGAGTGGGGTAAGGTGAGCCTGTTTTCAGTTGAGTGGTAAGCCAGGAAAGGAGAAATGAGACAGAATGTGAAACTAAATGATGATGACTTTGCAAAAAAAAAGTGCTCTAGAGGTTCGACTTGCCGCACATTAGAGTTAAGTTAACCCATGCGAAAGCATTAGGTGAGCCATCTGGATTAAACTGAGTACTTTACAAAAGAGAAGATTATAAGCATAATTTAAAATATAGTTGCGAGCAGCAATTATTGTGGTTCAAGCGTTTAAGGCCTGTAAGCACATGCATAAAAATATATATATCTTTTTTTTTTTTTTAGCAAGCCTGTTACCATCTCAATCATAGATGGAAATTACCATTTAGAGCCAATACAGGAAATTTACCATAGGAAATGTATGGATTCAAAGTTTTTTACCAGTTAATAATTCATTGGCCAATGGCGGACATGTTTTTGGCATAGACAATAATGGCATCTCGGACAAAGTTAATCGGACTAACGGCGAAGTAGTTATAGCCATTTCATGGGTTTTTTTTCATGTTATAGCGCCACCAAACGTTTTGGCGGCCCTTAGAGACCGTGAACCGAAATTTCTACTTTTTTTTAATATATCTACCCCAGAGAATCTTGCTTCACATGTTTGGTTCTGATCAGGCCAAAACCCTAATGCTACTTCGGAAGAATAGAAGAAATTAAGCTTCCGGCTGAAATTGCAACGTGCAAATGTAAGCGATACATTTATATGCAACTTGTAAAAGCATAACATGAGGTCTCAAAGATCAACATAAGAGCAGTTTTCAAAACGACACTTGAAAATGCTTGAACACTATACGCCACTCAGTTAAAATGCGATGCAAACGAGATAGAGTTAATAGTCTGCGCACAAAAGGACATTTTGTTTCAGCCATTTTGGTTTCAAATCATCCATGGTTTTGTCCGGCACGCTCTGAAATCTAAATGTAAGTAAAATCTAATGGGAATTGTAGGACATTTTTTTGGAGGAGCAGCAAAAAGAACAGTGATCGCTATTCACTGCCAAGCCATTGAAGAACTGTCCTAATGTGGTCCGAAAAAAGTTTAAAAAAAGTAAATGATGATTCAGGAAGCTTTTAAAGCTATTAAATACTGCAGGAATGAGAGAAAGTGGGAAAGAAAAAGTCATGTCAGACCTCTACCAGATACAGTGAGTGGCTCATCTTACCCCATCTCAAACATTTAAATAATCTTAAAACATAATTTCAGGTATCGAGTGCAATAATTGAATATATTTACAATGAGAATATGAAAAGAACAGGAAAGTGTAATGCTTACCATATACGGTAACACTGAAAGTCTTGACTGAGATCTTATTTCCAGTAAAGATCTCGACTGTATACGGTCCAGAGTCTCCAGTGCTGGTGTTTGTGATGGTGAGCGATCCGGTCTGATTGTCCAGCTGAAATTTGTCTCTGAATCTCCCATTAGCACTATCATGAAGGATCTCATGTGCTCTGATTCTAGCTATGTGTGTGGCTTGAGATCCAAATGTCCACAGAATCAGATCATCACTGTGTATTTGAGTAACATCAGTGTGTAGAGTGAACGAATCCCCCTCCATCACTTCTGTTGACTTCATTTCATCCGTCTCTACACCTCGAGAACACACAGGAACTGATGGGTAGAAGTTATTTTAGTCATTATATGATAATTTCATAGTTATCACTGTTTATTTATTTAGTTACAATTTTTGTTAATAATTTTAGATGTTGTCATATATTAAAAAAAAATTGATTCTAAAAACATAACTTACCAACTAAGCGCCACAAACCCAGACAGACAAAAACAAACGTGCGAGACATTTTCTTCCGCGAGATAATAAGCCTGAAAAAGCAACTCTGTGCGGTTGATCACACATCTCTCTGAGAAAGCCAGCCTCTAAACTAGCAGAGGTGCAGTTCCTTGTTTGGCAGTCAAGGCTGTGTGCAGACGTACAGTCAGCGTGTGTTTCACACTCTTAACACTCATCTTCTGTGAGAAATAGACACCTTCAAATGTGACGTTACCACAGACTGTAAAAAAATATGGACGTAGTGTGTGTGACGTTTGTGAAGCCTAAAGTGGGCGGAGAAAGAGAGCCTAAAGAGAGCTTTATTCAGTCCATTTCACATTCTGATTTTGGAAGCCTTTCAAATGGATTAAACCATAGATATTAGGCCTACCTCAGAAGTTGAAGTAAATGCGCTAGAAATCCACGCTCATTCAGGGATGTGCATCTACTGCATGGACGGAGAGAAATCACTGACACTTGGACGGTACTTTTTATTGAACACTAAAAAGTTAAATAAGCATATGTAGTCTATCTGTCCCGTGAGAGCAACGGTACCACAGAACGAGTGTAGCCTCTATATCTATAGACGTTTTTAAATCTGAAAACTCAAAAAAGCAACGAAATTGTCGTAGTCCAACGGCGTGGACGAATATATAATGCGTGTATTAAATTGTATGAAATAATCCCCAAAAAAGCACAAACACAGCGACATCAGCGGCAATCCACCTGTCACTCAAGTGGCCACGCCCCTTAATTATGCAGAACTTAAGGCTTAATATAATTTAAACGGATGAGTTGTAAAAAAAATCACCCCCCTCACAGTTTTCATGAAGGGCAAGATTAGCTATATAGACTTAAAAAGACTTTTGCACTATTTTTTTTCTGCTGTAAAGTTGAGCATTTCAACATGGGGGAGATACAGATTTGACTCACTTTTGCATCCGGCCTCAAGCGGCCAGTCGATGAACTGCAGTTGGACTCACTTCCCTGTTGGTTTCAAGAGAGAGACGGGGAGGTTGCCGCTTGAACATTACACAATCTTCCTGTTCAAAACTAACACCTCTGGTTAACACTGTGTGTTTCCTCTGATCGAGTGCTTTCATCTTCTGTATCAGTTGTGTACGAGATCTCTAGATGTCCTGAGTGAGATCTGGATCTCAGCATCACTGAACCGCTGTGGGAGGATACTAGATATAGATATAGATATAGATACAGATATCGATATAGATATAGATACAGATCTAGATATAGATTTAGATACAGATATAGATATAGATATAGATGTAGATACAGATATAGACAGAGCCGCCTTAACCTAATGTTAGGCCCCGGGGCTGAGAGGTTTTGTAGGCCCCCCATCCCCTCGATTAATAGAGTCTCATTTTAAAAAAAGTGTAATAGGTAATCTACATCACATAATGCATTAGTTTCTTTCGAGACCTACAACAGTGAGTTTTTTTATTTTTTATATTGTTTTTAATTTTAATATTGTTATTAACATATCACTGAGCACATAAACACAAGACACTTTATTTAACAACCACACACAGCAACTAAATTTCAACTTTATGCAAATGAGAAGCGATTTTTGCGAGCGACAACCAATAGGAAAGAAGCCTTTCAGTGGAGCTCAGCTCCCGTCACCGTCTCGAGTGCAGTGCAGGCAAGACAGAAGAGTTCGAGGGCGATTTCACAGTTTTATATGATTTGACAGTAACTAACCACAAACATGGATATAATAAAATGATGCACGGAAAATAAACTATCGACAGTCTCAGTGAGTTTATTCTGGATTTAGTGCGTAAATCATTTTGTTTACAAATTAGACGCTTTGCTGTTGTTATATAGCCTACATGTTAAAGATTTTATTTTGGATGTGTTCATTGTGATTATATTGGCTGGGTTTATAAAAGTTTATAAAATTGAAAGGATCATTGCTTGGTGCATTTGGAAACAAAGCTTGTCTATTTCTAAATGTAATCGCGTGCATCGCTGATGATTATACTGTCCGTGTGTTGAAAAAAACGTCGATTAAACACACTCGCAACAGACACCCCAAAGCGGAGACGTTAGCGGCACTGAGCGGACACGAACCGTAACGCCTCATTCGCGCCGCGGGACCTCTAGACGCGCATAAACGCGTCTTTGCATAGACTTAACATATAATCACTCGCGCCAGACGCTCTTTTCGCGTTTGGTGTGAACGCACCATAACAATAACATTAGAGCGACAGCACTACCAACGTCCACAAGCGACTAGCGACATACAGCGACAAAATCTGACAAGTTAAAACAATATGACCTTTTCAGCTCATCATAAACCTGAACATGGGAGGCCCCTGAACTTGGGAGGCCCCTGGGCTTCAGCCCAGGTAAGCCCGTGCATTAAGGCGGCCTTGGATATAGATACAGATGCAGATGCAGATACAGATACAGATATAGATACAGACAGCTGCTGCAAAACAGTTCATAATGTAAATAAGCTTGTGGGACAAAATAAGCAACTAATGTTCTCATTTGATATATTACTAAAGTAATAATAAATATGAAGACCCTGATATATCATTCCATTTTTTTAAGCAAACATTTATTGAATCCCCCATATGTGGGAAGTCACATTTAGTCATACAGACTTTAAGTGCAACATGAAAACTTTTTGCCTTTCATTTTTCACCTTGGAACTCTCTAGTTCATTTATCAGCTCATTCCTGCCCTCAGGAGCACAAAGATGGAAACTACAGACAAGAACAAAACATTACTGTTAACTGTTATTATTTGGAGATCCGTGTAAGATCTATCTATCTATCTATCTATCTATCTATCTATCTATCTATCTATCTATCTATCTATCTATCTATTATTAGATGATATATTAATACTTGTACATATTATTGTTGATAATATAGGCTATATAATAACTAAGATTGGAAATAGGAATTCTCGTGAGAAGCGCGAACGAGCGAGAAACACTTGAACTGCTTTACGGCAATTCAACATAAACACACACGCCATATGATACCTGATGAATGATGATACTGTGTATGAAGATATTCCTCTTACGTAGACGTTCTTGTTATACCATTAAACACCAATATTAGGCCTATCTTCCAACAGAACATGGAGGAAAAATGTACATCTCATTCAGTCAAACTAACGGATGAGGAGTAGCCTATTTGTGCAGCTTTATGGTTTGAAATGATCTGTTCTAGTCTGTCTGAGTGGAACTTCCTCATACCGAAAGCACTTCCTATAATGTGAAACGCAGTAGACTCGCTAAAAGCGAGAAAATCCTGTTGTGAAGAATGGGTGTGAACAAAAGAAGAACCGTCTTCCTTTCGTTTTTGTGTTCTGCACGACGGATTCCTCTTTAGGTTCTATGCGATAAGAACAGTGAGTAAAAGTCTGCGGCTCGGTTTTATAAGATTTTATAAGGTTTTATAAGATATCAAAGATTCCTCCACCGCAAGATCATGTTTATTAAAGCAGGAATCACGGAACTCCTCTGCGAAATGAAGAACATTGTTTTTCTCCCGGTGTTCCTGGTATTGTTGTACGGTGAGTAGCCTACATAATCTCAAACCATTTTGGTTTGACTTTCTCCAGTGTCCCACAAGCTGACGAGCTGGCCATTCTGTGAAGCTGTAAACCACATTTATCAACACAGACAACCGCTTTTAGAGATTAACTGGCATCAAGTTTGCTTTACGTTTGACTTTCGGTATTCGCAAATTTAGGGAGCGTCTCTAAAGATACGATATTGGCATGTCACGTCTCTAACTTCATTAGCATTTGGAAAGAATGACTTACAGTCGTAAAACCAACTGTAAAGTGTTCATGTAAGTGTCAGTTATGATGCACACCTTTTAGATTTTAGGTATTTGTTCAAATAAACTGAAAGAATTGAAGTGAAATGTGACAACATGCCCCATAGGTGGAGTACATTATGACATGACCATGTGACAGATTCAAATGTTATCTGATCTAATGAAAATAAATAAAGATACAAGACAAACTAAAACAAGACAGTCTGTCAATAAAATACAATCAACTTTTTCATATAAATAATGGCATTTTTTTAAGAATTAAAAATAAATATTTTTTGAGTTTGACAGCAAACACCACAAAAATACAGCTATACAGCATAGTTAAATAATAATTATAATAATACTTTCTGAACATTGACTCTCAGTCTTTATTCACCTTTTTCTCATGGTTTCTCAATAGAATAGAATAGAATAGTTATATTAGTGGCTCATTGTAACGCAGTGTGACAACATGCCCCGCCTGAGCAACTGGGATTTAAACCCTGCCAGTGTTTCTGCTGTTAGATCAGCATTAAATAACCATATCAACTGTTAAATAACAGATATAAGATAAAGACAATTTTTACAAATTTACTTTTGTTAAATTTTCAAAAGATTTTTTTTTTTTTTTTTTTGAAACAATTCTTTCTCTATATAGTGTTGATATGGCAACTAGTAAACAGACTAATTTTCGTTATGATGGTATGTGTGGAAAGTTTTAAACCTTGTGTGTTACAACGAGCTCCGCTTTAGTTTTTGCCTCACTCACTCCTATTTCACTGTATGGGATCATACAAAATATATGACATACACCTAGATGAGCACTTTACAGTTAGTGTTGTGACTGTAAGACATGTTCTTCCGCTCTTGTTCGCAGGTGTGTCTGGTGAGGCAGCTGAGGCGAAGAAAGTGTCCGTCTTGGAGGGAGATTCTATTACTTTACACACTAACCTCACTGAAATACACAAGATTGATCTGATGATGTGGATGTATGGAGCTCAAAGCGCTATTATCGCTAAACTCAATGGAAAAAGTCAGACGTCTTCATTTTATGACGTCGATGATGGGAGATTCGAAGACAGACTGCAGCTGGACAATCAGACTGGATCTCTCAGCATCAGTGACGTCAGGACCAAACACTCTGGAGATTATCAGCTAAAGATCATCAGCACTGAGACCTCATCCAAAACGTTCAGTGTGACCGTCCACGGTGAGTAGAGCATTTTATAGATCTGTGTACTTACACATGCAGAACTTTCAGTGATCAAGCGGTGAAATCTTAAAAACTACTCCTGTTTGTTCTCCAGATGTGTTTTTTGCTGGGATAACAAACAGTAAAGAGGGAGAATCCGTCACTCTACACACTGGTGTTAATGAAAAACAGAAATATGATGTGATTCTGTGGATGTTTGGACCGTTGATTCCAGACACTTTCATTGCTGAAGTCAACACTACGATCCATAAGATCTCATACAGTGATGATGGGAGATTCAGACTGGATGGTAAAACTGGATCTCTGACCATCACAAACACCAGAACCACAGATACAGGAGTTTATCAACTACAGATCACCAACACTAAAGAAACCTTCTACAAGAGATTCAACGTTATTGTCAGTGAGTAGAGCATATTTTAATGATCCAGTTTATTATGCTTTGTAATTAATACTAACAATGATTTAAAATGATATGGTAATGCTATTTATTGAGCATGTGTGAAAAGATTTAACATTTATCATTTTTGCCTTTTTAATTTTTTTGGTGGGAAATACCTTGAAACTGTTGTCAGGATTTGCATAACAATGTTAAACTTTTAGGCATTTAATCTTCACAATTTTAATGACTTCCAGCTGGGAAAATATGAAGTCAATAAACAATATCAATTCATCACCGTCATAAACACTAAAATAGTGTAATCTAGTGTAATTCTGTCACTAACCAGCAATTTTGAATTTAAAAGACGTCTAATGGCCTTTTAAAAGTCATGACTACAGATTGGCCATGTCCTGAAATGACATTGATATCTTGTAGATATCATAGCTGGTCTATCGGGTCTATAGTTCACCTGGCGGTAAAATGACGTCTATTGCTTGCTGGATAGTCAGTGTTTGGTTGTTTCACATCAAACTGCTGTAATACAGATTATATTTACAGGAAAAAAATAATAATAATCTGTACGACCACCAAAATAATAACTAATCATATTTGAATTAGTGTCATGCTAACGATTAATACATTATAAAGGAAAATAATCAACTTTGAAGTGTCATGAAACCCTGCTGTTTTAGCTCAAGTCTACCTCACATCTTTTTGAAAAATGAATGAACCATTTGAAGACACTCCGCTTCAGGTCGGGCGGTTCTTTGTCTCCACATCCTACATTAAAAACATTTAATGCAAAGCTAGCTATGGATTATCACTTACTTATTTAACTCATATATATATGTACGGTCAGACAGACACTAATGACTGTCTCTCTCTAGCGGTTCCTGAGCCAGGTCTGTCTCCAGGAGCTTTAGCTACTCTGATTTGTTTCTGTGTGCTGCTAGTTGTGGCTGTAGCTGTAACCGCTGGTGTGTGTTACTATCGCCGCAAGTACTCAAAACTAAAGCGTAAGTATTAAAGAGTCAAGTTTCCTACATGATCTACTTAAGTACTTTAAAGGTTTAAAGGAGATAATTTAGCACCATTAGAGTGAGAAACTGTTACTGTGTGCACAGCAAAATCCCCAGTGTTAAATTAACACTCCTCAGTGTACATATGTGTCCACACTACAGGGTGTTAAAATTAACACTGAAGCAGTGTTGAAGTTAATGCAATAATTAAGTGATTAATTAAGTGATGATTAACATCAGGTGTCACCATTAGTGGTGACACCTGATGTTAATAAGCAGAATCATTGACGGAAAGAGAAAAAAACAATAACAGAAAAAAGAGAAACACAAGAACTACAACTGACTTCGAGTCATTACACATTGTTGCACTTATTATTACCAGTTTGACTTTATTTCTGTCATACATCGACAAAAGTTCTCGAGATTCAACAGAAGTTTAGACGGTAATGTTTTATGGAATTTTTCTTTTCATGTCACCATTATGGTGGTCAGTGGTTGCTTTAGTTGGGCTCTTGACCCTTTTCATTTTTTAATATTAGTTTTTCTCTGGTTGCTACAACTCTGTGTTTATAAAGCACATTTATTACTGCAAGAGAAAACATGACCTGCTCACAATATGTTTTGATGATAATGACATTATCATCATGTAGTGACCTGATTCACTGATGTCATTCAGAGTCTAAA
Source organism: Leuciscus idus (assembly GCA_021554675.1). Classification (NCBI taxonomy): domain Eukaryota; kingdom Metazoa; phylum Chordata; class Actinopteri; order Cypriniformes; family Leuciscidae; genus Leuciscus; species Leuciscus idus. The sequence goes on from CM038621.1 coordinate 64,864,969, forward strand.
TCTTTGACTATATGCTTAATGTCTTGTTTTAGTATTGTTAATTGTAGCTCTGAGATTCTACAGTTTGAGATCCAACAGCAATATGAACATTTTTGAAAATACTTTGAGCAAAGAAGTTATTGTGTTTAAACACACAGACATCAAGAATCAGCATATGAATCTCAACAATGGTGACAATAAACAAACTAGTGACAAACAGATCAACTCTGAACATCACAAAACAAGCTACTAAAGTCAGAACAAAACAATAGCAAAATAAAAGCAAACAGGAAAAACCATTAAAATTACAGGACAATTCAGCTGCATAATTTATTCATGCTGCAATGCATGATGTGAGCCATTGATGCGTTCTGATTGGTGGCTCCCATCATGCACTGCAACATTAAGCATTTGTTTGATTGTCACCATTGTTGAGATTCATATGTAGATTATTGATGTCTGTGTGTGATTTAAAATTCTTCAGATCTTTAAACATTGCTGGAAGTAACTACTGTAGTGAAAAAATAATAGAACATTTAGATAATCAGTTTATAATGATGGGTGCCATTAATAAAGCAGGTCACTTGTAATTTCATCATCAAATCATAACCAGGGCTGCAGTTCCAATAGCATCTTAAGCCTAACTTGATCACAGACCAACTGCAACAAATGGTCTATACAGTCAAATTAGGCTTGCGAAGCTTTCAGGAAACACAGCCAAAGTCATAGTTTCTCTTGCCACAACACATATGCTCTATAAACACAGAGTTGGAGCAGCCAGAGAAATACTAATGTTAAAGAGTAAAGGGTCAAGAGCCCAACTAAAGCAACCACTGACCACCATACCGGTGACATGAAACGAAACATTCCATAAAACATTACCATCTAAACTTCTGTTAAATCTAAATAAGACTGTGTGTAGATGTATGACAGAAATAAAGTCAAACTGGTAAAATAATAAGTGCAATAATGGTTCAAAGTCAGTAGTTCTTGTGTTTCTCTTTTTTTCTGTTCTTGTTTCTCTTTCCTTCAGTGAGTCTGCTTGTTATCATCAGGTGTCACCACTAATGGCCAATCATCACTTAATTAATCACTTAACTATCTCATTAACTTCAACACTGCTTCAGTGTTAATTTTAACACCCTGTAGTGTGGACACATATGTACACTGAGGAGTGTTAGGGCGTTTTTCCACTGGGTTCGTTTGCTGCGGTCCGAACCCGAGTGCGCTAGTTCCCGGCGCCCCCCGCAGCGTTGGTCTGGTTTCACACTCAATTAGTTGTATCGAACCCAGGTGCGTTTGCAGTGATCTTACGTCATCGCAAACGCAATCAAACAATGATATCGACAGTGATACGCATGCGCGGGATACTATACTTCCTGAACAAGCGCGCACCCGAGTCCGTGTTGCTTGCACATTAACGCGAACCGCACCACGGTTCGGGAGCAACCGAGCTCAGACCACCTCCTCCAGGTAGTCTCGGGTTCGGTACTCTAGTGCGCACCCGGGTCCGATGACAGCGTTCACATTAGCGATTTTTCATGCGAACCGTGCCCCGGTCCGCACTAAACTGCCAGTGTGAAAGCGCCCTTCATTTAACACTGGGGATTTTGCTGTGTGCTATTCTGAGAGATTAAAACTGGACAATTACAAGCTAATAAACTACAAATTACTTGAGGTTTATTAGTCAAGTAACCTTACATGTGTGTCTTGTTACTGATTTTATTGGCAGTTGTACCAGTTTAATTTCTGAGAAATAAGCTTTTTATTCTCTGGGTGCAATGAACAGATGAAATGAAGACAAAAGAAGTGACAGAGGGAGATTCTGTCACTCTATACACTGGCATAACTGAACTACAGAAATATGATAAAATACTCTGGAGGTTTGGACCTCAAGGCTCTATCATCGCTCAAATTTCTGTAACGACCAACGAGACCTTACCTGGTGATGACGAGAGATTCAGAGAGCGACTGCATCTGAACAGTGAGAATGGAGATCTCACCATCAGAGACGTCAAAATCACACAGTCAGGAGATTATCAGCTGAAGCTCATCAGCACCAGAGAGAACAAATCCAAAAGATTCAGGGTTATGCTCTATGGTGAGTAGCTCAATCTTTCAATGGAAACAATATTATTATTGATGCCACTCTAGCTTTCTTGCTTTTAGTGCAGGTTATTAGGGGCCAATCACTGAAGGTGTGTTAGATTTATTTTTAAAGTCAGGATACTGTGTTCGCAGCACATTTTTACTAATGTGATTTCTAGGAGAAACAGGATGTTCGGGTCATCTCCTCATGGGTGTTGAGTCGGCCCTTAACAGGTGTTGGGTGGTCTCTTCACAAGTGTTGGGTCGTCTCTTCAGAGATTTTGGGGCATCTTTTCACAGGTGTTGGGTCGTCTCTTATCAGGTGTTGAGTCATCTCTTCACTTGGGGGGTCTCTTCTCATGTGTTGGGTCGTCTCCTCGCAGGTGTTGGGGCGTCTCCTCACAGGTGTTGGGTCGTCTCCTCACAGGTGTTGGGTCGTCTCTTCACAGGTGTTGGGTCGTCTCTTCTCATGTGTTGGGATCGTCTCCTCGCAGGTGTTGGGTTGACTCTTCACAGGTGTTGGGTCGTCTCTTCACAGGTGTTAGATCGTCTCTTCACAGGTGTTGGGTCGACTCTTCGCAGGTGTTGGGTCGTCTCCTCGCAGGTGTTGGGTCGTCTCTTCACAGGTGTTGGGTCGTCTCCTCGCAGGTGTTGGGTCATCTCTTCACAGGTGTTGGGTCATCTCTTCACAGGTGTTGGGTCATCTCCTCACAGGTGTTGGGTCATCTCCTCACAGGTGTTGGGTCATCTCTTCACAGGTGTTGGGTCGTCTCCTCGCAGTCCTCACAGGTGTTGGGTCATCTCTTCACAGGTGTTGGGTCATCTCTTCACAGGTGTTGGGTCATCTCTTCACAGGTGATGGGTCGTCATAAATCAGTGGTCGCCCAACCATATTTCTGGAGCCCTCAACACTGCACATTTTGTTTCAATCAAACACACCTTATTCAGCTCATCAGCTCAATAGTAGAGAATCCAAGACCTGAAATGGGTGTGTCAGACAATATGCAGTGCTGGATCTTTGTAAAGATCATCAATTATTAACTTAGTTTCATTTCCACCACATTACTCTTTTTTGTTCTCATGTTCACTTTTCTTCATGTTTTGGTTGCTCACGCAGTGGACTCACTACGATTCTCAGAGGGAGAAAACGTCCCTCTAGACACTGGTGTTAGTGAACTACAGAAGGATGATCAGGTGCTCTGGAGGTTTGGATCTGAAGACACCGTTATAGCTAAAAGAGATGGATACACCAACCAGGTCTCATTTAATGATGATGATGATGGGAGATTCAGAGACAGACTGGAGATGGATGATCGGACTGGATCTCTCAGGATCACAAACACCAAAAGCACAGACTCTGGAGTTTATCACCTACAAATCAGCAGCAAAAATAATGTCTGGTATAAGAAGTTTAGAGTTACAGTATGGTGTGAGTAGCTTGAGTTTTAACGAAATTATGATGTTTATACCCCTTATATTCAGTGAACCTGCATGCTCTTATGATCATATTTTTCTATATTTTTCTGTTGCATGTTTTGGCGTGACATGAAGTGGATACACTAAAAGTGACAGCGGGAGAATCTGTCACTCTAAACACTGATATTCGTGAACTAGAGGAAGACAGTAAGATACTGTGGACACATGGAGATAATGACACCTGCATTGCTGAAATCAGCAGAGCCACCAGTAAGATCTCATTGTATCATGGAAATGATTTGAGATTCAAAGACAGACTTAAGCTGGATGCTCAGACCGGATCTCTAACCATCTGGAACATCAGCATCGCACATTCTGATGTTTATAAACTCCAGATCAGCAGCCACATAGAGAAAAGATGCAAGAGAATCGCGATTATTGTAGACGGTGAGTATCTCATGTCTTTTAACATAAGAATAATTTGTTTTTTTAGATCTACAAAACTACAATTTATAGATGCTCTGAAATGAACTAAACCTCAAAGGTTCACTTGATCTTATGAGCACATTTCTCTTCTATATGGTGCTGTGAAATCAAGATATCAAAGTGCCAGTGATGGAGGGAGATCGTGCCAAACTAAACACTGATGTTCGTGAACTACAGAGAGATGCTCTGATACTGTGGATGTTTGGCCCCGAAGACAATCTTATAGCTAAAGCTGATATGGAGAACAATAAAATGTCAACATATGATGGTGTCAATGGCAGATTCAGGGACAGACTGGAGCTGGACCGTCAGACTGGATCTCTCACCATCACAAACATCACAAACACTGATTGTGGACTTTATAAACTCAAGATCATTAGCAGCAGAGAGACCAAATACAAGCGATTCAAAGTTACTGTTCGAGGTGAGTAGCACAAGTTATCAAATACAAGCGATTCAAAGTTACTGTTCAAGGTGAGTAGCACAAGTTATTGATTATTATAAAGATCTTATTTAGATCAGATTTTTGTGAAGATGATGTAAAAAGCACACAGCTTCCCTGTTGTTATATATAAAATATGCAAGTATTAAACTGCTAGTAATGTTTAGTAAAAATTATAAAATAAAAATGATCCAGTTTAAAGTTAGAAGTCCTACATCAATGCCTTCAGTATTAAAAAGAAAACATAAACAGCCTATATTAAAAACGACTTATATTTGACTTAAAAGTGTCTTTGATAAGATAAAAGTTCCTGATGTTTACACTCTTTAGATCAGTGTATTGCAGATTTATAGAAACCGTAACACACTTGTTGTAACATCTACAGTCCTTACTGTCTTTTCACCATCTGTGATTCGTTCTGTTTTCTTACAGGGAACATAAGGATAGAGATAAACAGAGAAGATGCTGAGGGATCCCAGCAGAGAGAAAACTCAGTGGATATACCCTTGCTTCCAGTGAACAGCAGCAGTAGTGTTTGACATTTTAATCTTATTCCCATTTAAAACGGACACTAAATGTTTGGTGCTGTTGAGCTGTGAAATTTCGATTTGTAGTTATTACACAAGTATTCCTCAACTGATGTTTGTGAAGACTTGAAAAGCAGGTTAATTTGCACGTTTAACTAGTGCCGGCTGGTGCTAAGACTGTTTTGCGGCGGCGTAACAAACTGAAAAGCACACCGCCAGCAGCGAAGGACTGAATGTAATTGTTAAATAGGCATTTGACGTGATATAACCGTACTTAGCTAAAAAAAAACAAAAAACAATTGCAATTCGACTGTTAAAGTGTGTAATAAGGTTCCACTAAATGTATCATTTATTATTGTTTTGTGTGTGTGTGGCTCAGGGAGGACGGCATCCTAGCGCCCTCTATTGGCAGCCATCACTGTGTTTAACCTTGAGGTCAGAACATGTTTATGTGTCTCTAAAGGCAAACTGTGTGTCTGGTACTTCAACACTCTCCTCAAGGTGGTAGGCTGGATTTTCCAGTATTTTCATGACACTTTTATTGCCAAACATATCTACACAGGGTGCGAAATACGGGGGAGCTCAGCTCCCCTTAATAAGACATGGGCTCCCCTGAAAATGTAATTTGTGAAATTTTGGGGATCTAAAAAAATATTGACAATGTGTTATTTTGAAGTGCAATTTTAGTTTTGTGTAATTTGATGATTGTGAATTATTATGTGTAAAATAGCAAAAATATAATTCATTCATGTCGGCGATTTAAACCTAATTCACCTCAATAAAGATAACTATACATGCTATTCTTGTCATGAGAATCAAGGTGTGGTGGCGCTGCGGTGCAAATTCCACTCATGTTTAGTACATGTTAACTCAAAGATTCGTAGAAAAAAAATATAAAAGTTGGAGGCCATTGATCTATGCGCGAGGCCTTCAAATCCATTCTGCAGTTTGTGCTCGATTCTGTGTTAAGGTAAGACATGTTATTCCCAATTATGTGCTGTGGCTGGGTTGCTATAGGTCTGCGTGACTGCGTATTCTTCTGTAGCCTGACGAGTAATTAAAGGTGAACTAAGTAACTTTTTTTACCTTAACTGAACAGCTTCGGAGTCATTGGAATGGTTATATTACTTATTTCGGGTTGAATGGTGGTCGTTTCGCACCCCCCTGGTGCCCGTGAGCGGAAAATACGCACTTGCAACTTTGAGCCGGCAGGCCGCCGGCCGCTGCGTCAGGAAGTCTCGCGTGATATCAGGTCTCGCGATGTAAACAATTGCTTTACGGCCAAAAGAAATCTGCTAAAATACTGTCATTATTGCGCTCCCTCACGCTGTTCGAACCCGAATGAAGAAGACGTTTTAAAGAACGTCCCATCTGCTTTGATGTCGTTGATCTACTAGCCTCTGGTGTCTGAGAATCACCAACGAGTTTTTACAACAGTGTTGTCAAATATCTATTCCGAAGCTGTGGGGGGAGCTCTAGAGAGAAACCTGCGAGCATACAGCGAAGAAATCCCAAAGCTACTGAGTGCTGCTTTAAACCGTTGTTCATGTGAACTCAAAGACAGACTAGTTATGATTATTTGTGTGTGGCAGTTTGCCCTATCAATTTTTGTTGATAAAAAATAATAGGGTAAATCCTGTATAGTGATTTATCCTTTTCCTATATAGTGCTTGCATAAAGCAAGTAGTGCATACACTTGTAGATGTTACATATCTCTGTAAGTCATTGTAAGTCCTCTTTTGACACAGACGCATGAGCACCCCATGGTGAAAAAAGCAAAAAAGCAAATGGGCTCCCCCAAAGGACACGGTATAGTTTGAACACTGTATCTACAACAGTAAATATCTTCCATGTCATTCTCCTACGCTGTTGATGTAGTAAACATTGCAGTGCTTCCGGGTTCTACGTCAGAACGCAGCCCCAATATTGGCCGACGCTGGTCACATGTTCACCACTGTCTAATGTCCGTTAGAAAAATCTCCAGGTCCTGCACATTTGTTGGTTTTCCAGCATCATTTGCATATTTGAACCCTTTCCAAAAGTGAGTGTATGATGTTGAGATCTATCTATTCACACCGGGGACAACTGAGGGACTTTGTCTCAACTATTACAAAGTGTGAAAAATATGTAATGTGTGTGGATAAATATGGTATGCCCCTGATGGTCCTCTATGGGGGTGTGTTTGATTGGGATGGAGCGCAGTAATCACTGTCCTGTCCTTGCAGTGCTCTTAACAAGTATATTCATTCTTGAATTTGGTACTAAATAGTGTACAGTTGAATTTTTATTCATTTTGTTTATTCAGTTTTGTTTAAAGCGTCTCATGTTTTTGCCAAATACTTAAAACGTTTTTCTCAATGTAATTGATCAGTTGAATGTGCAGTTCTGTTGAAAATATTTGAGGTCCTGAAAAATAAAATTGAGTTTTGTTGATGCATTGATGTGTTTGTGGCTTTATTGACAACTATTTTTGAAAAGCTAATGTGACGCATTTTTATGTTGAAGGCCAGTAGCATTTAAAATGGTAAGTGTACACTAATTTCTAGAGGTTTATTTAGAGATGAGTGTCCGTTTACGGAGATTTAACTGATTGTCCCCTGGAATTTGTGAAGATTTGACATTGCGTGCAGGAAAATACAGGGATTTACCGGTGAAGGAGTGAACATTTCCATAAGTGTTCGGGGGTTTATCGCGTTGGTGTACGACTGAGAAACGGCCGCACACGAAGTGGGCTGTTTCTGGCCGGGTCAAGAAACCAGACACGCAAGAGCACATAAGCGGAAACTCCCAGAATCGTGACGTTTACGGGTTTGTGTGTGGACGTTTACGGTCCAGAAACGTGCCTTTTCATTATTGCCAGCAGCTTCTACATTATTTGTCTATAATCAGTTTGGTTGTTGATTATTTTCATGATCAATTTCATCAATAGTTGTTGCATTCCTAGTTAATTGAAGTTTGTTTTGATCATTAACAACAATTTATGAAAAGTTGTGTTTTTCTATGGCTTCTAAGACGAGAGCCAGACCCAGAGCCCGGCTCACCAGCACTGCGGAGAAATCACTTGAGAGAAAAAAAAACTCGCAATTCTGACACCTTTTAGAATTGTGTCCAATTATAGTCCAGTTCAATCGAAAAAATACTTACTTTTTTCCTCAGAATTGCAAGTTTAAAGCTCACAATTCTGACATTATAACATGCGATTCTAATAAAAGGTGTTATCATTTTTTCCCTTAAAATTTGACTTTATAACTCGCAATTGCAACTTTATATCACGCAATTCTTATAAAAAGTCAGTAATGATGTAAACTTGCAATTGTTAGAAAAAAAGTAAGAATTGTGAGATAAACAGTTGCTTTTTTATTTTTTATTCTGTGGCGGAAACGAGCTTCAATAACAAACGCTCTAATAACGTTACTAGAAGAACGTTTGTTCATAACGTTGAGAGAAACTTGACAGAACATAGCTAGAGTTATGAGAATGTTCCCTGTTAGCAGGGTTTACATGTGCTCTGCTGTTAGCATGCGCTTGCCACAAGTTCTCTTCTCTTCTCTTCTCTTCTCTTCTCTTCTCTTCTCTTCTCTTCTCTTCTCTTCTCTTCTCTCCGTAAACTGTTTCCTCTTTCTACTTTGAATTACTTTTAAATTCACTTAAATTACACGAATTGTTTCTGACTTCACAGTGTGACTACAACATGGTAACTGATGAAAGATCATTGACTGATGACATTCAATCCACACTTTTATTTTAAAATCTCTCTGTTATTTCTCTGATACAACTGTTAGTTGGAGGAATTCTCTTGGTAAGTGAAGTTAATAAATTCTCTATTACGGAGGGGGTTTTTTTTGTGTGTGTAAATGTTTGATAAATGGTGTTCAAATATTATATGCTTATGTGAAAAATGCATAGAGTTAATCTTCTGTTTTCAAATGGGAAGAATATTGCATGAATGTGTTAAATAACTAATGTTTCAGAGTTAAAAGTTACTTTGAGCAGTTAACAGATGTTATTTTAATGGTTTTGGTCGTGTATTCGAGCGATGAGTTACGGGCAGATGAGGTCTAAGCGTCGTTTGAAATATGCTCTTTGCACATCTATGCAAATTCAATGTGCTAAAGTTAGATGAAAATGAAGTCAAACATGTTGAATGTTGTTTATATGCAGATTAACTGCTGTAATGATGTATATTTGAAAAGGAATGTCTATTGTATTTTTGGCCTTGTGCTTTTCAAGGTTGGGTCTTTTCTTTTTTTTTCTGCTTTTTTTCCTCTTTTCTTTTTTTTTACCCTTCTTTTCTATTTTTCATCATTTCCTGAGTCGGACGCTGCACGTCTCCTGGAAACTGGGCGATTTCTGAAGGTTATGTACGTGTACTTCTCCCTGCTTCACATCAGAAAAAATTGCGAGCAGGAAATGGCGAGCCATGCCCATATAAGGACCGAGCTTTGTGGATCAAGGAATGAACGGAGTGGAAGGATTGTGCATGTTTTTCCTCACTTTCTGACTGAACTGTGTTGCTCAGAACTCAGTTGCGGAAGAAGGTTCTCGTGCAAGCAGCATTGAACTGGAACTGAGATTTAGTGAAATCTAATTCATATTGAGACTGCTATTGTGAGCAGTAAATTTGATTTATTGTGATTTTATTTTCCCTACTGTTATTTTCTACTTTCAAATTCTACTGCATTTTATTTTATTTTATTATTTGGTTTTTTATATATATATATATATACACACACATATATATATACACACACACATATATATACATACACACACACACACACACACACACATATATATATATATACACACATACACACATATATATATATATATATATACACATATATATATATATATATATATACACACACACACATATATATACACACACACACACACACACACACATATATATATATATATATATATATAATTTTTTTCTTTCTTTTTTCTTCTTCTGGAGAACAAGAGTAAAAAGGGTGTTTCAAAGGGTTATCATTTGGAAGAATTCTCTACATTAAATAAGCCAATTAGAAACAATTTGAATAAATAGGTAAAAATAAATTGTATGCACATTAAGAGAGTAAGGGTCAATTAACTTTATTTGCTTGAATCTAAATAGGTCACAAAAAAAGAGAGAAACAATTAATAATAGTTACTAACTAAATAGGAAATATCAATAATTAAGGGTTATAAAAAGGTAACATTTAATTTGTTTGGAACAAGTCTTTACTGCCATGATCATTATTTTCCTTTGTGTTATGTGGTGATGATGTTTTGAATTTCACGGTTTTATTTTAAATATTTTTATTTATCATTTTCCTAAAATGCATCATGCCTGTTTCTAACGCAGCCAGTGTTGTCACCATTTCCTTCTCCCCTTGTTGTTGACACCGTCTCTTGAGCGAGTCGAATCTTCTGGTCACTGGTCCAAATCTAGAAACGGTGCAGTCCCTTCACGCTCATTTCCGTATTTCACTGTTTGAGAGTGAGGGTTGAATAACCATAACAATAATGCAAAAAAATCTTAATCTCTTATAATGTCAATAAGAGAGTTTTCAAGAATAGTACGTTTTTAAAAAGATAAAGAATAAATTATAAAAATAGCAATACAACATATTTATGAGAGTATGTACAGCACAAATGTCCACTTCATGAAAGAGCCCTGATAATTATTCTTCATACAATATTTAGGAAGCGAGATAGATGGAGAAGGTGAAAGGAATGATGGAGAATGTGAGAGAAAGGGAAAATAAGAGGAGGTTGAGTACGCTTCCGAAGTTGGAGTTGGATGTTAGCTTTTCAGCGTTGAATTCGACAAATCCAGGTGGGTTGCTGCCCATGTAAGACTTGATCCAGTCCTGGTACTGAGAAACTCGGATGTATATACCAGGATATTTGGGGTCACATCCTCTACTTTGACTCACAATGCCGAACTCAATCCACAGGGAGCCTTTCATACTGACCATTGGACCTCCAGAGTCGGTCTGTATTGACAAACATTCAGCATTTATATCTCTGACAATATATAGTGAACAAATGTTACAGACACAAGTATGCAATAGTGTAGCCTGCTTACAGAGAGGCCTTAAAATGTCAAGCTTATTTTTCAACCCTATTAGAAGAAAATAAACACAACCCAATAAATTTATTTGAAACGGTGGCTAAACTAACAAAAAATAAAGCTTCAAGCCAAGAAGTTTCCAAGCAGCACATCAGTAATGACTTTATGAACTTCTTCACTTACAAGATTGATAATATTAGAGAGAAAATTATAACTATGCAACCGTCTTCTACAGTATCGCATCAGACGTTGTAGTCTCCCTGAGGAAAATTCTCATTCATTCATTACTATAGGAGAGGAAGAATTGTCTAAACTCATTAAATCATCTAAATCAACAACATGTATGTTAGACCGTATACCAACTAAGCGACTGAAAGAGATGCTCCCAGAGGTCATAGATCCTCTTCTGAACCCCCTGGGTCGGTGGTCGCACTTTTTTTCTTATCAGTGCAAAAGAGACTCAAAATACTCTTGTTGATTCTGATCTTACATAAAAGTGTTGTACATCATTCAAAACTGTTAAATGTCTTATTTTATTTGTGTACGCTCATAATAAAAACAAAATGCTTTTTTTTTCATAAAATAAAGGAAATAAACATGATGCACGATCTGCCGTCTCTCTCAATGTGAAGTTCATTCTGAAACGCGACAGAAAATGATCTGTAACTCAGCGAATGCTTGTCACACAGACTTTAGACATATGTCTTTACAAAGCTTGCGGAGTCTCGATTTTTAAATGATGAAGTAGTAGTTTACGAATTCATGATCAGTGGAGTGAACTGGGCTTAATTAAGCAACTAGGTTAACAGGTAAAGTTTGCAGATGACCAGAAACTGGTGAGTAGTGTTTTATAAATTGCTTTGGAATAAAAAAGGTGGAAATTAATGACTGGTATCTTACCGAACATATTCTTTTCGCTCCCTGATTTACCAGTCCAGCACAAATCGTATTGCTTGTGATAATCGGTCCATAAATATTATAACAGTCACTGTCGTTCACAATTGAGATCATCTCCTCCTGCAGTATATCAAAAAACTGGCCTGTGACACAGATCAGAGGACACATTTGTATGGCTTTTAAAAACCATTTCTAGGTAAATTGTTGAGGTTTACAGTATTGTTTGTGTTCAGTTAACTGGCAAGCTTCACATTTGTTCACTCACCGCCGGTGCCCCATCCAGTGCCCCAGCTCTCTGTACCTGTAGAGAATACACTACCAGCCGCCGGCAGACACACAGGCTTAATGTAATCAGAGAAAGTCACAGAAGAGGAGAGCTGGACCAGTGCTATGTTGCTGTCAACTATGGAAAAGTCATAGTTTGGATGTCTGATGATTCGACTCGCTGTCCTGTTTGTCTCATAAGGGTTTGAGCCGAACTGGCTCAGAAGCCCAAAGTGCATCACTATTTGAGATTCATTCAGTCTGTAAATAGATAAAGAATGCTTTAATACCAATATTAAAGTCGGCAAGAAACGGAAGTTGAGTTCCTTGTTGTGACGTATATCCGAGTGAAACGGCTTCTGAAATTAGAAAAAAAATGTAGGGCGGGGCTTGATTTCGTCCTTCGGGAATTGATTGGATCGTTGGAGGTTGGGCGTTGCAAACAAAATGGAGGCAGATTTGAATGCCAGTTTACATTCAGTTGTGGAGGATTTCTCTCCACCGGACTCCCCACCGTTACCCTCCCATGAAGGATTTTTTATTGAGGAGCCCGGCGACGAGAACGAGGACGAGCAGCTACATTTTCAGGCAGGAATCAGCCCATATTTATATGAGCCTCCCGCGAACCAAGATGAGTCAAGTCAAGTTATCAGTCAAGTTCACCATCGAGAGCATCTTGACGTGTCCGATAAGTAAATAACTAGATTTAGATAAGATAGATAGCCTACCATTCGGACACTTCGAGATGCTCTCGGGGGTGAACTTGACTTGACTCAAAACGAGACAGACACCGATAGCCGCACCCTCATCGGCTCTGGCCGCACCCTTTCGCCATGGCACGTGACCGAAAGAGAAGAGAGGTCGTTTCGAGGGGGGAGGGAAGGGTAATGTATTTGATTAAAGATTATAAGGGTAAATGAATTTTTTTTTAAATAATGAAGTGCACAGATAAATCATTTATAATAAACACTACAATATTACATATAAAAAGAAGATTTGTCAAATTTGATTTCATGCCGACTTTAACGATTTATAAGTGTATCTAAAGTGTTAAACATCATACCTCAGGAAGCAACGAGCTGCAGATAAAACCCAGTCTTTGGTGATTAGAGTACCGCCACAGATATGGCGAAGAGCTAAGTTATGAATGCTGACTTGCCACGGCCAAGCCCCCGCCGTCGCATTCTCCCCTCCAGCAACCCTGTTATTGAGGGGGGCTCGTCCACATACTGTAGAGAGAGAGCAAGAAATGAGATTTCCTTGTTAAAATGCTTCACAGACATAGAAGACACATACTTTGAGTTTTATGGTCATTATTACAACTTACCATCTAACTGGCAGAGGGAACCTGTGTGGGTAGACAAAGACAAAGACAAAGTAAGTAGAGAACCATTGGACAGAGCTGATAAACTGACTGCTGGCGGTAGCTGACGGGCTTTGGCAGCGAGGAACGGACTGCAGTGGGCAAATGGCTCAAACTGCTGATCGGTAATTCCAGCAGGTGATCCAACATAAACCAGAGACAAAACTGGAACAGGAACTACACACACGACAGCAAGAGCCAAACAACGACCTGACAAAGACTGACGGCAACACAAGGGTACACTGTAAAAAAATTCGAACCTCTCCAAGTCAACATTTTCTAGTGACTGGTCACATCTAAATTTTTAACATTGGCTCAATGAGAAATAATATGTCAGACTAATTGAAAAATTTAGATGTGACCATTCACTAGAAATTTTTGACTTGGGGATGTACCGGTAATTTTTTTTTACAGTGTAGATATAGCGAGAGATAATGTGTGTCAGGTGAGGTTGGCCTGATTAATTCTTCAGCGTAACGAGTTGCCCAGAAACGCTGATCAACAATCAGACCAGAGACAGAAACACAAGATGAACAAAGACCCATGAACTGTGACGGTTTTGCCTTTTACATCAGCGCTGGCACATATTGCCACAAAAACAAGATCAAATATTTCACCTGAATAAGGGCGTTTATGGATTTAAGCCCCCAAAAAACTGTATATTAATTTCATGACTATGAAATCATTTAAATAATTAACCTAAATTAGTTCAGTTTCAGAAGCAGTGCAGATGTGAACTAGACACTTGTGGGTTTCTATGGATGGATGAATGGATGGATGGAACAGGACCCAAACCCCAAAATGTAGCTATATTTAAACAACCTAAATCATCTATATGTATCATCTGTAGTTACTGAATATAAAATAACTTTGTGCCTGTCTTCTTATGCGTTTTCAAACAATGCGCGAGTAGTTTACAGCATATTTACAGTATTTTACAGTATATATCAAATAAGTGTGCTTCATAAACGTTTGGACACTATTCATTCTTTATTATTTTCCACATTTTAGTGAATTAAACCAGAATAATATCAAAGTAATAATAGTACGGAATTAATGCAGAGAACTAAATATGAAACAAATTGCTGCAACTGCATACCAACTGCATCCTAATTCGTGTGACCCTTGAATTTACGTGAATTAAACCCATCTAAATACATAAATTATGCATTTGTAAAGAAATTCATACAAATGCAGAATTTGTGTTTATCTACAGAACCAATTTCAAGCGTTCAACCCTAAGTCTTCAGATCCAAAGGTTTTTACAATCATGAGAAACATACATTGGCAAGAGTGTTTACAAATGTTCTCAGGAATTAAATGCCTTGTTGTCAGTTATTAAATAATTGAAAAAAAACATTATTAAATTTACATCTAATTTTGTCTTGTTATCGACTTTTTTTGTAAGATCCTACCTGCTATGTAGAGAAGTATGATTCCAGCAACACTCAACGCTGTGTTAAACTTCATACTTCTGTTCTGGTCTGTGATCTGACTGCAGTTTCCTCGACTGTCAGCTTTCTAATGGAATGTAAAGCACCCCACCCCACCTCTGTTCTCTGCCCCACCCCACCTCTGACTCGTATTGTTTCAGAAAAAAGGTTCTTCTAAGCTTTTCATAGGCAGCTTTGGGTGAAACATGAAGGTAATAGTCATCTTTAAATATTGTTCTGTTGACAGGATTTCAGGCTGGAGGTATGCAGAGCATAATGCATAACTGGAATTTGTACACACAACAGGAAAAACCAGACGGCCTTCTACAGAAATAGCAGTTTCCAGGGGAATTATACCATAATGTTAAATCAATATAACAACAATGAGGATATTCGAGTCTATAAAAGCTCCACTCTTCCCACAGTTCTATCTAAGTGTAATTGAAATGGTTCTAAATACCAAGATAATTGAACATTAAATGCACTCAAGTCTCATCTTGGCCAAAATCACATACCTGTAAAATACATATTTGAACATTTTATACTCTCCCCATTAAGTCCAATGAAAAGCACAATGGCAACTACAATTTCAATAAAGTCAAGAGCAAAAAAAAAAAAAAAAAAAACATTTTCAAGTGCTGTTTAACAGACTTAATTAGTTCATATTCACCCTATATAATTTAATCTAGTAGACACCCTGTACATTTTAAAAAGTAAATAAATTAAGTTTTGAAGAGAAACACAGGTCTGTTGTGTAGATGACAAATAATGTGAGTAAATCAGACAATCTGTGTTTTCCCTTTTATTTAATTTATTTTCAGTGTGCATTTATGAAGAGCAGATTATAGTTCACCCCGGTATAATGTGACATACTGGAAACTTTTGTTGTGTAAATCTGTTTGTGTGACTGTCATTCACTTTCAAATGCCTATTTCATTCTTCAAATTCTCTCATAGGGTCATAACTATTCAGATGGCTCTACACACCTTCGAGCTCAGAAACCTGTTAACACAAGAATATTTATAGATTAACTGCGTCATGGAAATGACAAATTGAACATTTGTATCTATTCATACATACTGTACATACTGTTTTTCCAACGCATTATCATCCTTGGGCGTCATAATACTGACGCTTTTGACATTTCGTCTACATCGAACGCACATGGCACCCTTTACCGTCAATATGAGACGCACAGAGCTTTGTTCGGTTATGGGTAGGTTTAGGTCTAGTGTAGGGATAGGGTTAGACCGCTAGGAGGCGCCTTCTGGCCCATTTCTATCTGCGTCTCATATTGACGCTAAAGGGTGCCATGTGCGTTCGATGTAGACGAAATCAGATATTTTAGCCATACACTGTAAAAACGGTGAACTGCATGGCAGCACAGGATTCCAAACGTTTACCATTTATGGAAGAAACATTCAAAGACCATTAACTGAAGTCACATGTTTAGGCAAGCTGACCATAAACCACAATAACACACTTAAATTGCAAATGAACAGTGAAATACTGGCAGCAGAGCTGACAGCCATTTAATGTTAAATTTTACATTTATCTTATAGTAATATATATTTAACAGTATGGTACACTAGTAATACTGTGAATGTATTTCATTGGAGTCCACTAATAAAGAATATTGATTAATATAAAATTAAACTACAAAACCATAATCAAATAAAAATCAACTTAACTTTAATACCTCAAGCTAACCATTGAACGAATCACTGCATTGGCTAATACACTGATATTGTCATGAAACCACAAAACCTGGAGATGTGAACAGATATGAACATGTTACCAACAAGTGGAAATTGGTTATTTTTGCGTTTTTCTGAGAAATGTTGTTCTTCTGCGTTGAAAAGCAAAGTCGAAGAGAGTTTAATGAGTTAAATGAGTTTAACAACGCTCACCACACAGGAAAATACAGTTCATATACGGACCAGAGCGAGCGTGTTTCAAGTTTTTATGGACATATTTCATATACTGTACTGCTCTAAACATGGACCAGCACCGTGTGTGGGCTCGTCTTCTTCAAATTAAATATATGTGCAAATAAGGACACTGATACAGCCGTACATCTGATCATGAACGCAATGTCACGATTAATCATTCTGATACGCAAAAGACAATGATGTAGATCGACAATTCAAGGAACAATGGATGAAAAGTAACTATGCCTTTATTCTGTCTGTGTCTTTTGTGCAGATACTGCAGTGATCGTTAATGTAATGTATTATTAGACCTTTTAAATGTTCTTTCATGTTTCTCCCTCATTCTTGGGAATTTGTCATATAGCCCTTTTCAGCTAGCACTGTTCTCGTTGTCTTTTGTCTTCCGGTTTGTATTTTCACTGCAGTCTTGCGTATTTATGAATGAACGGCTCATTTAAATCTTCCCGGTCTACTGATATTTGTTAAGACATCTGCCTTCTTCATGTTTTTCTGCCCTGACATGTTTTCTCCCCTCTTCCATCCTTGACTTTTTATCTTTAGTTTTTCTTTGGCTTGCTTAAAACTGCTTGCTTTTAAGACACATTTGTTGTGGCACAAAGCCAAGCAAAAATATGATCAGGTGTTGTTGGTTATGTTTTGGTAATGACATAATCATCATGCAATAATCTCATTCACTGAACTTTTCCAGTGTCTAATCTCTCATCAAAAATCTGTTATATTAATACACCTTAATATTATATTTATATTAGGGCTGTCAAAAAAACGCGTTAATCTCGATTAATTAATCTGAGAAAAAATAACGTGTTAAAATAAATAACGCAGATTAATCCATTCCATATTGACCTTGAGATGTTCTAGCCACCACTCGACTGTAAAATGAAGGAGGGAGACGAGAACGCGCTGCCTGGATCATTGATGGAACATTTACTTATAAAAAACGGCCTGATGGAAGTGTTGATAAAAAATAAAGTCGTTTCTGCAGCAAGGAATTTGTCAACTCAAAAGTACCACATCAATGCAAACCATCCAGGAGTTAACGTTAATCCAGAGGTACGATGTCCCGTGATACCAACTCTAGCAGTCAGCGTCATCTTCAAACCACACTGGAGCAAACACTGAAACTCAAACTTAGAAAATCCAAATGTGACCGACTGAGCGATTCCCTTGCTAAATGGATCGCAATGTCCTGCAGACCAGTTTCGGTGATAGAAGACCTAGCCTCTTCAGACATAATAACATATAACCCGCCATCGCGAAACACCATTATGTTTAAAATCCAGCAGCTGTACGATACTGAAAACAAAGCATAAGGAGATGTATTGGTGGGAGCGCTGACAGGGGATCACTGGACTTCAGTTACGGCACACATCATTGACTGTGAGTGGAAACTCCAGTCATTTGCGTTAGCAATGCTAAAAATTGACACCAGGCATTACGTTAGCCATTATTGCTGATTATTCATTGATTCATTTGAATTGAAATATTTAAAATACTTTCACAGCAAAAATTATGTATGCGATTAATTTAGATTAATTAATCACAGACTAAATTTTTCATTTGATTGACAGCCCTTATTTATATCCCCACCACTGTGATTTACAGCAAAAGAACAAGCAGTGCCACACAATCAGTTATGAAGGATTTCTAAACTCATCTTTCACAAAAAAAAACACACAAAAAAAAAAAACACAAAACTGGGATGTTGGAGATAACATATGGACTAACCTTGTGGGGTAGTTTGCATATGGAATTACTGGTGTGACACCAATCTCCTAATAGATGAGCTCCTTCCAAGAGCCAAGGGAAAGAGACAGGCTTCAAAAAAATAACATATGGGATCCCCGCAGGGTTGCACATATGGGACCCAGCATAGGATTCAGCGGGATAAAGGCCTGGTAACAGACGCTCCAGCACGTCCGGCTGCTGAGGGTGACAGAGGACTCGACAGGTTTTTCACTCTGGAGACATGACGCGCCTCTCTGTGTTTCTACCCATTTGAGGTGAGTACACAGGAGGAAACCGGCTCTAAGCGTAGGCTATAAAACCTAGCGAACGAGTTGGGTGTCGCCCAGCCCGCAGCTCTACAGATATCTGTTAGTGAGGAAGCCAGCGCCCAGGAGGATGCAGAACTTCTTGTTGAGCGAGCTCAAGACAGCCTTTCCCTGAAACGGGACAGAGAACAGCCAGGGCTGGGTCTGCCTCCTCCAGGGGAAGCGCTTGCAGGTTCACCACCTGGTTCCTGAAGGGAGTGGTAGGAACCTTGGGCACATAGCCAGGCCGGGGTCTTAGGATAACGTGGCTGTCACCTGTCCTGAACTCTAGGCACGATTCGTCAACTGAAAATGCCTGCAGGTCCCCTACCCTCTTGATGGAGGCCAATGCAACAAAAGTACACAAACCAGCAACAAAGTCTTCATAACCAGAAGCTTTAAGTATACTGACTGCAGAGGCTCGAAGGGAGCGTCCTGAAGTGCTCGAAGCATTAGGGAATCAGAAATGCACCAGGGAGGGTCTGTCACGATTATATTAAACATATAATATACTCAGGTTTTGTGGCTCAGATAAGGTCCAGTTCTGGTTTATTTATTTGCTCTTGGCTGACATGTGGCATTGCTATGGCCTGCTTGTGGCCCAGATCTGGCAAACAGATTAATAATATTATAATTTATTATAATAACAATATTGTTATTATATTTATTTTTATAATATTTAAATATTTATTATATTTTATTTATTGTTAAACTATTATAATAATATGATTATTGATATGATCACACAAAGAGTGATGTGTTTACCCCAAATTTCAGTGTATATGTAACAGGGTAAAAACATTTTTTACTATTAAATGTTCTGTCTTTCACCAAAATTACTGTTTTGTTCATTTAAGAATTGTCCGGTGACCCCTTGTGGCGACAAAAGTAATAACGAGTTGGGTATCGCCCAGCCCGCAGCTCTACAGATATCTGTTATGAGGAACCATGTGCCACATGTGGATATCTCTTATTTATAACTTTCTGCCCAAATGTCTTTTATTTTAATTTGTATGTATCGTAAACCTTCAGCAAAGTTGGATTTTTATGACAAATTGAAACAACTTCTTAACCACTGTGATTTGAAAAAGGAAGTAATTATCATGGGAGATTTTAATATTAATTGGAATGAAAGGAAGGAAAGAAAAAAAAAGAAAACAGATTTTTGACTATTTTAACTTTACACAACCGATAGAACAGCCTACTAGAATAACCGCTCATTCTAAAACTAGAATAGATCTATTGTTTACAAATTTTAAAACATTATAACCTGTTGACAGGGCTGTCTGATCATAATGTAATTTCTTTTTTCCAAGAAAACTAACAAATAAATGCTTTTTAAATTCATTTAAAACCACTGCTTAGCGTGATATAGTCCCTAAAAATCAGCAACAAAATCTTGAAATAGCTTTAAAAGAGATTGATTGGAGTGAAGTCCTGCAAAGCGAAAACATAGGCTGCGTTCGAAACCGCATACTCAACGAGTAGGTACTTCTTTTCAATAAGTACTTACTTAACGAGAGCTAAAAGAGTAGGTACTTAATAGCCAAATCTCGTTGAGTATGAATGCGGTTCGGACGTCATCCGCCATGTTGACGTTATCATGTGACCTATGACGTCATCACAAGCGCAACAATTAAAAAAGTTATGAGCGACAGGTGTGCACCACCGACATCTGATTGCATCAGTACCACCTAACCAGTCCAGAACGGTTCAGCGTCTGAAATGGTTGGCATGTCATCAATAGTTAGAAGAATAATTTGTGCACAAAGGAGACATCGGGCAGCCGCTCGAAGATCTCGCCTTTGGAGAAGGTTGATGATTTTATATTCAAACAAGGCAAGTATTACTACTTAAAAAATGAAGACTACCCCAGAATGAATTGCATTACCAGCCCACCCCAACACTTATGCACAATACTAATGACAAATGCTGACCAACACTTATTTATATAACATTTTCTGGTAACACTTTACAATAAGATTAATTTATTAAACATTAGTTAATGTATTAACTAACATGAACAAACAAATAGCAATACATTTGTTACAATATTTATGAATATTTGTTAATGTTAGTTAATAGAAATAAAGCTGTTCATTGTTTGTTCATGTTAGTTCACAGTGCATTAACTCATGTTAACAAGATTTTAATAAATTATTAGTAAATGTTGAAATTAACATTAACAAAGATGAATGAATGCTGTATAAGTGCAGTTCACTATTAGTTAATGTTAACTAATGTAGTTAACTAATGTTAACTAATGTACCTTATTGTAAAGTGTTACCCATTTTCTTAATGAAAATGATCTATTTTGGTAAAACAAGCAAACTGTTGTATTGTCATATGACACACTAGACAATTGCAGCTGATGTGAATAATACATTTTTATTCAAGCAATGATTAATGCATGAAATTAATTGTTTTATTTACTGAAAACAATATGAAACATGAATAAAAATAAGTAAATGAATAAAATAAATAATCACAATAAATAAATACATATACGAGTCAATACTACATGAAACATCGCTTTATTCAAGCTTTTTGTTCTAATAAACGATCATGTTTTTACAGGCGGTGAACCCCACATCCTACTGCCATCTCAATGGAGCGGTTCCCATTCTGCAGTTTTATATTGATGAAGCGGCTGACCACCGTGCCCACCTTCGCCTGTCTCTTCCGTCCATCAGGTCCCTGATTGGTGCAGTCAGACAGGAATCTGACCATGGATGGGAAAGGGACATCGAGGTGCTTGTGTTCCTGCACTGGCTGGCCCATCTTACAGGGTGGTGTCGCAGACCTTTGATATCCCCAAGACCTCTGTGCATGACATTGTGCACAGAGTAAGCAAGGCCATCATGGGAATTTTGAGGAGGGTGATTTGCTTTCCAACCGGTGATGACCTGGAGGCAGTGGGAGCAGGATTTGCACAGCTGTCTGGATCACCAGCTTTCAGCAGAGCAGTTGGTGCGATAGACGGCTGTCATATCCGTATTAAACCGCCAGCAAATAACTCCCACTGTTATTTCAACCGGAAGCTGTTTCACTCCATCCAACTCCAGGCCATCCCTGATCACCCGGGGAAATTCCTAGATGTCTTTGTGGGATATCCTGGGTCTGTGCACGATGCCAGGGTGCTGAGGAACAGCCATGTGTATGCTGAAGGCCTTTATCCTCCTGCAGGCAAGTGCATCCTCGGAGATGGAGGCTATCCTTGCCTGAGTGCACCCATCTGCCTCATCACGCCATACAGAGAGCCTGTACAGAACCCTGTGCAGGCTCGCTTCAACAGCAAGCACTCCCGTGCCCGTAACATCGTGGAGAGAGCTTTTGGGATGCTGAAGACACGCTGGTGCTGTATCTTCTTCAAGGCCTTGGAGGTGAGCCCTGCCTTCGTGCCTGAGGTTGTTGCGTGCTGTGCTGTTCTTCACAATCTCGCTCTGGTCAATGGAGATATTGTTGAGCCAGAGGATGAGGATGACCATGATG
This sequence comes from Leuciscus idus, assembly GCA_021554675.1. NCBI lineage: Eukaryota > Metazoa > Chordata > Actinopteri > Cypriniformes > Leuciscidae > Leuciscus > Leuciscus idus. The sequence continues at coordinate 64,887,402 of CM038621.1, forward strand.
ACGGCCCCCCTGAGCCCTGCAACCTTGCAGCAAGAGTGGGAGATGATGTGCGGGACAATCTGGCTGCTGCGGTGTCTGCTCCAAACATCCCTGTGCCTGCTCTCCATGAGCATGACTACCTTTAAAATATTTAGGAAGATTAAAATGTTATTTTTTTTCAATTCATGTTGTCAGCATTCCATTTCTTGTCAAATGTCATTTTATAGGTTAACAATTACATGCAAATATTTGTTAGAGCTTTACTACCTTTGTGGTGGAGTGGGCTAAACCACTGAACTGGTTAGCAGAAGATTGCTGGTCGATCAGCAAGGCTCTTTACTCCAGGTTTGTCCAGGGTCATTGTCCCTGTAATAAATGCATTTAGTCACTTTGGATAAAAACATCTGCCAAATGCATACATTTGATGGATCTTTGTAAAGAAACAGTCTCGGGCATAAACGCTCAAAGCTGCTTATTTCTTCAAGGTATTACTACAAAATACATACATTTACTACAATTTCTACTTAGTGGGAAAAAGGGTTAGTTCACCTCAACATATAAATACAGCCATTATTTGCTTGCTTTCATGCCGTTACATTACTCTGTTTTTTATTTTATTTTATTGTTTAAATACAAAAGGGGATTTTTGTCAAGTTTGTTCTGCTGGTTTAACACAATATCAGTCAATGGAGGCCAACTATCAGAAGCTTCTTGGCATTATTTGATAATGTTTTTGAATCTTCTGAAAGTCCATTGACTGATGTTGTATTAAACCAACAGTACAAACCTGACCAAAATCACCTTTTGTGTTCAGGAAAACAAAACAAAGGGATCAAACAACATGAAGGTGAGTAAATAATGACTCAATTATTTGCTTGGGTTCACAAACCCTTTAGTCACTATTTTACAGTGGGTAGTTAATGCAAAACTTATAGTTTGTGTAAACCGTCTCAAGTTCAGAGTGCTTCATGAGCCACTCTCCACCGGATAAGTTTGCGTGTGTGTTCATCTGTCCCTGTAACATCCAGACAAGATTCACGTTACCTCTGTGATTTATGAGCTCAATACTACATTTACATGTTGAGGTTGTTGCTGATAAGTAACCTAGCTTTTTATCCATCATAAACGTTCCACAATTGTTCAACAGTAGGCTACTAATGGACAAATGAAATAGATTACTTATGTTTAGTTACTTAATCTAAATGTATTAGACATTCGTCTAATGAAAAAAAAAAATTCTCCTAAACAATAGTACACATACATCACTCAGATGTCTATTTCATATCTATCAGACGTAGTAGTAATCTGCAATTCTTATAGAATATTTTCTTGCCAGATATTTAATAGACATTTAGTAATTTATTTAAGATAAGATAATTTTTGTAGGTCAACCGCTGAGCTGGAGTCTTTTCATAATCATATCTTGATGTATGCCAGCAAGCGCTTCAGTTTCAGCCCTACTGTATATGAAGCCCGAATCTTACTTAATTTATTTAAGCTCCTCTGTTAGCTATAGATAATAAAATGTAATTTACAGCAAAATCACAAATGAACCATATTATATAGCGTCTTTGCACCTTCAACAATTCAACAGTTTACTGTACAGTATTCAACACATGCGATTTGGTTTGTAGGCTAATACTCACATTTGAAAACACTCTCCATTTGTTCAGCCATGTTTGAGTATGACGTATCTTTTTCTTCTTCTTCTTCTTTTATGACGTATCCTCTTGCGTGGCCTCCTGGGATAGAAAAGTATCCATGGTTGAGCACTCAAAAATCCGGGCGGAAGTAGTAAGCCATCCGGGAACTTCTCGCCTACTCTTTTATGAATACTGATATGTTTCGAACGTACTGCTTCCTTCACATACTGTTTTTGCCTACTATATAGTAGGAAAGTAGGCATATTTGAACGCACTATAAGTATACGTACGTCCGGATCTCGCGATAATTAGTACGTCACCCCGGTAATCGCCTACTCTTTTATGAACACAGAGGACTCGTGCATACTTTTTCGCTCGCCTACTCTTTTTACCATACTATATAGTAGGGAAGTATGCGGTTTCGAACGCAGCCACAGAGAGAGTACTCTGAGTACTTTTTGGGAAACGTTAAAGAAGTTGTTTACTAGAAGGGGACGGTTAACAAAAATAAAAGGGAAGACGTTGCCCTGGGTTAACTATGAATGTAGGAAATTGGTGAAGGATAGAGATCAGCTCCTTAAAAAAAAATCAAAAATAAAAAAAAAAAATCACTGAATTCTGGTCTTTTAACTGATCGATATAAATACACTTCTATGAGGAATAAAGTAAGACAGACTTTACGAAAGGCTAAAGCCAGTTTTTTATGAACATTATTAAGGGGTCAAAAGGGGATGGAAAAAAAAAATCTGGCAAACCATTAAAAAATTAGCAGGAAAACAAAAGAACATTGATAAAAGTTTTGAACTTAAAATTAACAACATTTTAGTAAATGATTATTTAACTATAGCCACTGATTTTAATGCACATTTTATGAATTCAGCTGATGAATTAACCCAGCTTTTTACCATAAAAGACGTTACTTATAGACCTATTCAATTTGATCAACCAAATATCGAATAGATGAAATAACCGAGTTAGAAGTAGCACATATTAGTGATGCTTTAAAAAGCTCCAAAGCAAAGGACGCCTATGGGCTTGATACAACATTTTTAAAATCAAATAAAGATTCTTTAGTATGCCCAATAACACACATGATAAACTTGTCCTTCAGGTGGCTACAGTTGTCCCAATTTACAAATCTGGAGATAAATCAAGTTGGAAAAATTGTAGGCCAATTAGTATCCTTCCGATTATATCTAAGGTAGCAGAAAAATGGGTAGCTAATCTTTTGACTAATCATCTAAACAAGGGTTTTACTTCTTTATATCCAATGCAATTTGGTTTTCGCAGTAATTATTCAACAGATTCAGCAAACTGTTTGTTTTTTGAGAAAGTGAAATGCTTATTAGATAAGAATGTGTGTGTTGGTGCTGTCTTTTTACATCTAAAGAATGTATTTGACACTGTTGACCATCAGGTGCTTTTATCTAAACTAACAAATTTACATTTTTCAGAGGAAGCAATACTTTGGATAAAATCTTATCTTTTAAATAGGAAACAATGTGCATGTATTGATGATATACAATCTTCTTACATTGCTTGCCCGAAGGGGGTTCCACAAGGTTCTATTTTAGGACCAATTCTATTTTCACTTTATATCGGTGATTTACCTGGAGTATGTAAAGATGTAAATGTTCAGATGTATGCAGATGATGTAGTAATTTTTACCCATGCTAAGAATTTTGAAAAAGCCTTGATTACTTTGACTTCTGCTATGACCAATATACAGGATTGGCAGGAATATATGATGTTTTAGTAGAGATGACACATTCAAATGTATTTCTGAGAGAGGAGGAACTTGAAGTTGTTAAAGAGTTTACGTATCTTGGGGTTACCTTGGATTCTACTCTTACTTTTAAAAGCCATGTAAAAAAGTTGTCTAATATTTTAAAATTGTATTTAAAGAATTTGAAGTACATTAGGCCATTCTTGACAGTTGGTGCTGCAAGGTTGTATTTATATTCAATGATTTTTTTCACATATCCAGTTGTTTCAATAGTTGGCCATTCACAGGTGACAACTCTAAAGTTTATAGAAACACTGTATGAGAAGGCGATAAAAGTGTTGGATAAAAAACCCCTCTCATTTCATCACTGTAAAATAAAATAAAAAACATAATTGAGTTTTGAAAATTTTACTGCGGACATAAATTAGCAATGTTGCTATAATCCGGCTTGTTTACATTGTGTATTTTGTGCAAATGTTCATTAACATGCTTTGTCCCTATCAAATAAAAACAAACTGAACTGAATAAGTGGGTCATTTGCCCTTTCACCTGTGAAAGTTCACTGCTGTGAAAATAATACAAATAAAAACATGCAAACATGAGCAATCCTCCAACACTTAAAACGAATAAATAAAAATGCCCTTGGGTTTCAAGGTTTGGATCCAGCTGAATGTGCATTTACCAGAATGATCAGAACTAAATCTGAAAATAAAGTTGCATATAAAACACCAAGGGCTTCATCTATAAGACGTTTGTGCACAAATTTGACCTTAAGGTGTGCGTACGCTAAAATCCACGCCAACGATCATATTTATAAAAAAAAATGGACGTCTTTGACATGGAAAAGTTCTCAGCTTCACGTCAGGGTCCAATCAGACGTACGCACTTTTCCCTTCCGCAGAGAGTCGGAGAACTGCAGGTGTGTGGAAATCTAAGTAATTCTCGGCCCTCGTCATTCATGGGTCTTCAGTGAGTGGTGTGTGTGTGTGTGTGTGTGTGTGTGTGTGTGTGTGGCCCTCAGTATCTGTACACGTGGTATGTGCTGATCCATGAGGACGGGAAAACCCAGGCTGGGAATCTCTTCAGGAACGAGTCCAGCTCCTCGGAGCGCTGGTCTGAACCGGAGAAGTAATGAGCTGAGACGGCCAGAGAGATCAAGCCCTCGTCAGGAGACACGTGTGAGGACTCGGGCGGCTGAAGACGAGAAACACACATCAACACACACAATAAACACCTCCACGCTCCTCATGTTACATCTGTGGTTCTTTAGCTCAAGTCCACCTCAATCTCAAACCAGAAGTTCCAGGCAGGAGCGTCGAGGCCGTGAGAGTAATCTATGAAGTCTACTCTGCTGCTGTCGTAGTGCAGCTTCCCGTCGCCCAATGCCCGGGACATCAGAGACGCGCCGGCGCCAGGCTCTACGCGCAGAGACATGTGACTCGGACCTGAGCGAGAGCAACAGGAGACGCTGAACATGTGGACATTATTCATCATTAATAAACACAGACATTATCAGAGATTATTAATCATTAATAAACACAGAGAGTGAACTAAACCAGTCAAACACACTCACTGGATTATTGAACGCTGCTGATTATTTTATTGTATTCTCTAAAAATCAAGGCAAATATTTGTATGGATGGATGGATAAAAAGTTTAATAAATAGCTAATACAAATGTATATATTCATGTATTTTGTAAAATAAGGATTTTTTTTTAAAATTAAAGAAATGCAACAAATTAAATAAATATGCTATATATACAGACATGTATTATATTTTAAACAGCAGCTTTAATTATAAAAAAAAAGTTTAAGGATTAGTCATCAACAGTCATTATTCTTTTTGATATTTATTTATACAAGTGTGTTTTTTTATATATTATCATGTGATTATTTATTCTTTTTAATATAGTTATTAAATGTATTATTTGCATATAATTATACAACTTGTTAAAATGTTAATACTTTATCAACATATAAAATTGCAACTAGCAATAAATCTAAATATTAGTAATTTGTATTTGTTGTACTAGTTAAAAAAAATGGGAAAATTTGTAATATATTAATTTAAACTAAAAGCAGATTTAATAATTAAAAAAACTGCTTTTGAAAAACAGTCATCTGTAACTAACGATTATTTTGGTAATCAAGTAATTGGACGATTATTTCAACGACTAATCGGTAATTAATTTTTATAGGTGGTTAGAAAAATGGACCTAAGCAAACAATAGCCTATTACATTACTTAAAATACATAATTATAATGATTATATTTATTTTTTTTACAAGGAAATACTAATTGGTTTAAATAAAGTATCAAAAGCAAGAAATAATATCTCTGTTAAAATAGATAATGTAATACACATAGTAAAAACAATCATCTTATGTACATTAGAAATCTGGCAGACATCACTCCCATTTGGTTCCTGATGAAATGAGGCTGAACTCTCACCTTTGACCTCAAAGGTCATGTTAATGGTTCCCCGTTCAGTGTCCTGTCTGGATACGAGCTGGAAGTCCAGCGGAGCGTCAGGAGAGACTTCAGGAGCCGGAAGATACCAGTTCTCCCTGAAGAAACGAGAGAAAGACGTCACGAGGTTCATGAACTACATCCCCCAATCCTCCGACACCACACACTCACGTGATGGAGAACCATGGGAAGGGGCAGTAGTGATGCTGACAGTGTGTGTGGATGCTGTCATTGATCTCCGGGATATGAGGAGTGATGTGCTCCATGCCGGTGTAATCCAGACTGTTGATCCAGAATCCCGAGTCTGAGCTCTGCAGAGATCCGTCCAGCGCGTGGAACCTGCGTGTGATGTGCTGAAAACACACACACACTTCATTGGATTTAGACACATTTTACTGAAGAAATAATCTAAAGTGCTTTAACAAAAAAACAAACAAACATAAGATTAATATCTGTACACAGCAAAAACTCCAGTGTAAAATGAACTCTTCTGGGATTATATGTGAGACCACACTCAAAAGTGTTAAAGTTAAAACATGAGTGTTAAATGAACACTGAAGCAGTTAATGAGATAATTAAGTGACGATTGACCATTATTGATGAACACCTGCTGTTAACAAGCAGAATCACTGAAGGAGAAAATCACAAACTGTCACCATTATGATGATCAGTGTGTGATTGAGAAAAAGAAGAAAGCACATAAACATTTGAAATGGGCCGTTATTGTGACAGCAATATGATACAATTTTAAAATATGTAGGCTATTTACAACATTAACAATACAAACCAAGCAGCTTTATGTTACCTCATTATCTTGTTTCCACTAATTTCCATATTTTTAAAATTACATCCTTTTGAGATAAAAAAATTAGGAAAAAATTAGAATTAAATAATAAATAGAACATTATTTTCCTATTAAATCAAATACGAATTTATTCGTATTATTCCATGTATATGACATTTTATTTACAGCAATCATGCGAATGACCACGTGATCAACGCAGGTTCATATGATACAAAACTCTTAATAAATCGAGTTTTATCACTGAGGTGCCATGCAGATGTATTATTACAGACGTCCTCATGAGAAACAGTTACTGTCCGAATAGGGCTTTATTTGAACTCTTTAACACTCTTGAGTGTGGTCTCACATATACTCCCAGGTTATGCTGTGTAGTTCTTGACTCTGCTTGATTCAGTTCATTACTACAAACACCATTTAAACAAGGATTTATCCTGGATTATTCCTCTGAACCAGTGATGTGTTTTGTATGATTGATATACTATTACAGTATTTATTAGTATTTTGAAAATTTGAGTTTTTATTTTTATATTTTCTGTTTCATTTAAATTTTAGTTAACGTTTTAGTCATTTTATTGTTTGTTTGTCTTTTTTTATTTATTTTTATATGTCTATATATGTATAGTTTTTTATGGTAGTTAACATGAACTAACAATGATAAATACTTCTACAACATTTATTAATCTTAACGTTAACCTCAACATTTACCAATACATAATTAAGATCAAAAGTTGCATCTCTTAACATTAGTTAATGCATTGTGAATTAACATGAACATTTTTATTAACATTGAAAAAGATTAATAAATGCTGTAATATTACATTGCTCATTGTTAGTTCATGTTAGTTAATGTATAACTAATATTAACTAATACCTTATTGTAAAGCATTACCATTTTTATAAACGTTTTAAACTAAATTAAATGAAAATATATATAAAAACAAACTTACTTCCAGCTAATGCTTATTTTATTTCCCGACAGGACAGTATGTTGTGGTTTGAGTTTGAGTAAACTCTAACAGTACCTGAACAAAGACTCGTTTGGGTCGCGGGCTGGACGGGTCACCAGAATACGGGAAGAACAGACCAGAGCAGACCAGAACAAACATCAGCGTGAACACTGACCCCAGAACAGCCAAGATCCACTTTGTGCTGCGCCACAGATATATGAAATGCATCTGGAGAGAGAGAGAGAGAGAGAGAGAGAGAGAGAGAGAGAGAGAGAGAGAGAGAGAGAGAGAGAGAGAGAGAGAGAGAGAAAAGCTGGGATAAGATGTTCCGTGTAGTTTTTTTTTTTTGTACAGTGTATTTTCTTTAATTACATTTTTGTAATATTGATTTATTTGTGTCAATAAATTATCTCCTTTCTTTTCTGAGTTAGGTTTTTGATCACCCTTGCTTGAAGGAACAATTACCATGGTTACACATCTTTATAAACCAAGATTAAAAATGAATTAATGTTGAAAAAAATTCAATTTGCAAGTTTTCTTCTATAAATTCTAAAGTCCCAACATGATGACAGGCGAGATTGCTCCCCTCTTGTTCCTGTTAAAAGTAAACCCATTCTCCGATACTTGTCCGAGAGAAATGAGGTTCCTATACTGACGACAAGAACGCGGGACATTCTTAAAGCACTTTACGTGAAAACCGCTTAATGTGGCTTAATGTACTAAGACAGTGATATTGAAGGACCAAATTCAGTATTCACCTTATTACCAAAAATTGTTTCCCCCGGGTGTTGTTTTAGTACATTAAGACACGTAAAGCGCTTTAGAATATAGCAGTGACACATCCGTAACGCATTGCTTTCAATGAGAACTGAGAAACAATTCATGTCAAACCTCCACTGAGGCAAAGCACATGGGAATTTTCATTGCAGTAATATATTGGGATATATTTTGTCATCATGACATATGTTGGGCTATTTTCAATTTGAACAGTCGGCTAAATCTAACATAGCCTATAAGCACCTCCTAAACCTTTACAATTTCTCCACATAAAACAATATAAAACACCTAACAGCCAGACAAAAGAGACACAGTAATTTAGAAGTCGTTTTGGCCTTTATATATATATATAACAGAGTGAAAAGCAAAGGGATTTGATCGAGACCACAAGCTCAATAACATGGAGTGCTAAACAAGAGGCATATTAAAAAAACAAGATGTATATATAATTTATATTATTTTTCATAAAATAATAATCTTAAGGAAAATTTGCTTGTATCTGCTGATTCTATTAATCAGTGTTAAAATAAAAAAAGAAGAAACCACATCTTCCATATTTAATTTCTGGTTTAAAAAAGGAAAAAGGAATGGACGCAAAAGTACACGAAACCTAAGATGATTCAATCTCTGGTTGTCATACATTGAATGTTTGAATTTAAAGGTTTGAATTTTGAATGTTTGAATTTAAAGGTTTGAATTTAAAGGTTTGAATTTTGAATGTTTACATTTGCATTTACTGTGTTACAGTTAGTCTGTATGACTCACAAAATAGGTAGACAGAATCACGGTTGCCAGGGTAACAATTGACCCCATGAAGAAGTCGGGTCGGATTCCCCTGGTTCCACTGCGGCCCTGGATGGGTGTAAACATCTCGCAAACCGCCCAGATGATGAACATGATGTGGACGTACGGTAAGGCAAGACCCACCAGGTACAGGACGGTGTACAACAGAGATGCTCCTACACACACACACACACACACACACACACACACACACACACACACACACACACACACACACACACACACACACACACACACACACACACACACACACACACACACACACACACACACACACACACACACACACACACACACACACACACACACACACACACACACACACACACACACACACACACACACACACACACACACACACACACACACACACACACACACACACACACACACACACACACACACACACACACACACACACACACACACACACACACACACACACACACACACACGTCCCACTAAATCATGAATGACCTCATTTAAACATCAGAGCCCTGATTTCTGCCCTTTTACCCCATCTTTAGCTAAACTACTGCAGACCTGAAACACCATAAAAGGATGGCAGAATAAAAGTCCAGTTTTAAAACACATATTATAAAGGAATTTTGACCAGTTCTACTAAACAACTTAAAAACAAATTTTGTGCAGTTTTAATACAAATATAAAAATAAAAAAACAATTTTGCTAAAATGTTAAGTCTGTTTTATATTTGCATACAGAAATTATATATTACACAAAAAACAATCCAGAATCAAGTAATTGCCTTTTGTGTTGACATTGTACTGAAGCCAAAGCAAATGACTGGAATTTCACCTTAAAAATATTAACTTTGTATCATGGTGATTGTCACTTTCAGTTTCATGTATTTTATTTTGTTATTCTCAGAGTCATGTTTCCTGGTTCCTTATCATGTTTCCCCTGTTTATGTGTCACTTTCTGATTGGTTCATTGTTTGATTGTTCACAGGTGTTTCTTGTTGTCATTAGTCTTTGTGTATTCAAGCCCTCATGTTTGCCATATTACTAGGCTTGTTCGACTTGAACCGGCGCTGCACAGAACGATTGGTTTATGACATCAAAGCACCGACTCCTTATGCTTTTGAATCACTCTCGCGGTGCTTTGATGTCATAAACCGATTGGTCTGTGCAGCGCCGGTTCAAGTCGAACAAGCCTAGTAACATGGCAAACATGAGGGCTTGAATACACAAAGACTAATGACAACAAGAACAAGTCGAACAAGCCTACTTTGTTGTGTATTGAAGTTTGAATGCTGGTCCATGTTCCAGGGTTATGGTTTCTAGTCAAGTATCTAGGTCATGTTTATTTTGTGTTTCATGCTTAACTCATGGTTTATGTTCCACATTTGTTGGATTATCACCATTATAATAAACTGTATTTGGGTCCTGTGCATCATGATTTTCATCTGCTTCCATGTCAGCATTGTTACAGTGAGAGCATATCATTTCGTCTACACAGTATTAATCTGTATACCTAACAAAAACATTTTCACTTATTTAAAAATATATTTTTATAGCACTTAAAAAAAAAATCAAAAAACAATCATAATATACAATTAATATCTTAAGCAACCACGACAGCTGTAAAAACAAATATGCTTCAAATACACCAAATAAGCAAAATCTCAGAGGAATAATGTAGACACACAATGTTTTACTGTACTGATGGAGTGGAGACAGGACAAGTGAATGTGAATCAGGTGTGTGTGGCGTGACCTCTGACCTTTGGTTCTGATGATCATTCTGAGAAGCACTTTGCTGACGAGCGGAAACACCACCATCATCATCGGCACGTACGCCGAACACAAGCCATGCACAGTGAGGAAGAGCAGCAAACAACACCACAACAGCAGACTGACGTCGAAGAAGAGCTCGGCCAGATCCACACGACTCGCGCTCCGAACACACTGAGAGACAGAGAGAGAGAGAGGAAAGGAAGGCAGAGATGAAGGCGTGTTTGAACTCATCCCAGTTGCTTATCTTTAACTTTTCAGCTGCCCACCAACTCCTGGACCTGTTAGCACTGCATTGATTGTGGCTAGCGGCTCCACATCCATGAGTGGTCTGAGCGACAGGAAGTTCACACTTTTCAATGAACTCCAAAACATCAGTTTTCGCGGTTTTGACCAAAGGTAGGAAACTCTAGGTTGATAGGAGGCTTGGGTGTCAATGACGATTGACAATCAAATGTCCCCAAAAAGAGAAAAAAGTATTATCTGCTGGTTCCAGACCTCACAGAAACACAGGTTGTCCTCCAGCTGAAAGAGGATAGTCCGGGAAAAATATATATTCCAGAAAATATATATTCCAGACCCCTATTCCAGACTGGGGATACTTAATTTAATTAATCAATCAACAATACTATTGATCAGCATTACCAAACGTGGACATTCTACACTAGAAACAAACACTGATGTACTATTTTAATTTAATACTGTGAAGCTGCTTTGATACAATCTGTATTGTGAAAAGCGCTATATAAATAAAGTTGACTTGACTTGACTTGACTAGTGCGTCTACTTGTAAAGCAGCTCAAAAGTCTAATTCTCCATGACTCTTTTTCTCAGAGATCATCTTTTTGGACCAAAAGCTCTGGAGTTAGGAAGCCAAAAGCGTGCCACACACACCACAATCAAAATGGCCACCCTTTCCCTCTTATGGGCTTGCCCATCATAATAAAAGTCTTTAGTGACCAACAAAAGTCCCCTAATTCCCCCTAAGTGAGCATCGTGCTGGGCTTTACTGTGGCAGTGTCACAGTATAAGAAGCTATACAATAAGAAATAAAGCAACCAATCAGTCGAACGTACAAAGTCAACGCTCTAGTAGGCTACAACGGTACAGTTAAATAGCCTAAATCAGGGATGGGCAACTTCGGTCCTGGAGGGCCACTGTCCTACAGAGTTTAGCTTCAACCCTAATCAAACACACCTGAACAAGCTAATCAAGGTCCTCAGGATTACTAGAAAATTTGATTCAGGTGATTTTTTCAGGGTTGGAGCTAAACTCTGTAGGACAGTGGCCCTCCAGGACCGAAGTTGCCCATCCCTGGCCTAAATATATAAAGTCATGGAAATTCACTTTGCCCTTAGCCGAAACGATATTGATACATTAGATATACACAAGATTTAAGGGTTAATGCCCAACGAGGTGTCCATTGTCAGGTATTAATGGACAACGGGAGGACGGTTGCCTCCGCCGAAGTCCATTAATACCTGACAATGGACACCTCGAAGGGCATTAAGCTGCTTATAGGCCTACCATGGTCACTTGCCAAATAACACATTTTTAAAACATTAGTTTATATTTTAATTAGTTTTACAATCGAAATCTAAAGTTTTTACAAACAATAACTTGGTTTCCCTGGTTACGCCTGATGGTTTATTTAGCAACCGGAGATATTTATAGTCCGCTCAGCTCGTAGAACCCTTCAGTTTACTGCCTGTTGCTATGGTTACTCACAGCTGATGTAGCCAGTGCATTTATTTATTAATTTCGAACGGTAAACAGTCAGTTTCACCAGAACTCCTTTACTAGGTGTCCTCTATCACTTTTTAATGGACACCCTGCAGCCAATCAGAATCGAGTATTCACCCAGTCCGTGGTATAAGATAATGTTAATGAGCGCTGAGCACCCGCTGATCGCCCGGATCTCACAACTCTGAAAACGTCAGATCAAACTTTCAAATAGGCGGCATCTTTATAATAAAGCACTGAGCTTTAAACTACTACATTCTCGCCTGAAAACTACATTTCGTGAATACAGTAACAGTAGTATTTTTAAATGACATGGGTTTACTCCTCCACCACTGACGCTCGCTGGTAGGTGCGAGATGCATTCTGGGATACCTGGCTGTTCAAGAACACATCGGGGATTTGAACTGTATTGGTATATGTTTTGTCCCCTCACTCACCCTGTAGTACAGGCTCTTGGCCAGCGTGTGTATCAGCAGGATCATGCCGGCGGCGGCGGATCCGTACAGAGAGACGGCAGCGTAGAAGTGTGTGTACCAGAACATGGAGCGACCCATGAGTGTGACGAGCAGGGCCACGAACAGAACCGTCAGCAGAGCCACGACCCAGCTCAGGACCACCATAACCACCGCACACACCAGATCACGGGTGTACCGACAGCCTGCAGCAATACACACACGCGCCAGATCACGCGTGCACCGACAGCCTGCAGCAAAACACACACACACACACACACATTACATCAGTGCTTTATAGAGGCTAACATCCAATACATCAGTATGAAGCTATCTTATACTCCCCTTTAGATGATGCCTGTTCGACACACAACTGAACAGATTCAGGATATCACACAGCTTTCAGTTATCAGCGATAACATCATTTATTAAAAAATATTTTAGAAATAAATTGTATTTATTTAAATAATGCTGCTGATTTGGCATTAAAATAAATAAATACACTTAACAACATATCAGTAGCACAGGCTATTTTCATGGCAAACTCATAGCAGAAATTAAAATACTCTTCAATAAATATAGACAATACTTGAACGATATTTTCCAAAATATAATATATACAATAAAATATTCTATAATATTTAATAAGTATAATGAATATTATCAGCATTATCAGCAAAAAACAATTCTTCTTTTAAAAAAATGCCCATTAATGTCATTTCTGAATAAAACCATTCAGCAATATCAGTAAATAAACACAACTGATGTCTGGTCATGTGACCATCACGTACCCACAGCGCTGCTCAACATGCACTTCCAGCCCAGGTAGATCACCGTGGCGACGGCAAACACACAGTTGATGATGGTGCCGGCGCGAGCGGAATACGCCACCATCGTCAATCCCAGCAGGTCGAAGAACACCATGTTACCATGGCGATGCTCCGAGGAATCCGCCAGCTCATCCGACATGACCAGGTGCTTGAGCACAGACAGGATGTTGTCGCCTAGTGACCGAGAGAAACAGGAAGTCCATCATTCTCAAAACAACTGATAGGTAAAGCGAGGCATCCATAGGCAGCAAAACACACATTCACACCAGTTCACACTATCATATCATTAAATAGAGTGAAGGTTATGTGTATTTGGCGTGTTGTCCGAAAGGGAAGTTACTTATCAGAACGTGCTCCTTCCGAAATGTATTAATAAAACATAATTTAGTGTCTGCAATTCACACATCTTTATGGATTGTGAGGGAAACCAGATCCAGATGAGTCTCACCTGCTCTCCGGATGGAGTCGATGTGGATTCGTTCCAGAGTGTCATATTTAGTGTGATAGAGGTAACCGTTCTCTATGAACGCAAGATCAATCCCTGTAGAAGGAGACGAAGAAGAAGACGAAGTCTTTAACATGATGGGAATCTCACAGTCTCGATAAAGACTCCTGGTTTTCTTATTACCAATGACTTTTATTTTTATATTAACAATATATCACTGAAATACCACTAAATATTTCAAATAAAACAGGCATTTTTCCTGTAAATTTAAGTTTAATCTCTAACTTGTTAATACTGTTTTATTGTATGTCAAAGCTCTGCCAATCAGAGCTGCTGTTTTTTTTTTTTTTTTTTTACCATAACTTTTACAGATGTTTTACAGTGTGCATTCCATACCAGGAATATTCCCGAAGTCCCTGAAGATGCGGAAGTCTGTGTCTGAGGGAATTAATCCACTCTGGAAAAGCTCCTGACCGACGACTGAGGCGAACGGGTGAACAGCGGCTTGCACATACGCCTGGACCAGCCATGGGTTCTCTGGACCTGACACACACACACACACAGGCTCATGTTCAGATGTTTGATAGAATGATCATGCTCCTTCTTTCCATATCATAGAAGTGAATGTGAACAGAACATTTGTGTTGCACAGAGAAAAACAAACACAACATCTGGGTTTAGATAAGCGATTCTCTACCTTTCTGACTCCATTTAGGAGGAGCCAAACTTATCATCTTATTTAATTTTATAAATTTGTTCATTTAAATACCAATTTGTTATAATGATGTTAATGTTCTTTATTTCTGTGAGTGTGTGGGAAGAACATGTAATGCTATGCCACTCCTGACAGGAAGGGGGCGCTGGAGCGAGAGCTTTTGACCGTGCGCATGGAGCCCAACAAACTTGCAGGCCTACAAGTCGTTTGTTTGTTTTATGTAACTATTCATATTTATTTTGATTGAAAAATTTTTATTTTTTGACTTTCATTTTTTGGTGTGTACAGACAATTCCAAATGTAATATTTAGCTATTTCATATGCAAAGATGTCAGCCAATCACACCAGTGGGCATTTACACTAAAGTCTCACTAAAGTCTCACAGCCAATCACAGCAGTGGGCGTTTACACTGAAGTCTCACAGCAGCAAATCACACCAGTGGGCATTTACACTAAAGTCTCACTAAAGTCTCACAGCCAATAACAGCAGTGGGCGTTTACACTGAAGTCTCACAGCATCCAATCGCAGCAGTGCACGACCCTTTTAAGGTTTTATTATCTTTATGACATTTCCAGGTCTAGAAATCACTTTTACAATGAAGCTTCCTCATTTATCCCAGCTTTTCAAGACCATATAAATCCTGGGGTGAGTTAAAATAATATCTTTTTTAGCTGTTTTAGCTGATTGTCATGCTTGCTTTGTGTTCTCGAGGCCGAGAACCGTTGTGACACGAGATGAGGTGGATCTCTTTAACTCTGGCACTTGTTCTACAGTGCAGATTCTCCTGCTGAAGGCGTTCAGCTCTGATACACACAGGTGTGTGTGGAGTGTTTACCTGTCTGAAACACCAACTCTTTCCCTCCCACTCCTGCTGCCTCCAGGTTCACAAACGCTCGCACCTGCTGAGCCCAGGGATGCTGGGTAATGAAGCCATGACTCCCCTGAGAGAGAGACATATGTTAAAAGAGATCAAATTACACTTTAACATGCGTGTGTGTGGCAAACACACTGTGAGACCATGAATGATGAAAGTGGTGTGAGCGATTCACATCAAACCACCTGAACACATTTCACTAAGATAATCACATGCTCGCTGAGGTCATCCAGCTTGGACAACTTCTGCCCCCTGTCATCCAGGCCAGCCCACGTCACCCCCTCTGTCTGCTGGCTATCTAATATTCTCCGCCAACATCACTCTAAACTCAGGGCTGCAGAGAGGAAGTGGTGCAAATCGAAAATGACTTACGATCACAACAAAATTAACAATTCTTCTGACTCTCGCAAAACCTTCTCTCTTCTCAACCCGCCTCCATCAACACTAACAGCTGACGATATTGCCACATTCTTCATGAATAAAAACACCACCATCAGCGGCCAATTTGTCATGCAACAAAATGACACACACATATTAACAGCTCTTTCTCTCTGCTCTCAGTCTCCAAACTCCTCTTTTCCAATCACCCTACTAACTGTCCACTTGATCCTATTCCCACTAATCTACTTCAAGCCATTTCTTCCTCAGTTGTACCTGTACTTACTCACTCATATCAACACTTCTCTTCACACTGGTATCTTTCCCACAGCATTTAAGCAGGCTCGTGTAACACCCCTGCTTAAGAAACCCCCTCTAAATCATTTCTAGAATATTACAGACCGGTATCCCTTCTTCCATTCGTTGCTAAAACACTTGAATGAGTTGTTTTCAACCAGATCTCTGCCTTTCTTACACAGAACAACCTCCTGAACAACAAGTAGTCCAGCTTCAAAAGCGACACTCAACTGAGACTGCCCTGCTCTCGGTTATTGAAGCTCTTAGACTGGCAAGAGCAGTTTACAAATCCTCAGTTCTCATCCTGCTGGATCTGTCTGCTGCGTTTGATACAGTAAACCACCAGATCCTCCTGTCAATCCTAAAGATGAATGGCATCTCAGGAACCACACTCCAATGGTTCAAGTCTTACCTCTTAGTAGGTCCTTTAGGGTGTCATGGAGGGGTGAGGTGTCTAAGTTCATCATCCATAACTCCATCCAGGACAGCCAGGAATCTTGGAGTTGTAATTGATGATCAAATGAACTTCACTGACCACATTACTAGAACTGCCCGGTCCTGCAGATTTGCCTTATACAACATTAGGAGGATCAGGCCCTTCCTTTCAGAGCTACACAACTCCTTGTCCAAGCGCTAGTTCTATCCAGACTGGACTATTGTAATGCTCTCCTGGCTGGTCTTCCAGCTTGCTCTGTCAAACCTCTGCAACTGATCCAGATGCTGACTGATCCATGCTGCAACTGATCCAGATGCGGCTCGTGGTCTTTAACGAGCCGAAGAGAGCACACGTCTGATCTGCCCAACTCAACCTGAGCTGATGAGTCTTGAGCCATCTTCAAGAAACGGCTGAAGACTCATCTTTTTTTGGCAACACTTGATCCATTAATTAACACTTTTTTCTCTTCTCTTCTACTTTATGTATATTTAAAAAAACAACAACCTTAAACTGTGTCAGAATAAACGTGCCGTGACCTCTCACCAGCAGCCCGCTCTCCTCTGCCCCGTTGAACAAGAAGATGACGCCGTGTTTGAGTGGTGTGGAGAGATTGGCCAGAGAACGTAAAACCTCCAACATCACTGAACAGCTGACGGCATCATCACTGGCTCCTGAAACACACACACACACGTTATTGATCACACAGTACCTGCAGTTATTACTAATACACTAGAGTAAAGCATGCAAACAAATATAGAAACATGATTCAAAGAAAACAATAAAACATGCTATGGATACCAATGCATAAAACCATTAATTATAAGCAAGATGCTGATAATGCGGATACAAAAATACAATTGAATTCCTGACAATCAAATGCATTCAAATCATAACTGACTGGAATTTAACATAAATCCAAACATGAAAGAACAACAACACTGTTGTGAAACTCAAACAAAATCACAGTCTGACTAAAACCACAACACCTATAAAGGTTATACGTGTGACGTCACCATTGGCTGGAGTCACTTCAGTCACGCACACTGAGTGGCAGAAACACTGAGTGACAGAAACACTGAGTGGCAGAAACACTGAGTGGCAGAAACACTGAGTGGCAGAAACACTGAGTGGCAGAAACACTGAGCGGCAACATTTGTTTTCAGCGTGAATGCCGCGAAAAACACACAAAAGACATCTAAAATGGGAAAGAGCTTTGCGATTGACTGTATAAAGAGAAGATAATAATTCATTGGGGTGATAAATGTTGATATATAATAAACAAACTAAAAGAGAACAAATTAGAGCAAACAACTTCTCCAGAGAACTACGTTCCACCAGAAGTACCAATGCCCATACTCTCCACCCATAAATTAATCAACTAACAGTGATGTCTACAAGCAATCACATTCTGAGGTCGTACCTGTGGAAGACAGGGCCGTAACAATATATAACATTGATATAAGTGATCACTCGGATTTAGACATACCAATATTATATGTATATAAAGCGTTCACAGGCAGATTTGCTTCATGTATTTCTCCGGCATCGAAATCAGGCACATATAAATGTCAGGAAACATGATTCCTGGCTCCATGTAAATATTTTAGGAAGTTCAGTAACTTTAGTAAGTTGTAAGGAACACTATATCGAGTCCAAGCTTTAGTTTAAACTGATAATCGTTCGTTTTACTTGCGTTTTCGCAGTTTCCCCTATTAAATCCAGTCAGACAGCAGCTCTTCTGCCACTCAGTCCCGCTGAAGGGGGAGTGATCCGGCGGGAAAGTGACGTCAGTGCATAACCTCTATTAAGCACTCATGCATATGCATCTTTTGCATGCAGACATCAGCAAATCTGATCACTGAGACTCACTCACACACACATCGATGTTCCTGCTTTTCACTTTCACTTCCTGGTTTTCTAAGGATCAGAATTTCACAACACAGATGATCATGTCAGAGTGTGATAGGAAATAACACACTGTATGTGTAACAGAGGCCAGCTAGTAAGAGTTGCGTGTAAACCTCACTTCCCTGATCTCAAGAGTGGGGCTCGAGTGACTGCGGTCTTTAGCCTCCCACGCCGGAGACCAGAGTTCGAGTCCCGCACAGAGCGGGGGGAGTAGGACCTGACATGTTACATATGCATAAATAATGCAAACAATGTAACATGCCTGTCCATATACACCCAACATCAGAAACAAAACACAGTGAAAAATAAGAAAGTCACGAGATCTGACTCATAGATCACTGACACCAAACACAATGAAACCTTAAACTGCTCGATCTGATCACTGTCACTCCACACAACAGCAAACTAAACAAACAAAACTGAGATAAAGGTCACGCATTAATAAATATGGAGCATTATCTGTTCATGACATCATGTCACAATTGCTCAACATAATTTCTCAAGAGTTAAACAACAGCCTGTCCTTTAGATTCCCAATCACAAATGAGATCTTGTAAGGGATAGTTCACCCAAAAATGAAAATTCTGTCATCATTTACTCTCCCTCAAGTTGTTTCAAACCTGTATGACTTTCTTTCTTCTCCTGAACACAAAAGAAGATATTTTAAAGAAGGTTGGTAATTAAACAGTTTCTGGTCCCCATTGACATCCATAGTATTTTTTTTTCCTACTATGGAAGTCAATGGGGTCCATCAGTCGTTTGGTTGCCGACTTTCTTCAAAATATCTTCTTTTGTGTTCAGCAGAAGAAAGAAAGTCATACAGGTTTGAAACAACTTGAGGGAGAGTAAATGATGACAGAATTTTCATTTTTGGGTGAACTATCCCTTTAACATCTCAGTTATTTCTCCCATGCAGCGATGAGATTAAACCGAGAGAGAATGACTGCAGTCTCCCGCATCTCATGTTTCTCCTCAATCTTCTGAGAAAAAGATTCCGTTAGTTTCAGAAGAAATTTCAACAGTGTCTCAAACTGCTCAAATTTGCAATAAAAAGTTAGAGATCTCAATATAAACTCAATCATTTCCAATCTCCAAATTCATTATACAGCTCCAGACTCTCTCCGGATCATGACGAGAGACTAATTTGAGACATTTTGCTCCCACTTAAGGAGAAACAAATATAAATACTTAATGTAACTCAATTATGTTTAATTTCAAGTCTCAAATGAGCAACTTCTGAGCAATAACATTTTATTAACTCTTTCACCTAATAATACTCACAGCAAGAAACTAGTAGCGACATATTTATACTTAAAGGAATGGTTCGGAGTAAAATCAACTTAGGGTCCTTTGCACCATGACCTCGAGCCAAACAGGCTTCTGGGGGGGGTGTTTGGCTTGAGGTCATGGTGCAAAGGACCCTAAGTTGATTTTACTCCGAACCATCCCTTTAAGACACAAAGTTGATATTGTCTCAAAGTTGAAACTTACATGAGACGTAACTGAGATCTCCATTAATTCTCACAAACTCTAAAGGAGGAATTAATGAAGAAATATAACTCTATTAAAGCACATAAACTCAAAGTCTCCTGAGGAGAACGCCAGCAGGATAATGTGTGAAGCGTTGTAGAAACACACCTGGGCTGTCGGCCACCGTGTCGAAGTGGCAGTTAGCGAGCATGAAGTGCTGTGCGCCGCTCTTGGGCTCGAGCTTGACGGCGATGTTGGTCAGGCGGTCGTAGCGGCTGATGGAGCCGCCGATTCTGAAGGAGCCGCTGGGCCGCTGGACGTCCACTGTGATGGAGTGAGAGCCAGCTTTACTCTCAGACCGGATCTGCTGGATCTGATCCTGAAGGTAGTTCACCGTGATCTCAATCTCTGGGCTTCCCATGGTCCGCGGCCCGACACTGGTGATCTGATCCAAATGCATCCTAATGCACATCATAACACATAACTTTACACAAGTGAGCACAACTCTGCTTCTCTGTTTTTATTTCACTGTAATATTATTATAGTTTTGTTCCTATCGAGTTATTGCAGTGAAGCCAAGTTTTATTGCACCTGTGTATAATGACAATAAAGACTATTCGTTTCTACTCTATCATATCATACTTTATTCTGCTCTATTCTATTCTATACTTTATTCTATTCTACTCTATTATATTCTGTTCTATCCTATTCTACTCTACTCTTTTATACTCAACTCTTTATTCTGCTCTGCTCTATTCTATTATTTATGGATGTATGAAACATTTACAATAAGATGAAATGCATTCATTTAGAAACATGAATTTTCAATTAATGCTAACTTTAAGCATTAAGATATATCTGCAGGATGACATATACGAATAATAATGCAAATATCCTCTTATTTTAATGTTCATAAACTGATGATAGTTTAACATTACAGCATGTTTTAATATTTTCCCCTGTCTATGCATTGAATCCAGATTTTTGGGGTTCGGCCGAATACCGAATCCACTGGTTAAGATTCTGCCGAATCCGAATACCGAATCCTACTCCCATCCTCAGTCCATTAACACAGTAAACACATTAATGAAGTAAACACAGCAGTGTAGCCTATTTTTCATTTTATTTTATTTTAACTGTTAAAAAAAAATAAAAATAAATAATGCTTGTCTGGTTAACACAAGTTTTTAGCAGTGAACCCTCTACCTGCAGTTGCTGCATTTCGGCTGCTATCTGTAGATTCCTTCATGCATAACTCGTATTTCGGTTTCATACGCAAATGTTTTAACAGCGGCGATGTTGTGTATTGTTTAGGGCCCTTTTTCACCACGAGACAAATCGGCATTGCAAATTGAACATGTAGCTCGACTTGAATCACCTTCTTTTGACTGAAAGTAGCCTACTGCCAAACAACACTTTTTCTGCTCACGATCGCGTTACACTTTCACTTTCACTTTCTCACAACGGCGGCGTGACGTCGACCAGCGTAGCGCGTAGTGATGCCTATAGGGCTCGGTTCGGTGGAAAAAGAAAATCTAAGGTTCGACAGAAACCGAAACCCGTAAAAAAAAAAAAAAAAAGCCCAATATTCGGCCGAATCCGAATCCTGGATACATCCTAGTCAAATCAAACCCAAACAGACATTAGGCCTGATGTTTTAAACCTCATGTTATTAAGTTACAATATAATCACTTATATTATTTTACCATGGCTTGGAAGATCTTTTTTTTTTCCTTTTCTTTTTTCTTGTTTTAAGTATACAAGGCATTGAATTAGATAGGCCTACCTTTATTATTATTATTATTATTATTATTATTAAAGTCATGTTTAAAACAAAAATGAAATGCAATACTATAGGCACCTGCTAGGCTGTGCTATGGTAAAGTGTACCTGGCCCGGGTGGCGTTGAAGTGTCCTGTGCTTCTGCTGCTGATGATGAGCTGCTGGACTGAGATCAGAACCAGAACCCACATCAGACTCAGGAACCCGAGCAGCAGAACCACAGCGCAACTCTCGCGCAGAAACTCTCTCTTCACTGCCGGCTTGTGTTCGCGGCTCCGGGGGCCGTTCAGCGCGGCCTCCTCATCGCCACTGTCCGGCTCCTGGTTCTCCTGGGTCTGCTGTTCCTGGTTCTCCTGAGTTCTGGTTCTGCTGGTTCTCCTGGTTCTGAGGACTGAGTCTCTCTCGCTCATCTGCATAATGTCTGGGTTGCTCATTACTAAGATCTGCTCTGTTCAGAAACAAACGTATCATAAATCCTTCTTGAAAGCTTGTTTCTTCATTCTCCACTGATCGCTGATTCTTTATTTCTTTTGTCTGGACACGAGGAGTCAGTTTGACAGAAACGAGGAATAACGAGTGTTTTCCTGGTTAGTGTAGTAAGAGGGTGGAGTTAATGATCACTCCCACAAGTAATTCCACGCTCACTATCAGGATTTCTTCAGGTTTCACTTTAAACACACTTCTAGAAGTATAAAGGAGAGCACACACTAACGCGGGGTTAGTTGTCACACACTTGTTTTAAATAGTTTAGAAGACACTCGCCGGGTTTGCGCATGCGGGGCATGTTGTCACACGTTACAATCAGCCCCTATTAGAACTATTCTATTCTATTCTATTCTATTCTATTCTATTCTATTCTATTCTATTCTTGAATTCTATTGAAAAAAAAAACATGATAAAAAGGTGAAGTCAATGATTACAATTATTATTATAATGTTTTTTAACTATGTTGAGCTGTGTTCGTTGTCAAACTCAAAAATCATTTTATTGCAATTTTTTATTTATTTTTTTATATGAAAAAGTGAATAATTGTATTTTATTGAGAAAATATTTGAGTTGGTCTTGTATATTTTCTGATTAGATCAGATATCATTTTAATCTGTCATATGGTCATGTTATAATGTACTCCACCCATGGGGCATGTTGTCACATTTCACTTCCATTCTTACAGAGTAAATCAAGTAAAAAATAAACACTGTATTAATAAAACAAAACCACATAATTGTAGACATGTGGGAAATTAATGTGGGAAAAATAAATACTCTGAACCCTGAGTAGACTTACACAAACTGAAAAAGTCCAAAAGCGTTATGTTGTGCCCCGCTCTCCTCTACTATTACTAAAGCCTGTTTGTGCTGGAAGGACATGTGTGTATTTGAACAGATTCTCATTTATTTTACTTCTAATGATTTTACTATTTTAATCATTTTACAACTTTTGACTTAAACCACAGTCGGTTCTTGTGACACTAATGTGAAACCATTTTACATTTCTGTCTTTTTTCCAAAGTGACATATCAGTTCCCTGGGTGACCAGACTTCATTCGTCCCAATGGAAAGCATTTACACTGTCTGAATGGTTTCCTGTCCCCTGTATAGTGCACTATGTGCCATTCACCATGTAGAAAATAGTAAATGTGTGAACAAGTGACCGATTTATAATGTATTTATAATGTATTTATAATGGAGCTTCAGATTCTAGAGAGCATTTGATTGGACAGAAAATCTGATCTGGTCCTGAAGCAGGGACGGATTATGACTTGTACGATCGACAAGACAAATTACTTTTGATATGAAACACAGTCTCAGCTTTCAAATTATGCCAATTTTATGACGGAATTCAAACAATAAATTATGCTCTTAATTATGACGTGACAGATCGTAGTAGCACCTCGGTTCAAGCGGAAGGTGAACTGATCTAAAGCTCTTCTTTAGTTAATAGTAAATAAACTCAAATGAACTATGTTGAAGATACAGCTACAACTTGCTGAAATGTATCATGTCTCATGTAATCACTCAATCAGTGCTTCAACCGCGGAAATAGGCCAATAAAACAGCTGGAGAACAATATGTCAAGTAACGTAATATTTACCTCAGAAAAGCCCTGTAATGAGCACAGCATATAGGCCTCGCTAGAAACATTAGAGAGGAGTCTTTTTGCTAAATATATGCACTATATTACATATTATAATTTTACTCATAGGCCTATCATAAAACATATTATAATGTTATTATTATAAAAACCGCATTATATTACTGTTGTTAATGTAAAACATTTAATAATAATACCAATGTATGTTTACAGCATTAGTGAGAGATTTTACTTTGAGAAAAAAGAACATGTAGCTATATATAGTACCTGATATTTATCCAAATTAATGGATGTAAACATTGTTACATGTTGTTACTAAACTTAATGAAATTCTGTTTGGTCAGCAAATGGTTTAAGAATCACAGTAAAAAAAAGAAAATCTGTAATTTCCAATATATACACACTCTGCTTAATTGCCTTTTTTATTTGAAGGTGCATCTTTTACAGTCATTCAAACAACTGTAGAGTGAAGTGTGTACGCTTTTACTTTTTACAGTTCAAATTTTAAATAATAGCTAAAACATACTCTATTGCTCTCTCTAGGCCCATTTTGTTGGATCATTTATAATTATGCAAATGAGGCAAATAAAAAATTAGGCAATGTTTATCAATGTAGTTTATAGACCGATCTCAAATCTTCCTTTCATAGGCAAGATCATTGAAAAAGTTGTCTTCAATCAGCTGAACAAATTCCTGAGCTTGAATGGATCCTTTGACAATTTTCAATCTGGTTTCCGACCGCATCACAGCACAGAGACAGCGCTCATAAAGATAATAAACGACCAGGGATGGGAATTGATAAGAATTTAACGATTCCGATTCCATTATCGATATTGCTTATCGATCCGATTCCTTATCGATTCTTATTGGGTGAGGGAATAAGTACAAATTTGTTTGTATTAACTCGCTTTAATATCTGATCAGAAGACACAGCACAGAGTATACACAAATTATGTGTAGCAACTTAAGAACAAACCTAAAAGTAGGTGAGCTACTTCTCAAAGTAAAGTCCAGGGACCTAATAGCCTAGGGCAGTGTTTCTCAACCAGTGTGCCATGGCACGCTAGTGTGTGCCTTGAAAGATTATCAAGAAGAGTGCCTTAGGATTAGGAAATTGATAATTTTCACATTCATTGGTCCGGACAAATAAATAAATAAAACTGCCATTTATGTGCCATAAAAACTAAAAACACAGACTGAAAACAGTTAAGGAAGAGCTTGTGCCTTTTGGAATATTAACAGTGCTCATTTGGAGTAGGCTATTGAGTTACTAAAACAATCTTTGTCAAATAATACACGGGTTTTCTTCACATTTTTTGTTTTGAACGTTTTTGTTTCCATTTGATTAATTTCAAGATCTGATGTGACTTATCCATTGTTGTTTTTACAGCTACAAAGCTGGGAGCACTAAATGATATTCAGTCACATTATACACGCTTTTAAAGGGTTAGTTCACCCAAAAATGAAAATTCTGTCAGTAATTACTCACCCTCATGTTGTTCCAACCGCGTAAGACCTTCGTTCATCTTCGGAACACAAATTAAGATATTTTTGATGAAATCTGAGAGCTGATCACTTCTCCGTAGGCTGCTAGGTGGCCCAAACTTGCTGGCCCAGAAAAGTTATTAAAGAGATCGTTAATATAGTCCAAGTGACTACAGTGGCTCAATCTTAAGTATATCAAGCGACGAGAATACTTTTTGTGCGCAAAAACAAACAAAAATAACGACTTTATTCCACTATTCATTTCCTTCTCTCTGGGCCTCGTAGTGTTTTTGTGCAGCGAGTCTGTGTTACACGTCACCACGTACGCTCACTATTGGCCGACGCTGGTCATGTGTGTGACGTGCAGCACAAAAACACTACGTGAACCGACTAGAGGCCCAGAGAGAAGGAAATGAATAGTGGAATAAAGTCGTTATTTTTGTTTGTTTTTGCGCACAAAAAGTATTCTCGTTGCTCAACAACATGAGGGTGAGTAATTACTGACAGAATTTTCATTTTTGGGTGAACTAACCCTTTAACATTAAATAAAGCACATAAATAGTACCTGATATTATCATTGCCACACTTTGAGATTGTTGTTCCAGCGCGACGTCGCAGTAAAATAGGATCCGTTTCAAATAGAATCGTCGCGTGTTAAACTTTGATTAACCAGAGTCTGATCGATTGCTCCTGTCTGCCTGCCTAGCTGCCTCCTGTGAGTGTTTGCTTCGGTGCTGTAAGCTCCGTTTAAGTCTCGTATTTCTTTGTTTTGAACCATCATTTACTACAATTTCTAGTTGTTTATACTACTACTAAATACAGTTTACCCAACATCTCAGATTAACCTGACATCGCTAGCTTCCGTTACTACTAGCACAACACGCTAGCCTGTTAACGCACCACCCGTGCGCTCAGCTATCTTTATTTATTTATTTTTCTCTCGCGCGCCCGCACCTTTGAGTTCATAAAAAGCTCAGGTAAGTAAGAATCAGTCAACAAACACGGTGAGTAATGTCTTGTCCTGTTATTGTCACCTGCACTTCATGCCACATGTTTAGCATAGCCTTCTCTGTTGGCAATATAGGATTTATATGTGATAAATGCAAGGAGACAGTTAGGCTGACAGAGAAGATTTCAGAATTAGAGACACGCACCCAAACATTAACTGAGGATAGTAAGAGTGCTAGAGCTTCAGATATTATTTTGGATGCGCCTAGCATAGTGAACTCTTTACATGATGCGGTTCCAGCTGAAGTAGAGCCTGCGCAGCCGGGCAAATGGGTGACAGTGAGGGATCGCTCTAGTCGCGGATCAAAAAAAACACTCTTCCGTTCTGATTACCATAACAAATCGATTTGCCCCGCTCAGTGAAACACCCACTGAGAATGATTGTGCCCTAGTTATTGGCGATTCTATTACACGGAACATGAAAATAGAGACACCAGCCACCATAGTCACATGTTTGCCGGGAGCCAGAGCGCCTGACATCAAAGCAAATTTAAAAGTACTGGCTAATGCTAATCGTAAATTCTCTAAGATCATTATTCACGTCGGCACTAATGATGTTCGACTCCGCCAGTCGGAGATCACCAAAATTAATATTAAAGAGGTGTGTGAACTCGCAAGTACGATGTCAAGGACTGTAATTTGCTCTGGCCCCCTTCCTGTTCGCAGGAGTGATGAGATAGTTAGTAGATTGTGTTCGCTTAACGGTTGGCTGTCTAAGTGGTGTCCGCAAAATAATATAGAATTTATAGACAATTGGAAAAGTTTTTGGGGCAAACCTGACCTGTTGAACAGAGATGGTATTCATCCCTCCTGGGATGGTGCTGCTCTTCTCTCTAGTAATATGGCACATAGTCTTAGAGCTCAAACATGACAATCTGGGCCTCAGGTCAGGAAGCAGACAGACTGGCTAAACCGACCGTCTGCTAGCAGCCTCGCGTCACCAAGGTCAGATAAATCCCATCACATAGAGCCTCTTTCACCTAGATATCATCATATAGAGACTGTGTCTGTTCCCCGAATTTGGAAATCCAAAAAAACGTTTAAACCCATCTAAGGTTAAAAATTTAATTGATGTTCAACAAATAAAAAACAGCTATAATACAGATGAGCAAATGCTAAAGCTTGGGTTGCTGAATATTCGTTCGCTTACTTCAAAAGCACTCATTGTTAATGATATGATTTCAGATAATAACCTAGATGTGCTGTGTTTGACAGAAACCTGGCTAAAACCAAATGATTACATTACTTTAAATGAGTCCACCCCGCAAGATTACTGTTATAAACATGAGCCTCGTCTGAAACGCAAAGGGGGAGGAGTTGCTTTAATTTATAGTAATATTTTCAAAACCACTAAGAAATCAAGTTTTAAATATAATTATTTTGAAGTGTTAGTACTTAATGTAAAAATATATAGTATAAATGATAAATCACGTTTGAGATTTGTGCTGGCTACTGTATACAGGCCACCAGGGCACCATAAAGATTTTATCAAAGAATTTGCGGACTTTCTATCAGAATTAATATTGACTACAGATAAAGTACTAATTGTTGGTGATTTTAATATACACATCGATAATGAAAAAGATGCATTGGGTTTGGCATTTAAAGACATTCTTA
Source organism: Leuciscus idus (assembly GCA_021554675.1). Classification (NCBI taxonomy): domain Eukaryota; kingdom Metazoa; phylum Chordata; class Actinopteri; order Cypriniformes; family Leuciscidae; genus Leuciscus; species Leuciscus idus. The sequence goes on from CM038621.1 coordinate 64,915,838, forward strand.
ACTCTATTAGAGTTAGACAGCACATGTCAGGACCTACTCATTGTCGTAATCATACTCTAGATCTAATATTATCACACGGAATAGATGTTGATGCCGTTGAAATTCTGCAGCAGAGTGATGACATCTCAGATCATTATCTAGTCTCGTGTAAACTTCATTTAGCCAAGGCTTCAAAGCCGACTCCGTGTTTCAAATATGTTAGAACTATCACTTCTGCCACTAAAGATTGCTTTATCAATAATCTTCCTGATAATTTTCATCATCTCAGCATCCCAGATAGCTTAGAAGAACTTGATATTGCAACAGAAACTTTTAACTCTCTCTTTTCCAGCACTTTAGACACAGTTGCTCCGTTGCGCTTAAAGAAGATTAAAGAAAATAGTCCAACGCCGTGGTACAACGAGCACACTCGGGCCCTTAAGAGAGCAGCCAGAAAAATGGAGCGCAACTGGAAGAAAACAAAACTAGAGGTATTTCGCATTTCATGGAAGGAGAGCTCGATTACTTACAGAGAGGCTTTAAAAGCTGCTAGATCTGCTTATTTTTCAACCCTATTAGAAGAAAATAAACATAATCCTAGGTATTTATTTGAAACGGTGGCTAAACTACCGAAAAAGAAAGCTTCAAGCACCGAAGTTTCCAAGCAACACAGCAGTAATGACTTTATGAACTTCTTCACTTATAAGATTGATAATATCAGGGAGAAAATTATAACTATGCAACCGTCTACTACAGTATCGCATCAGGCAGTGCATTGTAGTCTCCCTGAGGAAAAATTTGATTCATTCGTTGCTATTGGAGAGGAAGAATTTACTAAACTCGTTAAATCATCTAAATCGACAACATGTATGTTAGACCCTATACCGACTAAGCTACAGAAAGAGATTCTCCCAGAGGTCATAGATCCTCTTCTTAATATCATTAATTCATCTTTGTCTCTAGGATACGTACCAAAAACCTTTAAGCTGGCTATGATTAAACCGCTTGTTAAAAAAAACCGCAACTTGATCCTACAGAATTAGTCAATTACAGGCCGATCTCGAATCTACCTTATCTGTCAAAGATATTAGAAAAAGCAGTATCCTCACAACTGTGTTCCTTTCTTGAAAGAAATGATATCTGCGAGGATTTCCAGTCAGGTTTTAGACCGTACCATAGTACCGAGACAGCTCTCGTTAGAGTAACAAATGATTTGCTCTTATCATCCGATCGTGGTTGTATCTCTCTATTAGTGTTACTCGATCTTAGTGCTGCATTTGACACTATCGACCACAACATTCTTTTAAATAGACTCGAAAATTATGTTGGCATTAGTGGAATTGCACTAGCATGGTTTAAATCATACTTATCTGACCGTTATCAGTTTGTAGCAATAAATGAAGAGATGTCTTATCGATCACAAGTTCAGTATGGCGTACCACAAGGCTCAGTACTAGGACCGTTGCTGTTCACTCTGTACATGCTACCATTAGGAGATATCATTAGGAAGCATGGAATTAGCTTTCACTATTCTGAAAAAACAGAGATTCTAATTATTGGACAAAAAAACGTCCTCACGTAGTAACCTAGAATACTGTCTAACACTTGATGGCTGCTCTGTTAAGTCTTCGTCGTCAGTTAGTAACCTGGGTGTGCTCTTTGATACCAATCTTTCATTTGAAAGTCACGTGTCTAGTATCTGTAAAACCGCATTTTTCCATCTTAAAAATATATCTAAACTACGCCATATGCTGTCAATGACAAATGCGGAACAGTTACTTCATGCGTTCATGACCTCAAGGCTAGATTATTGTAATGCTCTACGGGGTGGTTGCCCTGCACGCTTAATAAACAAACTACAGCTAGTTCAAAATGCAGCAGCTCGAGTTCTTACCAGAACCAGGAAGTATGACCATATTAGCCCGGTTCTGTCAAAACTGCATTGGCTCCCTATTAAACATCGCATCAATTTTAAAATATTGCTGATTACTTACAAAGCACTAAATGGTTTAGCTCCGCAGTACTTGAGCAAGCTCTTAACGCATTATAGTCCTTCACGTCTATTGCGATCTCAAAATTCCGGCCAGTTAATAATATCTAGAATATCAAAATCGACTGCTGGCGGTAGATCCTTCTCCTATTTAGCACCAAAACTTTGGAACAGTCTTCCTAACATTGTCCGGGAAGCAGACACACTCTGTCAGTTCAAAGCCAGATTAAAGACACATCTCTTTGACCTAGCATTCATATAATACATTATAGACTTCTATAATCCAATGTTAGGCTGCATAGATTAGGTCAGCTGGAACCGGGAACACTTCCCATAAATCCTGATGTACTCGTTACATCATGAGAAGAATGGCATCTACGCTAATTTTAGTGTCTTTGTTTATCCCGAGGTTTTCCCGCAGCCTGCCGGATCCAGGCCGTATCCAGATCTGATGAAGGACCTTCGCCTGGACCCGATGTCAACGCAGTGTTGAAGTGCCAACTAATCTCTCCCTATGGAGGATCCCTTTACCACTCTACAGATAAAGCATAGTCGGGAAACTTAATTCGCGCATCTACCCCGAATTGATAAAATTTAATTAAATTCTGTATCAAAATTTATAAGGAAAGACCAGTACTTTGTTTAGGCTTGGTTTGTAGGGAATTACAAACCTGCGCACATATATTCAAACACACATAACTATAGAACCAATTCTAAATGTGCATGTGAACGCCATCAGCGTTTCTCACAGGTTCGCGTTTAAAGTCTGTGTAGAGAGGATGGTGTCGTCTTTGCGGCCCCTAATTTAATAACAAATGATTGTTGCGACGGAAGCAAATCAATCAAAACTAACTTTAGCTGGAAAATAACTTTATTAAAGAACCGCTATAAAGCCAAAACAATCTCTGTTACCTTAAATTATACGTTTATCTCTGTAAAGCTGCTTTGAAACAATCTACGTTGTTAAAAGCGCTATATAAATGAAGATGACTTGACTAACATGGAAAATTATACTTTTTAATCGCATGTCGCGCCGTCGCGTCGCATGCGGTCAGAGCGCTTCTGCCTCGATGCCATGTTTGCTCATAGTGTTTGCTACGTTCTGAACCAAAACAACGCAGCACGAGTGTGACGTCGTGTCACATTTGAACGAGCGGAACCGATAAGAGGAATCGTTAAGCAGGCTTGCTAACGGTTCCAAGGAATCGATTCACTGGGCACCGGTTCTGAAGAAGAATCGGTTCTCGGTTCCCATCCCTATAAACGACATTCGCTTAAATACTGATACAGGCAAATTATCAATGCTGGTACTACTCGACCTCAGTGCTGCATTTGACACTGTCGATCATAACATACTTCTGGACAGGCTGGAAAACTGGATAACGATTACAGCCCCATTGACTCCCTGTGCCAATGCATTGACGAAGTCAACAGTTGGATGTGTCAAAACTTTCTTCAGTTAAACAAAGACAAAACTGAAGTCATTGCGTTTGGAAACAAAGATGAAGTTCTCAAGGTGAACGCATACCTTCATTCTAGGGGTCAAACAACTAAACATCAAGTCAGGAATCTTGGTGTGACACTAGAGTCAGACCTTAGTTTCAGTAGTCATGTCAAAGCAATAACTAAATCAGCATACTATCATCTGAAAAATATTGCAAGAATTAGATGCTTTGTTTCCAGACAAGACTTAGAGAAACTTGTGCACGCTTCCATCACCAGCAGGGTGGATTATTGTAATGGACTCCTCACTGGCCTTCCCAAAAAGACCATAAGACCGTTGCAGCTCATACAGAACGCTGCCGCCAGGATTCTGAGCAGAACCAGAACATATGAACATATCACACCAGTCCTCAGGTCTTTACACTGGCTCCCAGTTAAATTTAGGATTGATTTTAAAGTATTATTACTGGTATATAAATCATTCAATGGCCTAGGACCTCAATATATTGCAGATATGCTCACTGAATATAAACCCAACAGATCACTCAGATCACTAGGATCATATCAGCTATAAATACCAAGGGTTCACTCAAAACATGGCGAGTCCGCTTTTAGCTATTATGCCAGCCGCAGCTGGAACCAGCTTCCAGAAGAGATCAGATGTGCTCCTACAGTAGTCACTTTCAAATCCAGACTCAAAACACATCTGTTTAACTATGCATTTACTGAATGAGCACTGTGCCAATGTTCGTCCGACTGTTTGTACTGTACTGTATTTTATTTTATTATTCTAAACCGTTTTAATTATTCTTATTTCTTTTTATTATTTTAATTTCTTCTATGTAAAGCACTTTGAATTGCCATTGTGTATGAAATGTGCTATATAAATAAACTTGCCTTGCCTTGCCTCTAGCAAACTTCAGACAGGCCTGGACATGTACTGGCTTAAGCAGGGGGACACGTCTGGCACTGCAGGATTTGAGTCCCTGGCGGCGTAGTGTGTTACTGATGGTAGCCTTTGTTACTTTGGTCCCAGCTCTCTGCAGGTCATTCACTAGGTCCCCCCGTGTCCCCATTTTTGCTCACCGTTCTTGTGATCATTTTGACCCCACGGGGTGAGATCTTGCGTGGAGCCCCAGATCGAGGGAGATTATCAGTGGTCTTGTATGTCTTCCATTTCCTAATAATTGCTCCCACAGTTGATTTCTTCACACCAAGCTGCTTACCTATTGCAGATTCAGTCTTCCCAGCCTGGTGCAGGTCTACAATTTTGTTTCTGGTGTCCTTTGACAGCTCTTTGGTCTTGGTCATAGTGGAGTTTGGAGTGTGACTGTTTGAGGTTGTGGACAGGTGTCTTTTATACTGATAACGAGTTCAAACAGGTGCCAGTAATACAGGTAACGAGTGGAGGACAGAGGAGCCTCTTAAAGAAGTTGTTACAGGTCTGTGAGAGCCAGAAATCTCAGTAGCACCTCAATGCAGTACACAAGATCTGGGGGCGGAGTTGGATCCAGATATAAGGGGTGGAGATGGGTAGGTTTAGGTATATGTAAGGTGGGAGGAGTTGGATCTGGATCCGACTCCTCCCCGTGGATTTCATGTTCTGCAGTGAGGACCATCTCAGAAATCTTGCTTGTTTGTAGGTGACCAAATACTAATTTTACGGAGGAATTTACCAATTAATTCATTAAAAATCCTACAATGTGATTTTCTGGATTTTTTTCTTCTCATTTTGTCTCTCAAAGTTGAAGTGTATCTATGATGAAAATTACAGGCCTCTATCATCGTTTTAAGTGGGAGAACTTGCACAATTGGTGGCTGACTAAATACTTTTTTGCCCCACTGTATCAGAGACAATTGAAAGGTTCACAGTTCTGCTGTATGACAGAACCAGTACATGTGAGAGTGTGAACATGGCTAGGAAAAAGCTTTTTTCAAAAAGGCACAGTGTTCGCCGAATTCCACCAACAAGTGCAGCTCTTGAACAGCATGTGAAAAGGGCAACATATCTGGGTGGTCATATTTGGGGCAAAGTATTACTGCCTTCTCCATCTAAATGGGGGTGGGTCAAAATAGAGGATGGCAGTTTTGAACCATACTGGACCTCACTTGCTGAAGCATCTAGTTCTTGAAATACACCTCTGGTGCAACTCAGACTCATCATCAGTGATGTATCCTGGGTTCATTGGGTGTTTCGGGTCTCACAACATCATACACCCTCGCCCAGGCGACCCAGCCAGGGTTGATCAGACCCTGGCTTGTGTCTGAGTAGCTTGTCCAATCCACGGATCACCCCGCTTGATCCACAGCCATCTTGACGCCTTTTCAGCGGCATCCGTGATATTCTTGGTGGCTTTCCTGATGTGCAGTCCCTTCACTCCAAGCATCTTGAGAGCCCTGATGAGTGACTGGCCGACGAATCCTCTGCACCCGACCTCGATAGGATTGCATCGGGTCCTCCACCCCCTGCTTCGGCATTCGCCTGCCAGCTCCTCGTACTTGGCCCTCTTCCTCTCAAATGCCTCCTCCATCCGGTCTTCCCAGGGAACAGTCAACTCCAGCAGGACCACTTGCCTTGTTTTTTCTGACACCAGGACAATGTCTGGCCTGAGCGTGGTCACCGCGATGTTTCCTGGGAATTTGAGCTGTCTCCCTAGGTCGACCTTCAGCTGCCAGTCCTTTGCTGTTGCGAACAGCCCCCCTGATTCCTTCAAGCGCTGATGTGGCTTCTCCCCGGCTTTAACAAAGACGATGTTCTGTCTTGCTGGTTGCTGGTGTTTACTGCAGGTGATCCCAGTACTGATGACCTCAGCAATGACCCTCAGCACTTGGTCGTGGCGCCAACGGTAGCGCCCATCTCCCAGTGCTTTTGGGCAGCTGCTCAAGATGTGCTCCAATGAACCTCCTCTCTGGCAGAGTGGGCACAGTGGTGTATCTGCCAGGCCCCAGCGGAAAAGATTGGATGGACTGGGGAGGACATCATAGACAGACTGAACCAGGAATTTTATCCGGTGTGGCTCAGACTTCCACAATTCTGTCCACGATATCTTTCGGTCTGCCACCTGCTCCCATCGGGTCCATGCCCCCTGCTGCCGCATCCCTACTATCCTACTGCAGCGGGCTTCTTCCACCCCAGCTCGGACCTCATCTTGGATCAGCTGTCGCCTTTCCTTTCCCTGGGCCTTGTTAAAGCGAGGTCTTGGATTGCTCCCGAGTCCTGCCCGGCCAGATGCCACTGCCCCCACCAGCTCACTGTGTCACAGCCGTGACTCAGCCTGGTCCACTGCCTCTTGGGCCTTCCACTTCCTGCCGGTTCTGACCTCTATGCCTGCCGAAGAGACCTTGATGTCACTTGAGTCTCTGTACAGTAGCACCTCTCTTGATCGGGTTACCATAAACTCTTCCTTCAGACTGCTGAAGGGCAGTTTTAGTTTGTTCTTCGTCCCGTACAAGGCGATATCGCTGAGGCTTCGTGGTAGGCCTAACCACTTCCGCAGGGAACAGCTGACTTTCCTCTCGAAGCATTCAACAGTGGTTATTGGCACGTCATAGACCAGCAGTGGCCAGAGGAGTCGGGGCAGGATGCCGTGCTGGTAAATCCAGGCTTTATATTTACCTGGCAGACCTGACTTGTCCACAGCCGTCAACCAGATTCCCAACTGGTTGGTGGTTGTCTGGAGTGATGCGGTGTCCTTCAGGGTGCAGTCGTAGATCTTGCCCAGACTCTTGACTGGCTTTTCTCCGACAGATGGTATCTGGATGTCTCCTAGTGAGAAGCGGAACTGGTCTGTAACCTTCCCTTTCTTCACCACCAGGGACCTGGACTTGGCTGGCTTAAATTCCATCCGGGCCCAGTTAATGAGACGCTCGAGCCCTTGGAGGATCCATCTGCACCCCGGAACCGATGTTGTTGTCACCGTCAAATCGTCCATAAATGCTCTGATGGGGGGCTGCCGCATACCTGACTTGGTGAGTGGGCCTCTGCACTCCACCTCTGCTGACTTAACCAGCATATTCATTGCCAAGGCAAACAATATCACGGAAATAGTGCATCCCGTGATAATGCCCTTCTCAAGCCGATGAAACGCAGATGTTTCCGCTCCAGAGGTGACTCTCAAACTGAAGGAATTGTAATAATCCAGTATGAGGTTCTTGATCTTGTCTGGAACGTAATGTCGGTCAAGTGCGGTTTCTACCAGCCTATGTGGGATTGACCCGTAGGCATTGGCGAGATCGAGCCAGAGGACTGCCAGATCCCCTTTGCCTTCACGTGCCTCACGTAACAGCTGGGTGACAACTCCGGTGTGCTCGACGCATCCTGGCATCTTTGGGACTCCACCCTTCTGCACAGAGGTGTCGATGTACGTGTTCCTCAGGAGGAACTCCGTCAGGCGTCGGGCAAGAATACTAAAGAAAATCTTTCCCTCAACACTGAGGAGCGAGATGACTCTGAACTGCTCGATGGTACTTGAGCTCTCCTCCTTCGGGATCCAGACGCCCTCTGCATGTCTCCACTGCTGCGCCACCTTCCCCCTCCTCCAGATGACCTTGATTAGTTTCCATAACCTCTTCAAGAGTCTGGGGCACCTCTTGTAGACGACGTACGGCACTCCACTCGGGCCTGGTGCTGAGCTGGTTCTAGCAGCTTTGACGACTTCTTCAACTTCCTTCAAAGCTGGCTCCCTGGTGTTAAATGCCACGGTGGGTTCCAGCGGGGTTATCAACATTTTGCATGGCCCAAGATCTTTGTCTCTTGCGCTGTCACTGTACGTGGTGCTGAGATGTTTGTTAACATCTTCTTCAGTGCACGCAAGATGGCCACTTCTTAAGCCTGCTATGAACTTATTGCCTGCAAATGTACAAAAGGCTGTATTAAGCAATGCAAATGCAGAGCAGCATCACTGCAGTGTACTGCTTTATATTTATGTGAGGGAGAATGTCAGAGAGTGTAAAGCTGTGTTAATAATTGTTTTGCTTCTTGACTGAGATAAAAGTGGTCATTGAATTCAGCATGGAATTTTAGAATCTTATATGTTATGCTATTAATTAAATATTGTGTTAATATTCAAAGCTCAACTGCTGAAGAGTTGAACTACTGGTTCTTTGTTCTGTTTCTTATGCAGGCCTACATTAAAAAGACAAAAAATATATATTTACATGTATTTATGGTGAAATATGTTATTGCATTTTAGGTTTCTGGCAGCTTTTAATCCATTTTCCCATTACAAAATCCATATTTGGCGGCCATTTCAAATTTCAAGCGCCTACGGTCCTAAATCTGATCAGAACCCCTTTGTGAGCCTTCCTAACAAATTTGATGCTTTTATCGCAAATTGATCGATTTTTGCGCTTAACCGCCCTACTAAAGTTTGAATATTTTGGAAGTGAAATATGAAAGGTGAATATGGATTATTGAATTTTTAATAATGAAAATTATGTTTTGAATTGAAATATTCACTGCTTAAATATTCAACCATGTTGAATTTCAGCCCATAAAAATGCAAGCCCTAAAAATACAATGCATTAAAATGCAAGCATGCTTAATGCAATGCATTTTTTTTTTCAAGTAGTGCAATTCAACAGGCTTTTTGTTTCAAAAACATTTGACATTTTACTTCCATAGATTTAGTAAGATTCTGGTGAGCTTGTAGAGCCTCTGATTATCAACACAAGAATGACACCGTTTGCAATAAAGATACATTTATTAACACAGAGATATACAAGAGTAAAATACCACACTTCCCAAATACTACTCAGGAAAGTGACTAAACTAAACGATATATCGGTCGGGCTCTACTACAAACAACTACACAAATGATGTTCACAATTAATGTTAAGTAGATGAGCAATGGATTGGATGAAGAAATTGAAGTCAATTGTGATCTTTCTAGATGCTGGTATGAAATAGTAAATAAGCATTTACTATGAATACAGATAATGTGTCTAATGTATCTATCTGTATATGCACACCCTAGACACAGAAAAAAAAAAAAAAAATCGAATATAGCAACAAGCTATCCTGTATCTCAAACAGTAGAGCGTTGGCGCTTGCAACGCCAAGGTCATGGGTTTGATTTCCCATGTATGTAAATATAAATATGTGCCTTGAAATCCAATGTATGGATAAAAGCGTCTGCCAAATGCGTAAATGTAAATGTAGCAACAACCTAATGCCCAGGCCTTTGGGAAGAGGTTTGGTTAGCTTATATTTATTTTCCACGTGGTCGGCTGATCAGTCCGGCAATGGGCTATGTCTTCCACTGGTATCTTTCCATTCGCAGTGGGGGTAAACTGGATCACTTTCCAACAGTTGCAGAGCCGCACTGAGTGCTGGAGGTTCGCTGCTGGTCTTTGTGTAATCCGGAGAACTGTAGGTCAGGCGGAGGTCGATCCGCAGGATCCTTTGCAGGCCAAAGCTTACAAAGGCAAGAGTCGTGCAGCTCAGGTGTTGAATGCTGAAGTCCTCATCAGAAGCGGTTGAGCTGCTTGAAGGTCCGGTGAAGGTTTACTTGCAAAAGTATAACCTTGGTTGTGCTGATGTTCCTTCCCTCTTTAGGTCAGAAACTCTACTACTGTAGTGGTGTGATTGGGTCGTGCATTCCAAGTGTCCGCCCATCGCGTCCCATCTTTCCACCCTGTGGAGCTTGTGGATTTGTCCCAAAATACACAGTTAAATGAAACAGTGTCTTTAGAACCTTGGAAATTTTCTTTCCAAACCTTACTCAAAGTCCTTGCAGCAGCGTTCTGAACTTGTAGAGTCCAAACTTGATGTAAATTGGTTGAGGTATCAACCAGATGTCCATATCTGTGTTAGTGGGTGAGATTACATTGGCTGTTATTCCAGGTGCAGTTTCCACTGTGAGCGCACAGTTCCCTGGATGAATAAGGAGATACTGTATGTAGGACATGTTCCTTACATGCTCTAAACCAATGTGTAAAAAGATGTCTTTTTCTCAGGGTTCTTTTTTCCTACCGTGTTCTAGCCAGTTTGGGGGCCCTAGGCAGTCCATGGTCGTTCACACGTTGGTCTCAGGAAGGGAGTTGAGATGAAAATCCATGAACAATGGGCAACCGGTGATTAGATTAGCGATCAATGGGTCATTGATGCCGTCACCTCTGGCAGTCCTGATTACCACAGTCCTTTAGTTGTCTTTGAGGGTCATATCACATACTTCTGTCTTCTTAATCACAGTAAGACAAAGAGACTCCTGTTGTGAAGTATGGACCTCTGGTGCCATCATGTCTGCTGTTCACTACATTAGGCATTTAAAAGCTCTATTGACAAAATTAAAACATGGACAGCTCAAAAAGCAAACAATATTTCAAAAAGCAAACAGTATTTCATGGCTTTCAGAACTAAAATGTATCTTAATTTAAGCAGAATGAGCATAAAATAAAATGAGTGATAAAATGAGTAATGAGTTTAATCGATCATTACTTGAAGCAAATGCAAAAAATAAGTAAAAGTGAAAGCAAATGAGACAGATCACTCTCTTTACTGACTTATAAGAGCCAAATCATCTCAAGAGAAGAAGAGAAGAAAAGTGTCCAGTTTCAGAGCTACATACAATTTTATGTTGTATTTGCATGGAAGAGTAGAAGTGGAAGATAAACTAGATGTTCTGATGAAAAACAACAAAGAACGAGTTAAAAATTAATATCAGATTAATTTCACTCTCAAATGTGTTATGGCCTCTTCTTCAGCTCCTGAACTTCAAAGGTGTTTTCTAGTGTGAATTTTCTGGTGCTCTTTCAGTTCATATTCTGTAGTAAAGGCCTTCTTCACTGAAACACACACTGCTGTGTCTTTTCTGGTGTAATATTACTAATGAATCTTCTCCTTTGTGTGAATCTTCAGGTGTTTCTTCAGGACTGACGCCCAATGAAACGGTTTACCGCACTGATCACAGTTAAACGGTCGTTCTTCAGAATGAGAAGATGTGATTTCAGAGAGAAATCCTGAGCCGCTTCTTCCCAGTGTGAACTCTCATGTGAATCTTCAGACTTGATTTACATGTGAAGCGTTTTTTACACTGAGGGCAGGAGATTTATTGGCTTCTGTTTTTCCTTTCTTGTTCACGTCCATCAGGTCTGAAAGAAACATTAAATCATGTGAGATTTCAAATGAGAGACAAACGTGAAATGAAAAGTGAAGCCCAAAGTCAAGATCACTGAGTATAATAGTCATTTTAATACCATCAAATCTGGTCAACAACTGCTGTGCACGATTATGATCTATTTTAATGTCATGAAGATGATTTGTGTTATAAATCACTAGTTTGGTCATGAAACTCTAGATGACGCAGGCTTGACATATGATCTGTAAGAAATCACAGTTTCCTACACGACACAAGCTGATTGGCCTCTAAGCTTATTTGTTTGACGTTTGTTATGAAAGGTCCATCTGTCAGCAAATTCTCATATTTTTGCATAGTGTTGGACTGAAGGAAAAGCAAATTCACGCCTGTACAATAGAGAGCGTAAAAGCGTCTGCCAGGGGCATAAATGTAAATGTCTCACATGGCAAAAGTTACTTTCAATGGACTCTTTTACACAATTTTCTTGCTAATCATGACTTAAGTAATTCAAAGTGTTCATGAAATGCTAATGTTTTATTTAAAGTATTATTATATTATTCCAATCTTTAATGCTGGTTTCACTAGTGCCACCAAATGCTCTCAAATGTGTATCTGCAGCAGCTCTGGGCATCTGACAAAGTTTATATCTTACTGGTCAGCACATTTCTTTGAAGGGCAAAGCAACTACTGTAGTTGAAATATTCTCCAACCTAAACACCAAACTTTTTGTTCTTTGGTATAATGATGTTTCTTTTAAAAAAAAATAGTATTTAATGATCAAAACAAACAAACACACTAACCAGGGCTGAAACAACTAATTGTACGTACATTGTACAACTGATCGTACATTGATAAAATGTGACAGTCTTCATTTAAACTGAACAAAATTATAAACGCAACACTTTTGTTTTTGCCCCGGTTTTTCATGAGCTGAACTCAAAGATCTAAGACTTTTTCTATGTACACAAAAGGCCTATTTCTCTCAAATATTGTTCACAAATCTGTCTAAATCTGTGTTAGTGAGCACTTCTCCTTTGCCGAGATAGTCCATCCACCTCACAGGTGTGGTATATCAAGATGCTGATTAGACAGCATGATTATTGCACAGGTGTGCCTTAGGCTGGCCACAATAAAAGGCCACTCTAAAATGTGCAGTTTTATCTCACAGCACAATGCCACAGATGTCGCAAGTTTTGAGGGAGCGTGCAATTGGCATCCTGAATTGAATGTTCATTTATTTACCATAAGCCGTCTCCAAAGGCGTTTCAGAGAATTTGGCAGGACATCCAACTGGCCTCACAACCGCAGACCAGACTCATGCCTGATGTTCTCATAACGATAACACAATCTCAGACCTGATGTGAGACTTAAACATAGCCACTGCTCACGTCCATATTGATAAAAAAAATGCACATTTTTTGCATGGAAACCGTGCGCCCAATTTTCTGTAGTATGCTCGTTTTGTAAATGAGGGCAACTGTGTGAAAACATCTACCAAACGTGTCAATTTATAGCAGTAAATAAAATTTCTATGGACTATATGCACAAGAAAAATAAAGCCTAACCCTTAAAGTAACACTATGGAACTTTTCCTCTGCGGTCGCCCCACAGGTTGGAAGCGGAATTGTCTCATTAGAACTACAGAAATGCAACCCAATCTGGCAATCTTAGATGTGTGGTTATAGCAGATAAAGGACCACAAAGTAGGCCTGTCGCGGTGAAGGATTTTCCCTTGTGGTAATTTTGAGTGGCTCAATAGCCCGATATGCGGATTTACCACATTTATTAATTTATTTTGATTTATTTATATTTATCAAGTCAAGTCAAGTTTATTTATATAGCGCTGTTCACAATACAGATTGTATCAAAGCAGCTTCACAGTATTAAATTAAAATAATACATCAATGTTTGTTTCTAGTGGAAAACGTCCACGTTTGGTAATGCTGGTCAATAGAATTGTTGATTGATTAATTAAATTAAAGCGACACATGGATGTGGACACTTGGATATATTTCCAAGATCCTTGTGATGGTACATCGACTTACAATAGGTTGAATGACACGTCACACGTCTGCCATAGCCTGACAGGGTCTGTATCGCTTTTACTGGCACTATGTAACTTCGGTGTTCGGGTAGTAACAAGAGCACAAAAAGAACTACAAAATTCGACTGCTTTACAGCATACGTCACTTCCCCCACCACTTCATCAAATTTGGACGTGAGAGGCCAACCAACGTTTGTTTTCGGCTTTTGTGCGTATGTTTTTGTCATGGGGGTTGTTTACACCTGGCCACTTCATGCATTTTCTCAGATCGGATAGCTACCCGATCGTGAAAAGTCCAGGTTTAAATGCCCTCCGAAACGCATTTGAGACGGATTTGAATCTGATCCCTCAAACCACTTCAGGAGGAGATCTGAGACGCATTCCAGACGAAACTGGACAAGTGTAAATGCATAATGGTTGTTGAAACCACATATGTAAATTGTACTCCTCCCAAAAATGCTAAAAAAATAAAATAAAAAAAACGTGTGAGAGCGTTGTATAGGCTATTATGTTATATCCAGATATGACGACGCGCTGGAACACGCATCACCGCAGATGAGCAACTGCATCAAGCCAACGTGCAAACTATCGCAAATCAAAGTGAAAGTAAGTCGCAGACGCTTATCACACAATCTTCATCATTAAAAGTAAAGAAACGAAATGATCTTACCAGGGCTGTTACTGCTCTCTCTTATTGCGGTCTTTGATTTTGAAATTTTAGCTGATGATCTATAAAATGCAGCTCATATCTCGGTGACATGCACTCCATTAAATCTGCATATAGCGCGAGAATTGAAGATCGAATTTAAATCCGTTTCGCAAAAATACATTTATGTGACCAAGTGTAAATGGAATCGTTTTGATAAATCAGATAGCTATGCCTCACGAATTAGTTTGCCAGCTGAACTCAGGTGTTGTGAGGTGTATTTATCACGTAGTCCTGAGGGATATCAGACGACGCTGTTGACGTTGATTCCTGCGATTATCATGAGAACAGCTTTCAATATCTCACATAATTATCATAAATAAGCCTAACGTAGAGGTTGTAAATAGTGTAAACGAGCACAATTTGCAAACTATTATGATAAATTGCAATAATCATGTCTAATGACATCATAACGGCCAATGTTATGAAATAATGCGACGTACATTTAACTTAAAGGTCCCATGACATGCTACTTTTTGTAGGCTTTAATATAGTCCTTAGTGGTCCTTAGTACTGTATCTGAAATCTCTTTCCAAAAATTCAGCCTCGGTGCAGAATTATAGCCACTACACTCTAAAAACTCCTGGGTTATTTCTTCAACCCATTTTCTGGGTTATTTGTGTTGGGTTAAAATTATGGGTTATTTTTTCAGAGAGTAACCATTTTCTGGGTTATAGGGCTAATATTTTGACCCAATTTATGGGTTGTTTGGGTTTCTGGGTTATTTTTCAAAGAGTAACCCATGTTCTGGGTTATAGGGTTGGCTTTCTCTCTCTCTCTCTCTCTCTCGCAGTTGTTCTGGAATTTTCTCACAACAGTCGTTTGAAATAACCGTCGCTTCGCGCTCGATCCGTTTTGGCCTGTGCTTCATCGGTGCAACTTCATCTATATTCAATGTAAGAGAGTATTTTCAGTGTTGATGTAATGTTAACTTTTCTGTGTCCATGTCCCTGTTGCTAGTTTAGCACCATTTGCAAAAAAAAAAAAAAAAAAAATACGTTGCTACGTTGAGACTAGCGTTAGCCGTGGTAATTCTGTGGTTGGCATGTAGCCGCGGCTATCACGACAACATCTAGGTCTAGGACAACTCGAGGTAACGTTATCGCACACCGGACACGATTTTGAACACGGTCCTGAGCCGTTGCTGGGTGCCGCGGACAGACCGCCGGTGTGTGTGTGTGTGTGTGTGTGTGTGTGTGTCCGTTACACTCATAGAGAATAATGTGTTCGAATTTTAAAGACGCGGCGCTGCGCTTCGCGTCCGGTGTGCGAGCCCCTTGAGAGAGTGCACGTCCCGGTGAGCGATACCTCGAGTTGTCCTAGACGCGACGCGGCGCTTCTCGTCCGGTGTGCGAGCCCCATAGCCGCGGCTACAGAGCGACGAGGCAACACAATAGTTGAGTCATGTTTATACAGTGCTCTACTGGCTGAAGTAGTGAGAGTTAAAGAAGCGGGTCAAGTCTTCAAATTGTTGCTAACCTCTATATTGCTATGTTTTCTCCAGGTCATTTTGAATGGACAGTTTTGTCGCTGATAAGCTAACTGAGTGGCAGCTGTCTGAGCTGACAGAGAATTTTAGAGGTGAGCATTTTACTCTTATTGCCCTTATATCATCTCTCTATACCTACATTTTTATTTTATTTTATAAGACTTAAATGTGTCAGTGCAAGATTTTGTGAAAGTCACAACTTCTTCGACAGTGGGGTATGTACAACCCTAAAATATTATTGTGCCTTGTCTTTAAGCTGTTATGCATAAGAATGGGCTGTCATTACACTTATGAATTAAAGAAAATATGTCATTCACACAAAATGGGTAATGTTAATGCTGCAAAAGAACCACATTAGTTAACTAGCAATTTGGGCCATGTAAAAAAAAAAGAAAGAAAAAAAGCCACTGCATTACCTTAAAAGTGATTATTTGTAGCTTGATAATGAAAGAGTGTCTGGTGAGTGGTTCACAATTGTCTCGACTTATTAACAATACTCATGTTGTCTTGTTTTCTGTCTTTCAGATAGATGAGGAGGCATTTCTTCTCTTTGATGAGGACACTATCAAAAATCTTGTCCCCAAAGTTGGCCCCAGGCTTAAATTCCTGAGGCTCTTCTGAGAATTGTTGTTTATTTTTCTATTTTTTATTTCTAATATTGTTATTACAGTGTGACCTAAAATAAATATGAAAATAAACATGTCCAAGTGTGTGTTTTTTCTTATAGATTTTTATTTAATGCAATAAAAATGTAAAAGTGCTTGAAGTGTGTAATATAATGTAAAACAAAGTTTTATTTTCTGAAATAAGGCATACTGGGATAGTGACCCAAGTTAGGTTATTTTTGACCCAACTCCTGGGTTAAAAAATGATCAACTAATTTTTGGGTTATTTCTACCCAGATGTTGGGTTTTTTAAACCCAACATTTGGGTCAGGTATTTAACCCATAATTTGGGTCAAAAAGCATAACCCAATTTTCTGAGTTGAAATAACCCATAAATTAGTTGGTCCCTTTTTAACCCAGGAGTTGGGTCAAAAATAACCCATTATGGGTTATTTTTGACCCAGGAGTTTTTAGAGTGTACAAGCCAGTCCCAGAATGAGCTTCCTTCAGACGGGCCGTTTCGGTGTCTGTAGCTTTAAATACTAATGAGGAGGAGAAAGGCGGCGCAAGGTGGAGGGTGGGTGTGGCCTTGACCATCTTGCGCAACGGTACCATGCATGTTTGTTTATGTTGGATATATTGCAATGGCACGAAGACACGCAGTCGTTCAAGCATTTCAGTTTGACCCAGAATCTGATCCAGATGGAGAAGCAACGGATGAAGAAGTTGCAACTCAGCGGCTCCAGCAGGACGTTTCCGAATGGTTAGTTTAAAACAGGGGTCGGGAACCTTTTTTGACCAAAGAGCCATTTTTTCATTTTTGGATAATGCATTTTTCCAAAAGAGCCACAGTAGAAAAAAAATTATATAGCCTATATATATATATATATATATAAATTAAAGACGTGCTTTTTTCAATAAAAAATTCAACAGTAGTAGGCTAATTATTAGGTCCATAGACAACTAAAAACAAACAAATATTCAGCAAACAATAAATTAGTTGCAATATGGAATTAATTGTGCAGGGCTTTCACTGTGAGGTTGAGTTACCAAGTGATGAGCATAAATCCTCTTATGTGTGCGTGTGTGAGAGAGAGAGAGTGAATGCACAGAGTACATCTGCTGTGTTTACGTGAATACTCGACTTGCCATTTTGAAATATTTCTGTTTATTTGGCCGCTTAGGCGCGCAACCGAAGACAAAGGCTACTTGTCCGTGTTGCGCTCGGAGCGCGCGCACAGCGTCCTGTCAGTAGAATTCAGTTCTCTTTCGCGACTTATCACGCTTTTAATATTTATTTTCAATATAAAGCACATCCTGTTATTTTCTTTCTCATTCATTCATGTTTTGTTATTAATAACTTTAAACAGAATCGTCAACTGAAATCTGCGCGGATTATCAAAAAATACGACACATTTATAGGACATAAAGGGTCTCTGCGCAAATGTCTCTTTGCACAGCAAAGCCCCCGTTTCAATAAAAGGATATATTAAAGTTTATAAAGCCTACTTTTACATTTTCGCTGCTGTTCTAGAATGGTTTTCGCCAGCTTGAATCCAGTGCAGGAGCTGTAGGTTACCACAGAACACTCCCGAACAGCACTGAACACGCACTTTTGCCGGTACAACTTGAATATTATTATTATCATAAACGTTTAATTAACTTAAGTAGGCTGGACTACAACAAGGGAATTGTAATTGGCTGCTTTTTCTGCAGAGAGCCGATCTCTGTTGATGTGTTTTAATTGTTTCATCGATGGTTTGTTGGTAAAGGGTGAGAGACCTCGCGAGCCACATGATTTTTGCCAAAGAGCCAGATGTGGCTGTCGAGCCATAGGTTCCCGACCACTGGTTTAAAATATTATGTCTGGATACGGTACTTTATTCGGATGGTTTACAGTTATCATCATGTAGCTAACGCTAACCTACTGTTGCCTTTTCATGAGAGATCTGTAACGTCTGTAATTTATCTTATTACAATTACATCAAGCTCTGCGATCTTGAAATGCGGATATCGCGCGCGCCATGTAACCAACAGGAAAACGGTTATCCAAATAACAAAGAAATGTACAACACTCGCGTTACAGTATGTGTAACTTGATGCTGTCTACCTTTACATTAGCGCAAGCAACTGCATAGCTAATGTGACAGCCACATTCTACATGTAAGAAGCTAGGTAACCATAAACAGTAAAGCAACACACTTATATATAATTTGTTGACTTACTTGTCCGACGTTCAGCAAGCCCAGCTCTGTATTGACCATTCGATGTTCATTTGTACATCCAATTATTGAGCAATTATTATGCTTCGCTCGCTCAAAAGCCATGATATCTCTCGTGGACAAACTAAAATCGCGCGCGCGCATTCTACTTCCTAGCTCATTTTCTCATGGGCGAGAAATATTCTCTGGGCGGGCAAAGCAGAGAAAGGGGAGGTAACATTTCTCCTTATGACGTCATAAGGAGGAGATTCAAGATCAGCCCGGTTGAGCTTCCATTTTCTCAAAGGCAGAGAAAGATAGCAAAAGCTCGATTTACACCGATTAAAATTTTTAGAAACTTGGGGACCATATACAGGCTAGGGGAACTCATATTAATGTTAAAAAACCTCAGAAAGTGGAAATTTCATGTCATGGGACCTTTAAAAGATAGTAATGAAACAAGGTTAATTATTTTTTAACTTTGAACTCCACTTTTCAATGCTCAGCTGACCAGCAACGCGCCGCATGGATAACGCTGAAGCTGAAGCTTCACTTAATAGAGACCAATGGCATTGATTCAATGCGTGACTCACCGAGTTTTGTTTCGGCGAGTTCCACGCGCTGTGGATGCTGACCAGCGCTGTCGCTGATGCCATTCATGGTAAATACTCTTAAACGTTAAAAGGATGACATGACAAATATTTAACTTTCCTTGGACACGGCAACCTTTTCACAAATATGACTTGACCTCAAAAACAGACGCAGGTAATCACACGCGCTCAGTCGATCTCTCTCATTCACTGTCTGTTTAGGCTTAAAGGAGCCGTATGTAAAATTGTGGCTAAAACTGGTACTGCAATCACTTTCAAATTACTGTAGAGCGGTGTATCCCCTCCCCCTCCCCCCTGACTCGAGGTTGCCAGATAGGCTGCAGGATCCAGCAGGAACGTAGGCTGCTATGTAGCTGTGGTAACTAGAGCAGAGCTGGCAACCCGGACGCCGAAACACTACTGACTTTGTGATTGGTAGATAGGCAGAGGGTGGAGCATCAGGCCAAAACACAAGATGACAACATCAACATCAGTTGAGGGCTGCAACTTCACTTTTTAAATGGCAATATCCTGGCCGTAATACTGTTGTCAGTGATATAAGTATTTGAAATGAACATGATTTCTTAATGTCTAGCGAATGTCTAGGGCCATTTTATGATTAATTGAAATACATTTCTTACAAACAGCTCCTTTAAGTGCAAATCCATGCAGCCTCTGTACAAATCACCATGATAAAAACAGTCTTTATTAACTTATTTAACATTCAATACACATGCACAAAGTTCAAAACAAGAAGGATATAGCCTTATGAAAAAAAGAAAACGTGAATATCACGATTGCTGCGGTTACTTGCATTCCTCTGCGGTTGGCTTGTCAGTAGCGTGGTACTGCAATATTGTGGTTATCACGACAGCCCTACCACAAAGCAGAGGCATACTGCCCTACAAAGGCAAAATACCTTAAGTCGCTAGAGTGTGGAACTGAGAAAAATGACTTTAATGATTTTTTAGTTGTCCCGCCAAATGAATTATAGGTAAGACACTGGAAATCTGGCAAATAGATGTTTTAGTAATATAAATTATATACATAAAAAAATCTTGAGCTCAAACTTGACTTTTGACCACTATTTTAAAGTTACTGTGCTGCCTTTGTATTGTCAGCAAAAAGTGAGAAGTCATGCCAAGGCAAAAGGCAGTAACTTCCACTTTATCAATATATTTGGTTGCTGATCACCATTAACAAAATCATTATAGTAACACCTGTATAAAATCTAGTGATCATGGCATTTATTTGGTATGATTTACAATTATTTATAGCCATCTACTTATTGCTATCCTGTGCTTTGGTTGCTTTCTGATGGCATTATTGATACATTTGACATGACAAAATACCTCCATAGATATATTAGTCCAGCGTTATTGGCTCGACTGCGTTTAGGGCGGGGCTGAACGCGCCGGCGAAGTTTTGGCACTCTGCCAGCTAGATGCATGAGTGCAATGTGTAACGTTTTTCTGTCAACTCTGCATAATCCTTCGCGATCAATATCGCATGTTTGTCCGCGTTTGTGCAGGAAAAAGCTCTGAGGACATCAGAAGTTAGAGGGACTGATGGCAGCTGTACAAAGTACACAGGCTAAACCGTCATTTTAATTTTAATGGACATTAAAACACAGGCAGAACACCATATAATCTGGTAAGTAGCATTATATGATAGAACACCGGCACAGTAACTTCATATTGACGCGCGGCTAAACAAAGGCAGAGCACCGTAACTCAATTTGAGCGTTCCAAAACAAAGCCAAAGAGCGGTAACTGATGTTACGGTGTTCTGCCTTGGTTTCTCATGGGCTTTTGGAAGTTACTGTTAAGACAACTCATTATTTTCTCGAAAAAAACAACGGAATTGATTCAAGATACTCATCCACATGATAAAGGAGGTCTTGAATGTGCCAAAAATATAAATGACTCATTTTCGACCAAAAATGAAGTTACGGTCTTTTGCCTTTGCACGGCAGCATAGGTGCCTTTCACCCAGTTACGACTTGATGAACCACTTAAACGATTTTGGAAAAGCACACAAGACAAACTAACTTGAAGATTCCAGGTTTTGTTTCTCAGCACATTAAGATTTACTACTCACTGTGATCTCACACTGTCTTGATGTGGTTTCTCCACTGCATGGATCTTTATGTGTCGCTTCAGGTGAGTTTTAATAGAGAAACTCTTTCCACATTGATCACACGTGTGTGGCTTCTCTCTGCTGTGGATCCTCTCATGTGTTTTCAGAGATGATGACACACTGAATCTCTTGTCACAGTGTGAACACTTGTAAGGTTTTTCTCCAGTGTGAATTCTCTGGTGCAGTTTTAAACAGTTCGCTGTAATAAAAGTCTTCTCACACTCAAAGCACATGTACTCTCTCACACCAGTGTGAGTTTTCTGATGTGTATGTAAATGTTGCAGCCGTGAAAAACTCTTTCCACACACAGAACATGAATGCGGCTTCTCCTTCGTATGAACTGTCAGGTGTGACTTCATGTTTGATTCACAGAAAAATGTTTTTCCGCATTGATCACATGTGAACGGCTTCTCTCCGGTGTGGATCCTCATGTGAACTTTAAGGTGTGGTGATTGACTGAAACTCTTTCCACATTGATGGCATGAGAACGGCTTCTCTCCTGTGTGGATTTTTATGTGTCCTTTAAGGTATGCTGATCGACTGAAACTCTTCCCGCATTGATCACATGTGAACGGCTTCACTCCGGTGTGGATCCTCATGTGAAGATTAAGGTGTGAAGATTGACTGAAACTATTCCCACACTGATGGCATGAGAACGGCTTCTCGCCGGTGTGGATCCTCATGTGAAGATTAAGGGATGATGATTGACTGAAACTCTTCCCACATTGATTGCATACATGTGGCTTCTCTCCTGTATGAACTCTCATGTGAATCTCAAGATGTTGTTTGGTTGTAGAACTCTTTCCACACTGAGTGCAGGAGAAAGATTTCTTGGCTCTTCTTTTCTTTATAAATGTCTGTTTAGTCTTTGAGCGACTCAAAGGTTTTTCTCCAGGTTTGACATGATGTTCCTCCTCCACTTCACTCAGTTTTTCAATCTCCTCGATCTCTTCCATCGGGTCTAAAATCAAAGAAGAAAAAAAGTAATTTTCAGTACATCAAAACAATTCCAAGTGAAAGGACATAACAGTGAACCATGATGTACCAAAGTTAACAACTTGTATAAATATTACAATCATTTTTATGCCTTTTTATAAATTACACATCCCTGAACATTTACATGAATGAGGTACATTGATCTTCAATTATTATTTTTAAAACATTATATACAAATACCATATTTCAGTAGTGAGAAATATTAAATATATTTGATCAACGACAATTATGTTATGTAATATTAATACATAAAAAATATACAATAGTGTAATAATTTTTAAACCAACATTTAGATTGATATTTAATTAATTAAACTAAAAGCGTAATTATTAAAGGCCAGTTACAATAAACTTTTCCTTCCACTGACGTCCATTAATACGCATGTGAATGTGGGACACCGGAAACACAAGATCAAGTGAATTTCTAAAAAACTAATTTTTGCAGTAAAGTGCAGTAGATTGTATATATTTGGAATCATTATTTTTTGTCATATATGTTTGTAATAAAACACACCACAGAGTGTGACCTCATTTCACGACCGGTGCAGTGTGTGCAACATGCTCAAAGTGTAGACTGACCGGTGACCGCAGGCTTTAACTGGTTTTAAACTAACAGTTTTTATTAGCATTATCTGTGTCCAAAATCTTTCACTCAACCCTGTTAACTTCTGGACTGAATTTCCTCTAAACAATTTATTAATTGTGACACCCAGGAAGTGACATCATCTGTGCCAGTGTTGCCAGATTGGGTCGTTTTGGACAAAAACTCAAGGGGGGTAATCCAGCACCCGAAAAGCGTACTTTCTATGCGGGCATCCATTGCTAACCGAGCCTTCACCTGCTGTTAGCATTCCATTGACTCCCATTCATTTTGGCGTCACTTTGACAGCGAATAACTTTACATCTGAGGCGTTTAAAGACTCCATTTGTCCATTATTTATTTCTAAAGAAACACGACAATGTATAAAAGGCTCCATTACCTTGTATCTTACGTTATGGCCTCGTAGAAGCCGTTTTTGTAAAAATAGGCTAACAATTGCTTCATAACCACGCAACTGTCGCACAAAAGATAAATTACTGTATGGACAGGAGGAGAAGCTCGCGGGCAATCGGGGGGACGTGGAGGCAAAATGACTAAATAATTAATCAGAATACTTAGCAAAAGTTGCTCCTAGCTCATGGACAGCTCCTACTCTCACTCTCCGTCTCTGCAAAATTTGGAAAGGAATGATTCAGATTTCTCTCGGCACAGCTACTAGAAGACTTACAACTGTCAGACGGGTTGCTCACATCACATCTACGTCATCATGCTCAGTTTGAGTCTGCGCAGTACGCTCAACCATTAGTGGTAAATGGTAAATGGACTGCATTTATATAGCGCTTTCACAGACCCAATGGCCACCAAAGCGCTTTACAATATTGCCTCACATTCACCCATTCACTCACTCATTCATACACCGACGGCGGTGTCAGCCATGCAAGGCGATCCAGCTCGTCGGGAGCAGCTGGGGTTAGGTGTCTTGCTCAAGGACACCTCGACACTTGGTCAGGTGGAACCGGGGATTGAACCACCAACCTTCCAGTTTGTAGACAATCTACATGAACCACTGAGCCACTGCCGCCGATTAGTGCTTCTAATTGACTTCACTTTTCTCTGTTGAAGTCTATGGGGTCGCTGTGTCCATTTATTTTACTGTCTATGCAAAAAATTGGGTGGGTGGACAAAATTTGGGCTGGTTTGGGGTCAGTTCGGCAGTTTTCAAAAATCTAAATGTTATAGTCTAATTGTTTAATAAACAAAACTCTAGCGTGTATGTATTCCATAAAATCAGTAAACATGACACTGTACTGGCCTCAATTAATTCACATTCAATTATCCAGCAAGTTAAACTCTATTCATAAATATGTTTTAATGTATGAATGGCGTGAAACTGAAAAATACAAATCCATGAACTAATAAGTTATATATGTAACTGGTACAGAAAGTGTACTGTTAAATGTATGTATTGTTTATTATAATTCACACAAAATGGTTTATTTTCAAATGCTTGATATACCTGCCTGAAAAAGTGGGCTTTTCTTTCAGGGCCCAGATGCCACTGAGTCCTGCTGACTTCAACATTCACATGAGTCTCTGTACATGAACATGGTAAAGTGAAAATCAAACACCTTGGAAATGAAAGGTATGTACAATGTTTTTAGGAATGGCACAAAGGTCTCTGTCTTTGGATAATTGTTTTCAATAATGTGCTTTTTTGTCATTTGTTGTGTATATTTGGATTATGTTGTGTTGTAAATAAATCAAAAAATCAAAAAGCCATTCTTTTTTAAATCTCCTCATTCTTTGTGCAAGGTTGCTCTGAATGACAGGGCCTGATCGCTCCTAATAGGGCAGTTAGGGGAGTGTCTGTCTTTCTCAGGTGTGAAAAGCTTGCATATTAATGAGGTGATCCTCCCCTTTGCATAAAGCTTTCACACACAAAACACATCTTAGAAATTTTAAATCAATATATTGTCTTATCTGAATGAGCAGTCAGGGTGATTTTCACATAGTTTTGCAGCAAATATTCTAGGCTATGTCATACAATTTTCAACAGTCTTGTGAAGAAATAATCAGTATGGGTTTCATGGCCTTATTTCAGTGACAATTTTTTTTTGTATTTTCACAAACCACGCATAAATGTCATTATCTCAAAACTACAAACTTTTACATACATGCTGCTGATATATTATTGTAGCAGAGTTTGTGCTGAATACAGTGTAATTAGACTTTAGCCATGAAAATGTCACAAGTAACAGAAATAACCAGAAATGTCAGAGCATGTCAGAACACCTCCAGGGCCAGAAAACAGCTCAGACCTCAGAGGGTTAATGTTAGCTTGACAGTTAAGCTAACGTTAGCCACTAGCCAGCATATGCAAGTGATCACGCAGGCGCTTCTGGTTTATACTGGAATGTAAAGTCTTCACCAGAGGGTTAGTAACTACTATATATTTTGTATATTTTGTAACTAAGGGTATGTTTACACAACAACCATGTCAAACCTATCCCCGTTCACACGGATCTGCGAAAATGACAAAAGAATGCTGTATTATGCATGCTACACCAGAAATGTAGTTGGCGATGTCACTTTGTCAAGAAACATCCCGTGAACATGTAATACGCAAGCTCGTTCACAAAATCACGTTCTTGTTGTTTACATGGATGGATATGGTAATGGCATCATTCTCACCCTTGCACTTCAAAAGCTTGTGTTTTCATGCCCCCAAAACCTTGTGGTCGTGTTAATGAACGGCCAAAACGCACAAAAGCTTTTCCGTTTTCAGTGGTGTCCTGTAAACGCACCATTTGCTCGTAAGACAGAGCTCTCCTTATAATGCAGTCTTTTATCTTCATTGCCAGGCCAATATCAGCCTTCAAATTCGTTGGCAGAATTTTTGTTAAAATGAAATTAATTTCTGTTTGTCAGGTTAAAGTTGAATCTTACTTTTTTGCCTCGTAACTTACAGTAAAAATAGGCCTACTTTTCCACTGAACTATATACTTAATCATGAAATAACTTGATACATATTTTTTTATGTGTAAATAACATTCAGAAACTGTATTTGAAATAAATAGCAATCAAGTTGTAAATATGAGTGTGAAGCTCAGGATTTTCTTCAAGCCCCAAGTTTACGATTTGGGGGTATGTCAGTGGGAAACGTGGCAGAATCATCTGTCTTTACACACTCATCTAATACATTTCAAAACCCTCTCCGAAGGGGCAAATCAGCAAGAAAACTAATTTACAGTATATATATATATATATATATACTGGAGTTTGGAGTTTGAAGGAGTGCCAACCTAACGCCTGTTGTAAACAACAGAAGTATAAAAGACTGAAGAACTGACTGCCTCTGGGGATACTGACACGCCAGTGCCCCCGACGCCTAGAAGCCCAGAGCTGAGGACAAGAAACCCCAAGCAGAAGATAAGAAGCCCAGAGCTCACTACACCTTTGATTCAAAACGGGATTATTGTATTTTATACTTAAACGATGAAGTTATATTTGCCTTTATATTTTTGTTTATTATAAAAAGAAAAGTAACCAGTTAAAATAAATGTAATTGATTACAAAATCTGCCTACTGTGACTTAGATTTATGATGCTGGAAGACTTTTAATGAGAACATACCACAGAGGAGTCTTCTGACCAAATTGTAAGTACCTTTTGAATGCTTATGGTTTAGGTCAGATTTGACTTTCTTTACCTTACCTGAGAATAATAAATAAATAGGTAAAAGGTGTTAAGAGTAAAGTACACACCATAAAACAAGAGGAAGACCACCATCCTGACAGACACACCAGTCAAGCGACAACTAGAGGAACAGGCCGCAACAAAGAAGAGACTCTTAAAAAAAAAAAAAAAAAAATAGCCACAACTGAAAGCTCCATCTAAAGCTCCTGCTCCTAAAAAAAAAAAAAACGGAAAATGAGATCATCATCTGAGTCTGATGAAGAGGAATACTGTCTGGTTTGTTTAGAGTCATATGGGAATTAGCCGACCTAGGGAAGTTTGGCTTCAGTGCCTGTATTGCAAAAAGTGGGCCCATGACTTATGAACTCCAGGGGCCGTATGTATAAAGCCACTCAGAGTAAAATTTTTGTCAGAGTAAAAATCATTGAGCAGAGAGCGCAGTGCGCCAACACACACACACACCGTCACACAAGCACGGGAGAGCGTGGCGCAAACATAGAGCAGAAAAGACCCGCACGTGAAGTTACTAAACAAGCTGCGCGAGAATGAAACCTGATCGCTGAACATGGAGGGGCGGGACGGCATATTTTCCATAGACAGTAAAAAAAAAAAAATGGACACAGAACCCATAGACTTCAACGGAGAAAAGTTCGTACCACATTCTCCTTCCCACAAGCGCTTGCTCGCTCTCCCGTGGTGTCTGTCATTGCTATGCAACCATGAAGAGAGGCGATCCTGAGAAAACGAGCGCGCCGCGTCGCTTCTATATGAGCGCGCTTGCCGCTCGCCCACATTTGAAATATCTGCATGTGAACGTGAATGTGAAGTGAACGGCCCCTTATGGCAACGTGACTAGCCTAATTAAAAATATTTCCATTTGCTCTTTCCTCCTTTGTCAACAAGTGGATTCAGAGCCATCACATTAGCAGCGCCGCCGGTCGCCATGTTTCAGTGTTTTTAGGTGTGTAAGTGAATGTCGTGATATTACTGATCATGTGAAGATTTTGCAGCGGCGCTGAAAGTCCAGCGCCGCTACTGGAAAAGCAAAGTCCGCTCAAATAACGTGAAATTTCTCAGTAGTAGCTTTGTATAACTATACTTTATTTTGATAATTAGTCAACAAATAAATCTGTTAAAGTTGCATAGAACTGAATGAAGAATAATATATTGATGTTTTATATTTTAATATGGGCTAATTTCTGTACAATTTGTGCGGACATTTTTCTTTTTTTCCCTTTTTTGTGTGTTGTTTAATTAGTGATTCTACACTAAGTACTGGTTTGCGCTTGGCAAAGATGTTCAGATAGCC
Organism: Leuciscus idus; assembly: GCA_021554675.1. Classification (NCBI taxonomy): domain Eukaryota; kingdom Metazoa; phylum Chordata; class Actinopteri; order Cypriniformes; family Leuciscidae; genus Leuciscus; species Leuciscus idus. The sequence goes on from CM038621.1 coordinate 64,943,642, forward strand.
ATTGTTTTTTTTGTTTTTTTTACAACCATGACAATTAAAGCGTGACAGATATAAGTCGTAATATTAAGTTTGATGTAATATAAATATCTGATTAATATCACATGATGCGCTTCGTTGATTTAAACAACCTGAAAAGTTCTTCCGGTGCTCGTTCTCTTCAGCTTCAACGCAAAACATTAAAAGCTATGATTGGGACTGTCATATCATTATTATTGTATCCTATACACTATTGTAATAAAAAGTTGTAAATGCTTTGGGTTTAGTTGCATTCTTCAGCAACCGTTGAGTTGATTAACCTTCTAGCAAAGCGATTCAGTTTAACGCTCGTTCTCTTCAGCTTCAGCGCGCGCCGCTCAAACAGCAATGATGTCATTTTGAAACAGTAAGCCTAATATTAAAGAGGTTTACTATTACTGTAATATAAAAAAATATATTGTTTCCCAAAAAACATTAATGCGTTATTATTAATAACTAGCACTTTTTTGTTCTCGTATTATTTTCATCAACAATATGGTTTGATTAAAGTAATTTCCATATTGTGCAGAGGCGATTCCATTTTATTTATCCATGGCACATGCATTTTTCTTTATTATGAAACCTTAGTAGCCTATAAAGTGTTACCATTTTTTTATAAAGAAAGTTGGCAATAGGAATGTAAAATTAATTTTATAATAAAGTTGCCAGAAATTCGACCAGGTATTAATGTTATGTTACTTACATTTGACATGGTTTATGTTCCTACCGTTTCTGCTGTTGGTTTGAAGCTTTAAAAGAATATTATGCTAGGCAACGTGAAACCTTTGAGCTAGTCATCCCAGCTTCATGTCAGTTACTTCGCCGTGGTAGATTTACACTCAGAGGACACTGCACTTATTCGCAATCACAAAAGTTCATTATTTGCTTGTGCTTTAAAGCTTTGCCGGATAAACATTTCATTGGCGTTCGTTCTGACATGATGCACCATTTCTGAGCGGGTGCGCGCGCGCACTCTCAAACGATTTTTTGAGACTGAGAGAGCTACATGGAAAAATATGCACCAAACAAGCCACTTGGAAATTTAGCTGCTTTCATGAATACAAAATACAATACAAAATTTGGGTGACCCTCCCCCTAGACTAAAAAAAGTTGGATGACCCTCCCCTCAACAAAGAATAAAAAGACATGACCCTCCCCTATTTTCCTCCGGTGGTCCATTCCATAAATACCGAACGGTCCCTAATTTGCGAAAATTTTGCACAATGCAAAGCATTTAAAAAAATAAATAAATTGAAATATTAAAGTGTCTTAATTAAATAATTTTATTATAATAAAATTAAATGATTGGTGTCATGCTGCAGTGACCTCACCCTTGCAGGCTCACTATTGGCTGATTCAGTGGTTGAGGGTGGCCATTTTGGGTTGACATCACTGTAGTCCTTAGTTCACAACACTTAAGTGCCACTTAAGTCAGCACTTAAGAATCAGTCTTATACTTTACTGAAAGTTGGTTTTAGCTGCTTTATAAATGTCTCCTACTCTTAGAAAAGTCCTACTCTTGTCTTTACTAAGTATTTTCTGACACTTAAGTCAAAGCTTAAGACTATTCTTAAGAGCATTTCTTAGAAGTTTTGGTGAGAAAAGATGTATGGTGATGTGACCCAAAGGTGATGTTCATAATAATAAATTCTAGATAGAATAGCAATTGGCATTTTACAGCACCCTAGTGGCAATTTTGGGAACATGCCATGATAGCTTACAGCAACCTATTTTTGTGAAATCATACTCAAAATAAAAAAATACTGCAGGACTTGGGACTATCAGACCACAGTGGACATCTATACTTAATTTGTATGAAATAAAGATATTTTATGATATTTACAATATTTCAGTTACACTACGCTTGAACAATAACTTTTATCTTTCTTCTTAACAGTTGGACAAAAAAAAAAGTGTTCAATGAGTATAAAGATTACAGTAATTTTATACAACAGACATTTTATAAAAATGTATCAAATCAAATTTATTTGACCAAATATCAACGTCTTATGACGTTGTGTGCCTGCTGGGAATAATCTGTTATGTCTCATTTAACAGAAAAGCAACAAATAGGAGAGCATTTAGGCTAACACACACACACTCGGCACAAATCCGGCGCGACGTGATGAGGTCCATACGGGTTTTGTTGTCTTACTGCGTTATATATATTATATATTACAGTAGGTTAAATCATAACAAGGAAACTTTACGCGTGATTCATGTCATCGCGACATACTGTAACACATACTTAGGCTACAGTGTGTGTTTGAAAAAAAGGATGTATATTAAAGGATTATTAAAGGATAATTCCGGTATTTAACACCTTGAGTCTATTTTGTAGTTTGTTTTGGATGACCTAGAGTGGTGGACGCAAAAATTTTGATGATGGGTCCTGTCCTGTCTCGACTTTTTTACTTTTTTAGAATCGCCTTTGACGCTTCAGAGTGGCTGTCTATGGGCATGCACGAAAATGTCCTTAAAACAACCTTTAATGTTCGTTTTCAAAACTGTGCAACTCAACGAGTGGTTAGTGATGTTCCTGATAGTTAGTGATAGCATGATGACTGAGAAATATATGACAGAGAGGGAAAAGTGTGCCACCCAGCCCCACTCTCCCCTAACTGATGATGTAAGTCAAACAAATATTATATCTTAGACTGTTATTCAATCACATTGAAACTTAAAACTAAAACAAATCATATAACCATTAAGAGTACAAACATACCTTTAAAGAAGAGTAGTAACAGGCGAAATGAGCAAAACACACCGGAAGTCCAGCTCTCTCACTCCTGCATGGACAAACACACGCGCGAATGAAGAGATAGGCGTATCACGATTAAAAGCGCCAGTTTCAACGAGAGATCGGTTTACACTGTGAGAATGTTACAAAGAGACAGTAAATAGCAAATGTGTATGGTAGAGTGAAAGATACTGTGCTTCCCGTCTGCTTTCACAGTGAGACTAAGCGCGAGTGCTTAAAGGGGAAGACGAAGAGAAAGCAATGCACTTCCTAACGGCAGTTTCCCAGAGAATGAGGTCTCTGCAGAACAACAAAAGGCGTGCCTCAATTTTGGGGCGTTTTCCAACTGGGTAGGCGTTATACTATGGAAGCATATGGGTAGCAATATTCAATTTGAAATGTAATATGCAAAATGACAATGCAATATGTAAAATGGCAATGCATTTCTAATCAGGGTATCTTCCGTCCATTTCATTTCCTATTTGAAATGAAATAAGCAGAAACGAGAAACGGCGCCTTTATTTGTTTTTTCGTTTTTTCCAAAAAACGAAAAAACGAGATTTCGGCTTGATTTTTCGTTTTTTAGTTCACGGGCAAAAAACGAATAAATGACTTCAAAATTCGTTTTGCACATGTGGACGGTCATGAGGCGCCCCTGTCAGCCGATTGGTCAAGAAAATCTGCGCATGTGACGTCATCGGTAGTTCCCCAGGTTTATTCAACAAAATAATAGTCCTATGGCTCTGCGTACCGCATATTAAACTGTTCAGGGCAGGTCCTGGGCTTACTTATGTGCAACTTAACGCATTTCAGAGAAATATTTATATATCAGAAATATTAAATATTAATCTGCACCCAGACGGTTTTATTAGCTGTGCGGAGTTAAATCTGTGTGGTGAAGCACATACGCAGCAGTCATAACTCTTCTTTTAGACAATACGCTCAGTTTTGGACAAGGGGTGGTTATTGCAAATACTGTAATGCAAAACTGCTGATGGTGGTGGGTACCGCGATGATGGTAAATAAAATTGCACTGTAACTGTAGCTAATCATAGCCTGTTCTTTGGCAGTTGGGTCTGTTCGAGGTCGGATCACGTTCTCACCACAAACGAACCGCTCCAGAGTTCGTTTGAAAGCGTACCGCTTTTGGTGCGCACCCGAGTGCGATTGCTGCATTCACACCTGCCCAAGCGAACCGCACCAAGGGGGAAAACGAACTCTAGTGCGATTCAACAGAACTAAATGAGGCAGGTGTGAAAGAAGTAAGAACCCTTAGATTTTCTAGTTGTTGGAAATACTGTTAACCCTATGGTTTTTTTCTTGATATTTTGTGACTTTCTCATTTATCATGACGAACATGCAAAGTTTCAACATGCTGATGTGTTTTGACATAGCCTATACAAACAAAATTACTATAGTAGCCTAGGCTACGTTCCTGATGTTCACGGGCCAATTTGACCCAAACATTTTAACACTCTAATGCAACTGTAGGCTACTGACCCAAAATAATAAAATTGCTTGGTTATATTTTGTTATTTTGTTTGTTTTTTTACAACCTTATGAAGCTAAAATTAGCTTTTCCACACTTATTTTAATACAGAAAAATATTTTGTCAGCCACAGATGGTAAAAATGAGCCATCATTTATTTTTTCAATCTACCTGAAATAATATTAAACCTTTGTTTGTTGGTATTTTGTGACTTTTTTTCATTTATTATCATCATGATCATGCATGCAAAGTTTCTACATGCTGATGTGTGTTGACATACAAACAAAATTACTATTACATTTGTGATGTTCCCGCCCGGGTCAATTTGTCCCTCAGCTATTAAAATGCAACTGTACGGACACATGTGTTTGTATGACAGGGCACTTCAACTCCAGTTCTAAAGTGCAAGTGTCTGAAAGTGATCTAACCCTATCCAAACACACTTGAAAAAGCTAAATCACGTTGTTCAGAATTAATTGCAAATTACAGATGAAAATCTTTGTCAGACAAATAAGCTCTCATTTCTATATTCAAGATATCTGAAATACCTAGCTTTTAACCTTTTATGATTTTCAAAGGCAGCTTTACAGAGCCAATAAATGAATAAAAAACATTTATTTGATGTATGTTTTTGTTATGTTTTGTTTCTCACTCCCATGTGAGTGAATAATGAGCTTTCCCACAATTTTGCTTAGTGTGGCACAAGACTTTGACATAGACAGCAGGAAAAATGAGCTCCCAAAAATTGACATTTAAATAAGTAATTTCACAGGTTTTTGATGATACTGATACAGATGAAGATGTTTCCGAGTTAGAGGATGCTTCAGAGATTGAGGAAAATGTTGTTGAAGATACAGAAAATGAATGAAACTAGGGAAACTAGGGAACTATGTCTATAGGAAACTAAAGGGAAAGTTAACTTAGGAAAAGTCAACATTATTTTCATACAGCTACATTGAATTGTTCAGTTATGATGTTATAAGCATAAAATGTATAAGAAAAAATGAAAACGTAAAAAAAAAAAATGATGCAAAAAAAGTCAGTAGGCCTACACTGTTTATAAAAAGAAAACGGTTTTAAAAAATGGTTAAAAAAACAATTTGACCAAATTTGTCAATTGGACCCGCTCCGTAAGTAGCCTACACGGAAATCGAACAGTGCACGAGGGTAGGCTACGTTCAGCATATAGCGCTTCTTTTAGATTTTTTTTAATGTTTGACAACATCTTCCTCCACTCTTTGAACAATTTTAATTAACATTAGCCTATTCGTTATTAACAAAGAGAATAAGACGGATGAGATAACACAAGTAAATGAAAGACCTATGGATTAACCTTTCAAACGAATGCGGTTCATTGTTATTTTTTAATGAAAACACAACAACAATAAAATAGTAGGCTACAATAAAAAAATAAAAAAAACTCCTGCATAGTATTAAACTTGAATTAACAAAACGATTAAGACAGAATAACAACAGCATAGGCTAACAAATAAATAAAATATATTTGGAAATGTCCCTTTAAAATGAACACTGTTATTAAAACTTTTTGTTGTTGTTGTTGTTTTCAAAGACAAACTCACTTCTTTACTAACAAAATCTTGCGCTTTTTCCTCCGCTATCGTCCTGTCAATCATCTCGCTCTCGTAGCTATGATTAGCTACAGTTACAGTACAATTTTATTTACCATCATCGCGGTACCCACCACCATCAGCAGTTTTGCATTACAGTATTTGCAATAACCACCCCTTGTCCAAAACTGAGCGTATTGTCTAAAAGAAGAGTTATGACTGCTGCGTATGTGCTTCACCACACAGATTTAACTCCGCACAGCTAATAAAACCGTCTGGGTGCAGATTAATATTTAATATTTCTGATATATAAATATTTCTCTGAAACGCGTTAAGTTGCACATAAGTAAGCCCAGGACCTGCCCTGAACAGTTTAATATGCGGTACGCAGAGCCATAGGACTATTATTTTGTTGAATAAACCTGGGGAACTACCGATGACGTCACATGCTCAGATTTTCTTGACCAATCGGCTGACAGGGGCGCCTCATGACCGTCCACATGTGCAAAACGAATTTTGAAGTCATTTATTCGTTTTTTGCCCGTGAACTAAAAAACGAAAAATCAAGCCGAAATCTCGTTTTTTCGTTTTTTGGAAAAAACGAAAAAACGAATAAAGGCGCCGTTTCTCGTTTCTGCTTATTTCATTTCAAATAGGAAATGAAATGGACGGAAGATACCCTGATTATTTCTGTATTTAAATTTTAATTTTCCAATACATTTGTGCAACGTTTGGTGCAAAATGAAAATTACATGTGCCATTTCATACACTAGTTTTAATATGTAAATTGAATACATATTTTAACGCTTTATAAGTTGCAAAATTATAAAAATGTATTACAGAAATGATTAGATATGTTTAACATGTTCAAGCAAAAACTGTAGCAAAATTGTAATTTAAATGTTATTTTAAATAAAAAAAATAAATTAAATTTAAATACAGAAATGCATTGCTATTTTACATATTGCATTGTCATTTTGCATATTACATTTCAAATTGAATATTGCTACCCATATGCTTCCATAGAGAATAGCTCTGTTCTCAGAACAGGTTAAAGCGCTGATAAAGCTGTGAAGCAGATTTGAGGAAGTGAAACATGGTGTCCAAATGTTCAGCGTTTCCTTGTAGCTCAGAGTGTGGTAATGGACTCTCTTGTCTCGTGTTTAGTTCTGTTATCATCCTAGGTCCCCCCTATTTTTTATTTTTATTTCTTTTTTTAAAAATTGAAAATTAAGAAAAAATTTTTTTTCTTAAAATAGTAGTTACTGCCAAACGTACTCCTGTTTTCTGTAATACTGACCAAGACATAGTCCTGTTCTGAATCGTCTGTTTCCACATTGTCTGGTTCAGAGTCATCCTGATAGAAATCACTCTTAGTAAAAAAGATATGTACCTTTAAGGCGGCAACCTTCCGGTCTCTCTTGTGAAGCCGATACAGAAGTAACTTAAACTGCAGTTCATCGACTGGCCACTAGAGACAGACTGCAAAAGAGAGTCAATTCCACATTGAGGAAGTGTCTAGAGACTGTGAAACATGAACTGTGTCCCAATGTGAAGGCTGCATCCTCCGAAGGCCGTATTTGAAGGCCTATTGGCCGCATTTGAAGGCCGATTGTGTCACGCGGCTCGATGAAGGCTGTCCCAATTCAGTTCTGAATCCTCCGAAATCTGTATTTGAAGGCCGGTTGCGTCATCGCGACGAAGGCTACCCTGATTCAAAAGCGACGCCAAATGCGTCCTTCGTTTCCTCGTGAAAGGAAGGATACATAAATGAACACTTAGCGGCCTATGTTTTTGTAGTGCTGTCATGCAAGCTATGTGGTTTTAGCCAAATTTGAGTATATAGAAATATGATTCTTAAGTATTTTGTATGCATGTCTTAATGTGTCATATTTTGCAGTGTTAACAATGCACTTAAGATTGCACCCCTGTGTTAAGCTTTTTTAGAGCATTTCAGGAGAAAAAAAAAACACGTCTTTGCTGAAATGTATTGTGCTGTTGTTGTTAACAAGCCATGGTTCATTTGCTCTGCCCTTAGGATTGCAAGTGTCCTGGGACAGGTGAGGGTGTGAGTGGGAAACCCACTGCTGAATCTTGGCCCTGGTTTGTCCTCAGGGCCCAGTTCAGCAGTGGGTGCCCACGGTGAGGAGGAGCCAGCACCAAGGCAGAGGCGAAGAGAGCACAGGAGAGTAGGGAGAGGATGGACAGGCTGTTTTCTCTTCTTGAGAAAATGATTGAAAAAATATTTTTTTTTCTACATATTCTTTAACTTTTTTCATTATTTTTTAAAAGGAAAGAAAATCTGTACATTATTTTTTTATGCAACTTTAAATGTGTAAATAAAAGAGAATTAATTGTTCTGGACATTGTTTATTTTTTTGACAGTCATAATTTCTACTTGAAACAAACTCTTGTATTCGGTTGCTAAGTCGTGACGTAACCACTCTCCGATAATACTCTTTCCGGGTCCAAAGTCCAGGTCCTCTCTACCTACCTACCGCTTTCGCTAGTGTTTTGGTTATTATTGAGTGTTTTTACAATGCCGCAGTGCTGTGTCCCGTATCCCGAGCTAACTCACTTCAACCTCGTAAATCTTCTTTTTCATTGACGCCTGGACTCTACCCTTAATTATGCCACCTGAGTGATGAGCTACACTAACCATTCTGTTGGTGTTAAAGGAATTTAAACCCTTTTCGACCGCCAAGGGTGCCTCACTAAGAAGGACGTGATCGTAAATACATTTACAGGTTCCACCATTGTTATTTCTGGATGAGAGGAGCGCTTGGACCCGGAAAAGGCTAAACGTCACGCTTGACGTCAGACTTAACAATCGGATACCTTTTTTTTTCAGATAAAATTGGTAAATGAAAATCATTTGTTCCATGGGCTACATTAAAGTACTTTTTCCAACTATTAACAACATACGTTAAACATATCAAAATCAACAAACATTTAAAATAAGAAAAAAATTATGTAGACTTTTTATTAGAATTTATTAGAATAATAATTAGACTTTCAAAAAGAGTAATTTCTGAAAAAAGTACTTTTAATAACAAGTTTTTAGTATCAAGAGTAAAACTAGAGGTATGTATTCTGCAGGGGGAAAAACTCCTTGTCAGGGTTTTTATTATAGTTTGTAATTATATTATGATATTCCTGCATTTTACTTCTGAATATTTTCAAGGTTGTTACATTATATACTTTTGTGTAGTTTAATGTAAAATCATATGTGAGGGAAAAAAGGTACTTCAGTAGGTTACTTCACATTTGTACGTGAATATTTAATGAAATATGCAGTTCCGAAAATTAAAGTCTCATATAAGTTTGATATGTCCCATATCAAAGGGCGCATCTGAAGCGCTCGGACCGGTCTAGCCTACAAGGACTGTTCTTGTCGCCTGGCAACCGTGACAGCTGCCGATGACGAGCGGGAGAAATACTGGACTTTTTTATATTCAATTGGGTTTTATATTCAAACAGGGCTAAACCAAAAATACATAACCTGGCAGCGCCGGGGCTGAAACATCCTCAACATGTCCTCCAGTAAAATATAAAACATAAAAATGACAATAGCCAATTCTGGCTCCATAGCTGTTTACTCAATTAGGATATATCAAATGAATGATCAGGATGGCAGCTGTCCTCTCGCACCGTTGAGGAGCGGTGATCAGAAACACCTGGTTGCGCAATTAGGAAATCCTATGAAGGCTGCATCCTTGAAGTCTTCAGTCCTTCGAAGGATGCAGCCTTCACATTGGGACACAGCTATGGTGTCCAAAATGTTCAGCGTTTCCTTGTAGCTCAGAGTGTGGTAATGGACTCTCTTGTCTAGAGTTTAGTGCTCTTATCATCTTAGGCCCCCCCTATTTTTTGAAAATCAGTAATATTTTTTTTATTTTTCCTCAAATAGCTTTGTAGTTTCTGCCAAACGTACTTCTGTTTTCCAGTGGCGGCTGGTGGGTTTTAAAATAGAGGAGGCACACACAGTTTTACCAGTCGGATGTTTTAACTACTTTAAAATGGCTTATTTGGTCACTTATTCATGGGTTTCATCAGGTCCCTTTCCACAGGTGTATAAAATCAAGCACCTAGATTATGAATGCAGACTGCATTGTGCTTGATTAATACACCTGTGGAAAGGGACCTGATGAAATCCATGAATATCTGAATATTTATAGAAACGACACAGACATCAAGACAATATAAATATAAGTTCACTCAGCTAGTCCTTTCACTTGAAGCAGAAAATCCATGCTTCTGTCCTTTTAAATGTCCGTGTTAAAAGAGCACTTTCAGTGGTTTAGTGAAGCTGATTGCTGTAGCTTATATCCGACTTAGGCATGGGGTCAGAGATGAGGAACGATCCCAGCTTTTTCCCTCTCAACTTCCAGCACTGTACCTTTCAGAGTTGAGAAGCAACATCCAACCAAATCATGGAAACCTAAGGCCTTCTTCTCAGTCACCAGAACAGAGATCGAAATTCCTATAACTGGGATGAAATCCCGACTCCAGAAGCTCATACCACCTTAAAGCTGTAGATGACCAGATGGTTTCAACATCATTGGTGTGCATAAGGTACGAGGTCAGTGTAATGGTCATCATAATGAACCCTTCGCTCGACGTTTGGACTTAGTTGGTAACGTCTGACTAGTTTATTGTCTGTGTGAATCGAAACATTCAGACTTTCACATCAGAACTATGAGGGTACATTTCAGCTTATACATATTAATATTTTGTTCTAAAATTCAAATCTACAAGCTCTCAAATTTTGCCACTCTTTTACCTTCATACAAGTATTCATTTAAAACGTGAATTCTAACTTTGAAACTTTCCAGCTAACAAGAGCAAGTTTAGTTACGTCTGTTTTCACAGGAATGGAAGAGACAAAAACTTTTCTTTTAACTCATGATTTTCCATGCTCTTTATTGTTACATGTGAAAAAAAGAAAGAAATAACTTACACTTAATAGCGTGACATATACACATATACACACTGCAAAGTCAAATTTTAGAATATTTTATGACAATATAATGTGAGCAGACACTGATGTAATTCTCAGACGGACGTCTCTCTGTAGAAGAAACAGCTGATATACAAGCTGAAGCAAGAGGATCATTTCAGCATGAGCTTCTGCATGAAGATGAAGGTTTTCAGACAGAAATCCAGCAGATAAACAGACTCCAGTCATGGAAGAGGCTTGAGAGACACTAGATTGAGTCTGGCCTGTATGAAAACACATCAGGGCTTCAGTCTCTAACTCTACTGTAGCTGTGATGATATAGATGAGATTCTGTGCTCTGACCAGATGATGATTCACAATGAATCTCATTCATATTCACAGGACATTCAACAAATATCTGCTCGTTCACACACAAATATATAATTCCTCCAAACACCAGAGAGATGAAAACTTCCCGTCTGCTCCTGATATGATGAGCTCATGATCTGTATCATTAATGTTTATTTGTGAAGGTCTTGTTCTTGTTCACAGAGGCGTAAAGTTGATCCTGCGGTTTATCTTCTCTTCCTCTGATGGCAGCATAAGTCACTGTATCATCATGATCCTGAAAGAACAGATTCTGTCCATCAATGTTTGAACCCCAGCGATTATTATTATTAGAGCATGAGCTTCATTTATCTGAGAGTCAAACTCATGTGCTGGTATCTACTCACATTGAGTGATTTTACTGGCTTTGTATTGGAAGAAGTGACCTCAGAATAAGTGACATCATCTGTCTGCTCCTAAACATCAATGCAAACGTGCAGAGAGTCAAGTTTAACACACAGAACAGACATATCTCTCACTATAATATGTAGAATAACACAAAAGCTTTTAAATCACATTATTGAACAGACAGTGAACGTAATGTTTGATGATTTAGTGGACTCACATTGGCTCTTGCAGCGGGAGGAATGGACATGTTGATCGTCTCATACGTCCCTTTATGATCATTCTCATCTTTGACCTTCAGAACAAACAGTTAAACTGCATGAATTACACTTTGAGCTTTAAAGACAGTAATCAAATCTAAATCACTGCATTACTGAACTCACCGCAGAGTCGCCAGTCCCTCTTTTATTATCTGAAAACAAGTGCCTCATGAAATATGACTATTTATGATCAAACACAATGTTAAGCATTAAGATTTTCAACAATCAGATTTTGTTGAAGCATTAAAATGAATAATAAAAATGATTGTTGACTTGATAACTCCGTGATATTGTGACATTACAGGATTTCTCAGAAGGAATAAACTTCTGTTTGAGAATTTCATATAATCCACGTTTCTATGATACTTACAGTCTGAACATGATGTGTTTGTTTGCTCATCTGAACTGTTTTTAATTGTTGTAAAGGAGTAAATCTGAAAACTCACCAGCTCTTTTTCTGCAGATCAGCCAGAGAAGAGCAAGAAGGAGAACAGCGACTGCAGCGACAGAAATCACTATGACTGAAGAAGAGATCGAGCACAGAGTCAGAGACGGACAGGGCAGATTGGGGACAATTATAGACAAAGACAAAAGACATTGGCACTGATGACGACAGGAATG